>CM077671.1:511105304-512357804 GCA_039707655.1 Elymus sibiricus
GCTGTAAGAGATTTAGACCCACTGTTCGACCCTTTTTGCATGTGGGGAAATGGGGTGTCCTTGAATATCAGTCAAATCAAGAAACTCAGAAAGATCGTTAAGATAAAGAAACTAGTTACGAAAAACAACAAGATGTTTGTCTGCACAATGAAAAAGACATCAGTCAACTATAGGATGGTACCATCTCTTTCATCTTGTCCTTTTCCCTTTGCGCCATTTCAAAGTTTAGAAAAGATATTTATGCGTATGTTTGTTTTCAGTCCTTCTCAAGACAGTTCATCGATGATTACGTCTCAAACCACATGTATGATCAAGAGGCGATGAAGGTATTCATACAACACCCACGGTATAATCTTGAAGTCTTCCTTAAGAGGACGAAGGATGGGCGGGCAATCTTCCACAGGCACTGGCCTAAAGTTGCCAGGACCTTCAACATCATTGAAGGCTCAGTATTCGCCTTCCGCTTTAACAATTTTCTAGATGAGATTCATCTGTCTATTTACAGTCTATGATGATACTTAATTTCCAAAGGTTTTAGATGTTGCATTTGAAACTTTGTCTTGTTGTGCAATTGGGTAGCTAGGCAGTATATGCCTATATGAGGTTGTACCCTGATGTAATTCAATTATGAAATCCTGGTTGCCGTACTACGAATAAGAAATATATTCTGTGGTTGATATGAAATGTTAATTTTGATTACAAAATGGATTATAAATAATTGATCAATCAGGCTGATTATTGGGGTTCCCATTGCAGACGGTTTCTAAGACAAAACCGTGGGCAATGACATGAACAAACCCACACGGTTTCTAAAAATTTGGCGTGTTGGATCGTTGAGCAATCACACACGAATTCTGGTCGACAACTGTGTGCGTTAGGACACCCAATCACAAATGTTTTCACATAGCTAGTGTGTGTGATGGGTAGCCCAATGCCAAACAGTTTCTTCTAGACACCGTGAGTGATGTTCTGAGTAACGCAAACGACAGAATTATAACTATCGTGTGTGATGAACACACCTATCACAAACGATGTTATGTAGAAAATTGTGTGTGATCTGCAATACGAACGGAAACGTACCCTTGGGATTCCCTGTGTGGGATGCTAAGTCATCTCACACGTCTTCCCCAATATGTCTGTTTGTGATGGCCCTTCCAATCGCAAACGATATATTTTTGCCCATCGTGTGCAACCAGGTGCCGGCATCACCGACGGGTTTTACATGTCGTGTGGGATAGCCCCCCGATCGCCCACACATGCAAGCGATGGTTTAAGACTACGTCATAGAAAGGGGTTAAAAACTGTTTATATAGCACGCGACTGCACTAGTGAGCAATCCCTCAAAACAGTTTCGAAAACAGAGTTCCGAGCAAAGAGATCAAAAATCTCAGGTTTGGAAGCAAGAACACGAGAGAGAGAGAGAGAGAGCAACCAGGAATTTTTTCTAGAGGTAGCAGAAGGAGTGGGCTGAAGAGATAAGTGTGGAAGTACCTGTGGGGCCCCCAAGCCATCAGGGCGCGCCCAGGGGGTGGGCACGCCATATTGGCTTGGCACCAACAGGTGTACCCCGAGGGGTGTTTTCAGCACCAGAAATTTTTAAATACTAGTCGTCGACCCGTGCATCCGCACGGGCTAGTCATCTTGGGAACAAATGAAGATATTTATGCTTATTGGATACATAGATATTTACATAATTAAATTATAGAAAAAAGAAAATTTATCAATTAAACATTATGATTGAAATCAATTAACATTTGCTTAATGTATAGCAAAATGTCTGAGAATGGTTGGTTGGGAGAAGTACATAAGTAAATCATATGCAAAATTTAGAAAAGTAATCCAACTTGTACATACACTACATCACATATTTTATATTTATATGTGATGGTGGTAAATTCTGAGAAAAAATGCATTATCCTTTACGGTTGGAAAATAACATAAATATTTTAAAACGAATTTCACCATCTCGAATTTTATGTGAACTATTGAGATATCCAATGTATTGCAGGAGGCTTAACTTAGTTGTCATTGTTTTACTTAGACTTATTTGGTAGAAAATAAACCAATTTTTGTTATACACAAATAGTAGAGAACCATAAAACGTTTTGTAGAGCAAGAAATCTGAAAGATGTGAAACAAACCGAACACAGTTTATCTGTAGCCATTGGATCATATAAAAACTTCAAAGAAACAGTTGACCTACAATAAGAAAATTGAGCCATCAGTTGAAAATATTTGGTCACTGTGATTTTTAACACATGCACCTCATTTATTTTCCTTTTTTTGCATTGCAACTGAGCGATGATAACCTAATTAAAGGGTGCTATGATGGCACCATGTTTACCAAACTCCATGAATTATTTTCCATGGAACAGGAGAATCACCACCATATTAAATTATCAGGTGATTCCAAATGTTCATTTGTGTAATATCTGCGGTATTTCAAATATAGGCAAAATGGTTTACAAAAAAGTAAAAAATACATTAGCTTAAACGAACAGAATTATGGAGAACTATGCACCCTTAGCATCATATGTTCATAGTTTATGCAATCTGATGATTTTTAAATGTTTAAATGATATTTGGAAAAGTATTAGGTAATTATACTAAGTAGAAACTTATAAACTTCATGTTATTATCATCAAATAAAACATTCTCAAATGGCACTGATATAAAAAAAAGTAATAGCAACATTACAAACTATTTTTTCTAACAAAATAGTACGCCACTAATAGGAATTGACGACAATGAATTAGTAAGTTACATAATCTAATTAATATACACATGGTCATATCAATTGATAAAAAAAATATCTCTGTATTTATCTTTTAGTACAATCAAACCTGAAAATATGTATGTATTTATCTTTCTGTACACATAGTTGCCTTTTTGAACTCGAAAGGAGTAATTTTATTCGAACGACAACAAAAAATGATAAATGTTAGCAAATACAAAAATAGAAAGTTAATAGTACACCAAATTTGAGCAAACTCGTAGCTGGTGTAGCTGAACATGCTAGCTTTAGCTCTAGATAACATGGTTTGTACCGGGTTCTATACAGATTGAAAAATAGAAATAAACATGGCAACATTGTTTATAAATGAATTGGTACATTTCTAAAGTAGCTGAACATGCTAGCTTTAACACAGGATAACATGTACATTTCTGCGCGGGTTTGTTTCTCCGTCCAACAAATAAACATGACAATGTACCTGTATATACAGCTCAGCCTGGACGGATTGTCGAGCAATCTGATTAGTCTTATACACGCAAGAATACTCAGTGTTGTCGAGCAATCTATTTATTATTAGAGAAATCTGAAGTTTACAAATATCTCAATGCAGCTTGAGAAAAGTAAACCAATGAATCTAGTATATACGTGCACCATACATATATAATTTTGAAGCATTGTCCGTAATGCACAGAAATTCAAGATAAGATAGTAGACCTCTTGTATGAATTATTTTATTTATGTAGGGTGAGATAAACAGTTAGACGATATCTTTTATATTTTAACCTAAAGAGTACACATAATCAATGAAATTCTGACTTTGGCGTCGTTGGAAATTATCATCTAAATCTCTAGTAATTGAATACGGCATAACAGTAAACCTAATGAAGATTTATAGAAAAGATAACTATATTTTCCAAGTTTTCAACTATCACTAGTAGAAAACAGGCCTTCTGTTTCAACCTTTAGTCCCGGTTTGGCTTTGGACCGGGACTAATGTGTCCATAGTCCCGGTTCCAACGGCTAGGAGCGGTCGGGGTGTACGGGCCCCATTAGTTCTGGTTCATTCTAGACCTATAGTCCCGGTTTGTATCACACCATTTGTGATACAAACCGGGACTAAAGGGGTGGTGGCAGGCTGGTGTTAGTCTGGGGCCCCCACGAGCCCTTTTAGTCCCGGTTTGTGATACAAATCGGGACTATAGGTGGACCTTTAGTCTCGGTTTGTATAACGAACCGGGACTAAAGCTTTCCCTATATAAACCCTTCGTCCAGCCCGACTCCATTTCTCTGTTTTCTCCATTCGAATTCCCCTCTCTGTTCTTTCCCTAGCTCGAGCTCCTCCCTCCATTTTTGCCAAGATTTGTCAAGATTTGAGGCACCCCAATCCATCAAAGTGTCCACAAAGATTAGCAACTTTGTCCTTTCATCTCTTATTGCTAGATCAGCTCGTGCAATGCTTTATAAGTATAGTGATTTGTGGGTTTTAGTTTGGGTGTAATTATGTGGTAGTTTTTTTGATTTATATGCAATTTGAGCTCAAATTAACTCATTAGTTTGCATATGTGTAGGTGTGGTTTACTTAGTGTGCCTTCCCGTCCCCATCCTAACCACCGTCGATCGCCCGCATCGTCCCGTCGCTGGCACCACCTTGGTGAGCCTCTTCCTGTGTTCTTATCATTTTTATTAAAAAAATCGTATTTGTATGATTTAGATAGTTACTTGCATAATTTTCTTACTTGTATGATTGTTGTTATATATAGTGCCATGGTTATGATATCCGTGCCCGTCGGCCCTCGTCCGGTTTACGATTCGGATGTGGTATATTCTCTTTTATAACTATTTGTGGCATTTCGTGTTAATGACAATTATGCCCATCAAGTTGACATAGATATTTTTATCTAGGAGGTAGTTGAACCGGAAATGTCAACCGACCCTATTGTCGAGAAGTTAAATTTAGTTGAAAAAGAAAACTAGGATTTGAAAGAAAAATTGAAAAGAGTTGAAGAAGAGAAGATGAAATTGGAGTTGTACGTTGCCGATGTCGTCGATGATCACAAGATCAAGATGGATGCAATGCGCTTGAAGATTAGAAAGATTAGAAAATATGCCATTAATAAAGAGGCTTGGTATCATTATGCTGTTGGATCAATTGCTACCTTAGTTGCGATTTTGATCACATTTGTTGTTGCATTTAAATGTTTTATCTAGATAGTTGTATGTTGTTTTATGTGAAAATAAGTGTGTATGAACTTTCTGTATGAACTTGTATTAATTTGGTCTTGTCGGTGTTGTGTAATGAAGATGAACCGGCAATGGATGTACGATGACCGACGCTCTCCCCAGTTCATTAATGGCGTGCAGAGTTTTTGACGTGCGGCTGAGGCAAACAAGCGGGATGGTTTTATGTGTTGTCCATGTGGTGTGTGTAAGAATGATAAGACTTACTCTAGCTCAAAACAGATTCATGTCCACCTGTTTACATCCGGTTTCATGTCCGGCTATAATTGTTGGACCAAGCACGGAGAAAGAGGGGTTCTAATGGAAGAGAATGAAGAAGAAGAGGATGACGACAACTATCCTGGGTATCCTGAATATGATGGTACTACAATGGGGGAAGAGAATGAAGAATAAGAAGCTGAGGCATCAGATGAGCCCGCTGATGATCTTGGTCGGGCCATTGCTGATGCGAAGAGAAACAGCGAAAGTGAAAAGGAGAAGTTGAAGTTGCAGCGCATGTTAGAGGATCACAAAAAAGGGTTGTACCCAAATTGCAAAGATGACAACACAAAGCTATGTACCACACTGGAATTGCTGCAATGGAAGGCAGAGAATGGTGTATCTGACAAGACATTTGAAAAGTTGCTCAAAAAAATGAAGAATAAGCTTCCAAAGGACAACGAATTGCCCGACAGTACATACGAAGCAAAGAAGGTTGTCTGCCCTCTAGGATTGGAGTTGCAAAAGATACATGCATGCCCTAATGACTACATCCTCTACCGCGGTGAGTACGAGAATTTGAATGCATGCCCGGTATGCAATGCATTGCGATATAAGATCGGTCGTGATGACCCTGGTGATGATGTTCAGGGCGAGCGCCCTTGGAAGAGGATTCCTGCCAAGGTGATGTGGTATGCTCCTATAATACCACGGTTGAAATGTTTGTTCCAAAACAAAGAGAATGCCAAGTCGTTGCGATGGCACAAAGAAGACCGTAAGAAAGACGGGAAGTTGAGAGTACCCGCTGATGGGTCACAGTGGAGAAAAATCGAGAGAGAGTGGCTGGACTTTGCAGATGACCCAAGGAACTTATGGTTTGGTTTAAGTGCAGATGGCATTAATCCATTTGGGGAGCAGAGCAGCAAGCATAGCACATGGCATGTGACTCTATGTATCTATAACCTTCCTCCTTGGTTGTGCATGAAGCTGAAGTTCATTATGATGCCAGTGCTCATCCAAGGCCCTAAGCAACCCGTAAATGAAATTGATGTGTACCTAAGGCCATTAGTTGATGAACTTTTATAGCTGTGGAATAAAAAAGGTGTACGTGTGTGGGATGAGCACAAACAGCAGGAATTTGACCTGCGAGCGTTGCTATTTGTAACCATCAATGATTGGCCTGCTCTTAGTAACCTTTCAGGATAGACAAACAAGGGATACCATGCATGCATGCACTGTTTAGATGATACCCAAAGTATATATTTGGACAAATGCAAGAAGAATGTGTACCTGGGACATCGTCAATTTCTTCTGGCCAAGCATGCCTTAAGAAAGAAAGGCAAGCATTTCAAAGGTGAGGCAGATCACCGGAAGAAGCCCGTCCTCCGTACTGGTGATGACATACTTGATATGGTCAAGGATTTACAAGTAATATTTGGAAAGGGTCCTGGCGGACAATCAGTTCCGACTGATGCTGAGGGACGCGCACCCATGTGGAAGAAGAAATCTATATTTTGGGAGCTAGAATATTGGAAAGTCCTAGAGGTCTGCTCTGCAATCGACGTGATGCACGTGACGAAGAATCTTTGCGTGAACCTGCTAGGATTCCTGGGCATGTATGGGAAGACAAAAGATACACCGGAGGCACGGGAGGACCAGCAACATGTGCACGAAAACGACGGCATGCATCCAAAGCAGTATCAAGATCCTGCCAGCTATGCTCTTACCAAAGCAGAGAAGGAAATCTTCTTTGAATGCCTGCTCACTATGAAGGTCCCGTCTGGCTTCTCGTCGAATATAAAGGGAATAATAAATATGGCAGAGAAAAAAATTCCAGAACCTAAAGTCTCATGACTGCCACGTGATCATGACGCAATTGCTTCCGGTTGCGTTGAGGGGGCTTCTACCAGAAAATATACGATTAGCCATTATGAAGCTATGTTCATTTCTCAATGCAATTTCTTAGAAGGTAATCCATCTAGAAATCCTACCAAGCTTACAGAATGATTTGGTCCAATGTCTTGTCAGTTTCGAGTTGGTGTTCCCACCATCCTTCTTCAATATTATGACGCACGTCCTAGTTCACCTAGTCGAAGAGATTGCCATTCTGGGTCCTGTATTTCTACACAATATGTTCCCCTTTGAGAGGTTCATGGGAGTCTTAAAGAAATATGTTCGTAACCGTGCTAGGCCAGAAGGAAGCATCTCCAAGGGCCATGAAACAGAGGAGGTTATTGAGTTTTGTGTTGACTTTATTCCTGACATTAAGCCGATTGGTGTTCCTCAATCACGGCATGAGGGGAGACTGCGTGGAAAAGGCACGCTTGGACCAAAATCAATAATATGTAGGGACAGGCATTCTTGGGCGCAAGTCAGAAAAGGGTTGAAAAGTGATGATGCGGCTTTGAATGGTGCATATTGAATGCAGAAAAAATCTTGAGTTAAAATATTTTTAAAAAATTGAAATCCCTTTGTAATAGACGAGTTTTCATCCGAAACCCTGATACTTCGAAAGAGATTGTCCAGTTTGTACACGAAGTGCATCCAGTTTTTCCTGTAACCCTCTCAACTTTTTAGCACATGCTATGTGGGTGAAATTATGATACCATGCCAACTTTCAACCATTTCAGAGTTCATTTGCAATGCTTTTTAATTTCAGTGTCATTTTAGCTCAAAATAAATCATGAAATGCATGAAAAATAGCAAATGAAGTCAGAAAAGGGTTGAAAAGTGATGATGTGGAAAAAGTCTTGAGTTAAAATATGTTTAAAAAATGGAAATCCCTTTGTAATAGATGTGTTTTCATCCCATCAAAGTTATTTAACTTAATATTATATAAAATTTATGCAACTAAAATTATCAAAGTTATTTTTGTTAAGAATATTAATAAAGTATTTTCTGTTAAGAACTTTTAATATGCAAAAAAATAACATAAAAAATAGCAAAAATGACAATAGATGCACTTATAGAGAAAATTCAACCTAAATTCAAAGTGCTAGTACTTTAGTAACAGCGACATAGTAGGCACATGTTCGGTTTGAGAGAGGCTCGTGCTGCCTCTCTCATAGCGGGCCTTATAAGCTGGTTGTCGTGCTCCTTAACTAGCGAGGTGGGACTAAACTCCCACCACAGCTGGCCGTGCGAATTTGGGACAAAAAAAAGAGAAAATTGACCTTTAGTACCGGTTGGTATCACCAACCGGGACTAAAGGTCCCTTCCCGCGCGAATTTGGGCCGCCGAAAAGGCCTCTTTAGGCCCGGTTGGTATCACCAACCGGGACTAAAGGGAGGACCTCTAGTCCCGGTTGGTGATACCAACCGGGACTAAAGGGTATTTAGTCCCGGTTGGAGCCACGACCCGGGACTAAAGAGTCCCTCTATATATACATGACTTTGTCGTTTCTTCCCTAACCTCTCCCATTCTGCCCCCCGACGCCGACGCCGACCCTGCCCCGACGCCGCCAGGCTGCCGGAGCTCCCCGCGCACCTCCTCGTCCTCGTCGTCACCGCCCGTGCCTCCTCGTCCTCGTTGACGTCGTCGCCGGCCCCGACGCCGGACGCCGCCCGTGCCTCCTCGTCCTTGTCCACATCGTCGCCGCCCCCGACGCCAGACGCCGGCCGTGCCTCCTCGTCCTCGTCGACGTCATCGCCGCCCCCGACGACGGACGCCGCCCGCGCCGCCTCCCCGAGCCCTGTCATCGCCGCCCGCACCTCCTCCCCCGAGCCCCGTCGCGCCGGTGAGCTCCTACCGCCTGCTCCGATCCCCCTCCTCCGCGGCCACCGCGGCCACGTGCGCCGGTGCCGGCGCCGGCGCACGTGGCCGCGACCGGTTTTAGTTGTTTTTTTTATTAATTTGTTATTTTAGTTAGTTGTTTTAGGTTTTTTAGTTTAGTTGTTTTAGTTTAGTTTAGTTTAGTTGTTTTAGATTTTTTAGTTTAGTTGCTTTAGTTTTTTTAGTTTAGTTTAGTTTAGTTTTTTTAGTTTTTTTAGTTTAGTTTTTTTTAGTCTCGAGTCCCGAGTAGTCGAACCACGAGTCCCAAGTCGACGAACCCCGAGTCCCCGATGATCGCCGGTGAGGAGTACCCGACGATCGCCAGTGAGGAGTTCACCGGCGATCGTCAGTGAGGAGTCCCGGCGATCATCGGGGACTCGGGGTTCGTCGACTCGGGACTCGTGATTCTCGTTATTATTGTCATAGTTGTTAAATGCAATCATCTTTATTAAAGTTTATTAAATAGTATTAATTTAAATAGTTGTAGAATTTGTTCTCGACGTCGACGATGCCCGGCCCGCATCCTCATTGCCGACTCGGCGCCGTGGACCACCTGCTTGAGAGGCGCCAGCATGTCCGGGACTGGGCTCTGCCGGGCTGGCACTAGGAGGTGCTGCCTTCCGGGGCACGGAGCTTGGTGAGGAATGAGGGTCCCGTCGTCGACCCATAGGTTATTTGGTGGCGGTCACGTGGACCACTGTCGGTGCAGAGGGAGCCGGCCCCCGCGGAGGTGGTACGTCGCCATGTCAGGGAGGAGGACGAGCACGTCCGACGCTACATGGCTACGTTGGACGCCAGGTTCTCCAATACCTGGCAGGTTCTTCAGGGATCACACCCGAGCTATGATCCTATCATAGTTCCTTATCTTTGGGTGTCCACCACCTGCGCCGCGAGACATCAACTAGATTTGTATTAGTGATATTATATTCGATGATGTATTAGTGATACTATTCGATGATGTATTAGTGATATTATATGATCGTATTGTTGCATTGCCTTGTATTGATTTGCATATCTCCGGTTCTGCTTATTGAATGCATTCTAATTGTTTTATATTTGTTCTGGATTAGTTAAGCTATGGATGGTAGAGACAGAGACCATGATCAAGAGAATGCCATGTACGACCTGATACGCTCTGGAAACGAAGAGAATGAAGTAGATGATGGCTCACAATACCTTAACCCATCCGGTGAGGGAATTAAGGAAGAACAACCAAGAGACGAAGGCGAACCAGCTGACAATGACGATGGCGAAGAAAATTTTGTCCATTTAACAGAGTCCGGCGAGGTATTAATTTGCCCTCTGGTGATCATCAGATGTATTGATTGATTTGTATATATTAACGAATCTTTCTTCCTTTTAGCCCTCCGGATCAAGCAAAAGTTGAAACAAGGCGTAAAGTTTAACATCGATCAAATCAGAGCAGATGGCGAATCGATTGCTCCTAAAGAGAATGCAGACAAATTTATACGTCAATGCGGAGTTATCGTTAGGGACCAAATCCCGATCACCATTCAAGAATGGAATCAGCCAAAAGATACCCAAGCAGTTTCTTTTGTCAGCCAAAGAGCAAAAGATCTACTTTGGGAGGAGCTCATGAAACATTTCACCCTACCAGAGGGTCTCATAGATCTCCAATGGGAGAAAGTCAAGAAGTGTGCTCTTAAGAAGATGGCCACACAATTCCAGTCTTGGAAGAAAAGATTATGGAAAAGTTACGTGGAAAATGGAAGGAAGACTCCAGAATTCACAGGAGAATATGTGAAGTTAGCAGATGACTGGAACGAATTTGTGAAGTTCAAGGAATCACAAGTAGCTAAGGAACGGTCGAGAATAAACAAGATAAATGCCGACAAAAAAACGTGGCATCATCGTCTGGGGCCAGGCGGCTACAAGTATGGGTTGCCTAAGTGGGATGAATCTGAGAGAAACATGAAGGCTGCAGGGGTCACTCCAGTAACAGAGACTTGGCCCGAGAGGTGCAGGACTTGGTTTTATGCACATGGGGGAAAGTTGGACCCAAAGACAGGGGAGGTTCTTGAACAGGCAAATCTTAAAGAAGCCACGGACGAGTTACTTAAAGCAATAGCAGAAGCTCGAGCGGGTGTGTACGAGCCCGAGAGAGAGAAGGACGATCTTTCATGTGCCCTCAAGAATCCTGAACACCCGGGACGAACACGAGGCAAAGGCATGGTTCCGTGGTTTCTGGGGTTTGCGGATTGGAACGACAGTGATAACCCACAAGTATAGGGGATCAGTTGTAGCCTTTCTCGATAAGTAAGAGTGTCAAACCCAACGAGGAGCTAAAGGTAGAACAAATATTCCCTCAAGTTCTATCGACCACCGATACAACTCTACGCACGCTTAACGTTTGCTTTACCTAGAATAAGTATGAAACTAGAAGTACTTTGTAGGTGTAACGGGATAGGTTTGCAAGATAATAAAGAACATGTAAATAAAATCTAGGGGCTGTTTAGATGACGAAAGAACTAAGTTAGTCTTAGTAGAGAGCTTTTTGTCACAAGAAAGTTATTTGTCCCTAGGCAATTGATAACTAGACCGGTAATCATTATTGCAATTTTATATGAGGGAGAGGCATAAGCTAACATACTTTGTCTACTTGGATCAGATGCACTTATGATTGGAACTCTAGCAAGCATCCGCAACTACTAAAGTTTATTAAGGTAAAACCCAACCATAGCATTATAAGGTATCAAGTCCTCTTTATTCCCACACGCAAACAACCTACTTACTCGGGTCTGTGCTTCTGTCACTCACGCCACCCACCATAAGCGAATCATGAACATATTGCAAACCCCGCAAGCATCAAGTTCATCAAAAAGGGATATTTCGAACGAATCCAAGGGATCATAGCAATTATCATAGCATTCATCCTTCGGTAAGAACGAAGGGTGATTAAACAATGTACGAGTTGAAGAGTTACTCTCATTAGAAGGTGGGCACGGGTAGCTAATCCGCTCTTCCTCCTTTTGTTCTTCGTTCTCCTCCTCATCTTTTTCATCTAATGAGCTTACAATTTCAGCAACTTCCTCTTCTAAAGATTCCTGCAAAATATTGGTCTCTTCCAAGGCAGCGGTCATTCTTTCAATAAACTCTTTAACATAAGCATTAGAAGCATAGTTTTCATAGCAATATTTAAGTATGGCAAAATTTTCAGATTTGTAAAGAGTAGCATCATACTTTTCAATGAAAGAAGCAATTTCATAGGCACCCTTAAGAGCAACAAATTCTTCAATTTGTTCAACATCATTATAGCAATAGGCCTCCTTGGCATAAGAGGATAATATTTAATTATCATTAAACACACATTGGTAGGGAAGGTGTTTTTTAGCTTCTTTAGAACAACAAGTAAAATCATGCAATTCACACAAGTTCCAAGCATAACAACACAAAGTATTAATTTGATGCCACAAGAGTTTCCCATTTTGAGATATGCGGTGTCGCACATAATGAGCATGCTCATTTATTGACTTTCCCTCAACTAAGCTAGTTGGGTTTTCAGCACGAGCACAAGTGCATCGAAGATGACCCAAGTAATATTCTTTGGTGGTACGGAACACTAGTGGTTCATTAACTTTTGGAGCAGCAAGTACAACTAATTTTTTTGGTATTTTAAATTTCCTACCCATATCTAAAGATAGAAAACAACTTAGAACAGATTTTTTTTTACTTAGTGATAAAGCAAACAAGCACACACGAGAATATACACCCTACGCTATTGCTCCCCGGCAACGGCGCCAGAAAATGGTCTTGATAACCCACAAGTATAGGGGATCAGTTGTAGCCTTTCTCGATAAGTAAGAGTGTCGAACCCAACGAGGAGCTAAAGGTAGACAAATATTCCCTCAAGTTCTATCGACCACCGATACAACTCTACGCACGCTTAACGTTTGCTTTACCTAGAATAAGTATGAAACTAGAAGTACTTTGTAGGTGTAACGGGATAGGTTTGCAAGATAATAAAGAACACGTAAATAAAATCTAGGGGCTGTTTAGATGAAGAAACAACTAAGTTAGTCTTAGTAGAGAGCTTTTTGTCACAAGAAAGTTATTTGTCCCTAGGCAATCGATAACTAGACCGGTAATCATTATTGCAATTTTATATGAGGGAGAGGCATAAGCTAACATACTTTCTCTACTTGGATCATATGCACTTATGATTGGAACTCTAGCAAGCATCCGCAACTACTAAAGTTCATTAAGGTAAAACCCAACCATAGCATTATAAGGTATCAAGTCCTCTTTATTCCCATACGCAAACAACCTACTTACTCGGGTCTGTGCTTCTGTCACTCACGCCACCCACCATAAGCGAATCATGAACATATTGCAAACCCTACAGCAGGGATCCCTCACGCTTGCACGACACGGAGAGCACCATAGGACAGCACCAATAATAAAAGATGCAACTCAAACCAATCATGATCATCAATCAACCCATAGGACAAAACGGATCTACTCAAACATCATAGGATAGCCATACATCATTGGGAAATAATATATAGCGTTGAGCACCATGTTTAAGTAGAGATTATAGCGGGGAGAAGGGGTATTACACCACTGCATAGAGGGGGAGAGAGTTGGTGATGATGGTGGCGAAGTTGTTGGTGTAGATCGCTGTCACGATGATGGCCCCGGCGGCGTTCCGGCGCCACCGGGAGAGAGGGGGAGAGAGCCCCCCTCCTTCTTCTTCTTCCTTGTCCTTCCCCCTAGATGGGAGAAGGGTTTCCCCTCTGGTCCATGGCCTCCATGGCGGCAGAGGGGCGGGAGCCCCTCAGATATTAGATCTCTCTCTCTCTCTGTTTCCTTCTGTTTCTGCCTTCTGGGATTCTGGTCTTTCACCGTTTCTTATATTCCCGGAGATCCATAACTCCGATTGGGCTAAAATTTTAACACGATTTTTATCCGGATATTAGCTTTCTTGCGGCGAAAGAAGGGCCTCAACAGCCTTACGGGGTGACCATAAGCCACCCTGGCGCGCCCTACCCCCCAGGGCGCGCCCCTATGGCTTGTGGGCCCCTCGGGCACCACCTTCTGTTGATTCCACTTCCCAAAATTCACATATATTCCAAAAAAAATCTCTGTAAGTTTTTATCCCGTTTGGACTTCATTTGATATGGATTTTCCGCGAAACAAAAAACTTGCAACAAACAGGAACTGGCACTGGGCACTGGATCAATATGTTAGTCCCAAAAATAGTATAAAAATTTGCCAAAAGCATATGAAAGTTGTAGAATATTGGCATGAAATAATAGAAAATTATAGATACGATGGAGACGTATCAGACAGCTACAAAAGTCGTGACAGAAAGAAGAAGCATGAAGTAGATCGGATTCAGGACTTGGAACCCAAATATAACATGCAGCAGGAGCAAATCAACAAACTTAGCTAGCAAGGTTCGTCTCAGCAGTAGCAGCAACCATATCCAGCATTGGATGGTACCATTCCATCATCTATGCCGAAAAGCAGCGTGGGTTCCACGGGGGTCCCGGTCGATGATGCGCTGCTGGCTCGCTACCCCATGGATGATATCCTAGAGTCGACACCTTGTGAGCTACACATGAAACTCAAGAACATATCCATGAAGGCGGCGGACGCTTTGCTTTACTGAGTGGACCTGAAGCAACCTTCCACGGCAATCCGATTCCACCTGGCTATGCTTGTGTCGGGGTGGATCAAGTTGTGTCGGCATATGAATCACTAGATCTTGACTACCTTGGAGGTGAAGGGGAGCGGACACTGGGAGAAGCCAGGCGTTGTGTCATTTTATGGAAAAAGGAATGCATCGTGTTTCCAAACTCGGTGCCAAGGCCACCGACTCCTCCTCCAAGTCCGCCGCGTCAGTAGACTCCAACCCTCCCCGAGACGGAGCGCAGGGTGAGTCCGCCATATGCATCTCCGCCGCGCCAGCCGAATCCATCCCACCCCGAGACAGAGCGCATTGCGAGTCCGCGATATCAAGCTCTGCCACGTCAGCAGAGTCCATCCCACCCCGAGACGGAGCCTAGCGCGAGACGTCCGCGATATCGATATCCGCCGTCTCCAAAGCAGAAGAGAACACAAAAGAAGAAACCCGAGCCTCCTGCCAAAAATAAGTTATCTTACGAGAAGACTGACGAGTAACTCGATGAATCAATGAATCTCGCTTTGCGGGCCCATTTTGGACCGAAAGCGCCCCCGCCGCCAAAGGAGAAAGTACCTGACGAGGTCGTACAACACTTTATTGATGCATCTAAACCAGCGGAGAAAAGGCCGGTATCAGACTATGAGCGCTGTATTACCAAGTCCTATGAATCCCAGAAAAGACAAAAGTCGAGCGGTAGCAGTAAATGCGGGAAAACTGTTCCCCCGCTCGGAGAACAGGCAGTCCAATCGATCAGCCCACTCAAGGTGAGTGCCAATAACGTGGTAATAACCGACGCTGATAGAGAGAATGCTAGATTGCTCGGTATCACCGTTGAACAATTCCTAGAGATCGAGGAATTTCCACCGTTGGTTCCGAAGGAAATAGCATGGCAATATGTCCCCGGGAAACCTCTGGTCAGTCCTAAAGCTTCTAACAACGCAAATGTACAAATTGCATGACTAGTACATGAGAGAAGTAAACGACGGGCGACAGAGCCTCATGGTAAAAGTTGAGAAAGAGCATTACATCCATGAAAAAGATTTGTGGATTGAAAATGATGAATTTTTTCAGTTATTCAATCAAAAAGCACTCGACAAATCTATCATTAGTTGCTATTGTCTGTAAGTGATTTCTTTCTGTAATTTAAGTCTCTAGCTCAGCTCGTTCATTGCCTGTTATTATACTCACTATATTCTTTTGTGTGGTATTATGCAGAATGAAGATTTTTGAATTGAAAAGAGCTGGAGTCTATGGCATTGGGTTCATTGACCCAAATACCGTTAATGAAGAAGTGTTGAGAAGGAACCCTAAAGACATGGAGAAAATGCTTCTAAGGTTTTTGAAGGCCCTAAAGTACAAACCAGAAATAATTTTACCTTGGAACTTCCAGTGAGTGTTACTGTCTTGTACTACAAATTCTATTTTTGCTTATATATATATATACTCGATGTTAAGTGTAGTTGATGAGTTATGCATGCCCGCTTATACAAATCGTGTGAGCAGCTACCACTGGAGCCTTCTAATCATTAGAGTTGACGATGGAACTGTTGAAGTACTGGACTCGCTAAGTAAAGACCCTGAAGATTACATAAGCTTGCATTCGTTGCTCGAAAGGTAATTTCAATCATTGACGCAGTATGTCGGCTTCTTTATTAGTTCATTTCCTGATATCAAGTAATTAATAATTCCTTTATTCATTTTCTTTACCGGGCAGGGTTTGGAAACGTTTCATCAAAGAGATCACCGGTGAATGTAAACCAGAGTTGAGATGGCGAAAGCCTAGGGTAATTAAGTAGTACTAGCTACGTCCGCGCATCTCTTTAATTCTAGTTTCAAGACCATTGTCATGCTTCATTATTATCTGATTGAATTCTATTCTCGTAAAGTGCATGAGGCAGACACAGGGGACTGAACTATGTGCATATTACGTTTGCGAGAACATTCACTTTATGACCGAAAGCAGCAAGAGTGCAAGAGATCTTTGGGTACGTATACACCATTCATATTTTTTTTATCATGATCTAATACATATACGCACAACTAACATGTTCATATTGATCTCCTTCTTTAAAGATGCACGAGATGCGGGATAAGCTCCTACCAACGGACCGCATACGAGCAATTCAATAGGAAATTACGAGATTTTTGCTTTAGCAGGTCATATCTCCCGACGAAGAATACCATTACCCGATCCGCAAATGATCTGCAAATTGTACGAGAAATTGTATATACCAAATTGTATATATATATATATATATATATATATATATGTGTATGCATGTGGTCGTACGAGAAATTCTATGATATATGATTACTTGTACGAGAAATTTTATGATATATGATCGGTTCTACGAGAAATTCTATTATACATGCATAACGTGTACAGTATGTAGTAGCGTAAAATATGTTTGAAATGAAAAAGAATTAAATGAAAAACACAAAGAAAAAATAAACAATAAACACTAAACCCCTAAACACCTAAATCCCTAAACCCCTAAACCTTTAGTCCCGGTTGGTGTTACCAACCGGGACCAAAGGTCCCCATACCCTGGCGCGCGCTACCGATCACGTGGCCAGGGTTTAGTCCCGGTTCGTAGCCAACCGGAACTAAAGACTTGGACCCTTTAGTCTCTATGGGGAACCGGGACTAAAGGCCCTTTCGAACCGAGACTAATGGCCTATTTTCTACTAATGTATGCAAAGGATCAATGCACCCGTACATATTTATTAGACTTCCCGAAAGAATGAAAAACCCAGAAGAAAGACGAACAGTCACCTGGCTTCTTTACGCATTGACTGCCGAGTTTGTCTTTTATACCGGAATCAATCCACCTGCTTGCTTGCACATCCGGCGTACGTACATGTGCATGTTGCTGCTGACTAAAGCATCGACTGCAAAAGAATTCTTAGATTGATCTACATACCAGTTGTGCAAGTTGTGCAGCCGACAAGTGATCAGCTACACGGCTGCACCAAACTGTCTCCATTATGTCAGCGTATGGCCGTAGGTAAAACCTGTAGTTAATATTGCTTTGATGGAAACCCATGATGGCGCTGCTGAGGAAAGAGGACGACGACGGCGGCCAGACGCACGACATACATAGGAGAAGCTGAGACGGGCTTGACGAAGGAAAGAGAGAGGGTTCGGTTGCGTCACGACTTATGAATAGTACCGAACTCCTTTTTAAACTATACTATAAGATAGAATCGTTTTTTCTG
Source organism: Elymus sibiricus (assembly GCA_039707655.1). NCBI lineage: Eukaryota > Viridiplantae > Streptophyta > Magnoliopsida > Poales > Poaceae > Elymus > Elymus sibiricus. The sequence goes on from CM077671.1 coordinate 511,123,112, forward strand.
CAGGGGAGAAATATATTTTCAGATCATGAGATGTACTTTCGTGTATGTTGGTTCTGTTCATCGGGTGGGTCAGTTCATGTTTTTTTAAGTGCCCATCAATTACCCAAATTGTTTTATGTACGGTGGATTGTGCAACAAATCTCCACCGTACTAACTCGGTCCCACCAAATGAACGACTCGTAATTTTTAAGTAACATGGTAATTTTTTGGGAGTGGCTAATTAGTATAGGTATAGACTCTAGAAAAATTCAAGTAAAATTTTTGTGGCATCTGAGATTTTTTATTTTTGAGTCATTTTTATTGCACAAAAAAATTAAAAAACTGGATAATTATGGTATTTTATTTTATTTGACTAAAGATAACACAGAGTAAACTACTCATACAGAAGTTGTGTTTACTAAATTCGTCAACCACATGTCTTTCAAAAAGGATCCATTAATAAGGTTGATCAAGTCTTATTAATAACCGTTTTCGATTGACATAAAACCGAAGAATTTTCATATAACACTAAGTTACCTCAATGGGGATTTGCATATCCCCAACAATAAGAATATCATATTTCTTCTTGGCAGTAGGAAGAGAAAATTTAAACCCTCCAATAGTAATTGTGGGAATGAGTTCAATGGTATTAATATTATTCACCGAAGCTTGCTTCTTCGGAAAGTGCACCGTCTGTTGTTTTCCATTAACATGAAAAGTAACTTTGCTTTTGTTGCAATCAATAACAGCCCCTGCAGTATTTAAAAAGGGTCTCCCAAGGATAATCGACATGCTATCGTCCTCAGGAATCTCAAGAATAACAAAGTCTGTTAAGATAGTAACATTTGCAACCACAACAGGAACATCCTCACAAATTCTGATAGGTATAGCAGTGGATTTATCAGCCATTTGCAAAGATATCTCAGTAGGTGTAAGCTTATTCAAATCAAGTCTGTTATATAAAGAGAAGGACATAACACTAACACCAGCTTCTAGATCACATAAAGCAGTTTTAACATAGTTTCGTTTAATGGAGCAAGGTATTGTGGGTATAGCCGGATCTCCCAACTTCTTAGGCACTCCACCATCAAAAGAATAATTAGCAAGCATGGTGGCAATTTCAGTTTCAGGTATCTTTTTTTCTTGGTAATAATGTCCTTCATATACTTAGCATATGGAGGCATCTTCAAAATATCAGTCAAGCGAGTGCGCAAAAAGACAGGTCTAATCATTTCAGCAAAGCGTTCAAACTCCTCCTTGTCCTTACTCTTGGAAGGCTTACGAGGGAATGGCATGGGTTTTTTAACCCATGGCTCTCTTTCTTTACCATGTTTTCTAGCAACAAAGTCTTTCTTTTCGTAGTGTTTATTTTTAGGATGTGGGTTATCAAGATTTTTAGCAGGTTATGTTTCCACATCATTATCAGGTTCTTTATTATTATCTGGTTAAGCATCTACGTGAACATCATCATTATCATTATCATTATCATTATCACTAGGTGAATGTTCACTATCACACTGTGTCTTAGCATCAAAAATGGAAACATCATTATGATTCTCAGCAGGTTTTTCTATAACAGGTTCACTAGAAGCATGCAAAGTCCTATCATTTTTCTTTTTGGTTTTTTAGTTGGAATAGGTGCATCTTCATTAATTCTCTGAGAATCTTGTTCGATTCTTTTAGGATGACCTTCAGGATAAAGAGGTTCCTAAGTCATTCTACCTCCTCTAGTCATTACTCTAACATCATGATTATTCATGTTCTCATTTAATTCAGCAATCAAATCATTTTGTGACTTAGCAACTTGGTCTAGTTGGGAGTGAACCATGGAAGCATGTTTACCTAGACCTTTAACATCATTAACAATCCTAAACATCAAGTCACTCAAGCGATCTATCATCATGGCATTGCATTGTAATTGATTTTTGACATAATTATTGAAATGCTCTTGCTTAACAATGTAATTATCAAATTCATCCATGCATTGACTAGGAGTTTTAGTATAAGGTATATCACTTTCATCAAATCTATGGAGAGAATTTACCTCCACTACCTGTGTCGGGGTCTCAAGTCCATGTATTTCTTCGATGCTGTTAAATTCTTGACATTATCAGATTTAATACCTTTTTCTTTCATAGTTCTGTTGGCTTCTTGCATATCTTCAGGACTAAGGAATAGAATAACTCTCTTCTTTTGAATAGGTTCCGGCGGTGGTTCAGGAAGTGTCCAATCATCACCATTTTGCAATATGGTATTCAATAGTTCTTCAGCTTGTCCAATAGTTCATTTCCTGAAAACATAGCCAGCACAACTATCTAGGTAGTCCCTAGAAGCATCAGTTAGTCCATTATAAAAGATATCAAGTATTTCATTTTTCTTGAGAGGGTGATCAGGCAAAGATCTTAGTAGTTGGAGAAGCCTCCCCAAGCTTGAGGGAGATTCTCTTCTTCAATTTGCACAAAGTTAAATATTTTCTGTAAAGCAGCTTGTTTTTTATGAGCAGGAAAATATTTTTCAGAGAAGTAATATATGATATCCTGGGGGTTACGCACACAACCAGGAGCAAGAGTGAGGAACCATTTCTTAGCATCACCTTTTAGCGAAAAAGGAAAAAGCTCAAGGATATAGTAATAACTCATCTTTTCCTCATGAGCAAACAAAGTGGCAATATCATTCAATTTAGTGAGGTGTGCCACAACAGTTTCAGTTTCATAACCATGGAAAGGATAAGATTCTATTATAGTAACTAGTCGTCAACCCATGCGTCTGCACGGGCTAGATAATGTCCTATCTTAACATTATTGGGTAATTCCATAATGTTCACATAATTCAATTTATTTAATGAGAGTTGACGATATGTTTAAATAAAGAATATATAATTTCTATTAATGTAGACTTTAAAGCATAGCCTCGGTTTTCTATTAAAAGTCTCATTATATTAATCTGGAATTAATACAAAGTATAAAGCTCTCTAAATTTGAAGTGATGTCCAATTTATGCTAAAACATGAATATTGTTTTTTATGTATCATGCCGCTAATATGATATTTCGTCTCATCCCATTAATACATTTATCTAACCACATGGTCATGCTTGTCCTTTTGTAGGGAGAGGATAAAATTGAAGAACCAATGCATGTGTGAATACATTATTGTTGTAGTTACAAATTCTGAGCTCGTTGCAACATAGTGCATATAAGTATGAAGATTTAACATCGATGAATAATCGTTCTGTCGCTTTATTAGTATACTTGAGTATGCAAATTTATATAATTTCTACCTCCAAAAAATGATTATACAATTCTCAGTCTGATGAGCTACCTAGGAGTCATCCAGCAACCAGCATATATACGAGATAAAAGCTTCTGAGAATTATAACTTAACTATACTATAGTTACTCCTGATATATTAGTTATGGAATATACTCTTACAAAATGGCTCACGTTGATAAATTCTCCTAACTAAATAGTTCAATTTTTACTATATTAACATGATGGGGCTTGCATGTGCTAGTTTGTTTTCTCAATGATGGTGTATATAAAAAAATAAACATATCACATAAACTAAAATTAACAGAAGTGGCACCGAGTGTTTTTTCAATGTTATTTTAATGGCTTCCATTAGTTGGATATTTGTACTATTTGGTGTTTGATTCCTTTATCTAAGGTTGTATTGGTTTGTCTTGATCAGTGTATATATGTACAACTACTACAATGATAATTCTATTATTTACATAATGTCTATTCCTTCTTAGCATATTGGGAAATACTCCTTCTCTAACCATTAAAGTCAATGCTATACTTTATTGAGGAATGTATCTATCGTGCATCAAATTAAATAGTGGAGTAGATTGTAATACTTAAATATTTTTGTTTAATCTTTGTGTATGGGTCCTTTTTCGTTTTTCAAGGGAACATGCATATCATTTTTTTAGCTGTTAACTAGGATGTGGTTTTCTTTTTTCTGAACTTGGACATGGAGTCCTTTCAGAATGTGGGGCTTGAGGACTTCGTTGTACGTGTTATTTTTTCCATCACTAAAGGGATAAGACACGAGGATTTTGTATTGACTAGATGTTGAACGTGTGTTGAGGACTCTTTGATGTAGATGTTGGTTTAATCTTTTTACGTACATCGAAATACATGAAAAATGATTTACCCATTTAAAATTAAATGCATATGGTTGTGGATGATCTCTATTTCAAATACTCATAAAGGTTACTGGTTATGTTCATATATGATTTTTTGTGTGTGACAATATATTCATATATTGCCCTAAAAAACAATTATTTTTGTCCTAGTTTGGTTACAATTAGGTGATTTCACAATTTCTAGTTAGGTTACAGTTAGGCATCGACTCTCTCACTTTTTTTTGTTACGTAGGAGTATTTACTTTCCTAAAAAACTGTAGGAATATGTACTTGTGTGTGTCCTTTTTCGTTTTTCAAGCCAACACGCACGTCTTTTTTTTGGGCTGGGAACTGAGATGTGAGTTTTTTTATTTGGATGTGGACTCCTTTTTGGAAAATGGGGCCCGAGGACTTCATTGTACGTGTTATTTTTCCATCACGAAAGGGAGACCTTTTTTTAACTTGGACATGGACTCTTTTCGGAACGTGGGGCTTGAGGACTTCACATTATACGTGTCAATTTTTCACACAATAAGGAGATGTCACGTTCATTTTTACATATGTTATGTTTTTTTACTTAGTACTAAAAATATTGCATGGTCTTTCAATAGATGTTCACCATTAAATTTTAAATCTAATGGCTATATTAATTTTGATGATGTGGATTAACGTGAAGACTCAAAAGGTGCCTTCAATTAGTAAATAGAAGATCAACTCGGGATCAACAGAGAATTCATAATCCTTATCAGTGACAAATATAGGAGAAGCAGCAAATTTAGGATCATGTTTCATTTTCTCCATCATAGATTTTTCTTTCAGTTTGCATAGTAGTTTCTTCAAATCATCTCTATCATTACAAGCAAGAAAGTCTTTAGCTATCTCCCCATCCATAACATAACCCTCATGTACATCAGGCAATTCATATCTATTAGGAGAGCTAGGCATAATAGATGATTCATAATCTTCATCAATTTCAACATTCTCAAGTTCTCTAGCTTTAGCAATATGAGCATCAAGTAATTCATTCAGTGGCACAAATTCATTTTTATCAAGCATATCAGTAACATCATCATAAGTTTCAAAGCATCATCAAGTATTTGTGACATATCAGAAAGAGTAGCAAGTGGTGGTGTCATAAGCTAATTCAAAACAGTAGGTGAATCAAAAGCAGAGCTAGATGACAGTTCCTTACCTCCACTCGTCTTAGAGGGTATGATCTTGGTCCTAGTATCTTTCAGATTCTTCATAGTGGCAATTGGATATCCTCGAGTGAACACAATAAATAGAGCTATGCTCTCCAACAACGGCGCCAGAATACAGTCTTGATAACCCACAAGTATAAGGGATCGTAACAGTCTTTGAGGGAAGTATTTTACCCAAATTTGTTGATTTGACACAAGGGGAGGCAAACAATATTTATTGGTCTTAGTAGTTGAGTTGTCAGTTCAACCACACCTAGGGTATCTCTCTGTAGCAAAAGTTTAACAGCAGTAGTAATAGTAACAGTAATAGCAGCAATTATGTAGTGATTGTAACAGTAGCAACAACAATAGTAACTTAGCAAGATTCAGTATATGAAAAGCATAGGCACGTGGACCGGTGATGGATGATGATTTAGATGACATCAATCATGTAACAGTTACACACTAGAGCGACACAGAACTAGCTCCAATTTATCAATGTAATGTAGGCATGTATTCAGTATATAGTCATATATACGTGCTTGTAATAAGAACTTGCATGCCATATTTTGTCCTACCCTCCCATGGCAGCGTGGTCCATACGGGAATCTAAGGGATATTAAGGCCTCCTTTTCATAGAGAACCGAAACAAAGCATTAATACATGGTGAATACATGAACTCCTCAAACTATGGCAATCACCAGAAAGAATCCCAATTATTGTCACCTTGGGGTATGCGGATCATGACACGTAATAGGTGCATACAACTTGCAAGATAGGATCCAAAACACTCTCATATTCATGAAAACATAATAGGTTCAGATCTGAAATCATGGCACTCGGGCCCTAGTGACAAGCATTAAGCATTGCAAAGTCATAGCAACATCAATCTCAGAACATAGTGGATACTAGGAATAAAGCCCTATCAAAATAACTCGATTACATGATCAATCTCATCCAATCCCATCATCGTCCAGCAAGCCTACAAAGGAGTTACTCACTCCCGATGGTGAGCATCATGAAATTGTTGATGGAGAAGGGTTGGTGATGATGACGAGGATGAACCCCCCTCTTTGGAGCCCCAAACGGACTCCAGACCAGCCCTCTCGAGGAAGAACAGGAGGTGGCGGCGGCTCTGTCTCGTAAAATGTGATGAAATCTTCTTTCCTATTTTTTTCTCCGTAATTATGAATTTATAGGACTGGAATTAGGGTCAGAGGAGACACGAGGTGGCCCCAAGCCATCAGAGCGCGCCCAGGGGGTGGGCGCGCCCTGTTGGCTTGGCACCAACAGGCTGGTGGGCCCCCTCTAGTGGGTCTTCGCTTCATAAATCTTCCTATTTTCCATAAAAAAATCCACAAAAAGTTTCGTACAATTTCGAGAACTTTTATTTCTGCACAAAAACAAACACCATGACAGTTCTGCTGAAAACATCGTCAGTCTTGGGTTAGTTTACTCAAATCATGCAAATTAGAGTCCAAATCAAGAGCAAAAGTGTTTAGAAAAGTAGATACGTTTGAGACGTATCATGGACATACATGGGAAACAAAAAATCTGGTGGTCGCATTTCTCCTTGCAAACCTTGATGACAAACTAACATGGCAAACATCACACAAACATACAAGCATGGCATGCTAAATATGAACGCACCTAGGAACTCACCATGGAGAAACTGGATTTAATAGAATAGCATGACTTTCAGGTCCCTGATGATGTACAACTTCTTGCGATACTCATCATATTAGAAGTTACATCCTGCCTAAAATTGAAATTTACATGCAATAATGGAAGTGGAGAATTTGGATTCCATACCTCATGTTGTAGCGACGGATGAAAATTCTAGATGAGGGACAGTAGATTTTGGGAGCGGTGCGGGACAGTAAGGGGGGCCACGCCTTCTTAACACCAAGAATAAGAAATAACCATACCACTACGTCCATTCACCATGGTATCAACAACACCGACATGATCCCACCTACACTGATTAAAAAAACAAATGAACTAGATAAACTGTTCACACTATGTGCTATAATAAACAAATTCTTGGGCATCGCTGCAGCAGTCGAAATAAGTACATTATCATTGAATTTGAAAGAATACTAAGATGTATTATCACTTTATCAGCAATGTAGAAAACAATTCATATTTAGAAGAGCATAATAAAAAATCCATGCACATACAAGGGTGTTGGATGTAGAGATCCAGCTGACGCCCGTCTTTCTGCCTCCACCTTCCATGAGCGCAGAGACAACCAACCATCTTGATAGGTTATTCATGCCAACCTCGGCATAGATAAGGTTGTGTCCATGCTTCCATGAATGCTCTACCTCCTTCTCAACCCCGTCATCATGGCAGCTCGACACAAGCACCGGAGTGTGATGGTCATACCCAAGTCATGAACTCTTACAAAATACAACAATTTGAGGTGATAGACATCTCTACTATGGTTTGCACGGGCATGCATGGTCTAAAACATTGTCCCGTGGAACTCACAAGCATTCATGTTAAGGTTTATTGTTCCATGCAACACACAGTCACCTCACTACTTAGATACTTGTGGTAGCATCCCACAACCAAAGAAATCTATTCTAGCAACACCCCATATTCTTTTCCTATCCAAGTTTGATGTTAATTCATATAAACTCACCCACAAATAAAATTGAGGGTTTAGAAATCTTTTGAATTGAATAGTAAGCATCCCCTTTTATTTTAACATGACAACTTCTTGAACATAGTACAAACCTATAAGGATACTACAAACTTATAAGGATGCTTACAAGAATGTGGTCATAATCAACTCTAATTCGGAGCATGTACAATGAATACATAACTGTTGATAAATCTCCTATAATTTAGAGCTAGATACATTAGTAATATCACATATAGTTGTACACAACATGTACATTACACACAGATTCCAGGCTTCAGCATACAATGAGCCAAATATATCTCACGTTGGGTCCTTCTACCCTACTACTTGCTGCACAAAATTCACTCATCACACACATTAGCATGTTCAGTACTACTTGCTGAAGCTGCTGAGAATGCATAATCAACAAGACCAACACAAAATGGTGAAAGAGAGGGTCGAGGACTACGGTATAGTCAGCTACCAGGTCTAATTATGCTCTGACGGGGAAGCGAAGCTAGACTGAAAAGGAAGAGAAGATTTACCCGGCGGCCGGGAAGAGAAGCAAGACCCCATTGACGGTGTTGAAGAGGAGAATGATCGAGCAGTACAAGGTGGTGGCAGCAGAAGCGGTACAATCAACAGTGTGAGGCAGCGGTGGCGATAGCACAATAGGAGTAGCATGCGGCCTCTCCTCCCCTACGAAACCGGTTTGTCAGCCCCGTGATGTCCCTCTTCACTCCCCTTGTCACCCCGCCCCGATAGTGACCATGTCGCTGAACACGTCCTCCCCTCTCCTCCATGGATCCAACGACGACGGCATAGCAACAACTCTCCTTCCCTGTTGGGGATATTCCCCACGGGTATGACCTGGTGCTACTTCTTGAGCTTGCGTTGGTTTTCCCTTGAAGAGGAAAGGGTGATGCTGCAAAGTAGATAAGTATTTCCCTCACTTGTTCAGAACCAAGGTATCAATCCAGTAGGAGGTACAAGCAAGGCCCCAATCTTTGCACCTACACAAACAATCAAACACTTGCACCCAACGCTATAAAGGGGTTGTCAATCCCTTCACGGTTACTTGCAAGGATGAGATCTGATAGAGATAGATATAAAAGATTACTAAAACGAAAAGTAAAAAGAATGCAACAAAGTACTTTTGGTATTTTTGGTTTATAGATCTGAAAATATAATATGGAGAATAGACCCGGGAGCCATAGGTTTCACTAGAGGCTTCTCTCTTGAAGGAAAATAATACGGTGGGTGAACAAATTACTGTCGAGCAATTGATAGAAAAGCGCATAGTTATGATGATATCCAAGGCAATGATCATGCATATAGGCATCACGTCCGTGTCAATTAGACCGAAACGATTCTGCATCTACTACTATTACTCCACACATCGACCGACTCCTGCCTGCATCTAGAGTATTGAGTTCATGAAGAACATAGTAACGCATTAAGTAAGATGACATGATGTAGAGGGATAAACTCAAGCAATATGATGAAAACCCCATATTTTTACCCTTGATGGCAACAATACAAATACGTGCCTCGCTACCCCTACTTTGTCACTAGGTAAGGACACCGCAAGATTGAACGCAAAACTAAGCACTTCTCCCATTGCAAGAATTACCAATCTAGTTGGCCAAACCAAACCAATAACTCGAAGAGACTTGCAAAGATATGAAATCATGCATATAAGAATTAAGAGAAGATTCAAATAATATTCATAGATAATCTGATCATAAACCCACAATTCATCGGATCTCGACAAACACACCGCAAAAGAGTATTACATCGGATAGATCTCCATGAAGATCATGAAGAACATGGTATTGAGGAACATAGAGTGAGAAGAAGCCATTTAGCTACTAGCTATGGACCCGAAGGTCTGAAGTGAACTACTCACACATCATCGGAGGGGCAATGGAGGTGATGTAGATGCCCTCCGTGATCGAATCCCCCTCCGGCAGATTACCGAAAAAGGCTCCAAGATGGGATCTCACGGGAACAGAGGCTTCCAGCGGCGGAAAAGTATTTTCATGGCTCTTTTTGGTATTGGGGGAATATTTGGGAATTTATAGGAGGAAGAAGAGGGTTTGGAGGCCTGCTGGGGGGCCACAAGCCAGGGGGCGCCCCCCTAGGGGCGTGCCCTGGTGGCTTGTCGCCTCCCGGCAGGTCTCCTGACCTCCTCTCCAAGTCTGGTAGGTTTCTTCTGGTCCAAGAAAAATCATCGCGAAGATTTTTTTCCGTTTGGACTCCGTTTGGTATTCCTTATCTGCAATACTCAAAAACAAGGAAAAAACAGAAACTGGCACTAAGCACTAGGTTAATAGGTTAATCCCAAAAATAATATAAAATAGCATATTAATGCATATAAAACATCGAAAACAGATAATATAATAGCATGGAACAATCAAAAATTATAGATACGTTGGAGACGTATCAAGCATCCCCAAGCTTAATTCCTGCTCGTCCTCGAGTAGGTAAATGATAAAAACAGAATTTTTGATGTGGAATGCTACCTAACATATTTATCCATGTAATATTCTTTATTGTTGCATGAATGTTCAGATCCGTAAGATTCAAAACAAAAGTTTAATATTGACATAAAAACAATAATACTTCAAGCATACTGACAAGCAATTGTGTCCTTTCAAAATAACATGGTAAAAGAAAGTTATCCCTACAAAATCATATGGTCTGGCTATGCTCCATCTACCCCACACAAAGTATTTAAATCATGCACAACCCCGATGACAAGTCAAGCAATTGTTTCACACCTTTTATGTTCTCAAACCTTTTCAACTTTCATGCAATACATGAGCGTGAGCCATGGATATAGCACTATAGGTGAAACAGAATATGGTGGAGGTTGTGAAGGAAAAGGAGAAGATAGTCTCACATCAACTAGGCGTATCAACGGGCTATGGAGATGCCCATCAATAGATATCAATGTGAGTGAGTAGGGATTGCCATGCAACGGATGCACTAGAGCTATAAGTGTAGAAAGCTCAAAAAGAAACTAAGTGGGTGTGCATCATAATGAAAAATTCCACTAGTTATACGAAAGTGACAAAACAGGAGACTCTCTATCATGAAGACCATGGTGCCACTTTGAAGCACAAGTGTGGAAAAAAGATAGTAACATTGTCCCTTCTCTCTTTTCTCTCATTTTTTTGGTGGGCATCTTTGGCCTCTTTTTTTTATTTGGGCTTCATTGGCCTCTTTTATTATTTGTAAAGTCCGAAGACTCATCCCAACTTGTGAGGGAATCAAAGCTTCCATCATCCTTTTCTCTCATGGGACAATGCTCTAATAATGATGATCATCACACTTTTATTTACTTACAACTCAAGAATTACAACTCGATACCTAGAACAAAATATGACTCTATATGAATGCTTCCGGTGGTGCACCGGGATGTGCAATGATCTAGCATAGCAAATGACATCAAAAAAATGGACAAGCCATGAAAACATCATGCTAGCTGTCTTATGATCATGCAAAGCAATATGAAAATGATGGTAAGTGTCATAATAAACGGAACGGTGGAAGTTGCATGGCAATATATCTCGGAATGGCTATGGAAATGCCATAATAGGTAGATATGGTGGCTGTTTTGAGGAAGGGTATATGGTAGGTTTAATACACCGGTGAAAGTTGCGCGGTACTAGAGAGGCTAGCAATGGTGGAAGGGTGAGAGTGCGTATAATCCATGGACTCACATTAGTCATAAAGAACTCACATACTTATTGCAAAAGTCTATTAGTTATCGAAGCAAAGTATTAGACGCATGCTCCTAGGGGAGAGGTTGGTAGGAGTTAACCATCGCGCGCTCCCGACCCTCACACAAAGGATGACAATCATTAAACAAATCATGCTCCGACTTCGTTACATAACGGTTCACCATACGTGCATGCTACGGGAATCACAAACTTTAACACAAGTATTTCTACCATTCCACAATTACTCACTAGCATGACTCTAATATCACCATCTTTATATCTCAAAACTATATGCAAGGAATCAAACTTCTCATAGTATTCAATGCACTTTATATGAAAGTTTTTATTATATCCCTCTTGGATGCCCATTATATTAGGACTAAATTCATAACCTGAACCAATTACCATGCTGTTTAAAGACTCTCAAAATAATATAAGTGAGGTATGAGAGTTCAATTATTTCTATAAAATAAAACACCACCGTGCTCTAAACAGATATAAGTGAAGCACATAGAGCAACATTGCCTAGCTCAAAAGATATAAGTGAAGCACATAGAATATTCTAATAAATTCACAATTAATGCATGTCCCTCTCAAAAGATGTGTGCAGCAAGGATGATTGTGGCAAACTAAAAAGCAAAGACTCATATCATACAAGACGCTCCAAGGAAAACACATATCATGTGGTGAATAAAAATATAGCCTCAAGTAAATTTACTGATGGATTAAAGACGAAAGAGGGGATGCCTTCCGGGGCATCCCCAAGCTTAGGCTCTTTGGTATACTTGAATATGGCTTGGGGTGCCTTGGGCAACCCCAAGCTTAGGCTCTTTCCATTCCTTATTCCATAGTCCATCAAATCTTTACCCAAAACTTGAAAACTTCACAACACAAAACTCAACAGAAAACTCGTGAGATCCGAAAAATAAATCACCACTTTAGGTACTATTGTGAACTCATTATTTATTTATATTGTTGTAATATCAACTGTATTCCAACTTCTCCATGGTTCATACCCCCCGATACAACCCATAGATTCATCAAAATAAGCAAATAACACAAAGAAAACAGAATCTGTCAAAAACAGAACAGTCTGTAGCAATCTGTAGAGTCTGAATACTTCTATAACTCCAAAAATTCTTAACAATTAGTACAATCTGGTAAATTTGTATATCAATCTTTTGTAAACATTTTAGACTCATTCGACGCTCTGGTGAATTTATAAAATTCGTGGACTGAGCGCAAAAGTTTCTATTTTTCAGCAAAATCAAATCAACAATCACCGTAGGCCATCCTAAAGGTCTTACTTGGCTCAAACACCAATTGAAACAATAAAACACCATTACTACAGAGGTAATAATGTGTAAAGCACTCAAAACAGAAAGTAAAAACAAAAAACATAAAAATAAAATTGGGTTGCCTCCCAACAAGCGCTATCGTTTTACGCCCCTAGCTAGGCATAATGATTTCAATGATGCTCACATAAAAAGTAGTAATTGAAATATGCAAGAAAGCATCATGAATCTCATGACAAGCACATTTAAGTCTAACCCACTTCCTATGCATAGGGATTTTGTGAGCAAACAATTTATGGGAACAAGAATCAACTAGCATAGGAAGGCAAAACAAGCATAACTTCAAAACTTTGAACACATAGAGAGGAAACTTGATATTATTGCAATTCCTACAAGCATATGTTCCTCCCTCATAATAAATTTCAGTGGCATCATGAAGGAATTCAACAATATAACTATCACATAAATCATTCTTTTCATGATGCACAAGCATAGAATTTTCATTACTCTCCACATAAGCAAATTCCTTTTTTATCCATAGTAGTGGGAGCAAACTCAACAAAATAACTATCATGAGACACTTGATTGACATAACCAGATTGCAAATTAAAACCATGATGATAAGTTTCACCATCATCATGAATAGGAGGCATGCAAACATCATAATAAATTTGCTCATCAAAACTTGGGGGAATAAAAATATCATCTTCATCAAACATAGCATCCCCAAGCTTGTGGCTTTGCATATCATTAGCATAATTGACATTAATAGAATTGATAGTAACATCATTGCAATCATACTTTCCAATCAAGGAGATATCATGAATCACCTTATAAATTTCTTCTTTCAACACTTCATCAAAATTTTCATGATTTTCAAGCAAAACTTCATAGAGATAATCAAGTGCACTAAACTCACTAGCAATTAGTTCATCATAATTTGGTCTTTTGAAAAGATTAGCAAGTGGATGAGGATCCATAACAATAGATTTTTAGCAAGCAAAGATGCAAGCAAATAGAAGGCACATGGAAACACAAGCAAACAAAAAGAGATCCGGCGAGAAAAAGGCGAACGAGAAAGAAGGCGAATAAAATGGCAAATCTTTTTGGTTTTTTCTGAAAATTGTTTTAGAAGTGGGGGAGAGGAAAACGAGAGGCAAATGGTAAATAATGTAAATGCAAGAGATGAGTTTGTGATGGGTACATGGTAGGCTTGATGTAGATCTCTCTGACAACCACGCCAGAAATTGGCAAGTTGACGGGAGAGTTCTTGTTTTGACTTGCTATGTATCCTCCCCGGCAACGGCGCCAGAAATCCTTCTTGCTACTTCTTGAGCTTGCGTTGGTTTTCCCTTGATGAGGAAAGGGTGATGCAGCAAAGTAGATAAGTATTTCCCTCAGTTGTTCAGAACCAAGGTATCAATCCAGTAGGAGGTACAAGCAAGGCCCCAATCTTTGCACCTACACAAACAATCAAACACTTGCACCCAACGCTATAAAGGGGTTGTCAATCCCTTCATGGTTACTTGCAAGGATGAGATCTGATAGAGATAGATATAAAAGATTACTAAAATGAAAAGTAAAACAAAAGTAAAAAGAATGCAGCAAAGTATTTTTGGTATTTTTGGTTTATAGATCTGAAAATATAATATGGAGAATAGACCCGGGGGCCATAGGTTTCACTAGAGGCTTCTCTCTTGAAGGAAAATAATACGGTGGGTGAACAAATTACTGTCGAGCAATTGATAGAAAAGCGCATAGTTATGATGATATCCAAGGCAATGATCATGCATATAGGCATCACGTCCGTGTCAAGTAGACCGAAACGATTCTGCATCTACTACTATTACTCCACACATCGACCGACTCCTGCCTGCATCTAGAGTATTAAGTTCATGAAGAACAGAGTAACGTATTAAGTAAGATGACATGATGTAGAGGGATAAACTCAAGCAATATGATGAAAACCCCATCTTTTTACCCTTGATGGCAACAATACAAATACGTGCCTCACTACCCCTACTTTGTCACTGGGTGAGGACACCGCAAGATTGAACACAAAACTAAGCACTTCTCCCATTGCAAGAATTACCAATCTAGTTGGCCAAACCAAACCAATAACTCGAAGAGACTTGCAAAGATATGAAATCATGCATATAAGAATTAAGAGAAGATTCAAATAATATTCATAGATAATCTGATCATAAACCCACAATTCATCGGATCTTGACAAACACACCGCAAAAGAGTATTACATCGGATAGATCTCCATGAAGATCATGAAGAACATGGTATTGAGGAACATAGAGAGAGAAGAAGCCATCTAGCTACTAGCTATGGACCCGAAGGTCTGAAGTGAACTACTCACGCATCATCGAAGGGGCAATGGAGTTGATGTAGATGCCCTCCGTGATCGAATCCCCCTCCGGCAGATTACCGGAAAAGGCTCCAAGATGGGATCTCATGGGAACAGAGGCTTCTGGTGGCGGAAAAGTATTTTTGTGGCTCTTTTTGGTATTGGGGGAATATTTGGGAATTTATAGGAGGAAGAATAGGGTTTGGAGGCCTGCTGGGGGGCCACAAGCCAGGGGGGCGCGCCCCCCCTAGGGGCGCGCCCTGGTGGCTTGTCGCCTCCCGGCAGGTCTCCTGACCTCCTCTCCAAGTCTGGTAGGTTTCTTCTGGTCCAAGAAAAATCATCGTGAAGATTTTATTCCGTTTGGACTCCGTTTGATATTCCTTATCTGCAATACTCAAAAACAAGGAAAAAACAGAACTGGCACTAGGCACTAGGTTAATAGGTTAGTCCCAAAAATAATATAAAATCGCATATTAATGCATATAAAAGATCCAAAACAGATAATATAATAGCATGGAACAATAAAAAATTATAGATACGTTGGAGACGTATCACCTGGCACAAGGAATGACCCGACAATCAGTATCATGCCATTCCTTGACCTAGATTATACAAGGCAATTCTTGAGGAAGATACCAAGTCAAAGAAGAAGACCCGCCCATGGGCCGGCTCATCGCTGATCATGGGCCGGCTTGTGGAGCAGGCCTGGATGTGCTGAGGAGATTAGGAGACAGACCAGAACACGAGTTAACAAGTATGACCCAGACTCTCTTGTAACCCTAGGGGCTCGACCTATTATATAAAGGAGAGCCCCAGGAACGAAACAGATAGACAAGAAACCACCGAGAGCTAGGTTAGTGATTCCACACCCTTGTAATCGAGATCATCATCATCAATAATATATAAGCAGGACGTAGGCTTTTACCTCTCTAAGAGGGGCTAAACCTGGGTAAACTCATGTCTTTTGTTCCCAAGCAACCACCTAGTTGCGATGGCTCCTACACTTAGTCATCTTGTAAGGACATCTGCCATGACAAAAACATGACAGTTGGCACCCATCGTGGGGCTTACTCATAGTGGTGTTGAGTTCTTGGAGGGAGCTCTCCCAGGGATCGAGGGATACGCGATCGGCCGGATGACGAAGAGTCATCGTGGAAAGCTCTACATCGATAACTCTGGCTAGGGTTTCGATGCCGACTCAATCGAGTTCGGGTACCGGGTCCCCTTCGGGAAGATCCACGTCTTCATCGGCAAAATCGGCGATTCCAAGCTCGAGTCGGACACCTTCACCGGCAACATCAAGACGGATCAATGCTCCCACTACTATTGAAAAGCCTAGCAGTAGCGCGGGTTAAGCATCTAGCAGTAGCGCGGGCGCCCGCGCTACTTGTCGTGGATTTGTCACGGCAAGATGTCCGGGTTAACGGACTTAGGTGTGGGGCCAACACACGTATGTGGCGGCTTAAGAGGGGTTGGTCGGAATCGAGAGACGCGAGTTTACCCAGGTTCGGCCCCTCCGATGGAGGTAAAAGCCTACGTCCTGCTTGTCTTGTATTGATGATGAGGAAGATCTCTCGGTTACAAGGGTGCTGTCTTGCTACCTCTAATCTCGAGAGCCCCTAATCTGTCTCTCTCTCTAATGACTTGAGTCTGTCTTAACTTGTCTATTGAGACGTCTAAAACTTGTCTCTCTTGGGGCGCCTTACCCCTCCTTATATAAGTGGAAGGGGTAAGTTTACATGTAGAGTCCTACTGAGAGTAGGACTAGGACTAGTCTCTCTGGAATCCTAATCCGGGTCTTGCTTCCTTCGTGAGGGAATCCTTTCTCTTCTTGGGCCTTCTCTTGTAAGCCACCTCCGCCGGCTTACACACTGGGCCTTCTCTTGTGAGCCGCCCATCCAGGCCCGTCCACGAGCCGCCTGGCGCCGGCTTGCCTCGCTGGGCCTTGGGCTTCGTCGCTCGTCTAACCCGCCTGCTGGGTCTCCAATGAACCGCCAAGCTGCGACCGGGTCACCAGTGAGCCGCCAAGTCCCCGGCCGGGTCATACTTCCTGCCGGGTTATATCGCGGGGTAATATCCCCGTCATTAGCCCCCAGGTTAGCTTGAATTTATTCATGGTAAGCTCCTGAAATAAGAATAATAAATATGTTAAGGGACCGGCTCGCTCCCCTGGTCGTCTTGTTTCGATGAGGTGGCTCCTTGGAAATCCGGGTTTCTTTTCCATATGAACGAGCCGTCTTCACCATCGTCTTGCAGGTATGTGTCCTTTGAAATAAAATATTTAGGAATACAACACCCATATGCTGTTGAGTCGGCCTTCAATGCTCTTGGCGGGTCACCTCCGCCGGGTTATAATCATTGATGATGCCGGGTCATGATCGTTGGCGACGCCGGGTCAAACAACTCCAGTTGACTTGATAAAAATATTGGAATAAAAATCCATCTGATGCTAAGCCGGACTTTTAATGCTTCGGCTAGATAAGAATCTATTGAGCTGGTCTCACTCACAATTGACATATCTTGAAAGTTCTCTCTTCAATTTTTTGATATATCCATATTACCTGTAGCCCCCAAGCTCCAAGTTAATCCATGATGACTTGGCGCTTTGCAACAATATCTTTTGATTGTGTAGCCCCCAAGTACCAGGTTGTCTTGCCTGCAGCAGCCTGGGACTTGTAACTATCTTATACTTTATAAAGCTTTGGCGGGTGTAGCCCCCAAGGACCGGGTTATTTTGCCTGCAACAACCTGGGACTTTTGAACTTGGTGTTGAATGTTGAGAAATCTGGGTTGTCATCTGAGTCGCTAGATATATACTGAGTGTCCTGTATTTCACATGTGTAGCCCCCAAGGGCCGGCTCATCAGCATGTGATGGGCCGGGTCTTCAATTTGGACCTTATAATCTGCTTGAACAGCTGAATATTGTAGCCCCCAAGTGTCGGGTCGCATGCCTGCAGTGACTTGGGACTTAGAAAATTTGATCTGAGCAGTGTAGCCCCCAAGTGCCGGGTCAGTAAGAAGTACTGGGCTGGGACTTATAGAAATATAGAAAGGCTGGCTCATCTCCTTGAGATAATAGGGTCTTGTTGACAATGTAATGATTTGAAAATCAGCTTGCGTTAGCCCCCAAGTGCCGTGGTGCGTGCTTGCAGTGACATGGGACTTGCATACTTGATATAAACTGGACTTGAATAATGTAGCCCCCAAGTGCCGGGTCGTCTGCCTGCGGCGACTCGGGACTGTGTGAGAATAATATGACTCATCATAATTTGTTGAATGAATTCTTAACCGTGGTTGTAATATAACCCGGAATGAATATCCTGGAATAACTCCTTTGTCTTTGATATGAAATCCCTGCCCGTAGTTGCGGTGCAACCCGGCAAATATATGTTTTAAGAAATCCATGAGTGTTGTAGTATACTACAGAGCACAGGTTGAAGAAATTCAAGAATCGGTCAATTAAATGACACGGCATTATATCTGATAGGGCGGCTCATCTTAAGAGACAAGACCTGCAAAAATAAACAAGACAGAATATATTCTGCAATGTTGTAAGGGCGGTTTGAAAAAGCACAACCCGGAGATGTTAAAATCTTGTATAGCCTTGCTTCTTCTTTCATAATCTTGCTCTGACCCGGTTTGGCAAACCGGCATGATATGTATGTATGATGCAATGCATGATGTAATGTATGATGCAATGTATGATGTTCTTGCTTTTCCTTCCTCTTATTTTCAAAAAACTCATACGATGGTTCTTCTGGGTGGACTCGACGCTTGAACTCATACCAGTGCAGGGTCTCTAACGAGAGTGACCGTCAACTCCTTTGAGCGGTTCAGGGTCTCTAGGCGAGATTAACTGATAAGAGCGCAACGAACCAGAAAAAGACACATCTGCCGGTTCTGCTGGGTGGACTCGCCGCTTGAACTCATAACAATACTCGGTTTCCAGGTGAGATTGAAGAGCGCAACGAAACAGAAAGAGACACGGACGCTGGTTCTTCTGGGTGGACTCACTGCTTGAACTCATAACAATACTCGGTTTCCAGGCGAGATTGAAGAGCGCAACGTACCAGAAAGAGACGCAGCAGGGCTGAAGAGCCGATCAAGAGGGTGTGTAAGCTAAACCCGGTGGGTTGGAAGCCCCCAAATGACCTTGTTGACGGAGTCAACTTTTGGGTATACAACCCGCCTTACATTGGCTGAAGAGCCTGATCGAGAGGGTTGAAGCTTAACCCGGTGGGTTGAAAGCCCCCAAATGACCTTGTTGACGGAATCAACTTTTTGGGTATACAACCCGCCTTACGTTGGCTGAAGAGCCTGATCGAGAGGGTTGAAGCTTAACCCGGTGGGTTGAAATCCCCCAAACGACCTTGTTGACGGAGTCAACTTTTGCACCATCTTGTACGCCGCCATCTTGAGAAACGTCAATTTGTAAGCCGCCGTATTGTTTACTATTATGGCTGAAGAGCCAATCAAGAGGGTGAGCGAGCTAAACCCGGCGGGTTGGAAGCCCCCAAATGACCTTGTTGAAGTATCAACATTGTTGCAGCATCTTGTAAGCCGCCATCTTGTATGAAGAAACAACAGAAGCCCCCAAGCTGACCGGTGCATCATGGTGGCTCGTCTTCTTGGGTAACTTTTAATCCTTCCGCCAATAATGTAGTAGCCCCCGGGATCGGGTTAACTTCCTTGCCATGATCTGGTATTTTTTTTGAAAACGACAATGTGTCGAGCCATATCAGTAGCCCCCGAGTCTTAAGTCGACTCGAAGAAGGCGGTTTGAGAGTCTCCATTGAAGGTTGGGGTTGACCGTGGCGAGTTATAGACGATCCCGTATGAATTGCTTCAATAATCCGGTCGATGGTTCGTCCCGGCTGGTTGTTGAAGTTAACCAAACTGCAGTGGCGGCGACTTGTGCGCCTGTCCATCGGGCAGCTCGTACAGGCGAACACCGCACCGATATGTCAATGTAGTTTGGACCGCAAGGCGGCAATTCAGAACCGTCTGTTTGGCGGCTCGTACTGGTGTATGCGGCCCCTGGCGTGTTGATGTAGACATAGGAGTCAGCCGCGGCGTTTGCAGACGGCGCGGTCGCAAGAGACGGCCGCGGCGTTGTAAGCCGGCGCGGGCGCGAGAGACGGCCGCCGCGTTGTAAGCCGGTGCGAACGCGAGAGACGGCCGCGGCATTGTAAGCCGGTACAATCACGAGAGACGGCCACGGCATTGTAAGACGGTACGGTCACGAGAGACGGACGCGACGTTGTAAGCCGGTGCAGATGGCGAGTCGGCCATGGCGTTGTTGGTGAAAACCATGCCGCGGCTACGGCGGCTTGCCGCACTCATTGG
Organism: Elymus sibiricus; assembly: GCA_039707655.1. Taxonomy (NCBI): domain Eukaryota; kingdom Viridiplantae; phylum Streptophyta; class Magnoliopsida; order Poales; family Poaceae; genus Elymus; species Elymus sibiricus. The sequence goes on from CM077671.1 coordinate 511,143,754, forward strand.
GCGGCTCATATTGCCGGTGAGCGCGCGCGGTACCGGCGAGTTGATATAGACCGTCCGCAGGGGCGGCGACTCACGCGCGTCCATCAAGCAATGCGACACGTTGGTGTGCGCTCCAACTCCGCGGTATAATGCCCCATGAATAATTGTCCTGCGTAAAAATATTACAGGGCCGAGGTAACTGTTCTCGGATGAAACATATACTGAGAAATAGATAGGACAAATATCACCTGGTATTTTTGTCGGATGAACACGGTCGTACGCTGGTGCATGATAATATTGAGACAATATATTTACATCTGGCTGATGTAGCATCAGCACCTTCGTGACCTCTGTTTGTTTTTCTTTTGGTGAACAAGACGTAGTTGACCGCTTCTTCTCTCCCTTGGTATTTGTTCCCATGCTACTTTCTATAAAAGATCAAAACTATAGTGGAGGCTTTGGTTGGAGCCCTGAGGCTGAGTACATAGCTACTGCAGCCTTGCCGAACAAAATATTGGTCCAATATGCTGCTTCCATCGACCGGAGAAGACGCTAGTTCATATCAACAATGTCAAGATGCTTGACCATGCTGAGCAGAATATCGTCATGCAAATTGCTCAGCCAATCGTGTCCATATTCTTCTAACAGCCGGTCCTTGTCGGATGGCTTGGCCGTCGATCTAACAACAGGTCGTCGGGGACGAGTGTACGCCATTGCTAAAAGGGTTCTCAGATGCCCGAGGGGAGGTGCCGATCTCTGAAACCTGGCAGGTAAGCGCAGCAGAGCCAGCCGGCCGGCGTGCGGAGGCAAAGACGCCCGTAGTAGCGGTGCGTCGAGGCGGCTTGAGGCGAGGCGAGGCTGCGGAGGCGAGCGCAGGCAGGCTCGGACTCCCGGCCAGGACTTGGCGGCGAGCCGACCGGGCGCGGTAGGAGCGGCCATTGCGGAGCGGCGGGTTGCGGCAGTAACAGGCCGGCTCAGCACGCGTAGCGAGTCAGCGCGGCGGTTGCAGCAGAGGCGGACGGCCGGCTCGGTGCGGCACGGAAGCACATAGCAGGCATAGTTAGAGAGGCGGTCGGCCGGCTCCGTGCGGCGCGAAGGCACGCGGCAGGCGTAGCAGCGGTTCGAAACACGGTACTGCGGTAGCACGAGGGGCAGGTGAGGCGAGGTGAGCAGCGGCGGCTCTTCCCGCGGCGGGCGAAGCTTCCCGCGACGGAAACGAGGTGGGCAGAGGCGAGGTCGAGCTGCAGCAGAGGCCCGGCTGGAGGCGAGGTCGCCACGAAGATGGACGCGGAAGCGCGCGAGCTCACAGCAGGTGGCAGAGGCAAGGTCGAGCTGCAGCAGAGGCCCGACTGGAGGCGAGGTCGCCACGGAGACGGACGCGGAAGAGCGCGGGCTCACAGCAGGTGGCAGAGGTGAGGTCGAGCTGCAGCAGAGGCCCGGCTGGAGGCGAGGTCGCCACGGAGACGGACGCGGAAGCGCGCGGGCTCACAGCAGGTGGCAGAGGCGAGGTCGAGCTGCAGCAGAGGCCCAGCTGGAGGTGAGGTCGCCACGGAGACAGACGCGGAAGCGCGCGGGCTCACAGCAGGTGGTAGAGGCGAGGTCGCCACGGGTGGTGTTGCGGCAGCAGCCGGCCGGCTCGGCAGCTAGCGGGGCAGAGCCGGCGGGCGCGGCGGGCGACTCAGCAGTGAGAGCCGGTCTTGCGACGGAAGTGATTGGCGGAGGCGCAGCGGCGAGGCGTGACTACGGCCGGCGGGTGCAGAAGCGAGCCAGCAGCAAGGCGCGGCGGCTGTGGAGGTGGAGGCAATGGCTCGAGGCCGGCTGGTGTCGAGGTGGATAGGCAGACGCGGTCGCGGCGGCAAGGCGGCCTGCCGGCGCGGCAAGGCAAGGTGATGCGCGGCAGCGGAGCCGGCGCAGCGGCTCGGTGGTGGGGGCGCGGCGAGGTGGAGCGGAGCCTGTAGAGGCCCGTGTGCGCGGTGGCGCGGACAAGGCCATGGCTTCAGAGGTGAGGCGGGGAGGCGGCTCTGCCGGCCGGGGCGCTCGGTGACGAGGTGAAACCGGCAGCGGCGCAACAGCAACTGGAGCCGAATCCGTGGTGGTCTTCCTTTTTTTTAACGATTGGTGCGACGCATCTGTATACGCCGCTGTTTGCTTTCCCTGTTAACAATCGGATTGAAGGCATGACGTACTCGGGGCAGAACACGTCAATTGAGTAGTAGTCTGAGTTGGTTTCGGTCTTGCCGGATCACGCCGGCTGCCCTAATGGAAATCAACCTTGCTCGGTCAGACGGATCGACCGACCCTACTATTCGACACGGATACAATGTTTCTTTCAACCCAGCACGTGGTGTATCGTTGATATCAATTCCTTAGGCGCTGGCACAATGAGTCGCCGTCGTTGTTTGATGAAGATGAATCCATGGGAATCTGAATCTCTTCGCATGTAATTCCTTGTGAGCCGGTTTTTCTTCACCCGGCCAATTGTAAATTCTCGATCCCTGAAGAGTTCCCTCCAAGAACTTAACGCCATCGTGCGCTGGGCCCCACGGTGGGCGCCAACTGTCGTGGATTTGTCACGGCAAGATGTCCGGGTTAACGGACTTAGGTGTGGGGCCAACACACGTATGTGGCGGCTTAAGAGGGGTTGGTCGGAATCGAGAGACGCGAGTTTACCCAGGTTCGGCCCCTCCGATGGAGGTAAAAGCCTACGTCCTGCTTGTCTTGTATTGATGATGAGGAAGATCTCTCGGTTACAAGGGTGCTGTCTTGCTACCTCTAATCTCGAGAGCCCCTAATCTGTCTCTCTCTAATGACTTGAGTCTGTCTTAACTTGTCTATTGAGACGTCTAAAACTTGTCTCTCTTGGGGCGCCTTACCCCTCCTTATATAAGTGGAAGGGGTAAGTTTACATGTAGAGTCCTACTGAGAGTAGGACTAGGACTAGTCTCTCTGGAATCCTAATCCGGGTCTTGCTTCCTTCGTGAGGGAATCCTTTCTCTTCTTGGGCATTCCCTTGTAAGCCGCCTCCGCCGGCTTACACACTGGGCCTTCTCTTGTGAGCCGCCCATCCAGGCCCGTGCCGCCTGGCGCCGGCTTGCCTCGCTGGGCCTTGGGCTTCGTCGCTCGTCTAACCCGCCTGCTGGGTCTCCAATGAACCGCCAAGCTGCGACCGGGTCACCAGTGAGCCGCCAAGTCCCCGGCCGGGTCATACTTCCTGCCGGGTTATATCGCGGGATAATATCCCCGTCACTACTGCTATGGCACTACAGCTAACTTTTTGCAGTAGCACAGGTGGGCCACGCTACTGCTATGTATAAGTAGTAGTAGCGGTTATCAGTAAAGCGCGCTGCTGCTAATAGCTGCAGCGCATAATTCTAAAACTCGCTATTGATAAGAAGGCGATGCTGCTAAAACATACCCCACGCTACTGCTATAATAGCCGCAGTTTCTGATTTTTTTTCTGCTACACATTTCCTTTGTATTTGTATAGGTTTATACAATAGTCTAGCATATCATACACATACAAATCTAATCATATCATGCAGATACAAATAATCTTGCAAGAAATAACATTTAGATTAAAGTGGATGGGTGCAAATAACATTCTGATCCACCCATTCACTTTAATAGAATATATGTCATCTCTAATAACTCATCATCCTTAGTCACATAACACTTATCATCATCTTAATCATCTACCAACTCATGACCAGTTGACCATTACTACACAATGTCATAAACTAGAAAAGGTCCTCTTTCTTATCTAGCACATACTATTCTCTCCTAGCTAGGTAGAACCTACTACTCTCTCCTAGGTAAAATAGCATAAAACAGGTAAGCTCCGACCCCTCCATTGTGAAGAATAGAGATCCACCTATCTCCGATACGTGGCCTCGGCAAATCCTTCACGCCTCCGCCAAGTGGTTGTCTGTTGACTTTCATTAATTTGCTAAATCCTTTGAGTTTTAGTCTTTCATCACTTTTAGAAATCGAGTATGCATTGCGGAATTTTATAGGCCATCGCGGCCGTAAGCTAATGACCTTCTACAAACATCAGTCGAGGCACAACCTCCGAAGGGAATTTCTGTTGAAGAACATAATAATAACATAGTTAGCAATCTAGTTTTTCTTATGAAAAAATTATGTATGCAAAAGATGGACTTATTAATGACATAATAGTAAAAAAGAATCTTACCATGCTATCTGCAGCATTGTTACAATTGTTCAACGGGTGCACTAGTGGCACGTATTCAGAAAAACTTTCACCAATATCTTCATAATTGGTCTTAAAAAGATCAATATCATTAATAAATGAGATCAAATGATCTATCTCCAACCAAGTTAGTTCGGAGCCATGACTGTAGTAGGTCTGATCTACTATCTTTTGAATATTTGGTGAAGAAGAAAAATAAGTTGACAATTAAAGACAAACAAGTTATAAGTAGGAATGAACACCAACCTTTTTTAAATAAACAATATTAATTTAAGTGAAGCATGAGAGGATTTCTTCAAAATTTACTAACTCTCAAATTAATCTAAGTGAAGCATGAGAGTATTTCTTCAAAATTTCAAAGCACACCGTGCTCAACAAGATATAAGTGAAGCACTAGAGCAATTACATAGCTCAAAAAATTTAAGTGAAGCATGTAGAGCAATTCTAACAAATCATAGCATAATTTTGGCTCTCTCAAATAGGTGTTTCCAGCAAGGATACAAGTGAGAAACTAAAAAGCAAAGCAAGCAAAGACTCAAATAACACCAGACGCTCCAAGCAAAACTCATGATATGTGACGAATAAAAATATAGCTCCAAGTAAAATACCGATGGTCGTTAGAAGAAAGAGGGGATGCCACTTAGGGCATCCCCAAGCTTAGTTGCTTGTTTCTCTTTGGATATGTCTTGGAGGTGATGTAGCATCCCCAAGCTTGGGCTCTTTTCACTCCTTATTCCTTCATCCATCGTGATCTCAAACTTGAAAACTTCAATCACACAAAACTCAACAAAATCTTCGTGAGATCCGTTAGTATAATAAAGCAAATCACTACTTTAGGTGTAACACCCCCAGTGGTTAGCTACAGTAATCTCACATGATAATGCCAAGTCATCATGGTTAACTAATCTTGATCATCATTTGCATCATATCTCATTTCACTTCCAAAATCAAATTGAAATTCAAATGCATGTGAAATATTAAGTTGCTCAAACACTGATGGAAAAATGTTCATTAAATAACAAATAACTTTAGGTGTAACACCTCCAGTGGTTAGCTGCAGTAATCTCACATGCAATTATAGAATTGTAAGCAACATTTTATCAATTGGTTAAGTGCCTCTAAACAATTAAAACAGAGGCCAAATCATTGCTTTGAATGCCCTTTTTGATTTCAGTTGTTTACACATAAATTCAAAAGGCCCCAAAACTTTTATGTTACTTCCTAACATTGCAAAGTAATGATTGGGCCAAACTCCATAATTTTCAAAGAGTATTTTGGTGTGGTTTTAATTTAAAACAGAAAGTGCAAAAAGAAAACAGAAACTAAAAAGGAAATAAAAAGAAAAGGACTACTGGGCACTGTGGCCCAAGTGCTATAGGAGGCCCAGCCCACCCCGCCTATCGTCTCCTTCCTCCTACTGCTCACGCGCGCGCGTGCTGTCGCCTCTGCCACGCTTGTCGCCCTGGCCCCCCCTCGCTCCGCTCGACAGCGAGCCCCGCGCCCGCCGTGGATGGATAAGAGCATGACCCCGTGTCGCCCTGGACCTCTCTCTCACCTCGCTCTCTCTCCCTCGCTCTCCTCCTCCCTTCTCGAGCTCCACCGCCACCATGGGCTTGCTGTAGCCGTGGCCATCGTCGACCCTGAGCGACGAAACCTTGTCTCCGAGGACCGCCACGTTCGCCTGCTTCGCCTGCTGCAACTGGCACGAGTCGGGGAGCAGCACAGCTACGGGATCGAGCCGATCCCCTTCTCTGCATCGCCGTCACCATCGCCAATGAGCCGTCCACTCCGGAGCTTCCCCGAGCCCGCTGCCCTCCTCTACTGGATCCCCGTGAGCAGCCCCTCCTTCCCCCTCTCTTAGTGCTGCCTCCAGACGCCCGTAGCCATGCCGATGCCATTGCCGCCCGATCCTTGCTCCGCCACGATGCTCGCCGCCATCACTACCGGCGATGACGTGCTCGTCGGAGCATGCCATCGTGCTTAGCACACTCGCGCGAACCCAACGCCGTCTCTTACGCATCTTGCATTGCCCCGTAGCGCTCGGCTCGCCGATGCCCGAACTCCAGCACCGTTACGGGCGCCGTTGCCGTCGCTCAGGCCTTTCCCCGCTCGAGCCAAGGCCATGGTTGAACGCGCCACGCTGCCCCCGCTCGAATGCAACCAACCGCGCCCAAAACCGCCGCCCGTGGGTGATATCCGACGTGCGCCCGACCCACCGCCGTCGTTTTGGCCACCGGCGGCTGAACGCCGGCCGCCCCGCTGAGCTGCCCCCCCCCCCCCCCCGGGGCCACCCCCAGGGTCACTGCCACTGGACCCAGGGGCCCCCTGTTGACCAGTTGACCAAGTCAACTGGCTGTTTGGGCTCAGCCCAGCCACTGACATGTGGGGCCCAAGTCCCCTATGTCAATGACATGTGAGCCTGGCCCAAATTTAGTTAATAAAGTTGAATTAATTAATTATGTTAATTATATTAACACTAATGACTCACTGACCACTGGGCCCCACCTGCTAATTAATCTGATTAGATTAATTTAAAACCCTGGATTAAAAATTGAGTCTATGACATGTGGGTCCCACTGGTCAAATTGTCCAGTCAGCCCCACGGTTGTGTGCTGACATCAGCATGATGTCATGCTGATGTCATAATAGACTTTTTCGAATTAATATTAATTCTGATAATTCCAGAAATTCATAATTTTTTAGAAAATCATATCTTTTAAACCGTAGCTCGAATGAAAATAATTTATATATGAAAGTTGATCAGAAAAATCCCACGAATCCAAGTATGCCATCCATTCATCTATCACACGCTCCTAGCATGATGAACATGGAACTTTTCCCCTCGAGATCGTCTGTCCGATAAATCCAAAGACCCGGGAAATATCGTCAGATATTCTCCCGTTCCGTCTGATACGTGTAGTACTGCGTTAGACTACCCCTAGCACTGCGTATTGCCATGTCATGCATCATGTTGCATCTGTTTGCTTGTATTTATTGTTTCTTCCCCCTCTTCACTCCGGTAGCCTCCGAGACTGACGCTGCTGCTGAGTACGACTACGCCCCTGACGACCAGTCTTTTGCAGCAGAGCAACAAGGCAAGCAAAACCCCTTTGATCATCCCGATGTCACCTATTCTCTTTCCCTCAAGCTTGCATTAGATTTTGCTATTGTATTAAACAAGTACCTATTCCGATGCATAGCCTGCTTTTGAATACCGCTTTCATACCTGCCTTCATATAATGTTGTAGTATAGGTATGGATAGTGTCCCCCTATGACTCCCAGTTTGCTATTGTTGTTGCCCCTGCTTTCATCACCGTCGTCATCAAGGACTTGCAGACAGAAGACTCAGTCAACATGACTGACAAGCCGTTACCGACACATCACCTCACATACCCCGAGTGTGATACTTCGAGAGTGATTCCTTGGGTATTCACCTGGGGCACTGACACACATCCACTTTGACTTGTTACTGAATTTCATGTGAAAGACGGGACTGAAGGGACAGGCGGTACCACTCTGTTGAGGTGGACCTGAGTTCCCGACAGTCTTGAGACGGGTCGGCCCCAAGGGTACCCGTGTGCAAGATGTGGTGGGATGCGCCGGTAAGGCATCCAAAGGGTTATTACGAGGCGTGTCCGGACAGTGATGTCCTTGCCACAAGCATCGAGACGGGGCGACGGGATGGAGGGACCGATCGTCACCGCAAACTATAAAGTCACTAACGGGTTTGGATATGTGATCTGAGAAGGCCTCTGGCCTCTTTCGCACTAACCACCACGCGGGAACAAAAGTGGGCACTGTACGGCGTACATTCTCCCGAAAGCTCTTCAGATGTCACATGGAGCGACCCGCGCCCGGGTGGTCTGGAACGCACAGCTCTTGGATTAGGGTGTGCTAGGACTGATCCCGGCCGGTGGCGTAACGTGCAGGATGGCGAGGGCGATGGCCCAAGACCCTGAGCCATTAGGATATAGACCGGCGTGCTGGCCTCTCTGTTGAGCCTAGGTAGGACTACGTTGTGTCGATCGGCCGAGGCCGGGTATGACCCGAAAATTGTATCCGGCCAGAGTTTATCGAGCGTGTTGGGTAAGTTTGTGCACGCCTGCAGGGAAGTTAAACTAATCGATTAGCCGTGTCCACGGTAAAGGATGCTCAGAGTTGTATCCGGGTCTATGATAACTAGAACTGGATACTTATGTTGTTACTTGAATTATTTGGCTCCGGGATTGCTTTCTCGCAGGGAGTCGAGGAAGAATCTCTGGGCCTTACTGCATTACCCTATTAATTAAAATATGTTGCTCTGAACTCTCGTCTTATGCTGCAAGACGCTAAAGATGCTAGTCTTCGATATGACTGGCCTTCTTCCCTCTTCTGGCATTTCTGCAGTTTAGTCCAAAGATATAGCCCCATTCCGTTGATACTAGTGCATATCTAGCATAGATCTGATGTAAGTCTTGCGAGTACTTTGGATGAGTACTCACCGTTGCTTTGCTCCCCTTTTCCCCTTGATACGATACCGCGACCAGACGACGGCACCCAGGAGACCCAGGATCTAGCTTACCCGGTGGACGACTACAGCTACCCCGACGGAGGCCACTACTACCAGGATGGAGCCTACTACGACATAGACTTCTCTTACGTCCAGGAGTAGTTCGGAGGTTCCCAAGCAGGAAGCCTCGCCTCTTTCGATCCGCTGCTTATGTTTGTGCTAGCCTTCTTAAGGCAAGACTTGTGTACCTTTTATGTCTGTACTCAAATGATGTTGCTTCCACTGACTTTGTACTCAAGCTATTATATTCGAGCCCTCGAGGCCCCTGGCTGTAATATGAAGCTTGAATTATTTTAATCTGTGTTTAGTGTTGTTTTGTGATATCTTCCCGTGCATCCCTAATGTTGGTCATACGCATTTGCGTGCATGATTAGCGTACGATCAAGTTGGTATCAGAGCCAATTGCCTATAGGTAGCCCCCTTTCCAACTCCTTGGCCGAAGTTGAGTCTAGTCATTGAAAAACTTTTTACTAACACTGATGATGTGGCTTACGGGCCCACATCTCAACCGGGTGGCATTAGGATCTTTTATTCCTCATCTATACTCTGGGTTTTGATCTCACTTCTCTTTCGGGTTAAAGATTTTATTAACTCTAACTCTAGGTTCTCGTATCTACTTCCCCGGAGAACCCCTCATTCTAGACGATGACTTGATTCGTCAAAAGACTTCGAAGATACTCTCCGATGTTCTCTTGAGAACTTGTGCTCATCGCTTTCGTGATTCCCTTTCGCCGTCAACCCCTATGGATGACTACATGCAATTGTCGCTCATACTTTCATATCCAGTAGCTCTTGTTATTACAGGGTACATCAAATTATCTTACCGGAGATTCGTTCTTCCTCGGTTGATCATGTGTTTCACGGAATTCTTGAAACGCTATTCGATCTTCCGTAATCCTTGGTATCCTTTTGCTCTTGACCTTTCTCACCTGCTTGCATTATGGTTAATTCCATATGTCTAGCAATGTTCATTAAGTCCTTTGTGATTGACATTTGATTTCATTGATTCAACCTGTGTGTGGATGCACGCAGTCATCAGTTGATTGAATATCCATCTAAGTCCATTCAACCTACTTGTATTTGATCGGAGCATCTGATTTTGATACACCAACCTGGAAATCATAATTCCTTTGGTATTTAAGTATCTATATCATTCAGATAATTTGTTTCTTCCAACTGATTGAGTTCCGATACTCATATCAGATCCCTTTGTGGGATGCCAAACCATTGTTGGGTTATTATCCGACAGCATCCTTCACATTCAAAATCCTTGTGAGTTCTTCCCCTGATACATGATGTCATTGGTAAATTGTGTCTTCTCCCTCTGGTAAGTTGTATCCTATGCTTTTGTCAGCCATGCTCTTTTGTCAAGCATGTGTTAATTACTCTTGAAGCTTGTGGTATATGTTCCTAAGATGCCCCGATGGGTTGAACCTATGCCTTCCTTAATTCGTGTGAACTCAAGAGTTTTCATGAGTCCTACTCTTTTGGTGTTTTGCCGGATAATCTTTCAAAAACTACAACTTTATCCAAGGCGAGGAGTAAATGGAAGGTGATGCATTGATGAAGTGGGAGTCGACCTTGAACTTTGTGCTCATGCCCATGGAAGCAATGTTGATCTTGTCATAGTAGCTTCTCGTAATGATCAATTGCTCTTGGTATAATTTGATCCGGTATCTGTGATGTTATCCTTTACAATCGTGGCTCCGACCATGGTGTTCTACTTTGTTTTCGTTCTTCGACAAGTTCAAGCACTTGTCTTCGGCAGATCAATGCGCCTGCCCAACCTCTATTTTGATCTACCTTTGAGTATTACCCCCTGGTATCTCGAGGATATCATGTTTTTGCACTACGTCTTAGGAATTTTGGATGAAGTAATACCTTTCCCTGTCATAGTCACTCCACGGGTTCTAGGTTGTCATCAACTGAGAACATCGAATAGTGAATCGAGTCCGCACTGCAATTCAGCAACTCGTAGTAAACCTCTTTGCTTATGAGTTTGTATCTGTTCTATCTTGGAGTATTACCATATTTTGTCGACAATGTCGTGAGAATTGCACACGTCTTAAGAATTCTTGATATAGTGATGCTTCTCGCCATCTTCATTCATTACTTGGTCACCGTGTTATTTTTAACCGGAGTATCGACAAGTGAACTGTGATTTGTGAATTCAATACTTCGAGCAATTGTGTTGCCTTGAAGTTGATGTGTGATAATTTCAATCTTGGTGTATTGGTTGCTGAACCAACATCCTAACATTGATCGTGCTACCCAATCCATATTCCGGGTGCACTTTCGTTCAATGTTTAATTATAAACGCTCTCCTCGAGCATACTTCTTTATAACATTGGATCTGACCAATGCTATCACCTTGTTTTCATAATTATGGAAATCCATGTTTATGGAATTCTCGATAAATTGTTGTTGAGCCCGTCGGCCACATTCTCATCTTCTCCATGGTTAAATGTGAACTCCTATTTTGGAGCTTGCTTTCTTATTCTATGTTCTGAGAATCTTGCAAAGTGATCTCGTTGATTTGTGTTGCATCCTTTTTCCTTCTCAGGCCTTCTATGTCTGAAGTATCGAGACATCTACCAGATCTGAATCTCAGTTAGATATAATGGTTGGGACTTTTCCCAAGAATTATAATTTTGGTCCCTATATACTCGGTAAGGTGATGTCATGGCTAGCATGCCTTGCAGGAGGGCCTATGGTTATAGTATCTTGTTCAGCAAGATTAGCCATTTCTTCCATGAGGAAATTGAATGACTTATTTTATAAGTTGTTCTCGATGGATCCTTCGTGTATCCAAAGTTTGATCTTTAACTGATGACCATGTCAATGCTACCTCGAAGCATGACCGTGTTATTCCGAATTTCATCAAGGACATTGGAGGCATAATGCCAAATGTTTCTTGATCAATTTTCCTAACACCGTTGTATGGGTAAACTTCATAAATTCCTTGCCCTTTGTCTTAATGGTTACCTACCTGGAGCCTTGTCATGATTATCTCGCTCTGCTTGCTCTTCGAAAGGATATACACCTAATGCTCGTGTATACACATTTTCCTTTCCATTGGTCTGTTTAAAGTGATAATCACATTTTCCTTTCCATTGGTCTGTTTAACCTTTCTTGAGATTTATTTGATCTGAGCAGTGATAATTCCCTGCTTAGCTAAATACCTTGGTGTACTACTCTGTCAGTAAGACCCTATTACTATTGTTGTTAACATTTTGGTAACCGCCGGTGGACGAGAACTTTGCCTATTGGTCTGCCTCGTTTCGATGAGCAGGAAGATGGTTCTCTTTGTCCCCCGCGCTTGGTACCGATGTTGTTGCCGACATAGTTGACAGACTATCCTCTGACATGTCTTGCTAGCATGACCGTGCAAGATGTCATCGCTCTTCCTACTCTTAATCCACATGATGGGCCCATAATCTATAGTTCCACAGGATCGAAACCTGACTCTCCTGTATCACTTTGATTCCAAGGTATCTTTTGCACTTGGCTTCGTATGTAATTCCCGAGCTACCGCCTAAGGGATGATCTATTATTGTGTCAGACGCAATACTTATTTCGTTGCTCTGAACCCCTTTTCACCTTCTGATCAGGCATCGAATGATTGCCTACTCATTTGAAACTTTTGTACCATCGCATAGCGCTCTCAAAAATTCCCTGAGCTACAACTCGAGGAATAACTCATGTCTTTTCCCTGAGTTCACCGTCAGATGCCCAACTTTATGGAGTTACGTTCTTCCAGAGTTTTCCCTCTTATCGCATTCGTAGGAAGATGAAGACCCCGAAGAAAGGATGACGACTTCATCAGGATGACCTGGAATAGAGAATTGAAGACTTCAACATAAGGGGATCAACCTCTTCGATGAGAGCAACAAGAACAAGTAGACTCGTTAGAATTTCGTGACCAAACTTTCTCCCCCTTACTCTACCTCTAAATTCTCGGGACAAGAATTTTTGTTAGACGAGGAGAGTTGTAACACCCCCAGTGGTTAGCTACAGTAATCTCACATGATAATGCCAAGTCATCATGGTTAACTAAGCTTGATCATCATTTGCATCATATCTCATTTCACTTCCAAATTCAAATTGAAATTCAAATGCATGTGAAATATTAAGTTGCTCAAACACTGATGGAAAAATGTTCATTAAATAACAAATAATCCAGAGGCAATTATAGAATTGTAAGCAACATTTTATCAATTGGTTAAGTGCCTCTAAACAATTAAAATAGAGGCCAAATCATTGCTTTGAATGCCCTTTTTGATTTCAGTTGTTTACAAATAAATTCAAAAGGCCCCCAAAACGTTTATGTTACTGCCTAACATTACAAAGTAATGATTGGGCCAAACTCCATAATTTTCAAAGAGTATTTTGGTGTGGTTTTAATTTAAAATAGAAAGTGCAAAAAGAAAACAGAAACTAAAAAGGAAATAAAAAGAAAAGGACTACTGGGCACTGTGGCCCAAGTGCTACAGGAGGCCCAGCCCACCCCGCCTATCGTATCCTTCCTCCTACTGCTCACCCGCGCGCGTGCTGTCGCCTCTGCCGCGCTTGTCGCCCTGGCCCCACCTCGCTCCGCTCGACAGCGAGCCCCGCGCCCGTCGTGGATGGATAAGAGCACGACCCCGCGTCGCCCTGGACCTCTCTCTCGCCTCGCTCTCCTCCTCCCTTCCCGAGCGACACTGCCGCCATGGGTTGCTGTAGCCGAGGCCACCGTCGAGCCTAAGCGATGAAACCTTGTCTCTGAGGACCGCCGCGTTCGCCTGCTTCGCCTGCTGCAACTGGCACGAGCCGGGGAGCAGCACAGCTACGGGATCGAGCCGATCCCCTTCTCTACATCACCGTTGCCATCGCCAATGAGCCGTCCACTTCGGTGCTTCCCCGAGCCTGCTGCCCTCCACTACTGGATCCCCGTGAGCAGCCCCTCCTTCCCCCTCTCTTAGCGCTGCCTCCAGACGCCCGTAGCCGCCACTGCCATTGCCACTCGAGCCTTGCTCCGCCACGATGCTCGCCGCCATCGCTACCGGCGATGACGTGCTCGTCCGAGCATGCCGTCGCGCTCAGCACACTCGCGCAAACCCAACGCCGTCTCTTACGCATCTTGCCGTGCCCCATAGCGCTTGGCTCGCCAATGCCCGAACTCCGGTGCCACCACGGTCGATGTTGCCGTCGCTCAGGCCTTTCCCTGCTCGAGCCGAGGCCATGGTTGAACGCGCCGCGCTGCCCCCGTTCGAATGCAACCGACCGCGCCCAAAAGCGCCGCCCCAGGGCGATTTCCGACGCGCGCCCGACCCGCTGCCATCGTTTTGGCCACCGGCGGCTGAACGCCGGCCGCCCCGTTGAGCTGGCCCCCCGGGGCCACCCCCAGGGTCACTGCCAGTGGAATCAGGGGCCCCCTGTTAACCAGTTAACCAAGTCAACTGGCTGACTGGGCTCAGCCCAGCCACTAACATGTGGGGCCCAAGTCCCCTATGTCAATGACATGTGGGCCTGGCCCAAATTTAGTTAATAAAGTTGAATTAATTAATTCTGTTAATTATATTAACACTAATGACTCACTGACCACTGGGCCCCACCTTCTAATTAATCTGATTAGATTAATTTAAAACCCTGGATTAAAAATTGAGTATATGACATGTGGGTCCCACTGGTCAAATTGACTAGTCAGCCCCACTGTTGTCTGCTGACATCAGCATGATGTCATGCTGATGTCATAATAGCCTTTCTCGAATTAATATTAATTCTGATAATTCCAGAAATTAATAAAAACTTTAGAAAATCATATCTTTTAAACCGTAACTCTGATGAAAATAATTTATATATGAAAGTTGATTAGAAAAATCGCACGAATCCAAGTATGCCATCCATTCATCTATCACACACTCCTAGCATGATGTACATGGAACTATGCCCCTCGGGATCGTCTGTCCGATAAATCCAAAGACCCGGGAAATATCGTCAGATATTCTCTCGTTCCGTCTGATACGTGTAGTACTGCGTTAGACTACCCCTAGCACTGCATATTGCCATGTCATGCATCGTGTTGCATCTGTTTGCTTGTATTTATTGTTTCTTCCCGCTCTTCTCTCCGGTAGCCTCCGAGACTGACGCTGCTGCCGAGTACGACTACGCCCCTGACGACCAGTCTTTTGCAGCAGAGCAACAAGGCAAGCAAAATCCCTTTGATCATCCCGATATCACCTATTCTCTATCCCTCATGCTTGCATTAGATTTTGCTACTGTATTAAACAAGTACCTATTCCGATGCATAGCCTGCTTTTGAATACTGCTTTCATACCTGCCTTGATATAATGTTGTAGTATAGGTATGGATAGTGTCCCCCTGTGACTCCCAGTTTGCTATTGTCGTTGCCCCTGCTTTCATCACCGTCGTCATCAAGGACTTGAAGACAGAAGACTCAGTCAACATGACTGACAAGCCGTTACCGACACATCACCTCACATACCCCGAGTGTGATACTTCAAGAGTGATTCCTCGGGTATTCACCTGGGGCACTGACACACAGCCACTTTGACTTGTTACTGAATTACATGTGAAAGACAGGACTGAAGGGACAGGTGGTACCACTCTGTTGAGGTGGACCTGAGTTCCCGACAGTCTTGAGATGGGTCGGCCCCAAGGGTACCCATGTGCAAGATGTGGTGGGATGCGCCGGTAAGGCATCCAAAGGGTTATTACGAGGCGTGTCCGGACAGTGATGTCCTTGCCACAAGCATCGAGATGGGGCGACGGGACGGAGGGACCGATCGTCACCGCAAACTCTAAAGTCACTAACGGGTTTGGATATGTGATCTGAGAAGGCATCTGGCCTCTTTCGCACTAACCACCACGCGGGAACAAAAGTGGGCACTCTACGGCATACATTCTCCCGAAAGCTCTTTAGATGTCACATGGAGCGACCCGTGCCCGGGTGGTCTGGAACGCACAGCTCTTGGATTAGGGTGTGCTACGACTGATCCCGGCCGGTGGCGTAACGTGCAGGATGGCGAGGCCGATGGCCCAAGACCCCGAGCCATTAGGATGTAGACCGGCGTCCTGGCCTCTCTGTTGAGCCTAGGTAGGACTACATCGTGTCGATCGGCCGTGGCCGGGTATGACCCGAAAATTGTATCCGGCTAGAGTTTATCGAGCGTGTTGGGTAAGTTTGTGCACCCCTGCAGGGAAGTTAAACTAATCGATTAGCCGTGTCCACGGTAAAGGACGCTCAGAGTTGTATCCGGGTCTATGATAACTAGAACTGGATACTTATGTTGTTACTTGAATTATTTGGCTCCGGGATTGCTTTCTCACAGGAAGTCGAGGAAGAATCTCTGGGCCTTACTGCATTACCCTGTTAATTAAAATATGTTGCTCTGAACTCTCGTCTTATGCTGCAAGACGCTGAAGATGCTAGTCTTCGATAGGACTAGGCCTTCTTCCCTCTTCTGGCATTTCTGCAGTTTAGTCCAAAGATATAGCCCCATTCCGTTGATACTGGTGCATATCTAGCATAGACCTGATGTAAGTCTTGTGAGTACTTTGGATGAGTACTCACCATTGCTTTGCTCCCCTTTTCCCCTTGATACGATACCGCGACCAGATGACGGCGCCCAGGAGACCCAGGATCCAGCTTACCCGGTGGACGACTACAGCTCCCGACGGAGGCCACTACTACCAGGATGGAGCCTACTACGACATAAACTTCTCTGATGTCTAGGAGTAGTTCGGAGGTTCCCAGGCAGGAGGCCTCTCCTCTTTCGATCCGCTGCTTATGTTTGTGCTTGCCTTCTTAAGGCAAGACTTGTGTACCTTTTATGTCTATACTCAGATGATGTTGCTTCCGCTGACTTTGTACTCAAGCTATTATATTCGAGCCCTCGAGGCCCCTGGCTGTAATTTGAAGCTTGAATTATTTTAATTTGTGTTTAGTGTTGTGTTGTGATATCTTCCCGTGAGTCCCTAATGTTGGTCATACACATTTGCGTGCATGATTAGCGTACGATCAAGATGGGGGTGTCACAAGTTGGTATCTGAGCCAGCTGCCTGTAGGTCGCCCCCTTTCCAACTCCTTGGCCGAAGTTGATTCTAGTCATTGAAAACCTTTTTACTAACACTGATGATGTGGCTTACGGGCCCACATCTCAACCGGGTGGCATTAGGATCTTTTATTCCTCATCTATACTCTGGGTTCTGATCTCTCTTCTCTTTCGGGTTAAAGATTTTATTAACTCTAACTCTAGGTACTCGTATCTACTTCCCCGGAGAACCCCTCATTCTAGACGATGACTTGATTCATCAAAAGACTTCGAAGATACTCTCCGATGTTCTCTTGAGAACTCTCATCGCTTTCATGATTCCCTTCCGCCGTCAACCCCTATGGATGACTACAGGCAATTGTCGCTCATACTTTCATATCCAGTAGCTCTTGTTATTACAGGGTACATCGAATTATCTTACCGGAGATTCGATCTTCCTCGGTTGATCATGTGTTGCACGGAATTCTTGAAACGCTATTCGATCTTCCGTAATCCTTGGTATCCTTTTGCTCTTGACCTTTCTCACCTGCTTGCATTATGGTTAATTCCATATGTCTAGCAATGTTCATTAAGTCCTTTGTGATTGACATTTGATTTCATTGATTCAACCTGTGTGTGGATGCACGCAGTCATCAGTTGATTGAATATCCATCTAAGTCCATTCAACCTACTTGTATTTGATCAGAGCATCTGATTTTGATACACCAACCTGGAAATCATAATTCCTTTGGTATTTAAGTATCTATATCATTCAGATAATTTCTTTCTTCCAACTGATTGAGTTCCGATACTCATATCAGATCCCTTTGTGGGATGCCAAACCATTGTTGGGTTATTATCCGACAGCATCCTTCACATTCAAAATCCTTGTGAGTTCTTCCCCTGATACATGATGCCATTGGTAAATTGTGTCTTCTCCCTCTGGTAAGTTGTATCCTATGCTTTTGTCAGCCATGCTCTTTTGTCAAGCATGTGTTAATTACTCTTGAAGCTTGTGGTATATGTTCCTAAGATGCCCCGATGGGTTGAACCTATGCCTTCCTTAATTCGTGCAAACTCAAGAGTTTTCACGAGTCCTACTCTTTTGGTGTTTTGCCGGATAATCTTTCAAAAACTATAACTTTATCAAATGCGAGGAGTAAATGGAAGGTGATGCATTGATGAAGTGGGAGTCGACCTTGAACTTTGTGCTCATGCCCATGGAAGCAATGTTGATCTTGTCATAGTAGCTTCTCCTAATGATCAATTGCTCTTCGTATAATTTCATCCAGTATCTGTGATCTTATCCTTTACAATCATGGCTCCGACCATGGTGTTCTACTTTGTTTTTGTTCTTGGACAAGTTCAAGCAGTTGTCTTCGGCAGATCAATGCGCCTGCCCAACCTCTATTTTGATATACCTTCGAGTATTACCCTCTGGTATCTCGAGGATATCATGTTTTTGCACTACGTCTTAGGAATTTTGGATGAAGTAATACCTTTCCCTGTCAGAGTCACTCCATGGGTTCTGGGTTGTCATCAACCGAGAACATCGAATATTGAATCGAGTCTGCACTGCAATTGAGCAACTCGTAGTAAACCTCTTTGCTTCTGAGTTTGTATCTGTTCTATCTTGGAGTATTACCATCTTTTGTCGAGAATGTCGTGAGAATTGCACCTGTCTTAAGAATTCTTGATATAGTGATGCTTCTCGCCATCTTCATTCATTACTTGGTCCCCGTGTTATTTTTAACTGGGGTATCGACAAGTGAATTGTGATTTGTGAATTCAATACTTCGACAATTCTGTTGCCTTGAAGTTGATGTGTGATAATTTCAATCTTCGTGTGTTGGTTGCTGAACCAACATCCTAACATTGATCGTGCTACCCAATCCATATTCCGGGTGCACTTTCGTTCAATGTTTAATTGCAAACGCTCTCCTCGAGCATACTTCTTTATAACATTGGATTTGACCAATGCTATCACCTTGTTTTCATAATTATGGAAATCCATGTTTATGGAATTCTCGATAAATTGTTGTTGAGCCCGTCGGCCACATTCTCATCTTCTCCATGGTTAAATGTGAACTCCTGTTTCGGAGCTTGCTTTCGTATTCTATGTTCTGAGAATCTTACAAAGTGATCTCGTCAATTTGTGTTGCATCCTTTTTCCTTCTCAGGCCTTCTATGTATGAAGTATCGAGACATCTACCAGATCTGAATCTCAGTCAGATATGATGGTTGGGACTTTTCCCAAGAATTATAATTTTGGTCCCTATATACTCGGTAAGGTGATGTCATGGCTAGCATGCCTTGCAGGATGGCCTATGGTTATAGTATCTTGCTCAGCAAGATTAGCCATTTCTTCCATGAGGAAATTGAATGACTTGTTTTATAAGTTGTTCCCGATGGATCCTTTGTGTATCCAAAGTTTGATCTTTAACTGATGACCATGTCAATGCTACCTCGAAGCATGACCATGGTATTCCGAATTTCATCAAGGACATTGGAGGCATAATGCCAAATGTTTCTTGATCAATTTTCCTAACACCGTTGTATGGGTAAAGTTCATAAATTCCTTGCCCTTTCTCTTAATGGTTACCTACCTGGAGCCATGTCATGATTATCTCGCTCTGCTTGCTCTTGGAAAGGATATACACCTAATGCTCGTGTATACACATTTTCCTTTCCATTGGTCTGTTTAACCTTTCTTGAGATTTTTTTGATCTGAGCAGTGATAATTCCCTGCTTAGGTAAATACCTCGGTGTACTACTCTGTCAGTAAGACCCTGTTACTATTGTTGTTAACATTTCGGTAACCGCCGGTGGACGAGAACTTTTCCTATTGGTCCGCCTCGTTTCGACGAGCAGGAAGATGGTTCTCTTCATCCCCAGCCCTTGGTACCGATGTTGTTGCCGACATAGTTGACAGACTATCGTCTGACATGTCTTGCTAGCATGACCATGCAAGATGTCATCGCTCTTCCTACTCTTAATCCACATGATGGGCCCATAACCGATAGTTTTACAGGATCGAAACCAGACTCTCCTATACCACTTTGATTCCAAGGTATCTTTTGCACTTGGCTTCGTATGTAATTCCCGAGCTACCACCTAAGGGATGATCTATTCTTGTGTCAGACGCAATACTTATTTCATTGCTCTGAACCCCTTTTCACCTTCTGATCAGGCATCGAATGATTGCCTACTCATTTGAAACTTTTGTACCATCGCATATCGCTCTCAAAAATTCCCTGAGCTACAACTCGAGGAATAACTCATGTGTTTTCCCTGAGTTCACCGTCAGATGCCCAACTTTATGGAGTTATGTTCTTCCAGAGTTTTCCCTCTTATCGCACTCGTAGGATGATGAAGACCCCAAAGAAAGGATGACGACTTCATCAGGATGACCTAGAACAGAGAATTGAAGAATTCAACATAAGGGGATCAACCTCTTCAATGAGAGCAACAAGAACAAGTAGACTCATTAGAATTTCGTGACCAAACTTTCCCCCCGTTACTCTACCTCTAAATTCTCGAGACAAGAATTATTGTTAGACGAGGAGAGTTGTAACACCCCCAGTGGTTAGCTACAGTAATCCCACATGATAATGCCAAGTCATCATGGTTAACTAAGCTTGATCATCATTTGCATCATATCTCATTTCACTTCCAAATTCAAATTGAAATTCAAATGCATGTGAAATATTAAGTTGCTCAAACACTGATGGAAAAATGTTCAATAAATAACAAATAATCCAGAGGCAATTATAGAATTGTAAGCAACATTTTATCAATTGGTTAAGTGCCTCTAAACAATTAAAACAGAGGCCAAATCATTGCTTTGAATGCCCTTTTTGATTTCAGTTGTTTACAAATAAATTCAAAAGGCCCCAAAACTTTTATGTTACTGCCTAACATTGCAAAGTAATGATTGGGCCAAACTCCATAATTTTCAAAGAGTATTTTGGTGTGGTTTTAATTTAAAACAGAAAGTGCAAAAAGAAAACAGAAACTAAAAAGGAAATAAAAAGAAAAGGACTACTGGGCACTGTGGCCCAAGTGCTACACGAGGCCCAGCCCACCCCGCCTGTCGTCTCCTTCCTCCTACTGCTCACGCGCGCGCGTGATGTCGCCTCTACCGCGCTTGTCACCCTGGCCCCCCCTCACTCCACTCGACAGCGAGCCCCGCGCCCGCCGTGGATGGATAAGAGCATGACCCCGCGTCGCCCTGGACCTCTCTCTCGCCTCGCTCTCCTCCTCCCTTCCCGAGTGCCACCGCCGCCATGGGCTTGCTGTAGCCGTGGCCACCGTCGACCCTGAGCGACGAAACCTTGTCTCCGAGGATCGCCGCGTTCGCCTGCTTCGCCTGCTGCAACTGGCACGAGCCGGGGAGCAGCACAGCTATGGGATCGAGCCGATCCCCTTCTCTGCATCGCCGTCGCCATCGCCAATGAGCCGTCCACTCCGGTGCTTCCCCGAGCCCGCTGCCCTCCTCTACTGGATCCCCGTGAGCAGCCCCTCCTTCCCCCTCTCTTAGCGCTACCTCCAGACGCCCGTAGCCGCCGCTGCCATTGCCGCCCGAGCCTTGCTCCGCCGCGATGCTCGCCGCCATCTCTACCGGCGATGACGTGCTCGTCCGAGCATGCCGTCGTGCTCAGCACACTCGCGTGAACCCAACGCCGTCTCTTACGCATCTTGCCGTGCCCCATAGCGCTCGGCTCGCCGATGCCCGAACTCCGGCGCCGCCACGGTCGCCGTTGTCATCGCTCAGGCCTTTCCCTGCTCGAGCCGAGGCCATGGTTGAACGCGCCGTGCTGCCCCCGTTCGAATGCAACCGACCACGCCCAAAACCGCCGTCCTGGGCGATTTCCGAAACGCGCCCGACCCGCCGCCGTCGTTTTGGCCACCGGCGGCTGAACGCCGGCCGCCCCACTGAGGTTCCCCCCCGGGGCCACCCCCAGGGTCACTGCCAGTGGACCCAGGGGCCCCCTGTTGACCAGTTGACCAAGTCAACTGGCTGACTGGGCTCAGCCCAGCCACTTACATGTGGGGCCCAAGTCCCCTATGTCAATGACATGTGGGCCTGGACCAAATTTAGTTAATAAAGTTGAATTAATTAATTCTGTTAATTATATTAACACTAATGACCCACTGACCACTGGGCCCCACCTGGTAATTAATCTGATTAGATTAATTTAAAACCCTTGATTAAAAATTGAGTCTATGACATATGGGTCCCACTGGTCAAATTGACCAGTCAGCCCCACTGTTGCCTGTTGACATTAGCATGATGTCATGCTGATGTCATAATAGCCTTTTTCGAATTAATATCAATTCTGATAATTCCAGAAATTAATAAAAACTTTAGAAAATCATATCTTTTAAACCGTAACTCGGATGAAAATAATTTATATATGAAAGTTGATCAGAAAAATCCCACGAATCCTAGTATGCCATCCATTCATCTATCACACGCTCCTAGCATGATGAACATGGAACTTTTCCCCTCAGGATCGTCTGTCCGATAAATCCAAAGACCCGGGAAATATCGTCAGATATTCTCCCGTTCCGTCTGATACGTGTAGTACCGCGTTAGACTACCCCTAGCACTGCGTATTTGCCATGTCATGCATCAGGTTGCATCTGTTTGCTTGTATTTATTGTTTCTTCCCCCTCTTCTCTCCGGTAGCCTCCGAGACTGACGCTGCTGCCAAGTACGACTACGCCCCTGACGACCAGTCTTTTACAGCAGAGCAACAAGGCAAGCAAAACCCCTTTGATCATCCCGATATCACCTATTCGCTCTCCCTCATTCTTGCATTAGATTTTGCTACTGTACTAAACAAGTACCTATTCCGATGCATAGCCTGCTTTTGAATACTGCTTTCATACCTGCCTTCATATAATGTTGTAGTATAGGTATGGATAGTGTCCCCCTGTGACTCCCAGTTTGCTATTGTCGTTGCCCCTGCTTTCATCACCGTCGTCATCAAGGACTTGAAGACAGAAGACTCAGTCAACATGACTGACAAGCCGTTATGGACACATCACCTCACATACCCTGAGTGTGATACTTCGAGAGTGATTCCTCGGGTATTCACCTGGGGCACTGACACACAGCCACTTTGACTTGTTACTGAATTACATGTGAAAGACGGGACTGAAGGGACAGGCGGTACCACTCTGTTGAGGTGGACCTGAGTTCCCGCCAGTCTTGAGACGGGTCGGCCCCAAGGGTACCCGTGTGCAAGATGTGGTGGGATGCGCTGGTAAGGCATCCAAAGGGTTATTACGAGGCGTGGCCGGACAGTGATGTCCTTGCCACAAGCATCGAGACGGGGCGACGAGATGGAGGGACCGATCGTCACCGCAAACTATAAAGTCACTAACGGGTTTGGATATGTGATCTGAGAAGGCCTCTGGCCTCTTTCGCACTAACCACCACGCGGGAACAAAAGTGGGCACTCTACGGCGTACATTCTCCCGAAAGCTCTTCAGATGTCATATGGAGCGACCCGTGCCCAGGTGGTCTGGAATGCACAGCTCTTGGATTAGGGTGTGCTAGGACTGATCCCGGCCGGTGGCGTAACGTGCAGGATGGCGAGGGCGATGGCCCAAGACCCCGAGCCATTAGGATGTAGACCGGCGAGCTGGCCTCTCTATTGAGCCTAGGTAGGACTACGTCGTGTCGATCGGCCGAGGCCGGGTATGACCCGAAAATTGTATCCAGCCAGAGTTTATCGAGCGTGTTGGGTAAGTTTGTGCACCCCTGCAGGGAAGTTAAACTAATCGATTAGCCGTGTCCACGGTAAAGGACGCTCAGAGTTGTATCCGGGTCTATGATAACTAGAACTGGATACTTATGTTGTTACTTGAATTATTTGGCTTCGGGATTGCTTTCTCGCAGGGAGTCGAGGAAGAATCTCTGGGCCTTACTGCATTACCCTGTTAAATAAAATATGTTGCTCTGAACTCTCGTCTTATGCTGCAAGACGCTGAAGATGCAAGTCTTCGATAGGACTAGGCCTTCTTCCCTCTTCTGGCATTTCTGCAGTTTAGTCCAAAGATATAGCCCCATTCTGTTGATACAGGTGCATATCTAGCATAGATCTGATGTAAGTCTTGCGAGTACTTTGGATGAGTACTCACCGTTGCTTTGCTCCCCTTTTCCCCTTGATACGATACCGCGACCAGATGACGGCGCCCAGGAGACCCAGGATCCAGCTTACCCGGTGGATGACTACAACTACCCCGACGGAGGCCACTACTACCAGGATGGAGCCTACTACGACGTAGACTTCTCTGACGTCCAGGAGTAGTTTGGATGTTCCCAGGCAGGAGGCCTCGCCTCTTTCGATCCGCTGCTTATGTTTGTGCTAGCCTTCTTAAGGCAAGACTTGTGTACCTTTTATGTCTGTACTCAGATGATGTTGCTTCCGCTGACTTTGTACTCAAGCTATTATATTCGACCCCTCAAGGCCCCTGGCTGTAATATGAAGCTTGAATTATTTAATTTTGTGTTTAGTGGTGTGTTGTGATATCTTCCCGTGAGTCCCTAATGTTGGTCGTACGCATTTGCGTGCATGATTAGCGTACGATCAAGATGGGGGCGTCACATTAGGTACTGTTGAAAACCCATTCATATTTTATTATTGCATTATACCTACTATATTTTAACTTTACCATGGCTCATACCCTTCAATACAACCTATAGATTCATCAAAACAAGCACACAATGCAACGAAAACAGAATCTGTCTTAAACAGAACTGTCTGTAGTAATATGTACTCTAACCATACTTATGTAACTCGAAAAATTCGGAAAAATTAGGACAACGTAAAGAATTTGTATAGAAATACTGTGTTAAAATTGCAGCTCAATATCACGTTCCAGTAAAAAATGAAAATTCGAACACTGGAGGCAAAGTTTCTGTTTCAGATTCAGCATTGTTTCTACTCATCTTATGAATCATCCTAAAGTCTCTACTTGGCACAGACACTAAATAAAACATAAAAACACAATCATAACAGAGGCATAATTGTGTAAACACTCAAAAACACAAAGGGAAAGACGAAAATAAATTTATTCATTGGGTTGCCTCCCAACAAGCGTTATCGTTTTACGCCCCTAGCTAGGCATAACACATAGTTTCAAGTATTGTCATCTTCGGTTTTTGATCCATTGGATGCTCTCATGATTGATTCATATGTTGGATTAATTCTTGTTCTAGGGAAGTGTTCCATAACCTTTCTTAGTGGAAACTGAAATCTAATATTGCCTTCTTTCATATCAATCATGGCACCTATAGCGCGTAAGAACGGTCTACCAAGTATAATGGGACAAGACGGATTGCAATCAATATCAAGAACAATAAAATCTATGGACACATAGTTCCTATTTGCAGGAATAAGAACATCATTAATTCTTCCCAAAGGCTTTTTAATAGTAGAATCCACCAAGTGCAAATTAAGAGAACATTCTTCGATATTGGTGAGACCTAGCACATCACATAAAGATTTCGGAATCGTGGAAACACTAGCACCCAAATCACATAAAGCAAAGCACTCATAATTTTTAATCTTGACCTTAATGGTAGGTTCCCACTCATCATGTAATTTTCTAGGAATAAAAATCTCCAATTCCAACTTTTCTTCAAAAGATTTCATCATGGCATCAACGATATGTTTAGTAAAAGCTTTATTTTGCTCATAAGCATGGGGCGAATTCAACATGGATTGAAGCAAAGAAATACATTCAATCAAAGAGCAAATATCATAATTAAAGTCTTTGCAATCCAAAATAGTGGGCACATCACTAGTTAAAGTTTTGACCTCTTCAAACTCACTTTCATCAAATTTTTCATCAAGATTTTCACCCTCCAAATTATTGGGACGCCTTCTAACTAAAGTTGCCAACACTTGAGTACCTTTATCATAAATCTTAATATTACTAAACATGGAATCAATAGAATAAACACCAACCACTTTAAGATCTTCATCATTTTTCTGAAAGCAATCACTAGAAAACGATTTTTCTAAGAATTCTCTTCTAGCTCTTAGCATAGCGGTTCTTTTCTTACTTTCATCCATAGAGACATATAAAGCTTTAATAGATTCATCAATCTTAGGTGCAAAGGCTTTCAACTTGAGATTTTCCACATCATGAGAAATTCTCAATGCTTCTAGACATATCATCAATCTTATTCAACTTTTCTTCTATCGTAGTATTGAAAACTTTTTGCGCATTGATAAATTCTTTAATATTACTCTAAAGATCAGAGGTGTTCCTATTATTATTGTAAGAAGAATTACCATAGGAATTACCATAATTATTAGAGGAAATTCCAAGAAAAGGCCTAGGATTAAAATTACCTCTATAAGCATTGTATTGAAATTGTTTCGCGAGACGAAATTAACATCTACGGAATCACTATTTTGCTCAATCAAGGTAGACAAAGGCACATCATTAAGATCAATAGGAGCATTTTTACTAGCAACCAACTTCATCAAAGCATCAACCTTATCACTCAAAGTACTAATTTCTTCAACCGAATTAACCTTTTTACTAGCAGGTGCTCTTTCGGTATGCCATTGTGAATAATTTGCCATGATATTATCTAGCAATTTAGTAGCCTCTCCCAAAGTAATTTCCATAAAAGTACCACCCGCAGCGAAATCTAAAAGATTTCTAGAGACAAAATTCAATCCCGCATAGAAATTTTGTATGATCATCCAAAGATTTAAACCATGAGTAGGACAATTTCTTAGCATCAATTTTATTCTTTCCCAAGATTGTGCAACATGTTCATGCTCAAGTTGCTTAAAATTCATGATTTGTGTCCTAAGGGAAAAAAATCGTGGGCGGAAAATACTTAGTAATAAAAGCATCCTTGCACTTATTCCAAAAATCGATACTATTGCGAGGCAAAGAAGAAAACCAAATTTTTGCACGATCCCGCAAGGACAAAGGAAATAATTTCAACTTCACTATATCATTGTCCACATGTTTTTTCTTTTGCATATCACACAATTCTACGAATGTGTTTAGATGGGACGCGGCATCCTCATTAGGATTGTCAGCAAATTGATCTTTCATGACAAGATTGTGGCACCCCGGCTCAGAGGAGACCGGAACGCCCCGTATTCCAGCCCAGGGACTAGTCCTCTGGAATACGGCACTGCTGGCATAGAACAAATCATCTTTTTATTACCATGGATAAGGTTACAAGGGTCCATGGATTACATCGTCACAGCTATACTACGCCTGCCTAGGGTAGTTCTACGCTAGCAGCGGAACAACGACGGTGATGATGGACTCCACTCTGCAGGGACTCGGGCTGGAACGCGTATCCTAGCTCGCAAACTTGGGATCTTCGACAAGCAAGCAATCATGGCATGACCAGCAAACTGGCATGACACGCCAGGTGAGTACTTTGAATGTACTCGCAAGCTCACAACAAACATCAGCATTAAGGCAAGACAACATCATAGCCATCAAGATTAGGTAAATATTTATCATTACCGAAGGGATAGTTGAAAATAACAATAACATGCTATTCTCCCTGTACTCTGGTGACCAACTTGTGATCACTCCAAGAACATCCAGAGAATATCCTCAAGATTATTACCAAGACTTGTCAGTGGCATGATGCCCAACTGCTACCATACTCAGACAAGTTCTTCCATCATTATTATCACTGTTACGGTTGACCACCTAGTGAGGCCTGTACGGACTGTCCAATACCGTGGACGTGGCTATTCGAATAGATTTTTCACCCTGCAAAGGTTGCGCTCTTTACCCACATCATGAAGCACCTGGCCTCGTGATCCCATTCGAGTGGACCAGCGTTGCTCCAACGAAACCGCTTGATCCGTGACACTCCCATCGTACCACCGGCAATCATCCTCTCCCGGAGTCCTGCCTTGGGTGGCCCCTGTGTCACCTCGTGACACCTGCTACCGTCGTGGCCAAACAAACTGTCCCAAACGGGAACCTGGATCCAAATAACTCAACTGGGCTCACAAGGCTATCGCCGCCTACCGGGCCAGGGTAGCGCGCACGCATAACCTTCCCTGTCGGGTGGTACCGGTGAAAGAGCACACGATCAGACCAAGTCAAGGCCATCCCATAACGGCAAATGTGGCTGCACGGATAAGTCCGGACAGGTGACTCTCGATCAACCATGAAGTATCCTATTCCCGAGTAATCGTTCCATCATAGCTGACACTCTGATATCACAGTAATCCAATAACCAATATACTCAAGCCACTGCTACTGATTCATACCCACAAACTACCGGATGAAACCCAAAATAATCATAGACAGTAATCTCTCAACCACATCATGGCATCATCAAGCAGTTAAGCTACTAGCCACTAACAATCCGGTCCTTGACATGGTAGCCACCTATTCCAGAATTTACTCAAGCATTGCATAATCTAATCCATTCTGCAAATAATCATACTTGCTATTAAAGTAATTAGCTTAACTATGATATTGCAATGCAATTATGCAGATGAGAGTTGTGGCTTGCCTGGGGTGAAGGAACCATCAGGAAGAAGTGCTGAAAGATCACGGAAAGGATTGCCGAAAACAGTTCTCTCCCGGAGGGGCTGTTTATGGGCAAGGGTAAAATGTTCATTTTCACAGTACCAAAACATTATGAAAATGATACCAACATGACGGACTAGAAGAGACGAAGAAGTGGGCTTTGGAATCACCTGATTTGGAGTCTCGGTTAAAAAGATATGAGGGGTTGACTGCCAAGGACATATCTATAAATATTTAAATTACAGAGGTCCTCAACAGTTTTTTTTTCTGGAAAATGAATAAAGGAACTGTGCTGGATGGGCTGTTTTGGACCGAAAGTGGCTAGAGCCCAAGCGCTAGCTAGGCCGCAGTTGCCGCGGCTCCACTAGGCCGGCCCAACCGCGCTGCCCCTCCACTTACTGGCGCGGGCCCGGACCAACAGCCGCTTACAGGCAGGGTCCGCCTGCAGATCCATCTCCCTCCTCTCGAAACAGAGGAGGAGCTCGGCTAGGCACGCACCGACGCTCGTTCCGGCGGCCGTGGTTCTCGAGAGGGCCGGGCGAGCAGCGAGATGGATGCGGCGCTCCGAGCTGCGCCGGTGGGTACCCGCGGCGGCAGCGGGGAGGCTCTGTAGAGGTCGGCCGAGAGGGAGGCGGAGCACGGCTGCGGGTGGAGCTTGGGAAGCTCGCCGTGGTCAGGGAGAGGAGGGGATGGAGGGTGGTGGGGGCCTCTGGTGGTGGTCGGCTAATGGAGCTAGAGGAGCGGAGGAGGCCCAGGTGGCCGGAATTTAGGCGGGGATGGCCGGCGGCCATGGCTGCAATGGCGGCCGGGGAGGGCTCCTCGAGCTCACTTGAGTGGATGGGCGGGGTTCTAGGAGGGAGGAGAGGAGGCTGGAGGTGTTGTGGGTGCCCGAGGAGGCTCGAGGCCGCGGCTATATATATAGCCGGCGCGGCCGAGGTGATGAGGACGGCCGCTGTGCCGTCCTTAGCCACTCACTGGCACTCCGGCAAGGTGGCACGCTTTGGGTGGTGCCGACCTGACGAGCTCCAGGGGAGGGGACTGCACTGGCGAGCTCGAGAGGGTTCGGGGTGGAAGACGACGACAGTCACGGGGGTGACAGTGCCGTGGCGGCGACCGCCGTGGCGCGAGGAGGAAGGGAGAGGAGAGGAGAAGGGGCTGGAGAGGGGTACGTGGCCACCGTGAAGCCAGTGGACATGCCTAGACAAGCCAGGGATGGCCGGAGTGAGTTGGCCGACGAGGACAGCGTCGCAGAGCACCGTTTCTGCATGGTGGATGCGTGGTCACCATGCATACTACAATCTCTGGCACTCTCCTGCCTGTCAATTCTTGTCAAACAGCTCCCTCTCTGCTTAAATACGTGAAATAAGTGGCTGGAAGTAGCCAGGTGGCTCTGAGGTGAGGGAAACTTGCTAAAGAAGTTTCTGACATCAAGGTGTTTGTAGAGATTTCTGGATAGATTACTAAGTGAAATGAGCTGGTGTTTGGCATGGAGCAATGATCTACCAAGGTGACTACCCTGGTAAATTTTGGGGCCATTTGGATAAGATTTGAGGGTACTTGCTGTAGAATGGACCCCACTGGTCAGAAATGCAAACTTTGATGTGGCACTCACATATGAGCTTTCTTTGAGCCAATATTTGGAGGAGGCTAGTTATATAAGCATATGGAGATACGGTATAAATTTCATACCATTTGGATAAACCAAAATGGTACTTCCTTCACACAGGATCCCACTGGACAGAATCTCAGAAAAATTCTAGGGAGTTATTGGGTGGAATAAATGAGCCCAAATTTTGTGGAGAGGTGTTATATAGGTAGGAGAATGCCCTGGTAAAATTTTAGAAATTATGGAGCAACATAAAATATAGTTACTTCACAACCCAAAATTATGACCAGAAACAAAGATTTCATATTTTGGTCACATAGTTGAAGGGATGATGCTCAAATTTTGTGGAGAGTGTTAATTTGAGCATATGAAGATGCTTGCCAAATTTCAACTCATTTGGATACTCTTAGCTAGCACTTGCTTCACAAAGCTTTCACTAGATTAGAAACTTTGGAAATCTGCCAAGAAATATTTACTATCCAAATTGAGTTGAATTTTGGTATGTGGCAATGATATGGATAGGAAAGAGTGGACATAAAGTTTTAGAGCAAGAAAGCACATATAACGGGTACTTGCTTCACAACTTGACAGCTAGGGCAGAATCAGAAAAGGAATATTTGGGAAATATTCTTGAAAATGGCAAGAAAGTATTTTGACATATCTGAGGAAGATACGACCCAAACAATTTATGAGAATTATTTGGGAATTTTTGGAATGATAGAAATGTGGGTTGCTTCACAACCCAACGCAACAGGTTTATTCCTTTAATAGAAAAAAGGAATATTCCCAAGAAAAAGATTATTGGGATTGGTTCAAGATGGAAATGACAAGGTCTTGGGATGGTTTAGAGGTTGGCAAGCCACTAGGGAAGAGGAATCAAGGGTGATCCCTCCAGGTTCCAAGACTACCAAGCCACAGAAAAGCAAAACCAGACCAAAATCAAGAGAAAAAGAAATGGGCAAAATCCAGGGTGTTACAAAGATTCAACAAAGCGACATTAATATCACAAGACTCCGCACTAGTAGCGGGAGGAGCAATAGGAGTACTAATAAAATCATTATTATTAGTATTGGAAAAATCACACAACTTTGTGTTTTCTTGAGTCATCGTGACTACGCAAACAAGATTGCAAGCAAGCAAGAGATCTGACGAGAAAAAGGCAAACAAAAAAGAGGGCGAATAAAATGACAAATTCGGTGAAGTGGGGGAGAGGAAAATGAGAGGTAAATGGCAAATAATGAAATTACAAGGAGATGAGATTTGTGATTAGGAACCTGGTAGATCATGATGGTGTCTTGATACGTCTCCAACGTATCTATAATTTTTTATTGTTCCATGCTATTATATTATCTGTTTTGGATGTTTTATATGCATTAATATGCTATTTTATATTATTTTTGGGACTAACCTATTAATCTAGAGCCTAGTGTCAGTTTCTGTTTTTTTCTTGTTTTTGAGTATTGCAGATAAGGAATATTAAAAGGAGTCCAAATGGAATAAAATCTTCGGAATAATTTTTCTTGGACCAGAAGCAACCCAGAAGACTTGGAGATGATGTCAGGAGAGCCGCCGTGTGGCGACAAGCCACAGGGGCGTGCCCTAGGGGGGGCGCCCCCTGGGTTGTGGCCCCACAGCAGCTTCCCCAACCCTATTTCTCGGCCTATGAATTCACAAATATTCCCTCGATACCAAATAGAGCCACGAAAATACTTTTCCGCCACCGGAAGCCTCTGTTCCCGTGAGATCCAATCTTGGAGCCTTTTTCGGTAATCTGCCGAAGGGGGAATCGATCACGGAGGGCATCTACATCAACTCCATTGCCCCTCCGATGATGCGTGAGTAGTTCACCATAGACCTTCGGGTCCATAGCTAGTAGCTAGATGGCTTCTTCTCTCTCTTTGCTCTTCAATACCATGTTCTTCATGATCTTCATGGAGATCTATCCGATGTAATACTCTTTTGCGGTGTGTTTGTTGAGATCCGATGAATTGTGGGTTTATGTTCATATTATCTATGAATATTATTTGAGTATTTTATGAATTCTTATATGCATGATTTCATATCTTTGCAAGTCTCTTCGAGTTATTGGTTTGGTTTGGCCAACTAGATTGGTAATTCTTGCAATGGGAGAAGTGCTTAGCTTTGGGTTCAATCTTGCGGTGTCCTCACCCAGTGACAAAGTAGGGGTAGCGAGGCACGTATTGTATTGTTGCCATCGAGGATAAAAATATGGGGTTTTCATCATATTGCTTGAGTTTATCCCTCTACATCATGTCATCTTACCTAATGCGTTACTCTGTTCTTCATGAACTTAATACTCTAGATGCAGGCAGGAGTCGGTCAATGTGTGGAGTAATAGTAGTAGATGCAGAATCGTTTTGGTCTACTTGACACGGACGTGATGCCTATATGCATAATCATTGCCTTGGATATCTTCATAATTATTCGCTTTTCTATCAATTGCTTGACAGTAATTTGTTCACCCACCGTATTATTTGCCTTCATGAGAGAAGCCTCTAGTGAAACCTATGGCCCCCGGGTCTTTTTTCCATATTATACTTTCAGATCTAAAACCAAAAATACCAAAAATACCTTGCTGCAATCTTTTTACTTTTGTTTTACTTTACTTCCAAGCAATCATATCTATCTATCTCTATCAGATCTCATCCTTGCAATTAAACGTGAAGGGATTGACAACCCCTTTATTGCGTTGGGTGCAAGTGTTTGATTATTTGTGTAGGTACACCTATTGGGGACTTGCTTGTATCTCCTACTGGATTGATACCTTGGTTCTCAACAACCGAGGGAAATACTTATCTACTTTGCTGCATCACCCGTTCCTCTTCACGGAAACCAACGCATGCTTGAGAAGTAGCATGTCTCCTCGGCGCCAGAGATTGGCACGTAGAAGAGAACGCTTCCTCCCCGGCAACGGCGCTAGAAATTCCTTTGACGTGGCTTGAGACTGCGTCGGTATTTCCCCAAAGAGGAAGGTATGATGCATCACAGCGATGGTAAGTATTTCCCTAAGTTATTAAACCAAGGTAGCGAACCAGTAGGAGGATCACGCAACACTATGTAAACAACACCCGCACACAAAGAACAAATACTTGCAACCCGACGCGAAAGAGAGGTTGTCAATCTCTCCACCGTAAAAAGATAGATTAGGTTGTGATAGATTGGATAGATAGATCTCGCAAGAACAAAAAATAAAAGAGGCAAATAAAAAGTGCAGCAAGGTATTTTTGGATTTTTGGAATAATAGATCTGAAAAACAAAAGCAGCAAAATGATAGATCGGAAAGCAATATGTTGGAAAAGTAGACCCGGGGGCCATAGGTTTCACTAGTGGCTTCTCTCATGAGTATAGCAAACGGTGGGTGAACAAATTACTATTGGGCAATTGATAGAAGATCAAATAATCATGACGATATCCAAGGCGATGATCATTATATAGGCATCGCGTCCAAGATTAGTAGACCGAAACGATTTTGCATCTACTACTATTACTCCACACATCGACCGCTATACAACATGCATCTAGTGTATTAAGTTCATGGAAAAACGGAGTAATGCAATAAGAACGGTGACATGATGTAGACAAGATCTATTCATGTAGGAATAGACCCCATCTGGTTATCCTTAATAGCAACGATACATGCGTGCCTCGCTGCCCCTTCTGTCACTGGGAGAGGACACTGCAAGATCGAACCCATCACAAAGCACCTCTTCCCATGGAAAGAAAAATTGATCTAGTTGGCCTAACTAAACCAAAGATTCGAAGAAGAAAGACGAGGCTATAAGTAATCATGCATATAAGAGATCAAAGAAGACTCAAATAATATTCATGGATAGAAACTGATCATGAACTCACAATTCATTGGATCCCAACAAACACACCGCAAAAAGTTTACATCAAATAGATCTCCAAGAGACCATTGTATTGAGAATCAAAAGAGAGAGAGGAAGCCATCTAGCTAATGCCTACGGACCTGTAGGTCTATGGTGGACTACTCACGCATCATCGGAGAGGCACCAATGAGGATGACCAAACCCTCTGTGGTGGTGTTAGATTGGATCTCACGGTTCTGTAACTTGTGGCAGCTGGATGTATTTTTCATTGACTCCTCTAGGGTTTCTGGAATATTGGGGTATTTATAGAGCTCGGAGGCAGTGGAGGGGGTTCCCGAGGCGACCACAATCCATTAGGGCGCGCCCGGGGCCCCTGGCGCACCCTGGTGGGTTGTGGGCGGCCTGGGCTCCCTCCTGGTTACTTCTTTGGCCCACTGGCCTTCTTCTGGTCCAAAAAAATTCTCCAAAAAGCTTAGTCGCGATTGGAGTCCGTTTGGTACTGATATTCTGCAATGTAAAAAACAACAACTGGCACTTTGGCACTATGTCAATAGGTTAGTCCCAAAAAATGATATAAAGTTGCTATAAAATGATTATAAAACATCCAAGAATTATAATATAACAGCATGGAACAAGCAAAAATTATAGATACGTTGGAGACATATCAGTCAGCTGGCAGACGGCAAAGTTTGCCAGTAGCCACCTAAGGCCAGCTGACGTCACTTGGCAGACGGCAAAGGAGCTTGTCTCTGTGCCGTTTGTAGGCAGACAACAAAGTCTGCTGTTAGCCACCTAACGGGGTTAACCTAAGTGCTATGACGTCCACTAATGCCGTTTTCTTGGCCTGTAAGGCAGACGACAAAGGTCTTTGACGTCCACTTTATTTATGCAGATGACAAAGTAGCCCTTTACCGTGGTTTTCTGTGCTGGAAATGGGGCCATCTGCCAGCAGACATCAAAGGTGTTTGCCGTCCATGACCCTGCCTTTGCCGTCTGCCATGGCAGACGACAAAGTACCTGATTCCTGTAGTGAATACTATCTTCTTATGAATTCCTTTGTGCAAAATTTCTATTTTCTGCATAGCCTTGATGTCCCCATGGTGCGCCTTGATTTATACGCGGAACATTTTGAGATACCATTCACTAGGTTCTGCGAAATATGTTTGATTCCCTCTGACGGGGGAATACGTGAGCCTAAATTGGAGGAGTTCGAGGACTTCCTCCTTACTTTAATTGTGGGGGAAACTAGGGGCATATCGAACGCCCGAGCTACTAGCTTGCATTTTCCTGTTGTGCACTACTTTGCTTTATCTATAAGGAAGTGTTTAATTGCTATGGAGCTGGGTGGCGGTCTCAGTGCCCCCACCCTTGCTATTTTGCACCGTGCACTATATGGTGATAACACATACAACTTAGGATCTATCGTTGCACGCTGCTTACATGGTAATCAGAGTAGGGGCAAGGTCCATGGTGGTATTTATGCCACTCGCCTAGCAAAACATTTTAATATCAACATGTAGGAGATATGCCCTAGAGGCAATAATATATGTTATTGATTATCTCCCTGTTCATAATTAGGTTTA
Organism: Elymus sibiricus; assembly: GCA_039707655.1. NCBI lineage: Eukaryota > Viridiplantae > Streptophyta > Magnoliopsida > Poales > Poaceae > Elymus > Elymus sibiricus. Next base: position 511,179,119 of record CM077671.1, read on the forward strand.
TGTTCCATGCTATAACTGCTATGGTTCTCGAGTCTACAATAACCACAAGGCTCGGAGGAAGACTCATATGCACGTGTGGAATAATAAACGGTAAAATGTATTCCTAGTCTGGCCTCTAAGACTGGCTCAAGTATTGCATGATGATCCTGTTTTCCTGATCATGGGCATGGCTATGCCGGCAATTTTGAGGGCACAATGTTAGAAGAACATTTGTGTTGAATCGACCCGATTGATGTTATGCTATGAGATTCATTCGTCATAAGTTAATGGTTAATAACACAGAGATGGTTAACGTTTGCATAATTCCTTAGACCATGAGAGTATCGAGTTACTTCATGCTTGCTTCATGAACTTTGGGGTTTGTTAAACGTCATCCGTAAATGGGTGGCTATTACGGCGGCTTACGGGTTCATGGAAAAGTATGTCAAGTAACTTGATAGCTCAAGATTGGGATTTGCTCCTCCGACGATGGAGAGATATCTCTGGGCCCTCTCGGTGTTACGGTATCCATCATCGTCTGGCCAGACACTTTGTGATTTGATCACGGGGATGCCGGAACACGGGAACGAGAAAAGAGAACAATACCGGTAACGAGGTAACTGGCATAGTGGACAAGTTGTTGATCCGCGGGGATGCCAACATGTCTCACCTCGGGTATTTGTAACATATCGCGAAGCAACAGGAATAGCACACGGCAACTAGAGGTTCACTCGAATATTCATTCGTGTGGGTATAGGGATCAATATGGGTGTCCACGGCTCCGATGTTGATCATTGATCGGAAGGGGTTCCGGGTCATGTCTATGCTTCACCGAACCTATAGGGTCACACGCTTAAGGGTCATCTATCTGCTGAATACTAGACAGGGAGTCTGAGAGAAAATCACCGAAAAAGTTTTCGGACACCGGAAAAGTTTTGGACAGCGGAAAAGTTCCGCAGAGAGAACACCGGAACAGTTTCGGTAAAACTGAAAAGTTGTTTCAGGGGATACCATAAAGTAAAATTGGTTTTGGCACATGCCTGATAATTCTTGGAGGGTGCCAGAATCATTCTGGAAACTTTCTGGAATTTTCCGGGATGAAAACCGGAAATGTTCCGGAGCTGCCGAAACCGCTTCAGATGCTTTTCGCAGATGAAAATCACTAAACCGGAATTGTTCCGGATCTCATTGATAATTATTTTAGTGGGTACTGGAAATGTTCTAAGCCCACATAAATATTTTCAGTTCGACCGGACGCTGAAAAATGTGTTCGTGAATAGTGAAAAGCACTTTTTGGGCTGATTTGCAAATGGGGTTTTTCTTCTAGAAGAAAACCACTTTTGGTGTGTGAAAGGGAGGTGGAGCTCCCCAAGGGGGCTGCAAATTTCGGCCATGGCATGGGGGGGCCTCCTTGAGGTGTCCTTCCACCTCATGGTGGATATCTTCTACACACCCTTATGTGGCATGTGGTGGAAAGATCCTAGGAAGGTCCTTTTGGTCTTTCCTCTACCCCTTGCTCCTCCTATAAATAGAGGTGGAGATTGCTCTCCAAAATCAGATGATGCTTGCTCTCATACACATGCCATAGACTTGTCTGGCTTCTCTCTCCCTCCCAGCGAAATAGTTTCGTAGAGCCGAAAGGCTGTCTGGGTTCCAGGGGGAACTAGTTCTGGACGGCGAAGCCCTGCCGGATAGATGACACCGTATGTGTGCAACTCTGTAGAGAGATCGTAGTTTCGGTCTTAGTTCGAGAGTGCCTCCCGAAGGGCTGTCCGTGTGACCGTCCGAGTTTCGAAGGTCCTCCCGAAGGGCTGTCCGAGTGACCGTCCGAGTTTCGATGGTCCTCCCGAAGGGCTGTCCGCGACACCGTCCGGGGGACTGTCCGACCGCCTCCCGGAGGGCTGTCCGAGGGGCAGATGATGGTATACATCCTCGCGGTTGGGAGGTTGTAAATCCTAGCTGTGGGGATCTGCACCGCCGATCGTCATCGACTCTACTTCCGCTGCGCTACGAGTCGGTAACGAAACAGATCAAACCTTGTATGCAGTCTCCATAGTGATCCTGGGCTGGTACGTAGGTTGGAATATTTTTGTTTTTTGCTGCGTTACCCTACAGTGGCATCAAGAGCCAGGCTGTGCGTAGATGCAGGTTGCGATCTAGAATACATAGAGATGTATGGGTGTTGCACAATATAATTAGGTAGTAGATGAGATCTATTACTGAAAATTATTTGTGCGGGTAGTAGATGAAATCTGTTACCCGATGTTCTTGTTGCTTCCCTGGAATTTGCGTAGTCCTGATCTTGACGGCATGGTGGAATCTCACAAAGTTCTGGCAATCCGCGATCCTTTCATGCTGCTCCTGAGTATGCTGATTGACAGATCAACGAAGTGCTAACAGTTCTTTGGGTTCCACCATAGTTAAAGAAAGATGGATGTTTCGCAGACGAAAGGGCAATGCAGATATGATCTGCACGGGGGTCACGCGTATGACGAAGTTTAGTATGGGGCTCAAGATTTTATTATCTCGTGTTTCATACACCCTGGAAAGTTAATCTAGCAACTTGGATTATCATGCTTGATGGTGGACGTTGGTAGCTTCGGTTTGTTTCGAAACCTTAGAAGCCACGTAAAACAAGTTTTTGCATGAACCGATTAGAGGCGTCTAACTTGGTTTTGCAGGATGGTTTGCATGTGCATATGATGTGGTATAGCAGTGCTCATATTAATTTGGTTATGTATGAGATGACTATATGATGTAATTTGATTAACATGACCTGCGTGTCATGATTCGGCATGATGGCTGGAGCCATATGATTGCACTTTAATGACCTACGTGTCAACCTTATGTAATGCACTTATTTTATTAGCTATAGAGATAGCAATATTATCTGGTGCATCGACAAGGTGGTGGCAATCTTCGCGAAGGTGAACACCGACGCGAATGTCAGAGACGAAGAAATAAAAGACTTCTCCGTCTTGATTGCGCGGTAGTCGCTTTTATTAGGGTGATCTCTCACAAAAATATCAAGTAGTTAGTGTTCTCCCAAGTGTAGCACCGTCACGGCACCTAACTTCTCGGAGTACGCCATGTACACATGAGTACAAACGATTAGGGAAGTGTGAGGCGGGTGAGGTCAGACCTCGCAGCGAGATCACTTGGTTGTCTTGACGTTCAGGCAGGACAGTCCTGAGCTCGGAACACACGCATCGAAAGATGAACAAGAATCGCATAGAGATGTGATCGGCAAGTTGGCCTACCAATTGAAATTCGCGTCATCAGTGATGAACCCGTCAATGGCGTCGAATTGAAATGCGGATCTTGAATCACTCAAAATCAATTATGAGAGATATTGATTTGAGTGGGAGCGCACTTTAGAATTAATTCTTTTAATTCTTAGTGCAATTAATTATGAACTTTGTCTAAGTGAAAATTGCATAATAGTTATAGAAGAATGGCTCGCGTTTCCACCTTCCCTGTTAAAATTGAATAGCTGTTAAATATCTGGTTAAAACTTTACGGTTGGTAACGTAATGTGAGGATTGTCCTCAAGAGTGCCGAGAAGGACTTTTGTCCTATCGCATACTTTCGGTATTCTCCCGCTAATGCTATGGATGATATGACTCTCGTCCTTCGATCCAAAAGCTAGAATTCCTTTTCAGTCAAAGTGCAATATGTTTGCTTCCATGAGACCCGAACTTCGAAAGTTTGGATAGTTATGTGATATTCATGGAATCTGAAAATCATTTCCAGAGATAGACAAAGGCTAAAAGATATGAGATATCCAAAGCAATGTTTGTTTGCAAACTATTAGCAAAGGAGTTTACTATGCATTAGACTGATAAGAGAGGGATCCAGAAGAACGCCTGTCATATGATGATGGTGAATAAAACAACAACTTAAAGAGAAAGGAAGTATCTGAAGGGTGTTAGTGAAACTTTCACGCCTAGGAAGTCTGGGGCTAACGCCACTCTTAAGTTGGATGCTTCTTCTGAGAGTAGGAGAAATACTAAAAGTTAAACTGTTAGAAGTATAAAGGCAAAAGGAAAGAAGACTGGAATATCCAGCTCATGTATGAATGTCATACAAGTTTTTGATGTATAGAAGGCTGGTCAAAGATATAGTTCTTGGGAATTATGGTTAAACATGTTAATCACTAATTCTTGGGTATTGTGAGTTAATCACAAAGATACCCGCTCGATTGCATTCTGTTGCAACTCGATGTAAGAACTACTATGGCCTGAAAGACTAGCCAGGGATGAGGTTTAGATACACGCAGGGAACATAGTAAATGTTACTATGCCTTCCATCGGTGTATTCCCTATGTATTTATTTTCATAATTCATTTTAGAGTTTCACACTCTAGCCCTTTGCATAAAGTATCTTGCAAGAAGGTTGTTCATAAGAGAACTTTTGATGTTCGGTGTTATGAATAACATGAGGGCCATACTTTCATTATGAATGAGATGTATGTTATGAATATTGATAATAATACATAACCTCTGTGTTTACTTTCATAATTCATTTTAGAGTTTCATACACTCTAGCCCATTGCACAATGTTTGTTGCAAAAGAGTTGTTCATAAAAACAACAATTGTTGTTCAGTATTATGAATAACATGAAGGGACATGCTTCCATCCTAGATGGGATGTATGTTATGAATATTGATGGAAATATGATACATCCATAACACTGACGCTAAATGTCGCAAGACTAAAAGAATACCACACAAGTGTGGCACTGCATTTGGTCACATTGGAGAAACCCGCATGGAAAATTCCATTATGATGGATTTTGAAGTCGTTTGATTTTGAATCATCTGACACTTGCAACTTTCCTCTGAAAAGTGAAGTGACTGAAATACCGTTCACAGGCCATAAGGAACGAGCATAGAACATGTTGGTGGTCATACATTATGATGTGTGTAATAAATGTTATTGCAAGTAGTGGATTTATCTACAGAAATGACTCAAGTAGATATATGGATATTTACTTGATGAGATGTAAGTCTGGATCTTTTGAAATCATTCGAAAGGTTTTCAAAATGAAGAAGAAAATATTGTAACAAGAAAATTATGTTTCTACAATTCGATTGCAGAAAGGAATATTTGAGTTACAAGTTTTGCGAATGTCTGATGAGTTGTGAAAGGGGTTTCATAACTTGCACCTCCCGGAACACCACTGCAAATGAAAAGTCCGTGAAGATGTAATCGAACCATTTATGACATGGTAAGATCAAAGATGACATAAATAAATTTGCCATTATCCCTTTTATAGAGTGATGCTTTAGAGACTGCGGCTTTTACACTGAAAAGAGCTCCATCAGGTCTGTTGAAATGATGCCATGGTGTGGTACGCCCAACCATGTTATATCTTTTCTTAACATTTGGAATATGGGGCTTGTGTAAAAGGTTACAAACCTATTCCAAATCAGACAAGTGCTACTTTGTAAGGTTATCCCAAGTCATTGGGTATTCCCCCACCACTATACCGAGGCAAAAGGGTTTTGCCGCAAAACGGTATGCTTTTAAAGAGAATAGTTCTTTCAAAAGGTGAGTGGGAGAACAGTGCAACTCGACGAGATAAACAGTATCATCGTCATCAGATCAAAGGAAAGAGACCTTGGAAGTAATTCCGGAGTTTCCTACTACGACTGATACGGAAGTCTCTACAATAAAATGTATGGACTTCGGTCGAACTTGCAGCTGAACCACGTAGGCAAAGCTCGTGCAAACCTATCAGGTGCGCAAACGAGATATTGTTGTTAGACAATAGTATACCTACGATTCACAAGGAAGCGTTGATGAGCCCTGACTCCAGAATTGGCTAAATGCCAATACAATCCGAGATAGTTTCCATATAAGTGATTCAAGATTAAAATCTTGATACACCTTTCGGAAGACTTAGAGTCTAACGAATATTTATGGAACTAAAAACTGATACGGATAAAATGTTTTATCCATAAAGCTCGACTTGTTGCAATAACAAGTTCAAGAAGTTGACTACGATGAGATTGTCTCACCGTAGCGATGCTTAAAGTCGGTTCGGGTTGAACTAGCAATTAATACATATTTCAATCATGAGATATGAAACATGGATGACAAAAGGATTTCCATCTGATGGAAATGAAACCTAGGACTTGTATGTGATACAGTCCAAAGTAATTTATCGATCCAGAGGATGCTAGTAAGTATGCAAACTTCAGAGTTCCAGCAATGGACAGAAGAGAGCAAAGTGGAGTTGGAATCTTCGTTTTTGATGGAATGGTCAAAAGGGTTTGACTTCATCAAATGGGTATCGAAGATGCTTGTGATTCAAGAAAGTAAGTGGGAGCATGATAATATTTCTAAAAACCTTGTGTACTTGACACATTGTTAATTGGAAATAAATTTCTTGACACGAATTAGGACTTCATTTGAAAATAGTTTTTCGATGAAGTGCTTAGGCTAAATAGCCTCAATATTAGGCATGATGATCTATGGAGATAGATTTACCTAATAGGGCTAAGCTATGAATACATATTGACAAGATGCTAAAACTTTTTAGCATTTAAAAACGCCAAGGAGTGATTCTTGCCGAAGTCACATGGAAAGAGTTTTGCAAGACTCGGTGTCTCAAAACACTGATGAGCAAAATACATGATGGAGATTCCACACACTCTTGTGTTTGGATTAATCATGTATTCCATGGTATGTAAATCAACCAGATATGTCCAATACTCCAAAGTTGTTGCGAGTATAGATACCATAGTGATCAAAGTACTGATCATAGGACAATAGTGAAGATGTCATTGAGTACTAGAGTAGTAGTGATGACATGTTTTCTCGCAAGCAGAGATTATGAAGTGCTCGTTGTAAGTAATTACATCGATACAGTCTTCATCAATGCTCCATGCGATTTTCGATTTAAGTTAAGGGTTTTGTGTAATACACAATATGTTGGCACGGTAGTTGGAAATTGTTCCAAACAAGATACTGTGGCGAATTCTATAACAAAGGCTGAGTATGTTGACGCTTAAGAAGCGACAAAGAAGTTGTTGAATCATATAGTTCATTCATGAACTTAGTATGGTTCCAAGATGGCTTTGGTCTATGGGACACTATTGCAGATAATTGCTCCATAGCTCAGTCTGAGGAATCAGGTTTCGACCAATGATTCACACATATGCAAAGCCAAGTCCACACAAAATATGAATTTTGTGAAAGCGTGAAAACGCGAGGATATGCAAAGTTACACACGGAGCTGAAGTTGTCAGATCCGTTGGACATCAGGCTATACCACAAGCGAAGCATATTTTACACCAGTATGCCATAGGTGTAAAGTGCATTACCATTGACTAGATTATTGACTCTAGTTCAAGTGGGAGTCTGTAGGAGATATTCCCTAGAGGCAATAATATATGTTATTGATTATCTCCCTGTTCATAATTAGGTTTATGTTCCATGCTATAACTGCTATGGTTCTCGAGTCTACAATAACCACGAGGCTCGGAGGAAGACTCATATGCACGTGTGGAATAATAAACGGTAAAATGTATTCCTAGTCTGGCCTCTAAGACTGGCTCAAGTATTGCATGATGATCCTGTTTTCCTGATCATGGGCATGGCTATGCCGGCAATTTTGAGGGCACAATGTTAGAAGAACATTTGTGTTGAATCGACCCGATTGATGTTATGCTATGAGATTCATTCGTCATAAGTTAATGGTTAATAACACAGAGATGGTTAATGTTTGCATAAGTCCTTAGACCATGAGAGTATCGAGTTACTTCATGCTTGCTTCATGAACTTTGGTGTTTGTTAAACGTCATCCGTAAATGGGTGGCTATTACGGCGGCTTACGGGTTCATGGAAAAGTATGTCAAGTAACTTGATAGCTCAAGATTGGGATTTGCTCCTCCGACGATGGAGAGATATCTCTGGGCCCTCTCGGTGTTACGGTATCCATCATCGTCTGGCCAGACACTTTGTGATTTGATCACGGGGATGCCGGAACACGGGAACGAGAAAAGAGAACAATACCGGTAACGAGGTAACTGGCATAGTGGACAAGTTGTTGATCCGCGGGGATGCCAACATGTCTCACCTCGGGTATTTGTAACATATCGCGAAGCAACAGGAATAGCACACGGCAACTGGAGGTTCACTCGAATATTCATTCGTGTGGGTATAGGGATCAATATGGGTGTCCACGGCTCCGATGTTGATCATTGATCGGAAGGGGTTCCGGGTCATGTCTATGCTTCACCGAACCTATAGGGTCACACGCTTAAGGGTCATCTATCTGCTGAATACTAGACAGGGAGTCTGAGAGAAAATCACCGAAAAAGTTTTCGGACACCGGAAAAGTTTCGGACAGCGGAAAAGTTCCGCAGAGAGAACACCGGAACAGTTTCGGTAAAACTGAAAAGTTGTTTCAGGGGATACCATAAAGTAAAATTGGTTTTGGCACATGCCTGATAATTCTTGGAGGGTGCCAGAATCATTCTGGAAACTTTCTGGAATTTTCCGGGATGAAAACCGGAAATGTTCCGGAGCTGCCGAAACCGCTTCAGATGCTTTTCGCAGATGAAAATCACTAAACCGGAATTGTTCCGGATCGCATTGAAAATTATTTTAGTGGGTACTAGAAATGTTCTAAGCCCACATAAATATTTTTAGTTCGACCGGACGCTGAAAAATGTGTTCGTGAATAGTGAAAAGCACTTTTTGGGCTGATTTGCAAATGGGGTTTTTCTTCTAGAAGAAAACCACTTTTGGTGTGTGAAAGGGAGGTGGAGCTCCCCAAGGGGGCTGCAAATTTCGGCCATGGCATGGGGGGGCCTCCTTGAGGTGTCCTTCCACCTCATGGTGGATATCTTCTACACACCCTTATGTGGCATGTGGTGGAAAGATCCTAGGAAGGTCCTTTTGGTCTTTCCTCTACCCCTTGCTCCTCCTATAAATAGAGGTGGAGATTGCTCTCCAAAATCAGATGATGATTGCTCTCATACACATGCCATAGACTTGTCTGGCTTCTCTCTCCCTCCCAGCGAAATAGTTTCATAGAGCCGAAAGGCTGTCTGGGTTCCGGTGGGAACTAGTTCTGGACGGCGAAGCCCTGCCGGATAGATGACACCGTATGTGTGCAACTCTGTAGAGAGATCATAGTTTCGGTCTTAGTTCGAGAGTGCCTCCCGAAGGGCTGTCCGTGTGACCGTCCGGGTTTCGAAGGTCCTCCCGAAGGGCTGTCCGAGTGACCGTCCGAGTTTCGATGGTCCTCCCGAAGGGCTGTCCGCGACACCGTCCGGGGGACTGTCCGACCGCCTCCCGGAGGGCTGTCCGAGGGGCAGATGATGGTATACATCCTCGCGGTTGGGACGTTGTAAATCCTAGCTGCGGGGATCTGCACCGCCGATCGTCATCGACTCTACTTCCGCTGCGCTACGAGTCGGTAACGAAACAGATCAAACCTTGTATGCAGTCTCCATAGTGATCCTGGGCTGGTACGTAGGTCGGAATATTTTTGTTTTCTGCTGCGTTACCCTACACAACATACGCCCTACTGATTACTTATTTCCTAAGGTTTATCTTGATCACTAGTCTATGTTAGAAGACTAGTTTATTTATGAGCCCGAGCCTCCGCACCACATTCGTTATAATGTAGTATACAACAAGAGGAATCGTGATGTTATTATGTTGCCTGCACCTCCTTTGTTTAACTATCATGCCACGCACGGATATGTCGTCATGCCATCAGATATAATCACTTACCGGAACGAGTTGGCTGAGGCTGAGGCCGCTGCCTAGGCTTGGGACGATCAGGTGCCTCAGCCTAATTACTTCCCTGGACCCGATGGCTACTTCGGATGGTGACCACCAAGCTAGGCCAAAATCCTAAGCTTGGGGGGGTACGTATTTGTTACCGATGCAAGCACGAAGATGGTTCATAAGCTTCAATTGCAAACAAAACGTCACCCACATCCATACCACATGCAATGGCTGAATGATTGTGGTGCAATAAAGGCGGCGAGTAGCATGAGAATACCAATTTAAGTGGGAACATATCAGGATGAAGTTGAGTGTGATGTGGTGCCGATGCACGCTTGTCACTTGCTTCAAGGACGACCATGGTTGCATGACCGTGATGTGCAAATTAGCGGGTGTGCAAATCGCTTTTGTTTTGTCCATGGAGGAGAAAAGTTCACTTGGCTGCCCATGACACGCAAGGAAGTATATCTTGATGAGATGAAAAGAAAATGAAAGAAAAAGGAGAGAGTGATCATACAAAAAGAGTGAGCCACCAACATAGTGAGGAAGTGTTCCCACAGCCAAAAGCTCCACAGCCAAATATGACAAAGCCCCAGGAGAAATCGGGATTAGTTATGACGGCTAGGATAATGGATATGCGGCAATTGAGAGAACCTAATACTCCATTATTTGTACTCATGTACAATTTATTGACTGCTAACGACTTACCTTCAATTCTTCCTAGTGTTATATTTGATATTTTGCAGGAATATAAGGATGTGTTTCCCAAGGAGGTGCCACCCGGGCTGCCACCGAGCGAGGCATTTAACACCAAATCGACTTGGTTCCAGGCGCCCACTACCACCGTACCAAGCAAACCCAGAGGAGACGAAGGAAATTCAGAGGCAAGTAGAAGATCTTCTTAACAAAGGGTATGTAAGTACTTCACAAACTCTGATCAACTTCTCCATACAAGGTTGTAAACGAAAAAAAGCTAACTCTATTGTATTCCTCTCAGGGGATTGACGGTGCAAAGATCAATGAGGGTGCATGCATATTTCATAGATCCTATAGCAAACGACATTTTGTTACGTAATAATGTTACACGCAAGGAATCCATTGATTATGTCGCCAATATATTGTGGAAGTTACAGGTAGCAGAATTCTTCATGTAGCCATACCATGAATGGTAAGTTAAATATACAACCATGCATACATTGATCATCTTTCTGTTTTCGACAAAGTTCGTAAGTTCAAGGTTTTCTTAAACTGTAGCCATCATTGGATCTTGGTGGTCATTGTTCCAAAATGCAACACAGTTTACTACCTGGATTCTCTCACAGACTCAAATAAGCCTTAGCATCTGAATCATCTTCAAGATTTCATGGATAGGTATTGAATTCTTTGATGTTAATATGGTGTGCTCATATCTGGTTCAAGAATTGAGTATGTGAAAATTCATCTTTATTTGCAGTGTATTCTCAAAGAACATAACTTTAGGAGAGAGACGGTTCGATCGCCAACTACCTCTGCAGCACGTGATCGTTTCTCCGGTAAGATAATGAAATCCGTTATTTTGAGAAAATGCTAGCCAGATGTTCAAGTTTCTAAGTAAACCTATTTCTATTTCTCTCCAAAAAAACTTACACCAGTTAGGTTGTTCCTAACAGGGCAAATACATGACTCATAGTGTACAAAAAAATTCAGTGTCCTCAACATCAACAAGGGACCAACCTATGTGGATACTACGTTCGCGCACACATGATGAACCTATGCAGACATGTTGAATGTGGTACTGATGCTGACAAAATAGAACCAGTAGGTCTAGTACTTAATTACTATCTTCTACTCCACACGTATGTCACATTCTGATCTAAAAATCCTATAGTTGATCTTTGGACCGATGACCTGTGAACCGCTCGCCGCAGATGAATTGTTGTCTGTTAGAAAATTTATCAGCACCTTCTTTGTGAAACACTATATAAAGTCCAGTCGAGCATGTGAAGATTTCAGCATTCATATCTCCCAAGAATAAGTATGCATTCATATAGTGTTATGAGCTAAACATATACGCATGGATGCATTGCTTTCCATGTTATCATGTCTTCATATTTCATACACTATGATTATGTATTGCATATGTCCATACATCTATGGAGTTTATCTAGCATTTGCTCAATTGCATATTGCCGCGAATTATGATGAATGTTCTTCCTGTGGACACTATTTGTTCAATGTATATTGTGGCAAATTATGATGAATATTCTTGATGTGGACACTATTTGTTCGATTGCATATTGTGGCGAATTTGCTACTCGCGAGGTGATTCAAATTCGATATTTTACAATAACCTGGCCATTTCAACGCACATGGTTCAAGCAACTAAGCGTGTGTGATCCAGAATGGAAAGCACACGCAACTCATAGTCTAACCGCCCGTGATCTACATGAAAAGCACATGAGATATAAACTGAAACGTTGGTGATACATAAGAAACCGCAGACGATTTGCAGCACTTGGACGTGTGCGTAGGAGCTCCTCAATCGTTTGCGATAGCACCTTATCTCACACGTGAGCCAACAGGAAACTGTGCGTGATGCAAAGACGATCCCACGCGTAAATTTTTCGGGAAACATGTGCGATGATATCATGCATGGCGGACGGTTGCCACGGAAATCTCGTGTGCGATGATGAAGATATCACCCACGGTTTCTACCATGCACTAGTAGAAAACAGGGCATCAGTCCCGGTTCCAGAGGGCCTTTAGTCCCGATTCTCCAACTGGGACTAATCAATCGAGACTAAAGGCCCTCACTTTTAGCCCCGGTTGGGTTACGAACCGGGACTAAAGGAGCTCCACGTGGCTGCTATCGGGCACGCAGGCAAGAGGACCTTTAGTCCCGATTGGCAACACCAACCGGGACTAAAAGGCTGCCACGTGTCAGTACCAGCCCAGCGCTGGGTTTTTTTTTTGAAAGGAGGGGTTTTGGGTTTTGGAGGGTTTAGGGGTTTTTGTTTTTATTTTATGTCTTCCATTCAACTCGACGCTAGCTACTAATAGCAATGAAGAAACCATTACACAACATCGTGATGAATATAACATAGATAAATGATGAATATATTCGACGCTACAACAATAGTACACGTTCATGCATATATACAATATAATATTCCTTACTATCCCTAGTATCTAATTATCTAAAATTAGCATCCAATTCCAAATGGAATTCTCCGTTTTGATCTATGACATGTTCAAGTAAGAATCCCGTCAATTCCTCATGAATTGCTCATATGCGACTCTTTGGTAGGATTTCGTTCCGCTTCCGTTCGATCTAATTTAAAGAAGAGGGGTCAATATATATATATAACTCAACACAATTGATGGTAATAAGTTAAAATTGTGCATATTGTTTACATACTTCAAGTTGTTCTAAGATTCTGCCCTTCTCACAGGTCGTCTGGCGAATGAACTCACAAACGTGGTATCCACATAAATTATTCCCGAATCCCTGCCTCGAGCACTTTACGAGAATAGAGTTCAATCAAAATAATAATCAAGCATGATAATTAATGGTATCGAAACTAGAATCAAAGAGATGCGCGGACCTAGCTAGTACTACTTACATTGACTGGTTGAAAATGCAGCTAGTCTCTCCATTCACCCTTAGCCTTCTTGGTGAACTTTTTCCAAACCCTGTCCGCCAAAAAAATGAATAAAGGAGATATTAATTACTTGCTATCATGAAATGAATGAAAGTTACCGATATAGTGCAATAATGATTGTAATTACCTCTGGAGCATGTTTTGCAAGTCCGCCCACAACGCAAGGTCTTTTCGTAACGAGTCCATGACAAGTACTTTTCCTGCGTCAAACTGAATGACTAGCAGAATAAAGTGGAACCCGCGCACGCATAACCCATCAATTACAGTACTTAACATCGAGTAAGCAAAATAGAATGTGTACAAGATGGTATAATTAACACTCACTTGAAGTTGTAAGGAAATAGTATTTCCCTTTTGGTTTGTTGTTCAACTAATGCCCTGAGCAAGACATTCTCCGTGTCCTTGGCATGCTTTTGTAGCGTATATTCATTAACATTATATGGGTTAATGAACCCAATGTCATAGATTTGATCTGTTTTGCATTCGAGGATCTTCTTCCTGCATAATTAACATAGACATGATAATTATACATGCAATGAACGAGTTGAGCTATAGAGACTTAATTACAGAAATGATACTTGTAAACAATAGCAACTGACGATAGATTTGTCGATGGCGTCTTGATTGTATAACTGAAATAATTTATCAAATTCAATGAGCATCTGATCTTTTCCATTGTAGTAATGCTCATCTTTAATTCTCACCATGATCCAGCATGTCCCTGCCTTTGAGGCTTTCATGTACCACTCATGCAATTTTCGCATTTGTGTTGGTAGATCATTTGGCTCCTCAGGTCTGACGAGAGGCTTCCTGTGCTCGTATTTATAGGCTACCTCAGCAATTTGGAACTGTACCTCATCGCTTAAGTAATCACCAAGACTGAAACCAAGAGCACCGGCCGCTACCTACGAATCATTAGCGATATCAGCAAACACCTTCAGTGAGGGGCACGATTGTTTTTTCTGTTCGCCCAGCTGGGGAATTGTTTTCCCCTTTGCACCACTGCTACTACTTGCCGATCGCTGTTGTGGATCTTTATGTGACTTTACAATAGAGCGGTCATAGTCTGATAGCAGCGTAGGTGGCGGTTTCGTAAGGTTTTTCAGTAAGCACCTCGCTTTTACTACATCAATTTTCTTCGTTGGAACTGGACGTTTGGGTGCAAGCTGGCGTTGCACCTCGGCAGCCACGGCCTCATCCAATTCCTCGCCAGTCTTGTCGTATGCTAATTTGGCAGGAGCCATCTATATGCTACCTGCTCTGGATTTCTTCATTGTTGTACTACTAGTCGCCGGAGCGGCGGCGGGTCTCTTCTGGTGCTGCTGCTGAGGCGGCGGAGGAGGCGGAGTCGCCTAACGTGGCGAATTATACTAAGGAGCCGCTTCCGTCGGAGTCCATTGACGTGGCGTAGACAGCTGAGGCGGCGGATTCTGTTGAGGGGCCTCCTCCGTCGGAGTCCGCTGACGTGGCGGAGATAGCTGAGGCGGTGGAGAAAGCTGATACGATGGAGAAAGCTGATGCGACCTCCATTGTGGAAGCACGATGTTTTCCTTTCTCCATAGAATTGTAGTCCTTAGGGAATTTATCAGACGAGTCTCCCTTTCACCTGTAGGGTACTCAAGCTCCAGATCCTCAAATCCATTGGAAACTTCATCCACCCCGACAACAGCAAAGCCATCTGGAATCGGATTGCAATGGAAAGTTCTATTAGGTCCATGAGGTAAGACATAGCCGACCGCCGCCTTGAAGGTTAGGTTCATGCATTCTGCCATTAGCTCACAATGTTCCCTCTCCGTGATATCATCCACAGGGTGGCAAGGAGCCGTGATATCAGGCCGAATGAGCTCCGTGGAAGCCACGCTCTTTTCTGCTGAGATGGTGGGGTAGCTAATTCGTGGGCAGTATCGAATGAAGGATCTTCGTGCTGCTGAGATGGTGGGCCGATAGCTCGCTGACTGGTAAGTGACTCTAGTTTCTTCTCCTGCAACGCTACTCTTTCTTCTAACTTCCGCAGCCGGTTTGTTTCCTCTTTCTTCTTTCTCTGTCTGCTTCTATAACCAGTGATGTCGGGAAACCCATGCAACCATGGAACGGAGCTTGATGTGCCTCGTGTTTGTCCAGGGTGTTCAGGATTCACGAGGGAGCGTGACAGCACATCCTTCTCTCTGTCGGGAATGAACCTCCCTGCCTGCACGTCCTTGATTGCTTCCCGAATATTTTCCAGGGGTGTTTGAAGTTGAGCTTTCGTGTAAACACACTTCCCTATTTCTGGGTGCAAAGTTCCCCCATGCCCAAAGAACAAGTGCTTGACCGTTCGGGCAAGTGCAATGTCTTTGGTTCGATATCTTTAGCAAGCAGGTCATTCTCAGCTTTGTCCCACGTAGGCCGGACAAACTTGTAGCCACCTGACCCCATAACATGGTGATATTCCTTCTTTGCAGCATTGTCATTATTTATCTATGATCTTTTCTTAGCTTTCTCCGATTTCTTGTACGCCACAAATGTGGGCCAGTGATCTTTCATCTTCACATATTGAGTATCGGCAGGGAAATCTGGAGTCTTGTCTTTCTCGACAAATTTTTCGTTCAATATTTTCTTCCAATTTTTGAATTGTTCTGCCATCTTCTTAAGAGCCCATGCCTTGACTTTTCCCTGTATAACTGGGTTATTTGGATCCTCCTCTGGCGGTAGGCTAAAATTTGTCATGAGCGAGTTCCAAAGCTCATCTTTGCATCTATCGTGGACATAAGAAACTTGATTGTCCTTCGTCTTACTCCATTCTTGGATGCTGATCAGGACTATGTCCCTAACAACAACTCTGCATTGATATACAAATCATTCTTGGGTCCGCTTGGGAAGAGTCAGTTTGCCATTTGGAGCGACTTCTTCGATCGTGTGCCTTTCATTCTCGCCCAACTTTTTCTTCGGGCCTCGTCTCCTTATAGAAGGTTGGCTCGATCCGGAGGGCTAAAAGAAGAAAGAAGCCTTAATATATGTACATACAAAACAATTAATGCATCTAGTCAGCAGAGGCTTAATTAATATATATATATACCTTGCCGACTTTGCAATAGTCGTTAAGGCTCCAACACTACCAGAGCCGTCATCTTTTCCCTCCATTCGATCACTGAAGCCGTCATCTTCTCCCTCCATTCGATCACCGAAGCCGTCATCCTCTCTTCCCTCACCATCGGAGTGGTTGAGAAACGACAAGGCGATATCATCACCTCCGTCGCAGATCATATCCCCCAAAATCTCTTCTTTCTCCATGTCTCTATCGTGTGGATCCATAGTTTCTACAAACATTACAACATGGCAATATATAACCATGAGAGATAATATAAGCTATTTTTCAGACTTAATGAAATCTGGGAATGCAAAACAATAACATTATGATGACAACTTGAGAGAAAGATTGGGGCCTCCTTCGGTAAATCATGTTTTCATATGCCTCAAAATCAAATGGAAATCTCCTCTCACA
Source organism: Elymus sibiricus (assembly GCA_039707655.1). NCBI lineage: Eukaryota > Viridiplantae > Streptophyta > Magnoliopsida > Poales > Poaceae > Elymus > Elymus sibiricus. Next base: position 511,195,970 of record CM077671.1, read on the forward strand.
ACTCTCCGCGGTGCCCAACAATCTGAAATCATTCACTAATATTGATGTTGGACTCGACTAAATATGCACTCCAAAGTGTAATCAACTATATAAGCCTGCGGTGATCAAACACATACATGTTACAGGTTATCGGGGTATTGTTTATACAACAAATGTGGAGACCTTATGTCGAACGATGGAGGAACGATCAGGGACCAACAGCTCCAACGTCGACGATCACTCCACGGATATGCAACACCACAAATCCTGTAATTCCACCGAGTGAAAAAATTAGGTCACCACAATTTTGTTCTTCAATTTGTTTTAGAAAGATCATCAATTAATGCAATGCACAACCATGATGTAGGAAATGACAAATTAAGGTACTTAATTGACCTAGAGTGACAATTAACCAAGTTAATTGAAATGGGGTTCAAACAAGTTTGAATCCTAAGTCCAAATGCTATTTCATAAATTGCCCTAATCATGAAATGTCTTAGTTGGTGATGTTAACTTGTTCAAACATGCAATATCATGGCATAAACAGATTCATTGGATTTTTCTGATCAGTTTTCATATATAAATTATTTTCATTCGAGTTATAGATTATTTTCTATGATTTTTAGAAGTTTTAAACATTTTTTGAAATTCATAAATCTTTTTTTGATTTATTTTAATTCCAAAAAGTCATTATTGCATCAGCATGATGTCAGGGTGAACTCAGCAGGTCAACTGACCCGGTCCAGGTCAAACCTGACTAGTGGAGCCCACTGGTCAGTGGCTCAGGGTTAGCTTCAGGGGCTGACATGTGGGGCCAGGTCAAAGCTGACGTGGCCTGGTCAAAACTGACCAGCGGGTCCCGCATGTCATCGACTCAGTGTGTTAAACAAGTTTAATTAAAACATAATTGAGTATTAACAGGGTCTGGGCCCATTGTCAGTTGCATAGGGGTTAAGTTAATGGCGTCATTAGGACCTAATCTAATCCCTGACCTGCCGGGCCCACATGGCAGTGGCACGGGCCGATGAGGTCGACGCCGGTGACCATAGAGGACGGCGGAGGCATCGGGATTCCTCCTCCAGCGACCAAATGGCCGGCGGAGGGCACCTACGGGGAGCTGGGACTGACTCGCATCCATTGGCAGCATCTACTCTCGTCGGGGGCAGGCTGAACTGACGACGGCGAGAGCAAAAGCGGTGGCCGGAGTTCGGGCTCTAGTAGCCGTGACACTACGCATTGCTAGCGAGTGATGTGAGTGGCTGGGCGGACTCCTAGGAACTCCAGGAGCAGGCCGGTGCCATTGGTTTCGTCTGGCAAGCTCGGTAGCAATGCCCACGACGGCCATGGCGGACGGCGGCTCTCGGAGCTCGTGGAGCGGAGGCTAGAGAAAGAACACGAGAGGGGGAAGGTGAGGGAAGGACTCAGGGGCTCACAGCAAGGTGAAAGGGACGGTCAGCGGGCTCGGGGGCGCTCTGGACGTCGCGAATTGAACACGGGGATCGCCGGCGGCCGACGGTGTCGCTACGGGGTCGCTGCAGATGCACACGGACGTCGAGGCTGGGCGCGGAGGGTGCAGGAACGCCGGAGACATGTGCAGACATCGAGGGAGGGCGCGGGCGCTGCCTGTCGCTGACGAAAATGGGCAGCCTGACGGCGTCGCGATGGAGAGGGCGGCGGCACTTCGAGAAAATGTTGCTCGATTGGGAAGGGGAGAAGGCATCGGTTATATATGAAGGGACCTTTAGTCCCGGTTGGTTCCAATAACCGGGACTAAAGGGTGCGGCGCTGGCCCACCGGCGGCCCAAATTAGGTGCGGGAAGGGACCTTTAGTCCCAGTTGGTATTACCACCCGGGACTAAAGGCCTCATTTTTGGCTCTGGGCGAAAGTGCGCGCGCAAAGCCAACCTTTAGTCCCGGTTGTTAATACAAACCGGGACTAAAGGTCCCTGGCACGGGCGCAGACCAGGTGGGAGTTTAGTCCCACCTCGCTAGTTGAGGAGCGCGACGACCAGCTTATAAGCCTAGCTGTGAGAGAGGCAGCACGAGCCTCTCTCAAACCAAACCCATGCCAAGCTATTACTCTGCCCAGTTGGGGCCACTAGCAGATGCTCTGTGGGCCTGCATCCTGGCCCTGTTGGGCTTCTAGTTGTATGCATGCCGTGGAGCACTGCCTAGTAGGCGGGCATTTTTTTTATTTCTTTTTTGATATGTTGTACATTTTTGTCTTTTTTCATTTTATATTTTAAATAGAATTTGAATATGAATAACTTTTGCACACTTTTATATAGTTTCCTATTATTGTTTGCATGATTTGGACAGCTACAACTCAAAAAATTTGTTGCATAAATTTTATATAGTTTTAAGTTCATATTATTTTGATCATATAACCAAAATTCTAGCATGTCACAAATGCCATATTTGATTATCTTGCCAAGTCTCATGGCTTGGAGAATTTTTGTTGCATAAATTTTGTATAGGTTTAAGTTAATATTATTTTGATCACATAACTAGAGTTTTATAAAAGCTTTTTAGTTGATTCTTTTTGCTATTGAAGAATATTATAGTTTTGTTTTAGTTGATCATAACTAAAATTCTAGCATGTCAGAAATGCCATATTTGATTATCTTGCCAAGTCTCATGGCTTGGAGAACAAGATAACATAATCAAATTCTATCATCATCAAATTCTAATACAAAATGGGTAATACAAAATGCCCTAGGTAGCTCTTACAAAGATTCCCTCCGGTTTGTCCGAAGTGGCACTTTCCAGCTATAAGTCTAGAAACTCACACTAGAGAGAAAGTGATGGCGGTGGAGCCGGTCACATCCCAGAGTGGGATCTTTTGGGGTATAAAACTATTTCTTTGCCTGTGTCCCTTGCTTATTGCGCCGTAAACATGGATAATCTTCATCATTTAACAAGATGCTTGGTTCAGTCTTCACTGTGAAGGGAGGAATTTTATGATACTTTTCATAATCTTCTGACATGTCTGTCTTGTCCTCCACTCCCACGATGTTTCTTTTCCCTGAAACAACTATGTGGCACTTTGGCTCATCGTATGATGTATCCGCTTCCTTACATTTTCTTTTTCTCGGTTTGGTAGACATGTCCTTCACATAGAAAACCTGCGCCACATCATTGGCTAGGACGAATGGTTCGTCTGTGTACCCAAAATTGTTGAGATCCACTGTAGTCATTCCATACTGCGGGTCTACCATTACCCCGCCTCCTGTCATATTGACCCATTTGAACCGGAAGAAAGGGATATTAAAATCATGTCCATAGTCAAGTTCCCATATCTCCTCTATGTAACCATAATATGTCCTTCTCCCTATTGGTGTTTGCTGCATCGTCGTCAAAGCGGACACCACTGTTTTGGTTGGTGCTCTTTTTATCTTGGGCGATCATGTAAAATGTATTCCCATTTATCTCGTACCCTTGGAAAGTCAATATAGTCGAAGATGGTGTCCTGGCCAACAAGTACAGGTCATCTTCAACAATGTTGTCATTCATGAGATGTGTTTGCAACCAACCACCGAAAGCCGCAATGTGTGTACGTTTAATCCAGGGATCAGACTGCTCCGGGTTCTTGGGGCGTAAAATATCCATGTGTTTGTCGATATACGGGGTCACCAAGGTAGAACTTTGTAGAACTGTGTAGTGTGCTTGCGCCCAAGAATGCCCGTCCCTACATATTATTGATTTTGGTCCTAGCGTGCCTTTTCCACACAGTCTCCCCTCATGCTGCGATTGAGGAACACCAATCGGCTTAAGGTCAGGAATAAAGTCAACAAAACTCAATAACCTCCTCTTTTTCATGGCCCTTGGACATGCTTCCTTCTGGCCTAGCACGGTTATGAACATATTTCTTTAAGACTCCCATGAACCTCTCAAAGGGGAACATATTGTGTAGAAATACAGGACCCAGAATGGCAATCTCTTCGACTAGGTGAACTAGGACATGCGTCATAATATTGAAGAAGGATGGCAGGAACACCAACTCGAAACTGACAAGACATTGGAACAAATCATTCTGTAACCTTGGTAGGATTTCCGGATCGATTACCTTCTGAGAAATTGCATTGAGGAATGCACATAGCTTCACAATGGCTAATCGAACATTTTCTGGTAGAAGACCCCTCAATGCAACAAGAAGCAATTGCATCATGATCATGTAGCAGTCATTAGATTTTAGGTTTTGGAATTGTTTCTCTGCCATATTTATTATTCCCTTTATATTCTATGAGAAGCCAGACGGGACCTTGATACCGAGTAGGCATTCAAAAAAGATTTCCGTCTCTGCTTTGGTAAGAGCGTAGCTGGCAGGACCTTGATACTACTTTGGATGCATGCCATCTTTTTCGTTCATATGTTGCTAGTCCTGCCGTGCCTCCGGTGTACCTTTTGTCTTCCCATACATGCCCAGGAAGCCTAGCAGGTTCACGCAAAGATTCTTTGTCACGTGCATCACGTCGATTGTGTGGCGGACCTCTAGGACTTTCCAATATTCTAGCTCCCAAAATATAGATTTCTTCTTCCACATGGGGGCATGTCCATTAGCGTCATTCGGAACAGATTGTACTCCAAGACCTTTTCCAAAGATTACATGTAAATCCTTAACCATATCAAGTATATCGTCACTAGTACGGAGGACATGCTTCTTTCAGTGATCTGTCTCACCTTTGAAATGCTTGCCTTTCTTTCTTAAGGCATGCTTGGTCGGAAGAAATTGACGATGTCCCAGGTACACATTCTTCTTGCATTTGTCCAAATATATACTTCCAGTATCATCTAAATAGTGCGTGCATGCATGGTAGTCCTGAAAGGTTACTAAGAGTAGGCCAATCATTTATGGTTACAAATAGCAACGCTCGTAGGTCAAATTCCTCCTGTTTGTTCTCATCCCACACACGTACACCTTTTTTATTCCACGGCTGTAAAAGTTTATCAACTAATGGCCTTAGGTACACATCAATGTCATTGCCGGGTTGCTTAGGGCCTTGGATGAGCAATGGCATCATAATGAACTTCCGCTTCATGGAGAACCAAGCAGGAAGGTTATAGATACATAGAGTCACAGGCCATGTGCTATGCTTACTGCTCTGCTCCCCAAAAGGATTAACGCCATCTGCACTTAAACCAAACCAATAGTTCCTTGGGTCATTTACAAAGTCCGACCACTGTCTCTCGATTTTTCTCCACTGCGACCCATCAGCGGGTACTCTCAACATCGCGTCTTTCTTATGGTCATCTTTGTGCCATCGCAACAACATGGCATGCTCTTTGTTTCTGAACAGACATTTCAACCGTGGTATTATAGGAGCAAACCACATCACCTTGGTAGGAACCCTCTTCCTGGGGTGCTCGCCCTCAACATCACTAGGGTCATCTCGTCTGATCTTATACCGCAATGCACCGCATATCGGGCATGCATTCAAATTCCCGTACTCCTCACCACGGTAGAGGATACAATCATTAGGGCATGCATGTATCTTCTGCACCTCTAATCCTAGAGGGCAGAGAACCTTCTTTGCTTCGTACATACTACCAGGAAATTCGTTATCCTTTGGAAGCTTCTTCTTCATTATTTTCAGTAACTTCTCAAATCCCTTGTCAGATAAACCATCTCTTCCTTCCATTTCAGCAATTCCAGTGTGGTACCGAGCTTTGTGTTGCCATCTTCGCAATTTGGGTACAACCCTTTTTTGTGATCCTCTAACATGTGATCAAACTTCAACTTCTCCTGTTCAGCTTCGCATTCTCTCTGTGCATCAACAATGACTTGGCGAAGATCATCATCAGGCACATCTGGTGCCTCTTGATCTTCGGCTTCCCCCATTGCAGTATCACCATATTCAGGGTACATAGGATAGTTTTCATCATCCTCTTCTTCTTTGTTGTCTTCCATCATAACCCCTCTTTCTCCGTGCTTGGTCCAAACATTATAGTGTGGCATGAAACCCTTCTCAAGTTGGTGGAAGTGAAGGGTTTTCGTGGAAGAGTGATCCTTCGTATTCCCACATACAGTACATGTATAATACATAAAACCATTCTGCTTGTTTGCCTCAGCCACTTTGAGAAAATTGTGCACACCCGTAATGTAGTTGGAGGTGCGTCGGTCACCATACATCCATTGTCGGTTCATATGCGTGCATTATATAAATAAATACATAAAGTTCATACATAGTTCTCATAGAACAACATACAACTCTCTAGAGTATCTAATTAAAACATACATTGAAACTAACATACAACTATGTAAAACACTTAAATGCAACAACAAATGCAATCACATTGTGCATCTAAATCAAATAAACTCATATATACACTCCTCCACTAAAACCCACAAACCACACTACTTCTAGACCATTTGAAATGAGCTAAACTAGCAGTGAGAGATGAAATAATGAAGTTGCTAACCTTTTTAGAACACTTGGATAGTTGGTGCACCGTCAAACCTAAACAAATCTTGGGAAAAAATGGAGCTTAGAGGTCGAGTTTGGAGGAAGAACAGAGAAGATAACTTAAGTGTGGCTCGGGCATTTCATCAAACACCTCATGTGCATATATAGGCAAAAAACAGAGTAGCCCACACCTCCACCCTTCCTTGGCCAAAAAATAGAGGAAATGGGGGGGGGGGGCGTGCATATATATAGGCAAAAGATTTATTCCCGGTTTGTGCCTAAAACCGAGACTAATGGCCACACCTTTAGTCCCGGTTCCAGACACCAACCGGGACTAATGGGCAGCAACACCTTTAGTCCTGGTTGGAGGCTGGAACCGGGACTAAAGGTCCCAGCCAAACCGGGACTGATGCCTGCCGAGGCCCGGCTAGCGTCCTAGCCTCTTGAACCGGGACTGGTGCTTTCATTAGTCCCGGTTTGTAACACGACCGGGACTAATGCTCTGATTTGGCCAGGATCAAAGCCTTGTTTTCTACTAGTGATGGCCCGTGTGGATTAGGTAATGTTTCGCAAACGGTAAAAGGTCAAACACCATTTGTTTTCCATGAGCAATTAGACGCGTTTGACTCGTGATAGACCTGTGCAATTGATTCCAAATCCCACACGTATGCCCAAAATATAGTGCGTGCAATATGTTCCTGCACCGCACACGATTATGTTTGGCAGATCGTCTGTGTTCATCGGTCACCAGCGCCGACTATTTTTCCGTGTCGTGTGGGATGGACTCCCCCTATCGCCCACATAGGCAAGGCAACGGTTTAAACATTCATCGCGGAAAGGGGTCAAAAACCGTTTGTATAGCACGTCGCTGCACTGGTGTATAAAGTTTTTGTTGGAAATATGCCCTAGAGGCAATAATAAAATGGTTATTATTATATTTCCTTGTTCATGATAATTGTTTATTGTCCATGCTATAATTGTATTGATTGGAAACTCATATACATGTGTGGGTACATAGATAACACTATGTCCCTAGTGAGCCTCTGATGGACTAGCTCATTGATCAAAGATGGTCGAGGTTTCCTGGTCATAGACATGAGTTGTCATTTGATAACTGGATCACATCATTGGGAGAATGATGTGATGGACAAGACCCACAACTATGAACGTAGCATATGATCGTGTCATTTTATTGCTATTGTTTTCTGCATGTCAAGTATCTGTTCCTATGACCATGAGATCATGCAACTCACTGACACCGGAGGAGTACCTTGTGTGTATCAAACGTCGTAACGTAACTGGGTAACTATAAAGATGCTCTATAGGTATGTCCGAGGGTGTCTGTTGAGTTGGCATGGATCAAGACTGGGATTTGTTACTCCGTGTGATGGAGAGGTATCTCAGGGCCCACTCGGTAATACAACATCATAATGAGCTTGCAAGCAAAGTTACTAAAGAGTTAGCCACGGGTTCTTGTATTACAAAACGAGTAAAGAGACTTGCCAGTAACGAGATTGAACTAGGTATGGAGATACCGATAATCGAATCTCGGGCAAGTAACATACCGATGAACAAAGGGAACTGCATACATGATTAACTAATCCTTGACACATGGTTCAACCGATAAAGATCTTCATAGAATATGTAGGAACCAATACGGGCATCCAGGTCTCGCTATTGGTTATTGACCGTAGAGGTGTCTCGGTCATGTCTACATAGTTCTCGAACTCACAGGGTCTACACACTTAACATTTGGTGCGATATAAGTATAGTTAAGTTATTATGTTGGTGACCGAATGTTGTTCGAAGTTCCAGATAAGATCACGGACATGACGAGGAGCTTCGAAATAGTCCGGAGGTAAAGATTGATATATGGGATAATAGTGTTTGGTCTCCGGAAGGGTTCCGGAATTCACCGGAAGGGGTTTCGGATGTTTCCCGAAATGTTCGGGTACGAGAACACTTTATTTGGGCCAAAAGGGTAAATCCCACGAGGCTTTAGGAAGGTGCAAAAGGATTTTTGCGAAGGCTAGGGGCCAGACGCCAAGGACCCTGGCGTTTGGTCCTGGAGTCCGAGGAGGACTCTTGCCTTGCGTGCCAAACCGACTTTGAGGAGGCTCTTTCTGCAAGAAACGACCCCAGGGCTCAACATATAAATAGAGGGGCAGGGCTAGCACCCGGAACACATCAAGATTTCCCTAAGCCGTGTGCCGGCAACCTCGCCCCCTCTAGTTTATCCTCCGTCATATTTTCCGTTATGCTTGGTGAAGCCCTGCGGAGATTTTTCTTCACCACCACCGTCACCACGCCGTCATTCTGCCGGAACTCATCTACTACTTCGCCCCTCTTGCTGGATCAAGAAGGCGAGGACGTCATCAAGTTGTACGTGTGTTGAACGCGGAGGTGCTACCCGTTCGGCACTAGATCGTGATTGGATCGCGGGACGGCTTGCGATTTGGATCGCGAAGACGTTCAACTACATCAACCGTGTTTCTTAACGCTTCCACTTAGCGACCTACAAGGGTATGTGGATCCGATCTCTCCTCTCGTAGATGTTCATCTCCTAGATTGATCCTGGTGAAGCGTAGGAAAATTTTGTTTCCCATGCAACCCCAATAGTTTTAACACTAAATATAGAGCAAAACCGTACACATCAATGCTAGTTGTATTCCACTTCTTTTCATGGCTAACTTACTATCCAGCTTGCATGTATGGAACACATATAAGAGGGAAATATATAGAACATTTAAATATTCAATCATGCAATTTACTTAGGACGCTTTTTCAGAGCTCGTGAATAGCCGATCACTTGTGTAGCTAACTCGCAGTACTGAACCTTGAAGGGTCTTGCTCTCCTTATCCGATCAATCTTGACACATCCTCCTCACTCCAATTCCCCCTGTCGACAAGCCTGGTCCTCAATTTAAATCTAGGGTTTCTAAGAGTCAGATCAAAGATGTCGACGGCTGAGTGTTTGGGCTTGGGAGGGAAATAAAGGGCCATGATGCATGTGAAAAAAGGTTTGGATGATGGCACACTATTCTGCTACAACTAAACAAACGACTTAGATAAATATTAGAATCGGACATAGTCCTTATCATAGTCGGGATTCTGCAGTAGGATTCTATGATTTGGATTGCGACTCAACATGGATTCTACCTGATCCGGATTCATAGTGGGACTTGGATCGACATGCTTCCGTAGGTTCAAAATTATGTTGAGACTTGGATTCATAGTGGGACTTGGATCGACATTCTAGGAGTCGAGTTGGGATTCTGACTACCTGGGTGGGATTACACTTTTGCAATCCAATTATGTTGAGAAGATTTTGAGTCATTTTGAATATTCGGACTGCAAAATTTCTCAAACGCCATATGATCCTTGTGTGCTGATTCAAAATTTCAAAAACACGGCTAAAGATCTATTGAGATACTCTCAAATTATTGGTTCACTAATGTATCTAGCGAGCACAACGAGACTTGACATCGCTTTTGCTATAAGCAAATTGAGCCGGTTTGTTGCCAATCCAGGTGATGTTCATTGGCATGTTGTTGAAAGAATTATGCGCTATTTGAAAGGTACTATGAACCATGGACTTCATTATACTGGATACCCGTCGGTACTTGAAGGGTATAGTGATGCGAATTGGATCTCTGATGCTGATGATATGTAGGCCACTACTCCGTATATCTTTACCCTTGGAGGTGGTGCTGTTTCCTGGAAGTCTTGCAAGCAAACGGTCTTAACGAGATCGACAATGGAAGCAGAATTAACAGCATTAGACACATCTGGTGCCGAAGCAGAATTTCTTTGAGATCTTTTGATGGACTTGCCACTGGTTGAGAAGCCGGTTCCGGCTATCCTTATGAACCGCGATAATCAGACATTTATTGCCAAAGTAAAGAGTGTAAAGGACAACATGAAGTTCAACAAACATACAAGAATGAGATTGAAAGTTGTCAGACGTTTAAGGAACTCTGGAGTGATAGCGTTGGATTACATCCAAACGAAAAAGAATCTGGCAGATCCCATTATTAAAGTGCTATCACATGTTGCGGTAGATAATGCACTGAGGGAGATGGGTATGAGACCCACATGAGTTGCCATGGTGGTAACCCAACCTATGTGATCGGAGATCGCGTGAAGTAGGACCTAGGAAAACAAGCTAGTGGTGAACCGAGGAGAGTAAATTTACTAATTCACTCAGTTGGAGATGCAATACTCTCAGATACTGTATGGTAGGATGACCAATGTCTTAATGTGTTCTAAAGCTTGTATGTAAGCAAGATGATATCCTACAGAGTGATCTTTGGAAGAACACACCTATATGAGCCCGACTGCTAGTCACAGTCTGTGAGATTGGGGTGATCTCTAGTAAGGTCATGAATAGGCCAGAAGTGTGACTAATATGCTCCACCCGAGGGGTCAGCCTTCGGCATCCTAGTACCAGTAAGACATGTGGTGAAACTTCTCTATGCCAAACTGACAATTCAAGGCATAGTCCATTGTTTAGTTGTGAAGGAGTGTAGCTACTTGCTCTAGGTGAAGCTCAACCTTAACAGGTCTTCATTGAAATACTTGTATATTAAAACAGTGATTGGAACAGAGGACATAATGGGCCCTTGAGATCTGGTGGGGGATTGTTGAAATATGAGGTGGGCCAAGGGCCCATCTAACAATTTCAGAAAATCTACAAGGGCCCATGTGGGTTATATGGCACTAGGTGTGGTGCGAAGTTTAGTACCACCCCGAAAGTTGGAGAGGACTTGGACCTCCTTATAAGAAATTCTCTTTCACATGTTATTGAAGCTTGAGAAGAGAAGTGGCCCTCGCGCAGTCCTCCTCTGCCACCAGCCCCGCCACGCCAAGCCACGACACGCCGCGCCACGGGTTGCTGGATTGAACTGAGCCGAGCTCATATATATGCGCTTGTTTTTGCCGGTTAGGAACGAAGAGTCCGTAACAGACGCGCCACGATCTAAGACGTCGGATCATGGGCTATTGTCGACTCGGACGTGGGTTCAGCCCATGTTTCTCCATCCCACGTCGAATCTAACCCTAGCCGCCACGAGAACAAATCACATCTGCTCCATGCGCACCGCCCCTGTCATTCCTTCGCTGATGTTGCCGCCGGCGACTCCATCCCGTTCACCGCGTACACGGTTGATGGGAAAGCAAGCCTTCGAAACTCCGCCTCTCTGGATCCTGTACGGGAGAGGGGCAATTATGTTTTTGGGGAGCGGCCATACGCGACTGCATGCCTCTATTCGACTGCTTCTTCTATGTCTATGTCGCCTTCGTCATCACCACATCTTTGTGAACCGACGTCGACCGTGCCAGTGCTGAGAAGCTCGAAGTCGCCAAGAAGGCGACCGAGGAGTCTGCCACCGCCACTGCCGCGGCTACGGCCAACTCGCCAATTGGAGGATATAACACGTTTATCCCCCTCATGTTTATTTCTATTGTAGCATTACTAGCGTTACACGTAGGTGTATCTGCTGGCGTAGTATGTGCTTGCGTGATTAAATATCAGCATGCCTATGTTTCTATTGATGCCATGCTAGTGATTTACTCGTGGATTAATTTAATCAAGAAATTGCCTATTTACTCAACATGCAGTGCAAAAGAACCTTCTCTTTCAAAAGATAAACTTCTTTACAACTGAAACTATCTTTGTAGTTCATGAAACTAAGCAGGAAAGTATCACTGGAGCACATATGAAAACATATTTATCATTGAAACATTTTTCAATAGAACTCTTTCTTTCGGTCAAATTTTGTTTCTGGTAGTGGAGTTTCGCTTGAAGTTGAAAATTATAATAGCGATGAAAACCTGCAGAATAAAAGGAAAGGATGGTTAGTTGGGAAAGATCAGTCTCATTTATGTGAAAACAAATGATTAGGTTACAAATAGCACTAGTTACTTGGTTATGAAAACATATTTGGATATATACAATGTAAAGAAAAAATGTGTGGAAATCCATGTTCCTTTTTAAGAGACAGTTTCACTATCTGCTGGGATTTAGTAAAAAAAATTGCAGATTTTTATATTTCCTAAACTCATGCGTTGATGCAGTACAAACTTGATTAGCCTTGACTTGAATATTCCGAAACCCTGTTGAAGAAAATGTGGCTACAGGAAATTATTTGCACCATTTAATATAAAGAAAAAAGTGTAAGGAAGTAGTATTTCTCTCATGTCTGCTGAGGAGTGAATAGTAGCAAAAAACAAGTGAAAAGAACTAGAATTTCAAGTGTTATAGCGAACCGAAACCAGTGTAAGGAACTAGTATTTCTCTTATGCATCGTTTAATACAAATAACAAAGTGGAAGAAACTAGTATTTCTTTCACCGAAACCAGTATTGTAGCAAACCGTAACTAGCTATTGTAGCGAACCTGAATTAGTTACTAGGACGAATGTTCTTTTTAATGTATACTTTGATGCCATAATTTCCTGAATTTCTAAATAAAAATTTCGGAGATAGGAACATTTTTTGAATATGTGACAATGAAATTGTGAAAGCGGAAACATTGAACAATGTTCTTTTTTTTTAAACAGAAAACATTTTTTAAAATTTTGAACAAAATTTGAAGCTGCGTACATTTTTTGAATTTTAACCAAATATTGGCAAAGTGGGATATTTAATGATATTCAGGAAGAAATTATATCCGCGAACATTGTTTTGAATTTGTGAACAAAATATTTAAAATGAAACATTGTATGAAATTCTGAAAACGTTTTTTTGAAATTCTAGAGCATTTCTGAAAAGTGAATACTTTTTGAATTTCTGGCAAAAAAAATAAATCGCCATTTCATGAAATTCCGAACAAAAAATTTAAATCACGAACATTTTCTGAAATTCTTGAAATTTTTCAAAAATACGAACATTTTTTCTATTTCTAAAGAAAAATTGAAACTGCAAACATTTCTGGACATTTTTCAATTTATGAACAAAAGATAAAGAATCTGACATAATTTGGAACACCTAAACATTTAGTAAGCTTGCTAACAAATTTTTAAGAGAGGGGCATTTTTGAATTTGCTGTACGTTTTTTGATACTCGAACGATTTTTGAAAACCTGAATTGTTTTGTAATTTCAACAATAATATTAAAAAGGAAAACAAATTGCAAAAAGGAAATACAAAAAAAGAAAGAAAATAATAATAATAAAAAACAGATAAATCGCAAAATGTAAGATAAAATCATATCAAATACAAAAAGGCAGATATAGTTGTTCAGGAGCCTTCTAGAATTTCCTAAAACCAGAAAAGAAAACCGGAGTTTGAACCTTCTCAAAACCAGGATCCTTGTACACGCTAAACAATTAACATGGGCCGGGCCCCTAGAATCGGTTCGTAGATAGGTCGTTGCGAAACAGCCACATCTTAATGCAATGAGCCGTTTGTCAGGGGATTCGCCTATACCTCGCGTTGAGCGAGTCCAACTTCCGAATCGCTGAAGGGGGAGCGCGATGGGCCAGTCCACGCCCGCTGCAAGCCACTGCATCGTTTTTTGTTATTTTTTCTGTTTTCTGTTCTCGCTTTTTGCTTTGTTGTTGTACTTCTATATATATTATCGAAAACACTCTAGAAAACACACTTGAAAAATGTTGAACAAGCATTCGGAAAAAAGGATGAATGTGTATGGAAAAATTGTTTATCATGTATCAAAAAAATGATGAATTTTCCTTATCGTGGATATAAAAATTGCCATCAAGCTTTTTGAATATAAATATCGAACAAGTATTTTCAAAATATTAATCAAGAATATGGGAAACGTTAAATGTGTATATAAACTTTTTTGACCATGTATTGAAAAATGATGAAAAAAATTGATTATGTATATATGCACATGTAAAGCAAGCATTTGAAAAATGTTAAAAAAGTATTTTAAAAATGTTAATCAAACATTTTGAGAATTTTAATGTTTATACAAAATTGACCATTTATTAAATAACTAATGAAAATAATTGATCACGTATAAAAAAATGTTAGTCAAGTTTTTACAAATATTTGAACAAGTGTTTCAAACAATTTAGTCAAGCGTTTGAAAAAGAATCAATGTGTAAATAAAAAAGTGTAAGGAAATAGTATTTTTGTCATATCTGTTGAGGAGTGAATAGTAGCAAAATTAGATAAAAGAACTAAAATTTCCAGTATTGTTGCGAATCGAAACCAGTGTAAGGAACTAGTATTTCTCTTATGCACCGTTTAATACAAATAACAAACTGGAAGGAACTAGTATTTCTTTCACAAGAACGAGTATTGTAGCGAACAGAAACTAGCTATTGTAGCGACCCTGAATTAGTTACTAGGGCGAATGTTCTTTTTAATGTATACTTTGATGCCATCGTTTACTGAATTTCTAAATAAATTTTTCGGAGACAGGAATATTTTTTTAATAAGTGACAAAGAAATTGAGAAAGCGGAAACATTGAAATATACTGTTTTTTAAAAATAAACCATTTTTTGAAATTCCATAAAAATTTGAAACTGCGACCACTTTCAAATTTTAACCAAATATTGACAAAGTGGAATATTTCATGATATCCGGGAAAAAAATTATAACCAATTCTGGAAATATGTTTTGAAATTCTAGAACATCTCTGAAAAATAAATAATGTTTGAATTTATGCCAATAAAAAATTAAAGTCTACATTTCATGTAATTCCGAACAAAAATTTGAAATTACGAACATTTTTTGAAATTCTTCAACATTTCCAGAAATATGGATTTTTTTACTTTCTCACGAAAAATTTAAACCACAAACATTCATGAACATTATTTAGTTTATGAACAAAAGTTAAAGAATTAGACATAATTTGGGATTCCTAAACATTTTTTGAGCTTGTGAAAAAATCTTAAAGAGAGGGACATTTTTTGACCTTCCTGTACGTTTTTTCATACTCAAACGATTTTTGAAAACCTGAAAGAAATTGTAATTTCCGAAAATATATTAAAAAAGGAAAACAACTTGAAAAAGGAAATACGAAAAAAGAAAAGAAACAGAAACGAAGAAAGAAAAACAGAAACAGAAAATAATCAAAATGTAAGATAACCATATCAAATAAAGAAAGCCAGAAATAGTGGTTCAGGAGCCTTATAGAAAGTTTCTAAAATCAGAAATAAAAAAAACCCGGAGTTTGAACCTTCTCAAAACGAGGATCCTTGTACACGCTAAACATTTTACATGGGCCGGGCCCCTGTAATCGCTTCCCGGATAGCTAGTTGCGAAAAAGTGACATCTTAACGCAATGAGCCGTTCGTTAGGGGATTCGCCTATATCTCGTCTTGAGCAAGTCCAACTTCCGAATTGCTGAAGGGGGAGCGGGATGGGCCCGTCCACGCACTCTGCAGGCCACTGCATCTTTTTTTGTTATTTTTTCTGTTTTCTGTTCTCGCTTTATTCTTTGTTGCTCTACTTTTATATATATTATGGAAAACACTCTAGAAAACATAGTTGAAAAATGTTGAAAAGGTATTTGAAAAATGTTGAACAAGCATTCGGAACAAAGGTTGAATATGTATGAAAACATTGCTTAATCATGTATCACAAAAATGATTATTTTTTCTTATCGTGAATATAAAAATTGTAATCAAGCTTTTTCAATATAAATATCGAACAAGTATTTAAATATATTAATCAATAATATGGGAAATGCTAAATGTCTATATAAACATTGTTGACCTTGTAATAGAAAATGATGAAAAAGTATTTTAAAAATGTTAATCTGACATTTAAAAAATATTAATGTGTATATAAAAATTGACCATTTTTTAAATAAATAGAAAAAATGATCATGTATATAAAAATATTAATCCAGTTTCTACGAATATTTGAACAAGTGTTTCAGAAATATTAATCAAGCGTTTGAAAAAAAATCTATGTGTAAAGAAAAAAGTGTAAGGAACTATTATTTTTGTCATATCTCTTGATGAGTGAATAGTTGCAAGAACAAGATAAAAGAACTAGATTTTCCAGTATTGTTGCGAATCGAAATCAGTGTAAGGAACTAGTATTTCTCTTATGCACCGTTTAATTCAAATAACAAACTAGAAGAAACTAATATTTATTTCACGAGAATAGGTATTGTAGCGAACCGAAACTAGCTATTGTAGCGAACCTGAATTAGTTACTAGGGCGTATGTTTTTATTAATGTATACTTTGATGTCATCATTTCCTGAATTTCTAAATAATTTTTTTGGAGACAGGAACATTTTTTGAATATGTGACAAAGAAATTGAGAAAGCGGAAACATTGAATAATGCTGGTTTTTTTAAACAGCAACAATTTTTTGAAATTCTGAACAAAATTTGAAACTGTGAGCACTTTTGAATTTTAACCAAATATAGACAAAGTGGAATGTTTCATAATATTCGGTAAAAAATATTATAACCACGAACATATTTTGTATTTGTGAACAAAATATTTAAAATGGAACATTGTATGAAAATCTGAAAATAGTTTTTGAAATTCTAGAACATTTCTGAAATGTTAATGTTATTTGAAATTCTAGAACATTTCTGAAAATATAATAAATTTCTAATTTCTGCAAAAAAAATGAAATCGCCATTTCATGGAATTCCAAACAAAAATTTGAAATCACGAACATTTTCTGAAATTATTTACCATTTTCGCAAATACGAGCATTTCTTGAATTTGTGAACAAAATATTTATAATGGAACATAGCATGAAATTCTGGAAATATTTTTTGAAATTCTAGACATTTCTGAAAAGTGGATAATTTTTGAATTTCTGCCAATAACAAATTGAAATCACCATTTCATGAAATCACGAACAAAAATTTGGAATCAAGAACATTTTCTGAATTTTTTAAACATTTTTTATAGTTCTAACGAAAAATTGAAACCGCAAACATTCATGAACATTTTTGAGTTTATGAGCAAAGTTAAAGAATTAGACATAATTTGGGGTTCCTAAACATTTTTTGAGCTTATGAACAAATCTTATAGAGAGGGACATTTTTTGAAGTTCCTGTACGTTTTCGATACTCGGACGATTTTTGAAAACTTGAAAAAAATTGAAATTTCAAAAGAAATATGAAAAAGGAAAACAGTTTGAAAAAGGAAATATGAAGAAAGAAAAGAAACAGAAAAGAAAAAAGAAAAATTGAAACAGAAAATTAAAAAAACTGATAAACGACAAAATGTAAGATAAAACCATATCAAATACAGAAAGCCAGAAATAGTCATTCAAGAGCCTTCTAGAAAGTTCCTAAATTCAAAAAAAAAAACAGAGTTTGAACCTTCTCAAAACCAGGATCCTTGTACACGCTAATCAATTAACATGGGCCGGGCTACTGTGATAGCTTCATGGATTGCTAGTTGCGAAACAGCGACAGCTTAACACAATGAGCGTTTGTTAAGGGGTTCACCTATATCTCGCCTTCAGCAAGTTCATCATCTTCCGAATCGCTGAATGGGAAGCGCGATGGGCCGGCCAACCCGTGCTGTAGGCCACTTCCGCGTTTTTTGTTATTTTTTCTATCTCTGTCCTCGCTTTTTTGTTTTGTTGTTGTACTTTTATATATACTAGTACATTGCCCGTGCGCTGACGGGCCAACAGGTGAATTCTCTAAAAATTGCTCTTCTCTCGTTTTATATATAATAAAGTAATGTCCAACATACACACAACTTCATAAAACACGTCAGTACCACACATAACACACACCCAAGACAAGATACAAGTATGCTGAGAAACAACAATAACCCCCAATCAACTACCAAACACACTACAAATAGACCAAAAAAACCGCTCAGAGTCGACGGAGGCCGCCACCGTAAGTTAGGCACAACGAATAGGTGAAGCCGTACATCAACGAAGCATGTACTCCAAAGCAGTGCCTACAAGAACGGTACGCCATTGGAGTGTCGCCACGACTTGTTCCCGAGGGTCAAGTTTTCACTTGGAGCAACACGAAGGACACGGAGCGACCGCGACCAAGCCTTCAAGAAGGTAACGATACCTTGTAGACATTGTCGTCATTGTCCTGGAAAAAACATGACAAGTTATTTACCCCGACACTCACACCCCTCCGCTGAACCATGGTACCACCAGATGCCAAACTAGCTGCAACACTAATGCCATGCTACGCCAAACACAAACGACCATACAACCGACCTGGCCATGGCAGACAGCCCGCACCCGAGACATGTGCCCCGCCCACGACCACCGTGTCCCTCGCCGCCAGGTAAGTGCACGTGCATTGCAATGGGATATAAATACTGCGATGGTTCAACACAAATTGTGTATAAATAAACATATAAAAGTAATAAGAGAAGTTAAGAATTAAGTAGCCCTGCTCACTCAAATCTATAGATTTTTTTCACAAGATCTCTTCTAATGCTAGGAATCCCAAGGAATCGTGTCAATATGGACATAATCCTATCCAATGGATGCTAAACATAGGAGGGAAATCTCATAGGAATGTTCTATAAATCCTGTAAACCAAATGAGCTCGAAGACAATTCCAGAAAGTGTCATTTGTACAAAAAATAATACTTATATATGACATTGACTTAGACTTAATAGAAAGTTCATAGCCTTAGAGTTTGCGAAACTGATATTTTAAATAACTTCTCCGCGTGTAGCAAAAGTTGAGTTCACCATATATCAAAGCTCGTCACAACAAACAAATTTTATACTCCTCCTGTTCCCCGTGATCCATAAGACTGGTACAACTGCATAACGGTTACAACGTGACTCTCTGGGTACAACTGTACAAGATCCACATCCATTGAATTTCAAAACCACCAAAAAATTATTTTTATTTTGGCTTTATTGAGTTTCTTCCATGTTATTTTATCATTGGCGATTACGAGAACAGTTACATAGACATTTCTACTTCAAACTTCAAAGGGCATTTGTTTACTTTGTACTCCCGAAACCATATGTGCTAATGAGTATTGCAAGGTATAAATGACCAAGCAGTAGAACCGACGATCGATATTCTAAGAATTTCAGGTAGGAAATTCGGGGCAAACATATCTTTCCCTAATAATAAAGTGGCTATTGCTTCCGCCGGGTTCACCGTCGCGTATGTTTTTCAAAAAAGTCCTTTTGTTTTTTGAGTAATTAAACCGCAGTACTATTGTAAGTTAAAAACGTTTGGTCTTGCGTACCGGTTCGTTTTTCTTTCTTCTCTCCCGACTGTATTACACGAGCTATGTGACGCAAGGCACGAGACAGTCGGCCGCCGCCGTTGGCCGGCGGGGCGTCCAGGCGAGGTGCGTGAACACGCGGACAGGGGGCTAACGCGAAGCGGGGCGGCGGAACATGTGCCGTGGAGAGGTCGGGCAGAGGCCGGTGACGCTGAGCTCATAAGGAGAGAGCTTTGGGGCAGGAGCAGCCAGCATGCTAGAGGCGGTTGAGGCATGCGGGTGTGGCTGGGACGGCATCGGGGGCGCACTCGCACAAGAGCATGGAGGTAAGAAGGGCGACATGAATGTGGTCGTTGACGTGCGAAGACGCTTGCCATGGCGAAGCGGAGGTTGTCGAGGACGTCCGCAACGACGGGCGTGGCCGCTCAAGGAGTCGGCGGCACGGAGGCGGAGCCATGGGAGCCGCTGAGGTCGTCGGAAAGGACGGGGAAGAAATGAGAAGAGGCGTGGAAGGGACTAGCAGAGGCGCTGGAGCGGGCAAGCAGGCTCGGGTGGCGGCGCTAGGTTAGGATTGATGGGAAGACTGCATGTGGATGTGAGCATCTCCAACGAAGCGACAAGGAGGAGGTCGACCTAGGCCGGGCCTTCGCTGCTGACCTCTGATTGCTCATACAACTAACGTTATAGTCCCACCTTGCTCCTGTAAAACGACCCCGCCTGTTTATATACGTTGACAAGAAGCCTTGAGGCAAGCCAAGTCGGGAATCAACAAGTTGTTTGATATGAAGATATACTTGCATAAGTAGCCTCTGTGTATAAAAGCTGCATGGTGCGTAAGTCTTATTGTGCTCCCCAATATGAGGCCCATAAGTTAGTGAAAAAGAAGAGTTAGCTTTGTGTAAAATACTATGTCCATCAAATGATATTCAATAAATTATTGTAGCCTAAAAATATTCAGTAAATGGACATATTTTGCAGGTTAGATTAATTCACAATTTATCATCAAAAGCTAGGCACGGATAGGTACGTAAAGGTAAATTCACACCTCATCATGCCCAGTGTTAGCTCATTTTGTGCACCTGTGCGACGATTTTTTTTATCTCCCGATACAACACACAAATATGATTACTATTACACGGAACAGGTTTTTCGATAGCCCGTTGCAACGCACGGGCATTTGTACTAGTACAATAAAAATACGGGGCGTCGGATAGTCCTTTTCCAATGCTTGATTGTACATATGCCTCGTCCTTTTACCATCTTGCTCTTACCTAAATCCACTGCGGCACCATCCTCTGTAGTCCCCACGCTTTGACTGTTACCATGTGTTTCTTCTCATCATGTGCTGTCAAAACCCTGTCAAGGAAACATTCAAGTCTCCCTCCTTTAATGCGTGTGTCACTTTGAAGTCAAAATTCTAAAGCGAAGCATAGTCACTAAAAAAAGCTTTACATGATGCTCTATCTTACAAATGTACTGAGTCATGTCTACCTTAGACATGGAGACATAGATTTACATGCTAGTGATCTTATTAGCCTCCTCTTTCTGAAATTGATCAATTCATGCATGAGCAGGAAAAATAGTATGAAGTTTCAACTCTACAACTCTACATACATGAGTTAACTATTGAACAGGCAAAAGATTTGTAGTGGCCGCTGGATATGTTCTGTTTATCCATTAAAGTGTATCAGTGTATCCATTCTAGTATATATCATTCTAATATTATTTCATGTTTGAAACACTTGTACCTCTGCATGACTAAATAAAAGTTCTACAACACTGGCATCTCCAAACATGAGAAGTAGTAATATGTTATTATGGACTGATAACCCACAAGTATAAGGGATCACAACAGTCTTAAGGAAAGTATTTTACCCAAATTTGTTGATTCGACTCAAGAGGAGCCAAAGAATATTTATTGGTCTTAGCAGTTGAGTTGTCAATTCAACCACATCGGGGATATCTCTCTGTAGCAAAAGTTTTAGTAGCAAAGCCGAACATCAGTAGTAATAGTAATACTAATAGCATCAATTTTGTAGTGATTGTAACAGTAGTAACAACAATAGTAACTTAGCAAGATTCAGTATATGAAAAGCGTAGCTTTGTGGCCCGGTGATGGATGATGATTTAGATGACACAATCATTTAACAGTTACACACTAGAGCGACACAGAACTAGCTCCAATTCATCAATGTAATGTAGGCATGTATTCCGTATATAGTGATACGTGCTTGCAATAAAAACTTGCATGACATCTTTTGTCCTACCCTCCCGTGGCAGCGGGGTCCATAAAGAAATCTAAGGGATATTAAGGCCTCCTTTTAATAGAGAACCGGAACAAAAATATTAACACATAGTGAATACATGAACTCCTCAAACTACGACAATCACCGGAATAATTCCAATTATTGTCACCTTGGGGTATGCGAATCATGACACGTAATATGTGCATACAACTTGCAAGATAGGATTCAAAACACTCTCATATTCATGAAAACATAATAGGTTCAGATCTGAAATCATGGCACTCGGGCCCTAGTGACAAGCATTAAGCATAGCAAAGTCATAGCAACATCAATCTTAGAACATAGTGGATACTAGGGATCAAGCCCTTTCAAAATAACTCGATTACATGATCAATCTCATCCAATCCCATCACCGTCCAACAAGCCTACAAAGGAATTACTCACTCCCGGTGGTGGGCATCATGGAATTGTTGATGGAGAAGGGTTCGTGATGACGACGGCGACGAATCCCCCCTCTCCAGAGCCCCAAACGGACTCCAGATCAGTCCTCCCGAGTAAGAACAGGAGGCGGCCGTGGCTCTGTCTCATAAAATGTGATGAAATCTTGTCTCCTATTTTTTTTCCGTAATTGTGAATTTATAGGACTGGAATTAGGGTCGGAGGAGCCACGAGGTGGCCCGAAGCCATCAGGGCGCGCCCAAGGGGGTGTGCGCGTCCTGTTGGCTTGGCACCAATAGGTGCCCCCCTCTGGTGGGTCTTCGCTCCATAAATCTTCATATTTTCCAGAAAAAATCCACAAAAAGTTTCGTCCAATTCCGAAAACTTTTATTTCTGCACAAAAACAACACCATGTCAGTTCTGCTGAAAACAATGTCAGTCATGGGTTAGTTTCATTCAAATCATGCAAATTAGAGTCCAAATCAAGAGCAAAAGTGTTTGGAAAAGTAGATATGTTTGAGACGTATCAGCTCCCACAAGCTTAGCTCATTGCTTGTCCTCAAGCAATTTAGTTGATAAACTTTACAAAAACTCTTTTGTTCTCGTTGCCATATATATGCTTAGCTAGTGTTCAGGTTTTCAGCATAAATCATAAATAACCATATCGATGATAACATTTAGCTATTATATTCACTCATGACAATAACATAACCAACAAGCGAGCAATAATAAAATATCTCACATGCCAACAATTTGTCAAAACAATCGTGATATAATATGATGACATGGTATCTCGCAATCCCTTTTTGAGACCGCAAAACATAAATGCAGAGCACCTCCGAGGTTCAAGCAGCGACTAAACATTGTAATTTAGAGTAGGAAAGATCCAGTCATGCTCACATCCAACATTAACTAGACTCAATGCATAAGAATGACAATAGTGCTCTCAGGTCTGGTGCTTTTGGTAAGAGGATGATGACTCAAATAAAAGAAAATAACATGGAAGTAAATAACATAAAAGTAAATAGAAACGCCCTTCGCAGAGGGAAGCATTGATTTGCAGAGGTGCCAGAAGGTTTAAAACAGAGATGAAATTGTAATTTTGGGTGGTGTGCTTTTCCTGTCAACGTCACCATAGAGTTTCCGATATCTTCCATGCTAAACACATTATTGGCGGTTCCCAAACGGAATTGTAAAGTTTACTCCCATCCACCATACATTTCATAAGCCATGGCTGACCGAATCCACGGATGCCCTCCAGCATATCAACTGTCCCAAGAGTTTTATTTAATTTAATTTCGATTATGCAGGACTAGGCATCCTTTTTACTAGCCTCTCTCGTGCAATGACAACCGAATAAACAACCATCTTGAGAATAACCCGCTTAGCATGGAAGATTCTGGCTGCCCCATTGCTCCATGAGCGGTACGAGCACACAAAACGGATATTTATTTGAATGTTTAGAGGTGGCACATGCAAATTTACTTGGAACGGCAGGGTAAACCGCATATAGGTAGGTATGGTGGACTCATGTGGAACACTTGGGTTTAGGAGTTTGGATGCACAAGCAGCATTCCCACTTAGTACAAGTGAAGGCTAGCAATAGATTGAGAAGCGACCAGTTAGAGAGTGAAAACGGTCATTATCATGCATTGAGAATAATTAACATTGAACATTAGCATGAGTAGGATATGAACACTGAATTTAAATATCATGAAGGCTGCATTGGTTTTGAATCAACTACATGTTTGCGCATGGGCCAAGTCAAGACGCTCGAATTATTCAGAGGGGAATACCATACTACCATACCACATCACAATCATTTTAATGCATGTTGACACATAAGATAAATCATTATTCACTCCTAGCTATTTAAGCATGGCATGAGCAACTACAATCTCTAATTGTCACCATAAACATGTTTGCTCATATATGCTGAATCAAGATCGAACGAGCTAAACATATTTACAAAAACAAAAAAAAGAAGAGTTCATACCAGCTTCTTTTACCACGATCACTTCATCAAATATCGTCATTATTACATTTCACTTGCACGACCGAATGATGTGATAATAATAATAGTGCAAGTGTGTCGTGGACTAAGTTGGAATATGCAAAATGGTTTATGCAAAGGGGAAGACAAATTAATATTGGCTCTTTTGTTAGATCACCATTAATGCACATGAGAGCCACTCAACATTTTCATCGTGATCTTCTCCTTTGAGAGACTCAACAAAAAGAAAGAAATTCATAGAAACACACTGTAATATTTTTGGAGTTTTTGGTTTTTTTGAAGGAAGCAAATAAACAAGGCAAAAATAAGAACGAGAAAAACTATTTACACGGAAAGCTCCCAACAAGCAAAGGAAATATTTTTGGGTTTTCTTTTAATACTACAAACTAATTAAACAAGAAATAAAACCGAAAAGAAGCGATAGATATTTTTGGATTTTCAAAGTTTTTCAATCATACAAGAAGGAAGCGAAAATTAAAGCTAACATGGATATACAATGAAAGAGGACGAACACCGACAATTGATATGAAGTGTATGAACATGACTATATTGTTACAACTACTACTATCCACAATCACTCGGCATAGCTTTGAGTTGACAAGGCAACGGGTGTGGAAAAGATTATGCCGCTGCCCCTTTTCCTCCTCCACAACCTGGGCATCAAGTGAACGGCATGCAACCAAAGCTTCACCATTAAGTTCTTCATGAGATAATATAGTGCCTCCTACTTCCCAGCCTTGATCCTCTTCCACTTCATTGTTGCCACCTTCAGGGTCACTTTCAGACTCCAATTCACCGCGTTCATTGATGATCATAGTTCTTTTGCTTGGACATTCTGAAGAAATGTGACCTCTTCCTTTGCACTTGTGGCATTGAATGCCGCTGCTGCGCGTAGAACTCTTTTCTGCAGGTGGAGCGGAGGGTGCTCCTATTGTAGGTGATGGCCTTTTATCTTGATTGCGAATAGCGGGTGAGGAAGCTGTCGAAGCATGTGGGAGCCTCGGTGGAGCATCCTCAAACCGGGAACCATATGGTTGTTGTGTTCGCTAACATGAGGATGGGGTCGCGCGGCCTTGAAAGCCACGAGCACGACCATTGCACATATTCTTCTTCTCAACTCGTACAGCTTGATGTACCACATCTTGCAGTGTATCATCAGGAAACATCTCCACAAAATCTAAGATCTCATCATTCAGCCCATGTAAAAATCTCGCCATCTTTGCCTCATCACTCTCATGGGTTCTTGTTCGAATCAGCAACACCTCCATCTCTTTATAGTACTCCTCAACCATGCGAGAACCTTGAGTGAGCTCCTTCAACCGCTTGTACAATTGCCTCTCATAGTATGATGGAACAAAATGACGCCTCATGACTTGCTTCATCAAAGCCCAACTGCGGATATAATTATTGCCTGACATCAATCGGTCATCTTGTAGCTGATTCCACCATGTAAGAGCATAACCAGAGAACTTCATAACAACAAGATCAACTCTCTTAGCTTCAGAAAATCCATGGATGCAAAAGATCTGGCCGCACTTCTCTTCCCACTCAATTTATGCATCTGGATCCTCCTTTCCCGTGAATGATGGCACATGTAGCTTCACTCTTGCTTGGTTGTCACGGTGATCTTGATCACGGTGGTCATAATGATGACCATTGTGACCAAAATTAGTACCACGGTGAGGTGGGGAGTAGGGATCATAGTCCCTCATGCCTTCCTCTTCGTCACCATGCTCGGGGAGATCTTCATGGAAGATGTCATCACCATCATGTGCAGCTCATCCCCGGTGATCAGCAGCAAACCCGCGGGGATCGGGCCTCGCCTGCGAGCTTCTCCTCCATGCAGCCCACTCTCACGAGGGGGAGCAAAGACGCCATGCCTCCGTTCAGCACCAACAAGAGGGGAGCCATGGTCAGCGCCTCTTGCAACTCTTCCACGACCATCATGGTGATCCTCATTTCCTGTCGTCGCTGCTTGTTGGCGGCCATCGAGGCAACGGGGTTGTGTTGATGTAGATCCTCATTACCCACGATAGGAAGACGACCTCCGAACATCCTTTGCATAGCTGTAGTTATACTTTCTTCAAGGAAATCACCAAGCGCCGCATGAGTCTTTGGAAGTCATCTTCCACATTTTAATGTGCATGTACACTCGAGTTGGAACCTCGCATGTTAACTCTTGGAAACAAGAAAAATATGTATGTGGAAAACACTCAGCTCACCTTGTTTCTTACCCAAATTCTAATGATTCCTTGGCGGTCGTGCGGTGGTAGCAAATCGGGACTGGAAGGGTGAATGAAAGGAAAGAAGCTGACGGTTTTTGGGTGGAGCTTGGTGAGGTAAAAATGGGGAGACTAGTGTTGAGATCTAATCGATGCAAACCAGATGAAACAAGAAAAGTTTTGTAGATCCTTGCACCAGTTTGAGCTGCAACACTTGCCAAAACAACTTCTGTAATTTCTCACCAAACTGAATATGATTGCACACTCTGTCAACACCTTCTCTCTTCTTCTCTTTTTTTCTTTTTTTTCTCTTTCTTTTTCCTGCCTTTTTTCTCTCTCTTTTTATGCTTCTTTTTTTTCTCTTTTTTTTTCTCAGAAGATCCAACAACAAGACACAAAGAAAAGAAAAAAATAGCAGCAACTTTGGATAGAACTTGGTGCAAACACAAAGAGGAAAGCGAACAACTAGATCTCAGCAAACAAAGGCTTGAACTTTTTTATGGCCTTTTGGATTTGGACTCTATGACGGGGAAAAACCAAACTAAAAAGGATAGATCTAGCAACAAAGGATACAAATACTACCGTGTAAACATTGCTCTGAATGCCACACGATAAGACATCATCTATGGAGCAGAGGGTGTACAAGGGGAGGTCCGATCTTCATGGCGTAGGATTGATAAATGGATGGGGATAACTAGCTGCAAGCAGCCGAAAAACAGAAAATAAGAGATTTTGACCTGACGAGGAGGATGCTCACCGAAGCCTGCAATCCGAATATTCGCCGATCCACAACCCGCAATACTAGCCCACACAACCACGCTCAAGTCGTGGAGCACGGGATAGGTGCAATCCGCAAGGAAACCACGAACTCTAACCCACACAACACGATCTAGTCATGGAGCACGAATTAGGAGCAATTTCTCAAGGAATCACGAGAATAGGGATAACAAAAGCTCTCCAATCTCAGGAGGAATCTATGCCTTTGGTCTTTGATAGGTAATGGCAAAAGACCCCCAACGAAGGGAAGAGCAAGCCTATTTATAATAGGGACAACCCCCCTGGAAGGTGTGATGTCTACTGTGCAACTTTATTCTTGTAGACTCGTATTGGGCCTCCAAGCATAGAGTTTTGTAGGACAGTAGCAATTTTCCCTCAAGTGGATGGCCTAAGGTTTATCAATCCGTAGGAGGTGTAGGATGAAGATGGTCTCTCAAACAACCCTGCAATCAAATATAAGAAATCTCTTGTGTCCCTAACACACCAAATACATTTGCAAATTGTATAGGTGCACTAGTTCGGTGAAGAGATGGTGATACAAGTGCAATGTGGATGATAGATATAGGTTTTTGTAATCTGAAAATATAAAAACAGCAAGGTAGCAAGTGTAAAACAGCGAGCAAAATGGTGTATAAATGCTTGAAAATAAGGCCTAGGGTCCGTACTTTTGCCAGTGCAATCTCTCAACAATGCTAATATAATTGGATCACATAACCATCCCTCAACGTGCAACGAAGAATCACTCCAAAGTTCTTATCTAGCAGAGAACATAAGAAGAAATTGTTTGTAGGGTACGAAACCACCTTAAAGTTATCCTTTCTGATCGATCTATCCAAGAGTTCGTACTAAAATAACACCAAGTTATCCTTTTCGATTGATCTATCTAAGAGTTCGTACTAGAATAACACCATATGATACGCATCAACCAACTCTAATGTCACCTAGATACTCCAATGTCACCACAAGTATCCATGAGTTAACTATACGATACACATCAAACAATTTCAGATTCATAATACTCAATCCAACACAAAGAACCTCAAAGAGTGCCCCAAGTTTTCTATCGGAGAACATGATATGAAAACGTGCAATCAACCCCTATGGATAGATCCCCAAGGTCACCGGAATCCGCAAGTTGACGCCATAACATATATCAAGTGAATCACTTGAATACCCCAATGTCACTACGGGTATCCGCATGCAAGACATACATGAAGTGCTCTCAAATCCATAAAAGTATTCAATCCAATAATAACAAAATCTCAAGGGCAAAACTCAATTCATCACAACAAGATAGAGAGGGGAAAACACCATATGATCCAACTATATTAACAAATCCCGTGATACATCAAGATCGTGCCATCTCAAGAACACGAGAGAGAGATGGATTGAACACATAGCTACTGGTACAAACCGTCAGCCCCGAGGGTGGACTACTCCCTCCTCGTCATGGAGACCATAGGGATGTTGAAGATGGCCTCCGGTGATGATTTCCCCCTCCGACAGGGTGTCGGAATGGGGCCTAGATAGGTTTTTCATAGCTACAGAGGCTTGCGGCGGTGAAACTTCTGATCTAGGGTTATTTTTGGTGGTTTCTGAATATATAGGATTTTTGGGCGTTAGTTTCACACGAAGATGGGCCACGAGTGGACCATAAAAGAAATAATTTATGAAGTGTGAATGCTAGCATAGTGCATAAGTTTAATCAATGATAATTTCAACCACTTTTCCTAGCATCATAACAGCAACTCTTTCTCATAAAACTCATCATGATAAAGTAGCAACCAATTCACATGTATGGTTCAAACAATGAATTTTCTTGAAACTTAACAACCTATGTTCTTAGTCACCAAACAATTGCAATTCAACTTATTCTCAACAAAGTCTAAGTAAGAGCTCCACATACTCAATCATCATATAGTCTTCTATGATTTCTAGTACTCAAAGCATATTTTTAGAACAAATGGCATCCATCGAACACAGAGAAAGATAGGGGCTTAATGTTTGATATGTCTCCAACGTATCTATAATTTTTTATTGCTCCATGCTGTTATATTATCAATCTTGGATGTTTAACAATCATTTTATAGCAACTTTATATCATTTTTTGGGACTAACCTATTGACATAGTGCCAAAGTGCCAGTTGTTGTTTTTGCTTGTTTTTTACTTCGCAGATAATCAGTACCAAACGAAGCCCAAACACCATGAAACTTTTTGGAGAATTTTTTCGGTCCAGAAGACACCCAATGGGCCAGAGAAGTGCCGGAGAAGAAAGCCGAGGTGGGGAAGACCAACCAAGGCGCGCCAAAGGCCCCTGGCGCGGCCTGGTGGGTGGTGCCCACCTCGGGACCCCTTGATACGTCTCCAACGTATGTATAATTTTTGCTTGTTCCATTCTTTTATATTACCATTCTTGGATGTTTTACAATCATTTTATAACAACTTTATATCATTTTTTGGGACTAACCTATTGACATAGTGCCAAAGTGCCAGTTGTTGTTTTTGATTGTTTTTTTACTTCGTAGAAAATCAATGCCAAATGGAGTCCAATCGTGATGAACATTTTTGGAGATTTTTTCTGGACCAGAAGACACCCAGTGGGCCAAAGAAGTGCCGGGGGAGTGGGCTGAGGAGACCACAACCCACCAGTGCGCGCCAGGGGGCCCCCGGCGTGCCCTGATGGGTTGTACCCTCCTCGGGGCCCCTCTCCACCGCCTCGGATGCCTATAAATTCCCAAATATTCCAAAAATCCTAAGGGAGTCAACGAAATACAATTCCAGCCGCCGCAAGTTCGAGAAACTAGAGATTCAATCTAAACACCATCATGGAGGGGTTCATCTTCATCATAGGTGCCTCTCTGATGATGCGTGAGTAGTCC
This sequence comes from Elymus sibiricus, assembly GCA_039707655.1. Classification (NCBI taxonomy): domain Eukaryota; kingdom Viridiplantae; phylum Streptophyta; class Magnoliopsida; order Poales; family Poaceae; genus Elymus; species Elymus sibiricus. The sequence continues at coordinate 511,226,055 of CM077671.1, forward strand.
ACCATAGACCTACAGTTCTGTAGGCAGTAGCTAGATGGCTTCCACTCTCTCTATGTTTCTCAATACAATGGTCTCTTGGAGATCTATTTGATGTAATGACTTTTGCGGTGTGTTTGTTGGGATCCGATGAATTTTGAGTTCATGATCAGTTTCTATCCATGAATATGATTTGAGTCTTCTTTAATCTCTTATTTGCATGATTACTTATAGCCTCGTTTTTCTTCTTCGAATCTTTGGTTTAGTTAGGCCAACTAGATCGATTTTCTTGCCATGGGAAGAGGTGCTTTGTGATGGGTTCGATCTTGCGGTGTTCTTTCCCAGTGACAGAAGGGGCAGCAAGACACGCATGTATCGTTCCCATTAAGGATAACAAGATGGCGTCTATTCCTACATGAATAGATCTTGTCTACATCTTGTCATTGTTCTTATTGCATTACTCTGTTTTCCATGAACTTAATACACTGGATGCATGCTGGATAGCGGTCGATGTGTGGAGTAATAGTGGTAGATGCTGGAAGGAGTCGGTCTACTTATCTTGGACGTGATGCCTATATAATGATCGTTTCCTTGGATATCATCATGACTATTCAATTTTCTATCAATTGCCCAACAGTAATTTGTTCACCCACCGTGCGCTATACTCATGAGAGAAGCCACTAGTGAATCCTACGGCCCCCGGGTCTACTTTTCCAACATATTGCTTTCCGATCTACTATTTGCATATTTTGTTTTCAGATCTATTAAACCAAAAAAATACCTTGCTGCACTTTTTGTTTACTTATTTTGTTTTGTGTTCTTGTGAGATCTATTTGCCAAAACTATCATTACCTTATCTATCTTATTACCGTAGAGAGCGTGACAACTTCTCTTTCGCATCGGGTTGCAAGTATTTGTTGTTTGTGTGCAGGTGCTGTTTACGTGGGTGCGTGATCTTCCACTACGTATTGATACCTTGGTTTCATATTTGAGGGAAATACTTACCGTTGCTGTGCTGCATCATCCCTTCCTCTTTGGGGAAATACCGATGCAGTCTCAAGCCACGTCAAAGGAATTTCTGGCGCCGTTGCCGGGGAGGAAGCAATCTCATCTACCAGGTTCCTAATCACAAATCTCATCCCCTTGCAATTAGATTATTTGCCATTTGCCTCTCGTTTTCCTCTCCCCCACTTCACCAATTTGCCGTTTTATTCGCCCTCTTTTTCGTTTGCCTTTTTCTTGCCAGATCTCTTCCTTGTTTGCAATCTTGTTTGCGTAGTCACGATGACTCAAGAGAACACCATGTTGTGTGATTTTTCTAGTACCAATAACAATGATTTTATTAGTACTCCGATTGCTCCTCCCGCCACTAGTGCGGAGTCTTGTGATATTAATGTCGCTTTGTTGAATATTTTCATGAAAGATCAATTTGCCAGTACTCCTAATGAGGATGCCACGTCCCATCTAAACACGTTCGTAGAATTGTGTGATATGCAAAAGAAAAAATATGTGGACAATGATATTGTTAAGTTGAAACTATTTCCTTTTTCCTTGCGGGATCATGCAAAAATTTGGTTTTCTTATTTGCCTCGCAAAAGTATCGATTCTTGGAATAAGTGCAAGGATGCTTTTATCACTAAGTATTTTCCGCCCGTGAAAATTATTTCCCTTAGGACGCAAATCATGAATTTTAAGCAACTTGAGCATGAACATGTTGCACAATCTTGGGAAAGAATGAAGTTGATGCTAAGAAATTGTCCTACTCATGGTTTAAATCTTTGGATGATCATACAAATTTTTTATGCGGGATTGAATTTTGTCTCTAGAAATCTCTTAGATTCCGCCGCGGGTGGTACTTTTATGGAGATTACTTTGGGTGAAGCTACTAAATTGCTAGATAATATCATGGCTAATTATTCTCAATGGCATACCAAAGGAGCACCTACTAGTAAAAAAGTTAATTCGGTTGAGGAAATTAGTACTTTGAGTGATAAGGTTGATGCTTTGATGAAATTGGTTGCTAATAAAAATTCTCCTATTTATCTTAATGATGTGCCTTTGTCTACCTTGATTGAGCAAAACGATGATCCCGTAGATGTGAATTTTGTCTCGCAAAACAATTTCAATAACAATGCTTATAGAGGTAATTTTAATCCTAGGCCTTTTCCTAGAAATTCCTCTAATAATTATGGTAATTTCTATGGTAATTCTTATAATAATAATAATAATAATAATAATAATAATAATAATAATAGGAACACCTCTTATCTTGATAATATTTTTAAAGAATTTATCAATGCGCAAAAGGCTTTTAATACTACGATAGAAGAAAAGCTGAATAAGATTGATGATATGTCTAGAAGCATTGATAGAATTTGTCATGATGTTGAAATCTCAAGTTTCAAGCTTTTGTGCCTAAGATTGATGAATCTATTAAAGCTTTATATGTCTCTATGGATGAAAGTAAGAAAAGAACCGCTATGCTTAGAGCTAAAAGAGAAATCTTAGAAAAGTCGTTTTCTAGTGATTGCCTTCATGAAAAAGATGAAGATCTTAAAGTGATTGGTGTTTCTTATATTGATTCCTTGTTTATTAATGTTAAGATTGATAATGAAGGGACTGAAGTAGAGTCAACTTTATCTAGAAGGCGTCCCAATAATTTAGAGGGTGAAAATCTTGATGAAATTTTTGATAAAAGTGGGTTTGAAGAGGTCAAAACTTTAACTAGTGATGTGCCCACTATTTTGGATTGAAAAGACTTTAATTATGATAATTTATCTTTTATTTAATGTATTTCTTTGCTGCAATCCATGTTGAATTCACCCCATGCTTATGAGCAAAATAAAGCTTTTACTAAACATATCGTTGATGCCATGATGAAATCTTTTGAAGAAAAGTTGGAGTTGGAGATTTCTATTCCTAGAAAATTACATTATGAGTGGGAACCTACCATTAAGGTCAAGATTAAAAATTATGAGTGCTTTGATTTGTGTGATTTGGGTGCTAGTGTTTCCACGATTCCGAAATCTCTATGTGATGTGCTTGGTCTTACCAATATTGAAGAATGTTCTCATAATTTGCACTTGGAGGATTCTACTATTAAAAAGCCTTTGGGAAGAATTAATGATGTTCTTATTATTGAAAATAGGAATTATGTGCCCATTGATTTTATTGTTCTTGATATTTATTGCAATCCGTCTTGTCCTATCATACTTGGTAGACTGTTTTTACGCACTATAGGTGTCGTGACTGATATGAAAGAAGGCAATATTAATTTCCAGTTTCCTCTTAGGAAGGATATGGAACACTTCCCTAGAACAAGAATGAAGCCACCATATGAATCAATCATGAGGGCATCCTATGGATCCAAAACTAAAGATGACAATACTTGAACCTATGCGTTATGCCTCGCTAGGGGCGTAAAACGATAGCGCTTGTTGGGAGGCAACGTAATGAATAAATAATTTTTTGTTTTTTCCTTTATGTTTTTGAGTGTTGACACAAATATGCCTCTATTATGATTGTATTTTTATGGTTTATTTAGTGTTTGTGCCAAGTAAAGCCTTTAGGATGATTCATAGGATGAGTAGAAGTGATGCTGAATCTGAAACAGAAAGTTTGCATCCAGTATATGAATTTTCATTTTTTGCTGGAACGTGATTTTAACACAGTGTTGCTATACAAATTCCTTACATTGTCCTAATTTTTCAGAATTTGTAGAGTTACATAAGTATGGTTAGAGTACATATTACTACAGACTGTTCTGTTTAAGACAGATTCTGTTTTCGTTGCATTGTGTGCTTGTTTTGATGAATCTATGGGTTATATTGAAGGGTATGAGCCATGGTAAAGTTAAAATATAGTAGGTATAATTCAATAATAAAATATTAATGGGTTTTCAACAGCACCTAAAGTAGTGATTTGCTTTATTATACTAACGGATCTCATGAAAATTTTGTTGAGTTTTCTGTGATTGAAGTTTTCAAGTTTTGGGTGAGATCACGATGGATGAAGGAATAAGGAGTGATAAAAGCCTAAGCTTGGGGATGCTACTGCACCCCCAAGATATATCCAAAGGGTAACAAGCAACTAAGCTTGGGGATGCCCCCGAGTGGCATCCCCTCTTTCTTCTAACGACCATCGGTATTTTACTTGGAACTATATTTTTATTAGTCACATATCTTGAGTTTTACTTGGAGCGTCTTGTATCGTTGCTTGTTTTTCTTGTTTGTTTTTCCTTTGTATACTTGCTGGACACACCTATTTGAGAGAGCCAAAATTATGCTATCATTTGTAAGAATTTCTCTATCTGCTTCACTTAAACTTTTTGAGCTATAGAATTGCTCTAGTGCTTCACTTATATCTTTTTAAGCACGGTGTGCTTGGAAATTTTTGTAGAAATACTCTCATGCTTCACTTAGATTAATTTGAGAGTTATTAAATTTTGAAGAAATCCTCTCATGCTTCACTTATACTATTTTGAGAGATGAAATCTTTATGCTCATGTGCTTCACTTAAATTTGTTTGAGCTTGCCAAAAAGCAATGGCAATATATGAAACTAGTCCCAAAGTGATAGATATCCAAGGAGGATATAATAAAAAAAACTTTCATGAAGATCATTGGGCAAATTAAACTTGATTCTTTGTAATAGTTTTGAAACATGATGATAGTAATATGTGAGTCATGTTAGTGAGTAATTATGCTTTAGTAGGAATATTGATGTTAAGGTTTGTGATTCCCTATGCGTGCATGAAAGTCAATAGTTATGCAATGAAGTTACATCCTACTTATGGTGCATTATTCGGTGTTAGTTATGCTCAATGCTCGCTTATGTGAATTTTCGTTTCTTGGTTTGGTTGCTTCCCAATCTATTTGCTGGCCTCCATTTGTACTAAGTAGAAATACCTAATTGTGCATCCAAAACCCTTAAACCAAGTTTTGCATTATGAGTCCACCATGTCGTTCTAAGAAAATTTGTATGTGTCATCTCTAAATTTTCAAAATAATTTTTCTCTTTTGTGTGCTCGTACCGCTCATCAAACGGTGGGGAGTATCCAATATTTTTTCATGCTAGATGTGTTATTCTCAAGATGAGTGTTTATTCACTTGTCATTGCATGAGAGTGCGGTGGTAATAGGGATGCCCATTCCCGAAATGAAAAAGAAAGAAAAAATCTTTACTTTATGTTGTCAAATAATAAATTCCTTGGAAAGTGTTGGTATGGAAGGCAACCGTGGATACAGCTCGCCATGGAAAGTGAAAGTTTGGTGGAAAAAGGAATAAAATTTATTTTCTGTTTGGGAACCGCCTATGATATATCTAGCATGGAAAGTATTGTGAGCTACTTTGTCGTTTTCGTTGATAGGAAAAGCATGCCACCCAAAATATTTCTCTCTCTCAATTTAAACCTTGAGCTCTGGCACCTCTACAAATCCCTACTTCCCTCTGCGAAGGGCCTATCTATTTACTTTATGCATTTTTATTTTCACTTTGAGTCTCCGTCTTCTCTTATAAGCACCAACTAGGGGGCACTATGATCATACTTGAGCATTGGGTATAGATAATATTTGAGTTTGTTTCATGAATGGATCAATTATTGAGCATGATGGGCTAGGGATAACTTTCTTTAGTGTTGATATTTTGAAAGACATGGTTGCTTGTTGACATGCTTGAGTATTGAAGTCATTATGTTAAAACTATACTATTGCTTTGAATCATTTACAAGTCCAAATGTCCATGCTATACAAAAGAAAAGAATATGATGAACATGTTAGGCAGCATTCCACATCAAAAAATCTGTTTTTATCATTACCTACTCGAGGACGAGTAGGAATTAAGCTTGGGGATGCTGATACGTCTCCAACGTATCTATAATTTTTGCTTGTTCCATGCTATTATATTATCATTCTTGGATGTTTTACAATCATTTTATAACAACTTTATATCATTTTTTGGGACTAACCTATTGACATGGTGCCAAAGTGCCAGTTGTTGTTTTTGCTTGTTTTTTTATTTCGCGGAAAATCAATACCAAACGGAGTCCAATCGCAACGAAACTTTTTGGAGATTTTTTCTAGACCAGAAGACACCCAGTGGGCCAAAGAAGTGCTGGGGGAGGGGGCCGAGGAGACCACAACCCACCAGGGCGCGCCAAGGGAGCCCCGGCACGCCCTGATGGGTTGTGCCCTCCTCGAGGACCCTCTCCACCGCCTCTCATGCCTATAAATTCCCAAATATTCCAAAAACCATAAGGGAGTCGACGAAACATAATTCCAGCCGCCGCAAGTTCTAGAACCTCGAGATCCAATCTAAACACCGTCACGAAGGGGTTCATCTTCATCACATGTGCCTCCCCGATGATGCGTGAGTAGTCCACCATAGATCTACGGGTCCGTAGGTAGTAGCTAGATGGCTTCCTCTCTCTCTATGTTTCTCAATACAATGATCTCTTGGAGATCTATTTGATGTAATGACTTTTGCGATGTGTTTGTTAGGATCCGATGAATTTTGAGTTCATGATCAGTTTCTATCCATGAATATGATTTGAATCTTCTTTGATCTCTTATTTGCATGATTACTTACAGCCTCGTATTTCTTCTTCGAATCTTTGGTTTAATTAGGCCAACTAGATCGATTTTTCTTGCCATGGGAAGAGGTGCTTTGTGATGGGTTCAATCTTGCGGTGTTCTTTCCCAGTGACAGAAGGGGCAGCAAGACACGCATGTATCGTTGCCATTAAGGATAACAAGATGGGGTCTATTCCTACATGAATAGATCTTGTCTACATCATGTCATCATTGTTATTGAATTACTCCGTTTTTCCATGAACTTAATACACTAGATGCATGCTGGATAGCGGTCGATGTGTGGAGTAATTGTGGTAGATTGAGGCAGGAGTTGGACTACTTATCTTGGACGTGATGCCTATATAATGATCATTGCCTTGGATATCGTCATGACTATTCGATTTTCTATCAATTGCCCAACAGTAATTTGTTCATCCACCGTGCGCTATACTCATGAGAGAAGCCACTAGTGAATCCTACGCCCCTCGGGTCTACTTTTCCAACATATTGCTCTCCGATCTACTATTTGCATCTTTTGTTTTCAGATCTATTAATCCAAAAAACCAAAAATACCTTGCTGCACTTTTTGTTTACTTATTTTGTTTTGTGTTCTTGCGAGATCTATTTGCCAAAACTATCATTACCTAATCTATCTTATTACCGTACAGAGCGTGACAACCTCTCTTTCGCGTTGAGTTGCAAGTATTTGTTGTTTGTGCGCAGGTGCTGTTTACGTGGGTGTGTGCTCTTCCTCTACGGATTGATACCTTGGTTTCATAACTGAGGGAAATACTTACCGTCACTGTGCTGCATCATGCCTTCCTCTTTGGGGAAATACTGATGCAGTCTCAAGCCACGTCACCCCTCCCCATAGTCACTATAGCCTCTATAAATACTCAAATATTCGGAAAACCCTAGGGGAGTCAACGAAACAGTATTCCAGCCGCCACAAGTTCCAGAACCTCGAGATCCAATCTAAACACCATCACATAGGGGTTCATCTTCATCACAGGTGCCTCTCCGATGATGCGTGAGTAGTCCACCATAGACCTACGGGTCCGTAGGCAGTAGCTAGATGGCTTCCTCTCTCTCTATGTTTCTCAATACAATGGTCTCTTGGAGATCTATTTGATGTAATGACTTTTGCGGTGTGTTTGTTGGGATTCGATGAATTTTGAGTTCATGATCAGTTTCTATCCATGAATATGATTTGAGTCTTCTTTGATCTCTTATTTGCATCATTACTTATAGCCTCATATTTCTTCTTTGAATCTTTGGTTTAGTTAGGCCAACTAGATCAATTTTTTTTGCCATGGGAAGAGGTGCTTTGTGATGGGTTCGATCTTGCAGTGTTCTTTCCCAATGACAGAAGGGGCAGCAAGACACGCATGTATCGTTGCCATTAAGGATAACAAGATGGGGCTATTCCTACATGAATAGATCTTGTCTACATCATGTCATCGTTGTTATTGCATTACTCCGTTTTTCCATGAACTTAATACACTAGATGCATGCTGGATAGCGGTCGATGTGTGGAGTAATAGTGGTAGATGCAGGCAGGAGTCGGTCTACTTATCTTGGACGTGATGCCTATATAATGATCATTGCCTTGGATATTGTCATGACTATTTGATTTTCTATCAATTGCCCAACAGTAATTTGTTCACCCACCGTGCGCTATACTCATGAGAGAAGCCACTAAGGAATCCTACACCCACCGGGACTACTTTTCCAACATATTGCTTTCCGATCTACCATTTGCATCTTTTGTTTCCAGACCTATTAATCCAAAAAAAATACCTTGCTGCACTTTTTGTTTATCTATTTGCCAAAACTATCATTACCTAATCTATCTTATTACCGTAGAGAGCGTGACAACCTCTCTTTCATGTCGGGTCGCAAGTATTTGTTGTTTGTGTGCAGGTGCTGTTTACGTGGGTGTGTGATCTTCCTCTACGGATTGATACCTTGGTTTCATAACTGAGGGAAATACTTACCGTCACTGTGCTGCATCATCCCTTCCTCTTTGGGGAAATACCGACGCAGTCTCAAGCCACGTCACCCCTCCCCACCGACTATCGCCTCTATAAATGCTCAAATATTTGGAAAACCCTAGGGGAGTCGAAGAAACGCAATTACAGCCGCCGCAAGTTCCAGAACCTCGATATCCAATCTGACACCATCACGGAGGGGTGCATCGTCTTCATGGGTGCCTCTCCGATGATGCATGAGTAGTCCACCATAGACCTATGGGTCCGTAGGAAGTAGCTAGATGGCTTCCTCTCTCTCTCTCTTTTGATTCTCAATACAATGGTCTCTTGGAGATCTATTTGATGTAATGACTTTTGCGGTGTGTTTGTTGTGATCCGATGAATTTTGAGTTCAAGATCAGTTTCTATTCATGAATATGATTTGAGTCTTCTTTGATCTCTTATTTGGATGATTACTTATAACCTCGTATTTCTTCTTCAAATCTTTGGTTTAGTTAGGCCAACTAGATCGATTTTTCTTGCCATGGGAAGAGGTGCTTTGTGATGGGTTTAATCTTGCAGTGTTCTTTCCGAGTGATAGAAGGGGCAGCAAGACACACATGTATCGTTTCTATTAAGGATAACAAGATGGGGTCTATTCCTACATGAATAGATCTTGTCTACATCATGTCACCGTTCTTATTGCATTACTCGTTTTTCCATGAACTTAATACACTAGATGCATGTTGGATAGCGGTCGATGTGTGGAGTAATAGAAGTAGATGCAGAATCGTTTCGGTCTACTTATCTTGGATGTGATGCCTATATAATGATCATTGCCTGGATATTCTCATGATTATTTGATCTTCTATCAATTACCAAACAGTAATTTGTTCACCCACCATGTGCTATACTCATGAGAGAAGCCACTAGTGAAACATACGACCCCCGGGTCTACTTTTCCAACATATTGCTTTCCAATCTGTCTTTTTGCCGTGTTTTTTTTCAGATCTATTTATCCAAAAACCCAAAAATACCTTGCTGCACTTTTTGCTTACCTATTTTATTTTGTGTTCTTGCGAGATCTATTTGCCAAAACTATCACAACCTAATATATCTTTTTATCGTAGAGAGCTTGACAACCTCTCTTACGCGTCGGGTTGCAAGTATTTGTTATTTATGTGCAGGTGTTGTTTACATAGGTGCTTGATCTTCCTCTACGGATTGATACCTTGGTTTCTTAACTAAGGGAAATACTTACCATCGCGATGCTGCATCATCCCTTCCTCTTTGGGGAAATACCGACGCAGTCTCAAGCCACGTCAAAGGAATTTCTGGCGCCGTTGTCGGGGAGGAAGCAATCTCTCTAGCGTGCCAATCTTGGGCGCCGGGGAGACATCATCAACATCTACCAGGTTCCTAATCACAAATCTCATCTCCTTGCAATTTACATTATTTGCCATTTGCCTCTCATTTTCCTCTCCCCCACTTCACAAATTTGCCGTTTTATTTGCCTTCTTTTTTGTTTGCCTTTTTCTCGTCAGATCTCATGTTCGTCTATGTCTTACCTCATGGACCTGATGGAACTTTCCATTGCAATCCGATTCCAGATGGCTTTGCTGTTGTCGGGGTGGATGGTTTCCAACGGATTTGAGGATCTGGAGCTTGAGTACCCTACAGGTGAAGGGGAGACTCATCTGATAAATTCCCTAAGGACTACAATTCTATGGAGAAAGGAAAACATCATGCTTCCACAATGGAGGCCGCATCAGCTTTCTCCATCGTATCAGCTTTTTCCACCGCCTCAGCTATCTCCGCCGCATGAGCGGACTCCGACGGAGGAGGCCCCTCGGAAGAATCCGCAGCCTCAGCTGTCTACGCCGTGTCAACGGACTCCGACGGAAGCGTGCCCTCAGAAGAATCCAACGGGTCAGGTGACTCCGCCTCCTCCGCCGCCTCAGCAGCGGCCCCAGAAGAGACCCGCCGCCTCTTCGGCGGCTGGTAGTACAACAATGAAGAAATCCAGAGCAGGTACCGTCAAGATGGCTCCTGCCAAGTTAGCATACGACAAGACTGGTGAGGAATTGGACGAGGCCATGGCTGCCGAGGTGCAACACCAACTTGCACCCAAACGTCCAGTTCCAACGAAGAAAATTGATTCGGTAAAAGTGAGGCGCTTACTGAAAAACCTTACGAAACCGCCACCTACGCTGCTATCAGACTATGACCGCTCTATTGTAAAGTCACATAAAGATCCACAACAGCTGTCGGCAAGTAGTAGCAGTGGTGCAAAGGGGAAAACAATTCCCCAGCTGGGCGAACAGAAAAAACAATCGTGCCCCCTGACGGTGTCAAAACCGGCGGATCTCGGGTAGGGGGTCTTGAGCTGTGAGACTAGAATCGATGGTAACAGGAGACGAAGGAGACGATGTTTACCCAGGTTCGGGCCCTCCTAGGGAGGTAATACCCTACGTCCTGCTTGATTATATTGATGGTATAAGGGTTACAGGGTTGATCTACCTCGAGATCAAATAGCTAAACCCTAGATGAGTTGTCCTCCGGCTACAACCTAAAACCCTCCGGCTTATATAGACGTCGAGGATACCTAGGGTTTACACATGGTCGGTTACATGTCGAAGGGATAAACATGCCTATTCACTACTCCAAACGTGGAGGATACGCCACGATTCCCGAAGCTTCCTTCCTGGAAACAGGGTCTTTGATCAATCCAATGCTTGGCCCGCGGCACATATAGTCCGGCCCATAAGAAATAGGTCGGCCACCCGAGGACCCCTTAAACCAGGACTCCCTCTGTAGCCCCCGAACTAGCCTCCAATGCCAAGGGTCCTAGTTCCAGCTATTTCATATGATCAGAGTCTTCGGCTTGCGAGGTGAGTTCCTTTCTCCAAATAGCAATTGGCCGAGTACAGTTCGGCCTCCGACGACGTGTAGTTTTCTCGACCAAAAGATCATCCGAACACCATGAATAACTCGGCCCTAAAGCCCAAACATCAAGGAGCAAATAGTGTTACCTGACAACCTTTCTGATGAAAGGTCACGGCCCACCACGACCACCGAACCAGTCGCTAAAACTCGATTCGCAGTTCGAGGCCGTTTTCATCAGCATGATCCCTCAATGCACAGATCGTGCTCCGTTTCACACGGGATATATTTAATCACACGCGTATAACGGCACGCACGTCTTGGGAAGCGGAGGGATTCACGGCGCACTGGAGGGAGGCTAACCGGCGACAAGCCCAATAAAAGGGAAAGGAAACCCCAGGGCTTAACCACGCTTCCCATTCACATCCCTGCTTACCCAGTTTCTTGAGCTTCCAGAACCCAGATCTAGGTTTTCCACCCTTCCTCCTCCGAGCTCTGCCATGGCCAGCTCCAGCTCCAACGGCAAGTGGGAGGCTTCCACGGTCACAGACCAGGACATCCGGGACCTCAAGGATGCCGACTACCTCCCTGCCAATATCTTCCACCGTGCCGCAGAGGAGGGCCAGGTGATTCCCACCCCCAAAATAGGCGAGAGGGTGGTTTTCATTCCTCATTTCATTCGAGGACTGAGCTTCCCGCTCCACCCCTTCGTGAGGGGCCTCATGTTCTTCTACGGACTCGACCTGCAAGACCTCCCGCCGAACTCCTTCATGCATATATTGGCCTTCATCATTGTCTGCGAAGCCTTCTTGAGGGTCGAACCACACTTCAGACTGTGGCTCAAGATCTTCAACATCAAGCCGAAGTGTGTCGCAGGTGCACACGCAGACTGCGGCGGGGCGGTCATCAGCAAGCTTCCCCGCGCAGTATGGCCATCCGGCACCTTCATCGACACCATCAAGACTTGGCAAAAAGAGTGGTTTTACATCACCGAGCCAAGGGAGGAGGGCGGAACTGTTCCTGCCGAATTCAGATTCGGCCCCCCGACCAGATTGACCTCATGGGTCCGAAAGGGCCTCGACTGGGGGTCGGATACCGAGGTGGATGACCTGCAGAGGGGCATCGCCTCCATGATCAAGGACAGCATCGAGCTAACCAACGTGGTCCAGATTATGCTCCGGCAGCGCATCCTCCCCTGCCAGCGCCGGGACTCTCCCATGTGGACTTACCAGACTGACAATGATCCTAAGATTCGTTAGCTCTTCCGCACCACTCGCGAGAAGCTATGGAAGGCGCTGTTCAAGGCACAGGAGAAGTGGCCTGCCAAGAAGGAGGACCAGGGCCTGCGTGCCGATAAGCTCCCTTCCGAGGTATAACACAGTTTCGCTTGATCGGCTTTGTTTTTCTAAAGAAAATCTAAGTACTTTCCAATTGCCTCCGCAGGAATGGTTGAGCAAGGCCAAGGGCATCAAGTGCCCTGCTCCACACCCCGAAGACCCTAGGTCCCAGCTCCTGTCGGAGATGCTCATCGTGGCGCCTTACAAGGCGCCCGAGAAGAAAGAGCAGAAGATGAAACCAGGCCGCGCAGGCCTGCGTATCAGGGACCAGCCGGGGGCTGTGTCCGAGGAAACCCATGTGTCCTCAAATCAAGACAAGGAGCACGAGGGTGAGGGGGGAGGCAATTCCCCCCTCACAGGAAAGAGGGCGGCATCATCGGACACCTCAGAGGATGTACCTCCTCCCGCCCCGAAGAAAGAACGCCGGACACAGGTTGTTCTATCCGACGACAGTTCAGACTCAGATACCGAGTCCGAGGACTTCGAGAGGGTTCCATGAAGGAACCTAAGGGTCAAGCCCCCAGCTCGAAGGTAAAGATCCGAAGACCTCCTGAGCTATTAGTGCTAAGTTTTGAGTGTTACTAGCATGTGAACGCCCATTGACTTGTAGCCCACCGCGTGTTCTCCCCACTGATCAAGCTTCGGACGGGGAGACCCCGCCCGCCGAACTAGCGGAGAGCGGGACCGCGTCGCACCGCTCTCCTCCGGGGGCTGCGAAGGATGCCGCGGAGGTGTCATCCCAACAGGCTCCTTTGGAGCCGGACACTGGAGGTGGGGGCGATGACATCATGGTCGAGGCTAACACCTCGGCCACCGAAGACCCGGGGGAGAAGCCCCTCCCGGATACTGAGGAGACCAGATGAGGAGATGTCCAGTCGCCTCCAAGGCCGTCTCCGGAGTGCACCATGCCTCCGGAGGCACCGGTTCAATCCCCGGTTGGAGATCGGGTCAACCGATCCCCACCGGCACCACCGACCAATGGGTGGCCGGCTATGGGGGAGGTTCTGTCAAGCGCCTCCATCTCTGGGGAACACCGCACCCTTATGGGCATGGTATTGCAGACCATTCAGTCCGTTGACAGCGGACTGAAGGAGGCCTTCAACGGTCTCCTAACGGGCTTTCAGGTGAGCCACATAATGCTCTGTTTGTGAAATATTAATTTCTTTGAGTTATCATTATTATATACATGGCAGCCCCCGAGCCCTAGGTGAGTTTGGAAAAACTTAACTGGGGGTCAATCATAGATCATTATCCGAACTATGTATAGGACAATAACTGTTCGGAATGTTCTAACAGCCCTTAAGAGGACCGGACACAGGATCATATTTATGATAGTTCGGAAGTTTTTGAACACATGTGACTTGATATTGTGTTGTTTTTTTACAAGCTTCAGAAGCTCAAGAGCTCTGAAGACGAGCTTGACGCTCTGAACAGGAGATTCAACGAGGCTCAAGGTAAGCCGGATTAGAATATCCAAATTCTTCATTACCGTACTGTCAACGCAGTATTTTTGATATGTTTTAATGCTTACACAGCCTCGGCGAAGGAGATTGAGAAGCTCAAGGCCGAGCTTGAGAAGGTGAAGCAAGAGGCTGTGGTTGAGAGGGCGGCGGCCAAAGAAGCGGCTACCGCGCTATCCGCCTTAAGGGCCACCAGCGACAAACATGAAGCTCGGGTGGAGGAAATCCAACAGGAGCTCAAGGACGCAGACCAAAAGTGCGAGGACCTTGAGCGGAAAGGCAAGGAGCAGGCCGCCGAACTATCCACCCTAAAAACCTATCTCCAAAAGGAGCGGGTGGATAGGCGGTCTTTTGACAAGCAAGTCAACCAGGTCAAGGCTATCATGTATGATAAGCCGTATTTATTGCAGTGTGTCTTCGGGGATAGCAGGTTTGAGTTACTGACCCAAGTATGGCATTCCTCAAGCGCCTGCTTGGACCTCCAGAAGAGCACAGCGGACACGAACCAGTTCTATGCTTCGCGGGGAGAAGGAGATGAAGCTCGTCAATTTTGGGCGCAGTTTGAAGGCCCCGAGCGCCCTCCTCTCCTTGTTGAGCAGCTGAAGCAGCTGATGGAGCTACACCGGGTGGCAGAGCCGGCCATGAAGGATCTCTGCATCCGGCTATGGCCCAATGAGCCACTGCCGGGCAGCTACTTCGGCCTGGTGCAGATGCTGAGCAACGCCCCACCCCGGATCGACGTGCTAAGGCCATCCTCCTGTATCGAGGGGGCTCGGATGACCTTTGCGAAGGCCAAGGTGCACTGGCCATGGTTGGACCCGATGAAGATAACCACCGCCCCTCCGCCTCCTGGAAAGGAGCATAGGCACCCCAAGCTATACTTCTTCGAAGTAATGGAGGGTGCTCGGGCGATAGAGTCGCAGTGTTCGAGAGAGAACATGTATGCGTAAAGCGTTGTAATATGTCCGAAGACTTTTTAACGTGTTTATATTTAAGATGCATGGTTTATCATGTCTTTCATGTTTTGCATCATTTATAACTCCTGTGTGGCCGTTAAAACTGAAAGCGGTGAGTCGTGGGGTGTCTCTACCAATGCACTGTGACCCTTAGCCGAGCTATCGGTACCCGAAGGCGGTAGTGTGGGGCGGACAAGGCAATTGGACCATAATGCTTTATTGCTTTCACTTAGCCGTAGGGGCATGAGAAAGGAGTGCGGGGGCCTGATGACTAGCCCCCAGGGGTTTGTGATGTTCGGATGAACCGTGACCTAAGCCGATATCACATGGTTTTTGCTAATACCAAACCCATCGTATGACACGGAATAACCTCTGACTAGATTTAGTTAAGCTCGGATTTGCAGACTAGTTCTCGCGTACCATGACAGTTAGTTTTCGGCTTTGTCCGCTGAGGTGCTTGACCAGGCTAGCCGGAAGCACAATCGCAGCGGTTCTCCCTTTGCCCTTTTAGCCGAAGGAGCGGAACATAAAGGGGCAAGCACAGGAGCCGGGCAAACCCAACTATTGACCCAAGACATAGTTCGAAACCAATTCATATAAAGCGGAATTCCAAGACACCGAACGCAAAAATCAGTTGTGCTTAAGGCGATTTTCTTTAGTTCGAGCCCCCGGTCTATTAGCCGGTTGCATCGTAAAGTATACCAAACAGGTTCGCAAGAAGAGGGAGAAAATAGAGAGTGTGCCAGAAAAAGACAGCGAAGCGATCATGTACAATGGATCTATATTTTGCTCAACAACTCTTATTATCCAAATTGCCAATGCAACTGTTTACAGGTATTGAAAAATGAAATATAAAGCTTGCAGGAGGGTTGTACTAGGGGGTCTTCGATGGGTGACCTGACGTCCTCGATGTGCCCTGTAGTTTATCCGCTCCTGCGTCTCCTAAGGAGTTATATACCGCTATGGGCTTTGCTATTCGGCGAATGGACTTTTTGAAGAAAAGTCTTGAGAAGTCACCGAAGTGTGAATGAGGTTGATGCCGAAGCAGGTGCTTTATGGTACCTGCAGTCTGTCCGAAGACGTTTTGATGGGGATAGTTCGGTTCAGCCGAACACTTACCCTGGGGTAGTTTTCCCCACCGCTGCCCATGGAATCTTGAGCGCGAAGTTGTGCCTTCTCGGCACGTGCTTTGCTGGTGCTAGGGTTGTGCGATGGGGGGGCGAGTCCCTATTTATGGAGGGAAGAAAGTTCTGGGACTTCGGGTTGAAACAGAGCTCGCTTCCCAGCCTTACCTACCTTTACGGCGGATGTTGGTGTTTGCCGATCATCAGTGTAATGGAATTTGGCCGCTAGGCCAACGCATGTTCCTCAGTTCGGAGGGAGTGCTCCATGTTGCCGTTAACAGTAATGACCCCCTTGGGACCGGGCATTTTGAGCTTGAGGTATGCATAGTGTGGGATGGCATTAAAGCGAGCGAACGTTGTACGGACGAGCAGGGCATGATAGCCGCTGCGGAAAGGTACGATGTCAAAGATCAAGTCCTCGCTTCGAAAGTTGTCGGGCGAGCCGAACACTACTTCCAGGCTTACAGAGCCCGTGCACCGGGCTTCGATGCCTGGGATCACTCCTTTAAAGGTAGTGTTGCTGTGTTTGATCCTTGACGGATCTATACCCATCTTTTTCAGCGTGTCTGAGTAAATCAGATTGAGGCTACTTCCTCCGTCCATTAGGACTTTAGTGAGGTGATACCCGTCTATGATAGGTTCTAGGACGAGGGCGGACGAACCCCCATGACGAATACTGGTCGGGTGGTCGCGTCGATCGAAGGTGATCGGGTATGCCGACCAAGGGTTATACTTCGGGGCTACAGGCTCTACGGCATAGACCTCTCGAAGGGCGTGTTTCCTCTCCTTTTTGGGTATATGAGTGGCGTATATCATATTTACTGTTTTTACCTCTGGGGGGAATTTCTTTTGTCCGCCACCGATCGGACCGCGGGGCTCATCCTCGTCCTCGCTGCGTGGGCTCTTGGTTGGATCCTCGGATGCGAGCTTGCCGGCCTGTTTGAATACCCAACAGTTACGGTTGGTGTGATTGGCGGGCTTCTCTTGAGTACCATGGATCTGGCAAGGCCTCTCCATGATCTTATCCAGCGGGGTGGGTCCGTCGCGATTGCCTATAGGAGGCTTCTTCCACTGCCCAGGTCGGGAGTTGCGGAAGCTGGTGTTAACGGCCGTGTCATCGGCATCACTGTTGTTGTGCCGGCACTTATTCTTATTGCACTTTGGTTTCCCGTTTCTGTCCCGAACTTCGGAGGTTCCGGGGTCTTCGGGGTTGTGGCAACGTCTTGCTAGCCAGTTATCCTCGCCCGCGCAAAAGCGAGTCATGAGTGATGTGAGAGTAGACATTGTCCTAGGTTTATCCTGGCCGAGCTGACGAGCCAGCCACTCATCCCGAATATTGTGCCTGAAAGAGGCTATTGCTTCGGCGTCTGGGCAGTCAACGATCTAGTTTTTCTTGGTCAAGAATCGGTTCCAGAATAGCCGTGCAGATTCTCCTGGCTTCTGGACGACGTTGCTTAGGTCGGAGGAGTCCGGCGGCCGAACATAAGTGCCCTGGAAGTTAGATTGGAATGCATCTTCTAGATCCTCCCAGCACCCAATGGAGTTTTCGGGGAGGCTGTTTAACCAGTGCCGAGCTAGCCCCTTAAGCTTCAGGGGTAGGTACTTGATGGCGTGGGGGTCATCTCCTCGCGCCATGTGGATGTGGAGGAGGAAATCCACAATCCATACGGTTGGGTCAGTTGTCCCATCATATTGTTCTATGTTTATGGGTTTAAACCCTTCCAGGAACTGATGCTGCATCTCCTCGTCCATGAAACACAGTGGGTGGGCAGCGCCTCTGACCCGGGCTATGTCACGCCGGTGATTGGCATCTGTCCTAGCCCGGTTTCGTTCCCGACCTCTATTGTTGCGGTCGAGCCAAGGCCGGTACCCTTCCCGTCTATCGGGTGAGTATCCCCTGGATCCGTAGATGGATCTCGTACGACCTGCTCTGTGGTCCAGGTCGTGTCACAGGTCGAACCTGTCGTCGGGCTCTAGTGGCTCCTTTCCCCGTCCACGGGGTATCGTCGGCATATAACCGGTGCCGTCAGCCGTCCTCGAGGACTGGCTTGTCGTATGGGGTATGTTTGGGAGATGGCATATCAGTGAGCTCATCATCGAATTGTGGCAGCAGCCTTCTACATGGATAGCTCTTAGGTTGGTCCAATAGACCGGTACCGTATCCTTCCTCAGCTGAGAGGACTCTCGTCCATCGATCGTTGAGGTTGTCTTGTTTGGCTTTAAGCTGCCGTTCTTTTGCTTTCAGGCTGCGGGCCGTGGCTATAAGTTGTTGCCTGAACAGCTCCTGATCTTCAGGATTATCAGGGATGGCAAAGTCATCGGCTTCCGGGATGTCCTCCTCCTCGACAGGGGGAAGGTAATTGTCGTCCTCGGAATCATTTAGATCGTCGGGGTTGCGCTGGTCTTTTGGCCCCTCCTGACCCTCTAACGGGTGTTCGGGGATATCGGGATCGCCGAGGTCTTCCGGGGTATCACCGTCCCCGGTGCCATCGGTAGCTTTTCTTCCCTTTTTTCCTTTTGACCATTTATGCGGCTTTCGGCGTCTTGACGGCGCTTCACCCGATTTGTCGCCATCGTTCTTCGGAGTGTCCACCATGTAGACATCGTATGTGGAGGTGGCAGTCCACCACCCAGTGTTAACGGGGGTGAGGGCGTGATCCTCCTCATCCATGTAATCTGCCTCCTCAGAGGCATAGTCAACATGTCGGTTAAATCTTCGATAGTGGATACTAAGTGGGTGGTGGGTGGGACAAAAAATTCATCCTGACCCGTCTTAAGCCCGATCTGAGCACATATCGGGGTTGGGTTGTCACCAATATTCATCGATGAGATCCAATCTAGGGCCTCGTTGAGTATCGAGAGCTCGATCGGATCAGCTTGCTCAGAGCTTCCGGAGTTGGCCTCCGATGCGTCTGCGCAGGGGGGGTGTTTGGTAAGAACAGGTGTCCGGACGTCCGGAACTATGAGCGGGTCCGGACTGAAGGTTGGGTCCTCGCCAGGGCATATCCTATGAGCAGGACCGAAAGACGGATCTGAGGTTAAAGCCCCAGAGTCTTTGGGCCTGGCAGGCAAGACTGCAAGCCTGGTCAGTGACAGGTCGCCCCGAGAGTCTACGGAGAACTCCAGGTTCCTGAATCTGATCTCTTGATCAGGGGCGAAACTTCCAACTCAGCCTAGATGGCCGATCGGGTCAGCGTGCAGCACAATGCTGCCGAAAGCGAAGATCTGTTCGGGGACGAAAGTGCCCGTATTGCAGACCCCTTCATTGATGACAAGGCGAGCCATCGATTCCTTTGACGATCACAGCGAAACTCTCAATGAAAGCACCAATGTCGGTGTCAAAACCGGCGGATCTCGAGTAGGGGGTCCCGAGCTGTGAGACTAGAATCGAAGGTAACAGGAGACGAAGGAGACGATGTTTACCCAGGTTCGGGCCCTCTTAGGGAGGTAATACCCTACGTCCTGCTTGATTATATTGATGGTATAAGGGTTACAGAGTTGATCTACCTCGAGATCGAATAGCTAAACCCTAGATGAGTTGTGCTCCGGCTACAACCTAAAACCCTCCGGCTTATATAGACGCCGAGGATACCTAGGGTTTACACATGGTCGGTTACATGTCGAAGGGATAAACATGCCTATTCACTACTACAAACATGGAGGATACACCACGATTCGCGAAGCTTCCTTCCTGGAAACAAGGTCTTTGATCAATCCAATGCTCGGCCCGCGGCCCATATAGTCCGGCCCATAAGAAATAGGTCGGCCACCCGAGGACCCCTTAAACCAGGACTCCCTCACCCCCCGCTGAAGGTGTTTGCCGATATCGCTAATGATCCGAAGGTAGCGGCCGCTGCTCCTGGTTTCACTCTCAGTGATTACTTAAGCGATGAGGTATAGTTCCAAATTGCTGAGGTAGCCTATAAATACAAGCACAGGAAGCCTCTCGTCAGACCTGAGGAGCTAAATGATCTACCAACACAGATGCGAAAATTGCATGAGTGGTACATGAAAGCCTCAAAGACAGGGACATGCTGGATCATGGTGAGAATTAAAGATGAGCATTACTACAATGGAAAAGATCAAATGCTCATTGAATTTGATGAATTATTTTAGTTATACAATCAAGACGCCATCGAAAAATCTATCATCAGTTGCTATTGTTTGCAAGTATCATTTCTGTAATTAAGCCTCTATAGCTCAGCTCGTTCATTGCATGTATAATTATCTTGTCTATGTTAATTATGCAGGAAGAAGGTCCTCGAATGCAAAATAGATCGAATCTATGACATTGGGTTCATTAACCCACATATTGTTAATGAATATACGCTACAAAAGCATGCCAAGGACACAGAGAAGGTCTTGCTCAGGGCGTTAGTTGAACAACAAACCAAAAGGGAAATACTATTCCCTTACAACTTCCAGTGAGTGTTAATTATACTGTCTTGTACACATTCTGTTTCGCTTAATCGATGTTAAGTACTATAATTGATGGGTTATGCATGCACAGGTTCCACTTTATACTGCTAGTCATTCAGTTTGACGCAGGAAAAGTACTTATCATGGACTCGTTACGAAAAGACCTTGCGTTGTGGGCGGACATGCAAAACATGCTCCAGAGGTAATTACAATCATTATCTTACTATATCGGCAACGTTCATTCATTTCATGACATCAAGTAATTAATAACTCCTTTATTCATTTTTTTGCCGGACATGGGTTGGAAAAAGTTCACCCAGAAGGCTAAGGGTGAATGGAGAGAAGAACTGCATTTTCAACAAGTCAATGTAAGTAGTACTAGCTAGGTCCGCGCATCTCTTTGATTCTAGTTTCAATACCATTAATTATAATGCTTGATTATTGTTTTGATTGAACTATATTCTCGTAAAGTGCTCGAGGCTGGGATCCGGGAATAACTTATGTGGATACCACGTTTGCGAGTTCATGCACCAGACGACCTGTGAGAAGGGCAGAATCTTAGAACAACTTGAAGTACGTAAACAATATTCACAATTTTATTTTATTAACATCAATTGTGTTGAGTTTTTTTTATATATTGACCCCTCTTCTTTAAATAGATCGAACGGAAGCGGGACGAACTCCTACCAAAGAGTCGCATCAGAGCAATTCAAGAGGAATTGGCCGGATTCTTCCTTGACCATGTCATAGATAAAAACAGAGAATACCATCTGGAATTGGATGCTGATTTTAGATAATTAGATACTAGTGATAGTAAGGAATATTATATTGTATATATGCATGAACGTGTACTATTGTAGTAGCGTCGATATATTCATCATTTATCTATGTTATATTCATCACGATGTTGTGTA
Organism: Elymus sibiricus; assembly: GCA_039707655.1. NCBI lineage: Eukaryota > Viridiplantae > Streptophyta > Magnoliopsida > Poales > Poaceae > Elymus > Elymus sibiricus. The sequence continues at coordinate 511,247,661 of CM077671.1, forward strand.
ACGGTTTCTTCATTGCTATTAGTAGCTAGCGTCGAGTTGAATGGAAGACATAAAATGAAAACAAAAACCCCTAAACCCTCCAAAACCCAAAACCCCTCCTTTCAAAAAAAAGCGCTGGGCTGGTACTGACGCGTGGCAGCCTTTTAGTCCCGGTTGGTGTTGCCAACCGGGACTAAAGGTCCTCATGCCTGGGTGCCCGATAGCAAACACGTGGAGCTCCTTTAGTCCCGGTTCGTAGCCCAACCGAGACTAAAAGTGAGGGCCTTTAGTCCCCATTGATTAGTCCCGGTTGGAGAACCGGGACTAAAGGCCTTCTTGAACCGGGACTGATGCCCTGTTTTCTACTAGTGCATGGTAGAAACTGTGTGTGATATCTTCATAATTGCACACGAGATTTCCGTGGTGACCATCCGCCATGCATGATATCATCACAAAAGTTTCCCAAAAATTTACGCGTGGGATCTTCTTTGCATCATGCACGGTTTCCTATTGGCTCACGTGTGAGATAAGGTGCTATCGCAAACGATTGAGGAGCTCCTACGCAGACGTCCAAGTGCTGCAAATTGTCTGCGATTTCTTATGTATCACCAATGTTTCAGTTTATATCTCATGTGCTTTTCCTGTAGATCATAGGCGGTTAGACTATGAGTTGCGTGTGCTTTCCATTCTGGATCGCACAAGCTTAGTTGCTTGAACCATGTGCGTTGAAATGGCCAGGTTATTGTAAAATATCGCATTTGAATCACCTCGCGAGTAGCAAATTCGCCACAATATGCAATCGAACAAATAGTGTCCACATCAAGAACATCCATGATAATTTGCCACAATATGCAATTGAACCAATAATGTCCACAGGAAGAACATTCATCATAATTCGCGACAATATGCAATTGAGCAAGTGCTAGATAAACTCCACAGATGTATGGACATATGCAATACATAATCATAGTGTATGAAACATGAAGACATGATCACATGGAAAACAATGCATCCATGCGTATATGTTTAGCTCATAACACTATATGAATGCATACTTATTCTTGGGAGATATGAATCTGAAATCTTCACATGCTCGACTAGACTTTATATAGTGTTTCACAAAGAAGGTGCTGATAAATTTTCTAACAGACAACAATTCATCTGCGGCGAGCGGTTCACAGGTCATCGGTCCAATGATCAACTATAGGATTTTTAAATCAGAATGTGACATACGTGTGGAGTAGAAGATAGTAATTAAGAAATAGACCTACTGGTTCTATTTTGTTAGCATCAGCACCACATTCATCATGTCTGCATAGGTTCATCATGTGTGCGCAAACGTAGTATCCACATAGGTTGGTCCATTGTTGATGTTGAGGACACTGAAATTTTTTGTACACTACGAGTCATGTATTTGCCCTATTAGGAACAACCTAACCGGTGTAAGTTTTTTTTGGAGGGAAATAGAAAGAGGTTGACTTAGAAACTTGAACATCTGACTAGCATTTTCTGAAAATAACGGATTTTGATATCTTACCGGAGAAACGATCACGTGCTGCAATGGTAGTTGGCGGTTGAACCGTCTCTCTCATAAAGTTATGTTCTTTGACAATACACTGCAAATGAAGATGATTTTTCACATACTCAATTCTTCAACCAGATACGAGCACACCATATTAACATCAAAGAATTCAATACCTATCCATGAAATCCTGAAGATGATTCAGATCCTGAGGCTTATTTGAGTCTGTGAGAGAATCCAGGTAGTAAATTGTGTTCCGTTTTGAAACAATGACCACCAAGATCCAGTGATGGCTACAGTTTAAGAAAACCTTGAACTTACGAACTTTGTCGAAAATAGAAAGACGATCAATGTATGCGTGGTTGTATATTTAACTTACCATTCATGGTATGGCCACATGAAGAATTCTGCTACCTGTAACTTCCACAAGATATTGGCGACATGATCACTAGAATCCTTGCGTGTAACATTATTACGTAACAAAATGTCATTTGCTATAGGATCTATGAAATATGCATGCACCCTCATTGATCGTTGCACCGTCAATCCCCTGAGAGGAATACACTACAGTTAGCTTTTTCTCGTTTACAACCTTGTATGGAGAAGTTGATCAGAGTTTGTGAAGTACTTACATACCCTTTGTTAAGAAGATCTTCTACTTGCCTCTGAATTTCCTTCATCTCCTCTGGGTTTGCTTGGTACGGTGGTCGGTTTGGTAGTGGGCGCCCGGAACCAAGTCGATTTGGTGTTCAATGCCTCGCTTCGGTGGCAGCCCGGGCGGCACCTGCTTGGGAAACACATCCTTATATTCCTGCAAAATATCAAATATAACACTAGGAAGAATTGAAGGTAAGTCGTTAGCAGTCAATAAAGTTTCCTTGTACATCAGTACAAATAGTGGATTAATAGGTTCTCTCAATTCCCGCATATCCATTATCCTAGCCATCATAACTAATCCCTATTTCTCCCGGGGCTTGGTCATATTTGGTTGTGGAGCTTTTGGCTGTGGGAACACTCCCTCACTATGTTGGTGGCTCACTCTTTGTGTATGATCACCCTCTCCCTTTTTCTTTCATTTTCTTTTCATCTCATCAAGATATACTTCTTTGTGTGTCATGGGCAGCCAAGTGAACTTTTCTCCTCTATGGACAAAACAAAAGCGATTCGCACACCTGCTAATTTGCACATCACGGTCATGCAACCATGGTCGTCCTTGAAGCAAGTGACAAGCGTGCATCAGCACCACATCACACTCAACTTCATCCTGATATGTTCCCACTGAAATTGGTATTCTCACGCTGCTCACCGCCTTTATTGCGCCACAATCATTCAGTCAGTGCATGTGGTATGGATGTGGGTGACGTTTTGTTTGCAATTGAAGCTTCTGAACCATCTTCGTGCTTGCAATATAGTTACAAATGCCACTATCCATAATCACTCGGCATAGCTTTGAGTTGACAAGGCAACGGGTGTGGAAAACATTATGCCGCTGCCCCTTTTCCTCCTCCACAACCAGGGCATTAAGTGAACGGCATGCAACCAAAGCTTCACCATTAAGTTCTTCATGAGATAATATAGTGCCTCCTACTTCCCAGCCTAGCTCCTCTTCCACTTCATTGTTGCCACCTTCAGGGTCACTTTCAGACTCCCATTCACCGCGTTCATTGATGATCATAGTTCTTTTGCTTGGACATTCTGAAGAAATGTGACCTCTTCCTTTGCACTTGTGGCATTGAATGCCGCTGCTGCGCGTAGAACTCTTTTGTGCAGGTGGAGCGGAGGGTGCTCCTGTTGTAGGTGATGGCCTTTTATCTTGATTACGAATAGCGGGTGAGGAAGCCGTCGAAGCATGTGGGAGCCTCGGTGGAGCACCCTCAAACCGGGAACCATATGGTTGTTTGATACGTCACCATCGTATCTACTTTTCCAAATTCTTTTGCCCTTGTTTTGGACTCTAATTTGCATGATTTGAATGGAACTAACCCGGACTGATGTTGTTTTCAGCAGAATTGCCTTGGTGTTATTTTTGTGCAGAAATAAAAGTTCTCGTATTAACCTGAAAATGTACGGAGAATATTTTTGGAATTAATAAAAAATACTGGCGAAAGAATCAACCGAAGGGGGTCCACCACCTGGCCACAAGCTAGGGGGCGCGCCCCCCCCTAGGGCGCGCCCCTTGTCTTGTGGGCCCCCTGGAGCTCCTCCGACCTCAATTCCAACTCTATATATTCCTATTCGCGGAGAAAAAAAAATCAGAGAAGAGTTCATCGCATTTCACGATACGGAGCCGCCGCCACCTCCTGTTCTTCCTCGGGAGGGCAGATCTGGAGTCTGTTTTGGGCTCCGGAGAGGGGAAATCGACGCCGTCGTCATCACCAACCATCCTTCATCACCAATTTCATGATGCTCTCCGCCGTTCATGAGTAATTCCATCGTAGGCTTGCTAGACAGTGATGGGTTGGATGAGATCTACCATGTAATCGAGTTAATTTTGTTAGGGTTTGATCCCTAGTATCCACTATGTTCTGAGATTGATGTTGCTATGACTTTGCTATGCTTAATGCTTGTCACTAGGGCCCGAGTGCCATGATTTCAGATCTGAACCTATTATGTTTTCATGAATATATATGTGTTCTTGATCCTATCTTGCAAGTTGTAGACACCTATTATGAGTTATGATCCGCATCCCCCAGGGTGACAATAACTGGGATTCTTTCCGGTGATTACCGTAGTTTGAGGAGTTCATGTATTCACTAAGTGCTAATGCTTTGGTCCGGTTCTCTATTAAAAGGAGGCCTTAATATCCCTTAGTTTCCATTAGGACCCCGCTGCCACGGGAGGGTAGGACAAAAGATGTCATGTAAGTTCTTTTCGATAAGCACGTACGACTATATATGGAATACATGCCTACATTATATTGATGAATTGGAGCTAGTTCTGTGTCACCCTATGTTATAACCATTGCATGATGAATGCCATCCGACACAATTATCCTTCACTGATCCATTGCCTACGAGCTTTTCACATATTGATCTTTGCTAAGTTACTTTACTGTTGCCACTGTTACAATCACTACAAAACTGCTATTGTCACTTTTGCCATCGTTACCGTTACTTCCATACTACTTTGCTACTGAATACTTTGCTGCAGATATTAAGTCTTTTCAGGTGTGGTTGAATTGACAACTCAGCTGCTAATACTCGAGAATATTCTTTGGATCCCCTTGTGTCGAATCAATAAATTTGGGTTGAATACTCTACCCTCAAAAACTGTTGCGATCCCCTATACTTGTGGGTTATCAAGACCTTTTTCTGGCGCCGTTGCCGGGGAGCATAGCTCTATTCTCCGAGTCACTTGGGATTTATATCTGTTGATCACTATGAAGAATCTGAAAGACCCAAAAACCAAGATCTATCCCTCTACTACGAGGGGAGGTAAGGAACTGCCATCTAGCTCTGCACTTGATTCACCTTCTGTTATGAGTAAACTTGCGACACCACCACCTGCTACTAATTCTGATATGTCGCAAGTAATTGATGATGCTACTTATGCTATGCATGATGCTTATGATGATACTTTGCTTGATAATACTATGCCACTGGGTGAATTTCTTGATGAACAAATTGCTAGAGTCAAAGCTGAAACTAATGATATTTCTGAAACTGATGAAATTATTGAAACTGAACACTATGAGACACCTACTAGACCTATCTCTCCTAGATATGAATTGCCTAATATACCTAAGGGTTATGTTATGGAGGGAGAGGTAGCTAGGGACTTTCTTGCTTGTAAGGATAGAGATGATCTTAAGAAATGACTATGCAAGTGGAAGGAAAAATCTTTGAATGCTAGAATGCAATATGATCCTAAGTTTGCTACTTCACCTATCTTTGTTACTGATAAGGATTATGAATTCTCTGTCGATCCTGAGTTAATTACTTTGGTTGAATCTGATCCTTTCCACGGTTATGAATCTGAAACTGTTGTGGCACATCTTACTAAATTGAATGATATAGCCACCCTATTTACTCATGAGGAAAAAATTCGTTATTACTATATTCTTAAGTTGTTTCCTTTCTCATTAAAGGGTGATGCTAAGGTATGGTTTAATTCTCTTGCTCCTGGTTATGTGCGTAGTCCCCAGGAAATGATATATTACTTCTCTGAAAAATATTTTCCTGCCCATAAGAAACAAGCTGCCTTGCAGGAAATATTTAACTTTGTGCAAATTGAAGAAGAGAGTCTCCCACAAGCTTGGGGGAGGCTTCTCCAATTACTTAATGCTTTGCCTAATCATCCTCTCAAGAAAAATGAAATACTTGATATCTTTTATAATGGACTAACCGATGCTTCTAGGGACCACCTAGATAGTTGTGCTGGTTGTGTTTTCAAGGAATGAAATGTTGAATTGTTGAATGATAGTTGTGCTTAGACCTATCTTTTTGCGTATGCGCTTGACTGATATTCTGAAAATGTCTCCTTATGCTAAGTATATGAAAGATATTGTGACAAATAAAAGAAAGATACCGGAAGCTGAGATTTCCACCATGCTTGCTAATTATACCTTTAAGGGTGGAATACCAAAGAAATTAGGAGATCCCGGAGTACCTACTAGACCATGCTCTATTAAAAGAAACTATGTTAAAACTGCTTTATGTGACCTTGGAGCTGGTGTTAGTGTTATGCCTTTCTCTTTGTATCATAGACTTGATTTGAATAAGTTGACACCTACTGAAATCTCTTTGCAAATGGCTGATAAATCAACTGTTTTACCCATCGGTATTTGTGAAGATGTGCCTGTCGTAGTTGCAAATGTTACTATCCTAACGAACTTTGTTATTCTTGATATTCCCGAGGACGACAGTATGTCGATCATCCTTGGTAGACCCTTTTTGAATACTGCAGGGGCTGTTATTGATTTCAACAAAGGCAATGTCACTTTTCATGTTAATGGTAATGAGCATACGGTACACTTTCCAAAGAAACAACCTCAAGTTCATAGTATCAACTCCATTGAAAAAAATTCAAAGATTATTATTGGAGATTTTGAATTCCCTCTCCCTACTACCAAAAAGAAATATGATATACTTATATACTTATTGGTGGGGACATGCATATCCCCATTGAGGTAACCTAGTGTTATTCGAAAATTCTCCGGTTCCGTGTCATTCGAAAAAGGTTTGTCAATAAGACTTGATCAACCTTATTGATGGATTCTTTTTAATGAGCATGAGATGGATGAATTTAGAAGTCATAACCTTTTGTACCCAACTTTTACTTTCTGTTATTTAGGTTAAATAAAGCAAAAATGTTATTATTTTTCTGTTTTCTGATTTATCCGTGCAATGAAAAATGACCTGAAAATAAAAGTTCTCCAAATGCCCTGAAAATGTAGTATGCTTTTTTCTGGAATATTTAAGAATTTTTGGCACTGAGAACACATCAGGGGGCTGCACCAGTGGGCCACAAGCCTGCAGGGCGCGCCCACCCCCCTGGGCGCGCCCCCTGGCTTGTGGGTCCCACGTAGGGTCCCCTCACTTATTCCAGCACCCATCCAATTCGTCTTCCTCCAGAAAAAATCCCACCATTGCTCAAACCCGTGTTCTAGCTCATTTTGCTGCCATTTTCAATCTCCTTGTGCAAAGCTCCATTTGCAAAACTGTTTTGGGGGATTGTTCTTCGGTATGTGACTCCTCCAATGTTCCAATTAGTTTTTGTTCTAGTGCTTTATATATTGCAAATTTTTGCTGCTGCGGTGACCTTGTTCTTGAGCTTGCATGTGAAATTTGTATGGTCCCAAGTAGTTTTGAAGCATGATATAGTCTCTAGGCACTTGTGGGAGTAGTTGCTATAAGTTTTGTTGAGTTTTGTTCACCTTTATTGTGAGTCAATAAAAATTTCAGAAATGTTTCAGAAAAAGAAAGATGTTAAGGAGAATATACCAAGGTGGTTCCTCGAGCACGAAGACCCCGAGACTCGCAATACATGAGCCCGACTTTGAACCACCGAGGGAAGCTCAAGTGCGGCCTTGTGAATGGCCGTCGGATCAATTCATGGTCCATGCCGGTTTCAAGGAAGAATTTTACGTGTACATATGAAATGCCGTCCTTGAAGATTTCATTTCGGACCAATGCCCAAGCAATATTATCAACTCACTGATTCCTTCGTGCAGAGGTTTGAATTTTCATCCAGGCGTAATACGCATTCTGTCCTATTTAATCTTTATGATAAATCTTATACTATGGACCTAGAAGATTTTAACCGTGCATGCAAAATTCCACAATGGGGCAGCCATAGTGATCCTCACAAAACTGAATATAATGATTTTCTTGCTAGCATCACTATGGGAGAAACTAGAAACATTACACAGGCTACCTTGGGGAGCATTCACTTTCCTGCTATACATTATTTTGCTCTCTTCATAGGTAGATGTATTAACAGTAAACATGATCATAGCCACCTTTGCGTACCTGATCTTAGTATTCTTAAGAGTGCGGTCATGGGTGATAGATGATATAACTTGGGGGCTATTATTGCTAGGAGGTTACATAAAAATGCTAAGGATGGAGATTTCTTTGGCGGAATTTATGCCACCCGGGTATCTAATTATCTTGGGGTACCCATAAGGGAGAATGATATTGAGTTACCACTTGCTTTTCTTGATTATGAGGCTATGGTGCGCTACCAGTTTCTTGAGAGGAACGAACAGTCCCTCCTGTACCGACTAATTTTTGATAGACAGCGTGCTATCCATATTACCCTTCCTGCTCCTGCCTTCTTTAACTTTCAGGAAAAACGGAGACACTTTATAACCAGAGAGGAGGCAAATGAGTACGAGAGAGAGGCGGAAGCCGCTTGCCTCCGTGCTGCAGCCATTCAGGCGGTAGCCGCCGCAACCCAGTACAACCCCAACTATGACTTTGGATATTATCCGGGTCAGCCATGGCCCTAGACCAACTTAGGCTAAAAGCCTAAGCTTGGGGGAGTACGTATTTCTCACCAATATTACATTCATGTTCACACACTCATCTTAGTAGTCGGTGCTTATACTTTTCCATGGTATTTTATTTCTTCTTTCTGCTTTCTTCTTTTGTGTTTAATTAACCTTGAGAAAAAACAAAAAAATTAGTTCTAGCTTTACCTTTTAGTTTGTTTAGTTGTTTCATTAAAAGAAAACCAAAAAAGATTTCTCGTTCTTTTTTTGCTTGTTGGGAGCTTTCCCGTGTAAATAGCTTTTCTCGTTCTTGTTTTGAAATTTCTTTTCTTTGGGTCGTAAGGAGAAGACCACAATGAAAACGTTGAGTGGCTCTCATATGCATTATTGTTTATCTTACAGAGAGCCCATATTACCTTGCCATCTCCTTTGAGTTATTGTTTGCAGATTCTAGTTTAGTCCAATGCACGTGCACTCTCTTTATTATTCACACAGTTCGGTCATGCAAGTGAAAGGCAATAATGACGATATATGATGAAGTGATTGAGATGGAGAAAAGCCGGTTCGAACTCGACCTATTTTGTTTTTGTAAATATGATTAGCTCATCGTTCTGGATTCAGCTCATTATGGATGAAACATGTTTGCAATGACAATTAGAGATCATAGTTACTCATGCCATGCTTAATTAGCTAGGAGTGTATAATGGTTTGTCTTGAGTGCCAACATGCATTTTAAAATGGTTGTGATATAGTATGATAGAATGGTATCCTCCTCTGAATGATTCGAGTGGCTTGACTTGGCACATGTTCACGCGTGTAGTTGAAACAAAATCAAAATAGCCTCACAATATTTATGTTCATGGTGGTTTATATCCTACTCATGCTTGCATTCAATGTTGGTTAATCTCAATGCATGTTTATGACTGTTGTCGCTCTCTAGTTGGTCGCTTCCCAGTCTCTTGCTAGCCTTCACCTGTACTGAGTGGGAATACTGCCTGTGCATCCATCTCCATAAACCCAAAGTTGTTCCATATGAGTCCACCATACCTACCTATATGCGGTATTTACCTGCCGTTCCAAGTAAATTTGCATGTGCCAAACTCTAAACCTTCAAATAATACTCTGTTTTGTATGCCCAAATCGCTCATGTAGTGACTAGGGGCTGTCAGTCTCTTCCATGCTAGGTGGGTTATTCTCACGATATGTGTTGATTCACTATCATTCACGAGAAAGTGGCTGGTATTCGGGATGCCCAGTTCCATGCTCAAAAATCAAATCAAAATATAATGAAACAAAACTCCCCCAGGATTGTTGTTTGTATGGACGGTACTCGTGGATTCGGCTCGCCATGGAGTGTGATTGATTTGGTGGAGGGGGAGTAAAAACTTTACTATTCTATTTGGGAACCGCCTATAATGTATCTAGCATGGAAGATATCGAGATCTCTTGGTTGTTATGTTGACAATGAAAGCATACCTCTCAAAATTATTATTCATCCCTGTTTTAAAAGTTCGAGCTCTGGCACCTCTGCAAATCAATGCTTCCCTCTGCGAAGGGCCTATCTATTTTACTTTACTATTGAGTCATCCTCCTCTTATAAAAAGCATCAGTTAGAGAGCACCACCATCATTTGTATGCTTTGTTATTAATTGATATTGAGTATGATTGTAACTGGATCTCTTTTACCATGAATTACAATGTTTAGTCAGTCCTCGTTCTTCAGAGGTGCTCTGCATTTATGTTTTGCGGTCTCAGAAAGGGCGCGAGATACCATTATATCATATTGTATCATGATTGTTTTGATAAAATTATTGTCATCCAAGATTTATAATTATTGCTTGCTAGTTGATTATGCCATTGATATGAGTAAATGTGAGACCTAAATGTTATTGTGAATGTGGTTAGTTTATAATCTTTGCTGAAAATCTGAACATCAGTTAGACATATTTACAACAACAAGATCAAACAGAGTTTGTAAAAGTTTTTCTTTATCACTTTCAGTTTGTCAACTGAATTGCTTGAGGACAAGCAATGGGTTAAGCTTGGGGGAGTTTATACGTCTCCATCGTATCTACTTTTCCAAACTCTTTTGCCCTTGTTTTGGACTCTAATTTGCATGATTTGAATGGAACTAACCCAGACTGATGCTGTTTTCAGCAAAATTGCCTTGGTGTTATTTTTGTGCAGAAATAAAAGTTCTCGGATTGACCTGAAAATTTACGGAGAATATTTTTGGAATTAATAAAAAATACTGGCGAAAGAATCAACCGGAGGGGGTCCACCACCTGGCCACAAGCCAGGGCCCCCCCCTAGGGCGCGCCCCTGTCTTGTGGGCCCCCTGGAGCTCCTCCGACCTCAATTCCAACTCTATATTCCTATTCGTGGAGAAAAAAATCAGAGAGAAGAGTTCATCGCGTTTCACGATACGGAGCCGCCGCCACCTCCTGTTCTTCCTCGGGAGGGCAGATCTGGAGTCTGTTTTGGGCTCCGGAGAGGCGAAATCGATGCCGTCGTCATCACCAACCATCCTTCATCACCAATTTCATGATGCTCTCTGCCGTTGGTGAGTAATTCCATCGTAGGCTTGCTGGACGGTGATGGGTTGGATGAGATCTACCATGTAATCGAGTTAGTTTTGTTAGGGTTTGATCCCTAGTATCCACTATGTTCTGAGATTGATGTTGCTATGACTTTGCTATGCTTAATGCTTGTCACTAGGGCCCGAGTGCCATGATTTCAGATCTGAACCTATTATGTTTTCATGAATATATATGTGTTCTTGATCCTATCTTGCAAGTTGTAGACACCTATTACGAGTTATGATCCGCATCCCCCAGAGTGACAATAACTGGGATTCTTTCCGGTGATTACCGTAGTTTGAGGAGTTCATGTATTCACTAAGTGCTAATGCTTTGGTCCGGTTCTCTATTAAAAGGAGGCCTTAATATCCCTTAGTTTCCATTAGGACCCCGCTGCCATGGGAGGGTAGGACAAAAGATGTCAGGCAAGTTCTTTTCCATAAGCACGTATGACTATATATGGAATACATGCCTACATTATATTGATGAATTGGAACTAGTTCTGTGTCACCCTATGTTATAACCATTGCATGATGAATGCCATCCGACACAATTATCCATCACTGATCCATTTCCTATGAGCTTTTCACATATTGATCTTTGCTAAGTTACTTTACTGTTGCTACTGTTACAATCACTACAAAACTGCTATTGTCACTTTTGCCATCGTTACCGTTACTTCCATACTACTTTGCTACTGAATACTTTGCTGTAGATATTAAGTCTTTTCAGGTGTTATTGAATTGACAACTCAGCTGCTAATACTCGAGAATATTCTTTGGCTCCCTTGTGTCGAATCAATAAATTTGGGCTGAATACTCTACCCTCGAAAACTGTTGCGATCCCCTATACTTGTGGGTTATCATTGTTGTGTTCTCTACCATGAGGATGTGGTCGCGCGGCCTTGAAAGCCACAAGCACGACTATTACACATATTCTTCTTCTCAACTCATACAGCTTGATGTACCACATCTTGCAGTATATCATAAGGAAACATCTCCACAAAATCTGAGATCTCATCATTCAGCCCATGTAAAAATCTCGCCATCTTTGCCTCATCACTCTCATGGGTTCTTGTTCGAATCAGCAGCACCTCCATCTCTTTATAGTACTCCTCAACCATGCGAGAACCTTGAGTGAGCTCCTTCAACCGCTTGTACAATTGCCTCTCATAGTATGATGGAACAAAATGACGCCTCGTGACTTGCTTCATCAAAGCCCAGCTGCGGATATAATTATTGCCCGACATCAATCGGTCATCTTGTAGCTGATTCCACCATGTAAGAGCATAACCAGAGAACTCCATAACAACAAGATCAACTCTCTTGGTTTCAGAAAATCCATGGATGCAAAAGATCTGGCCGCACTTCTCTTCCCACTCAATTTATGCATCTGGATCCTCCTTTCCCGTGAATGATGGCACATGTAGCTTCACTCTTGCTTGGTTGTCACGGTCATCTTGATCACGACGGTCATAATGATGACCATTGCGACCAAAATCAGCACCACGGTGAGGTGGGGAGTAGGGATCATAGTCCCTCATGCCTTCCTCTTCGTCACCATGCTTGGGGAGATCTTCATGGAAGATGTCATCACCATCATGTGCAGCTCGTCGCCGGTGATCAGCAGCAAACCCGCGAGGATCGGGACTTGCCCACGAGCTTCTCCTCCATGCAGCCCACCCTCATGAGGGGGAGCAAAGACGCCATGCCTCCGTTCAGCACCAACAAGAGGGGCACCGTGGTCAGTGCCTCCTGCATCTCTTCCACGACCATCATGGTGATCCTCGTTTCCTTGTCGTCCCTGCTTGTTGGCGGCCATCAAGGCAACGGGGTTGTGTTGATGTTGATCCCCATTACCCGCGATAGGAAGAAGACCTCCGAACATACTTTGCATAGCTGTAGCTATACTTTCTTCAATGAAATCACCAAGCGCCGCACAAGTCTTTGGGAAGTCACCTTCCAGATTTTAATGTGCATGTACACTTGAGTTGGAACCTGGCATGTTAACTCTTGGAAACAAGAAAAATATATATGTGGAAAACACTCAGCTCACCTTGTTGCTTACCCAAATTCTAATGATTCCTTGGCGGTCGTGCGGTAGTGGAGAATCAGGACCGGAAGGGTGAATGAAAAGAAACAAGCTGACAGTTTTTGGGTGGAGCTTGGTGAGGTAAAAATGGGGATACTAATGTTGAGATCTAATCGATGCAAACCAGATAAAACAAGAAAAGTTTTGTAGATCCTTGCACCAGTTTGAGCTACAACACTTGCCAAAACAACTTCTGAAATTTCTCACCAAACTGAATATGATTGAACACTTTGTCAACACCTTCTCTCTTCTTCTCTTTTTTTATTATTTTCTCTTTCTTTTTCCTGCATTTTTTCTCTCTCTTTTTATGCTTCTTTTTTTCCTCTTTTTTTTGCTCAGAAGATCCAACAACAAGACTCAGAAAAAAGAAAAAAAATAGCAGCAACTTTGGATAGAACTTGGTGCAAACACAAAGAGGAAAGCGAACAACTAGATCTCAGCAAACAAAGGCTTGGAATTTTTTATGGCCTTTTGGATTTGGACTCTAGGACGGGGAAAAAACAAACTAAAAAGGATAGATCTAGCAACAAAGGATACAAATACTACCATGTAAACCTTGCTCTGAATGCCACATGATAAGACACCGTCTATGGAGCAGAGGGTGTACAAGGGGAGGTCCGATCTTCATGGCGTAGGATTAATAAATGGATGGGGATAACTAGCTGCAAGCAGCCGAAAAACAGAAAATTAGAGATTTTGACCCGACGAGGAGGATGCTCACTGAAGCCTGCAATCCGAACATTCGCCGATCCACAACCCGTAATACTACCCCACACAACCACGCTCAAGTCGTGGAGCACGGGATAGGTGCAATCCGCAAGGAAACTATGAACTCTAACCCACACAACATGATCTAGTCATGGAGCATGAATTAGGAGCAATTTCTCAAGGAACCATGAGAATAGGGATAACAAGAGCCCTCCAATCTCAGGAGGAGTCTATGCCTTTGGTCTTCGATGGAAAATGGCAAAAGTCCCCAACGAAGGGAAGAGCAAGCCTATTTATAATAGGGACAACCCCCCTGGAAGGTGTGATGTCTACTACACAACTTTATTCTTGTAGACTCGTGTTGGGCCTCCAAGCGCAGAGTTTTGTAGGACAGTAGCAATTTTCCCTCAACTGGATGACCTAAGGTTTATCAATCGGTTGGAGGTGTAGGATGAAGATGGTCTCTCTCAAACAACCCTGCAATCAAATACAAGAAATCTCTTGTGTCCCCAACACACCCAATACAATGGCAAATTATATAGGTGCACTAGTTCGGTGAAGAGATGGTGATACAAGTGCAATGTGGATGATAGATATAGGTTTTTGTAATCTGAAAATATTAAAACAGCAAGGTAGCAAGTGTAAAACAGCGAGCAAAACGGTGTATAAATGCTTGGAAATAAGGCCTAGGGTCCGTACTTTCGCCAGTGCAATCTCTCAACAATGCTAATATAATTGGATCACATAACCATCCCTCAACATGCAACGAAGAATCACTCCAAAGTTCTTATCTAGCGGAGAACATAAGAAGAAATTGTTTGTAGGGTACGAAACCACCTTAAAGTTATCCTTTCTGATCGATCTATCCAAGAGTTCATACTAAAACAACACCAAATTATCCTTTCCGATCGATCTATCTAAGAGTTCGTACTAGAATAACACCATATGATAAGCATCAACCAACTCTAATGTCACCTAGGTACTCTAATGTCACCACAAGTATCCATGAGTTAATTATATGATACACATCAAACAATTTCAGATTCATAATACTCAATCCAACACAAAGAACCTCAAAGAGTGCCCCAAGATTTCTATCGGAGAACATGTTATGAAAATGTGCAATCAACCCCTATGCATAGATCCACAAGGTCACCGGAATCCGCAAGTTGATGCCATAACATATATCAAGTGAATCACTTAAATACCCCAATGTCAGTACGGGTATTCGCATGAAAGACATACATCAAGTGCTCTCAAATCCATAAAAGTACTCAATCCGATAATAACAAAATCTCAAAGGGAAAACTCAATTCATCACAACAAGATAGAGAGGGGAAAACACCATATGATCCAACTATATTAACAAAGCCCGTGATACATCAAGATTGTGCCATCTCAAGAACACGAGAGAGAGAGATGGATTGAACACATAGCTACTGGTACAAACCTTCAGCCCCGAGGGTGGACTACTCCCTCCTCATCATGGAGACCATAGGGATGATGAAGATGGCCTCCGGTGATGATTTCCCCCTCCGGCAGGGTGCCAGAATGGGGTCTAGATTGGTTTTTCGTAGCTACAGAGGCTTGCGATGGAGGAACTTCTGATCTAGGGTTATTTCTGGTGGTTTGTGAATATATAGGATTTTTGGGCGTCAGTTTCACACGAAGATGGGCCACGAGTGGACCATAAAAGAAACAATTTATGAAGTGTGAATGCTAGCATAGTGCATAAGTTTAATCAATGATAATTTCAACCACTTTTCCTAGCATCATAATAGCAACTCTTTCTCATAAAACTCATCATGATAAAGTAGCAACCAATGCACATGTATGTTTCAAACAATGAATTTTCTTGAAACTTAAAAACCTATGTTCTTAGTCACCAAACAATTGCAATTCAACTTATTCTCAACAAAGTCTAAGTAAGAGCTCCACATATTCAATCATCATATAGTCTTCTATGATTGCTAGTACTCAAAAGGATATTTTTAGAACAAATGGCATCCATCAAACACAGAGAAAGATAGGGGCTTAATGTTTGATACGACTCCAACGTATCCATAATTTTTTCTTGTTCCATGCCATTATATTATCAATCTTGGATGTTTTACAATCATTTTATAGCAAATTTATATCATTTTTTGGTACTAACCTATAGACATAGTGCCAAAGAACCAGTTGTTGTTTTTGCTTGTTTTTTACTTCGCAGAAAATCAGTACCAAACGAAGCCCAAACATTGTGAAACTTTTTGGAGAATTTTTTCGGGCCAGAAGACACCCAATGGACCAGAGAAGTGCCGGAGAAGAAGGCCGAGGTGGGGAACACCCACCAGGGCGCGCCAAAGGCCCCAGGCGCGGCCTGGTGGGTGGTGCTCACCTCGGGACCCCTCCCCACCGAATATCGCCTCTATAAATACTCAAATATTCGGAAAACCCTAGGGGAGTTGACGAAACACAATTACAGCTGTCGCTAGTTCCAGAACCTCGAGATCCAATCTAACACCATCACGGAGGGGTGCATCGTCATCATGGGTGCCTCTCCGATGATGCGTGAGTAGTCCACCATAGACCTACGGGTCCGTAGGCAGTAGCTAGATGGCTTCCTCTCTCTCTCTTTTGATTCTCATTACAATGGTCTATTGGAGATCTATTTGATGTAATGACTTTTGCGGTGTGTTTGTTGGGATCCAATGAATTTTGAGTTCATGATCAGTTTCTATCCATGAATATGATTTGAGTCTTCTTTGATCTATTATTTGGATGATTACTTATAACCTCGTATTTCTTCTTCGAATATTTGGTTTAGTTAGGCCAACTAGATCGATTTTTCTTGCCATGGGAAGAGGTGCTTTGTGATGGGTTTGATCTTGCGGTGTTCTTTCCCAGTGACAGAAGGGGCAGCAAGACACGCATGTATCATTGCTATTAAGGATAACAAGAAGGGGTCTATTCCTACATGAATAGATCTTGTCTACATAATGTCACCGTTCTTATTGCATTACTCCGTTTTTCCATGAACTTAATACACTAGATGCATGCTGGATAGCGGTCGATGTGTGGAGTAATAGAAGTAGATGCAGAATCATTTCGGTCTACTTATCTTGGACGTGATGCCTATATAATGATCATTGCCTTGATATCCTCATGATTATTTGATCTTCTATCAATTGCCCAACATTAATTTGTTCACCCACCGTGTGCTATACTCATGAGATAGCCACTAGTGAAACCTACGGCCCTCGGGTCTACTTGTCCAACATATTGCTTTCCGATCTATCTTTTTGCCGTGTTTGTTTTCAGATCTATTTATCCAAAAACCCAAAAATACCTTGCTGCACTTTTTGTTTACCTATTTTATTTTGTGTTCTTGCGAGATCTATTTGCCAAACCTATCACAACCTAATATATCTTTTTATCGTTGAGAGCTTGACAACCTCTCTTACGTGTCAGATTGCAAGTATTTGTTATTTGTGTGCAGGTGTTGTTTACATAGGTGCTTGATCTTCCTCTACGGATTGATACCTTGGTTTCTTAACTGAGGGAAATACTTACCGTCGCTATGCTGCATCATCCCTTCCTCTATGGGAAATACCGACGCAGTCTCAAGCCACGTCAAAGGAATTTCTGGCGACGTTGCTGGGGAGGAAGCAATATCTCTAGCATGCCAATCTTGGGCGCTAGGGAGACATCATCAACATCTACTAGGTTCCTAATCACAAATCTCATCTCCTTGCAATTTACATTATTTGCCAGTTGCCTCTCGTTTTCCTCTCCCCCACTTCACAAATTTCCCGTTTTATTTGCCTTCTTTTTCGTTTGCCTTTTTCTTGTCAGATCTCCTGTCCGTCTACCTTTTTTCACTATGGCTAGTTCTTCTGTTATTGCGTGTACCCCCGAGAATGAGGTTCTTAACTTTAAACAAAGGGGAGGTGAGAGTCTAAAAGATGCTTGGTATAGGATTTGCAACGCTCATAATAGATCTTTTCATAAGCAGTCCACCGTTGTTCTTCTTCGCAGTTTTTATGTGGGTATCACCACTTGGTATAGATTTGTCCTTGATACGATTACCGGTGGGAATTTCTTGATGTATCCTACTTTGGTTGCTTATAATGCAATGGGAAATTTAGTGGGTTCCCCACCTATCATTATCAATGAAACAGTTTTAACTCTTGAGCATGTTATGAAAAGGTTAGATGCTATTGAAAAGAAAATGCTCACCGAGGAAAATATTGAAAATTTAGATAAAAGGACGTGTTATCTTGCTAATAAATTGGGTCAAAGGCGGGAGATGCTCATAAAGTACTAAAGGAAAAAGAACCCGTAGTCAATAAAAGAATAGAAGAGAGCCCCGCTATAATTGATCAGTTGGAAGAAATCTTTAGTAATTTGAGCTTAGCTTTTTCTACCATTAAGACTACTAAAAAACTCCTACTAGTAAATCTTGCAAGATTACTCATGCCACTAAGAATAAAGGTGCACCTTCTAGTAACAACAATGAAGATCTTAAAATGATTAGTATTCATCCCAATTTTGTTGAAGTGGTGAGTAACCCAAATTGTAAGAACAAATTTTTCAATATTATTCCTAGAAGTATTTTCATTGAAAATATGCATGATAGATCCTTGAAAAATTCTCTTTGTGTGCTTAAGGAGTTGGAAACTAAGGATGACAATACTTGAATCTTTACGTTATGCCTAGCTAGGGGCGTAAAACGATAGCGCTTGTTGGGAGGCAACCCAATGAATAAATTATTTTTATCTTTTACTTTCTATTTTTGAGTGTTTACAAAATTATGCTTCTGTTATGATTATGTTCTTTATGTTTTAATTAGTGTTTGTGCTAAGTAAATCCTTTAGGATGATTCATAAGATGAGTAGAAACAATGCTGAATTTGAAACAGAAACTTTGCCTCCAGCATTCGAATTTTCATTTTTTTACTGGAGCGTGATATTGAGCTGAAATTTTAACACAGTATTGCTATACAAATTCTTTACATTCCTAATTTTTCAGAATTTTTTGAGTTACAGAAGTATGGTTAGAGTACAGATTACTACAGACTGTTCTGTCTGAAACAGATTCTATTTTCGTTGCATTGTGTGCTTGTTTTGATGAATCTATGGCTTGTATTGGAGGGTATAAGTCATGGTAAAGTTATAATATAGTATATATAATGTAATAATAAAATATGAATGGGTTTGCAACAGTACTTAGAGTGGTAATTTGCTTTATTATACTAACGGATCTCACGGGAATTTTGTTAAGTTTTGTGTGATTGAAGTTTTTAAGTTTTGGGTGAGATTACGATGGATGAAGGAATAAGGAGTAAGAAGAGCCTAAGCTTGGTAATGCTACATCACCCCAAGATAATATCCAAAGATTTACAAGCAACTAAGCTTGGGGATGCCTCGAGTGGTATCCCCTCTTTCTTCTAACAACCATCGGTATTTTAGTTGGAGCTATATTTTTATTCGTCACCTATCATGAGTTTTGCTTGGAGCGTCTTGTATCTTTGTTTGTTTTGCTTTTTATCCTTGCTGGACACACCTATTTGAGAGATCCAAAATTATGCTATGATTTGTTAGAATTGCTCTATATGCTTCACTTAATTATTATTTTTGAGCTATAGAATTGCTCTAGTGCTTCACTTATATCATTTTCAGCACGGCATGGTTTTACATGTTTGAAGAAATGCTCTCATGCTTCACTTAGATTATTTTGAGAGTTAGTAATTTTGAACAAATCCTCTCATGCTTCACTTATACTATTTTGAGAGATGATACTGTTATGCTCATGTTCTTCACTTAAATCTATTTGAGCTTGTCAAAAGCAATGGCAATATATGAAACTAGTCCCAAAGTGATAGATATTCAAGAGGGATATAATAAAAACTTTCATGAAGATCATTGGACAAATTAAACTTGATTCTTTGTAATAGTTTGGAGACATGACGATAGTAATATGTGAGTTATGTTAGTGAGTAATAATGCTTAGTAAGAATATTGATGTTAAGGTTTGTGATTCCCCATGCAAGCACGAAAGTCAATAGTTGTGCAACGAAATTACATCCTACTTATGGTGCATTATTCGGTGTCAGTTATGCTTAATGCTTGCTTATGTGATTATTTTTTTCTTGGTTGGATGCTTCTCAATCTATTTGCTAGCCTTCACTTGTACTAAGTAGAAATACTACTTGTGCATCCCAAATCCTTAAAACCAGTTTTGCCATATGAGTCCACCATACCTACCTATATACGGTATTTCCATGCCATTCCAAGAAAATTTGTATGTGTCATCTCTAATTTTCAAAATAAATTTTCCTTTTTGTGTGCTCGTATGATGACCCACAAGTATAGGGGATCGATCGTAGTCCTTTCGATAAGTAAGAGTGTCGAACCCAACGAGGAGCAGAAGGAAATGATAAGCAATTTTCAGCAAGGTAATTTCTGCAAGCACTGAAATTGTAAGTAGCAAGTAGTTTGATAGCAAGGTAATTTGTAACGAGCAAGTAACGATAACAATAGGTAAGGTGCAGCAAGGTATCCCAATCCTTTTGTGGCAAAGGACAGGCCAATACGATCTCTTATGATAAGCAAACTGTTCTTGAGGGTACACGGGAATTTCATCTAGTCACTTTCATCATGTTAGTTTGATTCGTGTTTGCTACTTTGATAATTTGATATGTGGGTGGACCGTTGCTAAGGTGCTGTTATTACTTGAACTAACAACCTACTTATGATTAACCCCCTCGCAAGCATCCGCAACTACGAGAAAAGTATTAAGACAAAGTCTAACCATAGCATTAAACATGTGGACCCAAATCAGCCCCTTACGAGGTAGCGCATAAACTAGGGTTTAAGCTTCTGTCACTCTAGCAACCCATCATCTAATAACTACTCCACAATGCATTCCCTTAGGCCCAAGGATGGTGAAGTGTCATGTAGTCGACGTTCACATGACACCACTAAGGGAATCACAACATACATATCATCAAAATATCGAACACATATCAAATTCACAAGATTACTTGCAACATGACTTCTCCCGTGACCTCCAGAACAAAGGTAACTACTCACAAATAATATGCATGCTCAAGATCAAAGGTTTATTGAATAGCATAATGGATCTGAACATATAATCTTCCACCAAATAAACCATATAGCAATCAACTACACAAGGTAATCAACACTACTAGTCAACCACAAGTACCAATCTGAGGTTCCGGTACAAAGATTGAACACAAGAGATGAACTAGGGTTTGAGAGGATATGGTGCTATTGAAGATGTTGATGAAGAATGGCCTCCCCATGATGAGAGGGTTGTTGGTGATGACGATGGCTTCGATTTCCCCCTCCGGGAGGGAAGTTCCCCCAGCGGAATCGCTACGCCGGAGAGCAAAGGTGCTCTTGCCCAAGTTCCACCTCGAGACGGCGGTGCCTCATCCCGAAAATCCTCTCTCTAATTTTTTTAGGTTTTTCCAGAATTTATACCAGAAGATGGGCTCCGGAGGTGGGCCAGGGTGAGCACCAACCACCAGGCTGCACCTGGGGGTCCTGGCGCGCCCTGGTGGGTGTTCCTCACCAGGCGGGCCCCTTCCGGTAATTTTTTGGTCCAGTATTTTTCATTTATTCCACAAAAATTCTTTGTAAAATTTTAGCTCCATTGGGGATGTGCAGAATACGTATCTCTGATATGCTTTTTCAGGTCCCGAATTCCAGCTGCCGGTATTCTCCCTCTTTGTGTAAACCTTGCAAATTATGAGAGAAAAGGCATTAGAATTACTCCCCAAAGCATTATTATGCATAAAAACCTTATAATTAACAGTAGGAAAACATGATGCAAAATGGATGTATCAACTCCCCCAAGCTTAGACCTCGCTTGTCCTCCATCGAAAGCCGATATCGAAGAACATGTCCAGATGGTTTGAGAGAGAGGTGTCGATAAAAACAAAATATGGACATAGTAGCATCATGCTTATTATTATAACAGCAACAAACTTTAACATATAACTCTTTCATATAACTTTTATTTCATAACAACATCATATAACTTCTTATGAGCAAGTAACAATTCATCACAACATGGAAGTATAAAGCATAAACCTTATTGGAAACCAACAAACTATGTTCTCAGTCAACTTTGCAACTACAATTCATCATATTTTCAGGAAGGGTATCATGTAGGAGCCTTTTGGCAAGTCCACATACTCAACCATCATTTAGTCTTCTATGATTGCTAACTCTCACATCATACCCATGAGCAAAAAGTTTCAACCGGACACATAGAAAGATAGGGGCTTATAGTTTTGCCTCCCAACGTATTCACCTCAAGAGTGATGTCAACAATAATAGCTCATGCTCACTCATATCCAACTGGATATATGTGCCTAGATCTTTCCTCACCACATGATGCTTGCAAAAGGAGAAAAATAAAAAGGAATAGGGAAGAATACTTTGACTCTTGCATAAAAGTAAATACATAAAGCTAAAATATAGGCCCTTCACAGAGGGAAGCAGAGGTTTTCATGCGCTTTTTAATTTGTATGCCAAATCCCTTAGCGCAAAAGAACGTCATGTTGTATTGCCCCTTGTGATAGCAACCTTTATTATGCAGTCTGTCGCTTTTATTACTTTGCGATCACAAGTTCATGCAATGCTCAATTTTCTCTTACACTAATTGATCCAACACTTTTAGAAGCAATTTTTATTGCCTTGATGCACCGATGACAACTTACTTGAAGGATCTTATTCAATCCATAGGTAGGTATGATGGACTCTCAAACATGAGTTTGGGTTTGGGGATTTTGGATGCACAAGTAGTATCTCTACTTAGTGCGGAATTTTTGGCTAGCAAAGGTATTGAGAAAGCACCACATGTTGAAGGATATATGACTATATAACGAATATAAACAAGCATAAATCATTACGTTGTCTTCCTAGTCCAACGTCAACAATTTTGGCATATAATATTGAATGGGGGCTCACAATCATAAAAGAGATCCATGATAGTGTATTTGCATGTGAATCTTGTCTTCCCTAATTAATTCTTTCATGAATTGCATCATTGACTAATGCTATGTTTGCCAATCTCCAATAAATTTTACCACTTACACTTTTCTTTATGTGATGTCATTACTCACCATAAGATTAGCATATGATCTTTTTCCTTTATTTTCTTTTATTATGATTGCAACAAGAAGGTAAAGGGGCAAAAGATCAAACTAGACTTTATTATATAACTCTCACTCGATTACATGGATAGATAGATCACGAAACTAGCACTCAAAAATAGATCATACTAAACTTTTATTCAACTATATCATGAAAAAGCTACGGATCAAAATAAAAAGGCAAAGGTAAAAAGTGATGGTGATACGATACCGGGGCACCTCCCCCAAGCTTGGCTCAAACCATGGGGAGTGCCCATACCCGTGTACTCAGGTCTCCTTTGGTGGTGAAGATGATGAAGGAGGTGGTGATGAGGTGTCACAGTTCAGCTCCAGTAAATACTTCAATTTACGGATGACACTCCTGAGGGTGGTGATGTGCTCCTCTAGCAAAATATTTCACGAGTGAGGAATTTATTCTGAACACGAACCGCTTCGAAAGCCCTAAAAGCTTCAATTTCAAGATGGGTGAGATGACGGTAATAAGGTTGAAGGATATCTTCTTCTTCCTCCTCTGCCGTGTCAATGGGTTGCCCTCCTTCTCGAGCTTGATTCTGCAAAGCTTCCTTGCCCTTATCCTCATTACTGGCTTCTTTTGGCTCTTCTCTCTTCAGTTCCATCTTCATCAACCAAGCATCCTCTTCTTCGTTATTGGGGGAGGAAGAAGACATGATGCCTGGCTTGGTGGATCTGCTAGGAAAACAACACGAAACAAGAACAGAGGAGAATCTCGCGATGCGATGGTCAAAACAATCGGGGGTATATATAGAGAACTTTTATTCTTGAAAATCAAGCAAACGGAAGAAAAACGGAGTCGGGAAGGTTCCTGAGGTGGGCACCACCCACCATGGCGCGCCAGGGAGGGCAACCGCGCCCTGGTGTATCGTGCTCACCTCGGTTACCTTTCAGTTTATTTCTTATTTTCCAAAATTTTAAAATATTCCAAAACTAATAAAAAATATTTTTTGCGGATTTTTCGGAGTCCGTTTACTTACCGTATCACGTACCTCTTATTTTTCACGATTCTGGAGTGTTCTGGAAGGTTTCTCTTATGTGTTCCTCAGGTGTCATGGTTTGGATAACATTGCTTTCAACATTAATAGGCATACCAGAGATATAGTGTTTAATTCTTTGTAAATTGACCACCTTCGGGTTAGTACCTTCGGCATTATTAATCTTGATAGCTCCAAAGCGGTAAACTTCTTCGATAACATATGGTCCTTCCCATTTGGAGAGAAGTTTTCCTGCATAAAATCTGAAATGTGAATTGTACGAAAGAACATATTCTCCCACTTTGAATTCTCGCTTTTGGATTCTTTTGCCATGCCATCTTTTAACTTTTTATTTAAATAACATGGAATGCTCGTAAGCTTGGGTTCTCCATTCATCTAATGAGCTAATATCAAATAACCTGTTTTCACCTGCAAGTTTGAAGTCATAATTGAGTTCTTTAATTGCCCAAAATGCTTTATGTTCTAACTCTAGAGGTAGATGACAAGCTTTCCCATATACCATTTTGTATGGAGACATACCCATAGGATTTTTATAAGCAGTTCTATAAGCCCAAAGTGCATCATCTAATTTCTTAGACCAATTCTTTCGAGACCTATTGACAGTTTTTTTGTAATATTAATTTTATTTCTCTATTGCTAAGTTCAACTTGACCACTAGATTAAGGATGACAGGGTGATGCAATTCTATGGTTAACATCATGTTTAGCAAGCATTTTACGAAAAGCACCATGGATAAAATGTGAACCACCATCAGTCATTAGATATCTAGGGACTCCAAACCTCGGGAAAATAACTTCTTTAAGCATTTTAATGGAAGTGTTATGATCAGCACTACTAGTTGGAATAGCTTATACCCACTTAGTGACATAATCAACAGCAACCAAAATATGAGTATACCCATTAGAGGAAGGAAAAGGTCCCATATAATCAAAACCCCAAACATCAAATGGTTCAATAACAAGTGAATAATTCAGAGGCATTTCCTGACGCTTACCGATATTACCAATTCTTTGACATTCATCACAAGACAAGAGAAACTTACGGGCATCCTTGAAGAGGGTAGGCCAGTAAAAACTAGATTGCAATACCTTATGAGTAGTTCTGTCTCCCGCATGATGTCCTCCATAGGCTTTGGAATGACATTTCCGTAGGATTTTTTCTTGTTCATGCTCAGGTACACAATGCCTAATAATACCATCTACTCCTTCTTTATAAATATGTGGGTCATCCCAAAAGTAATGTCTTAAATCATAGAAGAATTTTTTCTTTTGTTGGTATGTGAAACTAGGTGTAATATATTTATCAACAATGTAATTAGCATAATTAGCAAACCATGGAGTGTTTTGAGAAACATTTATTGCAGCTAATTGCTCATCAGGAAAACTATCATCAATAGGTAGTTGGTCATCAAGAATATTTTCTAACCTAGACAAGTTATCAGCTACGGGGTTCTCAGCTCCTTTCCTATCAATAATATGTAAGTCAAATTCTTGAAGTAAGAGAACCTACCTAATGAGTCTAGGTTTAGCCTCTTTCTTTTCCATAAGATATTTTATAGCAGCATGATCAGTGTGAACAATAACTTTGGAATCAACAATATAAGATATAAATTTATCACAAGCAAACACAGCTGCTAAAAAATCTTTTTCAGTAGTGGCGAAATTTCTTTGGGCACTGTCTAGAGTTTTGCTAAGATAATGGATAACATTTAATTTCTTATCAACTCTTTGTCTTAGAAAAGCACTGACGTAGCTTGAGACTGCGTCGGTATTTCCCCAAAGAGGAAGGAATGATGCAGCACAGCGACGGTAAGTATTTCCATCTGTTTATGAAACCAAGGTATCAATCCGTAGAGGAAGATCACGCACCCACGTAAACCGCACCTGCACACAAACAACAAATACTTGCAACCCGACGCGAAAGAGAGGTTGTCACGCTCTCTACGGTAATAAGATAGATTAGGTAGTGATAGTTTTGGCAAATAGATCTGACAGGAACACAAAGTAAAATAAATAAACAAAAAGTGCAGCAAGGTATTTTTGGGTTTTTTGGATTAATAGATCTGAAAACAAAAGTTGCAAATAGTAGATCGGAAAGCAATACGTTGGAAAAGTAGACCCGGGGGCCATAGGTTTCACTAGTGGCTTCTCTCATGAGTATAGCACACGGTGGGTGAACAAATTACTATTGGGCAATTGATAGAAGATCGAATAATCATGAGGATATCCAGGCAATGATTATTATATAGGCATCATGTCCAAGACAAGTAGACCGAAACAATTCTGCATCTATTTCTATTACTCCACACATCGACCACTATCCAGCATGCATCTAGTGTATTAAGTTCATGGAGAAACAGAGTAATGCAATAAGAACGGTGACATGATGTAGACAAGATCAATTCATGTAGGAATAGACCCCATCTTGTTATCCTTAATGGCAACGATACATGCGTGTCTTGCTGCCGTTTCTATCACTAGGAAAGAACACTGCAAGATCGAACCCATCACAAAGCACCTCTTCCCATGGCAAGAAAAATCGATCTAGTTGGCCTAACTAAACCAAAGATTTGAAGAAGAAATACGAGGCTATAAGTAATCATGCAAATAAGAGATCAAAGAAGACTCAAATCATATTCATGGATAGAAACTGATCATGAGCTCAAAATTCATCAGATCCCAACAAACACACCGCAAAAGTAATTACATCACATAGATCTCCAAGAGACCATTGTATTGAGAAACATAGAGAGAGAGGAAGCCATCTAGCTACTACCTACAGAACCGTAGGTCCATGGTGGACTACTCACGCATCATCGGAGAGGCACCTATGATGAAGATGAACCCCTCCGTGATGGTGTTAGATTGGATCTCGAGGTTCTGGAACTTTGTGGCGGCTAGAATTGTGTTTCGTCGACTCCCTTAGGGTTTTTGGATTTTCTGGGAATTTATAGGCTCGATAGTCGGTTGAGGGGATGCCCGAGGTGCCCACCCTCTACAAGGCCATGCCAGGGGCCTCTGGCATGCCCTGGTGGAGGGTGGCCACCCTGGGCCCCCTCTTCAGGTGTTGTTTGGCCCATCCGCTTCCTACTGGTCCAGAAAAATCCACAAAACTCCCCGCAGCGTTTGGGTTCCGTTTTTTACTGATTTTCTGCAAAGTAAAAAACAAGCAAAAACAACAACTGGCACTTTGGCACTATGTCAATAGGTTAGTCCCAAAAAATGATATAAAGTTGCTATAAAATGATTGTAAAACATCCAAGATTAATAATATAACAACATGGAACAAGCAAAAATTATAGATACGTTGGAGACGTATCAGCATCCCCAAGCTTAATGCCTTCTCGTCCTCGAGTAGGTAAATGATAAAAACAGAATTTTTTATGCGGAATGCTGCCTATCATGTTCATCACATATTCTTTTCTTTATAGCATGGACATTTGGAGTTTTTATATGGTGCAAAGCAATAGTCTAGTATTGACATGAAAACTTAAATACTCAAGCATATCAACAAGCAACCATGTCTTTCAAAATATCAACGCTAAAGCAAGTTATCCCTAGCCCATCATGCTCAATCGTTGATCCATTCATAATACACACTCAAGTATTAGCTACACCTATTGCTCAAGTATGATCATAGTGCCTCCTAGTTGGTGCTTTATAAGAGAAGATGGAGACTCAAATTGAAAAATAAAAATTGCATAAAGTAAATAGATAGGCCCTTCGCAGAGGGGAGTAGGGATTTGTAGAGGTGCCAGAGCTCAAGTGTTTAAATTGATAGAGAAAAATATTTTGAGTGGCATGCCTTTCCTGTCAATGAAAATGACTGAGAGATTTCAATATCTTGCCACACTGGATGCATCATTGGCGGTTCCCAAATAGAAAATAAAATTTATTCCTTTTTCCACCATACTTTCAATTTCCATGGTGGGCCGTATCCACGGTTGTCTTCCATACCAACACTTTCCAAGGAATTTATTATTTGACAACATAAATTAAATTTCTTTTCCTTTGCATTTTGGGACTGGCCATCCTTATTACCGCCATACTCTCATGCAATGACAAGTGAATAAACACTCATCTTGAGAATAACACATCTAGCATGAAAAAATATTGGTCACCCCCTACCGTTTCATGAGCGGTACGAGCACACAAAAAGGAAAATTTATTTTGAAAGTTTAGAGATGGCACATACAAATTTGCTTGGAACGGCATGGAAATACCGTATATAGGTAGGTATAGTGGACTCATATGGCAAAACTTGTTTTAAAGATTTTGGATGCACAAGTAGTATTTCTACTTAGTACAAGTGAAGGCTAGCAAGAGATTGAGAAGCATCCAACTAAGAAACGAAAAATCACATAAGCGAGCATTAAGCATAACTAACACCGAATAATGCACCATAAGTAGGATGTAATTTCGTAGCACAACTATTGACTTTCGTGCTTGCATAGGGAATCACAAACCTTAACACCAATATTCTTACTAACCATAATTACTCATCAACATAACTCACATATTCAGTCAAAAAAATTCAGTCAAAAAAAAACATAACTCACATATCACTATTGTCATGTCTGAAAACTATTACAAAGAATCAAGTTTAATTTTTCCAATGATCTTCATGAAAGTTTTTATTATATCCCTCTTGAATATCTATCACTTTGGGACTAGTTTCATATGTTGCAATTGTTTTTGATAAGCTCACATGGATATATATATATATAAGTGAAGAACATGAGCATATAAGTTTCATCTCTCAAAATAGTATAAGTAAAGCATGAGAGGATTTTTTCAAAATTACTAACTCTCAAATTAATATAAGTGAAGCATGAGAGCATTTCTTCAAACATGTAAAAGCACGCCGTGCTCAAAAAGATATAAGTGAAGCACTAGAGCAATTCCTTTGCTCAAAAGTTTTAAGTGAAGCATAAAGAGCAATTCTAACAAATCATAGAATATTTTTGGCTCTCTAAAATATGTGTGTGCAGCAAGGATAAAAGAAAATAAATCAAAGATACAAAATGCCCCAAGCAAAACTCGTGATATGTGACGAATAAAAATATAGTTCCAAGTAGTATACCGATGGTTGTTGGAAGAAAGAGGGGCTGCCACTCGGGGCATCACCAAGCTTAGTTGCTTGTTACTCTTTGGATAATTACCTTGGGGTGCTGTAGCATCCCCAAGCTTTGACTCTTCTAACTCCTTATTCCTTCATCCATCGTGATCTCACCCAAAATTTGAAAACTTCAATCACACAAAACTTGACAAAATTCTCGTGAGATCCGTTAGTATAATAAAGCAAATCACCACTTTAGGTACTGTTGTAAACCCATTCATATTTTATTATTGCATTATAACTACTGTATTCTAACTTTACCATGACTTATACCCCCCCCCCCCCCCCAATACAATCCATAGATTCATCAAAACAAGCACACAATGCAACGAAAACAGAATATGTTTCAGACAGGACAGTCTGTAGTAATCTGTACTCTACCTATACTTATAAACTCTAAAAATT
This sequence comes from Elymus sibiricus, assembly GCA_039707655.1. Classification (NCBI taxonomy): domain Eukaryota; kingdom Viridiplantae; phylum Streptophyta; class Magnoliopsida; order Poales; family Poaceae; genus Elymus; species Elymus sibiricus. The sequence goes on from CM077671.1 coordinate 511,277,176, forward strand.
ATGAAAAAATAGGAAAACTCAAAGAATTTGTATATAAATACTTTGTTACAATTTCAGATTAAGATCACGTTCCAGTAAAAAATGAAAATTCACGCACTGGGAACAAAGTTTCTGTTTCAGATTCAGCATTGTTTCTACTCATCTTATTGATCATCCTAAAGGCATTACTTGGCCCAAACACCAAATAAAACATAAAAACACAATCATAACAGAATTATAATTGTGCAAAACACACAAAAACCGATAGCAAAAGATAAAAATAATTTATTCATTGGGTTGCCTCCCAATAAGCACTATCGTTTTACGCCCCTAGCTAGGCATAACGCATAGATTCAAGTATTGTCATCCTTAGTTTGCACTCCATAGAAGGCCCTCATGATTGATTCATATGGTGGCTTAATTCTTGTTCTAGGGAAGTGTTGCATACCCTTTATAAAGGGAAACTGAAACTTAATATTGCCTTCTTTCATATCAATCACGGCACCTATAGTGCGTAAGAACGGTCTACCAAGTATGATAGGACAAGACGGATTGCAATCAATATCAAGAACAATAAAATCAATGGGCACATGTCGGCGTACGACACCTATGGGATCGCGAGGATCCCTTATGGTTTGGTAGGGAAGAAGGGTGCACGAAGAGCAGATCTAACGATCAACGCGAGGGATTTTTACCCAGGTTCGGGCCGCTGGGAAGCGTAAAACCCTACTCCTGCTTTAGTGTATTATCAGTCTTAGAATTCTGGCTCAGGAGCGCTATGTGATGAACAGTACACAGCCGCTACGCATGCATCTGGGCCAGAAGAGTCCTCTCCCCTGTAGCTACACCCTGGGCCTCCTTTTATATGTCAAAGGGGTCACCAACAGTGGCGCATAGTACATGCAAGAGGTGTAAAGTTGCTATAGTTTTTATACAAATATCACTGACATCTTAGGACAAACGCATTTAATGCCCCGTTTAGGTGTCCCTAGCTTTCTTGGGGACGGAAAAAGGGGCCGTCCCATCGCACCGCTTAATCCCATCCACCGTAGCGCCCTGACACGCACCCTGGTGGACAAAAGCTAAACGACAGGCCGGTCGCTATACTGGAGTGGTGACAAGGTGGCGGGGTCTTGCCGGGCGCGACTCTTGTCGGGGCTCTACAAGCCATCCCGGCAAGATCTTGCCGGGTCCCAGTCTTGGTCTTCTGTCTTCGGATTATCGACTTGTATGCCTTCTTGGTATTCTTACACTTGTATCCAACTGTCCCCGGCGGGCCTTGCCGCTGGTGTGGCTACAACTGCCTGTGCACAGGTACTAAAGAAACCCAAATTTTAGTACACCGACAGGAGTCCCCCGGGCCTGGGCCAGACACGGGTGCGAGGCATTGTTGAGCCAGGCCCAAACAGTGCATGGGCACGCGTGGTAGGAGTCAATTGCTCTAATCATTCCGTTTACTATGCCCCCCCCACGATGCCCATTGAATGCGGGACGTGGGGGACGTGTGCGGAGCGGCCGTTACTGCAGCGCACTCGCGAAAATGCTCCTTCCCCATAAAAAGGAATCCGCAGAGGCACTTGCTCATTTACCTCTGTCCTTTCCAATCTGGGAACCACCGTCGTCTTCTTCCTCAAGCCCGAAACAAAGCTTCTCCCACTCATCCGCCACCTCCATGCCTCCACCGTCCCCAGCCTCTGCCCCCACAGCAGCCATGGCGCCCAAGGCGAGCAAAGGCAAGGGCAAGGACGAGAAAGCCGCTGTCTCGGAGAGCGATCTGGCGAAGATGCGGAGGGAGCACGCTGTTTTCCCTCCGGTGCTTGACGCAAGCGCTCTGAGGGAGCGATACCAGTGCATGTGGGTGAGGTAGACGAAGGCGCACCCTGCAACTCTCATGAGCCCAGGTTCTTCCCAAGGTGGCCCAGACAAATTCCATTTCTTTGCTGACTACTTTTACTGCGGGCTCTGCCCCCCATTCTTTGATTTCTTCAATGACATCATGTACACATATGGCTTCCACCTTTTGGATTTTGCGCCGAATGCCATGACATGCATGTCGGTCTTCGCCCACCTCTGCGAGAATTTTGCCGGAGTAGTCCCTAGCACAGCTCTCTTCCGCCATTATTTAATTCCCCGCATTCCAAAGGGAGACGCCCTTTCTGGTTCCATCACTTGGATTCCGAGGGCATGGAACAAGGATATATATCCAGGCGGGGTCTTCTGCGAGAAGTGGGAGGAATGGCGGGCCAAGTGGTGCTGGATTCAGGAGAAGGAGCCCCAGCCTTTCTGCTTGCCTCGGCAAACGAAGATGGTCCATGGTGACGCCTAGAGCACCTTCGATTCTCAAGATGAGAAGCTTGCAATCGCAGTTACCAGGATCCACCGCCTCAAAGTTGCCGGGCTTAGAATAGAGATGGTTGGTGCTGACTTTCTTCGCCGGCGCATCGCCCCTCTGCAGAACAAGGGGAGGCCAGCTTGGGAATTTCAGAATGCGGCAGATATCATGAGGCTGCGCCCTGGTCTGAACAACAAGTTGACGTTCATGCAGCACACAGCCCTTTGCCACAAACTGTTCAGATCCGACGCGCAATTCAAGTTGCCGGCCGGCGTGATCCCCCTGTGCAACAACTCTGCCTTGGCCTCAATCATCGCCATGATGCCGGTGTGCAATGCTCACGGCCATGACAGAACTTGGATAGAGCCATCCACAGAGCAAGCACAAGCATTCTTTGACAACTTGTCAGAGAAAGCCATTCGGGAAGAAGACCTCGTCCACCCCACCACTGAGGAGGAAGTGGCGCATATCGCCAGCAGGGTGGAAGAGGCGAACCTTGCCACAGAGGCCGGCAGCGCTGGCTTCATAGAAGGGGAAGCCAACGAAGAAGAGGTGATGTCAGAGGGGAAACTTGCCGGGGAGGGCGAGGTTGCCGGAGAACAGAGTGGCACATCTACCGGGGACCCTTCTACTGAAGATACAGTCGAGGAAGAACTGTATGAGGAGCCCCCAGCTCCTGAGAAGAAGAAGAAGCGCATTCTTCAGAAAGCTGCCTCTGGTGCTCCTGCCCTCCAACCTTCCTCGAGTGGCGCATCCCTCGGCAAGGGGCGGCCAACAAGGCTGCACAGCGGCAAGAAGCTCAACAGTAACCCTCCGCTTCTGCTGCAGCCAAGCGACCCAGGGCTCCTTCACCCCCGCACCCGGGCACCGTGGCGGAAGTCAACTTCGACCTCTCTGCCTTTAGCTCAGGGGAAGAAGAGTAAGGGTCCTGTCACATCTTCTATTCTCTGAATTTCCAGCTTTGCTTAATTTGTCTGCTTTGCTTTGGCTTGTTCCCGCAAAGATACAGAAATATTGGCGCAGAGGATGACGAAGAGGGCAAAGACTTCTACGGGCGACGAGCCACCAACAAGCACCACAGGTGCGCCAGAGCTGATCAACATCAGCCCGGAATCCAGCCCACGACACAGTCCTCAACGTAGCCCCCAGCGTGAGTCCGTTACTCATTTCCCACTGGTGAGCGCCAGGACATGTATCTTCGCCACTCACATCACCGGGCTTGTAGAAGAAGAATGGCAACAAGGAGAACCATCGGAGGCCGTCCCTGACGCGCCACCTCCGTCTACTACACCGCCCAGGGGCGGATCTCCGTCAAAGGCCTCCACTGACGAGCCTATTCTTACTAAGGGGGAGCCGGCAAGCACAGGTACCGGTAGTCCTACACCGGCAACCAATGTTGCCGGGGAAGACGAACCCACCTCCCAGCAGCTTGGCGCAGGTAAACCGCTTGCCGTAGAGTACTTGTCATTTTGTCTTTGCACATTTTTTGTCTTCTTGAACTTCGATCTTGGTCTCATCTCGTTTCCCTTCCTTTGGTTTTCAGATCCCCTCTTGACGAAACAGATGGACATTGACACTATTATCGAGGAAACCGCCAGGGATGCTGCCGCTGAGGCCGTCAGACTCGCCGCTGAGGAGGCCGCCAAGAATGCTGCCGCCGAGGCCGCCAAGGCCGCACAGGAAAAGCCCGCCAAGGAATCTGCTGAAAGAGTCGGCAAGGAGACCGGTGACCATACTGATGGCATTCCTGCCACAGGAGCGTCAGGAGCTACGCCGGCCACGGAGCCCTCGGTTGCCGGCGAGGCGTCAACATCCAAAGCCCCCTCTTCAAGCAGATACCTCAAGGTTGGCGACAACCTGTTCGTCAGCATACCAGGCACAGCAAGCACTGGGGTGCCAACCGAAGGGGAAACTTTTGACGAAGAAGTCATTACCGCTGCCGGGCTCGAAATTGTTGATGAACCAAGCGCCAGCAGCAGCAAATCTGAAGAAGAAAAACTCCTCTAGGCCATGAGCAACAGCATCCAGAAGCTCCAAGCACTTCACCGCGCCTGGAAAGAGAAACTGGACTCCAGGGTAGCAGTCGTCGATGCGGCGGAGGTGGATTTCCATAAGCGCGTCGAAGAAACGCAGGTCTGGTTCGCCCAAGCTTTCCAGGAGCTGAAGACTGGTTAGGAACAGCTGGGTCAAGGTTGGAGCAAACTCTTCTTGAGGCAATCTGACATCGAGAAGGCACAAGAGGAGGCCAAGCAGCGGGCTGCTGTAGAGGAAGCTCGCTTGACGGAACGCCGTGTCGGGCTTGATGCCCATGAAGATGACCTTGTCGCTCGCGAGAAAGCGCTTGCCGACAAGCTTCATAGCAAGCATGCAGAAATTGAAAAGCTTGTCACGTAGCGAACCCAGGAGCTGGAGCAGAAGCACAAGGAGGCTCTCGAGGCCCTGGTCACGGATCATGCCGGCAAGCTGAAGGAAGCCGTCAACGCTGCCGAGGCTGCTGAAGCCGCCAAGAATGAGCTTGCCGATAAGGTGAAGAGGCTGAAGGCGGACCTTGAGGACCACGGCAAGAAGATCTCGACGCTCGAAGCTCAGCCAAAGAATCCATCGCCGATCTGGAGCTGAAGCTGACCACGCTGAAGGAGTCCCTTGAGAGCAGCACGGCTCGTGAGAAGGCCTTGACCAGAGATCTCCAGAACTAGCAGGACCTACTTAAGAGCGCCGCTGCCACTCACAACGACTATGTGAGAGGCGCGTAGATCTAGACTGAGCACCTCATCGACGTCGTGGAGAGGCTGACAGCACAGCTATCCACCATGGGCCTGCAAGGCTTCAACTGTTCCTCCGACGACAGGGTGTCTATGAGCGCCAAGTTGACCATGTTCTTCGAGGGCTTGCTTGACACCCTAAAGCTGCTCCAATCTGACCAAGCAACCCATCTGGCCAACGAGTCCCGCAAACTCTGCCAAGCCGTCCTCCTCAAGGTACTGACCAAAGTGGTGTACAGGAACCCCGGCATCAACTTCGCCAACGTCCTCGACCGCTTGCCGAAAGATGTGGACCTCAAGGCACTGGAAGAACTCGTCGCGCCCATCGCCGACAAGGTGGGCCAAGTCAAGAGGGTCGAGGGCCAACGCAAGGACTAGCCGCTTCACCCCTTTTTACCGCCGCCATTCCATATCAAAGACAATTTTATCTTATGTTAGAATCACGGCAGCTATTAATGTAATATAACTTGCTATGTTCTGGATGAATGTATGCTATCCTCCTTTGTTTGATTTCTTTCTGTATGATACAAGCCCTATGCTTTGTTGGGAACTTGCCGGTGCGCTCACCCTTGCCGCCAGCGCTAGGTGCAGGACTTTAGCAGCCTGCTGGCGGTGCCGCTGCCGGCAAGAAACCTTGGCGTTTTCAGTGCAGCCACTTAAGTTGTTGAGCGGACTCGAAACAAAGTAAGGGCGCAACCGATCCTGACAAGGTTCCTTCGTGTGCAGGTTTTCCATACAAAAGTCGAAATCGTTCAAGGAGAATAGCCTTACTAAACAAAAATTTGTTCAAAGTTTCTAGAACTTAGCTTTTCGTTGCCGTACTCCTCCCGGCAAGATGTCAACCTTGAACGTCACCTGTTGGTACCCATACCATCTTCCCCTCCCCGTCAAACTTGCACGCAAGGGAACCTTCTGTCCTTTGAGAAAAAGAAAGAAGAGAAAATATGGATATGGAACCTTGGCGGTCCGTTAGTATTTGCCGAAAATAAGTTTAATACAACATCTCAGATAAACATGCATATAAGCGAGCATGACAATCGACAAGAATTGTAAAACACTTAATCTTTATTCAACTTATGCATAGGATCTGCGCCTGGCTTTGCACAAAGGATTATATGCCTTGCCGGCAAGACCTGTACAAAAGGTGGTTGCCGGGGGACCCGACAACCGTGCCTTATGGATAGAACTTACGAAGATGTTCGATATTCCAGGAATTGCTCACTGGAACGCCATCCTCGGTCTCCAGGCGCATTGCGCCGGGCCTGGTGACTCGTACTACCCGATAAGGGCCTTCCCACTTCGACGTCAACTTGTTGGAATTCTTGGCCGACTGAACGCGCCGAAGAACAAGGCCGCCTTCCTCAAGGCTTCGGGCATGGACCTTGCGACTATGGTAGCGGCGCAAGGCTTGCTGGTAGCGTGCAACTCGCACAGCAGCCTAAAGACGATCTTCCTCAAGGAGCGTAACGTCATCTTGCCGCAACTGCTCTTGCTCAAGCTCATCATAAGCGAGCACTCGAGGTGACCCGTATACGAGTTCTGTGGGGAGAACTGCTTTTGCCCCGTATACTAGGGAGAAGGGTGTCTGGACGGTGGCTCGATTTGGTGTCGTTCTGATTGACCAAAGAACCGCTGGCAACTCATCAATCCAGCGTCTTCCGCACTTGCGTAGCTTGTCAAAAGTTCTTGTCTTGAGACCTCGCAACACCTCAGCATTTGCTCTTTCCTCTTGGCCGTTGCTCCTTGGATGAGCAACAGAAGCAAAAAAAAATCTTGCCGCCAAGGTCTTGGACGTACTGCATGAAGGTGTGGCTCGTGAACTGTGTGCCGTTGTCAGTGATGATCCTGTTTGGTATACCGAAACGGCAAACTAGTCCCTTGAAGAACTTGACGACTGATTGTGCTGTCACCTTTCTCACTGGCTCCACTTCCGGCCACTTTGTGAACTTGTCGATTGCGATGTACAAGTACTCAAAGCCCCCGGTAGCACAGGGGAAAGGGCCCAAGATGTCAAGCCCCCAGACCGAAAATGGCCAAGAAAGAGGGATTGTCTGAAGAGCTTGAGCTGGTTGATGCAATTTCTTTGAATGGAACTAGCACGCTTCGCACTTGGTTACTAGTGCAGTCGCATCCTGGAAGGCAGTGGGCCAAAAGAAATTTTGTCGGAATGCCTTACCAACAAGTGCTCTTGATCCTATGTGGGAACCACATATGCCTCCATGTATCTCTGCCAACAGCTCCAGTCCATCCTCCCGAGGAGTGCACTGCAATTTCACACCGTTCGGTCTCTTTCTGTACAGGACATTGTCCACAAACTGGTACATATTAGACCGACGGGCTATTCTTTCCGCTTCTTCCTGTTCTTCGGGGAGTTCTCCCATTTGGAGGAACTGAACAATGTGTTGTGCCCATGCTAGAGCCTGAGGCTTGACGGCAAGGACTAAAGGCATGTCTTCTGCCACGGGAGAACTTGTCTCTACGACAAGGGCCCGAAGCCCTACCGGAGTTTGTTGCCCCCTGGCAGGCTCGGTGTTGTTCCCGGCAACTTCCTTGCCGGCAAAATTCTTGCCGGCAGCTTCTGGGAGCTCTGTAGGAAGGTACTTGCCGGAACTCAGCTTCCTTCTCTTATCTTGCTTCATTGATGGTGCTACGGATGGTTGAGTCAATTGGAGCACAAAAGTCCTTGGTTCCACAGATAACTTGAGGGCAGCACGCTTTGACAGGTCGTTGGCAATGTTGTTTTCTGCATGAGGAACATGCTCCATTTGCAGACCGTCAAAGCGCTCTTCCAACTTCCTCACTTCATCTATGTAAGTTTCCATCAACGGGCTCTGATAATCTTTGTTGACCTGCTTAACAACAAGCTGCGAATCACCCCTGATGATGAGCTTCTTAATACCAAGGTCTGCCGTGATCCTGAGACCGGCAAGCAGCCCTTCATATTCCACAGTGTTGTTTGTCGACCTCTCTCAGGGAAAGTGCATCTGGATTACATATTTGAGGTGCTCTTCGGTGGGTGCGGCAAGCAGCACGCCAGCACCGGCGCCTTGTAGCGAGAAAGCCCCGTCAAAATACATAATCCATTCCTGACTTGTTTCCTTGCCGGGAAGAGTTGTCTCTTGAATCTCTTCGTCCGGCGTTAGGGTCCATTCTGCAATGAATTTTGCAAAAGCTCTGCTTTGAATAGTTGAAGTGCTCTCAAACTTGAGACCAAAGCTTGACAGATCCAACGCCCACTCCACAATCCTGCCGGTCGCATCTAGATTTCGTAAAATCCGTTGCAACGGAAAGCGGGTGACGACGGTGATCTCATGTGCCTGGAAATAATGGCGCAACTTCCATGAGGCCATAAGGAGGCCAAAGAGCAACATCTGCATGCCAGAGTATCTTGACCTAGCCCCCTGCAAAAGGGACTGACAAAATAAACTGGGCGCTGCACCATCTTCTTCCTCTGTGCTGCTTCTTTTGACTGCGCAGACCCTGCCCTGCCGGCACCAGACTCTGCCGGGGAGGGTCCTGGCCCGTCACTTGATGGTCCTGCCGCTGCCGCTGCTTCTTCATCGGCTTCCCGCTATGCCACTAATGCAGCACTAACCACTTGATTCATTGCCGCTAGGTATAGCAACAACGGCTCTTGCGGTTTAGGTGCGACTAGTGTTGGCGGAGAGGAGAGATACCTCTTCAAATCTTGCAGCGCTGCCTCCGCTTCCGGAGTCCACTTCATTGGACCTGCCTTTTTCAAAATTTTGAAAAAGGGCAGGGCGCGCTCAGCAGACTTGGAGATAAACCTACTCAGAGCAGCGACGCAGCCGGCAAGGCGGCGCACATCTTTGAAGCGTCTTGGCGCTTCAATCTGCTCAATTGCCTTGATCTTGTCGGGGTTCGCCTCGATCCCACGCTGAGACACAAAGAACCCAAGAAGCTTGCCGGACGAAACGCCAAACACGCACTTCTCAGGGTTGAGCTTCAAATTAATCTTGCGCAGATTTGCAAACGTCTCTTCTAAATCTTGTATGAGCGTTGCTTTGTCTTTGGTTTTGACCACTATGTCATCCATATAGGCTTGCATATTTCTACATAGCTGGGACTCAAAACCAATTTGGACTGCTCTTGCAAATGTTGAACCGGCACTTCTCAACCCGAAAGGCATACATATGAAGCAATACGTACCACATGGGGTGATGAATGCGGTCTTCTCTTCGTCTTCCTTGGCCATGAAGATCTGATGATATCCTGAATAAGTGTCATGAAATGATAGCAAATCACAACCGGCAGTGGAGTCCACAATCTGGTCGATGCGCGGCAAGGGAAAAGGATCTTTTGGACAGGCTTTATTGATATCTGTATAATCAATACACAGCCTCCATTTTCCATTCGCCTTGCGCACTACAACTGGATTGGCCAACCATGTTGGATGGAGCACTCCTCTAACCAAGCCTGCCGCTTCCAACTTATTGATCTCCTCGGCAATAAATTCTTGCCGCTCCAAGGCTTGCTTCCTAACCTTCTGCTTGATGGGCCGTGCATGAGGACAGACAGCAAGGTGGTGCTCAATCACCTCCCTGGGAACACCGGGGATATCAGATGGTTGCCATGCAAACACATCGACATTTGCCCGCAGGAAGGTAGTGAGCGCGCTTTCCTATTTGTCGTCGAGGGTGGAACTTATGGTGAAAGTTCCTCCCGTACCATCCTCCTTAACGAGCACCTTCTTGGTTTCTGGTGGTGCTGCCCTAGATTTCTTGCTCTTGCTGGTGGAGCTCTCTGGCACATCCTCAATGGGAGCACAGCACTCCGAGGAGGTGCGCTTGCCGGAGTGTGTGCGAGAGGTCTTGCCGGTCTTCTTCCCCCCGGGAGCTTCAGCGGCAGGAGCAAGTGCCTTGGCGGCAGGTGCTGCAACTGCCTCCTGGTAAAGTTGATCGGCGCAGATAAGCACATCTTTCTTGTCGGAGTTGACAGTGATGACACTTATCGGCCCGGGCATCTTCAATGTATTATAAGCATAGTGCGATGCCGCCATGAACTTAGCCAGCGCTGGACGGCCAAGGATCCCATTATAAGGCAACGGAATCTTGGCGATGTCGAAGACAATCTTCTCTGTCCTGAAGTTCAGATCACTACCAAAGGTGACCAGTAGGGTGATCTTACCCTTTGGCTAGCTCCTCCCTGGATTGACCCCTTGAAACGTGCCCGTTTCTTCGAGATCTCCATCAGGAATTTGCAACCTTATGATTACCTCAAGCGAGATCAAGTTCAAACCAGCCCCACCGTTAACCAACATTTTCATCACCTTGAGGTTGCGAATCGTTGGTGAAACCGACAATGGCAAACACCCGACCGCAGTTGTGTGATCAGGGTGGTCCTCAATGTCGAAAATGATAGGCGTGCTGGACCATTTCAATGGCTTCCTGGCATCGATAGATGGCACTGTCGCATTAATCTCGCGCACCCATTGTTTAAGTTGGCGACGGGAAGAATGCAACAAGGCGCCTCCGTCAATGCACATGGTATCTGTAGCTTTTTGAAATTCTTGCTCGCTGGACTCGTCGTCCTCTTCGTTGTCATCATCGCCCCCCTCTGCCTTGTCGCGGCCTCGAGCGGGCCTCTCTTTCTGTTGCTTGGCCTTGGCGCGGCGACCTCCTCGACCACTGCGCTTCTTGCCGGACCCCTCTGCACCATCCTGGGCCTTCTCCTTATCTCGCCTCTCATACTCAGCTTTCTGCCTCTCGACAAGCTGTTCAACTTGCCGATAGTTCTGGAGATCATGGCCCTTGGTGTGATGGATCTTGCAGTACTGCTTGTCAGGGCCCTCCGGCTTGTCAGCAGCTGCCAAGGCCTGACAGGAGGCACACCCGGCAACATCCTTGCTGGGGTCGTCAACCCTGGTCTTCTTGGCGGTGTCGGGGTTGCCGAATCCCTCGACAGCAAGCACGGCCTTGCCCTTACATTTCTTGTTACGCCGCCGGCCCTTTTTTGCCGGGGCGGCGTTTTCATCTTTAGAGTCGATTCCTATGCCAGCATCCTTGCCGGGGAATCTCCTCCCTTCTTCAGCCAAAGCACATTTATCAGCTAGAGCATAGAGCTCAGCAACATCCCTGACCTTGTTCATCGCCAGCTCTTCACGCATCCTGCGGTTGCGCACGTTCTGATGGAACACGCTAACAACAGCGGCAGGATGAACGTCCGGGATGTTGTGATGTATGTGGCTGAATCTCTATATGTACTTGCGCAAGATTTCGCCCTCTTTCTGGGGGATGAGATGCAAATCACTTTCCTGGCCAGGAGCTTGGTGGCCTCCAGTAAAGGTGCCAACAAACACATGACACAGATCTGCCCAAGAAAAATGGAATTCTCTGGCAGATGCATCAACCACGACCTGACATTGGGCTTAAGCACCAGCGGGAAGTAGTTGGCGAGTATCATGTCGTCACGAGCCCCGGCAGCCTGCACCGCAATGGTGTAGATGCGCAAGAACTCCAACGGATGAGTCTTGCCGTCGTATTTCTTCGGGACCTCCAGTTTAAATGTTCGAGAGTTGGGCCACTGGACTAGCCGCAGCTCATGGGTAAAAGCTGGACAACCCACCTCATAAGGTAGATCGCCAGGATACCCTGGCGCAAGCCTGTCTACAGTGGGTCCTGGACGCTTATCAGATTGACGGTGCGCTTCCCGCCGTCGCTCGATGGTAGTCCGAGCGTCTTCTTTGGTCCGTTCCCCAAGAACATGACATTGATCGTGGCGATTTCACGGATTAGATGATGCTGTCGAATCATCATCACAGGCGCCGGTCTGTCGAGTCAGTGATCGCTGCTGTCGTGGAGGAGAGTGCACCGTGGTCGTACCACCTCCAATCTTTTCGCCACCGGCATGCGCTGGCTCGATAGACTGCCGCCGCAAAGGCTCCGCCCACTGCGGCCCATCTTTATCAGCGAGGCTGACGAGGCTCTGAATAGCAGCTCTCCATTCATTGAGCTTCTCCGCAGCAGGAGGAAAATTCAAGAGTAGCTGCGCTTGCGCCAACGCTTCTGCTGGTGTAGGCGGCGGCGAGAGGTGCGAGGAACGTGAGGTGCTCTGACTCCCAACCATGTTAGAAGGAGCTCCATCACAGTTCTATGACCGCACGCCATTTCCACCAACATGTTGTCGTGCACGCTAGTCCCGCGCATCTTGAGAGTGATGTGCAGGAGTCTTGCCATGAGGGTGCTTGGAACCACCGACGTCGCGGCACTGTTCATCATGTACGACCTGAGAAGGCCGCGGCGCATGCGCCGGCGTGGGTGTTTTAGAAGGCACTCTTCCATCTCTGGAGTTCACTACGCCGCCTGTAGGCAGAACTGCATCCTTAGATTTGGTGGCGCGCGGGTTGCCGTCGCCGCTGCGAACGACACCGCTCACCTAGCTTTGATCCCGAGAACGTCGTGGGAGCTCAGGACCTCCGCCTCCTCCACCCGCGTCTACACCATCGCCCGTCTGCATGGCTGCATGGGCGCCGGATGCGGATGGACCAACTGCCGTGAATCCCTTCTTCTTGGGAGCCATGGCGATGGAGATGAAGAAGAAACTGGCGCGCTGATCACTAGATCAGGTTCACGCAACCTTGCCCCCTACCTGGCGCGCCAAAGATGTTGGCGTACGACACCTATGGGATCGCGAGGATCCCTTATGGTTCGGCAGGGAAGAAGGGTGCACGAAGAGCAGATCCAACGATCAACGCGAGGGATTTTTATCCAGGTTCGGGCCGCTGGGAAGCGTAAAACCCTACTCCTGCTTTAGTGTATTATCAGTCTTAGAATTCTGGCTCAGGAGCGCTATCTGATGAATAGTACACAGCCGCTACACATGCATCTGGGCCAGAAGAGTCCTCTCCCCTGTAGCTACGCCCTGGGCCTCCTTTTATATGTCAAAGGGGTACCAACAGTGCGCATAGTACATGCAAGAGGTGTAAAGTTGCTACTGTGTTTATACAAATATCACTGATGTCTTAGGACAAACGCATTTAATGCCCCGTTTAGGTGTCCCTAGCTTTCTTGGGGACGGAAAATGGGGCCGTCCCATCGCACTGCTTAATCCCATCCACCGTAGCGCCCTGACACGCACCCTGGTGGACAAAAGCTAAACGACAGGCTGGTCGCTGTACTGGAGTGGTGACAAGGTGGCGGGGTCTTGCCGGGCGCGACTCTTGTCGGGGCTCTGCAAGCCATCCCAGCAAGATCTTGCCGGGGTCCCAGTCTTGGTCTTCTGTCTTTTGATTATCGACTTGTATGCCTTCTTGTTATTCTTACACTTGTATCCAACTGTCCCTGGCGGGCCTTGCCGCTGGTGTGGCTACAACTGCCCGTGCAAAAGTATGGGGTACTAAAGAAACCCAAACTTTAGTACACCGACAGCACATAATTCCTATTTTCAAGAATAAGAATATCATTAATTCTTTCCAAAGGCTTTTTAGTAGTAGAATCCGCCAAGTGCAAATTAAGAGAACATTCTTCAATATTGGTAAGACCAAGCACATCACATAGAGATTTCGAAATTATGGAAACACTAGCACCCAAATCACACAAAGCAAAGCATTCATAATTGTTAATCTTGACTTTAATGGTAGGTTCCCACTCATCATGCAATTTTCTAGGAATTGATATCTCTAATTCCAACTTTTCTTCCAAGGACTTCATCATGGCATCAACGATATGTTTAGTGAAGGTTTTATTTTGTTCATAAGCATTGGGTGAATTTATCATAGATTGCAGCAAAGAAATACAATCAACCCAGGAGCAACTCTCATAATTAAAGTCTTTGTAATCAAAAATAGTGGGCACATCACTAGTTAAAGTTGTGATCTCTTCAAACTCACTTTTATCAAAAATTTCATCAAGATTTTCACCCTCCAAATCATTGGGATGCCCTCTAACTAAAGTTGACTCTTCTTCAGTCCCCTTATCATCAATTTTTAACATTACTAAACAAGGAATCAATAGAGCAAACACCAATCATTTTAAGATCTTCATCATTGTTGTGAAAGTAATCGCTAGAAAACGCTTTTTCTAAAAAATCTCTTTTAGCTCTAAGCATAGCGGTTCTCTTCTTACTTTCATCCATAGAAACATAGAAAGCCTTAATTGATTCATTGATCTTAGGTGGAAAAGCATGCAACTTGAGATTTTCAACATCGTAGGAAATTCTATCAATGCTCCTAGACATATCATCAATCTTATTCTACTTTTCTTCTATCGTAGTATTGAAAGACTTTTGAGCATTGATAAATTCTTTAAAAATATTCTCAAGATTAGAGGTGTTCCTATTATTATAATTGTAAGAATTACCATAGGAATTACCATAACTATTAGAGGAATTTCTAGGAATAGGCCTAGGATTAAAATTACCTCTATAAGCATTGTTATTGAAGTTGTTTCGCGAGATGAAATTCACATCTACGGAATCACTATTTCGATCTATCAAAGTAGACAAAGGCACATCATTAAGATCAAGAGGAGCATTTTTACTATTAACCAACTTCATAAGAGCATCAACTTTTTCACTCAAAGTACTAATTTCTTCTACCGGATTAACCTTTTTACTAATAGGTGCTCTTTCGGTATGCCATTGTGAATAATTTGCCATGATATTATCTAGAAATTTGGTACCTTCACCCAAAGTAATTTCCATAAAAGTACCACCCGCGGCGGAATCTAAAAGATTTCTAGAGACAAAATTCAATCCCGCATAAAAAAATTGTATGATCATCCAAAGATTTAAACCATGAGTAGGACAATTTCTTAGCATCAACTTCATTCTTTCCCAAGATTGTGCAAAATGTTCATGCTCAAGTTGCATAAAATTCATGATTTGCGTCCTAAGGGAAATAATTTTCACGGGCGGAAAATACTTAGTGATAAAAGCATCCTTGCACTTATTCCAAGAATCGATACTATTGCGAGGCAAAGAATGAAACCAAATTTTTGCACGATCCCGCAAAGAGAAAGGAAACAATTTCAACTTCACAATATCATTGTCCACATCGTTTTTCTTTTGCATATCGCATAATTCCACGAAGGTATTTAGATGGGACGCGGCATCCTCATTAGGAGTACCGGCAAAATGATCTTTCATGACAAGATTCAACAAAGCGGCATTAATGTCACAAGACTCCGCGGGAGGAGCAATAGGAGTGTTAATAAAATCATTATTATTGGTATTGGAAAAATCACACAACTTGGTGTTTTCTTGAGTCATCGTGACTACGCAAACAAGATTGCAAGCAAACAAGAGATCTGACGTGAAAAAGGCAAACGAAAAAGAGAGGGCGAAGAAAACAGCAAATTTGTGAAGTGGGGGAGAGGAAAATGAGAGGCAAATGGAAAATAATGTAAATTGCAAGGAGATGAGATTTGTGATTAGGAACCTGGTAGATGAGATTGCTTCCTCCCTGGCAACGGCGCCCGAAATTCCTTTGACGTGGCTTTAGACCGTGTCGGTATTTCCCCAAAGAGGAAGGGATGATGCAGCACAGCGACGGTAAGTATTTCCCTCAGTTTATCAAACCAAGGTATCAATCCGTAGAGGAAGATCACGCACCCACGTAAACAGCACCTACACACAAAAAACAAATACTTGCAACCCGACGTGAAAGAGAGGTTGTCACGCTCTCTACGGTAATAAGATAGATTAGGAAGTGATAGTTTTGGCAAATAGATCTCGCAAGAACACAAAGTAAAATAAATTAACAAAAAAGTGCAGCAAGGTATTTTAAGGTTTTTTCGATTAATAGATCTAAAAACAAAAGTTGCAAATAGTAGATCGGAAAGCAATATGTTGGAAAAGTATACCCGGGGGCCGTAGGTTTCACTAGTGGCTTCTCTCATTTGTATAGCACACGGTGGGTGAACAAATTATTGTTGGGCAATTGATAGAAGATCAAATAATCATGATGCTATCCAAGCAATGATCATTATATAGGCATCACGTCCAAGACAAGTAGACCGAAACGATTCTGCATCTACTTCTATTACTCCACACATTGACCGCTATCCAGCATGCATCTAGTGTATTAAGTTCATGGAGAAACGGAGTAATGCAATAAGAATGGTGACATGATGTAGACAAGATCTATTCATGTAGGAATAGACCCCATCTTGTTATCCTTAATGACAATGATACATGTGTGTCTTCCTGCCCTTTCTGTCACTGGGAAAGAACACCACAAGATCGAACCCATCACAAAGCACCTCTCCCCATGGCAAGAAAAATCGATCTAGTTGGCCTAAGTAAACCAAAGATTTGAATAAGAAATACAAGGCTATAAGTAATCATGCAAATAAGAGATCAAAGAAGACTCAAATCATATTCATGGATAGAAACTGATCATGAACTCAAAATTCATCGGATCCCAACAAACACACCACAAAAGTCATTACATCAAATAGATCTCAAAGAGACCATTGTATTGAGAAACATAGAGAGAGAGGAAACCATCTAGCTACTGCCTACGGACCCGTAGGTCTATGGTGGACTACTCACGCATCATCGGAGAGGCACCTATGATGAAGATGAACCCCTCCGTGATGGTGTTAGATTGGATCTCGAGATTCTGGAACTTGCGGCGGCTGGAATTGTGTTTCATTGACTCTTAGGGTTTTTGGATTTTCTAGGAATTTATAGGCTCGATAGTCGATTGAGGGGGTGCCCGAGGTGCCCACCCTCTACCAAGCCACGCCAGGGGCCTCTGGCGCGCCTTGGTGGAGGGTGGCCACCCCGGGCCCCCTCTTCTGGTGTTGTTTGGCCCATCTTCTTCCTCCTGGTCCAGAAAAAATCCACAAAAATCCCCGCAGCGTTTGGGTTCCGTTTGGTACTGATTTTTTGCGAAGTAAAAAAAAGCAAAAACAGCAACTGGCACTATGTCAATAGGTTAGTCCCAAAAATGATATAAAGTTGCTATAAAATGATTGTAAAACATCCAAGATTGATAATATAACAGCATGGAACAAGCAAAAATTATAGATAAGTTGGAGACGTATCAAGCACCAACAGCATAATCACTAGCATCACACATAACTTCAAAGGCAAGTTCCAATCAGGTGGTTGAACAATAGGTGCAGTGGTTAAGGCTTTCTTAAGTGTTTCAAAGGCTTCCACACAATCATCATCAAAAACAAAGGCACTACTGGAATCGGGGACTTTGCCATCTGCCAGCTCTTTGCCGTCTGCTGGCAGATGGCAAACAGGTTGTTTGTCGTTTGCTTTGGCAAAGCAGACGGCAAAGATCTGGCTGATGGCAAAGTCCCTGTTTGCCATCAGCCATCTCTTTGCCGTCTGCCTGCAGACGGCAAACTTTCTTTGCCGTTCGCTGGCAGACGGCAAAGAGGTGGGGTGGGGCCCCGTGGAGGCCAGTTAACTGCAACGGCCAACCCCACCTCTTTGCCGTCTGCTAGCGGACGGCAAAGAAACTTTGCCGTCCGCTGGCAGACGGCAAAGAAACTTTGCCGTCCGCTGGCAGACGGCAAAGAAAATAACCCCCTAACGGCCGTTACCCCCCCCCCCACCTCCTCTCTCTCTTCTCTCTCTCCCTCTCTCTCTTCTCTCTCTCCCGCGCCCTATCCCCTTTTAATTTTCGTCCCCCGCCGCCGCCGCCCGACGCTCCCCCTCCCCTCCCCCTCCGACGCCCCGCGCCGCCGCCCCGCACCCCCCCCCCCCGCCCCCCGGAGCCCGCCCCGTCGCCGGCCGCCCCGCCCAGTGGACCCAGGCCACGGCGGCCGCCCTGCCCCGCCCCATCGCCGGAGCCACGCCGCGTCGCGTCGCCCCGCCCCGCCGCCGGAGCCGCACCGTCGCCGGCGCCAGCTCCCCCCCACCCGCAGCCATCCTCCTCCCCGCAGCCACCTCCCCCCCACCCGCAGCCACCGGAAGGTAAGCCTCCCTCCTCCCCTGTTCTTTTTTTGTATTAGTTAGATAAATCTGGTGCCATGCTTATTTCATGTAGCACACAGTGAGAGCTTAGTATTTGGTGGATTGAAGACCAATTGGGTTCACAATTTTTAACTTGTAGGATTTGAGATTTATTTTGGTTTTAATACTTGGAAGCCTGTGATTCATCTTGTTCACGGATAAAACGATACATCCCCTTGTCGATTTGCTAGGTTCAACACCTTTAATCTAATATAGGTTTTATATTTGTCTTCCTCAGAACATAGAGCATTTATTGTTTATTGTTGCAGCATATATTCTTTACTTTTTTTCTTCCTATTTTTACAAAGCTAATAGTATCGTGAAACACCACAATATTTTAAGGAACAATGCCTAATTTGCAAAGTTTGGCACAACATGTATCATTTATAGCTTGCCAGAACTAAGCTAAGGCAAAGTGCAGCTTGCTACAGATGTGTGAGTAAGAAAAACAGGCCACAAGCATGGAAGATTAAGCAAAAAGTCAAAAGTTTGTGACAGAAAGCCATATTAAAGTGCAGCAATGTTTATAATGCATATTAGACACATACCTAAAAATTTGTGACTAGCCTAAGGTTAGGCATAGCAAACTGTGGCTGGGAACCACATATGCCCTTGGTTACATCATTTTGTGGATCATTGAGCATATGATGGTACTATGACTGGAGCTGTGTTAGTCTGTCTTTCTGGAGCTCAAAATAGGCAGTGAACATCATAACCCAGCTGGACTATTTTTGTCTGCTTCCCAACATAAACAATAAATAGATTGTAGTTTCCCCCATAAGAGAGAAATATGACATGAACGGTGAGTTATCAATAATTTTTGGGTTCACTACAACACGACGAAGGTGGGAGGAGAGCATGGTATATTATTTTGGGGTGGTGTCGAGGAGGCAAGGACCCACTATCTTGATGACAAAGGGAGGGGGCAAACTGTCTCCGCCCTTATCCCCTTAGAGGGAGAGGTTAGGAGAGAGCAAACCATGTCTTATAGCCTTAGAGAGAGAGTTTAGGAGAGAGCAAACCATGTCTTATAGCCTTAGAGAGAGAGGTTAGGAGAGAGCAAATCAAGTCTTCTTCACAAGACGTGCGGTGCACGTGCACGTTTACTAGTTTAGGTAATAGGAGTAAGATTTAGGAGAAGAAAAAGGAAAGAAGAAGAGAAGAAGAAAAAGGAAAGAAGAAGAAGTAGAAGAAAGATAGGAAATAAAAGAAAAGGACACCCCGACACCCCGACCCCGACACGGCACCCCGACCCCGACACCCCGACACCACGACACCCAGACACGAAACCCCCGACACCCCGACACCCCGACCCCGACACGACACCCCGACACCCCGACCCCGACACGACACCCCGACACCATGACACCCCGACACCACGACACCCCGACCCGACACCCCGACCCTGACCCGACACACCGACCCCGACACGGCACCCCGACCCAGACACCCCGACACCCCAACCCCGACACGGCACCCCGACCCTGACACCCCGACACCCCGACCCAGACACCCCGACACCCCGACCACGACACGGCACCCCGACCCCGACACCCGACACCCCTGACACCCCGACACCACGACACCCAGACACGACACCCCGACACCCCGACCCCGACACGACACCCCGACACCCCGACCCCGACACGACACCCCGACACCACGACACCCCGACACCACGACACCCCGACCCCGACCCGACACCCCGACCCTGACACGGCACCCCGACACCACGACACCCCGACCCAGACACGACACCCCGACACCCTGACCCCGACACGACACCCGACACCCCGACCCCGACACGGCACCCCGACACCCCGACACTTAAATTAAGTATTCAATTTTTTAGGTATTCAATTTTTTATTATGTTCATGATGATGATACACTTAAATTATATACATATTATTCATGTCAGGTATTCATTCTTTTTATGTTGGACTAATTTCGTTTACTCTTTTTCATTGCAGGTGTTGACAGATGGTGGGCGCGGGTCGAGAGCGCTCCGAGGCTCCTACCTCGGCGCGTGGTGGGAGGGGTAGTTCCATTCCACCCCATAGCCTCCGGAGAGCGCTGGATCTCAGTATGCAGACACCACCAGCGGTCGCTTCTTCTTCGGCCGGGAGAGGTCGGGGGGAAGAAGGCTGGTAGAGGTGGACGTGGCGGCGGGAGAGGTAGGAAGGCTGCTACTACGCCTTCCTCGCCGCCACCCCCAGCTGATTCACCCGACCACAGGAGTGCTCCATCTGAGATGGAGCCGCCTGAGGTGGACCCGTCTCGGACTCCGGTCCACGAGCCTTGGGCCAACGAGCCTATGGCAGACGCACCTACGGCCGACGAGCGTCGGGCCGACGAGCGTCGGGCCGACGAGCCTTCGTCCCACGAGACTCCGTCCCATGAGACTCCGGAGCTCAGCAGGGATCACACTGAGTCGCAGCGGAACCCATGGGCGGACTCGACGGAGTCGAGTGGCCGTGCTGAGGGTGGCTATAGTTCTGATAGCTATAGCGAGGGTGAGTGGGTTGAGGGGCGCAAAGTCTACCAGCGTGGTGGTACAAAGCTCCCGCCCACCCCGGTGACCCCCGACCAGAGGTGGTTGATTGCGCCTAACGGGCACAAGTAAGTGCATTTACTCTTTTTTAACCTTTTGCCTTCACGTTTCTTCGAATATCTAATGCGTTGGCCTTGTCATACTGCAGGTCTTGGACACACGAGCCTCGTGTCCGCAGGCCCAACAGTGTCCTTGGTGTGATTTGTCGCCAGAGCTTCCCGGGGTGGGTCACATTGCCCGGTGAGGGCCGGGTTCCAGAGCTAGGAATGACCTGGGAGCACTACTTGGCTGCCCCGGCCCCGACGGGGCATAGGATCGGCGATGTCGAGTGCCACAAGGTGGCCGACATTGTGATCCAGACGTTTTGGGTAATTTCTCCTTTGCCGTCTACGTAGTGTTTCCTTCTTTGATTGGCAACCCTAGTGATTGTACTAATCCGTGTTTTCTTGTTTTATTGCAGACCTTCTACAGGTGTGCTGAGGGACAGGAGGAGGCCGCGGCTCGGGTTATCGACAACGAGTGCAGACGCCTACTTCAAAACTTTCGACACGAGGCTCGGACGCAGGCTGTTCGAGACTACTTCGCCTCGGCTGGTATTAGGAGGAAAAGAGAGAAGTGCCGTGAGAAGTTTCTGAGTAAGGAGAAGTACATGAAGGTAATTACCTATTCTTAAGGCCTTGTACTTAGTTTCCTTGATTTGATTCATAGGCGTATCGCTCAAATTTCTCTTGCTTAACTTAGGTGCCCCCGAGATGGTGTGCGGATAGGACGGACTTTGGGAGGCGTTGGTGGATGAGTGGTGCTCTCCCCAATAGCGCTCCACCCATGACACTGCAAAGGACAAGCGTGGCAAAATGAAAGGTGTCCCACACCATCTAGGCAGCGTCAACCTACATCAGTACGGGGAAAACTGGGTATGTGGTTTGCTTCATGATTCATGCAAATTTATTCTTCATGCTAGCTTGAGCCCTCAACTAATACTCTGTTCCTCTCTTTTAGGCGCGAGAGAACAAGGCTCCAGTGCCACAGCTGTTCGACCTCTATGCCATGTCCAATACTGCCTCGTACAAGAAGGCCAAGGCATTCTCTGAGTCTGACCTCGATGATCCAGAGAAATTCACCAACCGCGCCTCCCACCACAAGCTTGTGAGGTACAGAGACGAGGGGAAGGCGAGGAAAGGGCCGGACTTTAACCCAAGCCAGCAACCTCTTGATCCAGAGCTGGTGATGATATCTGGTGGCGGGAGGCCCCATGGCTCGTTAGCCATTGGGGATGGACTGATACGTTGTAGTAGCACTCTCCCGTAGATCAAGAAGCGCCAGACCAGCTCCGATCCTGAGATATTGCCTCATGCACGGCCAGTGGAGCTCGAATTCAAGGTTAGTTATACGGACTCAGATACCTTTCCTTCATTACATTGTGTGTGCGGCCGTCGATGATTACAGTGCTAACGAGTGGTGTTGCAGGCTGCTATTGAGGCAGAGAGAGCGAAGACCCAGGCTGCTATTGAGGAAGAGAGAGTGAAGACCCAGGCGCTTCTAGAGGAGAGGGACCGGCAGGTGGCGGAGAGGGAGAGGGAGCTTGAGGATAGGACGGCTAATGCGTTGGAGGAGGAGAGGAACCGGAACATGATGGCTAACCGGGCCCTATACGAGATGTTCGCGGTAAGTTTCTTCTGCATATTAGCCAAATCATGCACGTAATGTTCCTTACAGTAGTATCTAATATGACTGACTCGTCAAAACCAAATGTGCAGACCCTGTGTGAGAAGACCGGCACGACCCCTCCGCCGATGCCAGTCATTGCTCCGGCGGGCACGGTGAGTTTCATTTGAATGGTCATTAGTTACTAGTCTTCACATTTGAGTTGCATCATGCTAACGATACATTGGAAATGATCTTTGGTGCAGCATAACTCCCGACAAGCATCGACCGATCCTCCTCCGTCAGCCACTGGCACGACCGGTCCTACAACTACACCTACAACTACACCTCCGTGATGACGGTAAGTTTTCGCAAGTGTTTAGCATGACAAATGCATACTTAGCTTAAGAAATGACCTATTTATCTCCAAAATGCCGTATACTTAGCTTAGTTTCCTCGAAAATGACATTATAACCTTACTTAGCTCCAAAATGACCAATTTTACCATGGATAGCTCTCAAATGACCTATACTTAGCTTAGCTTAAGAAATGACATATTTAGCTCTAAAATGACCTGTACTTAGCATTATTTCCTCCAAAATGACATAATAACCTTAATTAGCTCCAAAATGACCAATTTTACCACGGATAGCTCTCAAATGACCTATACTTAGCTTAGCTTAAGAAATCACCTATTTAGCTCCAAAATGACCTATTTAACCTAGGAAAGCTCTAAAATGACATATACTTAGCATTTATTCCTCCAAAAATGAATTTATATGGTTAGCTTGCTCAAAAATGACATAATAACCTTAATTAGCTCAAAAATGACCTATTTAACCTAGGATAGCTCTAAAGTGACCTATACTTAGCATTTATTCCTCCAAAATGACTCAATATGCTTAGCTAGCTCAAAAATGCCATAATATGCTAAAGAAATGACCTATTTAGCTCCAAAATGACTTAATGTGCTTAATTAGCTCAAAAATGGCATAATTACCTAGGTTAGCTCTGAAATGACCTATACTTAGCTTATTTAGTTCATTTATGACATACTTAGCATATTTAGGTCAAAAATGGCCTATTTAACTAGGTTAGCTCTAAAATGACACAAGTAAGCAATAAGAAGAAGAAAAAGAAAGAGAAGAAAAATTCTTCTTCTTCTTCTTCTTCTTCTTCTTCTTCTTCTAGTCTTCTTCTTCTTCTTTTTCTTCTTCTTCTTCTAGTCTTCTTCTTCTTCTAACTTCCTTCTTTCCCATTTTGCAGATTTGATTCACTTCACGGAAGCTTGCGTTCATGGAGTCCTTGTCCTTCCATTTTGTTTTGATTTTGTAGGATCAACAATTGACACTGGCATATGTATGTATAGATGAATGAAACTTGCATATGTATGGATGAGACTTGCATATGTTTTGATTTGGTATGTGTTGGATGATCATATCCATATGGCTTGCATATTATTTGCATATGTGTTGTTTATTATGTGGTCGATGAGACATTTTATGTGATGGACTAGACATAATGTTTGCCTTATTATGTGATTCTGAATATATATATATATATGTGTGTGAATTTCTGTGCAAATGAATTGATATAAGAGAAAACAGTAAAAACAGGGGCTATATAGCCACTTTGCCGTCTGCTAGAGGCCACGTGGCAGCAGCCTGTGCAATCTGGGCTGGCCTATTTGGCCTGTTTGCCGTCTGCGAGCAGACGGCAAAGAGCTTTCTTCTTTGCCGTCTGCTGGCAGACGGCAAAGAGCCTGCGCTGGCCCAGCTGACGTCAGCTGCAGCTCTTTGCCGTCTGCTGGCAGACGGCAAAGAGCGCCGTTAGCCCCCTAACGGGGCTGGCACCTTTTGTCTGTCGTCCAGGGTCTTTGCCGTCTGCCGGCAGACGACAAAGAGCTTTGCTTCTTTGCCGTCTACCGACAGACGGCAAAGTGGCCTTTACCGGCAACTGTTCAGCCGGATTGTTGGCCGTCTGCTGGCAGACGGCAAAGGCTTTGCCGTCTGGCATTCATGCCTTTGCCGTCTACTATGGCAGACGGCAAAAGGCAAACGAAAAAGAGAGGGCGAAGAAAACGGCAAATTTGTGAAGTGGGGGAGAGGAAAATGAGAGGCAAATGGAAAATAATGTAAATTGCAAGGAGATGAGATTTGTGATTAGGAACCTGGTAGATGAGATTGCTTCCTCCCCGGCAACGGCGCCCGAAATTCCTTTGACGTGGCTTTAGACCGTGTCGGTATTTCCCCAAAGAGGAAGGGATGATGCAGCACAGCGACGGTAAGTATTTCCCTCAGTTTATGAAACCAAGGTATCAATCCATAGAGGAAGATCATGCACCCACGTAAACAGCACCTACACACAAACAACAAATACTTGCAACCCGACGCGAAAGAGAGGTTGTCACGCTCTCTACGGTAATAAGATAGATTAGGAAGTGATAATTTTGGCAAATAGATCTCGCAAGAACACAAAGTAAAATAAATTAACAAAAAGTGCAGCAAGGTATTTTAAGGTTTTTTCGATTAATAGATCTGAAAACAAAAGTTGCAAATAGTAGATCGGAAAGCAATATGTTGGAAAAGTATACCCGGGGGCCGTAGGTTTCACTAGTGGCTTCTCTCATTTGTATAGCACACGGTGGGTGAACAAATTACTGTTGGGCAATTGATAGAAGATCAAATAATCATGATGCTATCCAGGCAATGATCATTATATAGGCATCACGTCCAAGACAAGTAGACCGAAACGATTCTGCATCTACTTCTATTACTCCACACATTGACCGCTATCCAGCATGCATCTAGTGTATTAAGTTCATGGAGAAACGGAGTAATGCAATAAGAATGGTGACATGATGTAGACAAGATCTATTCATGTAGGAATAGACCCCATCTTGTTATCCTTAATGACAATGATACATGTGTGTCTTCCTGCCCTTTCTGTCACTGGGAAAGAACACCACAAGATCGAACCCATCACAAAGCACCTCTCCCCATGGCAAGAAAAATCGATCTAGTTGGCCTAAGTAAACCAAAGATTTGAATAAGAAATACAAGGCTATAAGTAATCATGCAAATAAGAGATCAAAGAAGACTCAAATCATATTCATGGATAGAAACTGATCATGAACTCAAAATTCATCGGATCCCAACAAACACACCACAAAAGTCATTACATCAAATAGATCTCAAAGAGACCATTGTATTGAGAAACATAGAGAGAGAGGAAACCATCTAGCTACTGCCTACGGACCCGTAGGTCTATGGTGGACTACTCACGCATCATCGGAGAGGCACCTATGATGAAGATGAACCCCTCCGTGATGGTGTTAGATTGGATCTCGAGATTCTGGAACTTGCGGCGGCTGGAATTGTGTTTCATCGACTCTTAGGGTTTTTGGATTTTCTAGGAATTTATAGGCTCGATAGTCGATTGAGGGGGTGCCCGAGGTGCCCACCCTCTACCAAGCCACGCCAGGGGCCTCTGGCGCGCCTTGGTGGAGGGTGGCCACCCCAGGCCCCCTCTTCTGGTGTTGTTTGGCCCATCTTCTTCCTCCTGGTCCAGAAAAAATCCACAAAAATCCCCGCAGCGTTTGGGTTCCGTTTGGTACTGATTTTCTGCGAAGTAAAAAAAAAGCAAAAACAGCAACTGGCACTATGTCAATAGGTTAGTCCCAAAAATGATATAAAGTTGCTATAAAATGATTGTAAAACATCCAAGATTGATAATATAATAGCATGGAACAAGCAAAAATTATAGATAAGTTGGAGACGTATCAAGCACCAACAGCATAATCACTAGCATCACACATAACTTCAAAGGCAAGTTCCAATCAGGTGGTTGAACAATAGGTGCAATGGTTAAGGCTTTCTTAAGTGTTTCAAAGGCTTCCACACAATCATCATCAAAAACAAAGGGAGTATCCTTTTGTAAAAGATTAATAAGAGGCCTAGAAATTTTTCAGAAGTCTTTAATAAACCTCCTATAGAAACCAGCATGACCAAGGAAACTTCGAATACCTTTAATACCTTTAGGACATGGCATTTTCTCAATTGCATCAACTTTAGCTTGATCCACCTCAATACCTCGTTCGGAGATTTTTATGCCCCAAGACAATACCTTCATTAAACATAAAGTGACACTTCTCCCAATTCAAGACAAGATTAGTTTGTTCACATCTCTGCAAAACTTGATCAAGCTTGCTTAAGCAATCATCAGAAGAAGTTCCGTAAACGGAAAAATCATCCATGAAAACCTGCACAATCTTTTCACAAAAATCAGAGAATATAGCAGTCATACATCTTTCAAAGGTAGCAGGTGCATTGCATAAACCAAAAGGCATACATCGATAAGCAAAGGCATACGTCTATAAGCATAGGTTCCAAAAGGACAAGTAAAGGTGGTTTTCTCTTGGTCAGACTATGACACAGGTATTTGAGAGAAACCAGAATATCCATGCAGGAAACAAAAGTGTGTGTGCTTAGATAATCTTTCAAGCATTTGATCAATAAAAGGTAGAGGGTAATGATCTTTTCTAGTAGCTTTATTTAATGTTCTAAAATCAATTACCATTCTATAGCCAGTAACAATTCTTTGTGGGATAAGTTCATTTTTATCATTAGGAACAACAGTAATACCTCCTTTCTTAGGAACACAATGAATGGGACTTACCCATCTACTATCAGCTATGGGATAGATTATACCTACTTCCAGAAGCTTTAATATTTCAGTTCTTACCACTTCTTTCATCTTAGGATTCAATTGTCGTTGGTGATCAACAACGGGTTTAGCATCAGGTTCCATATTGATCTTGTGCTGACATAGAGTGGAACTAATGCCCTTAAGATCATCAAGAGTATATCCAATAGCAACCCAGTGCTTCCTCAGAATTTTCAATAATCTTTCTTCTTCATGTTCTGAAAAGTTAGCACTAATAATAACAGGATATATCTTTTTCTCATCAAGATAAGCATACTTCAGAGTGTCTGGCAATTGTTTTAATTCAAACACAGGATCACCTTTAGGTGGAGGAGGACCTCCTAGAGTTTCAATAGGCAAATTGTGTTTTAGTAGAGGTTGTTGTTCAAAGAAAATTTTATCTATTTCATTTCTTTCACGCAAGTGCATATCATTTTCATGGTCTAGCAAATATTGTTCTAGTGGATCGGTAGGAGGAACGGCAATAGAAGCAAGACCAATTATTTCATCCTTATTAGCTAATTCATTATCACGAGGTTGTCTACTAAACTTGGAAAAGTTAAACTCATGAGACACATCACCAAACTTAACATTGACGGTTTCCTTTTGACAATCTATCTTAGCATTAACAGTGTTCAAAAAAGGTCTACCAACGATAATGGGACAAAAGTCATCTTGTGGGGAACCAAGAACTAGAAAATCAGTAGGATATTTTATTTTCCCACACAAGACTTCAACATCTCTAACAATCCCAAGTGGTGTGATGGTGTCTCTATTAGCAAGTTTAATAGTAACATCAATATCTTCTATTTCAGCAGGTGCTATTTCATTCATAATTTCCTGATATAAGATAAAAGGAATATCACTCACACTAGCACCTAAATCACATAAACCATGATAACAATGATCTCCTATTTTAACTAAGACAACAGGCAAGCCAACTACGGGTCTATGTTTATCTTTTTCATCGGGTTTAGCAAATCTAGCAGCTTCATCACAGAAGTAAATGACATGCCCATCAATATTTTCTACCAAGAGATCTTTAACCATAGCAACACTAGGTTCTACTTTAATTTGTTCAGAGGGCTTAGGTGCTCTAATATTACTCTTGCGAACTACAGTTGATACCTTAGCATGTTCCTTTATCCTAACAGGGAAAGGTGGTTTTTAAATATAAGCAGTAGGCACAATTGGATCAACATTGTAAATAATAGTTTCTTCTTTAGCTATGACCGGTTCTTTAATTTCTTTTTTAATAGGGAGATGATATATAAACCACTTCTCCTTAGGGAGATCAACATGAGCAGCAAATGATTCACAAAAAGAGGCTACTATCTCAGAGTCAAGTCCATATTTAGTGCTAAACTTGTGAAAAGCATCGGTATTCATAAAAGATTTAACACAATCAAATTCAAGCTTAATACCTGACTCATTACCTTCATCAAGTTCCCAATATTCAGAGTTGCATTTAATTCTTTACAAGAGACCCCACTTGAATTCAATAGTCTTCTTCATAATAGAACCGGCACAAGAAGCATCGAGCATGGATTGATCATTATGAGAAAGCTGAGCATAATTTTTTTGAATAATAACTTCTCTCGGGATATCATAATTGGGGCATGAATATAAAATTTATTTAAGACTCCCCAAAGCTAGAGCTATACTTTCTCCTTCACGAGGCCAAAAGTTATATATATAATTCCGATCACGACGAGCTAGATGCATAGGATAAAACTTTTGGTGGAATTCCAATTTCAGTCGATTCCATTTCCATGATCCAATATCATCACATAGCCAATACCATGTCAATGCTTTTCCCTTCAAAGATAAAGGGAAAAACTTCTTATTAACTTCATCTCCGGATAAACCTGCAAGCTTAAATAATCCACAAATCTCATCCACGTGTATTCGGTGCATATCAGGATGTTCAATTCCATCTCCTGCATAAGGATTAGCTAGCAGTGGTTCTAACATACCCAAAGGAATTTCATACCAATATTTTCAGTAGGTGATGTAGGTTGAGGGGCAACTAATTGTGGTTCCGGTCGAGGTGAAGATACCCCGAACAAACCCCTCAAAGGATTGCTTTCCATAGTAACAAGTGACAGTAAATTTCAGCACGTAGTTTAAGTTTTTCCTTACCGATTTCCACTTACCAAGACCGCTTTGCTCCCCGGAAACGGTGCTAGAAAAGAGTCTTGATGATCAACAAGTATAGGGGATCAATCGTAGTCCTTTCAATAAGTAAGAGTGTCGAAGCCAACGAGGAGCAGAAGGAAATGATAAGCGGTTTTCAGCAAGGTAATTTATGCAAGCAATAAATTGTAAGTAGCAAGTAGTTTGATAGCAAGGTAATTTGTAACGAGCAACTATCGATAACAATAGGTAAGGTGCATCAAGGTAGCCCAATCCTTTTGTGGCAAAGGACAGGCCAAAATGATCTCTTATGATAAGCAAAGTGTTCTTGAGGGTACACGGGAACTTCATCTAGTCACTTTCATCATGTTGGTTTGATTCGTGTTCGCTACTTTGATAAAAAAAAGGTTATGTTCTTACTTGAACTAACAACCTACTTATGATTAACCCACTCGCAAGCATCTGCAACTACGAGAAAAGTATTAAGACAAAGTCTAACCATAACATTAAACATGTGAACCCAAATCAGCCCCTTACGAAGTAACGCATAAACTAGGGTTTAAGCTTCTGTCACTCTAGCAACCCATCATCTAATAACTACTCCACAATGCATTCCCTTAGGCCCAAGGATGGGGAAGTGTCATGTAGTCGACATTCACATGACACCACTAAGGGAATCACAACATACATATCATCAAAATATCGAACACATATCAAATTCACATGATTACTTGCAACATGACTTCTCTTGTGACCTCAAGAACAAATGTGTCTACTCACAAATAATATCCATGCTCAATATCAGAGGTGTATTGAATAGCATAATGGATCTGAACATATAATCTTCCACCAAATAAACCATATGGCAATCAAGTACACAAGGTAATCAACACTATTAGTCACCCATAGGTACCAATATGAGGTTTCGGTAAAAAGATTGAACACAAGAGATGAACTAGGGTTTGAGAGGAGATGGTGTTGTTGACAATGTTGATGAAGAATGGCGTCCCCAAGATGAGAGGGTTGTTAGTGATGACGATGGCTTTCATTTCCCCCTCCGGGAGGGAAGTTCCCCCGGCGGAATCGCTCCGCCGGAGAGCAAAAGTGCTCCTGCCCAAGTTCCGCCTCGAGACGGCGGCGCCTCGTCCCGAAAGTCCTCTCGCTAATTTTTTTAGGTTTTTTCAGAATTTATACCAGAAGATGTGCTCCGGAGGTGGGCCAGGGTGAGCACCACCCACCAGGCCATGCTTGGGGGTCCTGGCGCGCCCTGGTGGGTGTTCCTCACTAGGTGGCCCCCTCCGGTAGTTTTCTGGTCAAGTATTTTTCATTTATTCCACAAAAATTCTCCGTAAAATTTCAGCTCCATTGGGGATGTGCAGAATAGGTATCTCTGACATGCTTTTTCAGGTCCCGAATTCTAGCTACCGGTATTCTCCCTCTTTGTGTAAACCTTGCAAATTATGAGAGAAAAGGCATTAGAATTACTCCCCAAAGCATTATTATGCATAAAAACATTATAATTAACAGTAGGAAAACATGATGCAAAATGGACGTATCATCGTACCACTCATGAAACGGTAGGGGGTGACCGATATTTTTCCATGCTAGATGTGTTATTCTCAAGATGATTGTTTATTCACTTGTCATTGCACGAGAGTACGGTGGTAATAGGGATGCCCATTCCCGAAATTAAATGAAAAGAAAGAAAGAAAATTACTTTAGGTTGTCAAATAATAAATTCCTTGGAAAGTGTTGGTATGGAAGGCAACCGTGGATTCGGCTAGCCATGGAAAGTGAAAGTATGGTGGAAAAAGGAATAAACTTTATTTTCTGTTTGGGAACCGCTTATGATGTATCTAGCATGGAAAGGTATTGAAATCTCTTGGTCGTTTTCGTTGACAGGAAAGGCATGCCACCCAAAATATTTTTCTCTATCAATTTAAACCTTGAGCTCTGGCACCTCTACAAATCCCTACTTCCCTCTGCGAAGGGCCTATCTATTTACTTTATGCAATTTTTAATTCTCCATATTCTCTTATAAAGCACCAACTAGGGGCACTATGATCATACTTGAGCATTAGGTGTAGCTAATATTTGAGTTGTTTCATGAATGGATCAATGATTGAGCATGATGGGCTAGGGATAACTTGCTTTAGTGTTGAAATTTTGAAAGACATGGTTGCTTGTTGATATGCTTGAGTATTAAAATTTTCATGTCAAAACTAGACTATTGCTTTGAACCATCTAAAAGTCCAAATGTCCATGCTACAAAGAAAAGAATATGTGATGAACATGTTAGGCAGCATTCCACATCAAAAAATCTGTTTTTATCATTTACCTACTCGAGGACAAGTAGGAATTAAGCTTGGGGATGTTGATACGTCTCCAACGTATCTATAATTTTTGCTTGTTCCATGCTGTTATATTATCAATCTTGGATGTTTTACAATCATTTTATAGCAACTTTATATCATTTTTTGGGACTAACCTATTGACATAGTGCCAAAGTGCCAGTTGCTATTTTTGCTTGTCTTTTACTTCGCGGAAAATCAGTACCAAACGAAGCCAAAACACCGTGAAACTTTTTGGAGAATTTTTTTGGGCCAGAAGACACCCAATGGGCCAGAGAAGTGCCGGAGAATAAGGCCGAGGTAGGGAACACCCACCAGGGCACGCCAGAGGCCCCTTGCACGGCCTGGTTGGTGGTGCCCACCTCGGGACCCCTCTCCACCGACTATCGCCTCTATAAATACTCAAATATTTGGAAAACCCTATGGGAGTTGACAAAACACAATTCCAGCCGTCGCAAGTTCCAGAACCTCGAGATCCAATCTAACACCATCACGAAGGGGTGCATCATCTTCATGGGTGCCTCTCCGATGATGCGTGAGTAGTCCACCATAGACCTACGGGTCCATAGGCAGTAGCTAGATGGCTTCCTCTCTCTCTCTCTCTCTCTCTCTCTCTCTCTCTCTCTCTCTTTTGATTCTCAATACAATGGTCTCTTGGAGATCTATTTGATGTAATGACTTTTGCGGTGTGTTTGTTGGGATCCGATGAATTTTGAGTTCATGATCAGTTTCTATCCATGAATATGATTTGAGTCTTGTTTGATCTCTTATTTGCATGATTACTTATAGCCTCGTATTTCTTCTTCGAATCTTTGGTTTAGTTAGGCCAACTAGATCGATTTTTCTTGCCATGGGAAGAGGTGCTTTGTGATGGGTTCGATCTTGCGGTGTTCTTTCCCAGTGACAGAAGGGGCAGCAAGACACGCATGTATCATTGCTATTCAGGATAACAAGATGGGGTCTATTCCTACATGAATAGATCTTGTCTACATCATGTCACCATTCTTATTGCATTACTCTGTTTTTGCATGAACTTAATACACTAGATGCATGCTGGATAGCGGTTGATGTGTGGAGTAATAGAAGTAGATGCAGAATCGTTACGGTCTACTTTTCTTGGACGTGGTGCCTATATAATGATCATTGCCTGCATATCATCATGACTATTTGATCTTCTATCAATTGCCCAACAGTAATTTGTTCACCCACCGTGTGCTATACTCATGAGAGAAGCCACTAGTGAAACCTACGACCCCCGGGTCTACTTTTCCAACATATTGCTTTCCGATCTATCTTTTTGTCATGTTTGTTTTCAGATTTATTTATCCAAAAACCCAAAAATACCTTGCTGCACTTTTTGTTTACCTATTTGATTTTGTGTTCTTGCGAGATCTATTTGCCAAAACTATCACAACCTAATATATATTTTTATCATTGAGAGCTTGACAACCTCTCTTACGCGTCGGGTTACAAGTATTTGTTATTTATGTGCAGGTGATGTTTACATTGATACCACGGTGGGTGATCATTCACACGCGCACTCACACACACACCATCACGTAGATAGGCAGGACCGGCGAGCCAGCTACTTCTTCCTCCTCTACCCAAAACAGCTCCAGGAGCACAATTGTAACCTCTCTCAGTTCATCAACTAGACTAGCTGGACTAGGGGTGTTACCTCCCACGGAGGGCCCCGAACCTGGGTACATCGCGTGTCCTGCACCACTTGTTCCCAATCTCGTTCCCGGAGTCCGCCGGCGCTCTTCGGCCCCAACCACTCTCGATAAGCCACCCCATGGCATCTGTCATGAGAAAACGATGACAATTGGCACCCACCGTGGGGCTAGCTGCTGCTGGAACCACGGTCCGGGTGGGACCGTTTTGTCATCACCACCGCGACGTCGGCCGTCGGTCTCCCGTTCCTTGGCTCGCGCCCGACCTCGGCGCGCTGGCCTCGCCAACTACTTCCCCAACCCCGCGCATGCCACCGGCGGCAGCTCGCGGCCATGACGGGCTATCGCCGTGCTGACGCTGCTCCCGGCCGTCGAGCTCGTGCCGGTGTCGCGGCGTCCAGGTTTTTCCCCAATCCAACAACTGCCCAGCCAGTTTTTGCTCCGTCAGCAGCAAGAAATCCCCAAGCACACCACAACCAGGGCCATGGCACGCCTCCCTTGCTGGTGTTGCTCGGTCGCTGGGCCTCGCCAACCAGGGCCGGGGGCCCCACCGCTGGCAACCTCTCGCCTCGCGCTCGAGCCTCAACGTCGTCGGCACGCAGTGCGGCCTCCTCGCCAGCTTCGGCAGCGAGCACGGCCGGCCTCATGCCCGTCCACGTCCAGGCTCCCCGTAGCTCCGTCCCGGCCGCACCCCGTGCGCCCGTGCCGTTCCTCCCGCGTCAGTCCGCGCTCCCCACACCACCTGCTGGTGGCTGCGTGCCCCGGGGTCCCTGTCCGGCTAGCCGGCTCCCTACATCGGCGCTGACCGCTCCTTCGTCCCGCTCCTGCCGACCGGGACCCGGCGTCGGCTCGCCATGGCCTGCTGCGCTCTGCTCGGTCCGACCGCGCCCCCGTGCCGGGGCCGGCGTCGCCTGCTACCCGCCGCCTCCAAGCGCCCCGACTGCGACTGGGGCTCACCGCGCTCGTCTCCTCCGCCGTTGCGACTGCGGTCGCTGGCCCTCCTCTGTGACCGTACGGCCGCGTGCCCGCATGATTCCTCGTCGCGCACGGGCCTGGCCCTCCTCCCAGCACGCGCACGCCCGCGTGCGGCCTCGCATGCGGCAGCTCGCCTAACCACGTCGCTGTCGCTGCCCCCCCCCCGGCTGCCGGCGCTGCCGCCCGCGCCTGGCCGCTGCCCACTTGCTCGTCCTCGACTCGCTGTTGCCTTCCCGTGGACGCCAACCCTGACGGCCACCCGCGCACTGGCGCGATGGCTCTGCTAGCTCCCCCGTCGCCCGCGCCCTGCGCTCGGTCCTCAGGCGTGCATCCGGCCGCGTCGCTCCCGCGCCTCCGCGTCCGCTCACCCCGGGCAACATCGGGACCGCACCCCGCCGTCCCGAGCTTCGCGTCCCGCTCCCCAGCTGGCTCCGCCGCGCCCGCGCGCCCTCTGCATCGCCGCGACACTCTGCCCCGTGCCCGCATCATGAGCCGGCTCCAACTCTGCCCGCTCGCTCTTCGGCTCCCTCGCTGGCCGGTTTCCATGCGCCCGTCGGCTCGCCTGGCTCCCGTGCGCCGCCTCGCGCCGTCCCCCTTGGCCGCGTGTCGTGCGTGCCCGCGCAGCTTTGCCCCATGCGCGCCCCCGTGCCATCTGGCTCCGGGCATCTACAGCCTCGGACACCCGCCAGGTCTGGCTCTGCCTCCGCCATACATCAGCGTCGGCTACCGGTACTCACCCCGGCCGGCTCCCGCCGCTCCACCTCTGGGCCTCATCCTCGTGGGCCGGCTGCCCGGCCGGGAGGGAGAAAAAAGTAGGAGCCGGCTGACTCCCTAAAAGAAAAACAGGAGATGGGGTCCCGCTGCAAAAAAAAAAACTGTGCGTCCGTCTGCCCACGCCAGCTGGTCCGCCCGCCCGCGTCGTCGCTCGGTCGGCTGGCGCGCCTGCCCACGTCACTGTCCAGTTGGCTGGTTGGCTGGCCCGTCCGCGTCGCCGCCTGGCCGGCCTCCCGGTTGGCCTACCCACCTACTTCGACACCGGGCTGGCTGGGGAGTCGGCTCCGCTGCTCGTCCACTTTGACGCTCCGGTCGGGCCCGGCTGGCTGACACCTCCATCAACCGTCCCGGAGGCTACACCCAACGGGTGCGGCCAGCGCGCCCCGTTGGTAAAAGGCCGCGCCGTTTGCAGGCTGCCGCACCGGCTGTCATCGACAGCAACTACCTTGCCTACACGAAAATCAATGTGAGCTCCCGATCGCCCATCCTCGTGCCACGCACAAACAACGGATACCACAAGCGTCCCTCGGAGGCCATCTCCACATTTATTTCATTTGCTTTACTGTTCACCCAAGCGCCAGCTAGTCTTAGTCCGGGGCTGGCCGCTTGGCCCGATACGTTCGTTCCCATGAGATGGCTTAGTAGCGTGTACGGTACCAAAGGCCCACTCTTTGTCTCAGCTACAGCTCGCACCGCGACTGTCCGGCTAGCAAGAGCTCAAGCTGGAGGTCAACCCATGCGAAAAACCTCCTGGGAGAAAATGGCTTGGACAACCCGGGCATTTCATTTGTGAGTATCTACTCGGTCGAGTCTGCTCCTAGAATCCAAGTATTGTACGCTCCATTCCGCGGCCCACTCTTCGCCTCAGCCACAGACCGGCTCCTGGCTGTCCGGCTGGCAAGAGCAAAAGCTAAAGAACGGAGAGCACATGAAAAAGATTGAAGGAGGCTCGGACGAAACCGAGTCGGCACCCTCTGCATAAAGCTTGCACTACCAAAACTAAATATTTGACATGTCTACATCGACTAAACTTGTCTTTTGCATGATCATTTCCATGAGGAACCTCCGTGCTCGGAGGCTAGGAGGCTACTCCCGACGGGGCCCTGCGCCGATCAGTCGGCGGACCCTGCGTCCGCGCCCGACATCCTGAATGCCACCATCTGCTTCAGCAACAGCAAAGACCCTCCGCCTGACTCTTTGAGTCGCCCGGAGGCTCGGAGGCTACACCCAGCGGGTGCGCTGGTGCACCCCCGCTGGAAACAGAAAGCCGGTGGACTCCGCGTCCATGCCCGCCAGGGCCCCGCGCCCACCAGCCGGCGGACCCGCGTCCGCGTCCGGCAGGGCCCTGCGCCCATTAGTCGGCGGATCCTGCGTCCGTGCCCGACATCCTCGATGCCACCGTCCGCTTCAGCAACAGCAAAGACCCTCCGCCCGACTCTTCGAGTCGCCCGGAGGCTCGGAGGCTACACCCAGTGGGTGCGCTGGCGCACCCCCGCAGGAAGCAAGCTGCATCGTCCCCGACCCGCAATCGACTGTCATCAATGAGTTATGCAATGAAAACGACTACGAAAACCCTCCGCCCGACTCTTCGAGCCGCCCGGAGGCTCAGAGGCTACTGTCAGGGGGATGACGCCCGGGTACCCCAAAGACAACGAGTCGGACGGGGCGCCCGCCCGCCCGGGCCGGCTGCTCCGACTCACACCCGCGGTCGGCTGCTCCAGCCAGCCGGCGGCCCAGAGCCAACTACGGCATCCCATCGAACACGCGCGAACGAGACGACCATACCCCGCGACGGTGCACTATTGACGAATAGAAGTGCGCTATGCATGCGTCACGCGATAGCATCTGCAGTGTAATTTGTCCCCTGGGCGCTGATTTATAAAGCGCCCTAGGTGACAAGCCTAGGCTAGTTCTCAAGCTACATATAGCTTGGCATGTAAGCTACCCATGGTAGCTTACATCTCAAGCAGCTTGGCATGTAAGCTACCCACTGTAGCTTACATCCCAAGCCACCCACTCATGCCTATATAAAGGCCTCATGCCCACCACATAGGGGAGGTTCCCCTCCCACTCTCACATGCTCACACATACACACATATGAGGCATGAAGCCTCATGGCTCTCCTCTCCCATACAGCTCCAGGAGCAACTATGTACTGCTATACACCTCATACACACACATGCAGGAGTAGGGGTATTATCTCTCCGGAGAGCCCCGAACCTGGGTAAACCACCGCGTGCTGTTGCCCTATCCCATCCCGGATCTCCACTGCAGCCTTGCTCTCACCTCTTAAGACTTCCCATGGCATCTGTCATCCCGAGGCACCCCCCGTGAGAAAACGACGACACAGTAGCAATTTTCCCTCAAGTGGATGGCCTAAGGTTTATCAATCCGTGGGAGGTGTAGGATGAAGATGGTCTCTCTCAAACAACCCTGCAATCAAATACAAGAAATCTCTTGTGTCCCCAACACACCCAATACAATGGCAAATTGTATAGGTGCACTAGTTCGGCGAAGAGATGGTGATACAAGTGCAATATGGATGATAGATATAGGTTTTTGTAATCTGAAAATATAAAAACAGCAAGGTAGCAAGTGTAAAACAGCGAGCAAAACGGTGTATAAATGCTTGGAAATAAGTCCTAGGGTCCATACTTTCGCCAGTGCAATCTCTCAACAATGCTAATATAATTGGATCACATAACCATCTCTCAACGTGCAACGAAGAATCACTCCAAAGTTCTTATCTAGCGGAGAACATAAGCAGAAATTGTTTGTAGGGTACGAAACCACCTTAAAGTTATCCTTTCCGATAGATCTATCCAAGAGTTCATACTAAAATAACACCAAGTTATCCTTTCCGATCGATCTATCTAAGAGTTCGTACTTGAATAACACCATATGATACGCATCAACCAACTCTAATGTCACCTAGATAATCCAATGTCACAACAAGTATCCATGAGTTAATTATACGATACACATCAAACAATTTCAGATTCATAATACTCAATCCAACACAAAGAACCTCAAAGAGTGCACCAAGATTTCTATCAGAGAACATGGTATCAAAACGTGCAATCAACCCCTATGCATAGATCCCCAAGGTCACTGGAATCTGCAAGTTGACGCCATAACATATATCAAGTGAATCACTTGAATACCCTAATATCACCACGGGTATCCGCATGTAAGACATACATCAAGTGCTCTCAAATCCATAAAAGTATTCAATCCGATAATTAAAAAAATCTCAAAGGGAAAACTCAATTCATCACAACAAGATAGAGAGGGGAAAACACCATATGATCCAACTATATTAACAAAGCCCTTGATACATCAAGATCGTGCCATCTCAAGAACACGAGAGAGGGAGAGAGATTGAACCCATAGCTACTGGTACAAACCGTCAGCCCCGAGGGTGGACTACTCCCTCCTCATCATGGAGACCATAGGGATGATGAAGATGGCCTCCGGTGATGATTTCCCCCTCCAACAGGGTGCCGGAATGGGGTCTAGATTTGTTTTTTGTAGCTATAGAGGCTTGCAGCGGTGGAACTTCTGATCTAGGATTATTTCTGGTGGTTTCTGAATATATAGGCTTTTTGGGCGTCAGTTTCATGCAAAGATGGGTCACGAGTGGACCACAAGACACCAGCGGAAGCCAGAGGGGCCTGGCGCGGCCTGGTGGGTTATGCCCACCTCGTGTCTCTTCTGGCCCTCCCACGAAGCTTCTAGTGCCTCTTTTGTTCCAAAAAAATTGTCAAAAAGTTTCATTGCATTTGGAGAACTTTTATTTCTGCACAAAAAACAACACCACAGTAGTTCTGCTGAAAACAGCATCAATCCGGGTTAGTTCTAAATAAATCATATAAAGTGCATCAAACCATATAAAATTATTGTAAACATAGGTGAATATGGCATGAATATTTCATAAATTATAGATACGTTGGAGACGTATCAAGGTGTGAAATCAAACTAGCTTTGGGAACCATCTTAGGTGTGAAAGAGACCCATCTTTGGTTTGACTAAATGGCTTGAGACTTATGAGGTAGCTTCTGGAAATCTCTAGTTGGAGGTGGTTGGTGGTTCCCGACCAAATATTGTAAGTCAAATAATGTTTCCTTTAGCAGCAAACTTGAGTTTTGGAAACATTTCATAAGTTGGGATATCCAAACTCATGCATAACATTGTTTCACCAGCGCCAAAACATTGCTTCTTGAGCAGACCACATATTTCTTCGTAACTCTGTTTCTTCATCATAAAACATTGTTTCGGCATAGACTGGAAGTGTTGTTGGTCTTCTTCAATGTTGCACCTGAGTTCAACCAACAACGGAGGAGGTGAAGGACAACCATGTTTTCAAGGTCGAATGATAAACTTAACTTAGCATTCACCTGATCATTTATTTGCTTTGCGTGACTTCTTGTGATTGGACCTTTGATGATTGGTGGTGTGATGTCCATGCTTGGGATGTCCTCATCACTTCCATCACTGCTCATACGGAGTGACCTCATTATCTTTTAGCAGAACCTTATTCAGGACATGACATGAAGTTAATATAGTCTCCCCCCACCATGCCTTGGATAAACCCAATGTATCTAACATGGCGTCAACCAAATCAGTTAGAGTACGTTTTTTCCGTTCGGCAACCTAGTTTGACTGGGGTGAATAGGGAGGCGTCCTCTCATGAATAATGTTGAGTTTCGCACAAAATGAATCAAACTCATTCGAGGAGTACTCTCCACCATGATCAGACCGGACTCGTTTAGTTTTCTCTTCAAGTTGGTTCCGTGACTGGACATGTCATGTTCACCACAAAATGCACCTGTGTCAACCCACCAATCGGTAGACTAACAAACTGAAAATGTAATAAACAAAGTACCGTACCCATATGCACCACTCGCATTGTTGCCCACAATCATGTTGATAGACTTTGAGTCCTGTCCTTGCTTCTTGAACTTGTTCAGCACTTGTTGGCCCAATGTTCTTACGAACCACAAGTGAAGCATCCATCTTTCTTCTTGTCCGGCTTGAAGGTCTTCTTTCCCTTCTTCTTAAAGTCAGTATTCTGTTGGACACTATTCTTTCACTTGAACTTGTGGGAATTGAAGTTCTTCTGATGTACCATATTGGTGACAGAAGAGCTTTCAGCCCCATATCCATGCGAGTCCCTTGCTCTCGAGTTCTTCTCAACACTAAGATGGACGATGACATCCTCTACTAATAATTCACGACTCTGATGTTTCAGAGTGGTAGCAAAGTCCCTCCAAGAATTAGGGAGCTTAGCGATTATACACCCCGTGACAAATTTGCCTGGTAATTCGCACTTAAGAAGCTCAAGCTCCTTAGCGATGCATACTATCTCATGAGCCTATTCCAATACAGAATGATTCTCAACCATCTTGTAATCATGGAACTGCTTGATGTCTACTACACAACTTTATTCTTGTAGACTTTGTTGGGCCTCCAAGCGTAGAGTTTCGTTGGACAGTAGCAATTTTCACTCAAGTGGATAACATAAGGTTTATCAATCCGTGGGTGTTGTAGGATGAAGGTGGTCTCTCTCAAACAGCCCTGCAATCAAATACAAGAAATCTCTTGTGTCCCCAACACACCCAATACAATGGAAAATTGTATAGGTGCACTAGTTCAGTGAAGAGATGGTGACACAAGTGTAGTATGGATAGTAGAAATAGATTTTTATAATCTGAATAAATAAAAACAGTAAAGTAACAAGTAGTAAACAACGAGCAAAATGGTATATTAATTCTTCGAAATAAGGCCTAGGGTTCATACTTTCACTAGTGCAATCTCCCAACAGTACTAACATAATTCAATCACATAACCATCCCTCAACGTGCGATAAAGAATCACTCCAAAGTTCCTATCTATCGGAGAACATAAGATGAAATTGTTGTAGGTATTAAACCACCTCAAAGTTATCCTTTTTGATCAATCTATTGGGATGTTACTATAAGTGTCATAAACATCCCTAGAGTATGTACTAAAGTAACACCATATGATACGCACCAATCAACCCTAATGTCACCTAGATACTCCAATGTCACCACAAGTATCCATGGATTAATTATTCAACATGCATCATACAATTTCAGATTCATCATATTCAATCCAACACAAAGAACTTCAAAGAGTACCCCAAGATTTCTATCAGAGGACGTAGGATGAAAACGTGCATCAACCCATGTGCATAGATCCCTCAGTGTCACCGGAATCTGCAAGTTGATGCCATAACATATATCAAGTGCATCAATAGAATACTCCATTGTCACCACGGGTATCCACATGCATGACATACATCAGGTGTTCTCAAACCCAAAATATTCAATCCAACATAACAAAATCTCAAAGGGAAACACCGAATTCATCACATCAAGATAGCAAGGGCAAACACCATATGATCCAACTATATTAACAAATATCGTGATACATCAAAACGTGCCATCTCAAGAACACGAGAGAGAGAGAGAGAGAGAGAGAGAGATCAAACACATAGCTACTGGTACATACCCTCAGCCCCGAGGGTGAACTACTCCCTCTTCATCATGGAGACCGCCGTGATGATGAAGATGTCCTCTGGTGATGATTCCTCATTCTGGCAGGTTCCGGAATAGGGCTCCAGATGAGACTTCTTTGGTACAAAGGCTTGCGGCGGCGGAGCAGAAGTTCTAGGCTAACTTTTGGGGGTTTCTCTATTTATAGGATTTTTCAGCGCTGGAATCACGCGAGATGGAGCCACAAGGTGGTCCCAAGGTAACGGGGCGTGCCCTAGGAGGTGACAGCGTCCTATTGACTTGGGGGCAGCTGGTGGCCCCCCTGCGGTGGTTCTTCGCTCCAGTATTTCTTATATGTTCTGGAAAAAATCATCAAAAAGTTTCAGGCGATTCCGAGAAATTTATTTTCTGCACACAAAAAAACACCACGGTAATTCTTCTAAAAACAGTGTCAGTTCAGGGTAGTTCCAATTAAATCATATAAAGTGCATCAAAACCATATAAAAATATTGTAAACATAGGTAAATATGGCATGAATACTTCATAAATTATCGATACGTTGGAGACGTATCAGCATCCCAAGCATAATTCTTACTCATCCTCGAGTAGGTAAATGATAAAAAATAATTTATGAAGTGTGAATGCTAGTATAGTGCAAAAGTTTTATAAATGATAATTTCAATCACCTTTTGTAGCATTGTTATATAATAAACAGTAGCTCATTTCTCATACAACTTCCCATGATGAAGTAGCAAGCTATTCACATGTCAAAGTATAGACCATAAATTTTCTTGAAAACCAACAAACTATGTTTTCAGTCATCAAACAATTACAATTCATCTTATTTTCAGGAAGGGTCTATGTAAGAGCTTTAATTTAGCAAATTCCACATACTCACCTATTATTTAGTCTTCCATAATTGCTGACACTCAAAGCATATTTTTTAGAACAAACAGTTTTAGTCAAACACATAGGAAGATGGGGGTTTAATGTTTCGCCTCCCAACTTATTTATCTCAGGGATAATGTCAACAATAATGAATCATGATCACCTATATTCAACTGGATATATGTGCCTGGATCTTTCCCCACCACACGATGCTTGCCAACTAAAGAATTAATAGATTGGAATGGGAATGAACATTGTTGACTCTTGCATAAAAGTAAATATAGAAAAATACATAAAAGTAAAAGATAGGCCCTTCGCATAGGGAAGCAGAGGTTGTTATGCGCTTTTTATTTTTTGATGTGCAAACTCTTAATGGAAAGTAACATCACTTTATATTGCCCCTTGTGATAGCAACCTTTATTATGTAGTCCGTCGCTTTTATTTCTTCACCATCACAAGTTCATACAAAGCGTATTTTTCCTTCCAATAAAAGATCATACATATTTAGGAGCATTTTTCATTGCCTTTTGCATCGATGACAACTTACTTGAAGGATCTTATTCAATCCATAGGTAGATATGGTGGACTCTCATGGCAAGAAATTGGGCTTAAGGGTTTTTGGATACACAAGTAGTATCTCTACTTAGTAAGATTTTTTGGCTAGCAAAAGATCCTAAGCAAGCACCGCATGTTAGAGGATCCATGACAATATAAATTCTATGTGAATATAAACAAACATAACCAGTACGTTGTCTTCCTTGTCCAACATCAACTACTTGATCAAGTTTGAAAATAATTAATGGGGGCTCGAAATCATAGAAGATGTCCAAGATAGTATATTTATATGTGAAATCTCTCTTTCTTCAATATTCTTTCATGAATTGTTCAAGTGCCCAATGCTATGTTTGCTAACTTTCAATAAATTTTATCACTTATACTTCTTGTATGTGAAGTCATTACTCCCCATGGGGCAAGCATATGAAGCATATATAATTTCACATTTATGACGTTCAATTTATTCAACATTTTCTCTTAGGATATAAGTGAAGCACAAGAGTGAACATCAAACTACTCTTAAAAAGATATAAGTGAAGATCAACGAGTAGTTAAACAATTAAGTAGCTATGTGAGGACTCTCTCTCAATAAAGACTTTCATATCTGAGATTTATTTCAAACTACAAAGAAAACAAAAATACACTTCAAGAATAACACATATCATGTGAAAGAATAAAAACCTCGGCTCAACATAGGCTAACCGATAGTTGTTGACAGAGAGAGGTGGGATGCGTAGCACATCCCCAAACTTAGCTGCTTGAGACTTCTTGTAATATTAACTTGGGGAGCTTGAGTATCCCCAAGATTGAGCTCTTGTGTCTCGTTAATACCTCTTAAATCATAGTTTCACTTAGGTGTCAAAAACTTCATCCACACAAAACTTGAAAAGAACTCATAAGATAGGTTAGTGCACATAAGAATAAATCGACACTTTATGTATTGCCAAGATAAGTTGCATAATAATTTTCAGACATTATCTACTATATACTACCATTTTAAAAATTTATATCTACCAATATAAGTTATGAAAAGTATAGGAGAAGTAGATAACAAAACTATGACAGCAATCTGTCTAAACAGGACAATCTGTAGAAATTAATTCAAAAAGTCTACTTACGTATCTCCAAAAATTATGAAAATTTATTAAATTATAAATAATTTGTATGAACATTCTATGTAAAAAAATTGGAAACTTTCCACATTCCAGTAAATTAAAAAAAATAAAACACTACAGCAAAAGTTTATGTTTTTGCACAGCACACATCAAACAAGCAATTGAAGCATCCTAAAGGCAATTTTCAGAAGTTCTTCTTGAAAGACAAGATTATACATAATAGCAAGCAAATACTAACAAAATAAAATGATACTCCAAGCAAAACACATATTATGTGATGAATAAAAATATAGCTCCAAGTAAGATATACCGATAGTGTTGAAGATGAAAGAGGGCATGCCTTCCGGGGCATCCCCAAGCTTAGACGCTTGAGTATTCCTTGAATATTACCTTTGGGTGCCTAGGGCATCACCAAGCTTAGGGTTTTAACACTCCTTATTCTCCTCATATCGGTATCTCACCCAAAACTTGAAAACTTCAATCACACAAAACTTAACGGAACTTCGTGAGATGGG
This sequence comes from Elymus sibiricus, assembly GCA_039707655.1. Lineage (NCBI taxonomy): Eukaryota > Viridiplantae > Streptophyta > Magnoliopsida > Poales > Poaceae > Elymus > Elymus sibiricus. Next base: position 511,321,582 of record CM077671.1, read on the forward strand.
TTAGTGTAATAAAAATAGATCATTCACTTAGGTATTGTTAAGACAAGGTTCATAATTTTTCTTACATAATGCCTAATGTATTCTATCATTCCCATAATTTATATCACCGAATATAAGCTATGGAAACACTAAAACAAGCAAACTATGCATGCAAAACAGAATCTGTCAAAAATAGAATAGTCTGTAAAGATCTGAACAAAAACCATACTCCCCTCTCTCTATAAATTTTGAAACATTAGGGCAACACAGATAATTTTCATATCAATATTGTATAAAAATTTCAGAATATTTTGACGCTCTATTAAATGACATAATTCATATACTGGACGCAAAAGTTTCTGTTTTTGCAGAGAATCAAATCAACAAGTATCCACATACCCCAAAGGCTTTACTTGGCACATTATTGAAATAAAAGACACAAAACATTATTACTACAGTAGATTAATCATGTGAACACATAAAAACATAAACTAAAAGTGTTGGGTTGTCTCCCAACAAGCGCTTTTCTTTAAAGCCTTCTAGCTAGGCATGATGATTTCAATGATGCTCACATACGAATAGTATTTGAAACATGCAAGGGAGCATCATGAATCACATGGGAAGCACATTTAAGTCTAACCCACTTCATATGCATAGGGATTTTGCAAGCAAACAATTTATTGTAGCAAGAACTAACTTGCATAGGAAGGCAAAACAAGTATGACTTCAAAACTTTGAACACATAGGGAGGAAAGTTGATATGATCGCACTATCTACAAGCATATGTTCCTCCCTCATAATAATTTCCAGTATCATCATGAAGAAATTCAACAATATAACTACCACATAAAGCATTGTCTTCATGATCCACAAGCATAGAAAATTTATAACTCTCGCCATAAGCAAACTTCTCATACATAATAGTGGGAGTATCATAGGAGACTCAAATACTATAAATTGTTTCCACATTAAAGTAGCAATGTTCAGAAAAAGGGTACTCATAATTATGAAAAGTTTTATAATAATAATCATCACCACTTTTTATAACATAAGTATCATCACAATGATCATCATAAGTAGTAATTTTGTTCTCATCATACTCAATTTGATCATTCAAAGTTAGGGGAAAAAGATCATCTTCATTAAGCATAGCATCTCCAAGCCCGGGACAACATTAACTGCATAAAATATACTCTCAAACATGTCATTCTCATCAAGCATAGCATCCCCAAGCTTGGTACAAACATTAATTGCAGCAAATATATTCTCAAACATGTCATTCTCATCAAGCATAGCATCCCCAAGCTTGTGGGCCTGCATATCATTAGCATAATCACTCTTATGAGCAATATTAAGAATGGCACAAATAGTATAACAATTATTATCACCATAATTTTACAAGTTGGTGCCAAAAAGATTTTCAAGATTATAAGAAGTATCATTATCTTCTCAATCATAACTATCATGACAAGTAATAGGCATAACAACATCATAAGGTGTATCATCGTCCTCAATACTATGTGATTCATTCTCAACAATGATAGGAGCAACATTATTTGGGAGAGATACCTTTTTACCTCTAATTTTCCTTCTTTTCTTCTTCTCGGCCACATCATGTGTGGGTTTAATGAATTTGCCCGAGCTATTTATTAATGAGATTGGTTGGATAGGAAGCTCCTTCTCGTCACCCGTTTCATCACGAGAGACAATAGGAGGGAAAGTGGAAATATTTACCCTTTCATTAGTAGTACTTTTAAATTCTATTGATTTTTCTGTATTTCTATAGTTGGCAATATAAGTATTTTCATTAAAATTTACTACGCAAAACATATAAAGTTCATCTAGACTAGTTTCAAAATAGTATGTGAATAAGAATGCTTCAAACCAATGGTTTTTTCAGTCAACTCTTCACACCCCAAAAATAAACAAAGTTCATTATAAAGTTCAAGGGTGATCAAGTTATTACAATATTTGGTCATGATTCGATTATGAAAAAGTATGCACTGAAAATTAAGATGACCAACCTTATTGCAAAGTTCACAAGTAATGGGATGAAGAGAGCATAATTTCGTAGCAAATTCATCTATCCCATTAAGCCACCAATTGTTTTTATCATGTTTATGCTTCTTAAAAAATCAATCATCCCTAGAAGGCATGTCTTCACAAACTTTATGCACGCCACAAAAAATGACATGCTTATAAGAAACAATTTTGTCATGACCAATGCAATCATGCTCATCATTCAAGGATTTAATGTCAAACATTTATTAAATTCTTCTTCTAACACTTTGGCACAATTTTCTGGTCCATCATTTTCACGAAAGACATTATAGAGACGAAGCATTTGAGGCCACCTCAATTCCAAAAAAAATTGTAGTTTTATTTTATAAACCAAACTAGTGATAAACAAGAAACTAAAAGGTTTAATTGCAAGATGTAAATATATACCTTCAAGCAGTCACCTCCCCAGCAACGGCGCTAGAAAAGAGCTTGATGTCTACTACACAACTTTATACTTGTAGACTCTCTTGGGCCTCCAAGCGTAGAGTTTTGTAGGACAGTAGCAATTTCCCCTCAAGTAGATGACCTAAGTGTTGGAAATATGCCCTAGAGGCAATAATAAATTGGTTATTATTATATTTCCTTGTTCATGATAATCGTTTATTATCCATGCTATAATTGTATTGATTGGAAACTCAAATACATGTGTGGGTACATAGACAACACTGTGTCCCTAGTAAGCCTCTAGTTGACTAGCTCGTTGATCAAAGATGGTTAAGGTTTCCTAGCCATTGACATGAGATGTCATTTGATAAACGGGATCACATCATTAGGAGAATGATGTGATGGACAAGACCCAAACTGTAAACGTAGCATTTGATCGTGTCAGTTTATTGCTATTGTTTTCTGCATGTCAAGTATCTGTTCCTTTGACCATGAGATCATGCAACTCACTGACACCGGAGGAATACCTTGTGTGTATCAAACGTCGCAACGTAACTGGGTGACTATAAAGGTGCTCTACAGGTATCTCCGAGGGTGTCTGTTGGGTAGGCATGGATCAAGACTGGGATTTGTTACTCCGTATGACGGAGAGGTATCTCAGGGCCCACTCGGTAATACAACATCACAATGAGCCTTGCAAGCAATGTGACTAAAGTGTTAGCCACGAGATCTTGTATTACGGAACGAGTAAAGAGACTTGCCGGTAACGAGATTGAACTAGGTATAGTGATACCGACGATCGAATCTCGGGCAAGTAACATACCGAAGAACAAAGGGAATAGCATACGGGATTAACTGAATCCTTGACATAGAGGTTCGACCGATAAAGATCTTCGTAGAATATGTAGGAGCCAATATGGGCATCCAGGTCCCGCTATTGGTTATTGGCCGTAGAGGTGTCTCGGTCATGTCTACATAGTTCTCGAACCCGCAGGGTCTACACACTTAACGTTTGGTGACGATTAGTATAATTGAGTTATTATGTTGGTGACCGAAAGTTGTTCGGAGTCCCGGATAAGATCCCGGACATGACGAGGATCTCCGGAATAGTCCAGAGGTAAAGATTGATATATGTGATAATAGTATTTTGATCTCCGGAAGAGTTCCGGAGTTCACCGGAAGGGGTTCCGGATGTTTACCGAAGTGTTCGGGTGCAACAACACTTTATATGGGCCAAGGGATAAAAGCCCACAAGGTATTGGAAAGTGCAAAAAGTAGTTTTGCTGCCGCGTAAGCGGTACTACCGCTTGGTGAAGCGGTACTACCGCCCGAGCGGTACTACCGCTTGTGTGAAGCGGTACTACCGCCCAAGCGGTACTACCGCTTGTGTGAAGCGGTACTACCGCTTGTGCGCGGCTGTGCACGGTTCGGCAGGGATCCGAGTTGGACTCTTTCCCTGCGGGCCAAACCGACCTTGTGCGGGCAAAACCGACCCGGAGGAGGCTTTTACTCCAAGTTTAGACCCCAAGGCTCAACATATAAATAGAGGGGCAGGGCTAGCACACGGGACACATCAAGATTTCCCCAAGCCGTGTGCGGCAACCCTAACCCTCTAGTTCCTCCGTCATAATCTCCGTAGTGCTTGGCGAAGCCCTGCAGAGATTGTTCCTCACCACCATCACCACGCCGTCGTGCTGCTGGAACTCAACCACTACTTCATCATCGCTCGCTGGATCGAGGAGGTGAAGGCGTCATCAAGCCGTACGTGTGTTGAACGCGGAGGTGCCGTCCGTTCGGCACTAGTTCGTGATCGGATCGAGGGACGACGTGCGATTTGGATCGCGGAGACGTTCGACTACATCAACCGCGTTTCTTAAACGCTTCCGCTTAGCGATCTACAAGGGTATGTAGATTCACTCTCCTTCTCGTAGATGCTCATCACCATGGATAGATCTTGTGTGTGCGTAGGAAAATTTTTGTTTCCCATGCAACGTTCCCCAACAGTGGCATCATGAGCTAGGTCTATGCGTAGATGAGATCTCGAGTAGAACACAAACGAGTTGTGGGCGTGGATGTATACATATTGCTTGCCGTTACTAGTTGATATTTGATTCGGCGGTACTGTGAGATGAAGCGGCCCGGACCGACATTACGCGTACACTTACGCGAGACAGGTTCCTTCAACTGACATGTAACTTCGTTGCATAAAGATGGCTAGCGGGTGTCTGTCTCTCTCACTTTAGTTGAATCGATTTCAATGAAGAGGGTTCTTTTAGAAGATCAAAAAGCAATCACTACACCACGTTGTGGTTTTGCGTAGGTAAGAACGGTTCTTGCAAACCCGTAGCAGCCACGTAAAATTTGCAACAACAATTAGAGGACGTCTAACTTGTTTTTGCAGGGTATGATGTGATATGATATGGCCAATTACATGACGAGATATATGTGATGTATGAGATGATCATGTTTTGTATAGAATATCACGACTTGCATGTCGATGAGTACGGCAACTGGCAGGAGCCATAGAGTTGTCTTTAATTATTGTATGACCTGCGTGTCAATCATTAAGCGCTATGTAATGCTTTACTTTATCGCTAAACGTTAGCAATAGTCGTGGAAGCAACAGTCGGCGCGACAACCTTATGGCGACACGTTGATGGAGATCAAGATGATGGAGATCATGGTGTCATGCCGGTGACGATGGAGATCATGCCGGTGCTTTGGAGATGGAGATCAAAAGCACAAGTTCATGGCCATATCATGTCACTTATGATTTGCATGTGATGTTAATCCTTTTATGCATCTTATTTTGCTTAGGACGACGGTAGCATTATAAGGTGATCCCTCACTTAAATTTCAAGATAAATTGTGTTCTCCCCAAGTGTGCACCGTTGCGAAAGTTCGTCGTTTCGAGACACGCCGTGATGATCGGGTGTGATAGACTCTACGTTCGCATACAACGGGTGTAAGCCATGTTACACGTGCGGAACACTCGGGTTAAACTTGACGAGCCTAGCATGTACAGACATGGCCTCGGAACACAAGAGACCGAAAGGTCGAACATGAGTCATATAGTAGATATGATCAACATGAAGATGTTCACCATTGAAACCACCTCAACTCACGTGATGATCGGACTTGAGTTGGTGGATTTGGATCATGTTACACTCGAATGATCGGAGGGATGTCAATTTGAGTGGGAGTTTTTTAAAATATGATTAACTAAACTCATTATCTAAGAACAATAGTCTAAGTTGTCTTTGCAATATTTATGTTGTAGATCATGGCTCGCGCAGTAGCACCCCTGAATTTTAATGCGTTCCTAGAGAAAGCTAAGTTGAAAGATGATGGAAGTAACTTTGTGGACTGGGCCCGTAATCTAAGGATTATCCTTACGGCTTCCCAGAAGGCTTATGTCCTTGATGCACCGCTTGGTGATCCACCTGCTCCAGTTGAGTCTCTAGACGTTGTGAACGCCTGGCAGGCTCGTTCTGATGATTACTCAATAGTTCAATGTGCAATGTTGTATGGCTTAGAACCGGGACTTCAAAGACGTTTTGAACGTCATGGAGCATATGAGATGTTCCAGGAATTGAAGTTTATCTTTCAGAAGAATGCCCGGATCGAGAGATATGAGATCTCCGATAAGTTCTATGCTTGCAAGATGGAGGAGAACGGGTCTATCAGTGATCACGTGCTCAGAATGTCTGGGTACTCCACCCGTCTGGCTGAGTTAGGGATGCCCCTTCCGCCAGAGGCTATCACTGACAGAGTTCTTCAATCATTGCCACCTAGCTACAAGAGCTTCGTGTTGAACTATAACATGCACGGGATGAACAAGTCAGTCGCCGAGCTGTTTGCGATGCTGAAAGCCGCTGAGTCTGAAATTCAGAAGGAGCATCAAGTGTTGATGGTCAATAAAACCACTAGTTTCAAGAAAAATGGCAAGGGTAAGAAGGGTAACTCCAAGAAGAGTGGCAAAGCAGTTGCTCCTCTCGTGAAGAAACCCAAGGCTGGACCCAAACCAGAAACTGTGTGTTTTCATTGCAAGGGAACTGGACACTGGAAGCGGAATTGCCCCAAGTATTTGGGTGACAAGAAGGCGGCCAACAACAAACAAGGTATATATGATATACATGTTATTGATGTATACCTTACCAACTCTCGTTGTAGTGCCTGGGTATATGATACCGGTGCGGTTGCTCATATTTGCAACTCAAAACAGGAACTGCGGAATAGACGGAGGCTGGCAAAGGACGAAGTGACGATGCGCGTGGGAAATGGTTCCAAGGTTGATGTGATCGCCGTCGGCATGCTCGCTCTTCGATTACCGTCGGGATTAGTGATGAACCTAAATAAGTGTTATTTGGTGCCTGCGTTAAGCATGAACATTATATCTGGATCTTGTTTATTGCGAGACGGTTACTCATTTAAATCAGAGAATAATGGTTGTTCTATTTATATGAGTAATATCTTTTATGGTCATGCACCCAATGTGAGGGGTTTATTCTTATTGAATCTCGATAGTAATGATACACATGTTCATAACATTGATGCCAAAAGATGTAGAATTGATAATGATAATACCACTTTCTTGTGGCACTGCCGTTTAGGTCATATTGGCGTAAAACGCATGAGGAAGCTCCATACTGATGGACTTTTGGAGTCACTTGATTTTGAATCACTTGACACATGTGAGCCATGCCTCATGGGCAAGATGACTAAAACGCCGTTCTCTGGAACAATGGAACGGGCAAGTGACTTATTGGAAATCATACATACTGATGTGTGTGGTCCGATGAGTATTGAGGCGCGCGGTGGTTATCGTTACTTTCTCACCTTCACTGATGACTTAAGTAGATATGGGTATATTTACTTAATGAAACACAAGTCTGAAACATTTGAAAAGTTCAAACAATTTCAGAGTGAAGTTGAGAATCATCGTAACAAGAAGATTAAATTCCTACGATCTGATCGAGGAGGAGAATATCTGAGTTATGAGTTTGGCAGTCACTTAAGACAGTGTGGAATTGTTTCACAATTGACACCGCCTGGAACACCACAGCGTAATGGTGTGTCCGAACGTCGTAATCGAACCTTATTAGATATGGTGCGATCTATGATGTCTCTTGCCGATTTGCCACTATCGTTTTGGGGTTATGCATTAGAGACAGCTGCATTCACTTTAAATAGGGCACCATCGAAATCCGTTGAGACGACGCCATATGAACTTTGGTTTGACAAGAAGCCAAAGCTGTCGTTTCTTAAAGTTTGGGGATGTGATGCTTATGTCAAAAAGCTTCAGCCTGAAAAGCTGGAACCCAAAGCGGAGAAATGCGTCTTCATAGGATACCCAAAAGAGACAATTGGGTATACCTTCTACCTCAGATCCGAGGGCAAAGTGTTTGTCGCTAAAAACGGAACATTTCTTGAGAAAGAGTTTCTCTCGAAAGAATTGAGTGGGAGGAAGATAGAACTTGATGAGGTTGTTGAACCTTTACTTCAACCTGAGAGTAGCGCAGCGCAGAAAGTTGTTTCTGTGGAGCCTACATTAGCTGAAGAGGAAGTTAATGATGATGATCATGAAGCTTTGGATCAAGTTGCTGTCGAACCTCGTAGGTCGACAAGGACGCGTACTGCTCCCGAGTGGTACGGCAACCCTGTCTTAGAGGTCATGTTGTTAGACAATGATGAACCTACGAGCTATGGAGAAGCGATGATGGGCCCGGATTCCGAGAAGTGGTTAGAGGCCATGAAATCCGAGATGGGATCCATGTATGAAAACAAAGTATGGACTTTGGAAGTATTACCTGAAGGGCGTAAGGCTATTCAGAACAAATGGATCTTTAAGAGGAAGACGGACGCGGACGGTAATGTCACCGTCTATAAAGCTCGACTTGTGGCAAAGGGTTTTTCACAAGTTCAAGGAGTTGACTACGATGAGACCTTCTCACCCGTAGCGATGCTTAAGTCCGTCAGAATCATGTTAGCAATAGCTGCCTTTTTCGATTATGAAATTTGGCAGATGGATGTCAAAACAGCGTTCCTTAACGGTTACCTTAAGGAAGAGTTGTATATGATGCAACCAGAAGGTTTTGTCGATCCAGAGAATGCTGACAAAGTTTGCAAACTCCAGCGATCCATTTATGGACTGGTGCAAGCATCTCGGAGTTGGAATCTTCGTTTTGATGAGGTGATCAAAGCGTTCGAGTTTATACAAGTTTACGGAGAAGCTTGTATTTACAAGAAAGTGAGTGGGAGCTCTATAGCGTTTCTAATATTATATGTGGATGACATATTACTGATTGGAAACAATATAGAAATGCTGGAAAGCGTAAAGGAATATCTGAACAAGAGTTTTTCAATGAAGGACCTAGGAGAAGCTGCTTTCATATTAGGCATCAAGATCTATAGAGATAGATCAAGACGCTTAATAGGACTTTCACAAAGCACATACCTTGACAAAGTTTTGAAGAAGTTCAAAATGGATCAGTCCAAGAAGGGGTTCTTGCCTGTATTGCAAGGTGTGAAGTTGAGTAAGACTCAATGCCCAGTGACTGCAGAAGATAAAGAAAAGATGAGTGTCATCCCCTATGCTTCGGCCATAGGCTCTATCATGTATGCAATGCTGTGCACAAGACCCGATGTCAGCCTTGCCATAAGTATGGTCGGAAGGTTTCAAAGTGATCCAGGAATGGAACACTGGACGGCGGTCAAGAATATCCTGAAGTACCTGAAAAGGACTAAGGACATGTTTCTCGTTTATGGAGGTGATCAAGAGCTCGTCGTAAAGGGTTACGTCGATGCAAGCTTTGACACTGATCCGGATGACTCTAAGTCGCAAACCGGATACGTATTTATTCTTAATGGGGGTGCGGTCAGCTGGTGCAGTTCCAAGCAAAGCGTGGTAGCAGATTCTACATGCGAAGCGGAGTACATCGCTGCCTCGGAGGCGGCGAAGGAAGGTGTCTGGATGAAGGAGTTCATGACAGATCTTGGAGTAGTGCCAAGTGCACTTAACCCAATGACTCTGTTTTGTGATAATACTGGTGCCATTGCTCTAGCCAAGGAACCAAGATTTCACAAGAGGACCAGACACATAAAGCGACGTTTCAATTCCATCCGCGATTACATCAAGGAGGACGACATAAATATTTGCAAAGTACACACGGATCTAAATGTTGCAGATCCGATGACTAAACCTCTTCCAAGGGCTAAACATGAACAACACCAGAACTGCATGGGTGTTCGATTCATTACAATGTAAATCACATAGTGATGTGAACTAGATTATTGACTCTAGTGCAAGTGGGAGACTGTTGGAAATATGCCCTAGAGGCAATAATAAATTGGTTATTATTATATTTCCTTGTTCATGATAATCGTTTATTATCCATGCTATAATTGTATTGATTGGAAACTCAAATACATGTGTGGGTACATAGACAACACTGTGTCCCTAGTAAGCCTCTAGTTGACTAGCTCGTTGATCAAAGATGGTTAAGGTTTCCTAGCCATTGACATGAGATGTCATTTGATAAACGGGATCACATCATTAGGAGAATGATGTGATGGACAAGACCCAAACTGTAAACGTAGCATTTGATCGTGTCAGTTTATTGCTATTGTTTTCTGCATGTCAAGTATCTGTTCCTTTGACCATGAGATCATGCAACTCACTGACACCGGAGGAATACCTTGTGTGTATCAAACGTCGCAACGTAACTGGGTGACTATAAAGGTGCTCTACAGGTATCTCCGAGGGTGTCTGTTGGGTAGGCATGGATCAAGACTAGGATTTGTTACTCCGTATGACGGAGAGGTATCTTAGGGCCCACTCGGTAATACAACATCACAATGAGCCTTGCAAGCAATGTGACTAAAGTGTTAGCCACGAGATCTTGTATTACGGAACGAGTAAAGAGACTTGCCGGTAACGAGATTGAACTAGGTATAGTGATACCGACGATCGAATCTCGGGCAAGTAACATACCGAAGAACAAAGGGAATAGCATACGGGATTAACTGAATCCTTGACATAGAGGTTCGACCGATAAAGATCTTCGTAGAATATGTAGGAGCCAATATGGGCATCCAGGTCCCGCTATTGGTTATTGGCCGTAGAGGTGTCTCGGTCATGTCTACATAGTTCTCGAACCCGCAGGGTCTACACACTTAACGTTTGGTGACGATTAGTATAATTGAGTTATTATGTTGGTGACCGAAAGTTGTTCGGAGTCCCGGATAAGATCCCGGACATGACGAGGATCTCCGGAATAGTCCAGAGGTAAAGATTGATATATGTGATAATAGTATTTTGATCTCCGGAAGAGTTCCGGAGTTCACCGGAAGGGGTTCCGGATGTTTACCGAAGTGTTCGGGTGCAACAACACTTTATATGGGCCAAGGGATAAAAGCCCACAAGGTATTGGAAAGTGCAAAAAGTAGTTTTGCTGCCGCGTAAGCGGTACTACCGCTTGGTGAAGCGGTACTACCGCCCGAGCGGTACTACCGCTTGTGTGAAGCGGTACTACCGCCCAAGCGGTACTACCGCTTGTGTGAAGCGGTACTACCGCTTGTGCGCGGCTGTGCACGGTTCGGCAGGGATCCGAGTTGGACTCTTTCCCTGCGGGCCAAACCGACCTTGTGCGGGCAAAACCGACCCGGAGGAGGCTTTTACTCCAAGTTTAGACCCCAAGGCTCAACATATAAATAGAGGGGCAGGGCTAGCACACGGGACACATCAAGATTTCCCCAAGCCGTGTGCGGCAACCCTAACCCTCTAGTTCCTCCGTCATAATCTCCGTAGTGCTTGGCGAAGCCCTGCAGAGATTGTTCCTCACCACCATCACCACGCCGTCGTGCTGCTGGAACTCAACCACTACTTCATCATCGCTCGCTGGATCGAGGAGGTGAAGGCGTCATCAAGCCGTACGTGTGTTGAACGCGGAGGTGCCGTCCGTTCGGCACTAGTTCGTGATCGGATCGAGGGACGACGTGCGATTTGGATCGCGGAGACGTTCGACTACATCAACCGCGTTTCTTAAACGCTTCTGCTTAGCGATCTACAAGGGTATGTAGATTCACTCTCCTTCTCGTAGATGCTCATCACCATGGATAGATCTTGTGTGTGCGTAGGAAAATTTTTGTTTCCCATGCAACGTTCCCCAACACTAAGGTTTATGAATCCATGGGAGGTGTAGGATGAAGATGGTCTCTCTAAAACAACCCTGCAATCAAATACAAGAAATCTGTTGTGTCCCCAACACACCCAATACAATGGAAAATTGTATACGTGCACTAGTTCAGCGAAGAGATGGTGATACAAGTGTAGTATGGATAGTAGAAATAGATTTTTATGATCTGAATAAATAAAAGCAGCAAGGTAACAAGTATTAAACACCGAGAAAAATGGTATATTAATGCTTGGAAATAAGGCCTAGCGTTCATACTTTCACTAGTGCAATCTCCCAAGAGTACTAACATAATTGAATCACATAACCATCCCTCAATGTTCGATAAAGAATCACTCCAAAGTTCCTATCTATCGGAGAACATAAGATGAAATTGTTGTAGGTAGTAAACCACCTCAAATTTATCCTTTCCGATCAATCTATTGGGCTATTCTTATAAGTGTCACAAACAGCCCTAGAGTTTGTACTAAAATAACACCATATGATATGCATCAATCAACCCTAAGGTCACCCGGATACTCCAATATTACCACAAGTATCCATGTGTTAATTATCGACATGCATCAAACAATTCCAGATTCATCATATTCAATCCAACATAAAGAACTTCAAAGAGTACCCCAAGATTTCTACCGGAGAAAGTAAGATGAAAATGTGCATCAACCCATGTGCATAGACCCCTCCATGTCACTGGAATCTGCAAGTTGATAGCATAACATATATCAAGTGAATCAATAGAATACCCCATTGTCACCACGGGTATCCACATACAAGACATACATCAAGTGTTCTCAAACCCAAAGTATTCAATGCAACATAACAAAATCTCAAAGGGAAAGACTCAATTCATCACATCAAGATAGCAAGGGAACAACACCATATGATCCAACTATATTAACAAAGCATGTGATACATCAAGATCGTTGTCGGTGTCAAAACTGGCGGATCTCGGGTAGGGGGTTCCAAGCTGTGAGACTAGAATCGATGGTAACAGGAGACGAAGGAGACGATGTTTACCCAGGTTCGGGCCCTCCTAGGGAGGTAATACCCTACGTCCTGCTTGATTATATTGATGGTATAAGGGTTATAGAGTTGATCTACCTCAAGATCGAATAGCTAAACCCTAGATGAGTTGTCCTCTCTACAACCTAAAACCCTCCGGCTTATATAGACGCCGAGGATACCTAGGGTTTACACATGGTCGGTTGCACATTACAGGAAAAAACACGCCTATCTACTCCCGATAGCTTGGAGGATACGCCACGGCTTCTTGAAGCTTCCACCCTGGCGACAGGGCCCTTGATCATTCATTACTCATCCAGCGGCCCACATAGTCCGGCCCATAAGAAATAGGTCAGCTATCCGAGGACCCCTTAAACCAGGACTCCCTCAGTTGCCCCCGGACTAGCCTCCAACGCCGAAGTATATCCGGACAATCTTGTACGTCGAAGTCTTCGGCTTGTGAGGCTAGTTCCTCCATCCCATTTTGTTCGGCAATCATCTTGTCATTGGCGAAATCCCAAGCGTCATGAGCTCGCGGGGTCCATAGTAATCAGCGTTTCTCGACTTTCGCGCGTCACGGGGAGACGAGTGGTTCAGCAGCTTTTTACAAAACTGCCCCTCCCACAAAGGAGGCACCACCCATTTAAACAAACTGAATCGTGGTTCAAGCCACATCTTCCTTCTTCCCCATCGAAAAAACCGCCAGCGAAAAATCACCACCAAACATGGCGAGCGCCCCCAGCTCTTCCTCGCACCCTTACGGCTCCCGTCCCAGGGATTGGAAAAGCTGCTCCGTATCCCTCCTCCGACTACGCAACCTCGAGACCCAAGGGTACCTTCCTTCTTCAGATCTGGCAGCCATCCGTGTCAGTTTGTCTTCATTCATAGGCGAGGTTTTCACGGAGAATTCCCCTAATCCACAAAAACGGGAGCGCGTTTGCTTTGTGCCCTTTCTCCTGCGGGGTCTCGGGTTTCCCATTCATCCATTCTTGAGAGGGCTATTGGAGTTTTATGGAATCCAGCTCCACCACCTCACCCCAGGGTCTATTCTGCATATCTCGGGCTTCGTCGCCCTTTGCGAGATGTTCCTGGGCTGCGAGGCACATTTCAAATTGTGGAGGAAGTACTTTTGCCTCGTCCCTCGCACTCAAGACAAGACAATTCTTGAGGTCGGAGGAGCCAAAGTATGCCGCATAGCGGGGACGGGATATCCCATGGGAACGCCGAAGGAGTTTAAAGAATGGTCTTTAGAATGGTTCTACATCGAGGACGTCCCCCTATTTGATCCAACTCGGAGGGGTTTGCCCGAATACTCTGACGCCCCTTTGAAGAAAAGGTACAACTGGCGTTTGAAGAGCCTGTCCCAAGAGGACAGCGTTGAAGTGCAGCGCTTGGCAGCACGTGTGAGGGTACTAGCCCATCACAAGCTGACCATGATAGACGTCATGGACGCCGCTATCACCCGGTGTGTTCAACCTCTTCAACAGAGGATACACCCCTTGTGGCGTTACAACGGGACAAGCGATACTACTCGCTCCCGAAGACTGGGCCTTGCCGATCAAACAGCATTAGCCGCCGCCCTTGCCGACCTATACAAAGGGGAGCAAGGAGATTTTATTTGGCGGTCGACCAAGGAGGGATACTCAAGCCACAATCCCATCGAATGGGTGAGCCTTTCAACCTCGTGACCACAGTTTGGGTTTTTAATTTGTCCCTTTCTTAACCGAAGCCTTTAACTTTATGTGAACAGGAATGGAGGGGCTTCATCGAGACAGTTAACTGTCCGGCCCCCCCGCCCAAGGACTATTCCCGTGATGATGATCCAGGCTTTCATGATGACCCGGATCTATCAACAGAGCTCAAAGACGGGGTCTTCTATCAGGAGGGCCTCGATGGTTCCAAGGTGGCTATCATAGCCGATTACCCCGGATCTTTCTCTTCCCCTGCGATAAGCAAGAAGAAGAAAAACTCATCACGCAAAAGGCAAGTATCCTCCAACAACCCAAACGCGTCGGCTCCCACTCCCAAGCGCCGTCGGTCCGCGCGACATACATCAGCAATGGCATCAGTGCCTGGACCGAAAAGCAGCAGGGATCCGACAAATGAGCCGGTCATGGGAACGACCCCGTCTACACATTCATCCCAAAGGTACTTTGTTCGATCGTTTGATTTATTTACACGACTGATAAAGCCTCACAAGAGACCTTATGCTGAAATATTTAGGCAAAGAGTTCAGCCATCTCCCGCCGAGGATGTCGCCAGGACGTCCGGCGGTGCTCAAAATTCCAGGCCTTCCACTCAGGGTGAACCTGCTGCAGAGGTTCCAGTGCTCAATCCGGCCCCTGCTGATTCCGGTGACGCTCTGTCCGTCACCAGATCCAAGGTAGGAAGCGCCATGAATCATCGGCGGTGACAAGAAGCCCTGCATCATCCAGCCTTCTCCGAACAAGAGTTCGGTGCTCTACGCACGGCGGACGCGCACATTGGTGCTGCCCGAGCTGGGTTTGGGGAGGCCATGAAATTGATATCGTCTAGCCTACAGGTGAGTAATCAGTTATTAGAGTCCGAACACTTGTGTAAACCCAGTAGCCCCCGAGCCTTAAATTGGTCAAAACGACCAAAGTAAGGATCCTTGTATTGTTTTACTGCTAACGTAGGCCTCAAGGCAGCAGAGCGAGCAACTGGCCAAGGAACTGGAGGCCAGCCGAACACAGGTGGAATCTATGAAGGCCGAACTAGAGCAAGTGAAGAGGTTTACTCAGGAGGCACACGGTGAGTATATCTGCTTTGCTGACATTAGTATATTCCCATGCTGACGCAAGGGTACTTTGTAGCAGCTGAATCAATAGGACAATTGCAAAGAGATTTGGACGCAGCCCGAGAGTCTCAGCGGTACGCCGAGTCCCAGCATGAGGCTGGTTGTTGTGTTTTGCAACGACACCGGGAAGAGAAAAACCGCCTTGAGGCGGAGAACAAACAGCAGGCCAAAGAAATTGAGAGTTTAAAGACTCAATTGGCCCATGCCCAAGGAGAGAACCAGAAATTACAGAGGGGCGTGTTCGGTAAGTATAATTCTAACATCAGAGGGTACTTCTTATAAATGAAGCATAATAGGCATGCCTTGGCTCATGTATAGGTCTCCTAACTGGGTGACCCGAAGAAGAAATCGGATCCTACCAGGGAAGCATCCTGAAGGAGCTATCCACCCTTCATGAGCGGGCTCGAAAAGCCATGAAGAGTATGGTAAAGGCGTTATGGCCCGCCGAGCAACCTTCGGAGGAGATGACCAAACTAGTCGATCGATTCAAGGGAGCCCGCACTAGATTCGAGCTGTGAAAGACATCGGCTTGTCGAGAGGGAGCATGAGAGGCATGGGCGATGATCAAGACCCTTTATACCGGACTTAATCCCGAGCGTATGGCTCGGGTTGGGCCAGTAGGATCAGATGGACAAGAAGTGCCGCTCCACCTGGTATACGACCAAGTGATGCCTGCCGCCCGTCTTTCACAAGAAGATTGCTCCCTAGACACCATAATTGACAATCTAGATCAGCAGCCAGATGTGTGATTATATGTATCTATGTACTAATAATCAAGGAATTGCTCCGTCTGTGTTGTAAACTGTGTCTTAACCAGCCATCAGCTTCAGCCTCCCACGCTAAGAGCTTGGGAGTGTTCCTTGTAAATTATCACCCTAGAAGAGTGAATTATGCTCGGGGAACCAGGCAATCCGGCCATTTGGTGCGAACAGACAGACAGCACAGAGGGAGATATGTTATATTACTGCTTAGCGTAAGAAACATCTTCGGAAAAAAATAGTACCTCTATCGATACCTTTCTTCAGGGTGCTACGTAAATCGTAGGCAGAAGGTCGTATACTGTTAGTATGCGACTAAGGGCTTTTGTGAGAGAAGAGGCCCGAGTAATGGTCATAATGACCATAGTATTATTGCTTGATTCCATCGTAGCCGATCAATTGTCTGCTAAAGATAGCTAGCTTTTGGCTTCACCCGTCTGAGGTATGTATCCGGATGACCCGGTCGTAACAATCGTAGAGGTGCTCCCTTTACCCTCTAGCCGAACAATCGGGAACATAGAGGGTAAGCACAGGAGCGAGGCAACCCATCTTGGCAAAGTCTTAGTTCGAATTGATGCATAGGATGGCGTAAACACGACAAAGGAAAACATGCGTACACAATAAACATGAATAAGTGATTATAATATAAAAGCCTTGGCTTCGGAAAGAAGCCCCCAGGTGCTGTGTTTGGATTTAACACTTAAGGGTGTAGGCCGAAAATCTTAGTACAAGATCGGTTGAGCCGAACATAGATTTGGGAAGAAAGGGAAAAAATTCAAACCTGTCAAAAAATCAAGGTTGGAGGGAAAGTGGAAAATAAAGAAGCAGAGAGAAAAAGGGAAATAGTGTGATGACACCGGTTTATCTGTAGAAGCGCCGAAGACGAGCTGCGTTCCATGGGTTTGGTTCAAGGCGGTTATCTGACGGGTTTCGAAGACGATAAGCCCCTCCCGCGAGTACTTCGTCGATTATGAAGGGGCCCTCCCATTTGGGATTAAGTTTATGCTTCTACTTCTTTGGAAGTCATAAGACGAGCTCACCCACGTTGTACGCTTTTGCCCTGACCTCCCTACTCTGGTAATGTCAAGCCTGCTGTTGGTAAAAAGTCGAGCGAGCCCGAGCTATGTCGCGCTCACCTTCTAGGGCATCCAGGTCGTCCTGCCGATCTAACTCGGCTTCCCTTTCCTCGTACATGCGCACCCGTGGTGCGTCATGAATAATGTCGCAGGGGAGGACTGCTTCTGCCCCATAGACCATGAAGAACGGTGTGTATCCCATTGATCTATTTGGGGTGGTACGCAGGCCCCATAGAATGGAGTCGAGCTCCTCAACCCAATGACAGTCAGACTCATGAAGAGACCAGACCAAACGTGGCTTAATGCCGCTCATAATCAGACCGTTTGCTCGTTTGACTTGTCCATTGGTCTGTGGATGATAAACCGATGCGTAATCGAGCTTGATACCCATTTTTGCGCACCAGTCTTTGACCTCTTGGGCCGTGAAATTGGATCCATTGTCCGTTATTATACTGTGCAGAATGCCGTAACGGTGTACCACACCGGATATAAAGTCGATTACTTGTCCGGACTTGACTGATTTGACAGGCTTTGCCCCTATCCATTTGGTGAACTTGTCAACCATGACCAGTAGGTATTTATTCTTCTTGGTCCCCCCTTTAAGGGGTCTGACCATATCCAGCCCCCAGACCGCGAAGGGCCAGGTAATCAAAATAGTCCGAAGAGCTGTTGGGAGCATGTGACTTTGATTTGCAAAAAGTTGACACCCCACGCAATATTTGACAAGTGACTTGGCGTCCGCCCGAGCTGTGGGCCAGAAAAACCCAGCCCGGAAGGCCTTGCTTACTAAGGCTCTTGCTGCGACGTGATGACCGCCCATCCCTGCGTGGACTTTGGCTAAGAGCTGCCGCCCTTCTTCCTCAGATATGCACTGCCGTAGTATTCCGGTGGTGCTCTTCTTGTATAACTCACTCTCGTGTACTTTGTAGGCTTTGGAGCGCCGAACTATGCGCCGCGCCTCCGTCTGATCATCGGGGAGTTCTTTGCGAAGAAGGTAGGCGAGGAAGGGCTCGGTCCATGGTGCGATTACTGCCATGACCTCATGAGCTGAGAGCGTTTCGTCCGTTACGGAGCCGCCGATGATTTGATCGTCTGGTTCATTTATAAGGGGAACAACCTCATCCGCGCTGGTTAGATCGGCGCCCTTATGATCGTCCTGCCAAACCACGGATGGCTTAAAGAGCCGTTCCAGGAAGGTGTTTTTTGGGACAGGGTCGCGTTTGGCCCCCATGCGAGCCAGTATGTCAGCGGCTTGGTTGTTGTCTCGAGCGACGTGGTGAAATTCCAGCCCCTCGAACCGTGCGGATATCTTGTGGACAGCGTTTCTGTATGCCGCCATCTTCCGGTTTTTGGCATCGAATTCGCCGTTGATTTGGGAGATGGCCAAGTTGGAGTATCCCCATACCTCCAGCCGGTGTATGCCCATTGATGCTGCCATCCGAAGACCGTGTAGTAGTGCTTCGTATTCGGCTACATTGTTGGAATCGGCATACATGATCTGCAACATGTATCGAACGTTGTCGCCTGTGGGGGATGTGAGAATAACTCCAGCCCCCAGTCCGGCCAAAGTTTTAGATCCATCGAAGTACATTGTGCAATGGAGTATGTACTATATTCCCTGGGGAGCTCGGCCTCTGTCCATTCGGCGAGGAAATCTGCCAGCACCTGAGA
The DNA here is from genome assembly GCA_039707655.1 of Elymus sibiricus. Classification (NCBI taxonomy): domain Eukaryota; kingdom Viridiplantae; phylum Streptophyta; class Magnoliopsida; order Poales; family Poaceae; genus Elymus; species Elymus sibiricus. The sequence continues at coordinate 511,340,525 of CM077671.1, forward strand.
CTTAATAGCTCGTCTTCGCTTATAGGCGATTTCAAATGGAAGGAGCTCAATAGCCCATTTAGCTATTCGGCCGGTGGCATCCCTGTTGTCGATTATATCGTTCAGGGGTACTTCGGATGCCACCGTGACCGAGCACTCTTGAAAGTAGTGTCTGAGTTTCCGTGATGCCATAAATACTGTGTAGGCTATCTTCTGGTAGTGCGGGTATCTGGACTTGCACTGCGTTAGTACTTCTGACACGTAATAGACCGGTTTCTATATCTGAAATTTGTGTCCCTCCTCCTCTCGTTCGACGACGAGCACCGCGCTAACGACTTGGTTGGTAGCCGATATGTATAATAACATGGGTTCACCAGCGCCTGGTGCTGTGAGTATGGGATTGCTTGCCAGGAGTATTTTGATTTATTCTAGCGCAGCCGCTGCCTCATCGGTCCACTCGAAATTGTTGGTCCGTTTCAGCAGTCTGTAGAGCGGTAAGGCCTTTTCCCCGAGGCGGGAGATAAAGCGGCTTAGCGCCGCCACGCAGCCAGCCAACCTCTGTACATGCTTTAGCTCTGTGGGAATTGCAAGTTCTGATAGGGTGCGGATCTTAGCCGGATTCGCTTCTATTCCTTTGTGGGAGACGATGAATCCGAGCAATTTACCAGCGGGAACTCCGAATACGCATTTCTCCGGATTGAGTCGTATATCGTACTCGCGTAGGCTGGCAAAGGTTTGCCTTAGGTCGTCGATGAACTGGCTGACGTGTTTGGTTTTGATTACCACGTCGTCCACGTATGCCTCGACTGTTTTACCTACTTGTTTAGCGAGACAAGTCTGGATCATGCGCTGGTACGTAGCCCCAGCATTTTTTAGCCCGAAGGGCATCGTGTTGAAGCAGAATGGCCCATAAGGGGTGATGAATGCGGTTGCCGCTTGATCGGATTCCTTCATTTTAATCTGATGTTATCCGGAATAAGCGTCGAGGAAACACAATGAGTCGTGTCCGGCTGTGGCGTCAATAATCTGGTCTATGCGTGGTTGGGGGAAAGGATCCTTAGGGCAGGCCTTGTTGAGGTCTTTATAGTCAACGCACAGTCGCCATGATTTATCTTTCTTTGGTACCATAACCAGGTTTGCCAACCATTCGGGGTGCTTAATCTCCCAAATGAATCCGGCCTCTAGCAGTTTGGCTAATTCCTCAGCCATAGCTTGTCGTTTGGGCTCGAAAAAGCGGCGCAGAGTCTGCTTGACGGGCTTAAAGCCTGCGATGATGTTCAGACTATGTTCTGCCAGCCGCCGTGGGATTCCGGGCATATCAGAAGGGTGCCAGGCGAAGATGTCCCAGTTTTCTCGTAAGAATGCTTGCAGTGCTTCATCCACTATTGGATCGAGCTGAGCTCCGATGGACGCGGTCTTGTTGGGGTCTGTCGGGTACACCTAAAATTTCACGATTTCCTTTGCCGGTTTAAAGGATGTGGGTTTGGGCCAGGATCACATCATCCTTGTCTACTGTTGACCGAAGTGCGGTCAGCTCTTCTGCAGCAAAGGTCTCAGCTAGAGCCTCGAGGGCAAGCACTGCTGTTTTGTTTTCGGCCCGGAGGGCTATATTCGGATCACTGGTGGTTGTGATAACCCCGTTTGGTCCTGGCATTTTAAGTTTCATATACCCGTAATATGGTATAGCATGGAATTTTGTGAAGGCGTCATGTCCCAACAGGGCGTGGTAGCCGCTGGGGAAGGGCACGATGTGGAAGAGGAGTTCTTCGGAAAGGTAGTTTTCGGGCGTGCCGAACACTACGTCCAGGATGATACATCCTAAGCAACGCGCCTCTTTCCCCGGAATGATCCCCCGGAAGTTAGTGTTGCTATGTTCGATGCGAGATCAGTCGAACTGCATTTTTTCCAGGGTATCTTCGTAGATCAGGTTTAAACCGCTGCCGCTGTCTATCAGCACTTTGTGTAACCTGAAGCCATTGATGATGGGGTTCAGGACTAGTGCGGCCGGTGAGTGACCGGGAAGAATGGTTGGTCGGCCAGTATCTCCGAAGGTAATGGGTGTGTCTGCCCATGCACTTGTTGCTGCCACATGATAGACCTGTTTGAGTTCTTTAAGAGCTCTTTTCCTCCTATTCCTTGAGGGGAACATTTTGTAGATCGTCAGGACTTCGGTGTTGTATTCTGGTGGTGATGTGGAGCGCCTATTTGGCAGTGATGCCTCGAGAATTGCTTCACCGCTTTTTGCGACTTGCTTGACGACCCAGCAAGCTCTAAGGCTGTGAGTCGGAGCTGTGTTCAGCAATACGGAATGTATAGGGCAAGGTTTATCCAATAGTACATCAAGGACGGTATTGACCCCTGGAAGGGGCCTGTTTCTCTTTTCGGCGGGTTCGAGTCTGGCTGGCCACTTTGGAGGTATCCTCTTTTTCCGATCTCCTCGAGGGTATTCGGTAAAGGTTGGTTCCGAAAACAGCCGTTCGGCTTTCCAAGAGCTTTCCATGGCACAATATTTTAGTACCAAGTCTGACAGCTTGGTGAAGTCATGAATGTGCCGACGAGCCAGGGCGTTGAGAATCCCTTCATCATGGCAGTTGCGGTTGAAGGTTGCCATTATCTCTTGATCACTGAGGCCCCGTACTTTGTTTCGAGCGAGGAGGAGTCTAGCCCAGTAATGATGAACCGACTCGCCTGGTAGCTACATAATGTCCGGTAAATCCGAAGACTTGGGCTCTTCTGCGATGCTTGAGTGATCGGCTTGGGAGGTGGGTGGGAAAAGATTTGACTCCACGCCACGGTGGGAGTTCAGAATCATGGACTCTGAACTGTGTGATGGATCAGGGACCGATACCGGTCTATTTTCAGAGTGAACTCCAGAGTCTGGGTTGTAGGCGAAGTCTTAGTGATCGGAGACTGGAGTATAAACCGTTTTTAATTCCGGTCACTGGGGGGACGAGCCCCCAGCCGGACACTCGACGGTGGCGACAAGGTGGGTGACCGTGGGGATGTGAATCTCCCTATCATCGGGTTTAAGCCCGAGCCGGTCATAGACTGGGATCTGGTCATCAGCCATACGCATGGTCTCAATCCGATCGAATAGCTCGTTCAAAAACGAGGCGATGGTAGGATGCGTGTCGCTGAGGCGAGTGGGGTCGGTATGCGGCGTTGCAGTTCTGGAGTCGCACGAGAGCAGACCTGGGTCCTGTTTAGCCATGGTGGATCCAGTCACAACGACCGGATTGGGCTGTCCAGCCAGTCCGGGGATAACGACCTCATCATCGGAGGCGAGGCCCGATGTCTTTAGCGTCGAGGCGTCGGGATCTGCGGGCTCCTCCGTGGGAGTTGAGGGTTCTATCAAGATGAGCTCTCCCCGTGAATTAGTGACGAACTCTAGGGTTCCGAACTTGATTCCTTGATCGGGGGAAGAGTTTCCAATCTGGCCAAGGTGGCCGATCGGATAAGCGTGCGACGAGACATCGCCGCTTGCGAGGATCTGATCCGGGGAGAGAATCCCCTGTGTGCAGATCTCGTTGCTTGTGACAAGGCGAGCCATCGATTCCTTTGGCGATCACAGCGGAACTCTCAATGAAAGCACCAATGTCGGTGTTAAAACCGGCGGATCTCGGGTAGGGGGTCCTGAGCTGTGAGACTAGAATCGATGGTAACAGGAGACGAAGGAGACGATGTTTACCCAGGTTCGGGCCCTCCTAGGGAGGTAATACCCTACGTCATGCTTGATTATATTGATGGTATAAGGGTTACAGAGTTGATCTACCTCGAGATTGAATAGCTAAACCCTAGATGAGTTGTCCTCTCTACAACCTAAAACCCTCCGGCTTATATAGACGCCGAGGATACCTAGGGTTTACACATGGTCGGTTACACATTGCAGGAAAAAACACGCCTATCTACTGCCGATAGCTTGGAGGATACGCCACGGCTTCTTGAAGCTTTCACCCTGGCGACGGGGCCCTTGATCATTCATTACTCATCCAGCGGCCCACATAGTCCGGCCCATAAGAAATAGGTCGGCTATCCGAGGACCCCTTAAACCAGGACTCCCTCAATCGTGCCATCTCAAGAACACGAGAGAGAGCAGATCAAACACATAGCTACTGGTACATACCCTCAGCCCGAGGGTGAACTACTCCCTCTTCGTCATGGAGACTGCCATGATGATGAAGATGTCCTCTGGTGATGATTCCCCATTCTGGCAGGGTGCCGGAACAGGGATCCAGATGAGATTTCTTTGGTACAGAGGCTTGCGGTGGCGCAGCGGAAGTTCTAGGTTAATTTTCGGGGGGTTCTCTATTTATAGGATTTTTCAGCGTTGGAATCACGCGAGACGGAGTCACGGGGTGTTCCCAAGGTAACAGGGCGTGCCCTAGGGGGTGACCGCGCCCTGTTGCCTTGGGGAAACTGGTGGCCCCCCCTCCGGTGGTTCTTCGATCCAGTATTTCTTATATGTTCCCGAAAAAATCGTCAAAAAGTTTCGGGCGATTTCGAGATCTTTTCTTTTCTGCACAAAAACAACACCACGGTAATTCTGCTGAAAACAACGTTAGTCCGGGTTGGTTCCAATTAAATCATATAAAGTGCATCAAAACCATATAAAAATATTGTAAACATAGGTAAATATGGCATGAATACTTCATAAATTATCGATACGTTGGAGACGTATCATTGCTCCATAACATACATCTCGCTCCCAGCATCGGTGGCCCCAAATTTAGATTCGAGCGCCTCCCACAAATCCTTGACAACCCGCACATGTAAATATGCGTCAACCAACTTATCTCCGGTCACACTAAGAACTGCTCCGAGAAACACGACGGTGGCCTCCCTGAACGCCTTCTCCTTATCAGGAGCAATTGTTCCCACGGGAGTAACACCGACGATCCAGAACATGTTCATAGCCGTGAGCCATAAGGTGTTTTTGGTCTGCCAGCGCTTAAAGTACGTACCGGTAAACTTATCCGGTTTCAGTGTAGCGGCAAACCCATGGGCCAAAAATTGCCTACACATATTAGGTTTTTGAAGTGTTGAGTAAATAGGCAATTTCTTGATTAAATTAATCCACGAGTAAATCAGTAGCATGACATTAACAGAAATAAGGCATACTGAAATTTAATCACACAAGCATATACTACGCTAACAACAGATACATCTACTGATAACGCTAGTAGTGCTACAACAGAAATAAACAGGAGCGGGATAATTAAACGTGTTATATCGTCCAATTGGCCAGTTGGTCGTAGCCGCGGCAGTGACGGCGGTAGCCTCCTCGCCCATCTTCTTGTCGGCTTCGAGCTTCTCAACGATGGACGATCGACATCGGTTGGCGAATACATGGTGATGACGAAGACGACACGGACGTAGAAGAAGCAGTCGAACCAAGGCAAGCAGTCGCGTATGACCGCTCCCCAAAAACCTAACCGCCCCTCTCCCGTACAGGATACAGAGAGGCGGGGTTGCGGAGGCCTGCTCTCTCGTCAACCGTGTACGTGGTGAACGGGATGGAGTCGGCGGCGGCAGCAGCAGCGAAGGAACGATAGGGGCGGTGCGCGTGGAGCAGATGTGATCTGTTCTCGTGGCGGCTAGGGTTGGCAGACGCCTCACATATATGCGCGCCTGGGTGGAGAGACGTTGGCTGGACCCATATCCGAGTCGACAACAGCCCAAGATCCGACGTCTCGGATCGTGGCGCGTCTGTTACGGACTCTCTGTTCCTGACGGCAAAAATAAGCACATATATATGAGCACGGCTCGGCTCAATCCCGCAACCCGCGGCGCGTCGTGGCAGGGGGACGGAGGAGGAGTGCGCGAGGGTCACTTCTCTTCTCAAGCTCCAATAGAATATGGAAGAGAATCCCTTATAAAGATATTCAACTCCTCTCCAACTTCCGGGGTGATACTAAACTTTCCACCACTCCTAGTGCCATATAACCCACATGGACCCTTGTAGATTTTCTGAAATTGCTAAATGGGCCCTAATCCCATCTCATTCATATTTCAACTTGCATAGTACATAATCTAACTTTTCCTTTGAAACAGAAGAAAGGGATACGGTTTACAACCGCCTAACAGTTTACTAGTGCAGAATAGTTTTATTTTACTGATCATAAAGAAACAGTTCTTCATTCAAACAGACGAAAGAAAAACATGACAGAAACACCGAAAATCCATTTCTGAGCCCAGGCTCATCTGCACCCCCGCTGAGTAAAAAAAATCAAAACAAATTCAAAAAATTCCAATTTTTTTTTGGGTGGTAGATATTTTCATGCGTGAGATTCGCTCCAATTTTTGTATCATTTGAACATCTGAGAAGCTCTCGGCAAAAAAGACAAATTACCCGACACAAAAATTGAAGGGGACCTTACGCATCAAATTATCTACCACCAAATTTTTTTTGGAATGTTTTGAATTTTTTAATATTTGTTTTGATTTTTTTACTGAACGGGTGCAGATGAGCCTGGGCACCAAAACGCTGCACTCCACAAACACTCGAGATTTCGCTGGCTCGCGAGACAGTAGAAACTGAAAACGATCCAGAAAGCCCGCCAGTGCGAAACAGCAGCAGCTTGACGCAAGAAGCGTCATATATAAGACCTTTTTCTGAGGCCGAGCAAGCTACGAGTCCTTTTTGGGCCGGTCTAGCTATTCAGAGGGCCCACGTTATTTTGTTTCTACCACGATAATAAACAAACTCTCGCCCTCTCATCACCGTATATGAAGAAGAAAAAACAAATCTGGGGTTGCTGTTCTTCTTCCCCACTGTCGGCGATTGGTTTTCCGCCGCCGCTCACCTCAAAGAGCGTCGCCGCCTTCCGCGCCCGGCCATCGCCGTTCCCTTCCCCGCTGTGCGCAATTCCGGCCAGGTATATGTGATGAGCATACTCCCAGTCCCATCCCATCCATGCTTGCTTAAACTGCACTGACGCCCAGATCTGAATGACTCCACTTGCTCTGTTATGTTATTAGTAGGACAGTAGGCGTACTATTAGACTAGTAGTAAATCTAATTGTTTTTCTTTCATGTCCATTGCAGTTCTGAATGGGGAACATCCTCAGTTTCACAGCTGCAGCTGCAGCTGCAGATCTGAATGTCCATCCAGATCCAGGGCAACTGTGCCAAGGCGTCGGCGGCAGCAGCAGAACTGCAGTCCATGAGCTCGAAGGGTTGAGCATTCTGGCTTTTAGAGCTTTATTATGCCAGCACATACAACGGCATGAAGCGTTCCGTCGAAACCGGACAGCCAGCGGCCAGTTCCAACTGCTGAGCATTCTGCTTTGCAGAGACATCCATGCCAAGGGAATAGCGGCCGGCGATCGGTTTAAACTGTGCGGCATTCTCATCTGTGGACTTATATCCGACTGCATCATCCGTCACGACCCAAAGGAACAGAGGAAAATCCAAAGAGGAAGGAGCAGCGGAATAGCGAGCCATCGGTTTGAACCGCTGATCGTTCTGGCTTTCAGAGCTGCATCCGAGCACATACGGCGACATAAAGCGTTTGTTCGAAAGCGGATAGCCAATGGCCGGTTCCAGCTGCTCAGCATTCTGCTCTGCCGAGCCATCCATGCCAAGGGAATCGTAGCGAGTGATCGGTGTAAAATGTGTGCCATTCTGCTCTGTGGAGTTATGTCCGACTACATCCGTGACGATCCAAAGGACCCACCGACTGATGCGCTTCGAGACCTTCCAGAGGTACTTTGTCAAAATCCTGTGCTCCAGCTCGTCTCTTGGTTGTAGATTACTGATTCTACTTGCCTGCAACTATCATTTTGCTGCAGGGCTTACTTTGGACAATTTTTTCGAAGTTGCCTCTAGATGCGGCTGTTAGGACCAGTGCTGTATCAAGGCAATGGAGATACTTGTGGACAGATTGTCCTAAACTGAGTTTCGATGGAGATACAATATGCGGCAACAAAAATCATGGGAAACAAGTATATACTCCCCTGTTCATTCACATTGTTAATAGGGTCTTGGAACAGTGCCGTGGCAAGTTGGTTGAAGAGCTCGCAATCAAAATTGAGCTGAACTGCATGTTGGTTGGATATCTTGATAGTTGGGTCCGTTTCGCAGTATCATCTCGGACAAAGTCACTAGTTCTTGATTTAGCACCAGAAGAACGTCAACTTGTAGGACGCGATGATCGCTACAGATTCCCATTTCACCTTTTAGACAAGGAAAGTATATGCCGTCTGCAGAAAATACATCTTAGTTTTGTAGATTTCCTGCCACCAATGCACTTCAGGGGCTTCCCTAACCTACGAAAGCTTGACCTTAACTTAGTGAATGTGAGTGGGAAGGATATTCTGCATATGCTGTCAAACTGCTGTAACCTAGAGTGGCTGAGTATTGTTAGATGCCATCTCAATTGTGAACTAGAGGTTAACTGCCCACTGCCTCATCTGCTATACTTGAAAATTGCGTTCTGCAATATAACAAGTATAGCGTTCGATGCAGCGAACCTTGTGACTTTTAAATACAAAGGAAGTGCTGTGCCTATTGACCTCAGTAAATCATCAGAACTGGTATCTGCATACATATGGTTTGCTAGAGTCACTTTAGGGCACGCTATTGCTGTACTTGCTAAAGTGCTTACAGGTGTGCAACATCTGACCCTTAATACGGCCTGTAAACCACAAAAGGTTTGCTCTTGAACCATCCTTGGAAGTCATGGACTATCCCTTCATAATTACCGCGTCATGACCTTTGGTTTTCTATCTTTCAGATTCCCCGTTTGATGCATCACCGATGTGAGTTTTCTCAGATGACATATTTACAGTTGAGGTTGGTCTATGTTGAAGAATTTGATATCTTATCTCTGATCTCTTTTATGAGGTGTGCTCCTTTCATTGAGAAGTTAGAGCTGCACGTAAGTACTCGTATTGGATTCTTCTTGGTAGTCCATACATTTCTTTTTAGCACTATTGCATTACAGCTTCTTTCAAGGCACTAGGCATCTCATCATACAATGGACGACGGATTAGTCACGAGCCTTCTCATCATACTCTGTTTCTGGTTCAAATTTGCAGTTTTGTTTCCCTGGTTAGGTGCGTTTGGCACAAGAACTTGAACCTATCAGGAAGCTACCGGAGCATCCGTTCAACAATTTGAAGAGTTTACATGTCACAGGATTTAAAGCGTGCATTGGCCAAGTTGAGTTCCTTTCGCACATGGTGGAAAATGCCCCTGCATTGGAGGTTTTAAGTATAGATAATTCAGACAAATATCCCCTAGAAGGGCGTGAAAAGAACACAAAAACTGTTGTTGACTTGCTCCATAGAATTGCTAGAAAGTATCTTGAAGGAAATATTTCGCCCAAGTGCACCTTAATATTACTTTAGGAGATCTGTTGGTGTAGGGATGCACACTGTATATCTAGTTAGGGATGGCAAATCTGATGAGGCAGCATTATTGTTTACTGCTATGTAGACTTGTGCATTGTGACTTGGTTCTGCATGGGGCATTATAAATATTGAATGGCATATTTCCCTTTGTATAAAGCTGCTATTAGCCCTAGTTGTTATAGATTTTTTTTTCTCATCTCGCTGTCTCCTCTCCCATGCTATCGAGTGTGATGCTGGGTGTTATCCGGTTGCCGAAAGCATTTCCGCGTAACCAGTAACGAGTAGCCTGCTTCTGTATAATCCTTTTTTTTCTCATCTGCACTTTATTTGTAGGCTGCTACACGGGTAACTATGAAGAAAAATGTGTGATTGTTTTATTGTGCAAATTTGTTTGCACATTAATTATTTATTACTAATAGGATGGCCACTAATTTGGAGTGTAATTTCTGATGTATGCACTAACTGCCGACCCTACCGGCAGCATCATGGAATTATATATGAGCTATGAAAAAAACGAAGTTTGTTATTTGGCAGATGAATTGCAGAAGTACACTTAGATTTTGTCTGGTTTTGTAACAGTTATCTTCTCAGTCCCTTGAATGCCCCTCTCTCAAGATACAGGGCTCCAGATTCACCATTTAATCTCCTACCAGAAGCACAAAGGCCTCCTATCATTGTGGATTGTTATATTGTGTTCTCTAAATTACATAGAGCTGAAAGAGGAAAATGATATAAGATATCTCTGTGTTGATACTACATAAACATAGCTATGATTCATACATGCCTGGAAAGAAGGCACACTAGTAAGTATTTGTATCTTTTATTTTAGGATTATTTTTGTCTTGCTATTACCGACAAGAAACTCTACTCACAAATCATCTGGTTTTTTTTTCAGTCATGCCGAGAAGAGTTATCAATTTAGCATCAGTTGTTGGCCTCACTGACTTTCATACATGAGCTGGATATTCCAGTCTTCTCTTTATTTGCCTTTATACTTCTAACAGTTTAACTTTTAGTATTTCTTCTACTCTCAGAAGAAGCATCCAACTTAAGAGTGGTGTTAGCCCCGGACTTCCTAGGCGTGTAAGTCATACTAACACCCTTTGGACATTTCCTTTAAGTTGTTGTTTTATTCACCTTCATCATATGATAGGCGTTCTACTGGATCCCTCTGTTATTAGTCAAATGCATAGTAAACACTTTTACTAACAGTTTGCAAAACAAACATTGCTTTGGATATCAAATATCTTTTAGCCTTTGTTTGTGTCTGAAAATGATTTTCAGTTCCATGAATATCATATAGCTATCCCAAACTTTTGAAGTTCGGGTTTCATGGAATCAAACATATTGCACTTGACCGAAATGGAATTCTAGCTTTTGGATCGAAGGACGAGAGTCATATGATCCATAGCATTAGCGGGAGAATACCGAAAGCATGCGATAGGACAAAGTCCTTCTCGGCACTCTTGAGGACAATCCTCACATTACGTTAACAACCGTAAAGTTTTAACTAGATATTTAACAGCTATTCAATTTTATTAGGAAAGGTGGAAACGCGACCATTATTCTACAACTATTATGCAAACCACATTTAGACAGTGTTCAAAATTAATTGCACTGAGAATTAAACAAGTTAATTCTACAGTGCGCTCCCACTCAAATCAATATCTCTCATAATTGATTGTGAGTGATACAAGATCCACATTTCAATTCAACGCCACGGTTCGAGATGAACTCAAATGGCGCGAACTTCAATCGGACAGCCCTTCGGGAGGACCCCCGAAACACGGACAGTAACTCGGACAGCCCTTCGGGAGGCACTCTCGAACTAAGACCGAAACTACGATCTCTCTATAGAGTTGCACACATACGGTGTCATCTATCCGGCAGGGCTTCGCCGTCCAGAACTAGTTCCCACCGGAACCCAGACAGCATTTCGGCTCTACTAAACTATTTCGCTGGGAGGGAGAGAGAAGCTAGAAATGTCATGGCACTTGTATGTGAGAATGAGTGAGTGTGGAGGCAGCCCCTCCACCTCTATTTATAGGAAATCCAAGGGGTAGGGTTTCTTAGCCCCCAAGCCTTCTAGAAACCTTTTGGGAAAATATCCCAAAAGGTGACTTTTCCATAAATATCCCAAAAAGCACTTTCACTATTCACGACGACATTTTTCAGCGTCCGGTCGAACTGAAAATATTTATGTGGGCTTAGAACATTTCCAGTACCCACTAAAATAATTTTCAATGCGATCCGGAACAATTCCGGATTAGTGATTTTCATCTGCGAAAAGCATCCGAAGCGGTTCCGGCAGCTCCAGAACATTTCCGGTTTTTCTTCCGGAAAATTCCCAGAAGTTTCCAGAATGATTCTGGCACCCTCCAAGAATTATCAGGCATGTGCCGAAACCAATTTGACTTAATGGTATCCCCTGAAACAACTTTTCAGTTTTACCGAAACTGTTCCGGTGTTCTCTCTGCGGAACTTTTCCGCTGTCCGAAACTTTTTCGGTGATTTTCTCTCAGACTCCCTGTCTAGTATTCAACAGATAGATGACCCTTAAGCGTGTGACCCTATAGGTTCGGTGAAGCATAGACATGTCCCGGAACCCCTTCCGATCAATGATCAACATCGGAGCCGTGGACACCCATATTGACCCCTATACCCACACGAATGAATATTCGAGTGAACCTCCAGTTGCCGTGTGCTATTCCTGTTGCTTCGCGATATGTTACAAATACCCGAGGTGAGACATGTTGGCATCCCCGTGGATCAACAACTTGTCCACTATGCCAGTTACCTCGTTACCGGTATTGTTCTCTTTTCTCGTTCCCGTGTTCCGGCATCCCCGTGATCAAATCACAAAGTGTCTGGCCAGACGATGATGGATACCGTAACACCGAGAGGGCCCAGAGATATCTCTCCATCGTTGGAGGAGCAAATCCCAATCTTGAGCTATCGAGTTACTTGACATACTTTTCCATGAACCCGTAAGCCGCCGTAATAGCCACCCATTTACAGATGACGTTTAACAAACCCCAAAGTTCATGAAGCAAGCATGAAGAAACTCGATACTCTCATGGTCTAAGGAATCATGCAAACGTTAACCATCTCTGTGTTATTAACCATTAACTTGTGACCAATGTATCTCATAGCATAACATCAATTCGGGTCGATTCAACACAAATGTTCTTCTAGCATTGTGCCCACAAAATTGCCGGCATAGCCATGCCCATGATCAGGAAAACAGGATCATCATGCAATACTTGAGCCAGTCTTAGAGGCCAGACTAGGAATATATTTTACCGTTTATTATTCCACACGTGCATATGAGTCTTCCTTCGAGCCTCGTGGTTATTGTAGACTCGAGAACCATAGCAGTTATAGCATGGAACATAAACATAATTATGAACAGGGAGATAATCAATAACATTTATTATTGCCTCTAGGGCATATCTCCTACACATACATGCCTGGAAAGAAGGCACACTAGTAAGTATTTGTATCTTTTAGTTTAGGATTATTTTTGTCTTGCTATTACCGACAAGAAACTCTACTCACAAATCATCTGGGTTTTTTTTTCAGTCATGCCGAGAAGAGTTATCAATTTAGCATCAGTTGTTGGCCTCACTGACTAGGCTAATTAAAATGCCGCGTGCTCACAGATCATTGGCTTCATGAAAACATTTGTTAGGGCTTATGCAAGCACGGATATCAGTAAGAGATCTCTTTTCATTGTTATTATATCACACATCGCAACCCAATTTCTGAACTGTTTTGCAGCACTGCCGCGCTTGGTTGTCCTCACCCCCGCCCCCCCCCCCCCCCCCCCCCCCCCCCCCTGGCTGTGCAGCGCTGGCCAGGGTCATAGAGAGGCCAGCTGGAGGTCTTCTCAACTTGGTCGAGGCAGCCAACATAGGCGAGCAACACTAATGCAATCACCATCGCACATGCCATGACACTGGCGAGCAGGCCCAGTGGCAACCACAATTGCTGAAAGCTCCTTCCCGGCGATACGACTTGCCCACAGATGCTCCTCCTTACCCAGCGGCATGGGCTTCCAACCGTGCTTCCCCATCTACGGCCCCGCCACCTCCAGCTTCCTGAATCCTAGACCGCATGGAAAGGGAATGCATCTTCTCAAGATGTTTCTGAAGTAGAGCAGAGGGAAGGATGCCTAGGTACAATGAAACAGTGGCAAGGCGGCATGCTAGGAATCAAGCAGAAGACCCAGACCATTGGAGTATCAGGTCACATATTTCAGACTTCACTTGGCAAATACAGCCAGCAGGATTTGAATGTTCTCAAAGTCAAAAGAGAGCTCAATGGATTTGCTCATATCCGAGCAAGAGAAGCCAATCGATGGAGTATGACCCTCGTTGCTTATCACCCTGTGGTGGCTTCAGCCACAGTTCTGAAACTTGTCATGTTCAGGATCTGTTGTGTTCAAAAGAAAAAAAAATGTTCAGGATGTGTTGTCTAAACTGAAGGTGCCGAATTGCACTCTTCTATCCTTTTCTGCTGTAACTTGTAAGAGCCCTTTGAGTCAATGATGAAGTTCATGAGTTCAAAAAAGATGTATCTGTTTGTTCTTTTGCGCATCACAGGAAATTCTCATGAAAAATGCTTTGTAATTCACCATCTTCTAAATTTCTGATACATGCTCATGCAGAAAAGGCTTCATGGTTTTAGCAAAAATGCACAAGCAAACCTGAACTTGCTACAGCTACAGAAGAATTTTAGCAAAAAAGTGCTCCTGGGAGGCCTCTTGGGGGGACGGCTGGAGATGCTCTAACAATCACTCAGTTCAGTTCATGCTAGTGAAGAAACATCAGTAAAATCAGAATTCAGGTCTTACACCTACTGTGGTCATCCCATTTTTAGTGCCCGAACCTGGCTGTGTGGCAAAACACCCACCAAGTGCATGATCGACATTCAGAGGTATACTCCGAATGCGAAATGCACATTTCACATTGTTTCCTTTCAGGTTGGCCTAGGTAGCTACTGGATACATTTAGAAGCAAACCAAAGTTTCTGACAAACCAACCATGCGATCGACAAGTAAATTTCCCTTTCCAGCGTCATTTGATCAAATCAAAACTCTTCTTTAGACAAGAAAACAACTGCACAAACAAACCCGAACTTCCTAGCGCTACAGAAGGATTTCAGCCAACCAAGTGAAATTTCTGATGCATGATCATGCAGAAAAGGCTTCATGGTTTGGGCAAAAATGCACAAGCAAACCTGAACTTACAAGTGCTGCAGAAGAATTGTAGCCAAGCAAGTGGAATTCATAATGCCAGCAATCTTTGTAATTCACCATGCATGCTATAGATTTCTGCCCAAAATGCTTCATGGTTTTAGCAAAATTATTATTGCAAACGAGATCATATCTTCCTAAATGCTTCAATGTTTTAGCAACAAACCACATCAAGGGCCAAGACTAGCTAGGAGCAAAAACTTGGAAGCAACTCTAGAGCTAGAGCTTGCCGGTCTGCGAGAGTAGGAGGCCGAGGACGGGCCCTCGTGGCAGTGTCGAGGAGGGTGCGCCTTGCGCCGTGAGGTAGGCGTCGATGTCGATCGCTTCCGGCGGAGGAAGATGTGGAGGTACATCGACCACGACATGTGTGCTGATGCTGCCCTCGTTGAGATATTTCCCGGCCTCATCGAGATTGGAGAGGATGACGACCTTGGCGGTCTTGTGGTCTTCATGAGCCTTGTCAACCCTGGCTGGAAGGTCATCTCCGATGACGGGAGGCTCCAGAACGGTGTGATCCTGGAAAGTGTCGGCCCTGGCTGCGCGCACTGCGGCAGCCGCAAGCCACATCTCGGCGGCAATCCGCGCGGGGCAGGGCTCGACTGCGAGCGGTGCAGGGGCCGGGGGTGGGGGTGGCAGCAGCAGCACCGCGTGGTCGTCCTGCCTGGGCGGTGGAAGTAGCCGCAGGCTGAAGGGGCGCAGCAGGTTGGTGACGTCGCGCAGGAAGCCGTGGGATCCCGGCGGGAGGGCCGCGTCGACCCGGCGGAGAGCCGCGTAGAAGACGACGCCCACAAGTGACGCGGAGGCGGTGCCG
This sequence comes from Elymus sibiricus, assembly GCA_039707655.1. Classification (NCBI taxonomy): domain Eukaryota; kingdom Viridiplantae; phylum Streptophyta; class Magnoliopsida; order Poales; family Poaceae; genus Elymus; species Elymus sibiricus. The sequence goes on from CM077671.1 coordinate 511,355,925, forward strand.
CGTGGCGGAAGCAGGCGGGCCAAGTTGCGCGCAGGAAGGCGGAGCAGCACGCGGAGCGCGAAGGCGTTGTCGCTGAGCTGTGGCGCGACGCGGCGGGCGCGGTGAAGTAGGGTGTTGAAGATGAGAAGGTCGAGGTCGACGTTCATCGGAGGCGCGTCCTCCTCCCCCGCCACCGCGGCCTCGTGGTCGTGGTCGTGGTCGTGGATCGGAGGCGCGTCCTCCCCTGCCACCGCGGCCTCGTGGATCGGAGGCGCGTCCTCCCCCGCCGCAGCCGCAGCCACGGCCACCGCGCCCGCGTGGACTCTCTGGATGAAGAAGCCGACGAGCTCCTCCACGGCGCGCGGGTCGTCCAGGTCGACGGCGAGCGGAGGCGCGCGCGGTAGACGGCGGATCCCGGCTGCGAACAGGACGGCGAGGAGGGTCGTCCCGTCCTCCGACTCCGCCTGGTCGGGCTCGGCGGCGCGCTGAAGCAGGAGCGGGACGAGGTCGGCGGCGCGCTGAAGCAGGAGCGGGACGAGGTCGGCGGAGCGAGCTGGCGCGAGGAGCAGGCGGACGAGGAGCAGCAGCCGCCGCGCCATGCCCCCCGCTACGGCGTCGTGGTACAGCTCGAGCGGGACGCCGACCTGCGGCGCCACTCCGGCCGCCGCGTCCGCGTGGATGGGAGCGCGCGCGAGGACGAGCTGTAGGAGCAGCTGTCGCGCCCCCTCGACCTCCACGAGGAGTCGCGGGTCGCGGCCCTCCTCCCCGTCGAAGGTGAGCCGCAGCGGGAGGCGGCGGAGCGCCGCGGCGAGGGCCAGCGCCAGGATGCTGTCGCTCGCCGTCGCGGCGTGCTCCGCCTCCGCGCCGTGCGGGAGCACCGGGAGGAGGAGGCGGAGAAGGTCCGAGGGGCCCGACGGCGGCTGGGCGAGGAGGCGGCGACGACGCTGGAGCAGGACGAGGACGCCGCGCAGGAAGAGCAGAACGCGGCGAGACATGGCGGCGAGAGAGGGGGGCGGGCGGGCGGTTACGGCGGCGGAAGGAGGCGGGCCCCTCACGCCTCTTTTGAGCTTTGAGCGGGGGTTTTGATTTTTGGGATTCCGCCTGGGATTTTGGGGGTTAGTATGGTCATTTCCTTATGTAGAAGTCGGTTGCTTTCTCTCCAAATCCAATTTCGTTTGTTCAAGATTCGTCCAAAAATTCCCTTCCTCTCTTGTGTCGAAAATTCCATTGTTCTGTTCTGTTAAAAGAAATTCATAATTCAAAACCAGGGCAACGGTTTCTTTAGCAACGTCTCGACACTTCCCCCCTAATTTCCCGTTGCCAACACAGCCATGTTCGAACTCCTCGAACCACTTTGTTCTGCAATGTTGTCCTCATAGAGTCCTAGATATGGGCGGTCGTCGCGAGGCCCCTCCCCTATGCAGATGAAGCACTCAGACCCACTATCAAAACTAAACTTCGCAATCTCATGTGCGACCCTATTAGTCTACCTATCAATCTTCACGATATTGAGATCCTGAATAAACTTTGAGACGCTTAGTGCTTCTTTTTTCAGATCCATAAGAGGATTTTGGCCTAGGGAGTTATTAGAAGGATTGGAGACAGAGCACCGACAAAACATTTGGACACAAAACTAGATTCCCAGGGACAACATGACGAGGTCGTTATCATCTTTGATTCAACACCCACCGCAACTTTTATCGAAACTCATCGACGACACTTCTGCTACTTGGCGGTAGGAGTTGGTCCGGTCCATTTTTCTTCCCTTTGATGATGAAGCAATCTTACAAATCCCCTTGTCCACACGACATGTAAAGGATTTCTAGGCTTAGAGTGCAGACCGAAAGGGCTTATTTCGGTGAGTTCGACATATAACATGATAATAAAGATAAAGATCAGTAGTGAGAATTGGCTCAAAGGAGGGAAAAGATCAATAGATAGTGCGACATATTCGAGCTGACGCAGCCATGTTCGAGCTCCTCGAACCACTTCGTTCGCTCCGACATGACCAACTTGCTGCTAAGACCACCACGAGCCGGAGTGGCAAATAGGGTGCTTCAGCCGGAGGGGAAGAGGGGCTCCACTGCTTTCGCAAAGCCCAGACGAGGGCTGATGATGGTCTAAGATAAAGAAACGGACAGGTCACCGGCTGTACAAGCGTCGGCGGTGGCCCGCGTCAGACACAAGCAGCGGCAACCTCATATGTTCTACTTTCCATCGATGTTGGCAGCGGACGCGGACACGCTGGCCACCGACTCATCGATCTCCGTGCAACCAGCTTCTTTCTCTGCCGGCAGGGCGCGGTTACGATCAGGTTCATGGCAAATGGTGTGGCCGCAGGCACAGGAGGCGCGGTATGACGCGACGTCACCTACGATGGCCGCTCCGCGGTGCTCCCCCGCATGCCTCCGTACTAGCAAATCCAATTTCGTTTGTTCAAGATTCTCCAAAATTCACTCCAAAAAGTCGTTGTTCCGTCAAAAATCCGTTGTTCTGTCGAAAATTCAGAATTCAAAACGAGGACCACAAGTTTAATTACAAAAATTTCTTTATAGCAATGCCTACAGCCACTCGAGCCCCCCCCCCCAATTTCTCGTCGTCGATACAGCCATGTTCGTGCTCCACGAAACCACTTCATTCGCTCCGACACGACCAGCTTGCCGGTAAGACCGCCACGAGCTACGACGGCTCCTCTCTCTCTCTCTCTCTCTCTCTCTCTCTCTCTGTCTCTCTCTCTCTCTCTCTCTCTCTCTCTCTCTCTCTCTCTCTCTCTATCAAGTCCTAGATCCGGGCGGACGTTGCGATGCCCCTCCCCATGCAGAAGAAGCATTCGTCCTCTTCATATAAAATCAAAATGGTCAATAACTAAATGGCAAATAGTTTTTTTCTTTTGCGGGTGAATGGCAAATAGTTTCTACAAGAACAGTGGAAGTCCAAGAGGCATCATCGAGACATAACCACCCATGGGTCCATCCTTGCGTCCGGTGGCACCGAAAGTAAACTCCCGAAAATTGGGACATGTACATGGCCTCGTCGCCGTTCGTACATTTTAGGTAGAAGGAGATGACATTTTAGGTAAAACGGACAAATCCAGTTCCGTTTGTTCAAGATTCGTCCAAAAATCCTCTCCCTCTCTTCTGTCGAAAATTATGTTGTTCTGTTCTTGTAAAAAATCAGAATTCAAAACCAGGGCAACAACTTCTTTAGCAAAGTCTCGACACTTCCCCCCTAATTTCCCGTCGCCAACACAGCCATGTTTGTGCTCCTCGAACCACTTTATTTTGCAATGTTGTCCTCATAGAGTCCTAGATATGGGCGGACGCTGCGAGGCCCCTCCCCTATGCAGATGAAGCACTCGTCCTCTCCTCTTCATACAAAATCAAAATGGTCAAGAACTAAATGGTGGATAATTTCTTCATTCTTTGCTTTGCAGGTGAAAGGAAGATAGTTTCTAGAAGAACAATGCAAGTCCAAGAGGCATCATTGATACATAACCATACTGGACATCTCATAACTTATCAACCGCGTTCACAATGCCCCATCTTTTTGGGTTCGGTGACACTGAAAGTAAACTATCAAAGGTAGACCTATTGGGGAACGTTGCATGGGAAACAAAAAAAATTCCTACGCACACCCAAGATCTATCTATGGAGATCAACATCTACAAGAGGGAGAGTGGATCTACATACCCTTGTAGATCGCTAAGAGGGAAGCGTTAAGAAACACAGTTGATGTAGTCGAACGTCTTCGCGATCCAAATCGCAAGCCGTCCCGCGATCCAATCACGACCCGTCCCGATCTAGCGCCGAACGGACGGCACCTCCGCGTTCAGCACACGTACAGCTCGATGACGTCTCCGCCTTCTTGATCCGGCAAGCGAGGGCAGAGAGGTAGATGAGTTCTCCGGCAGCACGACGGCGTGGTGGCGGTGGTGGTGGAGCAATCTCAGCAGGGCTTCGCCAAGCGCTTTCGCAGATGCGTTTTCGGAGGATAAACAGATCTAGGGAGAGAGGGAGGGCTGCACCTATGCTTGGGGTGTTGCTTCCCTCCCTCTCCCTCTCTATATATAGGAGGAGGGGGTAGATGGGGCGCAGCCCTAGCCCTTCCTCCAAGGAAGGGGGCGGCGGCCAGAGGGAGGAGTCCTCCCTCCCCAAGGCACCTCCTAGGTGCCTTCCCCTTTAGGGTTTCCTAGCCCCTAGCCGCATGGGCCCTTGGGGGCTGGCCCAACAAGGCTTGGACGCCCCCTTACAGCCGATGCACGTCCTAGGGGCTGGAGGGACCCTTCCGGACTCCTCTGGAACCTTCCGGAAGCTTCCCGGTACAATACCGGAAACCGAAACATTTTCGGTAGCCAAAATATGACTTCCCATATATAAATCTTTAACTCCGGACCATTCCGGAGCTCCTCGTGATTTCCGGGATCTCATCCGGGACTCTGAAAAACCTTCGGGCACCAACATATATAACTCAACAATACTATATCGTCACCGAACGTTAAGTGTGCAGACCCTGGGGGTTCGAGAATCATGTAGACATGAACGAGACACCTCTCCGGTCAATAACCAATAGCAGGACTTGGATGCCCATATTGGTTCCTACATATTCTACGAAGATCTTTATCAGTCGAACCACGATGACAAGGATTCAATCAATCACGTACTCCGTTCCCTTTGTTCATCGGTATGTTACTTGCCCGAGATTCGATCATCGGTATCTCCAGACATCTCCATACCTAGTTCAATCTCGTTACCGGCAAGTTTCTTTACTCGTTTCGTAATACAAGATACCGTGACTAACTCCTTAGTCACATTGCTTGCAAGCTTCTTGTGATGCTGTATTACCGAGTGGGCCCAGAGATACCTCTCCATCATATGGAGTGACAAATCCGAGTCTCGATCCACGCCAACCCAACAGACACCCTCGGAGATACCTGTAGAGCACCTTTATAGTCACCTAGTTACGTTGTGACGTTTGATACACACAAGGTACTCCTCCGGTGTCAGTGAGTTGCATGATCTCATGGTCATAGGAACATATACTTGACATGCAGAAAACGATAGCAATAAACTTGACACGATCAACTACTATGCTTACGGTTTGGTCTTGTCCATCACATCATTCTCCTAATGATGTGATCCCATTATCAAATGACAACTCATGTCTATGGTCAGGAAACCTTAACCATCTTTGATCAACGAGCTAGTCTGGTAGAGGCTCAGTAGGGACACAGTGTTGTTGTCTATGTATCCACACATGTATCTGAGTTTCCGATCGATAGAGTTATAGCATGGATAATAAACGATTTATCATGAACAAGGAAATATGATAATAAATAATTTATTATTGCCTCTAGGGCATATTTCCAACAGTCTCCCACTTGCACTAGAGTCAATAATCTAGTTCACATCACCATGTGATTAACACCCAATGAGTTATGGGGTTTTATCATGTTTTGCTTGTGAGAGAGGTTTTTAGTCAACGGTCTGCAACATTCAAATCCGTGTGTACTTTGCAAATCTATATGTCACACTGTGGATGCTGCTACTACGCCCCACTTGGAGCTATTCCAAATGACTACTCCACTATACGTATCCGGTTTGCTACTCAGAGTCATCCAGATTGGTGACAAAGCTTGCATCGACGTAACCCTTTACGATGAACTCTTTATCACCTCCATAATTGAGAAACATTTCCTTAGTCCTCTAGTTATCAAGGATAATTTTGACCGTTGTCCAGTGATCCACTCCTGGATCACTCTTGTACCCCTTGACAGACTCATGGCAAGGCACGCACCAGGTGCGGTACACAGCATGGCATACTATATAGAGCCTATGGTAAGGCATAGGGGACGACCTTCGTCCTTTCTCTTTCTTCTGCCATGGTCAAGCTTTGAGTCTTACTCAACTTCACACCTTACAAATTAGGCTAGAACTCCTTCTTGGACTGATCCATTTTGAACTCTTTTAAAATCTTGTCAAGGTATGTACTCATTGAAAAATCTTATCAGGCGTCTTGATCTATCTCTATAGATCTTGATGCCCAATATTCAAGTAGCTTTATCCAGGTCTTCCTTTGAAAAACACCTTTCAAACAACCCTTTATGCTTTCCAGAAATTCTACATCATTTCCGATCAACAATATGTCATCTACATATACTTATCAGAAATTCTATAGTGCTCCCACTCACTTTCATGTAAATACAAGTTTCTTATAAAATTTGTATAAACCCAAAAGCTTTGATCACCTTATCAAAGCGTATATTCCAACTCCGAGATGCTTGCTCCAGTCCAAAGAAGGATCGTTGGAGCTTGCATACCTTTTAGCATCCTTAGGACTGACAAAACCATCTGGTTGTATCACATACAACCTTTCCTTAAGGAAACCGTTAAGGAAACAATGTTTTGACATCCATCTACCAGATTTCATAATCGAAAAATCCAGCAACTACTAACATAATTCCAACATACTTCAGCATCGCTACGGGAGAGAGAGTCTCATCGTAGTCAACTCCTTGAACTTGTCGGAAACTACTTTGCGACAAGTCGAGCCTTATAAATGGTGACATTTACCATCAGCGTCTGTCTTCTTCTTAAAGATCCATTTGTACTTAATGCACTGTCGTTCATCGGGCAAGTCTACCAAAGTCCATACTTGGTTTTCATACATGGAACCTATCTCGGATTTCATGGCTCCTAGCCATTTGTTGGAATCCGGGCCCACCATCGCTTCTTCTGTAGGAGATATGCCCTAGAGGCAATAATAAATTTTATTGATTATCTCCCTATTCACAATTAGGTTTATGTTCCATGCTATAACTGCTATGGTTCTCGAGTCTGCAATAACCACGAGGCTCGGAGGAAGACTCATATGCACGTGTGGGATAATAAACGGTAAAATGTATTCCTAGTCTGGCCTCTAAGACTGGCTCAAGTATTGCATGATGATCCTGTTTTCCTGATCATGGGCATGGCTATGCCGGCAATTTTGAGGGCGCAATGTTGGTAGAACACTTGTGTTGAATCGACTCGAATTGATGTTATGCTATGAGATACATTCTTCACTAGTTAATGGTTAATAACACAGAGATGGTTAACGTTTGCATAATTCCTTAGACCATGAGAGTATCAAGTTTCTTCATGCTTGCTTCATGAACTTTGGGGTTTGTTAAACGTCATCCGTAAATGGGTGGCTATTACGGCGGCTTACGGGTTCATGGAAAAGTATGTCAAGTAACTTGATAGCTCAAGATTGGGATTAGCTCCTCCGATGATGGAGAGATATCTCTGGGCCCTCTCGGTGTTACGGTATCCATCATCGTCTGGCCAGACACTTTGTGATTTGATCACGGGGATGCCGGAACACGGGAACGAGAAAAGAGAACAATACCGGTAACGAGGTAACTGGCATAGTGGACAAGGTGTTGATCCACGGGGATGCCAACGTGTCTCACCTCGGGTATTTGTAACATATCGCGAAGCAACAGGAATAGCACACAGCAACTAGAGGTTCACTCGAATATTCATTCTTGTGGGTATAGGGGTCAATATGGGTGTCCACGGCTCCGATGTTGATCATTGATCGGAAGGGGTTCCAGGTCATGTCTATACCTCACCGAACCTATAGGGTCACACGCTTAAGGGTCATCTATCTGCTGAATACTAGACAGGGAGTCTGAGAGAAAATCACCAAAAAAGTTTCGGACACCGGAAAAGTTTCGGACAGCGGAAAAGTTCCACAGAGAGAACACCGGAACGTTTTCGGTAAAACTGAAAAGTTGTTTCAGGGGATACCATTAAGTCAAATTGGTTTCGGCACATGCCTGATAATTCTTGGAGGGTGCCAGAATCATTCTGGAAACTTCTGGGAATTTTCCGGAAGAAAAACCGGAAATGTTCCGGAGCTGCCGGAACCGCTTCGGATGCTTTTCGCAGATGAAAATCACTAATCCAGAATTGTTCCGGATCGCATTGAAAATTATTTTAGTGGGTACTGGCAATGTTCTAAGCCCACATAAATATTTTCAGTTTGACCGGACGCTGAAAAATGTCATCGTGAATAGTGAAAGTGCTTTTTGGGATTTTGATGGAAAGCACCTTTTGGGATTTTCCCAAAAGGCTTCTAGAATGCCTTAGGCACTAAGGAAGCCCCCTTGGGGGCTCCCCCATGAGGGTGGCCGGCCATGGTGGTGCTCCTTCATGGAGCTCCACATGGCACACCTTTTTGCCTTTTATTCTTTTATGTATGACATAAAGTAGGGGCACTTTGGTACTTTTGTATGCCAATTTTGCCCCTTGGCTTTCCTATAAATAGAGGTGGAGGGGGCAGCCCAAAACTCATCCTTGCTCTCACATACACAAGCCATGCATGATCTGGCATTCTCTCTCTGTCCCAGCGAAATAGTTTCGTAGAGCCGAAAGGCTGTCTAGGTTCCGGTGGGAACTAGTTCTGGACGGCGAAGCCCTGCCGGATAGATGGCACCGTATGTGTGCAACTCTGTAGAGAGATCATAGTTTCGGTCTTAGTTCGAGAGTGCCTCCCGAAGGGCTGTCCGTGTGACCATCCGAGTTTTGGAGGTCCTCCCGAAGGGCTGTCCAAGTGACAGTCCGAGTTTCGGAGGTCCTCCCGAAGGGCTGTCCGCGACACCGTCCGGGGGACTGTCCGACCGCCTCCCGGAGGGCTGTCCGTGGGACAGATGAGGGTATACATCCTCGCGGTTGGGAGGTTGTAAAATCCTAGCTGCGGGGATCTGCACCGCCGATCGTCATCGACTCTACTTCCGCTGCGCTACGAGTCGGTAACGTAAATGATCAAACCTTGTATGCAGTCTCCATAGTGGTCCTGGGCTGGTGCGTAGGTCGAATTTTTTTGTTTTCTACTGCGTTACCCTACAGTGGCATCAAGAGCCGTGCTATGCGTAGATGCAGGTTGCGATCTAGAATACATAGAGATGTATGGGTATTGCATAATATAATTTTGGAGTAGATGAGATCTATTGCTAATTTTTTTTATGCGGGTAGTAGATGAAATCTGTTACCCGATGTTTCTATTGGTTCCCCTGAATTTGCGTAGTCCTGATCTTGACGGCATGGTGGAATCTCACAAAGTTCTGGCAATCCACGATCCTTTCATGCTGCTCCTGAGTATGCTGATTGACAGATCAACGAAGTGCTAACAGTTCTTTGGGTTCCACCATAGTTGAGAAAGATGGATGTTTCGCAGACAAAAGGGCAATGCAGATGTGATTTGCACGGGGGTCACGCGTATGACGAAGTTTAGTATGGGGCTCGAGATTTTATTACTCGTGTTTCATACACCCCGCAATGTTAATCTAGAGACTTGGATTATCATGCTTGATGATGGACGTTGGTAGCTTCGGTTTGTTTCGAAACCTTAGAAGCCACGTAAAACAAGTTTTTGCATAAACCGATTAGAGGCGTCTAACTTGGTTTTGCAGGATGGTTTGCATGTGCATGTGATGTGGTATAGCAAGTCTCATATTAATTTGATTATGTATGAGATGACTATATGATGTAATTAACATGACCTGCGTGTCATGATTCGGCATGATGGCTGGAGCCATATGATTGCACTTTAATGACCTGCGTGTCAACCTTATGTAATGCACTTATTTTATTAAGCTATAGAGATAGCAATATTATCTGGTGCATCGACAAGGTGGTGGCAATCTTCATGAAGGTGAACACCGATGCGAATGCCGAAGACGAAGAAATACTTGACTTCTCCGTCAGAAGAGGCTATACCATATCATGCTATTATGAATTGCCTGAGATGTTTATCCCTCTTGATGCACCCTTCTTGATTGCGCGGTAGTCGCTTTTATTAGGGTGATCTCTCACAAAAATATCAAGTAGATAGTGTTCTCCCAAGTGTAGCACCGTCACGGCACCTAACTTTTCGGGGTGCGCCATGGATGCATGGGTACGAACAATTAGGGATGTGTGAGGCGGGTGAGTAAAGACCTCGCAGCGAGATCACTTGGTTGTCTTGACGTTCAGGCACGAAAGTCATGAGCTCGGAACACACGCATCGAAAGATGAACAAGAGTCACATAGAGATGTGATTGGCAAGTTGGCCTACCGATTTAAATTCCCGTCATGAGATGATGATTCTATGATGATGAATTGAAGTCCGGGTCTTGAATCACTCATAATAAATTTTGAGAGATATTGATTTGAGTGGAGCGCACTATAGAATTAACTTGGTTAAATCTCAGTGCAATTAAAGTTTGAACACTGTCTAAGCATGATTTGCATAATAGTTGTAGAAGAATGGCTCGCGTTTTCACCTTCCCTATTAAAATTGAATAGCTGTTAAATATCTGGTTAAAACTTTACGGTTGGTAACGTAATGTGAGGATTGTCCTCAATAGTGCCGAGAAGGACTTTGTCCTATCGCATACTTTCGGTATTCTCCCGCTAATGCTATGGATCATGTGACTCTCATCCTTCGATCCAAAAGCTAGAATTCTGTTTCAGTCAAGTGCAATACGTTTGCTTCCATGAGACCCGAACTTCGAAAGTTTGGATAGCTATGTGATATTCATGGAATCTGAAAATCATTTTCAGAGACAGTCAAAGGCTAAAAGATATGAGATATCCAAAGAAATGTTTGTTTGCAAACTATTAGTAAAGGAGTTTACTATGCATTAGACTGATAAGAGAGGGATCCAGAAGAACGCCTGTCATATGATGATGGTGAATAAAACAACAACTTAAAGAGAAAGGAAGTATCCGAAGGGTGTTAGTGAAACTTTCACGCCTAGGAAGTCCGGGGCTATCGCCACTCTTAAGTTGGGTGCTTCTTCTGAGAGTAGGAGAAATACTGAAAGTTAAACTGTTAGAAGTATAAAGGCAAAAGGAAAGAAGACTGGAATATCCAGCTCATGTATGAATGTAATACAAGTTTTTGATGTATAGAAGGCTGGTCAAAGATATAGTTCTTGGGAATTATGGTTAAAACATGTTAATCACTAATTCTTGGGTATTGTGAGTTAATCACAAAGATACCCGCTCAATTGTATTCTGTTGCAACTCGATGTAAGAACTACTATGGCCTGAAAGACTAGCCAGGAATGAGGTTAGATACACGCAGGGAACATAGTAAATGTTACCATGCCTTCCATAGGTGTATTCCCTATGTATTTACTTTCATAATTCATTTTAGAGTTTCACACTCTAGCCCTTTGCATAAGGTATCTTGCAAGAAGGTTGTTCATAAGAGAACTTTTGATGTTCGGTGTTATGAATAACATAAGGGCCATACTTTCATTATGAATGAGACGTATGTTATGAATATTGATAATAATACATAACCTCTGGGTTTACTTTCATAATTCATTTTAGAGTTTCATACACTCTAGCCCATTGCACAATGTTTGTTGCAAAAGAGTTGTTCATAAAAACAACAATTGTTGTTCAGTATTATGAATGACATGAAGGGCCATGCTTCCATCCTAGATGGGATGTATGTTATGAATATTGATGGAAATATGATACATCCATAACACTGACGTTAAATGTCGCAAGACTAAAAGAATACCACACAAGTGTGGCACTGCGTTTGGTCACATTGGAGAAACCCGCATGAAAAATTCCATTATGATGGATTTTGAAGTCGTTTGATTTTGAATCATCTGACACTTGCAACTTTCCTCTGAAAAGTGAAGTGACTAAAAAACTGTTCACATGCCATAAGGAACGAGCAAAGGACATATTGGTGATCATACATTATGATGTGTGTAGTCCATTAAATGTTGTTGCAAGTAGTGGATTTATCTATCTTCAGAAATGACTCAAGTAGATATATGGATATTTACTTGATGAGACGTAAGTCTGGATCTTTTGAATTCATTCATAAGGTTTTCAAAAATGAAGTAGAAGTTATTGTAACAAGAAAATTATGTTTCTACAATTCGATTGCAGAAAGGAATATTTGACTTACGAGTTTAGCGAATGTCTGATGAGTTATGAAAGGGGTTTCATAACTTGCACCTCCCGGAACACCACTGCAAGTGGAAAGTCCGTGAAGATGTAATCGAACCATTTATGAGATGGTAAGATCAAAGATGACATAAATAAATTTTCCATTATCCCTTTTAAAGAGTGATGCTTTAGAGACTGCGGCTTTTACACTGAAAAGAGCTCCATCAGGTCTGTTGAAATGATGTCATGGTATGGTACGCCCAACCATGTTATATCTTTTCTTAAATATTTGGAATATGGGGCTTGTGTAAAAGATTACAAACCTATTCCAAATCAGACAAGTGCTACTTTGTAAGGTTATCCCAAGTCATTGGGTATTCCCCCACCACTATACCGAGGCAAAGGATTTTGCCGCAAAACGGTATGCTTTTAAGGAGAATAGTTCTTACAAAAGGTGAGTGGGAGGACAGTGCAACTCGACGAGATAACCAGTATCTTCGTCATCATATCAAAGGAAAGAAACCTTCGAAGTGATTCCGAAGTTTCCTACTGCGACTGATACGGAAGTCTCTACAATAAAATGTATGGACTTCGGTCGAACTTGCAGCTGAACCACGTAGGCAAAGCTCGAGCAAACCTATCAGGTGCGCAAACGAGATATTGTTGTTAGACAACAGTATACCTACAATACACAAGGAAGCGTTGATGGGCCCTGACTTTAGAATTGGCTAAATGCCAATACAATCTGAGATAGTTTCCATATAAGTGATTCAAGATTAAAATCTTGATACACCTTTCGGAAGACTTAGAGTCTAACGAATATTTATGGAACTAAAAACTGATACGGATAAAATGTTTAATCCATAAAGCTCGACTTGTTGCAATAACAAGTTCAAGGAGTTGATACGATGAGATTGTCTCACCGTAGCGATGCTTAAAGTCGGTTCGGGTTGAACTAGCAATTAATACATATTTCAATCATGAGATATGAAACATGGATGACAAAAGGATTTCCATCTGATGGAAATGAAACCTAGGACTTGTATGTGATACAGTCCAAAGTAATTTGTCGATCCAGAGGATGCTAGTAAGTATGCAAACTTCAGAGTTCCGGCGATGGACAGAAGAGAGCAAAGTGGAGTTGGAATCTTCATTTTTGATGGAATGGTCAAAGGGGTTTGACTTCATCAAATGGGTATCGAAGATGCTTGTGATTCAAGAAAGTAAGTGGGAGCATAATAATATTTCTAAAAACCTTGTGTACTTGACACATTGTTAATTGGAAATAATTTTCTTGACACGAATTAGGACTTCATTTGAAAATAGTTTTTTCGATGAAGTGCTTGGGCTAAGTAGCCTTGATATTAGGCATGATGATCTATGGAGATAGATTTACCTAATGGGGCTGAGCAAAGATACATATTGACAAAATGCTAAAATCTTTTAGCATTGAAAAACTGTCAAGGAGGGATTCTTGCCGAAGTCACGTGGAAAGAGTTTTGCAAGACTTGGTGTCCCAAAACACTGATGAGCAAAATACATGATGGTGATTCCACACACTCTTGTGTTTGGATTAATCATGTATTCCATGGTATGTAAAAATACATGAGATATGTCCAATACTCCAAAGTTGTTGCGAGTATAGATACCATAGTGATCAAAGTACTGATCATGGGACAACAGTGAATGATGTCATTGAGTACTAGAGCAGTACTGATGACATGTTTTCTTGCAAGCGGAGATCATGAAGAGTTCGTTGTAAAAGGTTACATCGATACAGTCTTCATCAATGCTCCATGTGATTTTCGATTTTAATTGAGGGTATTGTGATACACAACATGGTGGCACGGTAGTTGGAAATTGTTCCAAACAAGATACTGTGGCGAATTCTATAACAAAGGCTAAGTATGTTGACGCTTTAGAAGCGACAAAGAAGTTGTTGAATCATATAGTTCATTCATGAACTTAGTATGGTTCCAAGATGGCTTTGGTCTATGGGACACTATTGCAGATAGTTGCTCCATAGCTCAGTCTGAGGAATCAGGTTTCGACCAATGATTCACACATATGAAAAGCCAAGTCCACACAAAATATGAATTTTGTGGAAGCATGAAAAAGCAAGGATATGCAAAGTTACACATGGAGCTGAAGTTGTCAGATCCGTTCGACATCAGGCTATACCACAAGCGAAGCATATTTTACACCAGTATGCCATAGGTGTAAAGTGCATTAGCATTGACTAGATTATTGACTCTAGTGCAAGTGGGAGTCTGTAGGAGATATGCCCTAGAGGCAATAATAAATGTTGTTGATTATCTCCCTGTTCACAATTAGGTTTATGTTCCATGCTATAACTGCTATGGTTCTCGAGTCTGCAATAACCACGAGGCTCGGAGGAAGACTCATATGCACGTGTGGGATAATAAATGGTAAAATGTATTCCTAGTCTGGCCTCTAAGACTGGCTCAAGTATTGCATGATGATCCTGTTTTCAAGATCATGGGCATGGCTATGCCGGCAATTTTGAGGGCGCAATGTTGGTAGAACACTTGTGTTGAATCGACCCGAATTGATGTTATGCTATGAGATACATTCGTCACTAGTTAATGGTTAATAACACAGAGATGGTTAACGTATGCATAATTCCTTAGACCATGAGAGTATCAAGTTTCTTCATGCTTGCTTCATGAACTTTGGGGTTTGTTAAACGTCATCCGTAAATGGGTGGCTATTACGGCGGCTTACGGGTTCATGGAAAAGTATGTCAAGTAACTTGATAGCTCAAGATTGGGATTTGCTCCTCCGACGATGGAGAGATATCTCTGGGCCCTCTCGGTGTTACGGTATTCATCATCGTCTGGCCAGACACTTTGTGATTTGATCACGGGGATGCCGGAACACGGGAACGAGAAAAGAGAACAATACCGGTAACGAGGTAACTGGCATAGTGGACAAGGTGTTGATCCACGGGGATGCCAACATGTCTCACCTCGGGTATTTGTAACATATCGCGAAGCAACAGGAATAGCACATGGCAACTGGAGGTTCACTCGAATATTCATTCGTGTGGTTATAGGGGTCAATATGGGTGTCCACGGCTCCGATGTTGATCATTGATCGGAAGGGGTTCCGGGTCATGTCTATACTTCACCGAACCTATAGGGTCACACACTTAAGGGTCATCTATCTGCTGAATACTAGACAGGGAGTCTGAGAGAAAATCACCGAAAAAGTTTTCGGACACCGGAAAAGTTTCGGACAGCGGAAAAGTTCCGCAGAGAGAACACCGGAACGTTTTCGGTAAAACTGAAAATTTGTTTCAGGGGATACCATTAATTCAAATTTGTTTCGGCACATGCCTGATAATTCTTGGAGGGTGCCAGAATCATTCTGGAAACTTCTGGGAATTTTTCGGAAGAAAAACCGGAAATGTTCCGGAGCTGCCGGAACCGCTTCGGATGCTTTTCGCAGATGAAAATCACTAATCCGGAATTGTTTCGGATCGCATTGAAAATTATTTTAGTGGGTACTGGAAATGTTCTAAGCCCACATAAATATTTTCAGTTCGACCGGACGCTGAAAAATGTCGTCGTGAATAGTGAAAGTGCTTTTTGGGATTTTTATGGAAAGCACCTTTTGGGATTTTCCCAAAAGGCTTCTAGAATGCCTTAGGCACTAAGGAAGCCCCCTTGGGGGGGTCCCCCATGAGGGTGGCCGGCCATGGTGGTGCTCCTTCATGGAGCTCCACATGGCACACCTTTTTCCCTTTTATTCTTTTATGTATGACATAAAGTAGGGGCACTTTGGTACTTTTGTATGCCAATTTTGCCCCTTGGCTTTCCTATAAATAGAGGTGGAGTGGGCAGCCCAAAACTCGTCCTTGCTCTCACATACACAAGCCATGCATGATCTGGCATTCTCTCTCCGTCCCAGCGAAATAGTTTCGTAGAGCCGAAAGGCTGTCTAGGTTCCGGTGGGAACTAGTTCTGGACGGCGAAGCCCTATCGGATAGATGGCACCGTATGTGTGCAACTCTATAGAGAGATCATAGTTTCGGTCTTAGTTCGAGAGTGCCTCCCGAAGGGCTGTCCGTGTGACCGTCCGAGTTTTGGAGGTCCTCCCGAAGGGCTGTCCGAGGGACAGTCCGAGTTTCGGAGGTCCTCCCGAAGGGCTGTCCGCGACACCGTCCGGGGGACTGTCTGACCGCCTCCCGGAGGGCTGTCTGCGGGACAGATGTGTCGGGGAACGTTGCATGGGAAACAAAAATTTTTCCTACGCACACGCAAGATCTATCCATGGTGATGAGCATCTACGAGAGGGAGAGTGAATCTACATACCCTTGTAGATCGCTAAGCGGAAGCGTTAATAAACGCGGTTGATGTAGTCGAACGTCTTCGCGATCCAAATCGCCGAGCGTCCCGCGATCCAATCACGATCCTTCCGATCTAGTGCCGAACGGACGGCACCTCCGCGTTCAACACACGTACGGCTTGATGACGCCTTCACCTCCTCGATCCAGCGAGCGATGGTGAAGTAGTGGTTGAGTTCCTGCAGCACGACGGCGTGGTGATGGTGGTGAGGAACAATCTCTGCAGGGCTTCGCCAAGCGCTACGGAGATTATGACGGAGGAACTAGAGGGCTAGGGTTGCCGGCACACGGCTTGGGAAATCCTGATGTGTCTCGTGTGCTAGCCCTGCCCCTCTATTTATATGTTGAGCCTTGGGGTCTAAACTTGGAGTAAAAGCCTCCTCCGGGTCGGTTTTGCCCGCACAAGGTCGGTTTGGCCCGCAGGGAAAGAGTCCAACTCGGATCCCTGCCGAACCGTGCACAGCCGCGCACAAGCGGTAGTACCGCTTCACACAAGCGGTAGTACCGCTTGGGCGGTAGTACCGCTTCACACAAGCGGTAGTACCGCTCGGGCGGTAGTACCGCTTCACCAAGCGGTAGTACCGCTTACGCGGCAGCAAAACTACTTTTGCACTTTCCAATACCTTGTGGGCTTTATCCCTTTGGCTCATATAAAGTGTTGCTGCACCCGAACACTTCGGTAAACATCCGGAAACCCTTCCGGTGAACTTCGGAATTCTTCCGGAGATCAAAACACTATTATCACATATATCAATCTTTACCTCCGGACTATTCCGGAGATCCTCGTCATGTCCGGGATCTTATCCGGGACTCCGAACAACTTTCGGTCACCAACATAATAACTCAATTATACTAATCGTCACCAAACGTTAAGTGTGTAGACCCTGCGGGTTCGAGAACTATGTAGACATGACCGAGACACCTCTACGGCCAATAACCAATAGCGGGACCTGGATGCCCATATTGGCTCCTACATATTCTACGAAGATCTTTATCGGTCGAACCTCTATGTCAAGGATTCAGTTAATCCCGTATGCTGTTCCCTTTGTTCTTCGGTATGTTACTTGCCCGAGATTCGATCGTCGGTATCACTATACCTAGTTCAATCTCGTTACCGGCAAGTCTCTTTACTCGTTCCGTAATACAAGATCTCGTGGCTAACACTTTAGTCACATTGCTTGCAAGGCTCATTGTGATGTTGTATTACCGAGTGGGCCCTGAGATACCTCTCCGTCATACGGAGTAACAAATCCCAGTCTTGATCCATGCCAACCCAACAGACACCCTCGGAGATACCTGTAGAGCACCTTTATAGTCACCCAGTAACGTTGCGACGTTTGATACACACAAGGTATTCCTCCGGTGTTAGTGAGTTGCATGATCTCATGGTCAAAGGAACAGATACTTGACATGCAGAAAACAATAGCAATAAACTGACACGATCAAATGCTACGTTTACAGTTTGGGTCTTGTCCATCACATCATTCTCCTAATGATGTGATCCCGTTATCAAATGACATCTCATGTCAATGGCTAGGAAACCTTAACCATCTTTGATCAACGAGCTAGTCAACTAGAGGCTTACTAGGGACACAGTGTTGTCTATGTACCCACACATGTATTTGAGTTTCCAATCAATACAATTATAGCATGGATAATAAACGATTATCATGAACAAGGAAATATAATAATAACCAATTTATTATTGCCTCTAGGGCATATTTCCAACAGTCTCCCACTTGCACTAGAGTCAATAATCTAGTTCACATCACTATGTGATTTACATTGTAATGAATCGAACACCCATGCAGTTCTGGTGTTGTTCATGTTTAGCCCTTGGAAGAGGTTTAGTCAACGGATCTGCAACATTTAGATCCGTGTGTACTTTGCAAATATTTATGTCGTCCTCCTTGATGTAATCGCGGATGGAATTGAAACGTCGCTTTATGTGTCTGGTCCTCTTGTGAAATCTTGGTTCCTTGGCTAGAGCAATGGCACCAGTATTATCACAAAACAGAGTCATTGGGTTAAGCGCACTAGGCACTACTCCAAGATCTGTCATGAACTCCTTCATCCAGACACCTTCCTTCGCCGCCTCCGAGGCAGCGATGTACTCCGCTTCGCATGTAGAATCTGCTACCACGCTTTGCTTGGAACTGCACCAGCTAACCGCACCCCCATTAAGAATAAATACGTATCCGGTTTGCGACTTAGAGTCATCCGGATCAGTGTCAAAGCTTGCATCGACGTAACCCTTTACGACGAGCTCTTGATCACCTCCATAAACGAGAAACATGTCCTTAGTCCTTTTCAGGTACTTCAGGATATTCTTGACCGCCGTCCAGTGTTCCATTCCTGGATCACCTTGAAACCTTCCGACCATACTTATGGCAAGGCTGACATCGGGTCTTGTGCACAGCATTGCATACATGATAGAGCCTATGGCTGAAGCATAGGGGATGACACTCATCTTTTCTCTATCTTCTGCAGTCACTGGGCATTGAGTCTTACTCAACTTCACACCTTGCAAAACAGGCAAGAACCCCTTCTTGGACTGATCCATTTTGAACTTCTTCAAAATCTTATCAAGGTATGTGCTTTGTGAAAGTCCTATTAAGCGTCTCGATCTATCTCTATAGATCTTGATGCCGAATATGAAAGCAGCTTCTCCTAGGTCCTTCATTGAAAAACTCTTGTTCAAATATTCCTTCACGCTTTCCAACATTTCTATATTGTTTCCAATCAGCAATATGTCATCCACATATAAGATTAGAAACGCTATAGAGCTCCCACTCACTTTCTTGTAAATACAAGCTTCTCCGTAAACTTGTATAAACTCGAACGCTTTGATCACTTCATCAAAGCGAAGATTCCAACTCCGAGATGCTTGCACCAGTCCATAAATGGATTGCTGGAGTTTGCAAACTTTGTCAGCATTCTCTGGATCGACAAAACCTTCTGGTTGCATCATATACAACTCTTCCTTAAGGTAACCGTTAAGGAACGCTGTTTTGACATCCATCTGCCAAATTTCATAATCGAAAAAGGCAGCTATTGCTAACATGATTCTGACGGACTTAAGCATCGCTACGGGTGAGAAGGTCTCATCGTGGTCAACTCCTTGAACTTGTGAAAAACCCTTTGCCACAAGTCGAGCTTTATAGACGGTGACATTACCGTCCGGGTCCGTCTTCCTCTTAAAGATCCATTTGTTCTGAATGGCCTTACGCCCTTCAGGTAATACTTCCAAAGTCCATACTTTGTTTTCATACATGGATCCCATCTCGGATTTCATGGCCTCTAACCACTTCTCGGAATCCGGGCCCATCATCGCTTCTCCATAGCTCGTAGGTTCATCGTTGTCTAACAACATGACCTCTAAGACAGGGTTGCCGTACCACTCGGGAGCAGTATGCGTCCTTGTCGACCTACGAGGTTCGATAGCAACTTGATCCAAAGCTTCATGATCATCATCATTAACTTCCTCTTCAGCTAATGTAGGCTCCACAGAAACAACTTTCTGCACTGCGCTACTCTCAGGTTGAAGTAAAGGTTCAACAACCTCATCAAGTTCTATCTTCCTCCCACTCAATTCTTTCGAGAGAAACTCCTTCTCAAGAAATGTTCCGTTTTTAGCGACAAACACTTTGCCCTCGGATCTGAGGTAGAAGGTATACCCAATTGTCTCTTTTGGGTATCCTATGAAGACGCATTTCTCCGCTTTGGGTTCCAGCTTTTCAGGCTGAAGCTTTTTGACATAAGCATCACATCCCCAAACTTTAAGAAACGACAGCTTTGGCTTCTTGTCAAACCAAAGTTCATATGGCGTTGTCTCAACGGATTTCGATGGTGCCCTATTTAAAGTGAATGCAGCTGTCTCTAATGCATAACCCCAAAACGATAGTGGCAAATCGGCAAGAGACATCATAGATCGCACCATATCCAATAAAGTTCGATTACGACGTTCGGACACACCATTACGCTGTGGTGTTCCAGGCGGTGTCAATTGTGAAACAATTCCACACTGTTTTAAGTGACTGCCAAACTCATAACTCAGATATTCTCCTCCTCGATCAGATCGTAGGAATTTAATCTTCTTGTTACGATGATTCTCAACTTCACTCTGAAATTGTTTGAACTTTTCAAATGTTTCAGACTTGTGTTTCATTAAGTAAATATACCCATATCTACTTAAGTCATCAGTGAAGGTGAGAAAGTAACGATAACCACCGCGCGCTTCAATACTCATCGGACCGCACACATCAGTATGTATGATTTCCAAAAAGTCACTTGCCCGTTCCATTGTTTCAGAGAACGGCGTTTTAGTCATCTTGCCCATGAGGCATGGCTCACATGTGTCAAGTGATTCAAAATCAAGTGACTCCAAAAGTCCATCAGCATGGAGCTTCTTCATGCGTTTTACGCCAATATGACCTAAACGGCAGTGCCACAAGAAAGTGGTATTATCATTATCAATTCTACATCTTTTGGCATCAATGTTATGAACATGTGTATCATTACTATCGAGATTCAATAAGAATAAACCCCTCACATCGGGTGCATGACCATAAAAGATATTACTCATATAAATAGAACAACCATTATTCTCTGATTTAAATGAGTAACCGTCTCGCAATAAACAAGATCCAGATATAATGTTCATGCTTAACGCAGGCACCAAATAACGCTTATTTAGGTTCATCACTAATCCCGACGGTAATCGAAGAGCGAGCGTGCCGACGGCGATCACATCAACCTTGGAACCATTTCCCACGCGCATCGTCACTTCGTCCTTTGCCAGCCTCCGTCTATTCCGCAGTTCCTGTTTTGAGTTGCAAATATGAGCAACCGCACCGGTATCAAATACCCAGGCACTACAACGAGAGTTGGTAAGGTACACATCAATAACATGTATATCATATATACCTTGTTTGTTGTTGGCCGCCTTCTTGTCAGCCAAATACTTGGGGCAATTCCGCTTCCAGTGTCCAGTTCCCTTGCAATGAAAACACACAGTTTCTGGTTTGGGTCCAGCCTTGGGTTTCTTCACGAGAGGAGCAACTGCTTTGCCACTCTTCTTGGAGTTACCCTTCTTACCCTTGCCATTTTGCTTGAAACTAGTGGTTTTATTGACCATCAACACTTGATGCTCCTTCTGAATTTCAGACTCAGCGGCTTTCAGCATCGCAAACAGCTCGGCGACTGACTTGTTCATCCCGTGCATGTTATAGTTCAACACGAAGCTCTTGTAGCTAGGTGGCAATGATTGAAGAACTCTGTCAGTGATAGCCTCTGGCGGAAGGGGCATCCCTAACTCAGCCAGACGGGTGGAGTACCCAGACATTCTGAGCACGTGATCACTGATAGACCCGTTCTCCTCCATCTTGCAAGCATAGAACTTATCGGAGATCTCATATCTCTCGATCCGGGCATTCTTCTGAAAGATAAACTTCAACTCCTGGAACATCTCATATGCTCCATGACGTTCAAAACGTCTTTGAAGTCCCGGTTCTAAGCCATACAACATTGCACATTGAACTATTGAGTAATCATCAGAACGAGCCTGCCAGGCGTTCACAACGTCTAGAGACTCAACTGGAGCGGGTGGATCACCAAGCGGTGCATCAAGGACATAAGCCTTCTGGGAAGCCGTAAGGATAATCCTTAGATTACGGGCCCAGTCCACAAAGTTACTTCCATCATCTTTCAACTTAGCTTTCTCTAGGAACGCATTAAAATTCAGGGGTGCTACTGCGCGAGCCATGATCTACAACATAAATATAGCAAAGACAACTTAGACTATTGTTCTTAGATAATGAGTTTAGTTAATCATATTACTTAAAAAAACTCCCACTCAAATTGACATCCCTCCGATCATTCGAGTGTAACATGATCCAAATCCACCAACTCAAGTCCGATCATCACGTGAGTTGAGGTGGTTTCAATGGTGAACATCTTCATGTTGATCATATCTACTATATGACTCATGTTCGACCTTTCGGTCTCTTGTGTTCCGAGGCCATGTCTGTACATGCTAGGCTCGTCAAGTTTAACCCGAGTGTTCCGCACGTGCAACATGGCTTGCACCCGTTGTATGCGAACGTAGAGTCTATCACACCCGATCATCACGGCGTGTCTCGAAACGACGAACTTTCGCAACGGTGCACACTTGGGGAGAACACAATTTATCTTGAAATTTAAGTGAGGGATCACCTTATAATGCTACCGTCGTCCTAAGCAAAATAAGATGCATAAAAGGATTAACATCACATGCAAATCATAAGTGACATGATATGGCCATGAACTTGTGCTTTTGATCTCCATCTCCAAAGCACCGGCATGATCTCCATCGTCACCGGCATGACACCATGATCTCCATCATCTTGATCTCCATCAACGTGTCGCCATAAGGTTGTCGCGCTGACTGTTGCTTCCACGACTATAGCTAACGTTTAGCGATAAAGTAAAGCATTACATAGCGCTTAATGATTGACACGCAGGTCATACAATAATTAAAGACAACTCTATGGCTCCTGCCAGTTGCCGTACTCATCGACATGCAAGTCGTGATATTCTATACAAAACATGATCATCTCATACATCACATATATCTCATCATGTAATTGGCCATATCACATCACAACATACCCTGCAAAAACAAGTTAGACGTCCTCTAATTGTTGTTGCAAATTTTACGTGGCTGCTACGGGTTTGCAAGAACCGTTCTTACCTACGCAAAACCACAACGTGGTGTAGTGATTGCTTTTTGATCTTCTAAAAGAACCCTCTTCATTGAACCGATTCAACTAAAGTGAGAGAGACAGACACCCGCCAGTCACCTTTATGCAACAAGTGCACGCAGCGGTAAAACCAGTCTCGCGTAAGCGTACGCGTAATGTCGGTCCGGGCCGCTTCATCTCACAATGCCGCTGAATCAAGTATCAACTAGTAACGGCAAGCAATATGTATACACCCACGCCCACAACTCGTTTGTGTTCTACTCGAGATCTCATCTACGCATAGACCTGGCTCTGATACCACTGTCGGGGAACGTTGCATGGGAAACAAAAATTTTTCCTACGCACACGCAAGATCTATCCATGGTGATGAGCATCTACGAGAGGGAGAGTGAATCTACATACCCTTGTAGATCGCTAAGCGGAAGCGTTAATAAACGCGGTTGATGTAGTCGAACGTCTTCGCGATCCAAATCGCCGAGCGTCCCGCGATCCAATCACGATCCTTCCGATCTAGTGCCGAACGGACGGCACCTCCGCGTTCAACACACGTACGGCTTGATGACGCCTTCACCTCCTCGATCCAGCGAGCGATGGTGAAGTAGTGGTTGAGTTCCTGCAGCACGACGGCGTGGTGATGGTGGTGAGGAACAATCTCTGCAGGGCTTCGCCAAGCGCTACGGAGATTATGACGGAGGAACTAGAGGGCTAGGGTTGCCGGCACACGGCTTGGGAAATCCTGATGTGTCTCGTGTGCTAGCCCTGCCCCTCTATTTATATGTTGAGCCTTGGGGTCTAAACTTGGAGTAAAAGCCTCCTCCGGGTCGGTTTTGCCCGCACAAGGTCGGTTTGGCCCGCAGGGAAAGAGTCCAACTCGGATCCCTGCCGAACCGTGCACAGCCGCGCACAAGCGGTAGTACCGCTTCACACAAGCGGTAGTACCGCTTGGGCGGTAGTACCGCTTCACACAAGCGGTAGTA
This sequence comes from Elymus sibiricus, assembly GCA_039707655.1. Classification (NCBI taxonomy): domain Eukaryota; kingdom Viridiplantae; phylum Streptophyta; class Magnoliopsida; order Poales; family Poaceae; genus Elymus; species Elymus sibiricus. The sequence continues at coordinate 511,379,932 of CM077671.1, forward strand.
CCGCTCGGGCGGTAGTACCGCTTCACCAAGCGGTAGTACCGCTTACGCGGCAGCAAAACTACTTTTGCACTTTCCAATACCTTGTGGGCTTTATCCCTTTGGCTCATATAAAGTGTTGCTGCACCCGAACACTTCGGTAAACATCCGGAAACCCTTCCGGTGAACTTCGGAATTCTTCCGGAGATCAAAACACTATTATCACATATATCAATCTTTACCTCCGGACTATTCCGGAGATCCTCGTCATGTCCGGGATCTTATCCGGGACTCCGAACAACTTTCGGTCACCAACATAATAACTCAATTATACTAATCGTCACCAAACGTTAAGTGTGTAGACCCTGCGGGTTCGAGAACTATGTAGACATGACCGAGACACCTCTACGGCCAATAACCAATAGCGGGACCTGGATGCCCATATTGGCTCCTACATATTCTACGAAGATCTTTATCGGTCGAACCTCTATGTCAAGGATTCAGTTAATCCCGTATGCTGTTCCCTTTGTTCTTCGGTATGTTACTTGCCCGAGATTCGATCGTCGGTATCACTATACCTAGTTCAATCTCGTTACCGGCAAGTCTCTTTACTCGTTCCGTAATACAAGATCTCGTGGCTAACACTTTAGTCACATTGCTTGCAAGGCTCATTGTGATGTTGTATTACCGAGTGGGCCCTGAGATACCTCTCCGTCATACGGAGTAACAAATCCCAGTCTTGATCCATGCCAACCCAACAGACACCCTCGGAGATACCTGTAGAGCACCTTTATAGTCACCCAGTAACGTTGCGACGTTTGATACACACAAGGTATTCCTCCGGTGTTAGTGAGTTGCATGATCTCATGGTCAAAGGAACAGATACTTGACATGCAGAAAACAATAGCAATAAACTGACACGATCAAATGCTACGTTTACAGTTTGGGTCTTGTCCATCACATCATTCTCCTAATGATGTGATCCCGTTATCAAATGACATCTCATGTCAATGGCTAGGAAACCTTAACCATCTTTGATCAACGAGCTAGTCAACTAGAGGCTTACTAGGGACACAGTGTTGTCTATGTACCCACACATGTATTTGAGTTTCCAATCAATACAATTATAGCATGGATAATAAACGATTATCATGAACAAGGAAATATAATAATAACCAATTTATTATTGCCTCTAGGGCATATTTCCAACAAGATGAGGGTATACATCCTCATGGTTGGGAGGTTGTAAAATCCTAGCTGCAGGGATCTGCACCGCCGATCGTCATGGACTCTACTTCCGCTGCGCTACGAGTCGGTAACGTAAATGATCAAACCTTGTATGTAGTCTCCATAGTGGTCCTGAGCTGGTGCGTAGGTCGAAATTTTTTGTTTTCTGCTGCGTTACCCTACATCTTCATAGCTCGTAGGTTCACTGGTGTCTAACAACATGGCCTCCAAGACAGGATTGTCGTACCACTCAGGGGCGGTATGATTCCTAGTCGACCTACGAGGCTCGGTAGTAACTTGATCCGGAGTGTCATGATCATCATCATTAACTTCCTCTTCATTTAGTGTAGGCACGACTGAAACATCTTTCTACGTCGTGCTACCATCCAACTGAAGTGACGGTTCAATAACCTCATCAAGGTCTACTTTTCCTCGCACTCAATTCTTTCGAGAGAAACTCTTTCTCAAGAAAGGACCCGTTTTAGCAACAAACACTTTGCCCTTGGATCTGAGATAGAAGGTATACCCAACTGTTTCCTTAGGGTATCCTATGAAGACACATTTGTCTGCTTTGGGTTTGAGCTTATCAGGTTGAAGTGTTTTCACATAAGCATCGCATTCCCAAACTTTAAGAAATGACAGCTTAGGTTTCTGCCAAACCATAATTCATACGGTGTCATCTCAACGGATTTAGATGGTGCCCTATTAAATTGAATGTAGTTGTCTCTAATGCATAACCCCAAAATGATAGTGGCAAATCGGTAAGAGACATCATAGTACGCACCATATCCAATAGAGCACGACTATGACGTTCGGACACACCATCACACTATGGTGTTCCAGGCGGCGTGAGTTGTGAAACAATTTCCACATTTGTCTTAAGTTGCATACCAAACTCGTAACTCGGATATTCACCTCTACGATCATATCGTAGACATTTTATTTTCTTGTCACGATAATCTTTAACTTCACTGTGAAATTGCATGAACTTTTCAAACATTTCAGACTTGTGTTTCATTAAGTAAATATACCTATATCTACTCAAATCATCAGTGAAGGTAAGAAAACAACGATATCCACCGCACGCTTCAACACTCATTGGATCACATACATCAACATGTATAATTTCCAATAAGTCACTTGCCCGCTCCATCATACCGGAAAACGGGGTCTCAGTCATCTTGCCCATGAGGCATGGTCTGCATGTCTCAACCAATTCAAAATCGAGTGAGTCCAAAGATCCATCAGTATGGAGTTTCTTCATGCGCTTCACCCCAATATGACCTTAGCGGCAGTGCCACAAGTATGTGGTAATATCATTATTAACTTTGCATATTTTGGCATCTATATTATGAACATGTGTATCACTACGACCGAGATTCAATAAACCATTCACATTGGGTGCATGACCATTGAAGGTATTATTCATGAAAACAGAATGACCATTATTCTCTGACTTAAATGAATAACCGCATTGCGATAAACACGATCTAATCATGTTCATGCTCTATGCAAACACCAAATAACATTTATCCAGGTTTAACACTAATTCCGAAGGTAGAGGGAGCATGCGATGGTGATCACATCAACCTTGGAAACACTTCCAACACACATCGTCACCTCGCCCTTAGCTAGTCTCCGTTTATTCCGTAGCTTTTATTTCACGTTACCAATATTAGCAACTGAACCGGTATCCAATACCCAGGTGCTACTAGGAGTACTAGTAAGGTACACATCAATAACACGTATATCAAATATACTTCTGTTGACGTTGCCAGCCTTCTTACCTACCAAGTATCTAGGGTAGTTCCGCTTCAGTGACCGTTCTCCTCATAATGGAGGCACTCAGTCTCGGGTTTGGGTTCAACCTTGGGTTTCTTCCCTGGAGCAGCAACTGGCTTGCCATTCATGAAGTTTCCCTTCTTGCCCTTGCCCTTCTCGAAACTAGTAGTTTCACTAACCATCAACATTTGATGCTCCTTCTTGATTTCTACCTTCGTGGTGTCAAACATCACGAATAGCTCAGGGATCATCTTTTCCATCCCTGTCATGTTTATAGTTCATCACGAAGCTCTAGTAGCTTTGTGGCAGTGACTTGGAGAACTATATCAATCACTATCTTATCTGGAAGATCAACTCCCACTTGATTCAAACGATTGTAGCACATAAACAATCTGAGCACATGCTCACCGATTGAGCTATTCTCCTTCATCTTGCAGGCAAAGAATCTTTGAAAGCACATTTGCTCCCTTGGTGGTTTTGGTAATTAATAACAACATATATGTCATTGAACTAATGTTTCCACTAAGTATATTTCAGGAAAAGTGCAATGATGGGTTGGCAAAAGGATTGTGGAGAAACCCCTAGATGCAAGGAAATGGATTGGCAAAGCTTCAAGCAAGAGGACTCTACATTTTACTTTGTGAGAAATCACTTTGAGTCCATAGGAAAGCCAATACTATTAAAAGGGGGTAAGGTACTGTTGGTGAACAAGATGCTAAGTGATAGTCACCAAAAACACCCACAAGCTCTTCCACAAAAGTCTGTCTAAAGCCAAATATCCAAAAATCGGTGCAACCAACAAATTCCACTCGGTGCCACCGATTCCCAAACTCAAACAGACCCATGCCAAACCCTAGCACATCGGTGCAACTGATTCCACTTCGGTGCCACCGAGTTTAGGTTGCCAACTTTCTGTTTAGCCATTTTCAGTCTTCGGTACCACCGAGTTTTACCAGTCGGTCTCACCAAGTTTTTGGAACAACTCTCTGGATAGCCATTCACAAGTATCGGTACCATCGGGAATTGTGAATCGGTGCCACCGAGTTTCTGGACCAACTCTCTGGTAAGCCACGGTCAAGAATCGGTACCACCGAGATGTGAATATCGGCATCACCGAGTTGTGCAATCTGACCGTTGGTTACCTAATCGGTACCACCGAGAATTATATATCGGTCTCACCGAGATTCAAAAGTTACTGCCTTTTGGTCACTTCGGTACCACCGAGATTCACACATCGGTGTCACCGAGTTGGTCACTTTAGGTGTAACGGTTGGATTTTTGGGGATGCCTATATATACCCCTTCACCACCACCCACTCGAAAGAGAAGCACTCAGAACTATTCCATACTTGCCCCATCATATTTTCTGAGAGAGAGCCACCTACCCTTGTGTTGGGATCAAGCTATTCCATTCCTACCATATGAATCTTGATCTCTATCCTCCCCAAGTTGCTTTCTACCAAATCAATCTCTTCCACCATGCCAAATCTGTGATAGAGTGATTGTGTGTTGAGGAGTCTATCATCTTGAAGCACAAGAGCAAGGATTTCATCGACATTGCCGAGCCTATTACCTTTTGGAGGGTGGTGCCTCCTAGATTGGTTAGGTGTCGCTTGGGAGCCTCCTACTTCGTGTTGTGGAGTTGAACCAAGAAGTTTGTACGGGCAAGGAGATCACCTACTTCATGAAGATCTACCCATAGTGAGGCTAGTCCTTCGTGGACGTAAGCCGTTATGGAATAGTCATGGTTGCTACTTCGTGGACCCTTATGGGTGGAGCCCTCCGTGGACTCTCGCGACCGTTACCCTCTGTGGGTTGAAGACTCCATAAACCTGGATGTACGATAGCACCACCTATCGGAACCATGGGAAGAATCTTCGTGTCTACAAATTGTGTTTGATCTTCCTCCCTATCCTCTACTATACATGCTTGTTATTACTTTCCGCTGCTATACTCTTAGACATGCATGTGTAGGGTGTGCTTGACTTGCTATCATTGCTAAAATCTGCCAACACTTAAAATTGGGAAAATGTAGAATTTTTATTTGGTCAAGTAGTCTAATCACCCGCCCTCTAGACATACTTTCGGTCCTACAAATGGTATCAGAGCTTTGGTCTCCATTGCATTGGTCTCACAACCTAGGAAAGTATGGCGTCTAGTGAGGGAAATTATCACCATAGAGGTCCGTACTTTGATGGCACTAATTTTGCTAGTTGGAAGCACAAAATGAAAATGCATATTCTTGGTCATAACCCCGCCGTTTGGGCTGTTGTTCGTGTTGGCTTGCAAGGTGAATTCTTTGGTGATGGAAAGGAACCGGATCGTGAAGCGACCGCGGATGAGTTGAAGATGTTGCAATACAACGCTCAAGCATGTGACATTCTCTTCAACTGCCCATGCCCCGAAGAATTCAACAAAATCAGTCGTCTTGAGAATGCAAAAGAGATTTGGGATACTTTGGTTGATATGCATGAAGGTACCGAGTCCGTGAGAGAATCCAAGTTGGATGTTCTTCAAAGTCAGCTTGACAAGTTCAAGATGAAGGATGGTGAAGGAGTCGCAGAGATGTACTCTAGGCTAGCTCTCATCACCAATGAGATTGCCGGCTTAGGAAGCGAAGAAGTGACCGACAAATTCATCATCAAGAAGATACTTAGAGCTTTGGATGAGAGATACGACACCGTGTGCACATTGATCCAAATGATGCCCAACTACAAAGATCTCAAGCCTACGGAAGTCATTAGAAGGATTGTTGTTCATGAGATGACACTCAAAGACAAAGAAGAGCTTCACAACAAGTCTAGCGGTGCTTACAAAGCCACAAGTGATGCTCCCGCAACTTCAAGCGACAACCTTGTCACCAATGAAGAGATAAGCCTCATGGTCAAGAAATTCAACAAGTTCTACAAGAATAGAGGCAAAGAATGAAGCTCCAACTCAAGATACGAAGAAAAGCGTTTGTCAAGTCATGACCAAAACTGCTACAATTGTGGGAAGCCCGGACACTACTCCAATGAGTGCACGGCTCCCTACAAACGAAGAGAAGGGTCACCTAGAAGACGAAGCTCAAGGAATGAATCACCTCAAAGAGAGAGAAGGAGTAGAGATGATCGTTATGAACGAAGACCCTCAAGGAGAAGTAGGGACTCGGAGAAGAAGGACAAGTACACCAAGAGCTACACAAGAAGAATACATCAAGCTCATGTTGGTTAATGGGTTTCCGGCTCCGACTCCGACAACAACTCCGAGAGAAGCTATCACTCCAACTCCGACTATAGTCAAGATGAAGGTGTTGCCGGACTTGCACTAGTGACTACCAACTCCTATGATCTATTTGATTCACCAAATGAAGGGAGTGGAAGTTGCTTCATGGCTAAAGGCCCCAAGGTATCACACCCCGAGTATCTTGATTTTGATAGTGATGAAGATGACTTACTTTGTGATGATGACTTGCACTTTGATAATACTAGTAATGTTAGTCAAAATGAACTTGATAATTCTCATGCTAGCCAAGATAAGTTGTTTGATGATGATAAGATGAAAATAGAACAACTAACTAAAGATTAAACACTCTTAAGTTAGCCCATGAATCTACTCTCGAAGATCATAGAGAGCTTGTAAGGACTCATGAGAAGCTACGCTTCGAGAAGCTCACCTTGGAGCAAGAGCATGAGTTTCTTAAAGCTATCAATGACGATCTTCGAAAGAAGACTTCATCTTATCTAGCCAAACGATTACTCTTGTCTACATTCATGCCACAAGTTAAATCTAGACAAACTAGTAACAAAGGCAAGAAAGATTCTTCATCTAGTAGCAACAATAAAAATGCTAAATCTAATGATGTTGCTTCTAGTAGTTCTATTGATTCCACTAATGATGATTCTCTTAGCCAAGTTACACTTGAGCAAGAAAATGCTTTATTGAAAGGAATTATAGAGAAAGGTATCTACAAGAGTCTTGCCGGGTGTAAGCAATTTGAGGAAATTGTACGCAAGCACGGAGGATACTGGAAGAACCATGGCATTGGCTACTTCAACGCAAATGGAGTTGAATGGGAAGAAGTTCAATACCCCAAGCCAAAGTTTGTTCCTCAAAAGGAGAAGTATGAACATACTCTCCCCAAGGGAACAAGCTTTCAAGATGACCTTCCACCACAAGACCACAAGCTCAAGGGCAAGAACAAGCTTCAAGAGGATATTGACTCATATGAAGATGAATCCCAAGCTTTGGTGGAGTGGGTTCCCAAGGCTACTTCAAGCTCAACTTCTACAAGGGCCACTTCAACACCAAGGATCCCCATCAAGTTGATGTGGGTCCCCAAGAAGAATAACTAGAGAAGTTCTTGAGGGGTGACTCCGCCAATGAAATACACTCACATTCATTATTGGCAAGGACTAGTTGTAGTCAACATCAACATCATGCAATAGTTCAAGGAGTCACACATTTCCTCAAAAGGTGAGCAAGGGACAAGGTAATCAACAAATCAATGGACATCATCACATATGCTTTGCACTCCATGTCCATAGATATCCTTGTATTTGTCTCTTGTGTGTTAGGACTAACCCATGTAGGTGAGAAGAGTAAGGAAACAACAAGGATGCTCCCAACTCATGGTGATCTTCATCAACCTTGAGCATCCACCACTACCTCACCAACATGAAGTCTTCTACGACAAACCCAAGGTCAGTTTATCCCTCCTATGGGGGGATGTCACATCAAGGGGGAGCTTTACTCTAAGACTTGAGTCAAAGCATCTCATAGTATGTGACAACATTAAATGCTTTATGTAAAAGTGGTAACCTCACTTGTGCTTAAACGATGAGTATGACCTATGATCAAGTATTCTTACTTGGTTCCTAAGTCGATATACTCATATATAGATGACTCCGTCATGGCCAAAATGCTTGATAGATGCTAGTATGTATGTGCATGTTTGCCATGATTTCATTTGACATCTTATTGTGTGAGCATGTTGGTCTGCATTTATTTATCCATTCGAGGACATCCAATACTTGCTATTTGGCTTTTGATTTTTCTTTTACCAATTGGATGGACAAGAATGCCTAGGACAACTCTCTAGCTATCTATGCTTTCTTGTCTCATATTCCATTCTTGCTGCATCACAAAATTTGAACAAGTACTTTACGATCCCTTTGTGTGAGGAGCACTCAGAGTTCCGCATCGACAAAGGACTGACCATTAAAACCTCCCAAGTGCATCTCGGTGGAACCAACCCAAAATCTTGGTGTCACCGAATGCCTAGGGTTGATCTAGATTTTCAATCTCGGTAACACCGATTCCTTATTCTCAGTTACACCGAGTTTCCCTGTCAGCTGACAGTTGAGAAACTCAATGGCACCGAAAATTTCGAACCGGTGTCACCGACAGCGAAGGGTATATTACGTGGCAGACCTAACTTTTGAAATTCAATCTCAAGAGTCCATTTCCTCCAACCCTAATCTGCCGCTCCGGACCCCTTGGTCGTCGCCCTTGTCTCCCCGTGTGTCTCTGCCGCTGGGAATCGCCACCGCTGACAGGATCTTCACCGCCGTCGTCGCCTTAGCGGATCCTTCACCAAGCTAGGGTATAGATCCGGCCCTCCTTGCACTCCCCGTCCGATTCATGCGCATTGGAGTTACTTTTATCGATAATCCACCATTTGCAAACTTTCCTATCCTCTAGAAATCTCATTAGATTAGCGAACGGAAGATTTTCAGTTTTAGTCGTCTGCAAAACCGAATCTCGGTGACACCGAGTCAGAAAAATGGGTTCTACCGATTTTGTTTTTGTACTACCGAGGACAGTCTCGGTGAAACCGAGTGGCAATTCGCGGTACGACCGAAATTGCTGCCAAGTTTCTATAAAGATCTCTATGTGTCTCTGTGGTACCGAAACTTTTGACCCGGTGACACCGAAATCCCTTTTTTGCTGACAACTAGATCTAAGGATTTCTCTATTCAAACCTTTGAAAATGTCTGCATTTTGTGATGACTCATCCCTTCCACTCTTCTACACTCTATTCACAGGGTCAGAAATGTCTGCTTCAGATGACAGTCAGAATGATCTCAGAGAGCAGAGTGTTGACATGAGTTCAAGCACTAGTCCTGAGAGGAGCTATGATGATGTTCCTAGTTCTCCTGATTTGCCCAAGGCTGCTACAAGGACAAGGAGGAAGCTCAACTTAGATGAGGAGGATGAGGACTTCATCCCTGAGGAGCTGCCCAAGAAAGATGATGCTGCCACTTCTTCCAAGAAGAAGAAAGCTATCAAGGAGTATGCTAGCTCAGAGACAGTGAGAGCACCAGAGAGCTCTAGGGCAACTATGATTGTTGAGCCCCCAAAGAAGTCTATGCCTAAGAAGGTAGGGGAGAAGAAGAAGAGAGAGAGGACAAAATTTGTCAAGGCTAAAGTTCTTCCATCTACTCCAGAGTATCTAGATGAGGAAGAAGAGGAGGAAGAGCCAGTTGTCAAGGCTCCTCCTAAGAAGAAGAAGAAGCTTATGGCAGATGCTATGCCCAAAACTGACACATCCAAGAGCACCAAGAAAGCCCCTAAGAAGGCTGCTGCTGCTGAAAAACCTAAGAGGTTCTCCAGAGAGATACCAGCTTCCAGCAAGAACAAGACCTCCACTTTCAGGGAAGCTGAGGATGATGATGACATTACAGCTTTGATGTAGCTCAGACCACACCTTCTAGAGCACAATGCCAGCCATTTTCTTGCTGAGGACATGAAGAAGAGGAAGGACTCGGGTCTAAGGGAATGGAGAGCTATTGATCCATATGCTTAGAGGAGGAAAACAGCTGTGGACTACAGGTTTTATACCAAGGAGCAACAAGATTTCTATGAGACAATCTTGCTTGATAAGAGCCCAGCTGTGAGTGACATGAGATATGTTGATTGGAAGTACATCAAGGCAAATCAAGACAACTTCCCAAGTGTTCAAGACAACTTTCACTGCATTGGCTTAGATGAATTTGTTGGCAAAGAATTCACTACATGGAACGATGAGATGATCATTTAATTCTGCTCCACTACTCATTTCTATGGAGATGGTAGGATTGTGTGATGACTGAAGAAGCAAGGTATGAATCAACTATTGAGGAATGGGCTTCCATCTTAGGTGTCCCAAAGGTGGAAGAAGGAGATCTGGATGTCTATTCTGAATCCAAGGAGAGACACAATGCTATGGCTAACATGTATAATGAGATCCCTGCTGCTCATGTGAAGTCACACCGGCTAGGATCCATCTACTTCCTCCAGGCTGGTCTCCGCACCATGAACACCATTTTGAGGCACACCTTGATGCCTAAGTCTGGAGATGAAAAGATGATTAGAGGCTATTTCATTAACATGCTGATCCATCTTGATAGACACACCAGGATAAGAATGATGGACTTGATAGTAGAGACTATGAAGAGGGTTGCTGCTGATCAGAAGCGCTCATGCTGCTATGCACCCTACATTCAGATGCTCATCAACTCCAAGCTGGAGAAGCACATCTTTGCTCTTGACAGGCCACACTTGCCCCTACAGCCAGATCTTGAGGACAACATAGTGGTGATGAACCCAGATCATCCCACCTCAGCTGCAGCACAGGCAGAGGCAGAGACAGCTAGAGCCACTAGTGCTCAAGTCCCTAGATCCAGGAATGAGCAAATGGATCTTTTGATCAACACAGTTCAGGGTATGCAGAAGGATATCAAGGATATCTTGGAGAATCAACATAGTCTTGTGAGGATCATGGAAAATATGATCAAGACACTCAATGACAAGGTGGATGGGCTGACCAAGACCGTGAATGAGCTCAAGAAGGAAGTTGATAGCGTGCCCAATCCTGACACTACAGATGATGAGGATGACTCTCCTCTCAGGCTAGGCACTCAGTTCACTACTCAGGCCAGATCAACCACAGTGCCAGCTACAGAGTTGAGGCCTTCTTCATCAGCACCTGCTACAGCCTCTTCAGCTCCATCAGCTCCTCCAGTATCTCCCATTGCTACACCAGCTCCGTCCATGACGTCTACTGAAGTCTTCGTCGATGCCGTTCTCTCGACTCCTTCATCGACTATTGGAGGAGCTCAGCCCCAGAAGGACGATTAGCTATATACCTTTGATCTTTTTGGTAACTTGTTGCCAAAGGGGGAGAAGATGTATATAGATCTTTAGGCTTCGAGTGAGAGAGCGTTGGTTTTTATCGTTTTTCAAAACATTTGATCTTTTGGTTTGCTTGTGTTAAAACTTTGGTGTTTGATCATACACTTGATGCGTATTGCTACTATTTCCTATCATTATGATGCTTATGAGATGGTTATTCACCGTTACTTGTTTGTGTTGTGCTATGATGTTTATTCTTATTATTCTCGCACACCACCAAGTTGTATGTGACATGAAAGAGTGCCCTATGTACCTAATCGATTGTGCATCTGCATTCAAACGCAAATTCAAAATAATGCACAAATTTAGGGGGAGCACTTTCTTATCACATACTTCTCAAAGCAACGATTATATTCATTGATTATATCATATGTCGAAGCTTTGATCTATATGTTGTCATCAATTACCAAAAAGGGGGAGATTGAAAGCACATTTTCTCCCTTGGTGGTTTTGGTAATTAATAACAACATATATGTCATTGAACTAATGTTTCCACTAAGTATATTTCAGGAAAAGTTCAATGATGGGTTGGCAAAAGGATTGTGGAGAAACCCCTAGATGGAAATGGATTGGCAAAGCTTCAAGCAAGAGGACTCTACATTTTACTTTGTGAGAAATCACTTTGAGTCCATAGGAAAGCCAATACTATTAAAAGGGGGTAAGGTACTGTTGGTGAACAAGATGCTCCACGTGCACAAGTGATAGTCACCAAAAACACCCACAAGCTCTTCCACAAAAGTCTGTCCAAAGCCAAATATCCAAAATCGGCGCAACCAACAAATTCCACTCGGTGCCACCGATTCCCAAACTCAGACAGACCCATGCCAAACCCTAGCACATCGGTGCAACCGATTCCACTTTGGTGCCACCGAGTTTAGGTTGCCAACTTTTTGTTTAGCCATTTTCAGTCTTCGGTACCACCGAGTTTTGCCAGTCGGTCTCACCGAGTTTTTGGACCAACTCTCTGGATAGCCATTCACAAGTATTGGTACCACCGAGAATTGTGAATCGGTGCCACCGAGTTTCTGGACCAACTCTTTGGTAAGCCATGGTCAAAAATTGGTACCACCGAGATGTGAATATCGGCGTCACCGAGTTGTGCAATCTGACCGTTGGTCACCTAATCGGTACCACCGAGAATTATATATCGGTCTCACCGAGATTCAAAAGTTACTGCCTTTTGGTCACTTCGATACCATCGAGATTCACACATCGGTGTCACCGAGTTGGTCACTTTAGGTGTAACGGTTGGATTTTTGGGGATGCCTATATATACCCCTTCACCACCACCCACTCGAAAGAGAAGCACTCAGAACTATTCCATACTTGCCCCATCATATTTTCTGAGAGAGAGCCACCTACCCTTGTGTTGGGATCAAGCTATTCCATTCCTACCATATGAATCTTGATCTCTAGCCTCCCCAAGTTGCTTTCCACCAAATCAATCTCTTCCACCATAGCCAAATCTGTGAGAGAGTGATTGTGTGTTGAGGAGTCTATCATCTTGAAGCACAAGAGCAAGGAGTTCATCGACATTGCCGAGCCTATTACCTTTTGGAGGGTGGTGCCTCCTAGATTGGTTAGGTGTCGCTTGGGAGCCTCCTACTTTGTGTTGTGGAGTTGAACCAAGAAGTTTGTACGGGCAAGGAGATCGCCTACTTCGTGAAGATCTACCCATAGTGAGGCTAGTCCTTCATGGACGGAAGCCGTTATGGAATAGTCAAGGTTGCTACTTCATGGACCCTTATGGGTGGAGCCCTCCGTGGACTCTCGCGACCGTTACCCTCCGTGGGTTGAAGACTCCATAAACGTGGACGTACCATAGCACCACCTATCGAAACCACGGGAAAAATCTTCGTGTCTACAAATTGTGTTTGATCTTCCTCCCTATCCTCTACTATACATGCTTGTTGTTACTTTCCGTTGCTATACTCTTAGACATGCATGTGTAGGGTGTGCTTGACTTGCTATCATTGCTAAAATCTGCCAACGCTTAAAATTGGGAAAAGGTAGAATTTGTATTTGGTCAAGTAGTCTAATCACCCCCCCTCTAGACATACTTTCGGTCCTACAATCTTTTTGGAGGTCTCATACCTCTCAACACGGGCACGAACCTGAAATCCCAATGTCAGCTCTTGGAACATTTCATATGCTCCGTGACATTCAAAACGTCTTTGGAGCCTCAATTATAAGCCGTAAAGCATGACGCACCGAACTATCAAGTAGCAATCAAAACATGCCTGTCTGATGTTCTCAACACCCACAGACGACGCTTGAGGGGTTGGCGCACCGAGCGGTGCATCAAGGACATAAGCCTTCTGTGCAGCAATGGACAATCCTCAGTTTACGGACCCAGTCCGCATAATTGCTACTATCATCTTTCAACTTACTTTTTCTCTAGGAACGTATCAAAATTCAGGGGAGCTACAACGCGAGCTAGTGATCTACAACATAATTTGCAAAGATATTTTGACTATGTTCATGATAATGAGTTCAATTAATCATATTACATAAGAACTCCCACTCAAATCAACATCCCTCGGGTTGTCTAAGTGTGACATGATCAGAATCCACCAACCCAAGTCCGATCATCACGTGAGATGAGGTGGTTTCAATGGTGAACATCTCCATGTTGATCATATCTACTATATGACTCATGTTTGACCTTTTGGTCTCCTGTGTTCCGAGGCCATGTCTGTACATGCTAGGCTCGTCAAGTTTAACCCGAGTGTTCTGCATGTGCAAAACTGGCTTGCACCCGTTGTATGCGAACGTAGAGTCTATCGCACCCGATCATCACGTGGTGCCTTGAAACGACGAACTTTCGCAACGGTGCACACTCGGGGAGAACACAATTTTATCTTGAAATTTTAGTGAGGGGTCACCTTATAATGCTACCGTCGTCCTAAGCAAAATAAGATGCATAAAAGGGTTAACATCACATGCAAATCATAACTGACATGATATGGCCATGAACTTGTGCTTTTGATCTCCATCACCAAAGCACCAGCATGATCTCCATTGTCACCAGCATGAGACCATGATCTCCATCATCGTGTTGCCATCGGGGTTGTCACACCAACCATGCTTCTACTACTATTGCTACCGCTTAGCGATAAAGTAAAGCATTACATAGTGCTTAATGAGTGACACGCAGGCCACATAATAATTAAAGACAACCCTATGGCTCCTGCCAGTTGTAGTATGCATCGACATGCAAGTCGGTATAAACTATTACAAAACATGATCATCTCATACATAAAATATATATCATCATGTCTTTGGCCATATCATATCACAACATACCCTGCAAAGACAAGTTAGACGTCCTCTAATTTGTTGTTGCATTTTTTACGTGGCTACTATGGGTATCTAGCAAGAACGATTCTTACCTACGCATAGCCATAACGGTGATATTCAAGTTGCCTTTTAACCTTGTACAAGGACCGCCTCTGTCGAATCCGATTCAACTAAAGTGGGAGAGACAGACACCCGCTAGCCATCTTTAGGCAACAAGTGCATGTCAGTCGATGGAACCGGTCTCTCGTACGTGGACGAGTAAGGTTGGTCCGAGCCGCTTCATCCAACAATACCGTCGAATCAAGATAAGACTAAGGAAGTAAGCAATCTGAACATCAACACCCACAAACTCTTTTGTGTTCTACTCGTGCATGTTATCTATGCATAGACCTAGCTCATGATGCCACTGTTGGGGAACGTTGCATGGGAAACAAAAAATTTCCTACGCACACCCAAGATCTATCTATGGAGATCAATATCTACGAGAGGGAGAGTGGATCTACATACCCTTGTAGACCGCTAAGCAGGAAGTGTTAAGAAACGCGGTTGATGTAGTCGAACGTCTTCGCGATCCAAATCGTAAGCCGTCCCGCGATCCAATCACGACCCGTCCCGATCTAGCGCCAAACGGACGGCACCTCCACGTTCAGCACACGTACAGCTCGATGATGTCTCCGCCTTCTTGATCCAGCAAGCAAGGGCGTAGAGGTAGAAGAGTTCTCCGGCAGCACGACGGCGTGGTGGCGGTGGTGGTGGAGCAATCTCAGCATGGCTTTGCAGAGCACTGTCGTAGATGCGTTTTCGGAGGAGAAACGGGTCTAGGGAGAGAGGGAGGGATGCACCTATGCCTTGGGGTGTCGCTACCCTCCCTCTCCTTCTCTATATATAGGAGGAGGGGGTAGATGGGGTGCAGCCCTAGACCTTCCTCCAAGGAAGGGGGCGGCGGCCAGGAGGGAGGAGTCCTCCCTCCCCAAGGCACCTCCTAGGTGCCTTCCCCTTTAAGGTTTCCTACCCCCTAGCCGCATGGGCCCTTGGGGGCTGGCCCAACAAGGCTTGGACACCCCCTTACAGCCCATGCATGTCCTAGGGGCTGGAGGGACCCTTCCGGACTCCTCCGGAACCCTCCGGAACCCTCTGGAACCTTCCGGAAGCTTCCCGGTACAATACCGGAAAAACCCAAAACTTTTCCGGTAGCCAAAATATGACTTCCCATATATAAATCTTTAACTCTGGACCATTCCAGAGCTCCTCGTGACGTCCGGGATATCATCCGGGACTCCGAACAACCTTCGGCCAAAAACATACATAACTCAACAATACTATATCGTCACCGAACGTTAAGTGTGCAGACCCTGCGGGTTCGAGAATCATGTAGACATGACCGAGACACCTCTTTGGTCAATAACCAATAGCGGGACCTGGATGCCCATATTGGTTCCTACATATTCTACGAAGATCTTTATCGGTCAAACCTCGATGTCAAGGATTCAATCAATCCCGTACTCCGTTTCCTTTGTTCATCGGTATGTTACTTGCCCGAGATTCGATCATCGGTATCTCCATACCTAGTTCAATATCGTTACCGGAAAGTCTCTTTACTCGTTCTGTAATACAAGATCACATGACTAACTCCTTAGTCACATTGCTTGCAAGCTTCTTGTGACGTTGTATTACTAAGTGGGCCCAGAGATACCTCTCCGTCAGACGGAGTGACAAATCCGAGTCTCGATCCATGCCAACCCAACATACACCCTCAGAGATACCTGTAGATCACCTTTATAGTCACCCAGTTACATTGTGACGTTTGATACACACAAGGTACTCCTCCGGTGTCAGTGAGTTGCATGATCTCATGGTCATAGGAACAGATACTTGACATGCAGAAAATGATAGCAATAAACTTGACATGATCAACTGCTATGCTTACGGTTGGGTCTTGTCCATCACATCATTCTCCTAATGATGTGATCCCGTTATCAAATGACAACTCATGTCTATGGTCAAGAAACCTTAACCATCTTTGATCAACGAGCTAGTCCGGTAGAGGCTCACTAGGGACACAGTGTTGTCTATGTATCCACACATGTATCTAAGTTTCCGATCGATATAATTATAGCATTGATAATAAACGATTTATCATGAATAAGGAAATATGATAATAACTAATTTATTATTGCCTCTAGGGCATATTTCCAACAAGACCGTCTCGAGCTACGACGCCTCTCTCTTTCTCTCAATGGTAGTCGGGCCTGTGATTCTGCAATGTTGTCCTCGTAGATTTATAGGTCTGGGTGCGCGCCACGAGGCCCCTCCCTGTGCAGATGAAAAAGTCGTCCTCTCCTCTCCGTACAAAATCAAAATGGTCAAGAACTGAATGGTGGATAGTTTCGTCCTTTTTTTCTTTGCGGGTGAATGACATGTGGTTTCTAGAAGAACAATGCAAGTACAAGAGGCATCATCGAGACATAACCATACCGGACATCATCCGTAGGTCACATAAGTTATCGGCCGTGTTCACAATGCCCCACCTTTTTGGGTCTGGTGACAAATTATCAGAGGTAGACTGGCTTTTGCAATGACGCCTCTCTCTAGTGGTAGTCGAGCGTGTGATTCTGCAATGTTGTCCTCATAGAGTCCTAGATCAAGGCAGACGTCACGAGGCCCTATACGTCTCCAACGTATCTATAATTTTTGATTGTTCGATGCTGTTATATGATCAATCTCGGATGTTTTGCAATCATTTTATAGCAACTTTATATCATTTTTTGGGACTAACCTATTGACATAGTGCCAAGTGCCAGTTGTTGTTTTTTGCTTGTTTTTTTACTTCACAGAAAATCAGTACCAAATGAAGCCCAAATACCATGAAACTTTTTGGAGAAGTTTTTTGGGCCAGAAGACACCCAGTGGGCCAAAGAAGTGCCGGAGAAGAGGGCCGAGGTGGGGAACACCCACCAGGGCGCGCCAGAGGCCCCCGGCGTGGCCTGGTGGGTGGTGCCCACCTCGGGACCCCCCTCCACCGTCTATCAGCTCTATAAATTCTCAAATATTCAGAAAACCCTAGGGGAGTCAACGAAACATAATTCCAGCCACCGCAAGTTCCAGAACCGCGAGATCCAATCTAACACCATCACGGAGGGGTTCATCTTCCTCATAGGTGCCTCTTCGATGATGTGTGAGTAGTCCACCATAGACCTACGGGTCCGTAGGCAGTAGCTAGATGGCTTCCTCTCTCTCTCTCTTGATTCTCAATACAATGGTCTCTTGGAGATCTATTTGATGTAGTGACTTTTGCGGTGTGTTTGTTGGGATCCGATGAATTTTGAGTTCATGGTCAGTTTCTATCCATGAATATTATTTGAGTCTTCTTTGATCTCTTATATGCATGATTACTTATAGCCTCGTATTTCTTCTTCGAATCTTTGGTTTAGTTAGGCCAACTAGATCAATTTTTCTTGCCATGGGAAGAGGTGCTTTGTGATGGGTTCGATCTTGCGGTGTTCTTTCCCAGTGACAGAAGGGGCAGCAAGGCTCGCATGTATCATTGCCATTAAGGATAACAAGATGGGGTCTATTCTTACATGAATACATCTTGTCTACATCATGTCACCGTTCTTATTGCATTACTCCATTTTTCCATGAACTTAATGCACTAGATGCATGCTGGATAGCGGTCAATGTGTGGAGTAATAGAAGTAGATGCAGAATCATTTTGGTATACTTGTCTTGGACGTGATGCCTATATAATGATCATTGCCTGGATATCGTCATGATTATTTGATCTTCTATCAATTGCCCAACAGTAATTTGTTCACCCACCGTGTGCTATACTCATGAGAGAAGCCACTAGTGAAACCTACGGCCCCCGGGTCTACTTTTCCAACATATTGCTTTCCGATCTACTTTTTTATTGTTTTGTTTTCAGATCTATTAATCCAAAACCCCAAAATACCTTACTTCTTTTATTTTGCGTTCTTGTGAGATCTATTTGCCAAAACTATTGCAACCTAATATATATTATCATCATTGAGAGCTTGACAACCTCTCTTACGCGTCGGGTTGCAAGTATTTGTTATTTGTGTGCGGGTGTCGTTTACATAGTTGCTTGATCTTCCTCTACGGATTGATACCTTGGTTTCTTAACTAGGGGAAATACTTACCGTCGCCGTGCTGCATCATCCCTTCCTCTTTGGGGAAATACCGACGCAGTCTCAAGCCACGTCAAAGGAATTTCTGGCGCCATTGCCGGGGAGGAAGTAATCTCTTCAGCATGCCAATCTCTGGCACTGGGGAGACGTCATCAACACCTATCAGGTTCCTAATCACAAATCTCATCTCCTTGCAATTTACATTATTTGCCATTTGCCTCTCGTTTTCCTCTCCCCCACTTCACAAATTTGTCATTTTATTTCACCCTCTCTTTCATTTGACCTTTTCTCGTCAGATCTCTTGTTTGGTTGTCATCATGAGTGATTTTGGTATGGCAAAAACAGATGATGGCAGGACTCCTAATGGACGTTCTGGTAATCTGGATGCTAAAACTTTTGTTTTGGGGCAAGGGAACGCTATAGGCAAAGAAACTATCGAAGAGTTCTTCAATTGTGTTGGAAATTTAACTCTTGATGATGCTCCTATACTTAAAAGAACTAAAACCTATGCGGAAGCTATTTCAGCACTAGTTCTGAAACTCAAAAATAGATTTATCCGCACACATCCTACCTTGAAAAGATTGTTTTTTGAGCTTGATACGTCCATTTTGCATCATGATTTCCTACTGTTATTTACTTTATTTTGTTGAATAATAATCCTTTGGGGAGTGATTCTAATGCCTTTCTCTCATAATATGCAAGGTTTACACAAAGAGGGAGAATACCGGCAGCTGGAATTCTGGACCCAAGAAAAGCACGTCAGAGATACCTATTCTGCACAACTCCAATGAAGCTAAAACTTTACGGAGATTATTTTTGGAATTAATAAAAATACTGGAGCAAGAATCTACCAGAGGGGGGCCACCTGGTGAGGAGCACCCACCAGGGCGCGCCAGGCACCCCCTGGCGTGGCCTGGTGGGTGGTGCTCACCCAGGCCCACTTCCGGAGCCCATCTTCTGGTATATATTCCCAAAAACCCTAAACAATTAAGAGGAGGACTATCGGGACGAAGCGCCGCTGCCTCGAGGTGGAACTTGGGTAGGAGCACTTTGCCCTCCGGCGGAGCGATTCTGCCAGGGGAACTTCCCTCCCGAAGGGGGAAATCGAAGCTATCGTCATCACCAACACCCCTCTCATCTTTGGGAGGCCAATCTTCATCAACATATTCAATAGCACCATCTCCTCTCAAACCCTATTTCATCTCTTGTGTTCAATCTTTGTACCAGAACCTCAGATTGGTACCTGTGGGTGACCAGTAGTGTTGAATACCTTGTGTAGTTGATTACAATACAGTTTATTTGGTGGAAGATTATATGTTTAGATCCATTATGCTATTCATTACTCCTCTAATCTTGAGCATGATTATTATTTGTGAGTAGTTACCTTTGTTCTTGAGGTCACGGGAGAAGTCATGTTGTTAGTAATCATGTGAATTTGATATGTGTTCGATATTTTGATGATATGTATGTTGTGATTCCCTTAGTGGTGTCATGTGAACGTCTACTACATGACACTTCACCATTCATGGGCCTAAGGGAATGCATTGTGGAGTAGTTATTAGATGATGGGTTGCTAGAGTGACAGAAGCTTAAACCCTAGTTTATGCGCTACTTCGTAAGGGGCTCATTTGGATCCACATGTTTAATGCTATGGTTAGACTTTGTCTTAATACTTTTCTCGTAGTTGCGGATGCTTGCGAGGGGGTTAATCATAAGTAGGTTTCTAGTTCAAGTAAGAACATCACCTTAGCACCGGTCCACCCACATATCAAATTATCAAAGTAGAGAACATGAATCAAACCAACATGATAAAAGTGACTAGACGAAATTCCCGTGTACCCTCAAGAACACTTTGCCTATTACTAGTGATTGTTCTAGCCTGTCCTTTGCCTCAAAAGGATTGGGCTACCTTGCTGCACCTTGTTTACTGTTACCGTTACTTGCTCGTTACAAATTACCTTGCTATCAAACTATGTGTTACCTACAATTTCAGTGCTTGCAGAGATTACCTTGCTGAAAACCGCTTGTCATTTCCTTCTGCTCCTCGTTGGGTTTGACACTCTTACTTATTGAAAGGACTACGATTGATCCCCTATACTTGTGTGTCATCAAGACTCTTTTCTAGCGCCGTTGCCGGGGAGTGAAGCGCTCTTGGTAAGTGGAAATCGGTAAGGAAAAAACTTATACTACGTGCTGAAATTTATTGCTACTTGCTACTATGGAGAACAATCCTTTGAGGGGTTTGTTTGGGGTATCTTCACCTCGACTGGAACTACAATTAGCTATCCCTCAACCTAAAGCATCTACAGAAAATGTTACTTATGAAATTCCTTCGGGTATGGTAGAACACTTGCTTGCTAAACCTTATGCAGGAGATGGAACTGAACATCCTGATATGCATCTCTTATATGTGAACGAAATATGTTGATTATTTAAGCTTGCAGGTTTACCCGGAGATGAAGTTAAGAAGAAGGTTTTCCCTTTATCTTTGGAGGGAAAAGCATTGACATGGTATAGGCTATGTGATGATCTTGGATCGTGGAACTGGAATCGTTTGTAATTGGAATTCCATCAAAAGTTTTATCCTATGCATCTAGTTCATCGTGATCGGAATTATATATATAATTTTTGGCCTCGTGAAGGAGAAAGTATTGCTATAGCTTGGGGGAGGCTTAAGTCAATGTTATATTCAATCCCCAATCATGACATTCCGAGGGAAGTTATCATTCAGAATTTTTATGCTCGGCTTTCTCATAATGATCAATCCATGCTCGATACTTCTTGTGCTGGTTCTTATATGAAGAAGACTATTGATTTCAAGTGGGATCTCTTGGAAAGAATTAAACACAACTCTGAAGATTGGGAACTCGACGAAGGTAATGAGTCAGGTATAAATCTTGAATTTGATTGTGTTATCTTTTATGAGTACCGATACTTTTCACAAGTTTAGCACTAAATATGGACTTGACTCTGAGATAGTAGCCTCTTTCTGCGAAGCAATTGCTACTCATGTTGATCTCCCTAAGGAGAAGTGGTTTAAATATCATCCCCATATTAAATAAGAAATTAAAGAACCGATCGTAGCTAAAGAAGAAACCATCTTTTACAATGTTGATCCAGTTGTGCCTACTGCTTATATTGAAAAGCCACCTTTCCCTGTTAGGATAAAGGAACATGCTAAGGTATCAACCGTGGTTCCTAAGAGTAATATAAGAGCACCTAAACCCCTGAGCAAATTAAAGTAAAACCTAGTGTTGCTATGGTTAAAGATCTCTTGGAAGAAAATATTGATGGACATGTCATTTACCTTTGTGATGAAGCTGCTAGAATTGCTAACCCTGATAAGAAAGATAAACATAGACCTATAGAAGGCTTGCCCGTTGTCTCAGTTAACATAGGAGATCATTGCTACCATGGTTTATGTGATTTAGGTGCTAGTGTGAGTGCTATCCCTTTTACCTTATACCAAGAAATTATGAATGAAATAGCACCTGCTGAAATGGAAGATATTGATGTTACTATTAAACTTGCTAATAGAGATACTATCACACCACTTGGGATTGTTAGAGATGTTGAAGTCTTGTGTGGGAAAGTAAAATACCCTACTAATTTTCTAGTTCTTGGTTCCCCACAAGATGACTTTTGTCCCATTATCTTTGGTAGACCTTTCTTGAGCACCGTCAATGCTATGATAGATTGTGAAAAACAAATTGTCAGTGTCAGTTTTGGTAATGTGTCTCATGAGTTTAATTTTTCCAAGTTTAGTGGACAACCTCATGATAAAGCGTTACCTACTGAAGATGAAATAATTGGTCTTGCTTCTATTGTTGTGCCTCCTACTGATCCCTTAGAACAATATTTGCTCGACCATGAAAATGATATGCACATGCATGAAAGAAATGAAATAGATCAAATTTTCTTCGAACAACAACCTCTCTTGAAACACAATTTGCCTATTGAAACTCTTGGAGGTCCTCCTCCACCTAAAGGTGATCCCGTGTTTGAATTGAAACAATTGCCTCACACTTTGAAGTATGCTTATCTTGATGAGAAAAAGATATATCCTGTTATTATTAGTGCTAACCTTTCAGAACATGAAGAAGAAAGATTATTGAAAGTTCTAAGGAAGCACCGGGCTGCTATTGGATATACTCTTGATGATCTTAAGGGCATTAGTCCCACTCTATGTCAGCACAAGATCAATATGGAACCAGATGCTAAACCCATTGTTGATCACCAATGGCGGTTGAATCCTAAGATGAAAAAAGTGGTAAGAACTGAAATATTAAAGCTTCTGGAAGCAGGTATAATCTATCCCATAGCTGATAGTCGATGGGTAAGTCCTGTTCATTGTGTCCCTAAGAAAGGAGGTATTACCGTTGTTCCTAATGATAAGAATGAACTCATTCCACAAAGAGTTGTCACTGGCTATAGAATGGTAATTGATTTTAGAAAATTAAATAAAGCTACTAGAAAAGATCATTACCCTCTACCTTTCATTGATCAAATGCTACAAAGACTATCTAAGCACACACACTTTTGTTTCCTAGATGGATATTCTGGTTTCTCTCAAATACCTGTGTCATAATCCGATCAAGAGAAAACCACCTTTACTTGCCCTTTTGGAACCTATGCTTATAGACGTACACCTTTTGGTTTATGCAATGCACCTGCTACCTTTCAAAGATGTATGACTGCCATATTCTCTGATTTTTGTGAAAAGATTGTAGAGGTTTTCATGAATGATTTTTCCGTTTACAGAACTTCTTTTGATGATTGCTTGAGCAACCTTGATCGAGTTTTGCAGAGATGTGAACAAACTAATCTTGTCTTGAATTAGGAGAAGTGCCACTTTATGGTTAATGAAGGTATTGTCTTGGGGCATAAAATATCTGAGCGAGGTATTGAGGTGGATAAAGCTAAGGTTGATGCAATTGAGAAAATGCCATGTCCTAAAGATATTAAAGGTATTCGAAGTTTCCTTGGTCATGCTGGTTTTTATAGGAGGTTCATTAAAGACTTCTCTAAAATTTCTAGGCCTCTTACTAATCTTTTGCAAAAGATATTCCTTTTGTTTTTGATGATGATTGTGTAGAAGCCTTTGAAACACTCAAGAAAGCCTTAACCTTTGCACCGATCGTTCAACCACCTGATTGGAACTTGCCTTTTGAAATTATGTGTGATGCTAGTGATTATGATGTTGGTGCTGTCCTAGGACAAAGAGTCGATAAGAAATTGAATGTTATCCATTATGTTAGTAAAACTCTAGATAGTGCCCAACGAAATTATGCCACTACTGAAAAAGAATTTTTAGCAGTTGTGTTTGCTTGTGATAAATTTAGATCCTATATTGTTGACTCCAAAGTTATTGTTCACACCGATCATGCTGCTATAAAATATCTTATGGAAAAGAAGGATGCTAAACCTAGACTCATTAGGTGGGTTCTCTTGCTTCAAGAATTTGACTTACATATCTTTGATAGGAAAGGAGCTGAGAACCCCGTAGCTGATAACTTGTCTAGGTTAGAAAATATTCTTGATGACCCACTACCTATTGATGATAGTTTCCCTGACGAACAGTTAGCTGCAATAAGTGTCTCACACAACACACCTTGGTATGCTGATTATGCTAATTACATTGTTGCTAAATATATACCACCTAGTTTCACTTACCAACAAAAGAAAAAATTCTTCTATGACTTGAGACATTACTTTTGGGATGACCCACATCTTTATAAAGAAGGAGTACATGGTATTATTAGGCGTTGTGTACCTGAGCATGAACAGGAACAGATCCTACGAAAATGTCATTCCGAAGCTTATGGAGGACATCATGTGGGGGATAGAACTGCTCATAAGGTATTGCAATCCATATTTTATTGGCCTACTCTTTTCAAAGATGCTCGTAAGTTTGTCTTGTCTTGTGATGAATGTCAAAGAATTGGTAATATCGGTAAGCATCAAGAAATGCCTATGAATTATTCACTTGTTGTTGAACCATTTGACGTGTGGGGTTTTGATTACATGGGGCCTTTTCCTTCCTCTAACGGGTACACTCATATTTTAGTTGCGGTTGATTATGTCACTAAGTGGGTAGAAGCTATTCCAACTAGTAGTGCTGATCACCACACCTCCATTAAAATGCTTCAAGAGGTTATCTTTCCGAGGTTTGGAGTCCCTAGATATTTAATGACCGATGGTGGTTCACACTTTATTCATGGTGCCTTCCATAAGATGCTTGCTAAATATGATGTTAACCATAGAATTGCATCACCCTATCATCCTCAATCAAGTGGTCAAGTAGAACTTAGCAATAGAGAAATAAAATTAATATTACAAAAAACTGTCAATAGGTCTCGTAAGAATTGGTCTAAGAAATTAGATGACGCACTTTCGGCCTATAGAACAGCTTATAAAAATCCTATGGTTATGTCTCCATATAAAATAGTGTATGGGAAAGCTTGTCATTTGCCTCTAGAACTAGAACACAAAGCATTTTGGGCAATTAAGGAACTCAATTATGATTTCAAACTTGCCGGTGAAAAGAGGCTATTTGATATTAGTTCACTAGATGAATGGAGAACCCAAGCGTATGAAAATGCTAGGTTATCTTACATTCTTAAGAAGTTGGTCCCAATTCTCTTGACATGCAAAGTGTCCACCTCAACATCCTCATTATCTAATTTATCTTAACATGCAAGTTGTCCACCTCATCAAACTTGCCACATCAACACTTTTATCTGTTTAATGCCACACGAGTCATGAAAAAAATACTTAATGCCACTTCGTGCATTTCGTTACTATACCACACAGAACGTACCGAAGAGGCGAAGGCTCTCCATCTCCTCCAAAAGTAAAAGCACGTACAGACATAGTCTCCTTTTCCACAAATGATACAAGCCTTCTCTATCAACCGATCCGAACATCAAACGTTCCCCCTGTATACGAGGGTGCGGCAGCAGGGATTCATTCACAAAAAAGGGTGTGGCGGCTAGGAACCCAAATCTGCATCAGGGCTGTCCGCTGGCATGATTGCCAGTCCGACTACCTCCGGTAGCCCCTTCTAGGCAGCTGCATTTACGTTGTTGATGTCTTGCTCCAGCCTTGATCTCCCTCCCTCTTTTGCGCCCTCCCTTCAATTCATGGCTGCCCCAGATCTCCATTAAAGGACACCAGATCGCTACACATCAAAGATCCAGTATGCAGCCACAAAGACTCCCGGCAAAGCCATCCAATCTCCTTATGATCCTCGTGTAAGGTCAGGTGGTTTTGTTCATGTGGATTCCGCAGCCCTTGAAACGACCCCAAGAACAGCCGACTCATCAACGACCAAATATCGTGAGGTTCTGGGACGACCAAGACCCTTTGGTGCGAGCATATTCCGGTATGGATAATCTAAATCTGGCGTACTCGATTCCACCTTATGCATTGGTAATCCCAAATTCACATGCTTAGTACTGTATCATATTTATGAATTATTTAAGCATACAATTATGAATTAGTTTTGTTGCTGTTGTAGATTCATCATTGTGTTTGTCCATACTGAAGATTTGATCTGATTACAAAAGGTAAATGTTGCAGATAAGGTTCTCTTACTGTGATTTAAATGGTCCGCTATGATATATCATTGCTTTTTATTTTGTGTGACAATTGTAAATTCATAATTGACGATTCATGTACGAACGTACATTTTTACCATACTCAGTTCTATTATAGTGACAAAGTTTTTTTTTTACTGTAACCATCTCAATGAGTGGCCATCAGGATCATCGAGGTTACAGATTAAGAGAGGCATGCCTCTTCCATCAGTCATCACTATATAGGCTGATTTATAAAACATACAGCTGACACTCGGCACATCCTTTTCACCTATATAGGTTAAGGAGATGTATCATCATGATGTACTATCATTTTCCATACCTCGATCGTTTTGAAGTCTACCAACATACAACTTTTGTCACCGTTTATTCCAATAAAATTTACTCCTACAAGTTTCCGCAGCAACGCGCGGGGTGTCATCTAGTTTAAAGAAAAAGTAAAGAGATGGCATGACAAAAGAATCCAAAAGCGGGAATTCAAAATAGGAGACTATGTTCTTTTGTTCAACTCTCGTTTAAGACTCTTTGCAGGAAAAATTCTCTCCAAATGGGAAGGACCATATATTATTGAAGAGGTTTATCATTCTGGAGCTATCAAGATTAATAATGCCGAAGGTACTAACCTGAAGGTGGTCAATGGCCAAAGAATTAAGCATTATATCTCAGGTATGCCTATTAACGTTGAAAGCAATGTTATCCAAACCATGACGCCGGAGGAACACATAAAAGAAATCTTCCGGAACACTCCAGAATATTTAAAAATAGGAGGTACGTAATACGGTAAGTAAACGAACTCCAAAAAATCCGCAAAAATATTTTCTATCAGTTTTGGAATATTATAGAATTTTAGGAATAAAAAAATAAACCAGAAGGCGATTGAGGTGAGCACGATATACCAAGGCACGCCAGGCACCCCTGGGCGCGCCCTGGTGGGTGCTGCGCACCTCGGATGCCTTCCCGACTCCGTTTTCCTTCCAAATACTTGTTTCCCAAGAATAAAAATTCTCTATATATACCCCCGACTATTTTGACGACCGCATCGCAGAAAAATCCTCTGTTCTTGCTTCTTGTTGTTTTTCTATCAGATTTGTCAAGTCAGGCATCATGTCTTCTCCCTCTCCTAACAATGTGGAAGAAGATGCCTGGCTAATGAAGATACAGTTGAAGAGGGAGGAACCGGAAGAAGCCCACAAGGAGGAAAAGGACAATGAAGCTAAGGTGGATCATCTCCTTGAAGGAGATCAATTCACGCCAGCAAAGGAGGGAGAGGAAGAATATATCCTTCAACCTTATTACAGTCATCTCACCCCTATTGAAATCGAGGCCTTTAGAGCCTTCGAAGCAGTTTGTGTTCAGAATAAATTTCTCCTCCGTGAAAATATCTTGTTGCAAGAACATATCGACAATCTTAGGAGAGTCATCCACAAATTGGAGGATCTTCTGAAGCTAAAGTGTGACATCACATCATCACCACCTACATCAACACCTCCACCTTCTTCATCACCAACACCGAAGGAGACTTGAGTACATGGGTATGGGCACTCCCCTTGGCTTGAGCCAAGTTTGGGGGAGGTGCCCCGGTATCGTATCACCACCACTTTTATTTGCCTTTACCTATTTTAGTTCTATCTTCAGTTTCCCTTTGCCTTAGTCGAATAAAAGTTTAGCGAGATCTATTTTCGTCTATTAGTTTTGTGGCCTACCTATCTATGTAATCGAGTGAAAGTTATATAATAAAGTTTAGTTTGAGTTTTTGCTTCTCTACTTTCTAGTTGCAATCAAATAAAAGAAAGACATATAAATGAAAAGAATCATATGCTAATTTTATGGTGTGTAATGACATCACATAAGGAAAAGTATAAGTAGTAAAATGTATTGGAGATTGACAAACATAGCATTGGTCAATGATGCAATTCATGAAAGAATTAATTAGGGAAGAGAAGATTCACATGCAAATACACTATCTTGGACATCTTTTATGATGGTGAGCCCCCATCAAATGTTATGTGTCAAAATTGTTGACGTTGGACAAGGAAGACAACGTAATGATGTATGTTTTTTCATATCCACATAGAAGTTATATTGTCATAGATCCTTTAACATGTGGTGCTTGCTCAATATCTTTGCTAGCCAAAAATTCTGCACTAAGTAGAGATACTACTTGTGCATCCAAAAACCCAAACCTAAACTCTTTCCTTGAGTGTCCACCATACCTACCTATGGATTGAGAAAGATCCTTCAAGTAAGTTGTCATCGGTGCAATAAGGCAATAAAAATTGCTTCTAAAAGTGTTTTGATCAATTAGTGTAACAGAAAATTGAGCGTTATACGAACTTATGATGGCAAAGTAATAAAAGCGATGGACTGCATAATAAAGGTTGCTATCATAGGGGGCAATATAGCGTGACATTCTTTTACATTAAGGGATTGGGCATACAAACCAATAAGCGCATGACAACCTCTGCTTCCCTCTATGAAGGGCCTATCTTTTACTTTTATGCACTTACTTTTATGCAAGAGTCAAAGTATTCTTCTCTAATCCTTTTTACTTTTTCCTTTGCAAGCATCATGTGGTGAGGAAAGATCTAGGCACATATATCCAGTTGGATATGGGTGGGCATGAGTTAATATTGTTAACATCATCCTTGAGGTGAATACGTTGGGAGGCAAAACTATAAGCCCCTATCTTCCTATGTGTCCGGTTGAAACTTTTTGTTCATGGGTATGCCGTGAGCGTTAGCAATCATATAAGACTAAATGATGGTTGAGTATGTGGACTTGCCAAAAGGCTCCGACATGAGACCCTTCCTAAAAATATGATGAATTGTAGTTGCAAAGTTGACTGAGAACACAGTTTGTTGGTTTCCAATAAGGTTTATGCTTCATACTTCTATGTTGTGATGAATTGTAACTTGTTCATGAGAAGCTTTATGATGAAAATGTATTGAAATAAGTTCCTATGTTAGAGTTTTTTGTTGTTATGTTAATAAGCATGATGCTTCTATGTCTGTATTTTGTTTTTACCGACACCTCTCTCTCAAACCATGTGGACATGCTTTTCAATATCGGCTTTCGCTTGAGGACAAGCGAGGTCTAAGCTTGGGGGAGTTGATACGTCCATTTTGCATCATGATTTCCTACTATTATTTACTTTGTTTTGTTGAATAATAATGCTTTGGGGAGTGATTCCAATGCCTTTTCTCTCATAATATGCAAGGTTTACACAAAGAGGGAGAATACCGGCAGCTAGAATTCTGGACCCAAGAAAAGCACGTCAGAGATACCTATTCTGCACAACTCCAATGAAGCTAAAACTTTACGGAGATTATTTTTGGAATTAATAAAAAAACTGGAGCAAGAATCTGCCGGAGGGGGGCCACCTGGTGAGGAGGACACACCAGGGCGCGCCAGGCACCCCCTGGCGCGGCCTGGTGGGTGGTGCTCACCCAGGCCCACTTCTGGAGCCCATCTTCAGGTATATATTCCCAAAAAACCTAAAAAATTAATAGGAGGACTTTCGGGACGAAGCGTCGCCGCCTCGAGGCGGAACTTGGGCAGGAGCACTTTTGCCCTCTGGCGGAGCGATTCCGCCAGGGGAACTTTCCTCCCGGAGGGGGAAATCGAAGCTATCATCATCACCAACACCCCTCTCATCTTTGGTAGGCCAATCTTCATCAACATCTTCAACAACACCATCTCCTCTCAAACCCTAGTTCATCTCTTGTGTTCAATCTTTGTACCGGAACCTCAGATTGGTACATGTGGGTGACTAGTAGTGTTGATTACCTTGTGTAGTTGATTACTATACGGTTTGTTTGGTGGAAGATTATATGTTCAGATCCATTATGCTATTCATTACTCCTATGATCTTGAGCATGATTATTATTTGTGAGTAGTTACCTTTGTTCTTGAGGTCACGGGAGAAGTCATGTTGCGAGTAATCATGTGAATTTGATATGTGTTCGATATTTTGATGATATGTATGTTGTGATTCCCTTAGTGGTGTCATGTGAACGTCGACTACATGACACTTCACCATTCATGGGCCTAAGGGAATGCATTGTGGAGTAGTTATTAGATGATGGGTTGCTAGAGTGACAGAAGCTTAAACCCTAGTTTATGCGCTACTTTGTAAGGGGTTGATTTGGATCCACATGTTTAATGCTATGGTTAGACTTTGTCTTAATACTTTTCTCGTAGTTGCGGATGCTTGCGAGGGGGTTAATCATAAGTAGGTTGTTAGTTCAAGTAAGAACAGCACCTTAGCACAGGTCCACCCACATATCAAATTATCAAAGTAGCGAACATGAATCAAACCAACATGATAAAAGTGACTAGACGAAATTCCCGTGTACCCTCAAGAACACTGTGCCTATTACTAGTGATTGTTCTGGCCTGTCCTTTGCCTCAAAAGGATTGGGCTACCTTGCTGCACCTTGTTTACCATTACCGTTACTTGCTCGTTACAAATTACCTTGCTAGCAAACTATCTGTTACCTACAATTTCAATGCTTGCAGAGATTACTTTGCTGAAAACCGCTTGTCATTTCCTTTTGCTCCTCGTTGGGTTCGACAGTCTTACTTATCGAAAGGACTACGATTGATCCCCTATACTTTTGGGTCATCAAAGCTACCCGTTATAAAGGATCCTAGAGCTAAAAAGTTAGCCACCCTTGTTCTTATGAATGAATTTTATGATTTTATCACATAGTGCGAGAAGCTAGGGATATCTTTGATTTTTATGGTAAGAGCCATGAAAAACCGGTAATAAATGAGATCCTTTATGAAAGTGACTACATGTTGAGACATCTACTAGGAAATAATCAAATTTTTAATGAGAACCTTAAAAAGGAAGTCCCCATTTTAGATATTATCCAACAAGTTTTCAATGATGTTAATCAACAATATTCTTGGATTATAGCCGGAAATCAAAGGGGATACATAGAGGGACAACTTGATAGTGCTAAGGTTTCTATGGATGATGTATTTCAAGTTATATTTGCAAAACCTCTTGACGAAAATACACCTATGAAAAAGAAGAAGAAAGATGACACTACTTGAATCTATGCGTTATGCCCAGCTAGGGGCGTAAAACGATAGCGCTTGTTGGGAGGCAACCCAATGAATAAATTATTTTCATCTTTTTCTTCAGTTTTTGAGTGTTGACACAATTATGCCTCTGTTATGATTGTGTTTTTATGTTTTATTTAGTGTTTGTGCCAAGTAAAGCCATTATGATGATTCATAAGATGAGTAGAAACAATGCTGAATGTGAAATAGAAACTTTGCCTCCAGTGTGCGAATTTTAATTTTTTTTATTGGGGCGTGATATTGAGCTGAAATTTTAACACAGTATTTATATACAAATTCTGTACGTTTTCCTAATTTTTCAGAATTTTTAGAGTTACAGAAGTATGGTTAGAGTACAGATTACTATATACTATTCTGTCTGAAACAGATTATGTTTTCGTTGCATTGTGTGCTTGTTTTGATGAATCTATGGCTTGTATTGGAGGGTATAAGTCATAGTAAAGTTAGAATACAGTAGATATAATGCAATAATAAAATATGAATGGATTTGCAACAATACTTAGAGTGGTAATTTGCTTTATTATACTAACAGATCTCACGAGAATTCTGTTAAGTTTTGTGTGATTGAAGTTTTCAAGTTTTGGGTGATATCGCGATGGATGAAGGAATAAGGAGTAAGAAGAGCCTAAGCTTGGGGATGCTACAGCACCCCAAGATAATATCCAAAGAGTAACAAGCAACTAAGCTTGGGGATGCCCCGAGTGGCATCCCCTCTTTCTTCTAACGACCATCGGTATTTTACTTGGAACTATATTTTTATTCGTCACATATCATGAGTTTTCCTTGGAGCATCTTGTTTCTTTGCTTGTTTTGCTTTTTATCCTTGCTGGACACACCTATTTGAGAGAGCCAAAATTATGCTATGATTTGATAGAATTGCTCTATATGCTTCACTTAAATCTATTGAGCTATGGAATTGCTCTAGTGCTTCACTTATATCTTTTTGAGCACGGCGTGCTTTTACTTGTTTGAAGAAATGTTCTCTTGCTTCACTTAGATTATTTTGAGAGTTAGTAAACTTTGAAGAAATCCTCTCATGCTTCACTTATATTATTTTGAGAGATGAAACTTTTATGCTCATGATCTTCACTTAAATCTATTTCAGCTTGTCAAAAACAATGGCAATATATGAAACTAGTCCCAAAGTGATAGATATTCAAGAGGGATATAATAAAAACTTTCATGAAGATCATTGGACAAATTAGACTTGATTCTTTGTAATAGTTTTGAGACATGATGACAGTAATATATGAGTCATGTTAGTGAGTAATTATGGTTAGTAAGAATATTGATGTTAAGGTTTGTGATTCCCTATGCAAGCACGAAAGTCAATAGTTGTGCAATGAAATTACACCCTACTTATGGTGCATTATTCGGTATTAGTTATGCTTAATGCTCGCATATGTGAATTTTTGTTTCTTGGTTGGTTGCTTCTCAATCTATTTGCTAGCCTTCACTTGTACTAAGTAGAAATACTACTTGTGCATCCAAAATCCTTAAACCCAGTTTTGCCATATGAGTCCACTATACCTACCTATATGCGGTATTTCCATGCCGTTCCAAGCAAATTTGTATGTGCCATCTCTAATTTTCAAAATAAATTTTCCTTTTTGTGTGCCCGTACCGCTCAAGAAACGGCAGGGGGTGAGCGATATTTTTCCATGCTAGATGTGTTATTCTCAAGATGAGTGTTTATTCACTTGTCATTGCACGAGAGTACGACGGTAATAGGGATGCCCAGTCCCAAAATAAAAAGAATTTTTTTTACTTTATGTTGTCAAATAATAAATTCCTTGGAAAGTGTTGGTATGGAAGACAGCCGTGGATTCGGCTAGCCATGGAAAGTGAAAGTATGGTGGAAAAAGGAATAAACTTTATTTTCTGTTTGGGAACCGCTTATGATGTATCTAGCATGGAAAGTATTGAAATCTCTCAGTCGTTTTCGTTGAAAAGAAAGGCATGCCACCCAAAATATTTTTCTCTATCAATTTAAACCTTGAGCTCTGGCACCTCTACAAATCCCTACTTCCCTCTACGAAGGGCCTATCTATTTACTTTATGCAATTTTTAATTTTTGAGTCTCCATCTTCTCTTATAAAGCACCAACTAGGGGGCACTATGATCGTACTTGAGCATTAGGTGTAGCTAATATTTGAGTGTGTTTCATGAATGGATCAATGATTGAGCATGATGGGCTAGGGATAACTTGCTTTAGTGTTGATATTTTGAAAGACATGGTTGCTTGTTGATATGCTTGAGTATTAAAGTTTTCATGTCAAAACTAGACAATTGTTTTGAACTATATAAAAGTCCAAATGTCCATGCTACAAAGAAAAGAATATGTGATGAACATTTTAGGCAGCATTCCACATCAAAAATTCTGTTTTTATCATTTACCTACTCGAGGATGAGTAGGAATTAAGCTTGGGGATGCTGATACGTCTCCAACGTATCTATGATTTTTGATTGTTCCATGCTATTATATTATGAATCCTGGATGTTTTACAATCATTTTATAGCAACTTTATATCATTTTTGGGACTAACCTATTGACATAGTGTCAAGTGCCAGTTGCTGTTTTTTGCTTATTTTTTACTTCGCAGAAAATCAGTACCAAACGAAGCCGAAACACCGTGAAACTTTTTGGAGAATTTTTTTGGGCCAAAAGACACCCAGTGGGCCAAAGAAGTGCCGGAGAAGAGGGCCGAGGTGGGGAACACCCACCAGGGAGTGCCAGGGGCCCCCGACGCGGCCTGGTGGGTGGTGCCCACCTCGGGACCCCCCTCCACCGACTATCAGCTCTATAAATTCTCAAATATTAAGAAAACCCTAGGGGAGTCGACGAAACACAATTGCTGCCGCCGCAAGTTCCAGAACTGCGAGATCCAATCTAACACCATCACGGAGGGGTTCATCTTCCTCATAGGTGCCTCTCCGATGATGCGTGATTAGTCCACCATAGACCTACGGGTCCGTAGGCAGTAGCTAGATGGCTTCCTCTCTCTCTCTC
Source organism: Elymus sibiricus (assembly GCA_039707655.1). NCBI lineage: Eukaryota > Viridiplantae > Streptophyta > Magnoliopsida > Poales > Poaceae > Elymus > Elymus sibiricus. The sequence continues at coordinate 511,414,217 of CM077671.1, forward strand.
TCTCCTAATTCTCAATACAATGGTCTCTTGGAGATCTATTTGATGTAATGACTTTTGCGGTGTGTTTGTTGGGATCCGATGAATTTTGAGTTCATGATCAGTTTCTATCCATGAATATTATTTGAGTCTTCTTTAATCTCTTATATGCATGATTACTTATAGCCTCGTATTTCTTCTTCAAATCTTTGGTTTAGTTAGGCCAACTAGATCGATTTTTCTTGCCATGGGAAGAGGTGATTTGTGATGGGTTCGATCTTGCTGTGTTTTTTCCCAGTGACAGAAGGGGCAGCAAGGCACGCATGTATCGTTGCCATTAAGGATAACAAGATGGGGTCTATTCCTACATGAATAGATCTTGTCTACATCATGTCACCGTTACTATTGCATTACTCCATTTTTCCATGAACTTAATACCCTAGATGCATGTTGTATAGCGGTCGATGTGTGGAGTAATAGAAGTAGATGCAGAATCAATTCGGTCTACTTGTGTTGGACTTGATGCGTATATAATGATCATTGCCTGGATATCGTCATGATTATTTGATCTTCTATCAATTGCCCAACAGTAATTTGTTCACCCATTGTGTGCTATACTCATGAGAGAAGCCACTAGTGAAACCTACGGCTCCCGGGTCTACTTTTCCAATATATTGCTTTTCGATATACTCTTTTGCTGTTTTGTTTTCAGATCTATTAATCCAAAAAAAACAAAAATACCTTGCTGCATTTTTTATTTACTTCTTTTATTTTGCATTCTTGTGAGATCTATTTGGCAAAACTATTGCAACCTAATATATCTTATCATCGTTGAGAGCTTGACAACCTCTCTTACGCGTCGGGTTGCAAGTATTTGTTATTTGTGTGCAGGTGCCGTTTTCATAGTTGCTTGATCCTCATGTACGGATTGATACCTTGGTTTCTTAACTGAGGGAAATACTTACCGTCGGTGTGCTGCAAAATCCCTTCCTCTTTGGGGAAATACCGAAGCAATCTCAAGCCACGTCAAGGCCCCTCCCTATGCAGATGAAGCACCCGTCCTTTCCTCTTCGTACAAAATCAAAATGGGCAAGAACTGAATGACGGATAGTTTCTTCCTTCTTTTCTTTGCGGGTGAATGACATGTGGTTTCTAGAAGAACAATGTACGTACAAGAGGCATCATCGAGACATAACCATACCGGACATCATCCGTATGTCACATAAGTTATCAGCCATGTTCACAATGCCCCACCTTTTTGGGTCCAGTGACAAATTATCAGAGGTAGACCGCCTTGAGCTACGACGCCTCTCTCTAGTGGTAGTCGAGCGTGTGATTCTGCAATGTTGTCCTCATAGAGTCCTAGATCATGGCGGACGCCACGAGGCCCCTCCCTATGCAAATGAAGCACTCGTCCTCTCCTCTCCGTACAAAATCAAAATGGTTAAGAACTGAATGGTGGATAGTTTCTTCATTCTTTTCTTTGCGGGTGAAAGACATATAGTTTCTAGAAGAACAATGCAAGTCCAAGAGGCATCATTGATACATAACCATACTGGATATCTTATAAGTTATCAACCGCGTTCAGAATGCCCCATCTTTTTGGGTTCGATGACACTAAAAGTAAACTATCAGAGGTAGACTGTCTCGAGCTACGACACCTCTCTCTTTCTCTCAGTGGTAGTCGAGCGTGTGATTCTGCAATGTCGTCCTCATAGATTTCTAGATCCGGGTGTGCGCCGCGAGGCCCCTCCCTATGCAGATGAAGCAATCGTTCTCTCCATACAAAATAAAAATGGTCAAGAATTGAATGGTAGATAGTTTCTTCATTTTTTCCTTTTTCGGGTGAATGACATATAGTTTCTAGAAGAACAATGGAAGTCCAAGAGGCAATGTCGAGATATAACCATACCGGACATCACCCGTGGGTCACATAAGTTATCAGCCGCATTCATAATGCCCATCTTTTTGGGTCCGGTGGCACAGAAAGTAAACTCTGGAAATGTTCATGTGGTATGCAAGTAGTGGAATGGTTATTTTGATCGTGAAGAGAAATATGTCTCTTACAGGTGCTTTATTTATCTCGCTGACATTGTAAAAAAATGTAACTTAGCTGTTCTGGCCCACCTTCAAAAGGCTAGATTATTTAGGTTATTATACTGAAAGAAAAGCGGTGAATAATAATGAAAAACAAGAACAAAAAACTAGTAGAAAACCTGCTCTTTTCTCTCAATTGGTTGCGCCTCCTATCTTACCACGAACCCGACAGTGTCTTTATGGCTAGCAGGGCTACCACTAGTAGAAAACAGGACATTAGTCCCGGTTCTTAAGGGCCTTTAGTCCCGATTTTGCAACCGGGACTAAACAATCGGGACTAAAGGCACCCACTTTTATTCCCGGTTGTGTTATGAACCGGGACTAAAGGCGTTCCACGTGGTCGCTATGGAGCGCTCAGGCAGGAGGACCTTTAGTCCCAGTTGGTTTACGAACCGGGACTAAAAGGTTGCCACGCGTCAGGCGCTGCCACGCCCTGTGGTTTAGGTTTTTATTTTAAGAGGGGGCATTAGGATTTTGGAGGGTCGTGTTTCATTTTGTGTTTCCTTTTTCTTTTATATTTATATTGTATTTTCACACGGTTACACATATTAATATACAACATCAATACAAATTATGGAAGAACAACATCCAGCATTAGTACAAATTAGATGGATGCAATAGACCAAGTTGAATTAGAGGAAAATACGATGTTGCGATTCCAAAACATCGTATTTTCCTCTAATTCAATTTGGTCTATTGCATCCATCTAATTTGTACTGGTATATGTCATATAACAACTCATCATCATCATCTTAATAAACTCATCATCATTCAACATCCAACAACTCATCATCATCTTAATCAACTCCTCATCATTCTAGTTGTTATCATACTAGCAAGTGATCAAGTTATCACAAGGTTGATACACTAACTATTGCTCTCTCGAAGGTAAAAAAAAGCATAAAAAGTTGAACTCCTGCATCTCCCCATTGAAGAATAGAGGTCAACCTATCTCCAACTTGTGGGATGCACAAGTATTCGTCTCCAAGTGGTAGCGTGGATGCTTTTATTGCATTTCTAAATCCTTTGATTTCCAGGGTTGTTTCTTCATTTTGAGATATCGTGTATTTACCACGGTAATTCATCGGGATTGGCCGTAAGCTAACCATATGCAAATCACCATTGGTAAACATCCATTTAGGGACGGTCTCTGGCGGGAGTACCTGTTGAAGAACATAAGTAATAATAACATAGTTAGCAAACTAGTTTTGCTTAAGAACTATGTGTGAAAAAGATGGACTAGTGACGCTATGGTAAAAAAAATTACAAAGTTGTCTGAAGTGATGTTATAAGGGTTCAACTGGTGCACGGGTGGCACATATCCATGATAAATGTTGTCAGTCATGTAATTTTTAGCATGATGCTGAACATCATGAATAAATGAGATGAGATGATTTTTATCCAACCAAGTAAGCTCGGATTCATAATTGTAATAGGTCCAATCTATTATCTGTCGTGTAGTTCTTGTAGTAGAGAAATAAGCTAATAATTAAAAATAATAAAATTTAGTCGGGATGTGTACCAAATATTTTTCAATAATCAATATAAATTACCTAATAAATCTGTTGACAAACTCACCTGGAGGTAGAACTGGAATCAAGTCATCCATATGCACCCAAATTTCTATATTGTTATCACGAACATCGTCATTACCAAGATCGAAGGTAATGTTCATGTCCTCATCCAACCCATACGCCTTGTAAAATGCTCTCCAATTAGAACAACCAAAATATGTGTGATCTTCTTCATTTTTTACCTTCACAACAAAAGTGTAATGCTCCGTTCTTAGGTGAGCTATCTTAGGCTTTGTACTATCCTTCTCTTTGAAATGGAACTTGTCCAAGACAGCGAATCTTGCATGGCAGGGAACGCACTAATCGAATTGTACAAAAGGAAAATTAAAGGTCAATTAAAGCAATAAAACACACGTCATACTTCATTAACAAAAAATACATGCCGTCTTTACATACCGTAATAATTTCAAAGTCATCCTGTAGCATGACGGTGAAGGATGTACCATTGTCTAGGTGAGGATAACGGTCGCATATACCTCTGTCATCCCACCACAAAGGGCACTCAGGGATCCTCCCCTCGTCGTCAAACGACGTCAACATTTCCTGTGTTCATGATTCTAAGATTAAAAATCGAAGGCAATTTTTTTTCTTAATGCTCATTGATTCTAAGATTAACAAATCCAATACCATATTTAATAACATTTCATTAAACAAAAATAACATTTTGTGGCTAGCAAATAACATTTCATTTAACAACAATAACAACAAATACCATATTTAATAACAAATCCACACGCACACACTCGCACACAACAAATAACATACTTCTAACTAGATATATTACATAGAACCAAAACATTTATAAACACAACATATATGACTAGCTAGCAAATGAACGAGCAAAATGTTGGCATCGCCGTAGGCATTCATGTACCTATGGAGTGGCTTGGGGGCAACGCCGACGGCAACGGCGTCGGCGCGGTCGGCGGTGACCCTAGGGGAACGGCGGCGGCTCACCTAGCACTGCCGGGGAGCGGGGGCGGCAAGGCTCGGTGACGCGACTCGGGGACGAGGTCCGGCGACGGCGGCAGTCGGCGACGAGCGATGCTCAGGGAGGAGGGCGACGGCTCGGAAGCGACAACGATGTCCGGTAGCCTGGCGGCGCGTGTGTGCGTGGGTTCGGCATCGCGGGAGTGGAGAGGAAGATGGGCCACGGGCGGATATATGCCCTAGCATTTAGTCCCGGTTAGTGACTACAACCGGGACTAAAGGCAAAGCTTTAGTCCCGGTTGGGGGGACCAACCGGGACTAAAGGCCTAAGCTTCGCGCCCTTTTGGCTGCCGAAAATTAGCTTTAGTCCCAGTTGGAGCCACGAACCGGGACTAAATCTAATTTTCGGCAGCCAAAAGGGCGCGAAGATTAGGCCTTTAGTACCGGTGGTGCCCCCAACCGGGACTAAATCTATTTTTCCTATTTTTGGTTTTAGACCTTTTTAGGATATTTTACTTTTAGTTTTCTTTTAAACAGATTCAAAGACAAATGTTTCTTTTGCAATTATTTTTGCTATTAAAGTTTTTAACAGATATTACCGAAATGTTTGTTACTAATGTTTTAAATAGAATTATATGTCATATATTTTAGTTTAATTCTTTTTGTTACTAAAACATTATATGTCATATAAAACAACATACAACTATCTAAAGCATCTAAAACATACATTGAAACTAACATACAACTATATAAAAAATTTAAATGCGACAACAAATGCGATCAATTTTTCTCTTACCATCTCCGATGCTTCTGCTGTATTCATCTGTATATGTCAAGACGTTTAAGCCATGTCTATATTAACCTGATGTAAGATAATATAAAGGTGCCTGGATGTTCATGAGATATGCTAAAACAATAGACTATTATCATAGGATTCTCTGATTTCTCAGCCCTCAACATATCATCAACTTCCCCTTTTGACCCTTTCATGAATTTGCGATAAGAGAGCATGATTTTCACGTGGCCTACCAATGGATCCACATATCTATCTATTATGCATATTTATACAAGGAAAGAAACATACATTTACCAAAATTAAAACAGATGTCAATATCGCCAGTTAATACATCGCCTTCATGTAACTGCGGTGATTCTAGATCAAAGCCATCATCAGAATAGTTGTGGAGCATAACCCCGCCTCCTGTCCGATGGGACCTTGATACTGAGCAGGCATTCAAAAAAGATTTCCTTCTCTTATGCCAGGCCAGGTGCTATGATTGCTGCTCTCTGCTCCCCAAAAGGATTAATGCCATCTGCACTTTATACCAAACCATAAGTTCCTTACGTCATCTGCAAACTCCGGCCACTTTCTCTAGATTTTTCTACAGTGTGACCCATCAGTGGGTACTCTCAACATCCCGTCTTTCTTACGGTCTTCTTTGTGCCATCGTAACAACTTGGCCCGTAATGTAGTCGCCAGTGCGTCAGTCATCGTACGTCCATTGCCAAATTAATACAAGTTCATCACATTAAAACCAAAGTACAATAGTGATCAAATGTTATTAGTGCAAAAATAAATACTATGTAAAACATTTAAATGCAACAACAAATGTGATCAATTTTTTGTTCAAATAATTGTTTTCTTTGTCAACTAAATTTAATCTCTCGACAAGAGGGTCGGTTGGAATTTCCGGTTCATATACCTCCTATGTAAAAATATCTATGTCAAGTTGGTTGGCATAATTTTCATAAACACTAAATGAAACAAATAGTTATAAAAGATAATATACCACATCCGAATCATAGACCGGACGAGAGCCGACGAGGGTGGATATCAAAACCATGGCACTATATGATAACAAACAATAATAGAAGTAAGAAAATTATACAAGTAACTATATCTAAATCGTACAAGTAAGATTTAAAAAAAAAATAAGGACAAGAGGCTCACCACGGTGGTGCCGGCGACAAGATCGGTGCGGGCGATCGACGGCGGTGAGGACAGGGAAGGGGATGGGGACGGGGACAAAGACAGAGGAGAAGAATGGATTGTGTGGCTCGGGCAAGAAAGAGGAGACACCAAGCGGGATCAAAGCCATCATCAGAATAGTTGTTTCTGTGGAGCTTAACTATGGCTTAACCTAGAATCAAAGGTGCAAATTATTCGGTTATCTTGTACATGCCGAACAGTTATTTGAACACCAGAACTCCGGTCATCTGGAGGCTCGGCATATACAAGATAACCGAAAAACTTACACCTTTTGTGAACTCAAATGACATCATGCTATCAGGCATTTCATCGAACACCTCATGTGCATAGGAAAGGAGAGCAAAGTACCACACACCTCCCACCTTCTATGAGCAAAAAACAGAGTAGAGGGTGGGCAGGGGCGAGGATATATATAGGCAGTTTTTAGTCCCGGTTGGTGTTTAGAACCGGGACTGAAGACGGACCTTTAGTCCCGGTTTTAGACACCAACCGGGACGAAAGGGCCTCGCTCCTGGCGCAACCCCTTTAGTTCCGGTTAGTGTCACCAACCGGGACTATAGGTCCCGCTCGAACCGGGACTGATGCCTGTCGAGCCCCGGCCGGCGTCCTAGCCGCTCGAACCGGGACTAATGCTCTGATCCGGCTAGAACCAAAGCCCTGTTTTCTACTAGTGTACCCATCACCGAGGAGGCATTGTATCGAACCCTCGGTGCTCTCTTTTTCTCTGTTTCTCTTCTATTTTTTTAAAGTCTATTTGTTTGTTCCCCTTTTCTCTTTTTTTACTAATGGGTCGGCCCGTTACCGTATACGCTTCCGGCGAGAGCTTCTTCCATTATAGAGACTAGGAAACTTGCCCGTGCATTGCAACGAGAGAAAAGAAATAAGAATCCCTAGGGATCAGTAGTAGTCACTAGCTTTTAGGTGAACGTACCGTGACCGTCGGATGAAATGCATGTTGGTTGACCTCATCACGTGCAGAAAGACGCCCATGAAGATTTCGGTCACCAACACAGGAAGTACATGCAGCAGATGCAACGATGGATCATCTCGTCGTTGCATGCATGCAACGGCCAATTTAGCTTGATCTTTTCCTCCCATTAATTTTCACCATGAACGTCTCATGAATCTTGCTTCATTGATGGTGCTATGGATGGTTGAGTCAATTGGAGCACAAAAGTCCCTAGTTCCACAGATAACTTGAGGGCAGCACGCTTTGACAGGTCGTCGGCAATGCTGTGTTCTGCATGAGGAACATGCTCCATTTGCAGACCGTCAAAGCGCTCTTCCAACTTCCTCACTTCATATCTATGTAAGTTTCCATCAACGGGCTCTGATAATCTTTGTTGACCTGCTTAACAACAAGCTGCGAATCACCCCTGATGATGAGCTTCTTAATACCAAGGTCTGCCGTGATCCTGAGACCGGCAAGCAGCCCTTCATATTCCACAGTGTTGTTTGTCGACCTCTCCCGGGGAAAGTGCATCTGGATTACATATTTGAGGTGCTCTTCGGTGGGTGCGACAAGCAGCACGCCAGCACCGGCGCCTTGTAGCGAGAAAGCCCCGTCAAAATACATAATCCATTCCTGACTTGTTTCCTTGCCGGGAAGAGTTGTCTCTTGAATCTCTTCGTCCGGCGTTAGGGTCCATTCTGCAATGAATTCTGCCAAAGCTCTGCTTTGAATAGTTGAAGTGCTCTCAAAATTGAGACCAAAGCTTGACAGCTCCAACGCCCACTCCACAATCCTGCCGGTCGGATCTAGATTTCGTAAAATCCGTTGCAACGGAAAGCGAGTGACGACGGTGATCTCATGTGCCTGGAAATAATGGCGCAGCTTCCACGAGGCCATAAGGAGGCCGAAGAGCAACTTCTGCATGCCAGAGTATCTTGACCTAGCCCCTTGCAAAAGGGACTGACAAAATAAACTGGGCGCTGCACCATCTTCTTCCTCTGTGTTGCTTCTTTTGACTGCGCAGACCCTGCCCTGCCGGCACCAGACTCTGCCGGGGAGGGTCCTGGCCCGTCACTTGACGGTCCTGCTTCTGCCGTTGCTTCTTCATCGGCTTCCCGTTGTGCCACTAATGCAGCACTAACCACTTGATTCATTGCCGCTAGGTATAGCAACAACGGCTCTTGTGGTTTAGCTACGACTAGTGTTGGCGGAGAGGAGAGATACCTCTTCAAATCTTGCAGCGCTGCCTCCGCTTCCGGAGTCCACTTCATTGGACCTGCCTTTTTCAAAATTTTGAAAAAGGGCAGGGCACGCTCAGCAGACTTGGAGATAAACCTACTCAGAGCAGCGACGCAGCCGGCAAGGCGGCGCACATCTTTGACGCGTCTTGGCGCTTCAATCTGCTCAATTGCCTTGATCTTGTCGGGGTTCGCCTCGATCCCACGCTGAGACACAAAGAACCCAAGAAGCTTGCCGGACGAAACGCCAAACACGCACTTCTCAGGGTTGAGCTTCAAATTAATCTTGCGCAGATTTGCAAACGTCTCTTCTAAATCTTGTATGAGCGTTGCTTTGTCTTTGGTTTTGACCACTATGTCATCCATATAGGCTTCCATATTTCTACATAGCTGGGACTCAAAACCAATTTGGACTGCTCTTGCAAATGTTGAACCGACACTTTTCAACCCGAAAGGCATACGTATGAAGCAATACGTACCACATGGGGTGATGAATGCGGTCTTCTCTTCGTCTTCCTTGGCCATGAAGATCTGATGATATCCCGAATAAGCATCACGAAATGATAGCAAATCACAACCGGCAGTGGAGTCCACAATCTGGTCGATGCGCGGAAAGGGAAAAGGATCTTTTGGACAGGCTTTACTGATATCTGTATAATCAATACACAGCCTCCATTTTCCATTCGCCTTGCGCACTACAACTGGATTGGCCAACCATGTTGGATGGAGCACTCCTCTAACCAAGCCTGCCGCTTCCAAGTTCTTGATCTCCTCGGCAATAAATTCTTGCCGCTCCAAGGCTTACTTCCTAACCTTTTGCTTGATGGGCCGTGCATGAGGACAGACAGCAAGGTGGTGCTCAATCACCTCCCTGGGAACACCGGGGATATCAGATGGTTGCCATGCAAACACATCGACATTTGCCCGTAGGAAGGCAGTGAGCGCGCTTTCCTATTTGTCGTCGAGGGTGGAACTTATGGTGAAAGTTCCTCCCGTACCATCCTCCTTGACGGGCACCTTCTTGGTTTCTGGTGGTGCTGCCCTAGATTTCTTGCTCTTGCTGGTGGAGCTCTTTGGCACATCCTCAACGGGAGCACAACACTCCGAGGAGGTGCGCTTGCCGGAGTGTGTGCGAGAGGTCTTGCCGGTCTTCTTCCCCTCGGGAGCTTCAGCGGCAGGAGCAAGTGCCTTGGCGGCAGGTGCTGCAACTGCCTCCCGGTAAAGCTGATCGGCGCAGATAAGCACATCTTTCTTGTCGGACTTGACAGTGATGACACTTATCGGCCCGGGCATCTTCAATGTATTATAAGCATAGTGTGATGCCGCCATGAACTTAGCCAGCGCTGGACGGCCAAGGATCCCATTATAAGGCAACGGAATCTTGGCGATGTTGAAGACAATCTTCTCTGTCCTGAAGTTCAGATCACTACCAAAGGTGACCAGTAGGGTGATCTTACCCTTTGGCTGGCTCCTCCCTGGATTGACCCCTTGAAACGTGCCCGTTTCTTCGAGATCTCCATCAGGAATTTGCAACCTTATGACTACCTCAAGCGAGATCAAGTTCAAACCAGCCCCACCGTTAACCAACATTTTCATCACCTTGAGGTTGCGAATCGTTGGTGAAACCAACAATGGCAAACACCCGACCGCAGTTGTGTGATCAGGGTGGTCCTCAACGTCGAAAATGATAGGCGTGCTGGACCATTTCAATGGCTTCCTGGCATCGACAGACGGCTCTGTCGCATTAATCTCGCACACCCATTGTTTAAGTTGGCGACGGGAAGAATGCAACGAGGCGCCTCCGTCAACGCACATGGTATCTGTAGCTTTTTGAAATTCTTGCTCGCTGGACTCGTCGTCCTCTTCGTTATCATCATCGCCCCCCTCTGCCTTGTCGCGGCCTCGAGCGGGCCTCTCTTTCTGTTGCTTGGCCTTGCCGCGGCGACCTCCTCGACCACTGCGCTTCTTGCCGGACCCCTCTGCACCATCCTGGGCCTTCTCCTTATCTCGCCTCTCATACTCAGCTTTCTGCCTCTCGACAAGCTGTTCAACTTGCCGGCAGTTCTAGAGATCATGGCCCTTGGTGCGATGGATCTTGCAATACTGCTTGTCAGGGCCCTCCGGCTTGTCAGCAGCTGCCAAGGCCTGACAGGAGGCACACCCGGCAACATCCTTGCTGGGGTCGTCAACCCTGGTCTTCTTGGCGGTGTCGGGGTTGCCGGATCCCTCGACAGCAAGCACGGCCTTGTCCTTGCATTTCTTGTTACGCCGCCGGCCCTTTTTTGCCGGGGCGGCATCTTCATCTTCAGAGTCGATTCCTATGCCAGCATCCTTGCCGGGGAATCTCCTCCCTTCTTCAGCCCGAGCACATTTATCAGCTAGAGCATAGAGCTCAGCAACATCCCTGACCTTGTTCATCGCCAGCTCTCCACGCATCCTACGGTTGCACACGTTCTGATGGAACACGCTAACAACAGCGGTAGGATGAACGTCCGGGATGTTGTGATGTATGCGGCTGAATCTCTATATGTACTTGCGCAAGGTTTCGCCCTCTTTCTGGGGGATGAGATGCAAATCACTTTCCTGGCCAGGATCTTGGTGGCCTCCAGTAAAGGTGCCAACAAACACATGACACAGATCTGCCCAAGAAAAATGAAATTCTTCGGCAGATGCATCAACCACGACCTGACATTGGGCTTAAGCACCAGCGGGAAGTAGTTGGCGAGTATCATGTCGTCGAGAGCCCCGGCAGCCTGCACCGCAATGGTGTAGATGCGCAAGAACTCCGACGGATGAGTCTTGCCGTCGTATTTCGTCGGGACCTCCAGTTTAAATGTTCGAGAGTTGGGCCACTGGACTAGCCGCAGCTCACGGGTAAAAGCTGGACAACCCACCTCATAAGGTAGATCGCCAGGATACCCTAGCGCAAGCCTATCTACAGTGGGTCCTGCACGCTTATCAGATTGACGGTGCGCTTCCCGCCGTCGCTCGATGGTAGTCCGAGCGTCTTCTTTGGTCCGTTCCCCAAGAACTGGACATTGATCGTGGCGATTTCACGGATTAGATGATGCTGTCGAATCATCATCACAGGCGCCGGTCTGTCGAGTCAGTGATCGTAGCTGCCGTGGAGGAGAGTGCACCGTGGTCGTACCACCTCCAATCTTTTCGCCACCGGCGTGCGCTGGCTCGATAGACTTCCGCCATAAAGGCTCCGCCCGCTGCGGCCCATCTTTATCAGCGAGGCTGACGAGGCTCTGAATAGCAGCTCTCCATTCATCGAGCTTCTCCGCAGCAGGAGGAAAGTTCAAGAGTAGCTGCGCTCGCGCCAACGCTTCTGCTGGTGTAGGCGGCGGCGAGAGGTGCGAGGAACGTGAGGTGCTCTGACTCCCAACCGTGTTAGAAGGAGCTCCATCACGGTCCTGCGACCGCACGCCATTTCCACCAACATGTTGTCGTGCATGCTAGTCCCGCGCATCTCGAGAGTGATGTGCAGGAGTCTTGCCATGAGGGTGCTTGGAACCACCGACGTCGCGGCGCTGTTCATCATGCGCGACCTGAGAAGGCCGCGGTGCATGCGCCGGCATGGGTGTTTTAGAAGGCACTCTTCCATCTCTGGAGTTCACTACGCCGCCTGTAGGCAGAACTGCATCCTTAGATTTGGTGGCGCACGGGTTGCCGTCGCCGCTGCGAACGACACCGCTCACCTAGCTTTGATCCCGAGAACGTCGTGGGAGCTCAGGACCTCCACCTCCTCCACCCGCGTCTACACCATCGCCCGTCTGCATGGCTGCATGGGCGCCGGATGCGGATGGACCAACCGCCGTGAATCCCTTCTTCTTGGGAGCCATGGCGATGGAGATGAAGAAGAAACTGGCGCGCTGATCACTAGATCAGGTTCACGCAGCCTTGCCCCCTACCTGGCGCGCCAAAGATGTCGGCGTACGACACCTATGGGATCGCGAGGATCCCTTATGGTTCGGCAGGGAAGAAGGGTGCATGAAGAGCAGATCCAACGATCAACGCGAGGAATTTTTACCTAGGTTCGGGCCGCTGGGAAGCGTAAAACCCTACTCCTGCTTTAGTGTATTATCAGTCTTAGAATTCTGGCTTAGGAGCGCTATCTGATGAATAGTACACAGCCGCTACACATGCATCTGGGCCAGAAGAGTCCTCTCCCCTGTAGCTACGCCCTGGGCCTCCTTTTATATGTCAAAGGGGTACCAACAGTGCGCATAGTACATGCAAGAGGTGTAAAGTTGCTACAGTGTTTATACAAATATCACTGATGTCTTAGGACAAACGCATTTGCCCCGTTTAGGTGTCCCTAGCTTTCTTGCGGACGGAAAAAGGGGCCGTCCCATCGCACCGCTTAATCCCATCCACCGTAGCAACCTGACACGCACCCTGGTGGACAAAAGCTAAATGACAGGCTGGTCGCTGTACTGGAGTGGTGACAAGGTGGCGGGGTCTTGCCGGGCGCGACTCTTGTCGGGGCTCTGCAAGCCATCCCAGCAAGATCTTGCCGGGGTCCCAGTCTTGGTCTTCTGTCTTTTGATTATCGACTTGTATGCCTTCTTGGTATTCTTACACTTGTATCCAACTGTCCCCGGTGGGCCTTGCCGCTGGTGTGGCTACAACTCCCCGTGCACAAGTATGGGGTACTAAAGAAACCCAAACTTTAGTACACCGACAGCACATAATTCCTATTTTCAAGAATAAGAACATCATTAATTCTTTCCAAAGGCTTTTTAGTAGTAGAATCCGCCAAGTGCAAATTAAGAGAACATTCTTCAATATTGGTAAGACCAAGCACATCACATAGAGATTTCGGAATTATGGAAACACTAGCACCCAAATCACACAAAGCAAAGCATTCATAATTTTTAATCTTGACTTTAATGGTAGGTTCCCACTCATGATGCAATTTTCTAGGAATTGATATCTCTAATTCCAACTTTTCTTCCAAGGACTTCATCATGGCATCAATGATATGTTTAGTGAAGGTTTTATTTTGTTCATAAGCATTGGGTGAATTTATCATAGATTGCAGCAAAGAAATACAATCAACCAAGGAGCAACTCTCATAATTAAAGTCTTTGTAATCAAAAATAGTGGGCACATCACTAGTTAAAGTTTTGATCTCTTCAAACTCACTTTTATCAAAAATTTCATCAAGATTTTCACCCTCCAAATCATTGGGACACCCTCTAACTAAAGTTGACTCTTCTTCAGTCCCCTTATCATCAATTTTTAACATTACCAAACAAGGAATCAATAGAGCAAACACCAATCATTTTAAGATCTTCATCATTGTTGTGAAAGTAATCGCTAGAAAACGCTTTTTTTTAAAAATCTCTTTTAGCTCTAAGCATAGCGGTTCTCTTCTTACTTTCATCCATAGAAACATAGAAAGACTTAATTGATTCATTGATCTTAGGTGGAAAAGCATGCAACTTGAGATTTTCAACATCGTAGGAAATTCTATCAATGCTCCTAGACATATCATCAATCTTATTCTACTTTTCTTCTATCATAGTATTGAAAGACTTTTGAGCATTGATAAATTCTTTAAAAATATTCTCAAGATTAGAGGTGTTCCTATTATTATAATTGTAAGAATTACCATAGGAATTACCATAACTATTAGAGCAATTTCTAGGAATAGGCCTAGGATTAAAATTACCTCTATAAGCACTGTTATTGAAGTTGTTTCGCGAGATGAAATTCACATCTACGGAGTCACTATTTCGATCAATCAAAGTAGACAAAGGCACATCATTAAGATCAAGAGGAGCATTTTTACTATTAACCAACTTCATAAGAGCATCAACTTTTTCACTCAAAGTACTAATTTCTTCTACCGGATTAACCTTTTAACTAATAGGTGCTCTTTCGGTATGCCATTGTGAATAATTTGCCATGATATTATCTAGCAATTTGGTAGCTTCACCCAAAGTAATTTCCATAAAAGTACCACCCGCGGCGGAATCTAAAAGATTTCTAGAGACAAAATTCAATCCCGCATAAAAAAATTGTATGATCATCCAAAGATTTAAACCATGAGTAGGACAATTTCTTAGCATCAACTTCATTCTTTCCCAAGATTGTGCAACATGTTCATGCTCAAGTTGCTTAAAATTCATGATTTGCGTCCTAAGGGAAATAATTTTCACGGGCGGAAAATACTTAGTGATAAAAGCATCCTTGCACTTATTCCAAGAATCGATACTATTGCGAGGCAAAGAATGAAACCAAATTTTTGCACGATCCCGCAAAGAGAAAGGAAACAATTTCAACTTCACAATATCATTGTCCACATCGTTTTTCTTTTGCATATCGCATAATTCCATGAAGGTATTTAGATGGGATGCGGCATCCTCATTAGGAGTACCGGCAAATTGATCTTTCATGACAAGATTCAAAAAGAGGCATTAATGTCACAAGACTCCGCGGGAGGAGAAATAGGAGTGTTACTAAAATCATTATTATTGGTATTGGAAAAATCACACAACTTGGTGTTTTCTTGAGTCATCGTGACTACGCAAACAAGATTGCAAGCAAACAAGAGATTTGACATGAAAAAGGCAAACAAAAAAGAGAGGGCGAAGAAAACGGCAAATTTGTGAAGTGGGGGAGAGGAAAATGAGAGGCAAATGGAAAATAATGTAAATTGCAAGGAGATGAGATTTGTGATTAGGAACCTGGTAGATGAGATTGCTTCCTCCCCGGCAACGGCGCCAAAAATTCCTTTGACGTGGCTTTAGACCGTGTCGGTATTTCCCCAAAGAGGAAGGGAAGATGCAGCATAGCGACGGTAAATATTTCCCTCAGTTTATGAAACCAGGGTATCAATCCGTAGAGGAAGATCACGCACCCACGTAAACAGCACCTACACACAAACAACAAATACTTGCAACCCGACGCGAAAGAGAGGTTGTCACGCTCTCTCCGGTAATAAGATAGATTAGGAAGTGATAGTTTTGGCAAATAGATCTCGCAAGAACACAAAGTAAAAAAAATTAACAAAAAGTGCAGCAAGGTATTTTAAGGTTTTTTTGATTAATAGATCTGAAAACAAAAGTTGCAAATAGTAGATCGGAAAGCAATATGTTGGAAAAGTATACCCGGGGGCTGTAGGTTTCACTAGTGGCTTCTCTCATTTGTATAGCACACGGTGGGTGAACAAATTACTGTTGGGCAATTGATAGAAGATCAAATAATCATGATGCTATCCAGGCAATGATCATTATATAGGCATCACGTCCAAGACAAGTAGACCGAAACGATTCTGCATCTACTTCTATTACTCCACACATTGACCGCTATCCAGCATGCATCTAATGTATTAAGTTCATGGAGAAACGGAGTAATGCAATAAGAATGGTGACATGATGTAGACAAGATCTATTCATGTAGGAATAGACCCCATCTTGTTATCCTTAATGACAATGATACATGCGTGTCTTCCTGCCCTTTCTGTCACTGGGAAAGAACACCACAAGATCGAACCCATCACAAAGCACCTCTCCCCATGGCAAGAAAAATCGATCTAGTTGGCCTAAGTAAACCAAAGATTTGAATAAGAAATACAAGGCTATAAGTAATCATGCAAATAAGAGATCAAAGAAGACTCAAATCATATTCATGGATAGAAACTGATCATGAACTCAAAATTCATCGGATCCCAACAAACACACCACAAAAGTCATTACATCAAATAGATCTCAAAGAGACCATTGTATTGAGAAACATAGAGAGAGAGGAAGCCATCTAGCTACTGCCTACGGACCCGTAGGTCTATGGTGGACTACTCACGCATCATCGGAGAGGCACCTATGATGAAGATGAACCCCTCCGTGATGGTGTTAGATTGGATCTCGAGATTCTGGAACTTGCGGCGGCTGGAATTGTGTTTCATCGACTCTTAGGGTTTTTGGATTTTCTAGGAATTTATAGGCTCGATAGTCGATTGAGGGGGTGCCCGAGGTGCCCACCCTCTACCAGGCCACGCCAGGGGCCTCTGGCGCGCCTTGGTGGAGGGTGGCCACCCCGGGCCCCCTCTTCTGGTGTTGTTTGGCCCATCTTCTTCCTCCTGGTCCAGAAAAAATCCACAAAAATCTCCGCAGCGTTTGGGTTCCGTTTGGTACTGATTTTCTGCGAAGTAAAAAAAAGCAAAAACAGCAACTGGCACTATGTCAATAGGTTAGTCCCAAAAATGATATAAAGTTGCTATAAAATGATTGTAAAACATCCAAGATTGATAATATAACAGCATGGAACAAGCAAAAATTATAGATAAGTTGGAGACGTATCAAGCACCAACAGCATAATCACTAGCATCACACATAACTTCAAAGGCAAGTTCCAATCAGGTGGTTGAACAATAGGTGCAGTGGTTAAGGCTTTCTTAAGTGTTTCAAAGGCTTCACACAATCATCATCAAAAACAAAGGGAGTATCCTTTTGTAAAAGATTAATAAGAGGCCTAGAAATTTTTGAGAAGTCTTTAATAAATCTCCTATAGAAACCAGCGTGACCAATGAAACTTCGAATACCTTTAATATCTTTAGGACATGGCATTTTCTCAATTGCATCAACCTTAGCTTTATCCACCTCAATACCTCGCTCAGATATTTTATGCCCCAAGACAATACCTTCATTAACCATAAAGTGGCACTTCTCCTAATTCAAGACAAGATTAGTTTGTTCACATCTCTGCAAAACTCGATCAAGGTTGCTCAAGCAATCATCAAAAGAAGTTCTGTAAACGGAAAAATCATTCATGAAAACCTGCACAATCTTTTCACAAAAATCAGAAAATATAGCAGTCATACATCTTTCAAAGGTAGCAGGTGCATTGCATAAACCAAAAGGCATACGTCGATAAGCAAAGGCATACGTCTATAAGCATAGGTTCCAAAAGGACAAGTAAAGGTGGTTTTCTCTTGATCAGACTATGACACAGGTATTTGAGAGAAACCAGAATATCCATGCAGGAAAAAAAAGTGTGTGTGCTTAGATAATCTTTCAAGCATTTGATCAATAAAAGGTAGAGGGTAATGATCTTTTCTAGTAGCTTTATTTAATGTTCTAAAATCAATTACCATTCTATAGCCAGGAGCAATTCTTTGTGGGATAAGTTCATTTTTATCATTAGGAACAACAGTAATACCTCCTTTCTTAGGAACACAATGAACGGGACTTACCCATCTACTATCAGCTATGGGATAGATTATACCTACTTCCAAAAGCTTTAATATTTCAGTTCTTACCACTTCTGTCATCTTAGGATTCAATCGTCGTTTGGTGATCAACAACAGGTTTAGCATCAGGTTCCATATTGATCTTGTGCTGACATAGAGTGGAACTAATGCCCTTAAGATCATCAAGAGTATATCCAATAGCAACCCAGTGCTTCCTCAGAATTTTCAATAATCTTTCTTCTTCATGTTCTGAAAAGTTAGCACTAATAATAACATGATATATCTTTTTATCATCAAGATAAGCATACTTTAGAGTGTCTAGCAATTGTTTTAATTCAAACATAGGATCACCTTTAGGTGGAGGAGGACCTCCCAGAGTTTCAATAGGCAAATTGTGTTTTAGTAGAGGTTGTTGTTCAAAGAAAATTTTATCTATTTCATTTCTTTCACGCAAGTGCATATCATTTTCATGGTCTAGCAAATATTGTTCTAGTGGATCGGTAGGAGGAACGGCAATAGAAGCAAGACCAATTATTTCATCCTTATTAGCTAATTCATTATCACGAGGTTGTCTACTAAACTTGGAAAAGTTAAACTCATGAGACACATCACCAAACTTAACATTGACGATTTCCTTTTGACAATCTATCTTAGCATTAACAGTGTTCAAAAAAGGTCTACCAATGATAATGGGACAAAAGTCATCTTGTGGGGAACCAAGAACTAGAAAATCAGTAGGATATTTTATTTTCCCACACAAGACTTCAACATCTCTAACAATCCCAAGTGGTGTGATGGTGTCTCTATTAGCATGTTTAATAGTAACATCAATATCTTCTATTTCAGCAGGTGCTATTTCATTCATAATTTCCTGATATAAGGTAAAAGGAATATCACTCACACTAGCACCTAAATCACATAAACCATGATAACAATGATCTCCTATTTTAACTGAGACAACAGGCAAGCCAACTACGGGTCTATATTTATCTTTTTCATCGGGTTTAGCAAATCTAGCAGCTTCATCACAGAAGTAAATGACATGCCCATCAATATTTTCTACCAAGAGATCTTTAACCATAGCAACACTATGTTCTACTTTAATTTGTTCAGAGGGCTTAGGTGCTCTAATATTACTCTTGCGAACTACAGTTGATACCTTAGCATGTTCCTTTATCCTAACAGGGAAAGGTGGTTTTTAAATATAAGCAGTAGGCACAATTGGATCAACATTGTAAATAATAGTTTCTTCTTTAGCTATGACCGGTTCTTTAATTTCTTTTTTAATAGGGAGATGATATTTAAACCACTTCTCCTTAGGGAGATCAACATGAGCAGCAAATGATTCACAAAAAGAGGCTACTATCTCAGAGTCAAGTCCATATTTAGTGCTAAACTTGTGAAAATCATCGGTATTCATAACAGATTTAACACAATCAAATTCAAGCTTAATACCTGACTCATTACCTTCATCAAGTTCCCAATATTCGGAGTTGCATTTAATTCTTTCCAAGAGACCCCACTTGAATTCAATAGTCTTCTTCATAATAGAACCGACACAAGAAGCATCGAGCATGGATCGATCATTATGAGAAAGCTGAGCATAATTTTTTTGAATAATAACTTCTCTCGGGATATCATGATTGGGGCATGAATATAAAATTTATTTAAGACTCCCCAAAGCTAGAGCGATACTTTCTCCTTCATGAGGCCAAAAGTTATATATATAATTTCGATCACGACGAACTAGATGCATATGATAAAACTTTTGGTGGAATTCCAATTTCAGTCGATTCCATTTCCATGATCCAATATCATCACATAGCCTATACCATGTCAATGCTTTTCCCTTCAAAGATAAAGGGAAAAACTTCTTATTAACTTCATCTCCGGATAAACCTGCAAGATTAAATAATCCACAAATCTCATCCACGTGTATTCGGTGCATATCAGGATGTTCAGTTCCATCTCCTGCATAAGGATTAGCTAGCAATGGTTCTAACATACCCAAAGGAATTTCATACCAATATTTTCAGTAGGTGATGTAGGTTGAGGGGCAACTAATTGTGGTTCTGATCGAGGTGAAGATACCCCGAACAAACCCCTCAAAGGATTGCTTTCCATAGTAACAAGTGACAGTAAATTTCAGCACGTAGTTTAAGTTTTTCCTTACCAATTTCCACTTACCAAGACCGCATTTCTCCCCGGCAACGGTGCTAGAAAAGAGTCTTGATGATCCACAAGTATAGGGGATCAATCATAGTCCTTTCAATAAGTAAGAGTGTCGAAGCCAACGAGGAGCAGAAGGAAATGATAAGCGGTTTTCAGCAAGGTAATTTATGCAAGCACTAAAATTGTAAGTAGCAAGTAATTTGATAGCAAGGTAATTTGTAACGAGCAAGTAACGATAACAATAGGTAAGGTGCAGCAAGGTAGCCCAATCCTTTTGTGAACATATAATCTTCCACCAAATAAACCATATGGCAATCAAGTACACAAGGTAATCAACACTATTAGTCACCCATAGGTACCAATATGAGGTTTCGGTAAAAAGATTGAACACAAGAGATGAACTAGGGTTTGAGAGGAGATAGTGTTGTTGATAATGTTGATGAAGAATGGCCTCCCCAAGATGAGAGGGTTGTTGGTGATGACGATGCCTTTCATTTCCCCCTCCGGGAGGGAAGTTCCCCCAGCGGAATCGCTCCGCCGGAGAGCAAAAGTGCTCCTGCCCAAGTTCCGCCTCGAGACGGTGGCGCCTCGTCCCGAAAGTCCTCTCGCTAATTTTTTTAGGTTTTTTCAGAATTTATACCAGAAGATGTGCTCCGGAGGTGGGCCAGGGTGAGCACCACCCACCAGGCCGTGCTTGGGGGTCCTGGCGCGCCCTGGTGGGTGTTCCTCACTAGGTGGCCCCCTCCGGTAGTTTTCTGGTCAAGTATTTTTCATTTATTCCACAAAAATTCTCCGTAAAATTTCAGCTCCATTGGGGATGTGCGGAATAGGTATCTCTGACATGCTTTTTCAGGTCCCGAATTCTAGCTACCGATATTCTCCCTCTTTGCGTAAACCTTGCAAATTATGAGAGAAAAGGCATTAGAATTACTCCCGAAAGCATTATTATGCATAAAAACATTATAATTAACAGTAGGAAAACATGATGCAAAATGGACGTATCATCGTATCACTCATGAAACGGTAGGGGGTGACCGATATTTTTCCATGCTAGATGTGTTATTCTCAAGATGATTGTTTATTCACTTGTCATTGCACGAGAGTACGGTGGTAATAGGGATGCCCATTCCCGAAATGAAATGAAAAGAAAGAAAGAAAATTACTTTATGTTGTCAAATAATAAATTCCTTGGAAAGTGTTGGTATGGAAGGCAACCGTGGATTCGGCTAGCCATGGAAAGTGAAAGTATGGTGGAAAAAGGAATAAACTTTATTTTCTGTTTGGGAACCGCTTATGATGTATCTAGCATGGAAAGGTATTGAAATCTCTTGGTCGTTTTCGTTGACAGGAAAGGCATGCCACCCAAAATATTTTTCTCTATCAATTTAAACCTTGAGCTCTGGCACCTCTACAAATCCCTACTTCCCTCTGCGAAGGGCCTATCTATTTACTTTATGCAATTTTTAAGTCTCCATATTCTCTTA
Organism: Elymus sibiricus; assembly: GCA_039707655.1. Lineage (NCBI taxonomy): Eukaryota > Viridiplantae > Streptophyta > Magnoliopsida > Poales > Poaceae > Elymus > Elymus sibiricus. The sequence continues at coordinate 511,435,832 of CM077671.1, forward strand.
TAAAGCACCAACTAGGGGCACTATGATCATACTTGAGCATTAGGTGTAGCTAATATTTGAGGTGTTTCATGAATGGATCAATGATTGAGCATGATGGGCTAGGGATAACTTGCTTTAGGGTTGATATTTTGAAAGACATGGTTGCTTGTTGATATGCTTGAGTATTAAAATTTTCATGTCAAAACTAGACTATTGCTTTGAACCATCTAAAAGTCCAAATGTCCATGCTACAAAGAAAAGAATATGTGACGAACATGTTAGGCAGCATTCCACATCAAAAAATCTGTTTTATCATTTACCTACTCGAGGACGAGTAGGAATTAAGCTTGGGGATGTTGATACGTCTCCAACGTATCTATAATTTTTGCTTGTTCCATGCTGTTATATTATCAATCTTGGATGTTTTACAATCATTTTATAGAAACTTTATATCATTTTTTGGGACTAACCTATTGACATAGTGCCAAAGTGCCAGTTGCTATTTTTGCTTGTCTTTTACTTCGTGGAAAATCAGTACCAAACGAAGCCAAAACACCATGAAACTTTTTGGAGAATTTTTTTGGGCCAGAAGACACCCAATGGGCCAGAGAAGAGCCAGAGAATAAGGCCGAGGTAGGGAACACTCACCAGGGCACGCCAGAGGCCCCTTGCACGGCCTGGTTGGTGGTGCCCACCTCGGGACCCCTCTCCACCGACTATCGCCTCTATAAATACTCAAATATTTGGAAAACCCTAGGGGAGTTGACGAAACACAATTCTAGCCGTCGCAAGTTCCAGAACCTCGAGATCCAATCTAACACCATCACGAAGGGGTGCATCATCTTCATGGGTGCCTCTCCGATGATGCGTGAGTAGTCCACCATAGACCTACGGGTCCATAGGCAGTAGCTAGATGTCTTCCTCTCTCTCTCTATCTCTCTCTCTCTCTCTCTTGATTCTCAATACAATGGTCTCTTGGAGATCTATTTGATGTAATGACTTTTGCGGTGTGTTTGTTGGGATCCGATGAATTTTGAGTTCATGATTAGTTTCTATCCATGAATATGATTTGAGTCTTGTTTGATCTCTTATTTGCATGATTACTTATAGCCTCGTATTTCTTCTTCGAATCTTTGGTTTAGTTAGGCCAACTAGATCAATTTTTCTTGCCATGGGAAGAGGTGCTTTGTGATGGGTTCGATCTTGCGGTGTTCTTTCCCAGTGACAGAAGGGGCAGCAAGACACGCATGTATCATTGCTATTCAGGATATCAAGATGGGGTCTATTCCTACATGAATAGATCTTGTCTACATCATGTCACCATTCTTATTGCATTACTCTGTTTTTGCATGAACTTAATACACTAGATGCATGCTGGATAGCGGTTGATGTGTGGAGTAATAGAAGTAGATGCGGAATCGTTACGGTCTACTTTTCTTGGACGTGGTGCCTATATAATGATCATTGCCTGCATATCATCATGATTATTTGATCTTCTATCAATTGCCCAACAGTAATTTGTTCACCCACCGTGTGCTATACTCATGAGAGAAGCCACTAGTGAAACCTACGACCCCTGGGTCTACTTTTCCAACATATTGCTTTCCGATCTATCTTTTTGTCATGTTTGTTTTCAGATCTATTTATCCAAAAACCCAAAAATACCTTGCTGCACTTTTTGTTTACCTATTTGATTTTGTGTTCTTGTGAGATCTATTTGCCAAAACTATCACAACCTAATATATATTTTTATCATTGAGAGCTTGACAACCTCTCTTACGCGCCGGGTTGCAAGTATTTGTTATTTATGTGCAGGTGATGTTTACATTGATACCACGGTGGGCGATCATTCACACGCGCACTCACGCACACACCATCACGTAGATAGGCAGGACCGGCGAGCCAGCCCCTTCTTCCTCCTCTACCCAAAACAACTCCAGGAGCACAATTGTAACCTCTCTCAGTTCATCAACTAGACTAGCTGGACTAGGGGTGTTACCTCCCACGAAGGGCCCCGAACCTGGGTACATCGTGTGTCCCGCACCACTTGTTCCCAATCTCGTTCTCGGAGTCCGCCGGCGCTCTTCGGCCCCAACCACTCTCGATAAGCCACCCCATGGCATCTGTCATGAGAAAACGATGACAATTGGCGCCCACCATGGGGCTAGCTGCTGCTGGAACCGCGGTCCGGGCGGGACCATTTTGTCATCACCACCGCGACGTCGGCCGTCGGTCTCCCGTTCCTTGGCTCGCGCCCGACCTCGGCGCGCTGGCCTCGCCGACTACTTCCACAACCCCACGCATGCCGCCGGCGGCAGCTCGCGGCCATGACGGGCTATCGCCGTGCTGACGCTGCTCCCGGCCGTCGCGCTCGCGCCGGTGCCGCGGCGTCCGGGTTTTTCCCCAATCCAACTTCTGCCCAGCCAGTTTTTGCTCCGTCAGCAGCAAGAAATCCCCAAGCACACCACAACCAGGGCCATGGCACGCCTCCCCTGCTGGTGTTGCTCGGTCGCTGGGCCTCGCCGCACGGGCGGCGCGATGCTGCCGTGGCCGGGGGCCCCACCGCTGGCAACCTCTCGCCTCGCGCTTGAGCCTCAACATCGTCGTCACGCAGTGCGGCCTCCTCGCAGCTTCGGCAGTGAGCACGGCCGGCCTCATGCCCGTCCACGTCCAGGCTCCCCGTAGCTCCGTCCCGGCCGCACCCCGTGCGCCCGTGCCGCTCCTCCCGCGTCAGTCCGCGCTCCCCGCACCACCTGCCGGTGGCTGCGTGCCCCGGGGTCCCTGTCCGGCTAGCCGGCTCCCTACATCGGCGCTGACCGCTCCTTCGTCCCGCTCCTGCCGACCGGGACCCGGTGTCGGCTCGCCGTGGCCTGCTGCGCTCTGCTCGGTCCGACCGCGCCCCCGCGCTGGGGCCGGCATCGCCTGCTGCCCGCCGCCTCCAAGCGCCGCGACTGCAACTGGGGCTCACCATGCTCGTCTCCTCCGCCGTTGCGACTGCGACCGCTGGCCCTCCTCTGTGACCGTACGGCCGCGTGCCCGCATGATTCCTCGCCGCGCACGGGCCTGGCCCTCCTCCCAGCACGCGCACGCCCGCGTGCGGCCTCGCATGCGGCAGCTCGCCCAACCACGTCGTTGTCGCTGCTCCCCCCCCCCGGCTTCCGGCGCTGCCGCCCGCACCTGGCCGCTGCCCACTTGCTCGTCCTCGACTCGCTGTTGCCTTCTCGTGGCTGCCAACCCCGACGGCCACCCACGCACTGGCGCGATGGCTCTGCTAGCTCCCCCGGAGCCCGCGCTCTGCGCTCGGTCCTCACGCGTGCATCCGCCGAGTCGCTCCCGCGCCTCCGCGTCCGCTCACCCCGGGCAACATCGGGACCGCACCCCGCCGTCCCGAGGTTCGCGTCCCGCTCCCCAACTGGCTCCGCCGTGCCCGCGCGCCCTCTGCGTCGCCGCGACACTCTGCCCCGCGCCCGCATCATGAGCCGGCTCTAACTCCGCCCGCTCGCTCTCCGGCTCCCTCGCTGGCCGGTTTCCATGCGCCCGCCGGCTCGCCTGGCTCCCGTGCGCCGCCTCGCGCCGTCCCCCTTGGCCGCGCGTCGTGCGTGCCCGTGCATCTTTGCCCCGTGCGCGCCGCCTCCGGCTCTGTCCCCGTGCCATCCGGCTCCGGGCATCTGCAGCCTCGGACACCCGCCAGGTCTGGCTCTGCCTCCGCCATACATCAGCGTCGGTTGCCGGTACTCACCCCGGCCGGCTCCCGCCGCTCCGCCTCTGGCCCTCATCCTCGTGGGCCGGCTGCCCGGCCGGGAGGGAGAAAAAAGTAGGCGCCGGCTGACTCCCGAAAAGAAAAACAGGAGATGGGGTCCCGCTGCAAAAAAAATTGTGCATCCGTCTGCCCACGCCAGCTGGTCCGCCCGCCCGCGTCGCCGCTCGGTCGGCTAGCGCGCCTGCCCATGTCACCGTCCGGCTGGCTGGTTGGCTGGCCCGTCCGCGTCGCCGCCTGGCCGGCCTCCCGGCTGGCCTACCCACCTACTTCGACACCAGGCCGGCTGGGGAGTCGGCTCCGCTGCTCGTCCACTTTGACGCTCCGGTCGGGCCCGGCTGGCTGACACCTCCATCAACCGTCCCGGAGGCTACACCCAGCGGGTGCGGCCGGCGCGCCCCGTTGGTAAAAGGCCGTGCCGTCTGCAGGCCGCCGCGCCGGCTGTCATCGACAGCAACTACCTCGCCTACACGAAAATCAATGTGAGCTCCTGATCGCCCATCCTCGTGCCACGCACAAACAACGGATACCACGAGCATCCCTCAGAGGCCATCTCCACATTTATTTCATCTGCTTTACTATTCACCCAAGCGCCAGCTAGTCTTAGTCCGGGGCTGGCCGCTTGGCCCGATACGTTCGTTCCCATGAGACGGCTTAGTAACGTGTACGGTACCAAAGGCCCACTCTTTGTCTCAGCTACAGCTCGCACCGCGACTGTCTGGCTAGCAAGAGCTCAAGCTGGAGGTCACCCCAGGCGAAAAACCTCCTGGGAGAAAATGGCTTGGGCAACCCGGGCATTTCATTTGTGAGTATCTGCTCGGTCGAGTCTGCTCCTAGAATCCAAGTATTGTACGCTCCATTCCGCGGCCCACTCTTCGCCTCAGCCACAGACCGGCTCCTGGCTGTCCGGCTGGCAAGAGCAAAAGCTAAAGAGCGAAGAGCACATGAAAAAGATTGAAGGAGGCTCGGACGAAACCGAGTCGGCACCCTCTGCATAAAGCTTGCACTACCAAAACTAAATATTTGACATGTCTACATTGACTAAACTTGTCTTTTGCACGATCATTTCCATGAGGAACCTCCGTGCTCGGAGGCTCGGAGGCTACTCCCGGCGGGGCCCCGCGCCGATCAGTCGGCGGACCCTGCGTCCGCACCCGACATCCTCAATGCCACCATCTGCTTCAGCAACAGCAAAGACCCTCCGCCCGACTCTTCCAGTCACCCGGAGGCTCGGAGGCTACACCCAACGGGTGCGCTGGTGTGCCCCCGCTGGAAATAGAAAGCCTGTGGACTCCGCGTCCATGCCCGCCAGGGCCCCACGCCCACCAGCCGGCGGACCCGCGTCCGCGTCCGGCAGGGCCCCGCGCCCATTAGTCGGCGGATCCTGCGTCCGCGCCCGACATCTTCGAGTCGCCCGGAGGCTCGGAGGCTACACCCAGCGGGTGCGCTGGCGCACCCCCGCAGGAAGCAAGCTGCATCGTCCCCGACCCGCAATCGACCGTCATCAATGAGTTATGCGATGACAACGACTACGAAAACCCTCCGCCCGACTCTTCAAGCCGCCCGGAGGCTCGGAGGCTACTGTCAGGGGGATGACGCCCGGGTACCCCAAAGACAACGAGTCGGACGGGGCGCCTGACCGCCCGGGCCGGCTGCTCCGACTCACACCCGCGGTCGGCTGCTCCAGCCAGCCGGCGGCCCAGAGCCAACTACGGCGTCCCATCGAACATGCGCGAACGAGACGACCATACCCCGCGATGGTGCACTATTAACGAATAGAAGTGCGCTATGCATGCGTCACGCGATAGCATCTGCAGTGTAATTTGTCCCCTGGGCGCTGATTTATAAAGCGCCCTAGGGGACAAGCCTAGCCTAGTTCTCAAGCTACATATAGCTTGGCATGTAAGCTACCCATTGTAGCTTACATCTCAAGCAGCTTGGCATGTAAGCTACCCACTGTAGCTTACATCCCAAGCCACCCACTCATGCCTATATAAAGGCCTCATGCCCACCACATAGGGGAGGTTCCCCTCCCACTCTCACATGCTCACACATACACATATATGAGGCATGAAGCCTCATGGCTCTCCTCTCCCATACAGCTCCAGGAGCAACTATGTACTGCTATACACCTCATACACACACATGCAGGAGTAGGGGTATTATCTCTCCGGAGAGCCCCGAACCTGGGTAAACCACCGCGTGCTGTTGCCCTATCCCATCCCGGATCTCCACTGCAGCATTGCTCTCACCTCTTAAGACTTCCCATGGCATCTGTCATCCCGAGGCACCCCCCATGAGAAAACGACGACACAGTAGCAATTTTCCCTCAAGTGGATGGCCTAAGGTTTATCAATCCGTGGGAGGTGTAGGATGAAGATGGTCTCTCTCAAACAACCCTGTAATCAAATACAAGAAATCTCTTGTGTCCCCAACACACCCAATACAATGGCAAATTGTATAGGTGCACTAGTTCGGCGAAGAGATGGTGATACAAGTGCAATATGGATGATAGATATAGGTTTTTGTAATCTGAAAATACAAAAACAGCAAGGTAGCAAGTGTAAAACAGCGAGCAAAACGGTGTATAAATGCTTGGAAATAAGTCCTAGGGTCCATACTTTTGCCAGTGCAATCTCTCAACAATGCTAATATAATTGGATCACATAACCATCTCTCAACGTGCAACGAAGAATCACTCCAAAGTTCTTATCTAGCGGAGAACATAAGAAGAAATTGTTTGTAGGGTACGAAACCACCTTAAAGTTATCCTTTCCGATAGATCTATCCAAGAGTTCATACTAAAATAACACCAAGTTATCCTTTCCGATCGATCTATCTAAGAGTTCGTACTTGAATAACACCATATGATACGCATCAACCAACTCTAATGTCACCTAGATAATCCAATGTCACAACAAGTATCCGTGGGTTAATTATACAATACACATCAAACAATTTCAGATTCATAATACTCAATCCAACACAAAGAACCTCAAAGAGTGCACCAAGATTTCTATCGGAGAACATGGTATCAAAACGTGCAATCAACCCCTATGCATAGATCCCCAAGGTCACCGTAATCTGCAAGTTGACGCCATAACATATATCAAGTGAATCACTTGAATACCCTAATATCACCACGGGTATCCGCATGCAAGACATACATCAAGTGCTCTCAAATCCATAAAAGTATTCAATCCGATAATTAAAAAAATCTCAATAGAAAATTCAATTCATCACAACAAGATAGAGAGGGGAAAACACCATATGATCCAACTATATTAACAAAGCCCTTGATACATCAAGATCGTGCCATCTCAAGAACACGAGAGAGGGAGAGAGATTGAACCCATAGCTATTGGTACAAACCATCAGCCCCGAGGGTGGACTACTCCCTCCTCATCATGGAGACCATAGGGATGATGAAGATGGCCTCCGGTGATGATTTCCCCCTCCAACAGGGTGCCGGAATGGGGTCTAGATTTGTTTTTTGTAGCTATAGAGGCTTGCAGCGGTGGAACTTCTGATCTAGTGTTATTTCTGGTGGTTTCTGAATATATAGGCTTTTGGGGCATCAGTTTCACGCAAAGATGGGTCACGAGTGGACCACAAGACACCAGCGGAAGCCAGAGGGGCCTGGCGTGGCCTGGTGGGTTATGCCCACCTCGTGTCTCTTCTGGCCCTCCCACGAAGCTTCTAGTGCCTCTTTTGTTCCAAAAAAATTGTCAAAAAGTTTCATTGCATTTGGAGAACTTTGATTTCTGCACAAAGAACAACACCACAGTAGTTCTGCTGAAAACAGCATCAATCCGGGTTAGTTCTAAATAAATCATATAAAGTGCATCAAACCATATAAAAGTTTTGTAAACATAGGTGAATATGGCATGAATATTTCATAAATTATAGATACGTTGGAGACGTATCAAGGTGTGAAATCAAACTAGCTTTGGGAACCATCTTAGGTGTGAAAGAGAACCATCTTTGGTTTGACTAAATGGCTTGAGACTTATGAGGTAGCTTCTGGAAATCTCTAGTTGGAGGTGGTTGGTGGTTCCCGACCAAATATTGTAAGTCAAATAATGTTTCCTTTAGCAGCAAACTTGAGTTTTGGAAACCTTTCATAAGTTGGGATATCCAGACTCGTGCATAACATTGTTTCACCAGCGCCAAAACATTGCTTCTTGAGCAGACCACATATTTCTTCGTAACTCTGTTTCTTCGTCATAAAACATTGTTTCGGCATAGACTGGAAGTGTTGTTGGTCTTCTTCGATGTTGCACCTGAGTTCAACCAACAACGGAGGAGGTGAAGGCACAACCATGTTTTCAAGGTCGAATGATAAACTTAACTTAGCATTCACCTGATCATTTATTTGCTTTGCGTGACTTCTGGTGATTGGACCTTTGATGATTGGTGGTGTGATGTCCATGCTTCGGATGTCCTCATCACTTCCATCGCTGCTCATACGGAGTGACCTCATTATCTTTTAGCGGAACCTTATTCAGGACATGACATGAAGTCAATATAGTCTCCCCCCACCATGCCTTGGATAAACCCAATGTATCTAACATCGCGTCAACCAAATCAGTTAGAGTACGTTTTTTCCGTTCGGCAACCTAGTTTGCCTGGGGTGAATAGGGAGGCGTCCTCTCATGAATAATGTTCAGTTTCGCACAAAATGAATCAAACTCATTCGAGGAGTACTCTCCACCACGATCAGACCGGACTCGTTTAGTTTTCTCTTCAAGTTGGTTCCGTGACTGGACATGTCGTGTTCACCACAAAATGCACCTATGTCAACCCACCAATCGGTAGACTAACAAACTGAAAATGTAATAAACAAAGTACCGTACCCATATGCACCACTCGCATTGTTGCCCACAATCATGTTGATAGACTTTGAGTCCTGTCCTTGCTTCTTGAACTTGTTCAGCACTTGTTGGCCCAATGTTCTTACGAACCACAAGTGAAGCATCCATCTTTCTTCTTGTCCGGCTTGAAGGTCTTCTTACCCTTCTTCTTAAAGTCAGTATTCTGTTGGACACTATTCTTTCACTTGAACTTGTGGGAATTGAAGTTCTTCTGATGTACCATATTGGTGACAGAAGAGCTTTCAGCCCCATATCCATGCAAGTCCCTTGCTCTCGAGTTCTTCTCAACACTCAGATGGACGATGACATCCTCTACTAATAATTCACGACTCTGATGTTTCAGAGTGGTAGCAAAGTCCCTCCAAGAATTAGGGAGCTTAGCGATTATACACCCCGTGACAAATTTGCCTGGTAATTTGCACTTAAGAAGCTCAAGCTCCTTAGCGATGCATACTATCTCATGAGCCTATTCCAATACAGAATGATTCTCAACCATCTTGTAATCATGGAACTGCTTGATGTCTACTACACAACTTTATTCCTGTAGACTTTGTTGGGCCTCCAAGCGTAGAGTTTCATTGGACAGTAGCAATTTTCACTCAAGTGGATAACATAAGGTTTATCAATCCGTGGGTGTTGTAGGATGAAGGTGGTCTCTCTCAAACAACCCTGCAATCAGATACAAGAAATCTCTTGTGTCCCCAACACACCCAATACAATGGAAAATTGTATAGGTGCACTAGTTCAACGAAGAGATGGTGACACAAGTGTAGTATGGATAGTAGAAATAGATTTTTATAATCTGAATAAATAAAAGCAGCAAGGTAACAAGTATTAAACACCGAGAAAAATGGTATATTAATGCTTGGAAAAAAGGCCTAGCGTTCATACTTTCACTAGTGCAATCTCCCAAGAGTACTAACATAATTGAATCACATAACCATCCCTCAACGTGCGATAAAGAATCACTCCAAAGTTCCTATCTATCGGAGAACATAAGATGAAATTGTTGTAGGTAGTAAACCACCTCAAAGTTATCCTTTTTGATCAATCTATTGGGCTGTTACTATAAGTGTCATAAACATCCCTAGAGTCTGTACTAAAGTAACACCATATGATACGCACCAATCAACCCTAATGTCACCTAGATACTCCAATGTCACCACAAGTATCCATGGATTAATTATTCAACATGCATCATACAATTTCAGATTCATCATATTCAATCCAACACAAAGAACTTCAAAGAGTACCCCAAGATTTCTATCAGAGGACGTAGGATGAAAACGTGCATCAACCCATGTGCATAGATCCCTCAGTGTCACCGGAATCCGCAAGTTGATGCCATAACATATATCAAGTGAATCAATAGAATACTCCATTGTCACCACGGGTATCCACATGCATGACATACATCAGGTGTTCTCAAACCCAAAATATTCAATCCAACATAACAAAATCTCAAAGGGAAACACCGAATTCATCACATCAAGATAGCAAGGGGCGAACACCATATGATCCAACTATATTAACAAATCTCGTGATACATCAAAACGTGCCATCTCAAGAACACGAGAGAGAGAGAGAGAGAGAGAGAGAGAGAGAGATCAAACACATAGCTACTGGTACATACCCTCAGCCCCGAGGGTGAACTACTCCCTCTTCATCATGGAGACCGCCGTGATGATGAAGATGTCCTCTGGTGATGATTCCTCATTCTGGCAGGTTCCGGAATAGGGCTCCAGATGAGACTTCTTTGGTACAAAGGCTTGCGGCGGTGGAGCAGAAGTTCTAGGCTAACTTTCGGGGGTTCCTCTATTTATAGGATTTTTCAGCGCTGGAATCACGCGAGATGGAGCCACAAGGTGGTCCCAAGGTAACGGGGCATGCCCTAGGAGGTGACAGTGCCCTATTGACTTGGGGGCAGCTGGTGGCCCCCCTGCGGTGGTTCTTCGCTCCAGTATTTCTTATATGTTCTGGAAAAAATCATCAAAAAGTTTCAGGCGATTCCGAGAAATTTATTTTCTGCACACAAAAAAACACCACGGTAATTCTTCTAAAAACAGTGTCAGTTCAGGGTAGTTCCAATTAAATCATATAAAGTGCATCAAAACCATATAAAAATATTGTAAACATAGGTAAATATGGCATGAATACTTCATAAATTATCGATACATTGGAGACGTATCAGCATCCCAAGCTTAATTCTTACTCATTCTCGAGTAGGTAAATGATAAAAAATAATTTATGAAGTGTGAATGCTAGTATAGTGCAAAAGTTTTATAAATGATAATTTCAATCACCTTTTGTAGCATTGTTATATAATAAACAGTAGCTCATTTCTCATACAACTTCCCATGATGAAGTAGCAAGCTATTCACATGTCAAAGTATAGACCATAAATTTTCTTGAAAACCAACAAACTATGTTTTCAGTCATCAAACAATTACAATTCATCTTATTTTCAGGAAGGGTCTATGTAAGAGCTTTAATTTAGCAAATTCCACATACTCACCTATTATTTAGTCTTCCATAATTGCTGACACTCAAAGCATATTTTTTAGAACAAACAGTTTTAGTCAAACACATAGGAAGATGGGGGTTTAATGTTTCGCCTCCCAACTTATTTATCACAGGGATAATGTCAACAATAATGAATCATGATCACCTATATTCAACTGGATATATGTGCCTGGATCTTTCCCCACCACATGATGCTTGCCAACTAAAGAATTAATAGATTGGAATGGGAATGAACATTGTTGACTCTTGCATAAAAGTAAATATAGAAAAATACATAAAAGTAAAAGATAGGCCCTTCGCATAGGGAAGCAGAGGTTGTTATGCGCTTTTTATTTTTCGATGTGCAAACTCTTGATGGAAAGTAACATCACTTTATATTGCCCCTTGTGATAGCAACCTTTATTATGTAGTCCATCGCTTTTATTTCTTCACCATCACAAGTTCATACAAAGCGTATTTTTCCTTCCAATAAAAGATCATACATATTTAGGAGCATTTTTCATTGCCTTTTGCACCGATGACAACTTACTTGAAGGATCTTATTCAATCCATAGGTAGATATGGTGGACTCTCATGGCAAGAAATTGGGCTTACGGGTTTTTGGATACACAAGTAGTATCTCTACTTAGTAAGATTTTTTGGCTAGCAAAAGATCCTAAGCAAGCACCACATGTTAGAGGATCCATGACAATATAAATTCTATGTGAATATAAACAAACATAACCAGAATATTTTGACGCTCTATTAAATGACATAATTCATATACTGGACGCAAAAGTTTCTGTTTTTGCAGAGAATCAAATCAACAAGTATCCACATATCCCAAAGGCTTTACTTGGCACATTATTTAAATAAAAGACACAAAACATTATTACTACAGTAGCTTAATCATGTGAACACATAAAAACATAAACTAAAAGTGTTGGGTTGTCTCCCAACAAGCGCTTTTCTTTAAAGCCTTCTAGCTAGGCATGATGATTTCAATGATGCTCACATAGGAATAGTATTTGAAACATGCAAGGGAGCATCATGAATCACATGGGAAGCACATTTAAGTCTAACCCACTTCATATGCATAGGGATTTTGCAATCAAACAATTTATTGTAGCAAGAACTAACTTGCATAGGAAGGCAAAACAAGTATGACTTCAAAACTTTGAACACATAGGGAGGAAAGTTGATATGATCGCACTATCTACAAGCATATGTTCCTCCCTCATAATAATTTTTAGTATCATCATGAAGAAATTCAACAATATAACTACCACATAAAGCATTGTCTTCATGATCCACAAGCATAGAAAATTTATAACTGTCGCCATAAGCAAACTTCTCATACATAATAGTGGGAGTATCATAGGAGACTCAAATACTATAAATTGTTTCCACATTAAAGTAGCAATGTTCAGAAAAAGGGTACTCATAATTATGAAAAGTTTTATAATAATAATCATCACCACTTTTTATAACATAAGTATCATCACAATGATCATCATAAGTAGTAATTTTGTTCTCATCATACTCAATTTGATCATTCAAAGTAAGGGGACTAAAAAGATCATCTTCATTAAGCATAGCATCTCCAAGCCCGGGACAAACATTAACTGCATAAAATATACTCTCAAACATGTCATTCTCATCAAGCATAGCATCCCCAAGCTTGGTACAAACATTAATTGCAGCAAATATATTCTCAAACATGTCATTCTCATCAAGCATAGCATCCCCAAGCTTGTGGGCCTGCATATCATTAGCATAATCACTCTTATGAGCAATATTAAGAATGGCACAAATAGTATAACAATTATTATCACCATAATTTTACAAGTTGGTGCCAAAAATATTTTCAAGATTATAAGTATCATTATCTTCTCAATCATAACTATCATGACAAGTAATAGGCATAACAACATCATAAGGTGTATCATCGTCCTCAATACTATGTGATTCATTCTCAACAATGATAGGAGCAACATTATTTGGGAGAGATACCTTTTTACCTCTACTTTTCCTTCTATTCTTCTTCTCTGCCACATCATGTGTGGGTTTAATGAATTTGCCCGAGCTATTTATTAATGAGATTGGTTGGATAGGAATCTCCTTCTCGTCACCCGTTTCATCACGAGAGACAATAGGAGGGAAAGTGGAAATATTTACCCTTTCATTAGTAGTACTTTTAAATTCTATTGATTTTTCTGTATTTCTATAGTTGGCAATATAAGTATTTTCATTAAAATTTACTACGCAAAACATATAAAGTTCATCTAGACTAGTTTCAAAATAGTATGTGAATAAGAATGCTTTCAAACCAATGGTTTTTTCAGTCAACTCTTCACACCCCAAAAATAAACAAAGTTCATTATAAAGTTCAAGGGTGATCAAGTTATTACAATATTTGGTCATGATTCGATTATGAAAAAGTATGCATTGAAAATTAAGATGACCAACCTTATTGCAAAGTTCACAAGTAATGGGATGAAGAGAGCATAATTTCGTAACAAATTCATCTATCCCATTAAGCCACCAATTGTTTTTCTCATGTTTATGCTTCTTAAAAAATCAATCATCCCTAGAAGGCATGTCTTCACAAACTTTATGCACACCACAAAAAATGACATGCTTATAAGAAACAATTTTGTCATGACCAATGCAATCATGCTCATCATTCAAGGATTTAATGTCAAACATTTATTAAATTCTTCTTCTAACACTTTGGCACAATTTTCTGGTCCATCATTTTCACGAAAGACATTATAGAGACGAAGCATTTGAGGCCACCTCAATTCCAAAAAAAATTGTAGTTTTATTTTATAAACCAAACTAGTGATAAACAAGAAACTAAAAGATTTAATTGCAAGATGTAAATATATACCTTCAAGCAGTCACCTCCCCAGCAACGGCGCTAGAAAAGAGCTTGATGTCTACTACACAACTTTATACTTGTAGACTCTCTTGGGCCTCCAAGCGTAGAGTTTTGTAGGACAGTAGCAATTTTCCCTCAAGTAGATGACCTAAAGTTTATGAATCCGTGGGAGGTGTAGGATGAAGATGGTCTCTCTAAAACAACCCTGCAATCAAATACAAGAAATCTGTTGTGTCCCCAACACACCCAATACAATGGAAAATTGTATAGGTGCACTAGTTCAGCAAAGAGATGGTGATATAAGTGTAGTTTGGATAGTAGAAATAGATTTTTATGATCTGAATAAATAAAAGCAGCAAGGTAACAAGTATTAAACACCGAGAAAAATGGTATATTAATGCTTGGAAAAAAGGCCTAGCGTTCATACTTTCACTAGTGCAATCTCCCAAGAGTACTAACATAATTGAATCACATAACCATCCCTCAATGTTCGATAAAGAATCACTCCAAAGTTCCTATCTATCGGAGAACATAAGATGAAATTGTTGTAGGTAGTAAACCACCTCAAATTTATCCTTTCCGATCAATCTATTGGGCTATTCTTATAAGTGTCACAAACAGCCCTAGAGTTTGTACTAAAATAACACCATATGATATGCATCAATCAACCCTAATGTCACCTGGATACTCCAATATTACCACAAGTATCCATGTGTTAATTATCGACATGCATCAAACAATTCCAGATTCATCATATTCAATCCAACATAAAGAACTTCAAAGAGTACCCCAAGATTTCTACCGGAGAAAGTAAGATGAAAATGTGCATCAACCCATGTGCATAGACCCCTCCATGTCACTGGAATCCGCAAGTTGATAGCATAACATATATCAAGTGAATCAATAGAATACCCCATTGTCACCACGGGTATCCACATACAAGACATACATCAAGTGTTCTCAAACCAAAAGTATTCAATGCAACATAAAAAAATCTCAAAGGGAAAGACTCAATTCATCACATCAAGATAGCAAGGGAACAACACCATATGATCCAACTATATTAACAAAGCCTATGATACATCAAGATCATTGTCGGTGTCAAAACTGGCAGATCTCGGGTAGGGGGTTCCGAGCTGTGAGACTAGAATCGATGGTAACAGGAGACGAAGGAGACGATGTTTACCCAGGTTTGGGCCCTCCTAGGGAGGTAATACCCTACGTCCTGCTTGATTATATTGATGGTATAAGGGTTATAGAGTTGATCTACCTCGAGATCGAATAGCTAGACCCTAGATGAGTTGTCCTCTCTACAACCTAAAACCCTCCGTCTTATATAGACGCCGAGGATACCTAGGGTTTACACATGGTCGGTTGCACATTACAGGAAAAAAACACGCCTATCTACTCCCGATAGCTTGGAGGATACGCCACGGCTTCTTGAAGCTTCCACCCTGGCGACAGGGCCCTTGATCATTCATTACTCATCCAGCGGCCCACATAGTCCGGCCCATAAGAAATAGGTCAGCTATCCGAGGACCCCTTAAACCAGGACTCCCTCAGTAGCCCCCGGACTAGCCTCCAACGCCGAAGTATATCCGGACAATCTTGTACGTCGAAGTCTTCGGCTTGTGAGGCTAGTTCCTCCATCCCATTTTGTTCGGCAATCATCTTGTCATTGGCGAAATCCCAAGCGTCATGAGCTCGCGGGGTCCATAGTAATTAGCGTTTCTCGACTTTCGCGCGTCGCGGGGAGATGAGTGGTTCAGCAGCTTTTTACAAAACTGCCCCTCCCACAAAGGAGGCACCACCCATTTAAACAAACTGAATCGTGGTTCAAGCCACATCTTCCTTCTTCCCCATCAAAAAAACCTCCAGCGAAAAATCACCACCAAACATGGCGAGCGCCCCCAGCTCTTCCTCGCACCCTTACGGCTCCCGTCCCGGGGATTGGAAAAGCTGCTCCGTATCCCTCCTCCGACTACGCAACCTCGAGACCCAAGGGTACCTTCCTTCTTCAGATCTGGCAGCCATCCGTGCTGGTTTGTCTTCATTCAACGGCGAGGTTTTCACGGAGAATTCCCCTAATCCACAAAAAGGGGAGCGCGTTTGCTTTGTGCCCTTTCTCCTGCGGGGTCTCGGGTTTCCCATTCATCCATTCTTGAGAGGGCTATTGGAGTTTTATGGAATCCAGCTCCACCACCTCACCCCAGGGTCTATTCTGCATATCTCGGGCTTCGTCGCCCTTTGCGAGATGTTCCTGGGCTGCGAGGCACACTTCAAATTGTGGAGGAAGTACTTTTGCCTCGTCCCTCGCACTCAAGACAAGACAATTCTTGAGGTCGGAGGAGCCAAAGTATGCCGCATAGCGGGGACGGGATATCCCGTGGGAACGCCGAAGGAGTTTGAAGAATGGTCTTCAGAATGGTTCTACATCGAGGACGTCCCCCTATTTGATCCAACTCGGAGGGGTTTGCCCGAATACTCTGACGCCCCTTTGAAGAAAAGGTACAACTGGCGTTCGAAGAGCCTGTCCCAAGAGGACAGCGTTGAAGTGCAGCGCTTGGCAGCACGTGTGAGGGTACTAGCCCATCACAAGCTGACCATGATAGACATCATGGCCGCCGCTAGCACCCGGTGTGTTCAACCTCTTCAACATAGGACACACCCCTTGTGGCGTTACAACGGGACAAGCGATACTACTCGCTCCCGAAGACTGGGCCCTGCCGATCAAACAACATTAGCCGCCGCCCTTGCCGACCTATACAAAGGGGAGCAAGGAGATTTTATTTGGCGGTCGACCAAGGAGGGATACTAAAGCCATAATCCCATCGAATGGGTGAGCCTTTCAACCTCGTGACCACAATTTGGGTTTTTAATTTGTCCCTTTCTTAACCGAAGCCTTTAACTTTATGTGAACAGGAATGGAGGGGCTTCATCGAGACAGTTAACTATCCGGCCCCCAGCCCAAGGACTATTCCCGTGATGACGGTCCGGGCTTTCATGATGACCCGGATCTGTCAACAGAGCTCGAAGACGGGGTCTTCTATCAGGAGGGCCTCGATGGTTCCAAGGTGGCTATCATAGCCGATTACCCCGGATCTTTCTCTTCCCCTGCGATAAGCAAGAAGAAGAAAAACTCATCACACAAAAGGCAAGTATCCTCCAACAACCCAAACGCGTCGGCTCCCACACCCAAGCGCCGTCGGTCCGCGCGACACACATCAGCAACGGCATCAGTGCCTGGACTGAAAAGCAGCAGGGATCCGACAAATGAGCCGGTCATGGGAACGACCCCGTCTACACATTCATCCCAAAGGTACTTTGTTCGATCGTTTGATTTATTTACATGACTGATAAAGCCTCACAAGAGACCTTATGTTGAAATATTTAGGCAAAGAGTTCAGCCATCTCCCGCCGAGGATGTCGCCAGGACGTCCGGCGGTGCTCAAAATTCCAGGCCTTCCACTCAGGGTGAACCTGCTGCAGAGGTTCCAGTGCTCAATCCGGCCCCTGCTGATTCCGGTGACGCTCTGTCCGTCACCAGATCCAAGGTAGGAAGCGCCATGAATCATCGGCGGCGACAAGAAGCCCTGCATCATCCAGCCTTCTCCGAACAAGAGTTCGGTGCTCTACGCACGGCGGACGCGCACATTGGTGCTGCCCGAGCTGGGTTTGGGGAGGCCATGAAATTGATATCGTCTAGCCTGCAGGTGAGTAATCGGTTATTAGAGTCCGAACACTTGTGTAAACCCAGTAGCCCCCGAGCCTTAAATTGGTCGAAATGACCAAAGTAAGGATCCTTGTATTGTTTTACTGCTAACGTAGGCCTCGAGGCAGCAGAGCGAGCAACTGGCCAAGGAACTGGAGGCCAGCCGAACACAGGTGGAATCTATGAAGGCCGAACTAGAGCAAGTGAAGAGGTTTACTCAGGAGGCACACGGTGAGTATATCTGCTTTGCTGACATTAGTATATTCCCATGCTGACGCAAGGGTACTTTGTAGCAGCTGAATCAATAGGACAATTGCAAAGAGATTTGGACGCAGCCCGAGAGTCTCAGCGGTACGCCGAGTCCCAGCATGAGGCTGGCTGTTGTGTTTTGCAATGACACCGGGAAGAGAAAAACCGCCTTGAGGCGGAGAACAAACAGCAGGCCAAAGAAATTGAGAGTTTAAAGACTCAATTGGCCCATGCCCAAGGAGAGAACCAGAAATTACAGAGGGGCATGTTCGGTAAGTATGATTCTAACATCAGAGGGTACTTCTTATAAATGAAGCATAATAGGCATGCCTTGGCTCATGTATAGGTCTCCTAACTGGGTGACCCGAAGATGAAATCGGATCCTACCGGGGAAGCATCCTGAAGGAGCTATCCACCCTTCATGAGGGGGCTCAAAAAGCCATGAAGAGTATGGTAAAGGCGTTATGGCCCGCCGAGCAACCTTCGGAGGAGATGACCAAACTAATCGATCGATTCAAGGGAGCCCGAACTAGATTCGAGCTGTGAAAGACATCGGCTTGTCGAGAGGGAGCACGAGAGGTGTGGGCGATGATCAAGACCCTTTATACCGGACTTAATCCCGAGCGTATGGCTCGGGTTGGGCCAGTAGGATGAGATGGACAAGAAGTGCCGCTCCAACTGGTATACGACCAAGTGATGCCTGCCACCCGTCTTTCACAAGAAGATTGCTCCCTAGACACCATAATCGACAATCTGGATCAGCAGCCAGATGTGTGATTATATGTATCTATGTACTAATAATCAAGGAATTGCTCCGTCTGTGTTGTAAACTTTGTCTTAACCAGCCATCGGCTTCAGCCTCCCACGCTAAGAGCTTTGGAGTGTTCCTTGTAAATTATCACCCTAGAAGAGTGAATTATGCTCGGGGAACCAGGCAATCCGGCCATTTGGTGCGAACAGACAGACAGCACAGAGGGAGATATGTTATATTACTGCTTAGCGTAAGAAACATCTTCCGAAAAAAATAGTACCTCTATCGATACCTTTCTTCAGGGTGCTACGTAAATCGTAGGCAGAAGGCCGTATACTATTAGTATGCGACTAAGGGCTTTTGTGAGAGAAGAGGCCCGAGTAATGGTCATAATGACCATAGTCTTATTGCTTGATTCCATCGTAGCTGATCAATTGTCTGCTGAAGATAGCTAGCTTTTGGCTTCACCCGTCTGAGGTACGTATCCGGATGACCCGGTCGTAACAATCGCAGAGGTGCTCCCTTTACCCTCTAGCCGAACAATCGGGAACGTAGAGGGTAAGCACAGGAGCGAGGCAACCCAGCTTGGCAAAGTCTTAGTTCGAATTGATGCATAGGATGGCGTAAAAACGACAAAGGAAAACATGCGTACACAATAAACATGAATAAGTGATTATAATATAAAAGCCTTGGCGTCGGAAAGAAGCCCCCAGGTGTTGTGTTTGGATTTAACACTTAAGGGAGTAGGCCGAAAATCTTAGTACAAGATCGGTTGAGCCGAACATAGATTTGGGAAGAAAGGGAAAAAATTCAAACCTGTCAAAAAATCAAGGTTGGAGGGAAAGTAGAAAATAAAGAAGTAGAGAGAAAAAGGGAAAGAGTGTGATGACACCAGTTTATCTGTAGAAGCGCCAAAGACGAGCTGCGTTCCATGGGTTTGGTTCAAGGCGGTTATCTGACGGGTTTCGAAGACGATAAGCCCCTCCCGCGAGTACTTCGTCGATTATGAAGGGGCCCTCCCATTTGGGATTAAGTTTATGCTTCTGCTTCTCTGGAAGTCATAAGACGAGCTCACCCACGTTGTACGCTTTTGCCCTGACCTCCCTACTCTGGTAACGTCGAGCCTGCTGTTGGTAAAAAGTCGAGCGAGCCCGAGCTATGTCGCGCTCACCTTCTAGGGCATCCAGGTCGTCCTGCTAATCTAACTCGGCTTCCCTTTCCTCGTACATGCACACCCATGGTGCGTCATGAATAATGTCGCAGGGGAGGACTGCTTCTGCCCCATAGACCATGAACAACGGTGTGTATTCCATTGATCTATTAGGGGTGGTACGCAGGCCCCATAGAATGGAGTCGAGCTCCTCAACCCAATGACAGTCGGACTCATGAAGAGACCAGACCAAACATGGCTTAATGCCGCTCATAATCAGACCGTTTGCTCGTTCGACTTGTCCATTGGTCTGCGGATGATAAACCGATGCGTAATCGAGCTTGATACCCATTTTTGCGCACCAGTCTTTGACCTCTTCGGCCGTGAAATTGGATCCATTGTCCGTTATTATACTGTGCGGAATGCCGTAACGGTGTACCACACCGGATATAAAGTCGATTACTGGTCCGGACTTGACTGATTTGACAGGCTTTGCCTCTATCCATTTGGTGAACTTGTCAACCATGACCATTAGGTATTTATTCTTCTTGGTCCCCCCTTTAAGGGGTCTGACCATATCCAGCCCCCAGACCGCGAAGGGCCAAGTAATCGAAATAGTCCGAATAGCTGTTGGGAGCATGTGACTTTGATTTGCAAAAAGTTGACACCCCACGCAATATTTGACAAGTGACTGGGCGTCCGCCCGAGCTGTGGGCCAGAAAAACCCAGCCCGGAAGGCCTTGCTTACTAAGGCTCTTGCTGCGACGTGATGACCGCCCATCCCTGCGTGGACTTCGGCTAAGAGTTGCCGTCCTTCTTCCTCAGATATGCACTGCTGTAGTATTCCGGTGGTGCTCTTCTTGTATAACTCACTCTCGTGTACTTTGTAGGCTTTGGAGCGCCGAACTATGCACCGCGCCTCCGTCTGATCGTCGGGGAGTTCTTTGCGAAGAAGGTAGGCGAGGAAGGGCTCGGTCCATGGTGCGATTACTGCCATGACCTCATGAGCTGAGAGCGTTTTGTCCGTTACGGAGCCGCCGATGATTTGATCGTCTGGTTCATTTATAAGGGGAACAACCTCATCCGCGCTAGTTAGATCGGCGCCCTTATGATCGTCCTGCCAAACCACGGATGGCTTAAAGAGCCGTTCCAGGAAGGTGTTTTTTGGGACAGGGTCGCGTTTGGCCCCCATGCGAGCCAGTATGTCAGCGGCTTGGTTGTTGTCTCGAGCGACGTGGTGAAATTCCAGCCCCTCGAACCGTGCGGATATCTTGAGGACAGCGTTTCTGTATGCCGCCATCTTCCGGTTTTTGGCATCGAATTCGCCGTTGATTTGGGAGATGGCCAAGTTGGAGTCTCCCCGTACCTCCAGCCGGTGTATGCCCATTGATGCTGCCATCCGAAGACCGTGTAGTAGTGCTTCGTATTCGGCTGCATTGTTGGAATCGGCATACATGATCTGCAACATGTATCGAACGTTGTCACCTGTGGGGGATGTGAGAATAACTCCAGCCCCCAGTCCGGACAAAGTTTTAGATCCATCGAAGTACATTGTCCAATGGAGTATGTACTATATTCCCTGGGGAGCTCGGCCTCTGTCCATTCGGTGAGGAAATCTGCCAGCTCCTAAGACTTAATAGCTCGTCTTCGCTTATAGGCGATTTCAAATGGAAGGAGCTCAATAGCCCATTTAGCTATTCGGCCGGTGGCATCCCTGTTGTCGATTATATCGTTCAGGGGTACTTCGGATGCCACCGTGACCGAGCACTCTTGAAAGTAGTGTCTGAGTTTCCGTGATGCCATAAATACTGTGTAGGCTATCTTCTGGTAGTGCGGGTATCTGGACTTGCACTGCGTTAGTACTTCTGACACGTAATAGACCGGTTTCTGTATCTGGAATTTGTGTCCCTCCTCCTCTCGTTCGACGACGAGCACCGCGCTAACGACTTGGTTGATAGCCGATATGTATAATAACATGGGTTCACCAGCGCCTGGTGCTGTGAGTATGGGATTGCTTGCCAGGAGTATTTTGATTTCTTCTAACGCAGCCGCTGCCTCATTGGTCCACTCGAAATTGTTGGTCCGTTTCAGCAGTCTGTATAGCGG
The DNA here is from genome assembly GCA_039707655.1 of Elymus sibiricus. NCBI lineage: Eukaryota > Viridiplantae > Streptophyta > Magnoliopsida > Poales > Poaceae > Elymus > Elymus sibiricus. The sequence goes on from CM077671.1 coordinate 511,457,796, forward strand.
TAAGGCCTTTTCCCCGAGGTGGGAGATAAAGCGGCTTAGCGCCGCCACGCAGCCAGCCAACCTCTGTACATGCTTTAGCTCTGTGGGAATTGCAAGTTCTGATAGGGTGCGGATCTTAGCCGGATTCGCTTCTATTCCTCTGTGGGAGACGATGAATCCGAGCAATTTACCAGCGGGAACTCCGAATACGCATTTCTCCGGATTGAGTCGTATATCGTACTCGCGTAGGCTGGCAAAGGTTTGCCTTAGGTCGTCGATCAACTGGCTGACGTGTTTGGTTTTGATTACCACGTCATCCACGTATGCCTCGACTGTTTTACCTACTTGTTTAGCGAGACAAGTCTGGATCATGCGCTGGTACGTAGCCCCATCATTTTTTAGCCCGAAGGGCATCGTGTTGAAGCAGAATGGCCCATAAGGGGTGATGAATGCGGTTGCCGCTTGATCGGATTCCTTCATTTTAATCTGATGTTATCCGGAATAAGCGTCGAGGAAACACAACGAGTCGTGTCCGGCTATGGCGTCAATAATCTGGTCTATGCGTGGTAGGGGGAAAGGATCCTTAGGGCAGGCCTTGTTGAGGTCTTTATAGTCAACTCACAGTCGCTAGGATTTATCTTTCTTTGGTACCATAACCAGGTTTGCCAACCATTCGGGGTGCTTAATCTCCCGAATGAATCCGGCCTCTAGCAGTTTGGCTAATTCCTCACCCATAGCTTGTCGTTTGGGCTCGAAAAAGCGGCGCAGAGTCTGCTTGACAGGCTTAAAGCCTGCGATGATGTTCAGACTATGTTCTGCCAGCCGCCGTGGGATTTCGGGCATATCAGAAGGGTGCCAGGCGAAGATGTCCCAGTTTTCTCGTAAGAATGCTTGCAGTGCTTCATCCACTATTGGATCGAGTTGAGCTCCGATGGACGCGGTCTTGTTGGGGTCTGTCGGGTACACCTAAAATTTCACGATTTCCTTTGCCGGTTTAAAGGATGTGGGTTTGGGCCAGGATCACATCATCCTTGTCTACTGTTGACCGAAGTGCGGTCAGCTCTTCTGCAGCAAAGGTCTCAGCTAGAGCCTCGAGGGCAAGCGCTGCTGTTTTGTTTTCGGCCCGAAGGGCTATATTCGGATCACTGGTGGTTGTGATAACCCCGTTTGGTCCTGGCATTTTAAGTTTCATATACCCGTAATATGGTATAGCATGGAATTTTGTGAAGGCGTCATGTCCCAACAGGGCATGGTAGCCGCTGGGGAAGGGCACGATGTGGAAGAGGAGTTCTTCAGAAAGGTAGTTTTCGGGCGTGCCGAACACTACGTCCAGGACGATACATCCTGAGCAACGCGCCTCTTTCCCCGGAATGATCCCCCGGAAGTTAGTGTTGCTATGTTCGATGCGAGATCAGTCGAACTGCATTTTTTCCAGGGTATCTTCGTAGATCGGGTTTAAACCGCTGCCGCTGTCCATCAGCACTTTGTGTAACCTAAAGCCATTGATGATGGGGTTCAGGACTAGTGCGGCCGGTGAGTGACCAGGAAGAATGGTTGGTCGGTCAGTATGTCCGAAGGTAATGGGTGTGTCTGCCCATGCACTTGTTGCTGCCACATGATAGACCTGTTTGAGTTCTTTAAGAGCTCTTTTCCTCCTATTCCTTGAGGGGAACATTTCGTAGATCTTCGGTGTTGTATTCTGGTGGCGATGTGGAGCGCCTATTTGGCAGTGATGCCTCGAGAATTGCTTCACCGCTTTTTGCGACTTGCTTGATGACCCAGCAAGCTCTAAGGCTGTGAGTCGGAGCTGTGTTCAGCAATACGGAATGTATAGGGCAAGGTTTATCCAATAGTCCATCAAGGACGGTATTGACCCCTGGAAGGGGCCTGTTTCTCTTTTCGGCGGGTTCGAGTCTGGCTGGCCACTTTGGAGGTATCCGCTTTTTCCGATCTCCTCGAGGGTATTCGGTAAAGGTTGGTTCCGAAAACAGTCGTTCGGCTTTCCAAGAGCTTTCCATGGCACAATATTTTAGTACCAAGTCTGACAGCTTGGTGAAGTCGCGAATGTGCCGACGAGCCAGGGCGTTGAGAATCCCTTCATCATGGCAGTTGCGGTTGAAGGTTGCCATTATCTCTTGATCACTGAGGCCCCGTACTTTGTTTTGAGCGAGGAGGAGTCTGTCCCGGTAATGATGAACCGACTCGCCTGGTAGCTACATAATGTCCGGTAAATCCGAAGACTTGGGCTCTTCTGCGATGCTTGAGTGATCGGCTTGGGAGGTGGGTGGGAAAAGATTTGACTCCATGCCACGGTGGGAGTTCAGAATCACGGACTCTGAACTGTGTGATGGATCAGGGACCGATACCGGTCTGTTTTCGGAGTGAACTCCAGAGTCTAGGTTGTAGGCAAAGTCTCAGTGATCGAAGACTGGAGTATAAACCGTTTTTAATTCCGGTCACTGGGGGGACGAGCCCCCAGCCGGACACTCGACGGTGGCGACAAGGTGGGTGACCGTGGGGATGTGAATCTCCCTATCGTCGGGTTTAAGCCCGAGCCGGTCATAGACTGGGATCTGGTCATCAGCCATACGCATGGTCTCAATCCGATCGAATAGCTCGTTCAAAAATGAGGCGATGGTAGGATGCGTGTCGCTGAGGCGAGTGGGGTCGGTATGCGGCGTTGCAGTTCCGGAGTCGCACGAGAGCAGACCTGGGTCCTGTTTAGCCATGGTGGATCCGGTCACAACGACCGGATTGGGCTGTCCAGCCAGTCCGGGGATAACGACCTCATCATCGGAGGCGAGGCCCGATGTCTTCAGCGTCGAGGCGTCGGGATCTGCGGGCTCCTCCGTGGGAGTTGAGGGTTCTATCAAGATGAGCTCTCCCCGTGAATTAGTGACGAACTCTAGGGTTCCGAACTTGATTCCTTGATCGGGGGAAGAGTTTCCAATCTGGCCAAGGTGGCCGATCGGATAAGCGTGCGACGAGACATCGCCGCTTGCGAGGATCTGATCCGGGGAGAGAATCCCCTGTGTGCAGATCTCGTTGCTTGTGACAAGGCGAGCCATCGATTCCTTTGGCGATCATAGCGGAACTCTCAATGAAAGCACCAATGTCGGTGTTAAAACCGGCGGATCTCGGGTAGGGGGTCCCGAGCTATGAGACTAGAATCGATGGTAACTGGAGACGAAGGAGACGATGTTTACCCAGGTTCGGGCCCTCCTAGGGAGGTAATACCCTACGTCATGCTTGATTATATTGATGGTATAAGGGTTACAGAGTTGATCTACCTCGAGATCGAATAGCTAAACCCTAGATGAGTTGTCCTCTCTACAACCTAAAACCCTCCGGCTTATATAGACGCCGAGGATACCTAGGGTTTACACATGGTCGGTTGCACATTACAGGAAAAAACACGCCTATCTACTGCCGATAGCTTGGAGGATACGCCACGGCTTCTTGAAGCTTTCACCCTGGCGACGGGGCCCTTGATCATTCATTACTCATCCAGCGGCCCACATAGTCCGGCCCATAAGAAATAGGTCGGCTGTCCGAGGACCCCTTAAACCAGGACTCCTTCAATCGTGCCATCTCAAGAACACGAGAGAGAGGAGATCAAACACATAGCTACTGGTACATACCCTCAGCCCGAGGGTGAACTACTCCCTCTTCGTCATGGAGACTGCCATGATGATGAAGATGTCCTCTGGTGATGATTCCCCATTCTGGCAGGGTGCCGGAACAGGGATCCAGATGAGATTTCTTTGGTACAGAGGCTTGCGGCGGCGCAGCGGAAGTTCTAGGTTAATTTTCGAGGGGTTCTCTATTTATAGGATTTTTCAGCGTTGGAATCACGCGAGACGGAGTCACGGGGTGTTCCCAAGGTAACAGGGCGTGCCCTAGGGGGTGACCGCGCCCTGTTGCCTTGGGGAAACTGGTGGCCCCCCCTCCGGTGGTTCTTCGATCCAGTATTTCTTATATGTTCCCGAAAAAATCGTCAAAAAGTTTCGGGCGATTTCGAGATCTTTTCTTTTCTGCACAAAAACAACACCACGGTAATTCTGTTGAAAACAACGTTAGTTCGGGTTGGTTCCAATTAAATCATATAAAGTGCATCAAAACCATATAAAAATATTGTAAACATAGGTAAATATGGCATGAATACTTCATAAATTATCGATACGTTGGAGACGTATCATTGCTCCATAACATACATCTCGCTCCCAGCATCGGTGGTCCCAAATTTAGATTCGAGCGCCTCCCACAAATCCTTGACAACCCGCAGATGTAAATATGCGTCAACCAACTTATCTCCGATCACACTAAGAACTGCTCCGAGAAACACGACGGTGGCCTCCCTGAACGCCTTCTCCTTATCAGGAGCAATTGTTCCCACGGGAGTAACACCGACGACCCTGAACATGTTCATAGCCGTGAGCCATAAGGTGTTTTTGGTCTGCCAGCGCTTAAAGTACGTACCGGTAAACTTATCCGGTTTCAGTGTAGCGGCAAAGCCATGGGCCAAAAATTGCCTACACATATTAGGTTTTTGAAGTGTTGAGTAAATAGGCAATTTCTTGATTAAATTAATCCACGAGTAAATCACTAGCATGACATTAACAGAAATAAGGCATACTGAAATTTAATCACACAAGCATATACTACGCTAACAACAGATGCATCTACTGATAACGCTAGTAGTGCTACAACAGAAATAAACAGGAGCGGGATAATTAAACGTGTTATATCGTCCAATTGGCCAGTTGGTCGTAGCCGCGGCAGTGACGGCGGTAGCCTCCTCGCCCGTCTTCTTGTCGGCTTCGAGCTTCTCAACGATGGACGATCGACATCGGTTGGCGAATACATGGTGATGACGAAGACGACACGGACGTAGAAGAAGCAGTCGAACCAAGGCAAGCAGTCGCGTATGACCGCTCCCCAAAAACCTAACCGCCCCTCTCCCGTACAGGATACAGAGAGGCGGGGTTGCGGAGGCCTGCTCTCTCGTCAACCGTGTACGTGGTGAACGGGATGGAGTCGGCGGCGGCAGCAGCAGCGAAGGAACGATAGGGGCGGTGCGCGTGGAGCAGATGTGATCTGTTCTCGTGGCGGCTAGGGTTGGCAGACGCCTCACATATATGCGCGCCTGGGTGGAGAGACGTTGGCTGGACCCATATCCAAGTCGACAACAGCCCAAGATCCGACGTCTCGGATCGTGGCGCGTCTGTTACGGACTCTCTGTTCCTGACGGCAAAAATAAGCACATATATATGAGCACGGCTCGGCTCAATCCCGCAACCCGCGGCGCGTCGTGGCGGGGGGACGGAGGAGGAGTGCGCGAGGGTCACTTCTCTTCTCAAGCTCCAATAGAATATGGAAGAGAATCCCTTATAAAGATATTCAACTCCTCTCCAACTTCCGGGGTGATACTAAACTTTCCACCACTCCTAGTGCCATATAACCCACATGGACCCTTGTAGATTTTCTGAAATTGCTAAATGGGCCCTAATCCCATCTCATTCATATTTCAACTTGCATAGTACATAATCTAACTTTTCCTTTGAAACAGAAGAAAGGGATACGGTTTACAACCGCCTAACAGTTTACTAGTGCAGAATAGTTTTATTTTACTGATCATAAAGAAACAGTTCTTCATTCAAACAGACGAAAGAAAAACAGGACAGAAACACCGAAAATCCATTTCTGAGCCCAGGCTCATCTGCACCCCCGCTGAGTAAAAAAAATCAAAACAAATTCAAAAAATTCCAATTTTTTTTGGGTGGTAGATATTTTCATGCGTGAGATTCGCTCCAATTTTTGTATCATTTGAACATCTGAGAAGCTCTCGGCAAAAAAGACAAATTACCCGACACAAAAATTGAAGCGGACCTTACGCATCAAATTATCTACCACCAAAAAAAAAATTGGAATGTTTTGAATTTTTTAATATTTGTTTTGATTTTTTTACTGAACGGGTGCAGATGAGCCTGGGCACCAAAACGCTGCACTCCACAAACACTCGAGATTTCGCTGGCTCGCGAGACAGTAGAAACTGAAAACGATCCAGAAAGCCCGCCAGTGCGAAACAGCAGCAGCTTGACGCAAGAAGCGTCATATATAAGACCTTTTTCTGAGGCCGAGCAAGCTACGAGTCCTTTTTGGGCCGGCCTAGCTATTCAGAGGGCCCACGTTATTTTGTTTCTACGACGATAATAAACAAACTCTCGCCCTCTCATCACCGTATATGAAGAAGAAAAAACAAATCTGGGGTTGCTGTTCTTCTTCCCCACTGTCGGCGATTGGTTTTCCGCCGCCGCTCACCTCAAAGAGCGTCGCCGCCTTCCGCGCCCGGCCATCGCCGTTCCCTTCCCCGCTGTGCGCAATTCCGGCCAGGTATATGTGATGAGCATACTCCCAGTCCCATCCCATCCATGCTTGCTTAAACTGCACTGACGCCCAGATCTGAATGACTCCACTTGCTCTGTTATGTTATTAGTAGGACAGTAGGCGTACTATTAGACTAGTAGTAAATCTAATTGTTTTTCTTTCATGTCCATTGCAGTTCTGAATGGGGAACATCCTCAGTTTCACAGCTGCAGCTGCAGCTGCAGATCTGAATGTCCATCCAGATCCAGGGCAACTGTGCCAAGGCGTCGGCGGCAGCAGCAGAACTGCAGTCCATGAGCTCGAAGGGTTGAGCATTCTGGCTTTTAGAGCTTTATTATGCCAGCACATACAACGGCATGAAGCGTTCCGTCGAAACCGGACAGCCAGCGGCCAGTTCCAACTGCTGAGCATTCTGCTTTGCAGAGACATCCATGCCAAGGGAATAGCGGCCGGCGATCGGTTTAAACTGTGCGGCATTCTCATCTGTGGACTTATATCCGACTGCATCATCCGTCACGACCCAAAGGAACAGAGGAAAATCCAAAGAGGAAGGAGCAGCGGAATAGCGAGCCATCGGTTTGAACCGCTGATCGTTCTGGCTTTCAGAGCTGCATCCGAGCACATACGGCGACATAAAGCGTTTGTTCGAAAGCGGATAGCCAATGGCCGGTTCCAGCTGCTCAGCATTCTGCTCTGCCGAGCCATCCATGCCAAGGGAATCGTAGCGAGTGATCGGTGTAAAATGTGTGCCATTCTGCTCTGTGGAGTTATGTCCGACTACATCCGTGACGATCCAAAGGACCCACCGACTGATGCGCTTCGAGACCTTCCAGAGGTACTTTGTCAAAATCCTGTGCTCCAGCTCGTCTCTTGGTTGTAGATTACTGATTCTACTTGCCTGCAACTATCATTTTGCTGCAGGGCTTACTTTGGACAATTTTTTCGAAGTTGCCTCTAGATGCGGCTGTTAGGACCAGTGCTGTATCAAGGCAATGGAGATACTTGTGGACAGATTGTCCTAAACTGAGTTTCGATGGAGATACAATATGCGGCAACAAAAATCATGGGAAACAAGTATATACTCCCCTGTTCATTCACATTGTTAATAGGGTCTTGGAACAGTGCCGTGGCAAGTTGGTTGAAGAGCTCGCAATCAAAATTGAGCTGAACTGCATGTTGGTTGGATATCTTGATAGTTGGGTCCGTTTCGCAGTATCATCTCGGACAAAGTCACTAGTTCTTGATTTAGCACCAGAAGAACGTCAACTTGTAGGACGCGATGATCGCTACAGATTCCCATTTCACCTTTTAGACAAGGAAAGTATATGCCGTCTGCAGAAAATACATCTTAGTTTTGTAGATTTCCTGCCACCAATGCACTTCAGGGGCTTCCCTAACCTACGAAAGCTTGACCTTAACTTAGTGAATGTGAGTGGGAAGGATATTCTGCATATGCTGTCAAACTGCTGTAACCTAGAGTGGCTGAGTATTGTTAGATGCCATCTCAATTGTGAACTAGAGGTTAACTGCCCACTGCCTCATCTGCTATACTTGAAAATTGCGTTCTGCAATATAACAAGTATAGCGTTCGATGCAGCGAACCTTGTGACTTTTAAATACAAAGGAAGTGCTGTGCCTATTGACCTCAGTAAATCATCAGAACTGGTATCTGCAGACATATGGTTTGCTAGAGTCACTTTAGGGCACGCTATTGCTGTACTTGCTAAAGTGCTTACAGGTGTGCAACATCTGACCCTTAATACGGCCTGTAAACCACAAAAGGTTTGCTCTTGAACCATCCTTGGAAGTCATGGACTATCCCTTCATAATTACCGCGTCATGACCTTTGGTTTTCTATCTTTCAGATTCCCCGTTTGATGCATCACCGATGTGAGTTTTCTCAGATGACATATTTACAGTTGAGGTTGGTCTATGTTGAAGAATTTGATATCTTATCTCTGATCTCTTTTATGAGGTGTGCTCCTTTCATTGAGAAGTTAGAGCTGCACGTAAGTACTCGTATTGGATTCTTCTTGGTAGTCCATACATTTCTTTTTAGCACTATTGCATTACAGCTTCTTTCAAGGCACTAGGCATCTCATCATACAATGGACGACGGATTAGTCACGAGCCTTCTCATCATACTCTGTTTCTGGTTCAAATTTGCAGTTTTGTTTCCCTGGTTACGTGCGTTTGGCACAAGAACTTGAACCTATCAGGAAGCTACCGGAGCATCCGTTCAACAATTTGAAGAGTTTACATGTCACAGGATTTAAAGCGTGCATTGGCCAAGTTGAGTTCCTTTCGCACATGGTGGAAAATGCCCCTGCATTGGAGGTTTTAAGTATAGATAATTCAGACAAATATCCCCTAGAAGGGCGTGAAAAGAACACAAAAACTGTTGTTGACTTGCTCCATAGAATTGCTAGAAAGTATCTTGAAGGAAATATTTCGCCCAAGTGCACCTTAATATTACTTTAGGAGATCTGTTGGTGTAGGGATGCACACTGTATATCTAGTTAGGGATGGCAAATCTGATGAGGCAGCATTATTGTTTACTGCTATGTAGACTTGTGCATTGTGACTTGGTTCTGCATGGGGCATTATAAATATTGAATGGCATATTTCCCTTTGTATAAAGCTGCTATTAGCCCTAGTTGTTATAGATTTTTTTTTTCTCATCTCGCTGTCTCCTCTCCCATGCTATCGAGTGTGATGCTGGGTGTTATCTGGTTGCCCAAAGCATTTCCGCGTAACCAGTAACGAGTAGCCTGCTTCTGTATAATCCTTTTTTTTTCTCATCTGCACTTTATTTGTAGGCTGCTACACAGGTAACTATGAAGAAAAATGTTTGATTGTTTTATTGTGCAAATTTGTTTGCACATTAATTATTTATTACTAATAGGATGGCCACTAATTTGGAGTGTAATTTCTGATGTATGCACTAACTGCCGACCCTACCGGCAGCATCATGGAATTTTATATGAGCTATGAAAAAAACGAAGTTTGTTATTTGGCAGATGAATTGCAGAAGTACACTTAGATTTTGTCTGGTTTTGTAACAGTTATCTTCTCAGTCCCTTGAATGCCCCTCTCTCAACATACAGGGCTCCAGATTCACCATTTAATCTCCTACCAGAAGCACAAAGGCCTCCTATCATTGTGGATTGTTATATTGTGTTCTCTAAATTACATAGAGCGGAAAGAGGAAAATGATATAAGATATCTCTGTGTTGATACTACATAAACATAGCTATGATTCATACTGTAGGGTAACGCAGCAGAAAACAAAAAATTTCCGACCTACGTACCAGCCCAGGATCACTATGGAGACTGCATACAAGGTTTGATCTTTTTCGTTACCGACTCGTAGCGCAGCGGAAGTAGAGTCGATGACGATCGGCGGTGCAGATCCCCGCAGCTAGGATTTTACAACCTTCCAACCGCGAGGATGTACTCCCTCGTTAGCTCACCGGACGGATCTTCGGGCAGCCCTTCGGGAGGCCTCAGGACAGTCCCTCGGATAGTCCCACCGGACGGATCCTCGGACAGCCCTTCGGGAGGCCTCTGGACAGTCCCTCGGATAGTCCCACCGGACGGATCCTCGGACAGCCCTCCGGGAGGCCTCTGGACAGTCCTTCGGATAGTCCCACCGGACGGATCCTCGGACAGCCCTCCGGGAGGCCTCTGGACAGTCCTTCGAATAGTCCCACCGGACGGATCCTCGGACAGCCCTCCGGGAGGCCTCACTGACAGCCCTTCGGGCGGGTCACTCGGACAGCCCTTCGGGAGGACCCCCGAAACACGGACAGTAACTCGGACAGCCCTTCGGGAGGCACTCTCGAACTAAGACCGAAACTACGATCTCTCTACAGAGTTGCACACATACGGTGTCATCTATCCGGCAGGGCTTCGCCGTCCAGAACTAGTTCCCACCGGAACCCAGACAGCCTTTCGGCTCTACGAAACTATTTCGCTGGGAGGGAGAGAGAAGCCAGAAATGTCATGGCACTTGTATGTGAGAAGGAGTGAGTGTGGAGGCAGCCCCTCCACCTCTATTTATAGGAAATCCAAGGGGTAGGGTTTCTTAGCCCCCAAGCCTTCTAGAAACCTTTTGGGAAAATATCCCAAAAGGTGACTTTTCCATAAATATCCCAAAAAGCACTTTCACTATTCACGACGACATTTTTCAGCGTCCGGTCGAACTGAAAATATTTATGTGGGCTTAGAACATTTCCAGTACCCACTAAAATAATTTTCAATGCGATCCGGAACAATTCCGGATTAGTGATTTTCATCTGCGAAAAGCATCCGAAGCGGTTCCGGCAGCTCCAAAACATTTCCGGTTTTTCTTCCGGAAAATTCCCAGAAGTTTCCAGAATGATTCTGGCACCCTCCAAAAATTATCAGGCATGTGCCGAAACCAATTTGACTTAATGGTATCCCCTGAAACAACTTTTCAGTTTTACCGAAACTGTTCCGGTGTTCTCTCTGCGGAACTTTTCCGCTGTCCGAAACTTTTTCGGTGATTTTCTCTCAGACTCCCTGTCTAGTATTCAACAGATAGATGACCCTTAAGCGTGTGACCCTATAGGTTCGGTGAAGCATAGACATGTCCCGGAACCCCTTCCGATCAATGATCAACATAAGAGCCATGGACACCCATATTGACCCCTATACCCACACGAATGAATATTCGAGTGAACCTCCAGTTGCCGTGTGCTATTCCTGTTGCTTCGCGATATGTTACAAATCACTAAGCCAACGAGGTAACTGGCATAGTGGACAAGGTGTTGATCCACGGGGATGCCAACATGTCTCACCTCGGGTATTTGTAACATATCGCGAAGCAACAGGAATAGCACATGGCAACTGGAGGTTCACTCGAATATTCATTCGTGTGGGTATAGGGGTCAATATGGGTGTCCACGGCTCCGATGTTGATCATTGATCGGAAGGGGTTCCGGGTCATGTCTATACTTCAACGAACCTATAGGGTCACACACTTAAGGGTCATCTATCTGCTGAATACTAGACAGGGAGTCTGAGAGAAAATCACCGAAAAAGTTTTCGGACACTGGAAAAGTTTCGGACAGCGGAAAAGTTCCGCAGAGAGAACACCGGAACATTTTCGGTAAAACTGAAAAGTTGTTTCAGGGGATACCATTAAGTCAAATTGGTTTCGGCACATGCCTGATAATTCTTGGAGGGTGCCAGAATCATTCTGGAAACTTCTGGGAATTTTTCGGAAGAAAAACCGAAAATGTTCCGGAGCTGCCGGAACCGCTTCGGATGCTTTTCGCAGATGAAAATCACTAATCCGGAATTGTTTCGGATCGCATTGAAAATTATTTTAGTGGGTACTGGAAATGTTCTAAGCCCACATAAATATTTTCAGTTCGACCGGACGCTGAAAAATGTCGTCGTGAATAGTGAAAGTGCTTTTTGGGATTTTTATGGAAAGCACCTTTTGGGATTTTCCCAAAAGGCTTCTAGAATGCCTTAGGCACTAAGGAAGCCCCCTTGGGGGGGTCCCCCATGAGGGTGGCCGGCCATGGTGGTGCTCCTTCATGGAGCTCCACATGGCACACCTTTTTCCCTTTTATTCTTTTATGTATGACATAAAGTAGGGGCACTTTGGTACTTTTGTATGCCAATTTTGCCCCTTGGCTTTCCTATAAATAGAGGTGGAGTGGGCAGCCCAAAAATCATCCTTGCTCTCACATACACAAGCCATGCATGATCTGGCATTCTCTCTCCGTCCCAGCGAAATAGTTTCGTAGAGCCGAAAGGCTGTCTAGGTTCCGGTGGGAACTAGTTCTGGACGGCGAAGCCCTATCGGATAGATGGCACCGTATGTGTGCAACTATATAGAGAGATCATAGTTTCGGTCTTAGTTCGAGAGTGCCTCCCGAAGGGCTGTCCGTGTGACCGTCCGAGTTTTGGAGGTCCTCCCGAAGGGCTGTCCGAGGGACAGTCCGAGTTTCGGAGGTCCTCCCGAAGGGCTGTCCGCGACACCGTCCGGGGGACTGTCCGGCCGCCTCCCGGAGGGCTGTCTGCGGGACAGATGAGGGTATACATCCTCGTGGTTGGGAGGTTGTAAAATCCTAGCTGCAGGGATCTGCACCGCCGATCGTCATGGACTCTACTTCCGCTGCGCTACGAGTCGGTAACGTAAATGATCAAACCTTGTATGTAGTCTCCATAGTGGTCCTGAGCTGGTGCGTAGGTCGAAATTTTTTGTTTTCTGCAGCGTTACCCTACATCTTCATAGCTCGTAGGTTCACTGGTGTCTAACAACATGACCTCCAAGACAGGATTGTCGTACCACTCAGGGGCGGTATGATTCCTTGTCGACCTACGAGGCTCGGTAGTAACTTGATCCGGAGTGTCATGATCATCATCATTAACTTCCTCTTCATTCAGTGTAGGCACGACAGAAACATCTTTCTACGTAGTGCTACCATCCAACTGAAGTGACGGTTCAATAACCTCATCAAGTTCTACTTTTCCTCGCACTCAATTCTTTCGAGAGAAACTCTTTCTCAAGAAAGGACCCGTTTTAGCAACAAACACTTTGCCCTTGGATCTGAGATAGAAGGTATACCCAACTGTTTCCTTAGGGTATCCTATGAAGACACATTTGTCTGCTTTGGGTTTGAGCTTATCAGGTTGAAGTGTTTTCACATAAGCATCGCATTCCCAAACTTTAAGAAATGACAGCTTACGTTTCTGCCAAACCATAATTCATACGGTGTCATCTCAACGGATTTAGATGGTGCCCTATTAAATTGAATGTAGTTGTCTCTAATGCATAACCCCAAAATGATAGTGGCAAATCGGTAAGAGACATCATAGTACGCACCATATCCAATAGAGCACGACTACGACGTTCGGACACACCATCACACTATGGTGTTCCACGCGGCGTGAGTTGTGAAACAATTTCCACATTTGTCTTAAGTTGCATACCAAACTCGTAACTCGGATATTCACCTCTACGATTATATCGTAGACATTTTATTTTCTTGTCACGATAATCTTTAACTTCACTCTGAAATTGCATGAACTTTTCAAACATTTCAGACTTGTGTTTCATTAAGTAAATATACCTATATCTACTCAAATCATCAGTGAAGGTAAGAAAACAACGATATCCACCGCACGCTTCAACACTCATTGGATCACATACATCAACATGTATAATTTCCAATAAGTCACTTGCCTGCTCCATCATACCGGAAAACGGGGTCTCAGTCATCTTGCCCATGAGGCATGGTCTGCATGTCTCAACCAATTCAAAATCGAGTGAGTCCAAAGATCCATCAGTATGGAGTTTCTTCATGCGCTTCACCCCAATATGACCTTAGCGGCAGTGCCACAAGTATGTGGTAATATCATTATTAACTTTGCATATTTTGGCATCTATATTATGAACATGTGTATCACTACGACCGAGATTCAATAAACCATTCACATTGGGTGCATGACCATTGAAGGTATTATTCATGAAAACAGAATAACCATTATTCTCTGACTTAAATGAATAACCGCATTGCGATAAACACGATCTAATCATGTTCATGCTCTATGCAAACACCAAATAACATTTATCCAGGTTTAACACTAATCCCGAAGGTAGAGGGAGCGTGCGATGGTGATCACATCAACCTTGGAAACACTTCCAACACACATCGTCACCTCGCCCTTAGCTAGTCTCCGTTTATTCCGTAGCTTTTATTTCACATTACCAATATTAGCAACTGAACCGGTATCCAATACCCAGGTGCTACTAGGAGTACTAGTAAGGTACACATCAATAACACGTATATCAAATATACTTCTGTTGACGTTGCCAGCCTTCTTACCTACCAAGTATCTAGGGTAGTTCCGCTTCAGTGACCGTTCTCCTCATAATGGAGGCACTCAGTCTCGGGTTTGGGTTCAACCTTGGGTTTCTTCCCTGGAGCAACAACTGGCTTGCCATTCATGAAGTTTCCCTTCTTGCCCTTGCCCTTCTCGAAACTAGTAGTTTCACTAACCATCAACATTTGATGCTCCTTCTTGATTTCTACCTTCGTGGTGTCAAACATCACGAATAGCTTAGGGATCATCTTTTCCATCCCTGTCATGTTTATAGTTCATCACGAAGCTCTAGTAGCTTTGTGGCAGTGACTTGGAGAACTATATCAATCACTATCTTATCTGGAAGATCAACTCCCACTTGATTCAAGCGATTGTAGCACATAGACAATCTGAGCACATGCTCACCGATTGAGCTATTCTCCTTCATCTTGCAGGCAAAGAATCTTTGAAAGCACATTTGCTCCCTTGGTGGTTTTGGTAATTAATAACAACATATATGTCATTGAACTAATGTTTCCACTAAGTATATTTCAGGAAAAGTGCAATGATGGGTTGGCAAAAGGATTGTGGAGAAACCCCTAGATGCAAGGAAATGGATTGGCAAAGCTTCAAGCAAGAGGACTCTACATTTTACTTTGTGAGAAATCACTTTGAGTCCATAGGAAAGCCAATACTATTAAAAGGGGGTAAGGTACTGTTGGTGAACAAGATGCTAAGTGATAGTCACCAAAAACACCCACAAGCTCTTCCACAAAAGTCTGTCCAAAGCCAAATATCCAAAAATCGGTGCAACCAACAAATTCCACTCGGTGCCACCGATTCCCAAACTCAAACAGACCCATGCCAAACCCTAGCACATCGGTGCAACTCATTCTACTTCGGTGCCACCGAGTTTAGGTTGCCAACTTTCTGTTTAGCCATTTTCAGTCTTCGGTACCACCGAGTTTTACCAGTCGGTCTCACCAAGTTTTTGGAAAAACTCTCTGGATAGCCATTCACAAGTATCGGTACCATCGGGAATTGTGAATCGGTGCCACCGAGTTTCTGGACCAACTCTCTGGTAAGCCACGGTCAAGAATCGGTACCACCGAGATGTGAATATCGGCATCACCGAGTTGTGCAATCTGACCGTTGGTTACCTAATCGGTACCACCAAGAATTATATATCGGTCTCACCGAGATTCAAAAGTTACTGCCTTTTGGTCACTTCGGTACCACCGAGATTCACACATCGGTGTCACCGAGTTGGTCACTTTAGGTGTAACGGTTGGATTTTTGGGGATGCCTATATATACCCCTTCACCACCACCCACTCGAAAGAGAAGCACTCAGAACTATTCCATACTTGCCCCATCATATTTTCTGAGAGAGAGCCACCTACCCTTGTGTTGGGATCAAGCTATTCCATTCCTACCATATGAATCTTGATCTCTATCCTCCCCAATTTGCTTTCCACCAAATCAATCTCTTCCACCATGCCAAATCTGTGATAGAGTGATTGTGTGTTGAGGAGTCTATCATCTTGAAGCACAAGAGCAAGGAGTTCATCGACATTGCCGAGCCTATTACCTTTTGGAGGGTGGTGCCTCCTAGATTGGTTAGGTGTCGCTTGGGAGCCTCCTACTTCGTGTGTTGGAGTTGAACCAAGAAGTTTGTACGGGCAAGGAGATCACCTACTTCATGAAGATCTACCCATAGTGAGGCTAGTCCTTCGTGGACGTAAGCCGTTATGGAATAGTCATGGTTGCTACTTCGTGGACCCTTATGGGTGGAGCCCTCCGTGGACTCTCGCGACCGTTACCCTCTGTGGGTTGAAGACTCCATAAACCTGGATGTACGATAGCACCACCTATCGGAACCACGGGAAGAATCTTCGTGTCTACAAATTGTGTTTGATCTTCCTCCCTATCCTCTACTATACATGCTTGTTATTACTTTCCGCTGCTATACTCTTAGACATGCATGTGTAGGGTGTGCTTGACTTGCTATCATTGCTAAAATCTGCCAACACTTAAAATTGGGAAAATGTAGAATTTTTATTTGGTCAAGTAGTCTAATCACCCGCCCTCTAGACATACTTTCGGTCCTACAAATGGTATCAGAGCTTTGGTCTCCATTGCATTGGTCTCACAACCTAGGAAAGTATGGCGTCTAGTGAGGGAAATTATCACCATAGAGGTCCGTACTTTGATGGCACTACTTTTGCTAGTTGGAAGCACAAAATGAAAATGCATATTCTTGGTCATAACCCCGCCGTTTGGGCTGTTGTTCGTGTTGGCTTGCAAGGTGAATTCTTTGGTGATGGAAAGGAACCGGATCGTGAAGCGACCGCGGATGAGTTGAAGATGTTGCAATACAACGCTCAAGCATGTGACATTCTCTTCAACTGCCTATGCCCCGAAGAATTCAACAAAATCAGTCGTCTTGAGAATGCAAAAGAGATTTGGGATACTTTGGTTGATATGCATGAAGGTACCGAGTCCGTGAGAGAATCTAAGTTGGATGTTCTTCAAAGTCAGCTTGACAAGTTCAAGATGAAGGATGGTGAAGGAGTCGCAGAGATGTACTCTAGGCTAGCTCTCATCACCAATGAGATTTCCGGCTTAGGAAGCGAAGAAGTGACCGACAAATTCATCATCAAGAAGATACTTAGAGCTTTGGATGAGAGATACGACACCGTGTGCACATTGATCCAAATGATGCCCAACTACAAAGATCTCAAGCCTACGGAAGTCATTGGAAGGATTGTTGTTCATGAGATGACATCAAAGACAAAGAAGAGCTTCACAACAAGTCTAGCGGTGCTTACAAAGCCACAAGTGATGCTCCCGCAACTTCAAGCGACAACCTTGTCACCAATGAAGAGATAAGCCTCATGGTCAAGAAATTCAACAAGTTCTACAAGAATAGAGGCAAAGAACGAAGCTCCAACTCAAGATACGAAGAAAAGCGTTCGTCAAGTCATGACCAAAACTGCTACAATTGTGGGAAGCCCGGACACTACTCCAATGAGTGCACGGCTCCCTACAAACGAAGAGAATGGTCACCTAGAAGACGAAGCTCAAGGAATGAATCACCTCAAACAGAGAGAAGGAGTAGAGATGATCGTTATGAACGAAGACCCTCAAGGAGAAGTAGGGACTCGGAGAAGAAGGACAAGTACACCAAGAGCTACACAAGAATAATACATCAAGCTCATGTTGGTGAATGGGTTTCCGGCTCCGACTCCGACAACAACTCCGAGATAAGCTATCACTCCAACTCCGACTATAGTCAAGATGAAGGTGTTGCCGGACTTGCACTAGTGACTACCAACTCCTATGATCTATTTGATTCACCAAATGAAGGGAGTGGAAGTTGCTTCATGGCTAAAGGCCCCAAGGTATCACACCCCGAGTATCTTGATTTTGATAGTGATGAAGATGACTTACTTTGTGATGATGACTTGCACTTTGAAAATACTAGTAATGTTAGTCAAAATGAACTTGATAATTCTCATGCTAGCCAAGATAAGTTGTTTGATGATGATAAGATGAAAATAGAACAACTAACTAAAGATTAAACACTCTTAAGTTAGCCCATGAATCTACTCTCGAAGATCATAGAGAGCTTGTAAGGACTCATGAGAAGCTACGCTTCGAGAAGCTCACCTTGGAGCAAGAGCATGAGTTTCTTAAAGCTATCAATGACGATCTTCTAAAGAAGACTTCATCTTATCTAGCCAAACGATTACTCTTGTCTACATTCATGCCACAAGTTAAATCTAGACAAACTAGTAACAAAGGCAAGAAAGGTTCTTCATCTAGTAGCAACAATAAAAATGCTAAATCTAATGATGTTGCTTCTAGTAGTTCTATTGATTCCACTAATGATGATTCTCTTAGCCAAGTTACACTTGAGCAAGAAAATGCTTTATTGAAAGGAATTATAGAGAAAGGTATCTACAAGAGTCTTGCTGGGTGTAAGCAATTTGAGGAAATTGTACGCAAGCACGGAGGATACTGGAAGAACCATGGCATTGGCTACTTCAACGCAAATGGAGTTGAATGGGAAGAAGGTCAATACCCCAAGCCAAAGTTTGTTCCTCAAAAGGAGAAGTATGAACATACTCTCCCCAAGGGAACAAGCTTTCAAGATGACCTTCCACCACAAGACCACAAGCTCAAGGGAAAGAACAAGCTTCAAGAGGATATTGACTCATATGAAGATGAATCCCAAGCTTTGGTGGAGTGGGTTCCCAAGGCTACTTCAAGCTCAACTTCTACAAGGGCCACTTCAACACCAAGGATCCCCATCAAGTTGATGTGGGTCCCCAAGAAGAAGAACTAGAGAAGTTCTTGAGGGGTGACTCCGTCAATGAAATACACTCACATTCATTATTGGCAAGGACTAGTTGCAGTCAACATCAACATCATGCAATAGTTCAAGGAGTCACACATTTCCTCAAAAGGTGAGCAAGGGACAAGGTAATCAACAAATCAATGGACATCATCACATATGCTTTGCACTCCATGTCCATAGATATCCTTGTATTTGTCTCTTGTGTGTTGGGACTAACCCATGTAGGTGATAAGAGTAAGGAAACAACAAAGATGCTCCCAACTCATGGTGATCTTCATCAACCTTGAGCATCCACCACTACCTCACCAACATGAAGTCTTCTACGACAAACCCAAGGTCAGTTTATCCCTCCTATGGGGGGATGTCACATCAAGGGGGAGCTTTACTCTAAGACTTGAGTCAAAGCATCTCATAGTATGTGACAACATTAAATGCTTTATGTAAAAGTGGTAACCCCACTTGTGCTTAAACGATGAGTATGACCTGTGATCAAGTATTCTTACTTGGCTCCTAAGTCAATATACTCATATATAGATGACTCCGTCATCGCCAAAATGCTTGATAGATGCTAGTATGTATGTGCATGTTTGCCATGATTTCATTTGACATCTTATTGTGTGAGCATGTTGGTCTGCATTTATTTATCCATTCGAGGACATCTAATACTTGCTATTTGGCTTTTGATTTTTCTTTTACCAATTGGATGGACAAGAATGCCTAGGACAACTCTCTAGCTATCTATGCTTTCTTGTCTCATATTCCATTCTTGCTGCATCACAAAATTTGAACAAGTACTTTACGATCCCTCTGTGTGAGGAGCACTCAGAGTTCCGCATCGACAAAGGACTGACCATTAAAACCTCCCAAGTGCATCTCAGTGGAACCAACCCAAAATCTTGGTCTCACCGAATGCCTAGGGTTGATCTAGGTTTTCAATCTCGGTAACACCGATTCCTTATTCTCAGTTACACCGAGTTTCCCTGTCAGCTGACAGTTGAGAAACTCAATGGCACCGAAAATTTCGAACCGGTGTCACCGACAGCGAAGGGTATATTACGTGGCAGACCTAACTTTTGAAATTCAATCTCAAGAGTCCATTTCCTCCAACCCTAATCTACCGCTCCGGACCCCTTGGTCGTCGCCCTTGTCTCCCCGTGTGTCTCTGCCGCTGGGAATCGCCACCGCCGACAGGATCTTCACCGCCGTCGTCGCCTTAGCGGATCCTTCACCAAGCTAGGGTATGGATCCGGCCCTCCTTGCACTCCCCGTCCGATTCATGCGCATTGGAGTTACTTTTATCGATAATCCACCATTTGCAAACTTTCCTATCCTCTAGAAATCTCATTAGATTAGCGAACGGAAGATTTTCAGTTTTAGTCGTCTGCAAAACCGAATCTCGGTGACACCGAGTCAGAAAAATCGGTTCTACCGATTTTGTTTTTGTACTACTGAGGACAGTCTCGGTGAAAGCGAGTGGCAATTCTCGGTATGACCGAAATTGCTGCCAAGTTTCTATAAAGAGCTCTATGTGTCTCTGTGGTACCGAAACTTTTGACCCGGTGACACCGAAATCCCTTTTTTGCTGACAACTATATCTAAGGATTTCTCTATTCAAACCTTTGAAAATGTCTGCATTTTGTGATGACTCATCCCTTCCACTCTTCTACACTCTATTCACAGGGTCAGAAATGTCTGCTTCAGATGACAGTCAGAATGATCTCAGAGAGCAGAGTGTTGACATGAGTTCAGGCACTAGTCCTGAGAGGAGCTATGATGATGTTCCTAGTTCTCCTGATTTGCCCAAGGCTGCTACAAGGACAAGGAGGAAGCTCAACTTAGATGAGGAGGATGAGGACTTCATCCCCGAGGAGCTGCCCAAGAAAGATGATGCTGCCACTTCTTCCAAGAAGAAGAAAGCTATCAAGGAGTATGCTAGCTCAGAGACAGTGAGAGCACCAGAGAGCTCTAGGGCAACTATGATTGTTGAGCCCCCAAAGAAGTCTATGCCTAAGAAGGTAGGGGAGAAGAAGAAGAGAGAGAGGACAAAATTTGTCAAGGCTAAAGTTCTTCCATCTACTCCAGAGTATCTAGATGAGGAAGAAGAGGAGGAAGAGCCAGTTGTCAAGGCTCCTCCTAAGAAGAAGAAGAAGCTTATGGCAGATGCTATGCCCAAAACTGACACATCCAAGAGCACCAAGAAAGCCCCTAAGAAGGCTGCTGCTGCTGAAAAACCTAAGAGGTTCTCCAGAGAGATACCAGCTTCCAGCAAGAACAAGACCTCCACTTTCAGGGAATCTGAGGATGATAATGACATTACAGCTTTGATGTAGCTCAGACCACACCTTCTAGAGCACAATGCCAGCCATTTGCTTGCTGAGGACATGAAGAAGAGGAAGGACTCGGGTCTAAGGGAATGGAGAGCTATTGATCCATATGCTCAGAGGAGGAAAACAGTTGTGGACTACAGGTTTTATACCAAGGAGCAACAAGATTTCTATGAGACAGTCTTGCTTGATAAGAGCCCAGCTGTGAGTGACATGAGATATGTTGATTGGAAGTACATCAAGGCAAATCAAGACAACTTCCCAAGTGTTCAAGACAACTTTCACTGCATTGGCTTAGATGAATTTGTTGGCAAAGAATTCACTGCATGGAACGATGAGATGATCATTTAATTCTACTCCACTACTCATTTCTATGGAGATGGTAGGATTGTGTGATGACTGAAGGAGCAAGGTATGAATCAACTATTGAGGAATGGGCTGCCATCTTAGGAGTCCCAAAGGTGGAAGAAGGAGATCTGGATGTCTATTCTGAATCCAAGGAGAGACACAATGCTATGGCTAACATGTACAATGAGATCCCTGCTGCTCATGTGAAGTCACACCGGCTAGGATCCATCTACTTCCTCCAGGCTGGTCTCCGCACCATGAACACCATTTTGAGGCACACCTTGATGCCTAAGTCTGGAGATGAAAAGATGATTAGAGGCTATTCCATCAACATGCTGATCCATCTTGATAGACACACCAGGATAAGAATGATGGACTTGATAGTAGAGACTGTGATGAGGGTTGCTGCTGATCAGAAGCGCTCATGCTGCTATGCACCCTACATTCAGATGCTCATCAACTCCAAGCTGGAGGAGCACATCTTTGCTCTTGACAGGCCACACTTGCCCCTACAGCCAGATCTTGAGGACAACATAGTGGTGATGAACCCAGATCATCACACCTCAGCTGCAGCACAGGCAGAGGCAGAGATAGCTAGAGCCACTAGTGCTCAAGTCCCTAGATCCAGGAACGAGCAAATGGATCTTTTGATCAACATAGTTCAGGGTATGCAGAAGGATATCAAGGATATCTTGGAGAATCAACATAGTCCTGTGAGGATCATGGAAAATATGATCAAGACACTCAATGACAAGGTGGATGGGCTGACCAAGACCATGAATGAGCTCAAGAAGGAAGTTGATAGCGTGCCCAATCCTGACACTACAGATGATGAGGATGACTCTCCTCTCAGACTAGGCACTCAGTTCACTACTCAGGCTAGATCAACCACAGTGCCAGCTACAGAGTTGAGGCCTTCTTCATCAGCACCTGCTACAGCCTCTTCAGCTCCATCAGCTCCTCCAGTATCTCCCATTGCTACACCAGCTCTGTCCATGACGTCTGCTGAAGTCTTCGTCGACGCCGTTCTCTCGACTCCTTCATCGACTATTGGAGGAGCTCAGCCCCAGAAGGACGATTAGCTATATACCTTTGATCTTTTTGGTAACTTGTTGCCAAAGGGGGAGAAGATGTATATAGATCTTTAGGCTTCGAGTGAGAGAGCGTTGGTTTTTATCGTTTTTCAAACATTTGATCTTTTGGTTTGCTTGTGTTAAAACTTTGGTGTTTGATCATACACTTGATGCGTATTGCTACTATTTCCTATCAT
Source organism: Elymus sibiricus (assembly GCA_039707655.1). Taxonomy (NCBI): domain Eukaryota; kingdom Viridiplantae; phylum Streptophyta; class Magnoliopsida; order Poales; family Poaceae; genus Elymus; species Elymus sibiricus. The sequence goes on from CM077671.1 coordinate 511,480,311, forward strand.
TATGATGCTTATGAGATGGTTATTCACCGTTACTTGTTTGTGTTGTGCTATGATGTTTATTCTTATTATTCTCGCACACCACCAAGTTGTATGTGACATGAAAGAGTGCCCTATGTACCTAATCGATTATGCATCTGCATTCAAACGCAAATTCAAAATAATGCACAAATTTAGGGGGAGCTCTTTCTTATCACATACTTCTCAAAGCAACGATTATATTTATTGATTATATCATATGTCGAAGCTTTGATCTATATGTTGTCATCAATTACCAAAAAGGGGGAGATTGAAAGCACATTTGCTCCCTTGGTGGTTTTGGTAATTAATAACAACATATATGTCATTGAACTAATGTTTCCACTAAGTATATTTCAGGAAAAGTTCAATGATGGGTTGGCAAAAGGATTGTGGAGAAACCCCTAGATGGAAATGGATTGGCAAAGCTTCAAGCAAGAGGACTCTACATTTTACTTTGTGAGAAATCACTTTGAGTCCATAGGAAAGCCAATACTATTAAAAGGGGGTAAGGTACTGTTGGTGAACAAGATGCTCCACGTGCACAAGTGATAGTCACCAAAAACACCCACAAGCTCTTCCACAAAAGTCTGTCCAAAGCCAAATATCCAAAATTGGCGCAACCAACAAATTCCACTCGGTGCCACCGATTCCCAAACTCAGACAGACCCATGCCAAACCCTAGCACATCGGTGCAACCGATTCCACTTTGGTGCCACCGAGTTTAGGTTGCCAACTTTTTGTTTAGCCATTTTCAGTCTTCGGTACCACCGAGTTTTGCCAGTCGGTCTCACCGAGTTTTTGGACCAACTCTCTGGATAGCCATTCACAAGTATTGGTACCACCGAGAATTGTGAATCGGTGCCACCGAGTTTCTGGACCAACTCTTTGGTAAGCCATGGTCAAAAATTGGTACCACCGAGATGTGAATATCGGCGTCACCGAGTTGTGCAATCTGACCGTTGGTCACCTAATCGGTACCACCGAGAATTATACATCGGTCTCACCGAGATTCAAAAGTTACTGCCTTTTGGTCACTTCGATACCATCGAGATTCACACATCGGTGTCACCGAGTTGGTCACTTTAGGTGTAACGGTTGGATTTTTGGGGATGCCTATATATACCCCTTCACCACCACCCACTCGAAAGAGAAGCACTCAGAACTATTCCATACTTGCCCCATCATATTTTCTGAGAGAGAGCCACCTACCCTTGTGTTGGGATCAAGCTATTCCATTCCTACCATATGAATCTTGATCTCTAGCCTCCCCATGTTGCTTTCCACCAAATCAATCTCTTCCACCATAGCCAAATCTGTGAGAGGGTGATTGTGTGTTGAGGAGTCTATCATCTTGAAGCACAAGAGCAAGGAGTTCATCGACATTGCCGAGCCTATTACCTTTTGGAGGGTGGTGCCTCCTAGATTGGTTAGGTGTCTCTTGGGAGCCTCCTACTTTGTGTTGTGGAGTTGAACCAAGAAGTTTGTACGGGCAAGGAGATCGCCTACTTCGTGAAGATCTACCCATAGTGAGGCTAGTCCTTCATGGACGGAAGCCGTTACGGAATAGTCAAGGTTGCTACTTCGTGGACCCTTATGGGTGGAGCCCTCCGTGGACTCTCGCGACCGTTACCCTCCGTGGGTTGAAGACTCCATAAACGTGGACGTACCATAGCACCACCTATCGAAACCACGGGAAAAATCTTCGTGTCTACAAATTGTGTTTGATCTTCCTCCCTATGCTCTACTATACATGCTTGTTGTTACTTTCCGTTGCTATACTCTTAGACATGCATCTGTAGGGTGTGCTTGACTTGCTATCATTGCTAAAATCCGCCAATGCTTAAAATTGGGAAAAGGTAGAATTTGTATTTGGTCAAGTAGTCTAATCACCCCCCCTCAAGACATACTTTCGGTCCTACAATCTTTTTGGAGGTCTCATACCTCTCAACACGGGCACGAACCTAAAATCCCAATGTCAGCTCTTGGAACATTTCATATGCTCCGTGACATTCAAAACGTCTTTGGAGCCTCAATTATAAGCCATAAAGCATGACGCACCGAACTATCAAGTAGCAATCAAAACATGCCTGTCTGATGTTCTCAACACCCACAGACGACGCTTGAGGGGTTGGCGCACCGAGCGGTGCATCAAGGACATAAGCCTTCTGTGCAGCAATGGACAATCCTCAGTTTACGGACCCAGTCCGCATAATTGCTACTATCATCTTTCAACTTACTTTTTCTCTAGGAACGTATCAAAATTCAGGGGAGCTACAACGCGAGCTAGTGATCTACAACATAATTTGCAAAGATATTTTGACTATGTTCATGATAATGAGTTCAATTAATCATATTACATAAGAACTCCCACTCAAATCAACATCCCTCGGGCTGTCTAAGTGTGACATGATCAGAATCCACCAACCCAAGTCCGATCATCACGTGAGATGAGGTGGTTTCAATGGTGAACATCTCCATGTTGATCATATCTACTATATGACTCATGTTTGACCTTTTGGTCTCCTGTGTTCCGAGGCCATGTCTGTACATGCTAGGCTCGTCAAGTTTAACCCGAGTGTTCTGCATGTGCAAAACTGGCTTGCACCCGTTGTATGCGAACGTAGAGTCTATCGCACCCGATCATCACATGGTGCCTTGAAACGACGAACTTTCGCAACGGTGCACACTCGGGGAGAACACAATTTTATCTTGAAATTTTAGTGAGGGGTCACCTTATAATGCTACCGTCGTCCTAAGCAAAATAAGATGCATAAAAGGGTTAACATCACATGCAAATCATAACTGACATGATATGGCCATGAACTTGTGCTTTTGATCTCCATCACCAAAGCACCAGCATGATCTCCATTGTCACCAGCATGACACCATGATCTCCATCATCGTGTTGCCATCGGGGTTGTCGCACCAACCATGCTTCTACTACTATTGCTACCACTTAGCGATAAAGTAAAGCATTACATAGCGCTTAATGAGTGACACGCAGGCCACATAATAATTAAAGACAACCCTATGGCTCCTGCCGGTTGTAGTATGCATCGACATGCAAGTCGGTATAAACTATTACAAAACATGATCATCTCATACATAAAATATATATCATCATGTCTTTGGCCATATCATATCACAACATACCCTGCAAAGACAAGTTAGACGTCCTCTAATTTGTTGTTGCATTTTTTACGTGGCTACTATGGGTATCTAGCAAGAACGATTCTTACCTACGCATAGCCATAACGGTGATATTCAAGTTGCCTTTTAACCTTGTACAAGGACCGCCTCTGTCGAATCCGATTCAACTAAAGTGGGAGAGACAGACACCCGCCAGCCATCTTTAGGCAACAAGTGCATGTCAGTCGATGGAACCGGTCTCTTGTACGTGGACGAGTAAGGTTGGTCCGAGCCGCTTCATCCAACAATACCGTCGAATCAAGATAAGACTAAGGAAGTAAGCAATCTGAACATCAACACCCACAAACTCTTTTGTGTTCTACTCGTGCATGTTATCTATGCATAGACCTAGCTCATGATGCCACTGTTGGGGAACGTTGCATGGGAAACAAAAAATTTCCTACGCACACCCAAGATCTATCTATGGAGATCAATATCTACGAGAGGGAGAGTAGATCTACATACCCTTGTAGACCGCTAAGCGGGAAGTGTTAAGAAACGCGGTTGATGTAGTCGAACGTCTTCGCGATCCAAATCGTAAGCCGTCCCGTGATCCAATCACGACCCGTCCCGATATAGCGCCGAACGGACGGCACCTCCACGTTCAGCACACGTACAGCTCGATGACGTCTCCGCCTTCTTGATCCAGCAAGCAAGGGCGTAGAGGTAGAAGAGTTCTCCGGCAGCACGACGGCGTGGTGGCGGTGGTGGTGGAGCAATCTCAGCATGGCTTTGCAGAGCGCTGTCGTAGATGCGTTTTCGGAGGAGAAACGGGTCTAGGGAGAGAGGGAGGGCTGCACCTATGCCTTGGGGTGTCGCTACCCTCCCTCTCCTTCTCTATATATAGGAGGAGGGGGTAGATGGAGCGCAGCCCTAGACCTTCCTCCAAGGAAGGGGGCGGCGGCCAGGAGGGAGGAGTCCTCCCTCCCCAAGGCACCTCCTAGGTGCCTTCCCCTTTAAGGTTTCCTACCCCCTAGCCGCATGGGCACTTGGGGGCTGGCCCAACAAGGCTTGGACACCCCCTTACAGCCCATGCATGTCCTAGGGGCTGGAGGGACCCTTCCGGACTCCTCCGGAACCCTCCGGATCCCTCTGGAACCTTCCGGAAGCTTCCCGGTACAATACCGGAAAAACCCAAAACTTTTCCGGTAGCCAAAATATGACTTCCCATATATAAATCTTTAACTCTGGACCATTCCAGAGCTCCTCGTGACGTCCGGGATATCATCCGGGACTCCGAACAACCTTCGGCCAAAAACATATATAACTCAACAATACTATATCGTCACCGAACGTTAAGTGTGCAGACCCTGCGGGTTCGAGAATCATGTAGACATGACCGAGACACCTCTTTGGTCAATAACCAATAGTAGGACCTGGATGCCCATATTGGTTCCTACATATTCTACGAAGATCTTTATCGGTCAAACCACGATGTCAAGGATTCAATCAATCCCGTACTCCGTTCCCTTTGTTCATCAGTATGTTACTTGCCCGAGATTCGATCATCGGTATCTCCATACCTAGTTCAATATCGTTACCGGAAAGTCTCTTTACTCGTTCTGTAATACAAGATCACATGACTAACTCCTTAGTCACATTGCTTGCAAGCTTCTTGTGACGTTGTATTACTAAGTGAGCCCAGAGATACCTCTCCGTCATACGGAGTGACAAATCCGAGTCTCGATCCACGCCAACCCAACATACACCCTCAGAGATACCTGTAGATCACCTTTATAGTCACCCAGTTACATTGTGACGTTTGATACACACAAGGTACTCCTCCGGTGTCAGTGAGTTGCATGATCTCATGGTCATAGGAACAGATACTTGACATGCAGAAAATGATAGCAATAAACTTGACATGATCAACTGCTATGCTTACGGTTGGGTCTTGTCCATCACATCATTCTCCTAATGATGTGATCCCTTTATCAAATGACAAATCATGTCTATGGTCAAGAAACCTTAACCATCTTTGATCAACGAGCTAGTCCGGTAGAGGCTCACTAGGGACACAGTGTTGTCTATGTATCCACACATGTATCTAAGTTTCCGATCGATATAATTATAGCATGGATAATAAACGATTTATCATGAATAAGGAAATATGATAATAACTAATTTATTATTGCCTCTAGGGCATATTTCCAACAAGACCGTCTCGAGCTACGACGCCTCTCTCTTTCTCTCAATGGTAGTCGGGCGTGTGATTTTGCAATGTTGTCCTCGTAGATTTATAGATTTGGGTGCGCGCCACGAGGCCCCTCCCTGTGCAGATGAAAAAGTCGTCCTCTCCTCTCCGTACGAAATTAAAATGGTCAAGAACTGAATGGTGGATAGTTTTGTCCTTTTTTTCTTTGCGGGTGAATGACATGTGGTTTCTAGAAGAACAATGCAAGTACAAGAGGCATCATCGAGACATAACCATACCGGACATCATCCGTAGGTCACATAAGTTATCGGCCGTGTTCACAATGCCCCACCTTTTTGGGTCTGGTGACAAATTATCAGAGGTAGACCGGCTTTCGCAACGACGCCTCTCTCTAGTGGTAGTCGAGCGTGTGATTCTGCAATGTTGTCCTCATAGAGTCCTAGATCAAGGCAGACGTCACGAGGCCTGATACGTCTCCAACGTATCTATAATTTTTGATTGTTCGATGCTGTTATATGATCAATCTCGGATGTTTTGCAATCATTTTATAGCAACTTTATATCATTTTTTGGGACTAACCTATTGACATAGTGCCAAGTGCCAGTTGTTGTTTTTTGCTTGTTTTTTTTCTTCACAGAAAATCAGTACCAAACGAAGCCCAAATACCATGACACTTTTTGGAGAAGTTTTTTGGGCAGAAGACACCCAGTGGGCCAAAGAAGTGCCGGAGAAGAGGGCCGAGGTGGGGAACACCCACCAGGGCGCGCCAGAGGCCCCCGGCGTGGCCTGGTGGGTGGTGCCCACCTCGGGACCCCCCTCCACCGTCTATCAGCTCTATAAATTATCAAATATTCAGAAAACTCTAGGGGAGTCAACGAAACATAATTCCAGCCACCGCAAGTTCCAGAACCGCGAGATCCAATCTAACACCATCACGGAGGGGTTCATCTTCCTCATAGGTGCCTCTTCGATGATGTGTGAGTAGTCCACCATAGACCTACGGGTCCGTAGGCAGTAGCTAGATGGCTTCCTCTCTCTCTCTCTCTTGATTCTCAATACAATGGTCTCTTGGAGATCTATTTGATGTAATGACTTTTGCGGTGTGTTTGTTGGGATCCGATGAATTTTGAGTTCATGGTCAGTTTCTATCCATGAATATTATTTGAGTCTTCTTTGATCTCTTATATGCATGATTACTTATAGCCTCGTATTTCTTCTTCGAATCTTTGGTTTAGTTAGGACAACTAGATCATTTTTTCTTGCCATGGGAAGAGATGCTTTGTGATGGGTTCGATCTTGCGGTGTTCTTTCCCAGTGACAGAAGGGGCAGCAAGGCTCGCATGTATCATTGCCATTAAGGATAACAAGATGGGGTCTATTCTTACATGAATACATCTTGTCTACATCATGTCACCGTTCTTATTGCATTACTCCATTTTTCCATGAACTTAATGCACTAGATGCATGCTGGATAGCGGTCAATGTGTGGAGTAATAGAAGTAGATGCAGAATCATTTTGGTCTACTTGTCTTGGACGTGATGCCTATATAATGATCATTGCCTGGATATCGTCATGATTATTTGATCTTCTATCAATTGCCCAACAGTAATTTGTTCACCCACCGTGTGCTATACTCATGAGAGAAGCCACTAGTGAAACCTACGGCCCCTGGGTCTACTTTTCCAACATATTGCTTTCCGATCTACTTTTTTGTTGTTTTGTTTTCAGATCTATTAATCCAAAACCCCAAAAATACCTTGCTGCACTTTTTATTTACTTCTTTTATTTTGCGTTCTTGTGAGATCTATTTGCCAAAACTATTGCAACCTAATATATATTATCATCATTGAGAGCTTGACAACCTATCTTACGCGTCGGGTTGCAAGTATTTGTTATTTGTGTGCGGGTGTCGTTTACATAGTTGCTTGATCTTGCTCTATGGATTGATACCTTGGTTTCTTAACTAGGGGAAATACTTACCGTCGCCGTGCTGCATCATCCCTTCCTCTTTGGGGAAATACCGACGCAGTCTCAAGCCACGTCAAAGGAATTTGTGGCGCCGTTGCCGGGGAGGAAGTAATCTCTTCAGCATGCCAATCTCTGGCACCGGGGAGACGTCATCAACACCTATCAGGTTCCTAATCACAAATCTCATCTCCTTGCAATTTACATTATTTGCCATTTGCCTCTCGTTTTCCTCTCCCCCACTTCACAAATTTGTCATTTTATTTCACCCTCTCTTTCATTTGACCTTTTCTCGTCAGATCTCTTGTTTGGTTGTCATCATGAGTGATTTTGGTATGGCAAAAACAGATGATGGCAGGACTCCTAATGGACGTTCTGGTAATCTGGATGCTAAAACTTTTGTTTTGGGGCAAGGGAACGCTATAGGCAAAGAAACTATCCAAGAGTTCTTCAATTGTGTTGGAAATTTAACTCTTGATGATGCTCCTATACTTAAAAGAACTAAAACCTATGCGGAAGCTATTTCAGCACTAGTTCTGAAACTCAAAAATAGATTTATCCGCACACATCCTACCTTGCAAAGATTGTTTTTTGAGCTTGATACGTCCATTTTGCATCATGATTTCCTACTGTTATTTACTTTATTTTGTTGAATAATAATCCTTTGGGGAGTGATTCTAATGCCTTTTCTCTCATAATATGCAAGGTTTACACAAAGAGGGAGAATACCGGCAGCTGGAATTCTGGACCCAAGAAAAGCACGTCAGAGATACCTATTCTGCACAACTCCAATGAAGCTAAAACTTTACGGAGATTATTTTTGGAATTAATAAAAAATACTGGAGCAAGAATCTACCAGAGGGGGGCCACCTGGTGAGGAGCACCCACCAGGGCGCGCCAGGCACCCCCTGGCGTGGCCTGGTGGGTGGTGCTCACCCAGGCCCACTTCCGGAGCCCATCTTCTGGTATATATTCCCAAAAACCCTAAACAATTAAGAGGAGGACTATCGGGACAAAGCGCCGCTGCCTCGAGGTGGAACTTGGGTAGGAGCACTTTGCCCTCCGGCGGAGCGATTCTGCCAGGGGAACTTCCCTCCCGAAGGGGGAAATCGAAGCTATCGTCATCACCAACACCCCTCTCATCTTTGGGAGGCCAATCTTCATCAACATATTCAATAGCACCATCTCCTCTCAAACCCTATTTCATCTCTTGTGTTCAATCTTTGTACCAGAACCTCAGATTGGTACCTGTGGGTGACCAGTAGTGTTGATTACCTTGTGTAGTTGATTACTATACAGTTTATTTGGTGGAAGATTATATGTTTAGATCCATTATGCTATTCATTACTCCTCTAATCTTGAGCATGATTATTATTTGTGAGTAGTTACCTTTGTTCTTGAGGTCATGGGAGAAGTCATGTTGTTAGTAATCATGTGAATTTGATATGTGTTCGATATTTTGATGATATGTATGTTGTGATTCCCTTAGTGGTGTCATGTGAACGTCTACTACATGACACTTCACCATGCATGGGCCTAAGGGAATGCATTGTGGATTAGTTATTAGATGATGGGTTGCTAGAGTGACAGAAGCTTAAACCCTAGTTTATGCGCTACTTCGTAAGGGGCTCATTTGGATCCACATGTTTAATGCTATGGTTAGACTTTGTCTTAATACTTTTCTCGTAGTTGCGGATGCTTGCGAGGGGGTTAATCATAAGTAGGTTTCTAGTTCAAGTAAGAACAGCACCTTAGCACCGGTCCACCCACATATCAAATTATCAAAGTAGCGAACATGAATCAAACCAACATGATAAAAGTGACTAGACGAAATTCCCGTGTACCCTCAAGAACACTTTGCCTATTACTAGTGATTGTTCTAGCCAGTCCTTTGCCTCAAAAGGATTGGGCTACCTTGCTGCACCTTGTTTACTGTTACCGTTACTTGCTCGTTACAAATTACCTTGCTATCAAACTATGTGTTACCTACAATTTCAGTGCTTGCAGAGATTACCTTGCTGAAAACCGCTTGTCATTTCCTTCTGCTCCTCGTTGGGTTTGACACTCTTACTTATTGAAAGGACTACGATTGATCCCCTATACTTGTGGGTCATCAAGACTCTTTTCTAGCGCCGTTGCCGGGGAGTGAAGCGCTCTTGGTAAGTGGAAATCGGTATGGAAAAAACTTATACTACGTGCTGAAATTTATTGCTACTTGCTACTATGGAGAACAATCCTTTGAGGGGTTTGTTTGGGGTATCTTCACCTCGACCGGAACTACAATTAGCTATCCCTCAACCTACAGCATCTACAGAAAATGTTACTTATGAAATTCCTTCGGGTATGGTAGAACACTTGCTTGCTAAACCTTATGCAGGAGATGGAACTGAACATCCTGATATGCATCTCTTATATGTGAACGAAATATGTTGATTATTTAAGCTTGCAGGTTTACCCAGAGATGAAGTTAAGAAGAAGGTTTTCCCTTTATCTTTGGAGGGAAAAGCATTGACATGGTATAGGCTATGTGATGATCTTGGATCGTGGAACTGGAATCGTTTGTAATTGGAATTCCATCAAAAGTTTTATCCTATGCATCTAGTTCATCGTGATCGGAATTATATATATAATTTTTGGCCTCGTGAAGGAGAAAGTATTGCTCTAGCTTGGGGGAGGCTTAATTCAATGTTATATTCAAGCCCCAATCATGACATTCCGAGGGAAGTTATCATACAGAATTTTTATGCTCGGCTTTCTCATAATGATCAATCCATGCTCGATACTTCTTGTGCTGGTTCTTATATGAAGAAGACTATTGATTTCAAGTGGGATCTCTTGGAAAGAATTAAACACAACTCTGAAGATTGGGAACTCGACGAAGGTAATGAGTCAGGTATAAATCTTGAATTTGATTGTGTTATCTTTTATGAGTACCGATACTTTTCACAAGTTTAGCACTAAATATGGACTTGACTCTGAGATAGTAGCCTCTTTCTGCGAAGCAATTGCTACTCATGTTGATCTCCCTAAGGAGAAGTGGTTTAAATATCATCCCCATATTAAATAAGAAATTAAAGAACCGATCGTAGCTAAAGAAGAAACCATCTTTTACAATGTTGATCCAGTTGTGCCTACTGCTTATATTGAAAAGCCACCTTTCCCTGTTAGGATAAAGGAACATGCTAAGGTATCAACCGTGGTTCCTAAGAGTAATATAAGAGCACCTAAACCCCTGAGCAAATTAAAGTAAAACCTAGAGTTGCTATGGTTAAAGATCTCTTGGAAGAAAATATTGATGGGCATGTCATTTACCTTTGTGATGAAGCTGCTAGAATTGCTAACCCTGATAAGAAAGATAAACATAGACCTATAGAAGGCTTGCCCGTTGTCTCAGTTAACATAGGAGATCATTGCTACCATGGTTTATGTGATTTAGGTGCTAGTGTGAGTGCTATCCCTTTTACCTTATACCAAGAAATTATGAATGAAATAGCACCTGCTGAAATGGAAGATATTGATGTTACTATTAAACTTGCTAATAGAGATACTATCACACCACTTGGGATTGTTAGAGATGTTGAAGTCTTGTGTGGGAAAGTAAAATACCCTACTAATTTTCTAGTTCTTGGTTCCCCACAAGATGACTTTTGTCCCATTATCTTTGGTAGACCTTTCTTGAGCACCGTCAATGCTATGATAGATTGTGAAAAACAAATTGTCAGTGTCAGTTTTGGTAATGTGTCTCATGAGTTTAATTTTTCCAAGTTTAGTAGACAACCTCATGATAAAGCGTTACCTAGTGAAGATGAAATAATTGGTCTTGCTTCTATTGTTGTGCCTCCTACTGATCCCTTAGAACAATATTTGCTCGACCATGAAAATGATATGCACATGCATGAAAGAAATGAAATAGATCAAATTTTCTTCGAACAACAACCTCTCTTGAAACACAATTTGCCTATTGAAACTCTTGGAGGTCCTCCTCCACCTAAAGGTGATCCCGTGTTTGAATTGAAACAATTGCCTCACACTTTGAAGTATGCTTATCTTGATGAGAAAAAGATATATCCAGTTATTATTAGTGCTAACCTTTCAGAACATGAAGAAGAAAGATTATTGAAAGTTCTAAGGAAGCACCGGGCTGCTATTGGATATACTCTTGATGATCTTAAGGGCATTAGTCCCACTCTATGTCAGCACAAGATCAATATGGAACCAGATGCTAAACCCGTTGTTGATTACCAACGGCGGTTGAATCCTAAGATGAAAAAAGTGGTAAGAACTGAAATATTAAAGCTTCTGGAAGCAGGTATAATCTATCCCATAGCTGATAGTAGATGGGTAAGTCCTGTTCATTGTGTCCCTAAGAAAGGAGGTATTACCGTTGTTCCTAATGATAAGAATGAACTCATTCCACAAAGAGTTGTCACTGGCTATAGAATGGTAATTGATTTTAGAAAATTAAATAAAGCTACTAGAAAAGATCATTACCCTCTACCTTTCATTGATCAAATGCTACAAAGACTATCTAAGCACACACACTTTTGTTTCCTAGATGGATATTCTGGTTTCTCTCAAATACCTGTGTCATAATCCGATCAAGAGAAAACCACCTTTACTTGCCCTTTTGGAACCTATGCTTATAGACGTACACCTTTTGGTTTATGCAATGCACCTGCTACCTTTCAAAGATGTATGACTGCCATATTCTCTGATTTTTGTGAAAAGATTGTAGAGGTTTTCATGAATGATTTTTCCGTTTACAGAACTTCTTTTGATGATTGCTTGAGCAACCTTGATCGAGTTTTGCAGAGATGTGAACAAACTAATCTTATCTTGAATTAGGAGAAGTGCCACTTTATGGTTAATGAAGGAATTGTCTTGGGGCATAAAATATCTGAGCGAGGTATTGAGGTGGATAAAGCTAAGGTTGATGCAATTGAGAAAATGCCATGTCCTAAAGATATTAAAGGTATTCGAAGTTTCCTTGGTCATGCTGGTTTTTATAGGAGGTTCATTAAAGACTTCTCTAAAATTTCTAGGCCTCTTACTAATCTTTTGCAAAAGGATATTCCTTTTGTTTTTGATGATGATTGTGTAGAAGCCTTTGAAACACTCAAGAAAGCCTTAACCTTTGCACCTATCGTTCAACCACCTGATTGGAACTTGCCTTTTGAAATTATGTGTGATGCTAGTGATTATGATGTTGGTGCTGTCCTAGGACAAAGAGTTGACAAGAAATTGAATGTTATCCATTATGTTAGTAAAACTAGATAGTGCCCAACGAAATTATGCCACTACTGAAAAAGAATTTTTAGCAGTTGTGTTTGCTTGTGATAAATTTAGATCCTATATTGTTGACTCCAAAGTTATTGTTCACACCGATCATGCTGCTATAAAATATCTTATGGAAAAGAAGGATGCTAAACCTAGACTCATTAGGTGGGTTCTCTTGCTTCAAGAATTTGACTTACATATCGTTGATAGGAAAGGAGCTGAGAACCCCGTAGCTGATAACTTGTCTAGGTTAGAAAATATTCTTGATGACCCACTACCTATTGATGATAGTTTCCCTGACGAACAGTTAGCTGCAATAAGTGTCTCACACAACACACCTTGGTATGCTGATTATGCTAATTACATTGTTGCTAAATATATACCACCTAGTTTCACTTACCAACAAAAGAAAAAATTCTTCTATGACTTGAGACATTACTTTTGGGATGACCCACATCTTTATAAAGAAGGAGTACATGGTATTATTAGGCGTTGTGTACCTGAGCATGAACAGGAATAGATCCTACGAAAATGTCATTCCGAAGCTTATGAAGGACATCATGTGGGGGATAGAACTGCTCATAAGGTATTGCAATCCATATTTTATTGGCCTACTCTTTTCAAAGATGCTCGTAAGTTTGTCTTGTCTTGTGATGAATGTCAAAGAATTGGTAATATCGGTAAGCGTCAAGAAATGCCTATGAATTATTCACTTGTTGTTGAACCATTTGACGTGTGGGGTTTTGATTACATGGGGCCTTTTCCTTCCTCTAACGGGTACACTCATATTTTAGTTGCGGTTGATTATGTCACTAAGTGGGTAGAAGCTATTCCAACTAGTAGTGCTGATCACCACACCTCCATTAAAATGCTTCAAGAGGTTATCTTTCCGAGGTTTGGAGTCCCTAGATATTTAATGACCGATGGTGGTTCACACTTTATTCATGGTGCCTTCCGTAAGATGCTTGCTAAATATGATGTTAACCATAGAATTGCATCACCCTATCATCCTCAATCAAGTGGTCAAGTAGAACTTAGCAATAGAGAAATAAAATTAATATTACAAAAAACTGTCAATAGGTCTCGTAAGAATTGGTCTAAGAAATTAGATGACGCACTTTCGGCCTATAGAACAGCTTATAAAAATCCTATGGTTATGTCTCCATATAAAATGGTGTATGGGAAAGCTTGTCATTTGCCTCTAGAACTAGAACACAAAGCATTTTGGGCAATTAAGGAACTCAATTATGATTTCAAACTTGCCGGTGAAAAGAGGCTATTTGATATTAGTTCACTAGATGAATGGAGAACCCAAGCGTATGAAAATGCTAGGTTATCTTACATTCTTAAGAAGTTGGTCCCAATTCTCTTGACATGCAAAGTGTCCACCTCAACATCCTCATTATCTAATTTATCTTAACATGCAAGTTGTCCACCTCATCAAACTTGCCACATCAACACTTTTATCTGTTTAATGCCACACGAGTCATGAAAAAAATACTTAATTCCACTTCGTGCATTTCGTTACTATACCACACAGAACGTACCGAAGAGGCGAAGGCTCTCCATCTCCTCCAGAAGTAAAAGCACGTACAGACATAGTCTCCTTTTCCACAAATGATACAAGCCTTCTCTATCAACCGATCCGAACATCAAACGTTTCCCCTGTATACGAGGGTGCGGCAGCAGGGATTCATTCACGAAAAAGGGTGTGGTGGCTAGGAACCCAAATCTGCATCAGGGCTGTCCGTTGGCATGATTGCCAGTCCGACTACCTCCGGTAGCCCCTTCTAGGCAGCTGCATTTACGTTGTTGATGTCTTGCTCCAGCCTTGATCTCCCTCCCTCTTTTGCGCCCTCCCTTCAATTCATGGCTGCCCCAGATCTCCATTAAAGGACACCAGATCGCTACACATCAAAGATCCAGTATGCAGCCACAAAGACTCCCGGCAAAGCCATCCAATCTCCTTATGATCCTCGTGTAAGGTCAGGTGGTTTTGTTCATGTGGATTCCGCAGCCCTTGAAACGACCCCAAGAACAGCCGACTCATCAACGACCAAATATCGTGAGGTTCTGGGACGACCAAGACCCTTTGGTGCGAGCATATTCCGGTATGGATAATCTAAATCTGGCATACTCGATTCCACCTTATGCATTGTTAATCCCAAATTCACATGCTTAGTACTGTATCATATTTATGAATTATTTAAGCATACAATTATGAATTAGTTTTGTTGCTATTGTAGATTCATCTTTGTGTTTGTCCATACTGAAGATTTGATCTGATTACAAAAGGTAAATGTTGCAGATATGGTTCTCTTACTGTGATTTAAATGGTCCGCTATGATATATCATTGCTTTTTATTTTGTGTGACAATTGTAAATTCGTAATTGACGATTCATGTACGAACGTACATTTTTACCATACTCAGTTCTATTATAGTGACAAAGTTTTTTTTTACTGTAACCATCTCAATGAGTGGCCATCAGGATCATCAAGGTTACAGATTAAGAGAGGCATGCCTCTTCCATCAGTCATCACTATATAGGCTGATTTATAAAACATACAGCTGACACTCGGCACATCCTTTTCACCTATATAGGTTAAGGAGATGTATCATCATGATGTACTATCATTTTGCATACCTCGATCGTTCTGAAGTCTACCAACATACAACTTTTGTCACCGTTTATTCCAATAAAATTTACTCCTACAAGTTTCCGCAGCAACGCGCGGGGTGCCATCTAGTTTAAAGAAAAAGTAAAGAGATGGCATGACAAAAGAATCCAAAAGCGGGAATTCAAAATAGGAGACTATGTTCTTTTGTTCAACTCTCGTTTAAGATTCTTTGCAGGAAAACTTCTCTCCAAATGGGAAGGACCATATAGTATTGAAGAGGTTTATCGTTCTGGAGCTATCAAGATTAATAACGCCGAAGGTACTAACCTGAAGGTGGTCAATGGCCAAAGAATTAAGCATTATATCTCAGGTATGCCTATTAACGTTGAAAGCAATGTTATCCAAACCATGACGCCGGAGGAACACATAAAAGAAATCTTCCGGAACACTCCAGAATATTTAAAAATAGGAGGTACGTAATACGGTAAGTAAACGAACTCCAAAAAATCCGCAAAAATATTTTCTATCAGTTTTGGAATATTATAGAATTTTAGGAATAAAAAAATAAACCAGAAGGCGATTGAGGTGAGCACGATATACCAAGGCACGCCAGGCACCCCTGGGCACGCCCTGGTGGGTGCTGCGCACCTCGGATGCCTTCCCGACTCCGTTTTCCTTCCAAATACTTGTTTCCCAAGAATAAAAATTCTCTATATATACCCCCGACTATTTTGACGACCGCATCGCAAAAAAATCCTCTGTTCTTGCTTCTTGTTGTTTTTCTATCAGATTTGTCAAGTCAGGCATCATGTCTTCTCCCTCTCCTAACAATGTGGAAGAAGATGCCTGGCTAATGAAGATAGAGTTGAAGAGGGAGGAACCGGAAGAAGCCCACAAGGAGGAAAAGGACAATGAAGCTAAGGTGGATCATCTCCTTGAAGGAGATCAATTCACGCCAGCAAAGGAGGGAGAGGAAGAATATATCCTTCAACCTTATTACAGTCATCTCACCCCTATTGAAATCGAGGCCTTTAGAGCCTTCGAAGCAGTTTGTGTTCAGAATAAATTTCTCCTCCGTGAAAATATCTTGTTGCAAGAACATATCGACAATCTTAGGAGAGTCATCCGCAAATTGGAGGATCTTCTGAAGCTAAAGTGTGACATCACATCATCACCACCTACATCAACACCTCCACCTTCTTCATCACCACCACCGAAGGAGACTTGAGTACATGGGTATGGGCACTCCCCTTGGCTTGAGCCAAGCTTGGGGGAGGTGCCCCGGTATCGTATCACCACCACTTTTATTTGCCTTTACCTATTTTAGTTCTATCTTCAGTTTCCCTTTGCCTTAGTCGAATAAAAGTTTAGCGAGATCTATTTTCGTCTATTAGTTTTGTGGCCTACCTATCTATGTAATCGAGTGAAAGTTATATAATAAAGTTTAGTTTGAGTTTTTGCTTCTCTACTTTCTAGTTGCAATCAAATAAAAGAAAGACATATAAATGAAAAGAATCATATGCTAATTTTATGGTGTGTAATGACATCACATAAGGAAAAGTATAAGTAGTAAAATGTATTGGAGATTGACAAACATAGCATTGGTCAATGATGCAATTCATGAAAGAATTAATTAGGGAAGAGAAGATTCGCATGCAAATACACTATCTTGGACATCTTTTATGATGGTGAGCCCCCATCAAATGTTATGTGTCAAAATTGTTGACGTTGGACAAGGAAGACAACGTAATGATGTATGTTTTTTCATATCCACATAGAAGTTATATTGTCATAGATCCTTTAACATGTGGTGCTTGCTCAATATCTTTGCTAGCCAAAAATTCTGCACTAAGTAGAGATACTACTTGTGCATCCAAAAACCCAAACCTAAACTCTTTCCTTGAGTGTCCACCATACCTACCTATGGATTGAGAAAGATCCTTCAAGTAAGTTGTCATCGGTGCAATAAGGCAATAAAAATTGCTTCTAAAAGTGTTTTGATCAATTAGTGTAACAGAAAATTGAGCGTTATACGAACTTATGATGGCAAAGTAATAAAAGCGATGGACTGCATAATAAAGGTTGCTATCATAGGGGGCAATATAGCGTGACATTCTTTTACATTAAGGGATTGGGCATACAAACCAATAAGCGCATGAAAACCTCTGCTTCCCTCTATGAAGGGCCTATCTTTTACTTTTATGCACTTACTTTTATGCAAGAGTCAAAGTATTCTTCTCTAATCCTTTTTACTTTTTCCTTTGCAAGCATCATGTGGTGAGGAAAGATCTAGGCACATATATCCAGTTGGATATGGGTGGGCATGAGTTAATATTGTTGACATCATCCTTGAGGTGAATACGTTGGGAGGCAAAACTATAAGCCCCTATCTTCCTATGTGTCCGGTTGAAACTTTTTGTTCATGGGTATGCCGTGAGCGTTAGCAATCATATAAGACTAAATGATGGTTGAGTATGTGGACTTGCCAAAAGGCTCCGACATGAGACCCTTCCTGAAAATATGATGAATTGTAGTTGCAAAGTTGACTGAGAACACAGTTTGTTGGTTTCCAATAAGGTTTATGCTTCATACTTCTATGTTGTGATGACTTGTAACTTGTTCATGAGAACCTTTATGATGAAAATATATTGAAATAAGTTCCTATGTTAGAGTTTTTTGTTGTTATGTTAATAAGCATGATGCTTCTATGTCTGTATTTTGTTTTTACCGACACCTCTCTCTCAAACCATGTGGACATGCTTTTCAATATCGGCTTTCACTTGAGGACAAGCGAGGTCTAAGCTTGGGGGAGTTGATACGTCCATTTTGCATCATGATTTCCTACTGTTATTTACTTTGTTTTGTTGAATAATAATGCTTTGGGGAGTGATTCCAATGCCTTTTCTCTCATAATATGCAAGGTTTACACAAAGAGGGAGAATGCCGGCAGCTGGAATTCTGGACCCAAGAAAAGCACGTCAGAGATACCTATTCTGCACAACTCCAATGAAGCTAAAACTTTACGGAGATTATTTTTGGAATTAGTAAAAAAACTGGAGCAAGAATCTACCGGAGGGGGGACACCTGGTGAGGAGGACCCACCAGGGCGCGCCAGGCACCCCCTGGAGCGGCCTGGTGGGTGGTGCTCACCCAGGCCCACTTTTGGAGCCCATCTTCAGGTATATATTCCCAAAAAACCTAAAAAATTAAGAGGAGGACTATCGGGACGAAGCGTCGCCGCCTCGAGGCGGAACTTGGGCAGGAGCACTTTTGCCCTCTGGCGGAGCGATTCCTCCAGGGGAACTTTCCTCCCGGAGGGGGAAATCGAAGCTATCGTCATCACCAACACCCCTCTCATCTTTGGGAGGCCAATCTTCATTAACATCTTCAACAACACCATCTCCTCTCAAACCCTAGTTCATCTCTTGTGTTCAATCTTTGTACCGGAACCTCAGATTGGTACATGTGGGTGACTAGTAGTGTTGATTACCTTGTGTAGTTGATTACTATACAGTTTGTTTGGTGGAAGATTATATGTTCAGATCCATTATGCTATTCATTACTCCTATGATCTTGAGCATGATTATTATTTGTGAGTAGTTACCTTTGTTCTTGAGGTCACGGGAGAAGTCATGTTGCGAGTAATCATGTGAATTTGATATGTGTTCGATATTTTGATGATATGTATGTTGTGATTCCCTTAGTGGTGTCATGTGAACGTCGACTACATGACACTTCACCATTCATGGGCCTAAGGGAATGCATTGTGGAGTAGTTATTAGATGATGGGTTGCTAGAGTGACAGAAGCTTAAACCCTAGTTTATGCGCTACTTTGTAAGGGGTTGATTTGGATCCACATGTTTAATGCTATGGTTAGACTTTGTCTTAATACTTTTCTCGTAGTTGCGGATGCTTGCGAGGGGGTTAATCATAAGTAGGTTGTTAGTTCAAGTAAGAACAGCACCTTAGCACAGGTCCACCCACATATCAAATTATCAAAGTAGCGAACATGAATCAAACCAACATGATAAAAGTGACTAGACGAAATTCCCGTGTACCCTCAAGAACACTTTGCCTATTACTAGTGATTGTTCTGGCCTGTCCTTTGCCTCAAAAGGATTGGGCTACCTTGCTGCACCTTGTTTACCATTACCGTTACTTGCTCGTTACAAATTACCTTGCTAGCAAACTATCTGTTACCTACAATTTCAATGCTTGCAGAGATTACCTTGCTGAAAACCGCTTGTCATTTCCTTTTGCTCCTCGTTGGGTTCGACACTCTTACTTATCGAAAGGACTAGGATTGATCCCCTATACTTGTGGGTCATCAAAGCTACCCGTTATAAAGGATCCTAGAGCTAAAAAGTTAGCCACCCTTGTTCTTATGAATGAATTTTATCACATAGTGCGAGAAGCTAGGGATATCTTTGATTTTTATGGTAAGAGCCATGAAAAACCGGTAATAAATGAGATCCTTTATGAAAGTGACTACATGTTGAGACATCTACTAGGAAATAATCAAATTTTTAATGAGAACCTTAAAAAGGAAGTCCCCATTTTAGATATTATCCAACAAGTTTTCAATGATGTTAATCAACAATATTCTTGGATTATAGCCGGAAATCAAAGGGGATACATAGAGGGACAACTTGATAGTGCTAAGGTTTCTATGGATGATGTATTTCAAGTTATATTTGCAAAACCTCTTGACGAAAATACACCTATGAAAAAGAAGAAGAAAGATGACACTACTTGAATCTATGCGTTATGCCCAGCTAGGGGCGTAAAACGATAGCGCTTGTTGGGAGGCAACCCAATGAATAAATTATTTTCATATTTTTCTTCAGTTTTTGAGTGTTGACACAATTATGCCTCTGTTATGATTGTGTTTTTATGTTTTATTTAGTGTTTGTGCCAAGTAAAGCCATTATGATGATTCATAAGATGAGTAGAAACAATGCTGAATGTGAAACAAAAACTTTGCCTCCAGTGTGCGAATTTTCATTTTTTTTATTGGGGTGTGATATTGAGCTGAAATTTTAACACAGTATTTCTATACAAATTCTTTACGTTTTCCTAATTTTTCAGAATTTTTAGAGTTACAGAAGTATGGTTAGAGTACAGATTACTATATACTATTCTGTCTGAAACAGATTATGTTTTCGTTGCATTGTGTGCTTGTTTTGATGAATCTATGGCTTGTATTGGAGGGTATAAGTCATAGTAAAGTTAGAATACAGTAGATATAATGCAATAATAAAATATGAATGGGTTTGCAACAATACTTAGAGTGGTAATTTGCTTTATTATACTAACAGATCTCACGAGAATTCTGTTAAGTTTTGTGTGATTGAAGTTTTCAAGTTTTGGGTGAGATCGCGATGGATGATGGAATAAGGAGTAAGAAGAGCCTAAGCTTGGGGATGCTACAGCACCCCAAGATAATATCCAAAGAGTAACAAGCAACTAAACTTGGGGATGCCCCGAGTGGCATCCCCTCTTTCTTCTAACGACCATCGGTATTTTACTTGGAACTATATTTTTATTCGTCACATATCATGAGTTTTCCTTGGAGCATCTTGTTTCTTTGCTTGTTTTGCTTTTTATCCTTGCTGGACACACCTATTTGAGAGAGCCAAAATTATGCTATGATTTGATAGAATTGCTCTATATGCTTCACTTAAATCTATTGAGCTATGGAATTGCTCTAGTGCTTCACTTATATCTTTTTGAGCACGGCGTGCTTTTACTTGTTTGAAGAAATGTTCTCTTGCTTCACTTAGATTATTTTGAGAGTTAAACTTTGAAGAAATCCTCTCATGCTTCACTTATATTATTTTGATAGATGAAACTTTTATGCTCATGATCTTCACTTAAATCTATTTGAGCTTGTCAATAACAATGGCAATATATGAAACTAGTCCCAAAGTGATAGATATTCAAGAGGGATATAATAAAAACTTTCATGAAGATCATTGGACAAATTAGACTTGATTCTTTGTAATAGTTTTGAGACATGATGACAGTAATATATGAGTCATGTTAGTGAGTAATTATGGTTAGTAAGAATATTGATGTTAAGGTTTGTGATTCCCTATGCAAGCACGAAAGTCAATAGTTGTGCAATGAAATTACACCCTACTTATGGTGCATTATTCGGTGTTAGTTATGCTTAATGCTCGCATATGTGAATTTTTGTTTCTTGGTTGGTTGCTTCTCAATCTATTTGCTAGCCTTCACTTGTACTAAGTAGAAATACTACTTGTGCATCCAAAATCCTTAAACCCAGTTTTACCATATGAGTCCACTATACCTACCTATATGCGGTATTTCCATGCCGTTCCAAGCAAATTTGTATGTGCCATCTCTAATTTTCAAAATAAATTTTCCTTTTTGTGTGCCCGTACCGCTCATGAAACGGCAGGGTGTGAGCGATATTTTTCCATGCTAGATGTGTTATT
Source organism: Elymus sibiricus (assembly GCA_039707655.1). Classification (NCBI taxonomy): domain Eukaryota; kingdom Viridiplantae; phylum Streptophyta; class Magnoliopsida; order Poales; family Poaceae; genus Elymus; species Elymus sibiricus. Next base: position 511,501,998 of record CM077671.1, read on the forward strand.
CTCAAGATGAGTGTTTATTCACTTGTCATTGCACGAGAGTACGACGGTAATAGGGATGCCCAGTCCCAAAATAAAAAGAATTTTTTTTTGCTTTATGTTGTCAAATAATAAATTCCTTGGAAAGTGTTGGTATGGAAGACAGCCGTGGATTCGGCTAGCCATGGAAAGTGAAAGTATGGTGGAAAAAGGAATAAACTTTATTTTCTGTTTGGGAACCGCTTATGATGTATCTAGCATGGAAAGGTATTGAAATTCTCGGTCGTTTTCGTTGAAAAGAAAGGCATGCCACCCAAAATATTTTTCTCTATCAATTTAAACCTTGAGCTCTGGCACCTCTACAAATCCCTACTTCCCTCTACGAAGGGCCTATCTATTTACTTTATGCAATTTTTAATTTTTTAGTCTCCATCTTCTCTTATAAAGCACCAACTAGGGGGCACTATGATCGTACTTGAGCATTAGGTGTAGCTAATATTTGAGTGTGTTTCATGAATGGATCAATGATTGAGCATGATGGGCTAGGGATAACTTGCTTTAGTGTTGATATTTTGAAAGACATGGTTGCTTGTTGATATGCTTGAGTATTAAAGTTTTCATGTCAAAACTAGACTATTGTTTTGAACCATATAAAAGTCCAAATGTCCATGCTACAAAGAAAAGAATATGTGATGAACATTTTAGGCAGCATTCCACATCAAAAATTCTGTTTTTATCATTAACCTACTCGAGGACGAGTAGGAATTAAGCTTGGGGATGTTGATACGTCTCCAACGTATCTATGATTTTTGATTGTTCCATGCTATTATATTATGAATCCTGGATGTTTTACAATCATTTTATAGCAACTTTATATCATTTTTGGGACTAACCTATTGACATAGTGTCAAGTGCCAGTTGCTGTTTTTTGCTTATTTTTTACTTCGCAGAAAATCAGTACCAAACGAAGCCGAAACACCGTGAAACTTTTTGGAGAATTTTTTTGGGCCAAAAGACACCCAGTGGGCCAAAGAAGTGCCGGAGAAGAGGGCTGAGGTGGGGAACACCCACCAGGGCGTGCCAGGGGCCCTCGACGCGGCCTGGTGGGTGGTGCCCACCTCGGGACCCCCCTCCACCAACTATCAGCTCTATAAATTCTCAAATATTCAGAAAACCCTAGGGGAGTCGACGAAACACAATTGCTGCCGCCACAAGTTCCAGAACTGCGAGATCCAATCTAACACCATCACGGAGGGGTTCATCTTCCTCATAGGTGCCTCTCCGATGATGCATGATTAGTCCACCATAGACCTACGGGTCCGTAGGCAGTAGCTAGATGGCTTCCTCTCTCTCTCTCTCTCTCTCTCTCTCTCTTGATTCTCAATACAATGGTCTCTTGGAGATCTATTTGATGTAATGACTTTTGCGGTGTGTTTGTTGGGATCCGATGAATTTTGAGTTCATGATCAGTTTCTATCCATGAATATTATTTGAGTCTTCTTTAATCTCTTATATGCATGATTACTTATAGCCTCATATTTCTTCTTCAAATCTTTGGTTTAGTTAGGCCAACTAGATCGATTTTTCTTGCCATGGGAAGAGGTGATTTGTGATGGGTTCGATCTTGCTGTGTTCTTTCCCAGTGACAGAAGGGGCAGCAAGGCACGCATGTATCGTTGCCATTAAGGATAACAAGATGGGGTCTATTCCTACATGAATAGATCTTGTCTACATCATGTCACCGTTATTATTGCATTACTCCATTTTTCCATGAACTTAATACCCTAGATGCATGTTGTATAGCGGTCGATGTGTGGAGTAATAGAAGTAGATGCAGAATCAATTCGGTCTACTTGTCTTGGACGTGATGCGTATATAATGATCATTGCCTGGATATCGTCATGATTATTTGATCTTCTATCAATTGCCCAACAGTAATTTGTTCACCCATTGTGTGCTATACTCATGAGAGAAGCCACTAGTGAAACCTACGGTTCCCGGGTCTACTTTTCCAATATATTTCTTTTCGATCTACTCTTTTGCTGTTTTGTTTTCAGATCTATTAATCCAAAAAAAACAAAAATACCTTGCTGCATTTTTTATTTACTTCTTTTATTTTGCATTCTTGTGAGATCTATTTGGCAAAACTATTGCAACCTAATCTATCTTATCATTGTTGAGAGCTTGACAACCTCTCTTACGCGTCGGGTTGCAAGTATTTGTTATTTGTGTGCAGGTGCCGTTTTCATAGTTGCTTGATCTTCATGTACGGATTGATACCTTGGTTTCTTAACTGAGGGAAATACTTACCGTCGGTGTGCTGCAAAATCCCTTCCTCTTTGGGGAAATACCGAAGCAATCTCAAGCCACGTCAAGGCCCCTCCCTATGCAGATGAAGCACCCGTCCTTTCCTCTTCGTACAAAATCAAAATGGGCAAGAACTGAATGACGGATAGTTTCTTCCTTCTTTTCTTTGCGGGTGAATGACATGTGGTTTCTAGAAGAACAATGTAAGTACAAGAGGCATCATCGAGACATAACCATACCGGACATCATCCGTATGTCACATAAGTTATCAGCCATGTTCACAATGCCCCACCTTTTTGGGTCCAGTGACAAATTATCAGAGGTAGACCGCCTTGAGCTACGACGCCTCTCTCTAGTGGTAGTCGAGCGTGTGATTCTGCAATGTTGTCCTCATAGAGTCCTAGATCATGGCGGACGCCACGAGGCCCCTCCCTATGCAAATGAAGCACTCGTCCTCTCCTCTTCGTACAAAATCAAAATGGTCAAGAACTGAATGGTGGATAGTTTCTTCATTCTTTTCTTTGCGGGTGAAAGACATATAGTTTCTAGAAGAACAATGCAAGTCCAAGAGGCATCATTGATACATAACCATACTGGATATCTTATAAGTTATCAACCGCGTTCAGAATGCCCCATCTTTTTTGGGTTCGATGACACTAAAAGTAAACTATCAGAGGTAGACTGTCTCGAGCTACGACACCTCTCTCTTTCTCTCAGTGGTAGTCGAGCGTGTGATTCTGCAATGTCGTCCTCATAGATTTCTAGATCCGAGTGTACGCCGCGAGGCCCCTCCCTATGCAGATGAAGCAATCGTTCTCTCCATACAAAATAAAAATGGTCAAGAATTGAATGGCAGATAGTTTCTTCATTTTTTCCTTTTTTGGGTGAATGACATATAGTTTCTAGAAGAACAATGGAAGTCCAAGAGGCAATGTCGAGATATAACCATACCGGACATCACCCGTGGGTCACATAAGTTATCAGCCGCATTTATAATGCCCATCTTTTTGGGTCCGGTGGCACAGAAAGTAAACTCTGGAAATGTTCATGTGGTATGCAAGTAGTGGAATGGTTATTTTGATCTTGAAGAGAAATATGTCTCTTACAGGTGCTTTATTTATCTCGCTGACATTGTAAAAAAATGTAACTTAGCTGTTCTGGCCCACCTTCAAAAGGCTAGATTATTTAGGTTATTATACTGAAAGAAAAGAGGTGAATAATAATGAAAAACAAGAACAAAAAACTAGTAGAAAACCTGCTCTTTTCTCTCAGTTGGTTGCGCCTCCTATCTTACCACGAACCCGACAGTGTCTTTATGGCTAGCAGGGCTACCACTAGTAGAAAACAGGACATTAGTCCCAGTTCTTAAGGGCCTTTAGTCCCGATTTTGCAACCGGGACTAAAGGCACCCACTTTTATTCCCGGTTGTGTTATGAACCGGGACTAAAGGCGTTCCACGTGGTCGCTATGGAGCGCTCAGGCAGGAGGACCTTTAGTCCCAGTTGGTTTACGAACCGGGACTAAAAGGTTGCCACGCGTCAGGCGCTGCCACGCCCTGTGGTTTAGGTTTTTATTTTAAGAGGGGGCATTAGGATTTTGGAGGGTCGTGTTTCATTTTGTGTTTCCTTTTTCTTTTATATTTATATTGTATTTTCACACGGTTACACATATTACTATACAACATCAATACAAATTATGGAAGAACAACATCCAGCATTAGTACAAATTAGATGGATGCAATAGACCAAGTTGAATTAGAGGAAAATACGATGTTGCGATTCCAAAACATCGTATTTTCCTCTAATTCAACTTGGTCTATTGCATCCATCTAATTTGTACTGGTATATGTCATATAACAACTCATCATCATCATCTTAATAAACTCATCATCATTCAACATCCACCAGGACGCGAAGATTAGGCCTTTAGTACCGGTGGTGCCCCCAACCGGGACTAAATCTATTTTTCCTATTTTTGGTTTTAGACCTTTTTAGGATATTTTACTTTTAGTTTTCTTTTAAACAGATTCAAAGACAAATGTTTCTTTTGCAATTATTTTTGCTATTAAAGTTATTAACAGATATTATCGAAATGTTTGTTACTAATGTTTTAAATAGAATTATATGTCATATATTTTAGTTTAATTCTTTTTGTTACTAAAACATTATATGTCATCTAAAACAACATACAACTATCTAGAGCATCTAAAACATACATTGAAACTAACATACAACTATGTAAAACATTTAAATGCGACAACAAATGCGATCAATTTTTCTCTTACCATCTCCGATGCTTCTGCTGTATTCATCTGTATATGTCAAGACGTTTAAGCCATGTCTATATTAACCTGATGTAAGATAATATAAAGGTGCCTGGATGTTCATGAGATATGCTAAAACAATAGACTATTATCATAAGATTCTCTGATTTCTCAGCCCTCAACATATCATCAACTTCCCCTTTTGACCCTTTCATGCGATAAGAGAGCATGATTTTCACGTGCCTACCAATGGATCCACATATCTATCTATTATGCATATTTATACAAGGAAAGAAACATACATTTACCAAAATTAAAACAGATGTCAATATTGCCAGTTAATACATCGCCTTCATGTAACTGCGGTGATTCTAGATCAAAGCCATCATCAGAATAGTTGTGGAGCATAACCCCGACTCCTGTCCGATGGGACCTTGATACTGAGCAGGCATTCAAAAAAGATTTCCTTCTCTTATACCAGGCCAGGTGCTATGATTGCTGCTCTCTGCTCCCCAAAAGGATTAATGCCATCTGCACTTTATACCAAACCATAAGTTCGTTACGTCATCTGCAAACTCCGGCCACTTTCTCTAGATTTTTCTCCACTGTGACCAATCAGTGGGTACTCTCAACATCCCGTCTTTCTTACGGTCTTCTTTGTGCCATCGTAACAACTTGGCCCGTAATGTAGTCGCCAGTGCGTCAGTCATCGTACGTCCATTGCCAAATTAATACAAGTTCATCACATTAAAACCAAAGTACAATAGTGATCAAATGTTATTAGTGCAAAAATAAATACTATGTAAAACATTTAAATGCAACAACAAATGTGATCAATTTTTCGTTCAAATAATTGTTTTCTTTGTCAACTAAATTTAATCTCTCGACAAGAGGGTCGGTTGGAATTTCCGGTTCATATACCTCCTACGTAAAAATATCTATGTCAAGTTGGTCGGCATAATTTTCATAAACACTAAATGAAACAAATAGTTATAAAAGATAATATACCACATCCGAATCATAGACCGGACGAGAGCCGACAAGGGCGGATATCAAAACCATTGCACTATATGATAACAAACAATAATAGAAGTAAGAAAATTATACAAGTAACTATATCTACATCGTACAAGTAAGATTTAAAAAAAAATAAGGACAAGAGGCTCACCACGGTGGTGCCGGCGACAAGATCGGTGCGGGCGATCGACGGCGGTGAGGACAGGGAAGGGGACGGGGACGGGGACAAAGACAGAGGAGAAGAATGGATTGTGTGGCTCGGGCAAGAAAGAGGAGACACCAAGCGGGATCAAAGCCATCATCAGAATAGTTGTTTCTGTGGAGCTTAACTATGGCTTAACCTAGAATCAAAGGTGCAAATTATTCGGTTATCTTGTACATGCCGAACAGTTATTTGAACACCAGAACTCCTGTCATCTGGAGGCTCGGCATATACAAGATAACCGAAAAACTTACACCTTTTGTGAACTCAAATGACATCATGCTGTCAGGCATTTCATCGAACACCTCATGTGCATAGGAAAGGAGAGCAAAGTAGCACACACCTCCCACCTTCTATGAGCAAAAAACAGAGTAGAGGGTGGGCAGGGGCGAGGATATATATAGGCAGTTTTTAGTCCCGGTTGGTGTTTAGAACCGGGACTGAAGACGGACCTTTAGTCCCGGTTTTAGACACCAACCGGGACGAAAGGGCCTCGCTCCTGGCGCAACCCCTTTAGTTCCGGTTAGTGTCACCAACCGGGACTATAGGTCCCGCTCGAACCGGGACTGATGCCTGTCGAGCCCCGGCCGGCGTCCTAGCCGCTCGAACCGGGACTAATGCTCTGATCCGGCTAGAACCAAAGCCCTGTTTTCTACTAGTGTACCCATCACCGAGGAGGCATTGTATCGAACCCTCGGTGCTCTCTTTTTCTCTGTTTCTCTTCTATTTTTTTAAAGTCTATTTGTTTGTTCCCCTTTTCTCTTTTTTTGCTAATGGGTCGGCCCGTTACCGTATACGCTTCCGGCGAGAGCTTCTTCCATTATAGAGACTAGGAAACTTGCCCGTGCATTGCAATGCGAGAAAAGAAATAAGAATCCCTAGGGATCAGTAGTAGTCGCTAGCTTTTAGGTGAACGTACCGTGACCGTCGGATGAAATGCATGTTGGTTGACCTCATCACGTGCAGAAAGACGCCCATGAAGATTTCGGTCAGCGACACAGGAAGTACATGCAGCAGATGCAACGATGGATCATCTCGTCGTTGCATGCATGCAACGGCCAATTTAGCTTGATCTTTTCCTCTCATTAATTTTCACCATGAACGTCTCATGAATCTTGCTTCATTGATGGTGCTATGGATGGTTGAGTCAATTGGAGCACAAAAGTCCCTAGTTCCACAGATAACTTGAGGGCAGCACGCTTTGACAGGTCGTCGGCAATGCTGTTTTCTGTATGAGGAACATGCTCCATTTGCAGACCGTCAAAGCGCTCTTCCAACTTCCTCACTTCATATCTATGTAAGTTTCCATCAACGGGCTCTGATAATCTTTGTTGACCTGCTTAACAACAAGCTGCGAATCACCCCTGATGATGAGCTTCTTAATACCAAGGTCTGCCGTGATCCTGAGACCGGCAAGCAGCCCTTCATATTCCACAGTGTTGTTTGTCGACCTCTCCCGGGGAAAGTGCTTCTGGATTACATATTTGAGGTGCTCTTCGGTGGGTGTGACAAGCAGCACGCCAGCACCGGCGCCTTGTAGCGAGAAAGCCCCGTCAAAATACATAATCCATTCTTGACTGGTTTCCTTGCCGGGAAGAGTTGTCTCTTGAATCTCTTCGTCCGGCGTTAGGGTCCATTCTGCAATGAATTCTGCCAAAGCTCTGCTTTGAATAGTTGAAGTGCTCTCAAAATTGAGACCAAAGCTTGACAGCTCCAACGCCCACTCCACAATCCTGCCGGTCGCATCTAGATTTCGTAAAATCCGTTGCAACGGAAAGCGAGTGACGACGGTGATCTCATGTGCCTGGAAATAATGGCACAGCTTCCACGTGGCCATAAGGAGGCCGAAGAGCAACTTCTGCATGCCAGAGTATCTTGACCTAGCCCCTTGCAAAAGGGACTGACAAAACAAACTGGGCGCTGCACCATCTTCTTCCTCTGTGTTGCTTCTTTTGACTGCGTAGACCCTGCCCTGCCGACACCAGACTCTGCCGGGGAGGGTCCTGGCCCATCACTTGACGGTCCTGCTGCTGCCGTTGCTTCTTCATCGGCTTCCCGCTGTGCCACTAATGCAGCACTAACCACTTGATTCATTGCCGCTAGGTATAGCAACAACGGCTCTTGTGGTTTAGGTGCGACTAGTGTTGGCGGAGAGGAGAGATACCTCTTCAAATCTTGCAGCGCTGCCTCCGCTTCCGGAGTCCACTTCATTGGACCTACCTTTTTCAAAATTTTGAAAAAGGGCAGGGCGCGCTCAGCAGACTTGGAGATAAACCTACTCAGAGCAGCGACGCAGCCGGCAAGGCGGCGCACATCTTTGACGCGTCTTGGCGCTTCAATCTGCTCAATTGCCTTGATCTTGTCGGGGTTCGCCTCGATCCCACGCTGAGACACAAAGAACCCAAGAAGCTTGCCGGACGAAACGCCAAACACGCACTTCTCAGGGTTGAGCTTCAAATTAATCTTGCGCAGATTTGCAAACGTCTCTTCTAAATCTTGTATGAGCGTTGCTTTGTCTTTGGTTTTGACCACTATGTCATCCATATAGGCTTCCATATTTCTACATAGCTGGGACTCAAAACCAATTTGGACTGCTCTTGCAAATGTTGAACCGACACTTTTCAACCCGAAAGGCATACGTATGAAGCAATACGTACCACATGGGGTGATGAATGCGGTCTTCTCTTCGTCTTCCTTGGCTATGAAGATCTGATGATATCCTGAATAAGCATCACGAAATGATAGCAAATCACAACCGGCAGTGGAGTCCACAATCTGGTCGATGCGCGGCAAGGGAAAAGGATCTTTTGGACAGGCTTTACTGATATCTGTATAATCAATACACAGCCTCCATTTTCCATTCGCCTTGCGCACTACAACTGGATTGGCCAACCATGTTGGATGGAGCACTCCTCTAACCAAGCCTGCCGCTTCCAACTTCTTGATCTCCTCGGCAGTAAATTCTTGCCGCTCCAAGGCTTGCTTCCTAACCTTCTGCTTGATGGGCTGTGCATGAGGACAGACAGCAAGGTGGTGCTCAATCACCTCCCTGGGAACACCGGGGATATCAGATGGTTGCCATGCAAACACATCGACATTTTCCCGCAGGAAGGCAGTGAGCGCGCTTTCCTATTTGTCGTCGAGGGTGGAACTTATGGTGAAAGTTCCTCCCGTACCATCCTCCTTGACGGGCACCTTCTTGGTTTCTGGTGGTGCTGCCCTAGATTTCTTGCTCTTGCTGGTGGAGCTCTTTGGCACATCCTCAACGGGAGCACAGCACTCCGAGGAGGTGCGCTTGCCGGAGTGTGTGCGAGAGGTCTTGCCGGTCTTCTTCCCCCCGGGAGCTTCAGCGGCAGGAGCAAGTGCCTTGGCGGCAGGTGCTGCAACTGCCTCCCGGTAAAGCTGATCGGCGCAGATAAGCATATCTTTCTTGTCGGAGTTGACAGTGATGACACTTATCGGCCCGGGCATCTTCAATGTATTATAAGCATAGTGCGATGCCGCCATGAACTTAGCCAGCGCTGGACGGCCAAGGATCCCATTATAAGGCAACGAAATCTTGGCGATGTTGAAGACAATCTTCTCTGTCCTGAAGTTCAGATCACTACCAAAGGTGACCAGTAGGGTGATCTTACCCTTTGGCTGGCTCCTCCCTGGATTGACCCCTTGAAACGTGCCCGTTTCTTCGAGATCTCCATCAGGAATTTGCAACCTTATGATTACCTCAAGCGAGATCAAGTTCAAACCAGCCCCACCGTTAACCAACATTTTCATCACCTTGAGGTTGCGAATCGTTGATGAAACCAACAATGGCAAACACCCGACCGCAGTTGTGTGATCAGGGTGGTCCTCAACGTCGAAAATGATAGGCGTGCTGGACCATTTCAATGGCTTCCTGGCATCGACTGACGGCTCTGTCGCATTAATCTCGCGCACCCATTGTTTAAGTTGGCGACGGGAAGAATGCAACGAGGCGCCTCCGTCAACGCACATGGTATCTGTAGCTTTTTGAAATTCTTGCTCGCTGGACTCGTCGTCCTCTTCGTTGTCATCATCGCCCCCCTCTGCCTTGTCGCGGCCTCGAGCGGGCCTCTCTTTCTGTTGCTTGGCCTTGCCGCGGCAACCTCCTCGACCACTACGCTTCTTGCCGGACCCCTCTGCACCATCCTGGGCCTTCTCCTTATCTCGCCTCTCATACTCAGCTTTCTGCCTCTCGACAAGCTGTTCAACTTGCCGGCAGTTCTAGAGATCATGGCCCTTGGTGCGATGGATCTTGCAATACTGCTTGTCAGGGCCCTCCGGCTTGTCAGCAGCTGCCAAGGCCTGACGGGAGGCACACCCGGCAACATCCTTGCTGGGGTCGTCAACCCTGGTCTTCTTGGCGGTGTCGGGGTTGCCGGATCCCTCGACAGCAAGCACGGCCTTGTCCTTGCATTTCTTGTTACGCCGCCGGCCCTTTTTTGCCGGGGCGGCGTCTTCATCTTCAGAGTCGATTCCTATGCCAGCATCCTTGCCGGGGAATCTCCTCCCTTCTTCAGCCCGAGCACATTTATCAGCTAGAGCATAGAGCTCAGCAACATCCCTGACCTTGTTCATCGCCAGCTCTTCACGCATCCTACGGTTGCACACGTTCTGATGGAACGCGATAACAACAGCGGCAGGATGAACGTCCGGGATGTTGTGATGTATGCGGCTGAATCTCTATATGTACTTGCGCAAGGTTTCGCCCTCTTTCTGGGGGATGAGATGCAAATCACTTTCCTGGCCAGGAGCTTGGTGGCCTCCAGTAAAGGTGCCAACAAACACATGACACAGATCTGCCCAAGAAAAATGGAATTCTCTGGCAGATGCATCAACCACGACCTGACATTGGGCTTAAGCACCAGCGGGAATTAGTTGGCGAGTATCATGTCGTCGAGAGCCCCGGCAGCCTGCACCGCAATGGTGTAGATGCGCAAGAACTCCGACGGATGAGTCTTGCCGTCGTATTTCTTCGGGACCTCCAGTTTAAATGTTCGAGAGTTGGGCCACTGGACTAGCCGCAGCTCACGGGTAAAATCTGGACAACCCACCTCATAAGGTAGATCGCCAGGATACCCTAGCGCAAGCCTATCTACAGTGGGTCCTGCACGCTTATCAGATTGACGGTGCGCTTCCCGCCGTCGCTCGATGGTAGTCCGAGCGTCTTCTTTGGTCCATTCCCCAAGAACTTGACATTGATCATGGCAATTTCACGGATTAGATGATGCTGTTGAATCATCATCACAGGCGCCGGTCTGTCGAGTCAGTGATCGCAGCTGCCGTGGAGGAGAGTGCACCGTGGTCGTACCACCTCCAATCTTTTCGCCACCGGCGTGCGCTGGCTCGATAGACTTCCGCCATAAAGGCTCCGCCCGCTGCGGCCCATCTTTATCAGCGAGGCTGACGAGGCTCTGAATAGCAGCTCTCCATTCATCGAGCTTCTCCGCAACAGGAGGAAATTTCAAGAGTAGCTGCGCTCGCGCCAACGCTTCTGCTGGTGTAGGCGGCGGCGAGAGGTGCGAGGAACGTGAGGTGCTCTGACTCCCAACCGTGTTAGAAGGATCTCCATCACGGTTTTGGCAAATAGATCTCGCAAGAACACAAAGTAAAATAAATTAACAAAAAGTGCAGCAAGGTAGTTTAAGGTTTTTTCGATTAATAGATCTGAAAACAAAAGTTGCAAATAGTAGATCGGAAAGCAATATGTTGGAAAAGTATACCCGGGGGCCGTAGGTTTCACTAGTGGTTTCTCTCATTTGTATAGCACACGGTGGGTGAACAAATTACTGTTGGGCAATTGATAGAAGATCAAATAATCATGATGCTATCCAGGCAATGATCATTATATAGGCATCACGTCCAAGACAAGTAGACCGAAACGATTCTGCATCTACTTCTATTACTCCACACATTGACCGCTATCCAGCATGCATCTAGTGTATTAAGTTCATGGAGAAACGGAGTAATGCAATAAGAATGGTGACATGATGTAGACAAGATCTATTCATGTAGGAATAGACCCCATCTTGTTATCCTTAATGACAATGATACATGCGTGTCATCCTGCCCTTTCTGTCACTGGGAAAGAACACCACAAGATCGAACCCATCACAAAGCACCTCTCCCCATGGCAAGAAAAATCGATCTAGTTGGCCTAAGTAAACCAAAGATTTGAATAAGAAATACAAGGCTATAAGTAATCATGCAAATAAGAGATCAAAGAAGACTCAAATCATATTCATGGATAGAAACTGATCATGAACTCAAAATTCATCGGATCCCAACAAACACACCACAAAAGTCATTACATCAAATAGATCTCAAAGAGACCATTGTATTGAGAAACATAGAGAGAGAGAGGAAGCCATCTAGCTACTGCCTACGGACTCGTAGGTCTATGGTGGACTACTCACGCATCATCGGAGAGGCACCTATGATGAAGATGAACCCCTCCGTGATGCTGTTAGATTGGATCTCGAGATTCTGGAACTTGCGGCGGCTGGAATTGTGTTTCATCGACTCTTAGGGTTTTTGGATTTTCTAGGAATTTATAGGCTCGGTAGTCGATTGAGGGGGTGCCCGAGGTGCCCACCCTCTACCAGGCCACACCAGGGGCCTCTGGCGCGCCTTGGTGGAGGGTGGCCACCCCGGGCCCCCTCTTCTGGTGTTGTTTGGCCCATCTTCTTCCTCCTGGTCCAGAAAAAATCCACAAAAATCCCCGCAGCATTTGGGTTCCGTTTGGTACTAATTTTCTGCGAAGTAAAAAAAAGCAAAAACAGCAACTGGCACTATGTCAATAGGTTAGTCCCAAAAATGATATAAAGTTGCTATAAAATGATTGTAAAACATCCAAGATTGATAATATAACAGCATGGAACAAGCAAAAATTATAGATAAGTTGGAGACGTATCAAGCACCAACAGCATAATCACTAGCATCACACATAACTTCAAAGGCAAGTTCCAATCAGGTGGTTGAACAATAGGTGCAGTGGTTAAGGCTTTCTTAAGTGTTTCAAAGGCTTCCACACAATCATCATCAAAAACAAAGGGAGTATCCTTTTGTAAAAGATTAATAAGAGGCCTAGAAATTTTTGAGAAGTCTTTAATAAACCTCCTATAGAAACCAGCGTGACCAAGGAAACTTGGAATACCTTTAATACCTTTAGGACATGGCATTTTCTCAATTGCATCAACTTTAGCTTGATCCACCTCAATACCTCGTTCGGAGATTTTATGCCCCAAGACAATACCTTCATTAAACATAAAGTGGCACTTCTCCCAATTCAAGACAAGATTAGTTTGTTCACATCTCTGCAAAACTTGATCAAGCTTGCTTAAGCAATCATCAGAAGAAGTTCCGTAAACGGAAAAATCATCCATGAAAACCTGCACAATCTTTTCACAAAAATAAGAGAATATAGCAGTCATACATCTTTCAAAGGTAGCAGGTGCATTGCATAAACCAAAAGGCATACGTGTTGGAAATATGCCCTAGAGGCAATAATAAATTAGTTATTATTATATTTCCTTGTTCATGATAATCGTTTATTATCCATGCTATAATTGTATTGATTGGAAACTCAAATACATGTGTGGATACATAGACAACACTGTGTCCCTAGTAAGCCTCTAGTTGACTAGCTCGTTGATCAAAGATGGTTAAGGTTTCCTAGCCATTGACATGAGATGTCATTTGATAACGGGATCACATCATTAGGAGAATGATGTGATGGACAAGACCCAAACTGTAAACGTAGCATTTGATCGTGTCAGTTTATTGCTATTGTTTTCTGCATGTCAAGTATCTGTTCCTTTGACCATGAGATCATGCAACTCACTGACACCGGAGGAATACCTTGTGTGTATCAAACGTCGCAACGTAACTGGGTGACTATAAAGGTGCTCTACAGGTATCTTCGAGGGTGTCTGTTGGGTTGGCATGGATCAAGACTGGGATTTGTTACTCCGTATGACGGAGAGGTATCTCAGGGCCCACTCGGTAATACAACATCACAATGAGCCTTGCAAGCAATGTGACTAAAGTGTTAGCCACGAGATCTTGTATTACGGAACGAGTAAAGAGACTTGCCGGTAACGAGATTGAACTAGGTATAGTGATACCGACGATCGAATCTCGGGCAAGTAACATACCGAAGAACAAAGGGAACAGCATACGGGATTAACTGAATCCTTGACATAGAGGTTCGACCGATAAAAGATCTTCGTAGAATATGTAGGAGCCAATATGGGCATCCAGGTCCCGCTATTGGTTATTGGCCGTAGAGGTGTCTCGGTCATGTCTACATAGTTCTCGAACCCGCAGGGTCTACACACTTAACGTTTGGTGACGATTAGTATAGTTGAGTTATTATGTTGGTGACCGAAGGTTGTTCGGAGTCCCGGATAAGATCCCGGACATGACGAGGATCTCCGGAATAGTCCGGAGGTAAAGATTGATATATGTGATAATAGTGTTTTGATCTCCGGAAGAGTTCCGGAGTTCACCGGAAGGGGTTCCGGATGTTTACCGAAGTGTTCGGGTGCGAGAACACTTTATATGGGCCAAGGGATAAAAGCCCACGAGGTATTGGAAAGTGCAAAAGTAGTTTTGCTGCCGCGTAAGCGGTACTACCGCTTGTTGGAAGCGGTACTACCGCCCGAGCGGTACTACCGCTTGTGTGAAGCGGTACTACCGCCCAAGCGGTACTACCGCTTGTGAGCGGTACTACCGCTTGTGCGCGGCTGTGCACGTTTCGGCAGGGATCCGAGTTGGACTCTTTTCCTGCGGGCCAAACCGACCTTGTGCGGGCAAAACCGACTTGGAAGAGACTTTTACTCCAAGTTTAGACCCCAAGGCTCAACATATAAATAGAGGGGCAGGGCTAGCACACGTGATACATCAGGATTTCCCAAGCCGTGTGCCGGCAACCCTAGCCCTCTAGTTCCTCCGTCATAATCTCCGTAGCGCTTGGCGAAGCCCTGCAGAGATTGTTCTTCACCACCATCACCACGCCGTCGTGCTGCTGGAACTCAACCACTACTTCACCGTCGCTCGCTGGATCGAGGAGGTGAAGGCGTCATCAAGCCGTACGTGTGTTGAACGCGGAGGTGCCGTCCGTTCGGCACTAGTTCGTGATCGGTTCGAGGGATGACTTGCGATTTGGATCGCGGAGACGTTCGACTACATCAACCGCGTTTCTTAAACGCTTCCGCTTAGCGATCTACAAGGGTATGTAGATTCACTCTCCCTCTCGTAGATGCTCATCACCATGGATAGATCTTGCGTGTGCGTAGGAAAATTTTTGTTTCCCATGCAAACGTTCCCCAACAGTGGTATCAGAGCTAGGTCTATGCGTAGATGAGATCTCGAGTAGAACACAAACGAGTTGTGGGCGTGGGTGTATACATATTGCTTGCCGTTACTAGTTGATACTTGATTCAGCGGTATTGTGAGATGAAGCGGCCCGGACCGACATTACGCGTACGCTTACGCGAGACTGGTTTTACCGCTGCGTGCACTTGTTGCATAAAGGTGACTGGCGGGTGTCTGTCTCTCTCACTTTAGTTGAATCGGTTCAATGAAGAGGGTTCTTTTAGAAGATCAAAAAGCAATCACTACACCACGTTGTGGTTTTGCGTAGGTAAGAACGGTTCTTGCAAACCCGTAGCAGCCACGTAAAATTTGCAACAACAATTAGAGGACGTCTAACTTGTTTTTGCAGGGTATGTTGTGATGTGATATGGCCAATTACATGATGAGATATATGTGATGTATGAGATGATCATGTGTTGTATAGAATATCACGACTTGCATGTCGATGAGTACGGCAACTGGCAGGAGCCATAGAGTTGTCTTTAATTATTGTATGACCTGCGTGTCAATCATTAAGCGCTATGTAATGCTTTACTTTATCGCTAAACGTTAGCAATAGTCGTGGAAGCAACAGTCGGCGCGACAACCTCATGGCGACACGTTGATGGAGATCAAGATGATGGAGATCATGGTGTCATGCCGGTGACGATGGAGATCATGCCGGTGCTTTGGAGATGGAGATCAAAAGCACGAGTTCATGGCCATATCATGTCACTTATGATTTGCATGTGATGTTAATCCTTTTATGCATCTTATTTTGCTTAGGACGACGGTAGCATTATAAGGTGATCCCTCACTTAAATTTCAAGATAAATTGTGTTCTCCCCGAGTGTGCACCGTTGCGAAAGTTCGTCGTTTCGAGACACGCCGTGATGATCGGGTGTGATAGACTCTACGTTCACATACAACGGGTGTAAGCCATGTTACACGTGCAGAACACTCGGGTTAAACTTGACGAGCCTAGCATGTACAGACATGGCCTCGGAACACAAGAGACCGAAAGGTCGAACATGAGTCATATAGTAGATATGATCAACATGAAGATGTTCACCATTGAAACCACCTCGACTCACGTGATGATCGGACTTGAGTTGGTGGATTTGGATCATGTTACACTCGAATGATCGGAGGGATGTCAATTTGAGTGGGAGTTTTTTTAAGTAATATGATTAATTAAACTCATTATCTTGAACAATAGTCTAAGTTGTCTTTGCTATATTTATGTTGTAGATCATGGCTCGCGCAGTAGCACCCCTGAATTTTAATGCGTTCCTAGAGAAAGCTAAGTTGAAAGATGATGGAAGTAACTTTGTGGACTGGGCCCGTAATCTAAGGATTATCCTTACGGCTTCCCAGAAGGCTTATGTCCTTGATGCACCGCTTGGTGATCCACCCGCTCCAGTTGAGTCTCTAGACGTTGTGAACGCCTGGCAGGCTCGTTCTGATGATTACTCAATAGTTCAATGTGCAATGTTGTATGGCTTAGAACCGGGACTTCAAAGACGTTTTGAACGTCATGGAGCATATGAGATGTTCCAGGAGTTGAAGTTTATCTTTCAGAAGAATGCCCGGATCGAGAGATATGAGATCTCCGATAAGTTCTATGCTTGCAAGATGGAGGAGAACGGGTCTATCAGTGATCACGTGCTCAGAATGTCTGGGTACTCCACCCGTCTGGCTGAGTTAGGGATGCCCCTTCCGCCAGAGGCTATCACTGACAGAGTTCTTCAATCATTGCCACCTAGCTACAAGAGCTTCGTGTTGAACTATAACATGCACGGGATGAACAAGTCAGTCGCCGAGCTGTTTGCGATGCTGAAAGCCGCTGAGTCTGAAATTCAGAAGGAGCATCAAGTGTTGATGGTCAATAAAACCACTAGTTTCAAGAAAAATGGCAAGGGTAAGAAGGGTAACTCCAAGAAGAGTGGCAAAGCAGTTGCTCCTCTCATGAAGAAACCCAAGGCTGGACCCAAACCAGAAACTGTGTGTTTTCATTGCAAGGGAACAGGACACTGGAAGCGGAACTGCCCCAAGTATTTGGCTGACAAGAAGGCGGCCAACAACAAACAAGGTATATATGATATACATGTTATTGATGTGTACCTTACCAACTCTCGTTGTAGTGCCTGGGTATTTGATACCGGTGCGGTTGCTCATATTTGCAACTCAAAACAGGAACTGCGGAATAAACGGAGGCTGGCAAAGGACGAAGTGACGATGCGCGTGGGAAATGGTTCCAAGGTTGATGTGATCGCCGTCGGCACGCTCGCTCTTCGATTACCGTCGGGATTAGTGATGAACCTAAATAAGTGTTATTTGGTGCCTGCGTTAAGCATGAACATTATATCTGGATCTTGTTTATTGCGAGACGGTTACTCATTTAAATCAGAGAATAATGGTTGTTCTATTTATATGAGTAATATCTTTTATGGTCATGCACCCAATGTGAGGGGTTTATTCTTATTGAATCTCGATAGTAATGATACACATGTTCATAACATTGATGCCAAAAGATGTAGAATTGATAATGATAATACCACTTTCTTGTGGCACTGTCGTTTAGGTCATATTGGCGTAAAACGCATGAGGAAGCTCCATGCTGATGGACTTTTGGAGTCACTTGATTTTGAATCACTTGACACATGTGAGCCATGCCTCATAGGCAAGATGACTAAAACGCCGTTCTCTGGAACAATGGAACGGGCAAGTGACTTATTGGAAATCATACATACTGATGTGTGTGGTCCGATGAGTATTGAGGCGCGCGGTGGTTATCGTTATTTTCTCACCTTCATTGATGACTTAAGTAGATATGGGTATATTTACTTAATGAAACACAAGTCTGAAACATTTGAAAAGTTCAAACAATTTCAGAGTGAAGTTGAGAATCATCGTAACAAGAAGATTAAATTCCTACGATCTGATCGAGGAGGAGAATATCTGAGTTATGAGTTTGGCAGTCACTTAAGACAGTGTGGAATTGTTTCACAACTGACACCGCCTGGAACACCACAGCGTAATGGTGTGTCCGAACGTCGTAATCGAACCTTATTGGATATGGTGCGATCTATGATGTCTCTTGCCGATTTGCCACTATCGTTTTGGGGTTATGCATTAGAGACAGCTGCATTCACTTTAAATAGGGCACCATCGAAATCCGTTGAGACGACGCCATATGAACTTTGGTTTGGCAAGAAGCCAAAGCTGTCGTTTCTTAAAGTTTGGGGATGTGATGCTTATGTCAAAAAGCTTCAGCCTGAAAAGCTGGAACCCAAAGCGGAGAAATGCGTCTTCATAGGATACCCAAAAGAGACAGTTGGGTATACCTTCTACCTCAGATCCGAAGGCAAAGTGTTTGTCGCTAAAAACGGAACATTTCTTGAGAAAGAGTTTCTCTCGAAAGAATTGAGTGGGAGGAAGATAGAACTTGATGAGGTTGTTGAACCTTTACTTCAACCTGAGAGTAGCGCAACGCAAAAAGTTGTTTCTGTGGAGCCTACATTAGCTGAAGAGGAAGTTAATGATGATGATCATGAAGCTTTGGATCAAGTTGCTATCGAACCTCGTAGGTCGACAAGGACGCGTACTGCTCCCGAGTGGTACGGCAACCCTGTCTTAGACATCATGTTGTTAGACAACGATGAACCTACGAGCTATGGAGAAGCGATGATGAGCCCGGATTCCGATAAGTGGTTAGAGGCCATGAAATCCGAGATGGGATCCATGTATGAAAACAAAGTATGGACTTTGGAAGTATTACCTGAAGGGCGTAAGGCCATTCAGAACAAATGGATCTTTAAGAGGAAGACGGACGCGGACGGTAATGTCACCGTCTATAAAGCTCGACTTGTGGCAAAGGGTTTTTCACAAGTTCAAGGAGTTGACTACGATGAGACCTTCTCACCCGTAGCGATGCTTAAGTCCGTCAGAATCATGTTAGCAATAGCTGCCTTTTTCGATTATGAAATTTGGCAGATGGATGTCAAAACAGCGTTCCTTAACGGTTACCTTAAGGAAGAGTTGTATATGATGCAACCAGAAGGTTTTGTCGATCCAGAGAATGCTGACAAAGTTTGCAAACTCCAGCGATCCATTTATGGACTGGTGCAAGCATCTCGGAGTTGGAATCTTCGTTTTGATGAGGTGATCAAAGCGTTCGAGTTTATACAAGTTTACGGAGAAGCTTGTATTTACAAGAAAGTGAGTGGGAGCTCTATAGCGTTTCTAATATTATATGTGGATGACATATTACTGATTGGAAACAATATAGAAATGTTGGAAAGCGTGAAGGAATATTTGAACAAGAGTTTTTCAATGAAGGACCTAGGAGAAGCTGCTTTCATATTAGGCATCAAGATCTATAGAGATAGATCAAGACGCTTAATAGGACTTTCACAAAGCACATACCTTGATAAGATTTTGAAGAAGTTCAAAATGGATCAGTCCAAGAAGGGGTTCTTGCCTGTTTTGCAAGGTGTGAAGTTGAGTAAGACTCAATGCCCAGTGACTGCAGAAGATAGAGAAAAGATGAGTGTCATCCCCTATGCTTCGGCCATAGGCTCTATCATGTATGCAATGCTGTGCACAAGACCCGATGTCAGCCTTGCCATAAGTATGGTCGGAAGGTTTCAAAGTGATCCAGGAATGGAACACTGGACGGCGGTCAAGAATATCCTGAAGTACCTGAAAAGGACTAAGGACATGTTTCTCGTTTATGGAGGTGATCAAGAGCTCGTCGTAAAGGGTTACGTCGATGCAAGCTTTGACACTGATCCGGATGACTCTAAGTCGCAAACCGGATACGTATTTATTCTTAATGGGGGTGCGGTTAGCTGGTGCAGTTCCAAGCAAAGCGTGGTAGCAGATTCTACATGCGAAGCGGAGTACATCGCAGCCTCGGAGGCAGCGAAGGAAGGTGTCTGGATGAAGGAGTTCATAACAGATCTTGGAGTAGTGCCTAGTGCGCTTAACCCAATGACTCTGTTTTGTGATAATACTGGTGCCATTGCTCTAGCCAAGGAACCAGGATTTCACAAGAGGACCAGACACATAAAGCGACGTTTCAATTCCATCCGCGATTACATCAAGGAGGACGACATAAATATTTGCAAAGTACACACGGATCTAAATGTTGCAGATCCGATGACTAAACCTCTTCCAAGGGCTAAACATGAACAACACCAGAACTGCATGGGTGTTCGATTCATTACAATGTAAATCACATAGTGATGTGAACTAGATTATTGACTCTAGTGCAAGTGGGAGACTGTTGGAAATATGCCCTAGAGGCAATAATAAATTAGTTATTATTATATTTCCTTGTTCATGATAATCGTTTATTATCCATGCTATAATTGTATTGATTGGAAACTCAAATACATGTGTGGATACATAGACAACACTGTGTCCCTAGTAAGCCTCTAGTTGACTAGCTCGTTGATCAAAGATGGTTAAGGTTTCCTAGCCATTGACATGAGATGTCATTTGATAACGGGATCACATCATTAGGAGAATGATGTGATGGACAAGACCCAAACTGTAAACGTAGCATTTGATCGTGTCAGTTTATTGCTATTGTTTTCTGCATGTCAAGTATCTGTTCCTTTGACCATGAGATCATGCAACTCACTGACACCGGAGGAATACCTTGTGTGTATCAAACGTCGCAACGTAACTGGGTGACTATAAAGGTGCTCTACAGGTATCTTCGAGGGTGTCTGTTGGGTTGGCATGGATCAAGACTGGGATTTGTTACTCCGTATGACGGAGAGGTATCTCAGGGCCCACTCGGTAATACAACATCACAATGAGCCTTGCAAGCAATGTGACTAAAGTGTTAGCCACGAGATCTTGTATTACGGAACGAGTAAAGAGACTTGCCGGTAACGAGATTGAACTAGGTATAGTGATACCGACGATCGAATCTCGGGCAAGTAACATACCGAAGAACAAAGGGAACAGCATACGGGATTAACTGAATCCTTGACATAGAGGTTCGACCGATAAAAGATCTTCGTAGAATATGTAGGAGCCAATATGGGCATCCAGGTCCCGCTATTGGTTATTGGCCGTAGAGGTGTCTCGGTCATGTCTACATAGTTCTCGAACCCGCAGGGTCTACACACTTAACGTTTGGTGACGATTAGTATAGTTGAGTTATTATGTTGGTGACCGAAGGTTGTTCGGAGTCCCGGATAAGATCCCGGACATGACGAGGATCTCCGGAATAGTCCGGAGGTAAAGATTGATATATGTGATAATAGTGTTTTGATCTCCGGAAGAGTTCCGGAGTTCACCGGAAGGGGTTCCGGATGTTTACCGAAGTGTTCGGGTGCGAGAACACTTTATATGGGCCAAGGGATAAAAGCCCACGAGGTATTGGAAAGTGCAAAAGTAGTTTTGCTGCCGCGTAAGCGGTACTACCGCTTGTTGGAAGCGGTACTACCGCCCGAGCGGTACTACCGCTTGTGTGAAGCGGTACTACCGCCCAAGCGGTACTACCGCTTGTGAGCGGTACTACCGCTTGTGCGCGGCTGTGCACGTTTCGGCAGGGATCCGAGTTGGACTCTTTTCCTGCGGGCCAAACCGACCTTGTGCGGGCAAAACCGACTTGGAAGAGACTTTTACTCCAAGTTTAGACCCCAAGGCTCAACATATAAATAGAGGGGCAGGGCTAGCACACGTGATACATCAGGATTTCCCAAGCCGTGTGCCGGCAACCCTAGCCCTCTAGTTCCTCCGTCATAATCTCCGTAGCGCTTGGCGAAGCCCTGCAGAGATTGTTCTTCACCACCATCACCATGCCGTCGTGCTGCTGGAACTCAACCACTACTTCACCGTCGCTCGCTGGATCGAGGAGGTGAAGGCGTCATCAAGCCGTACGTGTGTTGAACGCGGAGGTGCCGTCCGTTCGGCACTAGTTCGTGATCGGTTCGAGGGATGACTTGCGATTTGGATCGCGGAGACGTTCGACTACATCAACCGCGTTTCTTAAACGCTTCCGCTTAGCGATCTACAAGGGTATGTAGATTCACTCTCCCTCTCGTAGATGCTCATCACCATGGATAGATCTTGCGTGTGCGTAGGAAAATTTTTGTTTCCCATGCAAACGTTCCCCAACAATACGTCGATAAGCAAAGGCATATGTCTATAAGCATAGGTTCCAAAAGGACAAGTAAAGGTGGTTTTCTCTTGATCAGACTATGACACAGGTATTTGAGAGAAACCAGAATATCCATGCAGGAAACAAAAGTGTGTGTGCTTAGATAATCTTTCAAGCATTTGATCAATAAAAGGTAGAGGGTAATGATCTTTTCTAGTAGCTTTATTTAATGTTCTAAAATCAATTACCATTCTATAGCCAATAACAATTCTTTGTGGGATAAGTTCATTTTTATCATTAGGAACAACAGTAATACCTCCTTTCTTAGGAACACAATGAACGGGACTTACCCATCTACTATCAGCTATGGGATAGATTATACCTACTTCCAAAAGCTTTAATATTTCAGTTCTTACCACTTCTTTCATCTTAGGATTCAATCGTCGTTTGGTGATCAACAACGGGTTTAGCATCAGGTTCCATATTGATCTTGCCCTTAAGATTATCAAGAGTATATCCAATAGCAACCCAGTGCTTCCTCAGAATTTTCAATAATCTTTCTTCTTCATGTTCTGAAAAGTTAGCACTAATAATAACAGGATATATCTTTTTATCATCAAGATAAGCATACTTTAGAGTGTCTAGCAATTGTTTTAATTCAAACATAGGATCACCTTTAGGTGGAGGAGGACCTCCCAGAGTTTCAATAGGCAAATTGTGTTTTAGTAGAGGTTGTTGTTCAAAGAAAATTTTATCTATTTCATTTCTTTCACGCAAGTGCATATCATTTTCATGGTCTAGCAAATATTATTCTAGTGGATCGGTAGGAGGAACGGCAATAGAAGCAAGACCAAGTATTTCATCCTTATTAGCTAATTCATTATCACGAGGTTGTCTACTAAACTTGGAAAAGTTAAACTCATGAGACACATCACCAAACTTAACATTGACGGTTTCCTTTTGACAATCTATCTTAGCATTAACAATGTTCAAAAAAGGTCTACCAATGATAATGGGACAAAAGTCATCTTGTGGGGAACCAAGAACTAGAAAATCAGTAGGATATTTTATTTTCCCACACAAGACTTCAACATCTCTAACAATCCCAAGTGGTATGATGGTGTCTCTATTAGCAAGTTTAATAGTAACATCAATATCTTCTATTTCAGCAGGTGCTATTTCATTCATAATTTCCTGATATAAGGTAAAAGGAATATCACTCACACTAGCACCTAAATCACATAAACCATGATAACAATGATCTCCTATTTTAACTGGGACAACAGGCAAGCCAACTACGGGTCTATGTTTATCTTTTTCATCGGGTTTAGCAAATCTAGCAGCTTCATCACAGAAGTAAATGACATGCCCATCAATATTTTCTACCAAGAGATCTTTAACCATAGCAACACTATGTTCTACTTTAATTTGTTCAGAGGGCTTAGGTGCTCTAATGTTACTCTTGCGAACTACAGTTGATACCTTAGCATGTTCCTTTATCCTAACAGGGAAAGGTGGTTTTCAAATATAAGCAGTAGGCACAATTGGATCAACATTGTAAATAATAGTTTCTTCTTTAGCTATGACCGGTTCTTTAATTTCTTTTTTAATAGGGAGATGATATTTAAACCACTTCTCCTTAGGGAGATCAACATGAGCAGCAAATGATTCACAAAAAGAGGCTACTATCTCAGAGTCAAGTCCATATTTAGTGCTAAACTTGTGAAAATCATCGGTATTCATAACAGATTTAACACAATCAAATTCAAGCTTAATACCTGACTCATTACCTTCATCAAGTTCCCAATATTCGGAGTTGCATTTAATTCTTTCCAAGAGACCCCACTTGAATTCAATAGTCTTCTTCATAATAGAACCGACACAAGAAGCATCGAGCATGGATCGATCATTATGAGAAAGCTGAGCATAATTTTTTTGAATAATAACTTCTCTCGGGATATCATGATTGGGGCATGAATATAAAATTTATTTAAGACTCCCCAAAGCTAGAGCGATACTTTCTCCTTCATGAGGCCAAAAGTTATATATATAATTTCGATCACGACGAACTAGATGCATATGATAAAACTTTTGGTGGAATTCCAATTTCAGTCGATTCCATTTCCATGATCCAATATCATCACATAGCCTATACCATGTCAGTGATTTTCCCTTCAAAGATAAAGGTAAAAACTTCTTATTAACTTCATCTCCGGATAAACCTGCAAGATTAAATAATCCACAAATCTCATCCACGTGTATTCGGTGCATATCAGGATGTTCAGTTCCATCTCCTGCATAAGGATTAGCTAGCAATGGTTCTAACATACCCAAAGGAATTTCATACCAATATTTTCAGTAGGTGATGTAGGTTGAGGGGCAACTAATTGTGGTTCCGATCGAGGTGAAGATACCCCGAACAAACCCCTCAAAGGATTGCTTTCCATAGTAACAAGTGACAGTAAATTTCAGCACGTGGTTTAAGTTTTTCCTTACCAATTTCCACTTACCAAGACCGCTTTGCTCCCCGGCAACGGTGCTAGAAAAGAGTCTTGATGATCCACAAGTATAGGGGATCAATCATAGTCCTTTCAATAAGTAAGAGTGTCGAAGCCAACGAGGAGCAGATGGAAATGATAAGCGGTTTTCAGCAAGGTAATTTATGCAAGCACTAAAATTGTAAGTAGCAAGTAATTTGATAGCAAGGTAATTTGTAACGAGCAAGTAACGATAACAATAGGTAAGGTGCAGCAAGGCAGCCCAATCCTTTTGTGAACATATAATCTTCCACCAAATAAACCATATGGCAATCAAGTACACAAGGTAATCAACACTATTAGTCACCCATAGGTACCAATATGAGGTTTCGGTAAAAAGATTGAACACAAGAGATGAACTAGGGTTTGAGAGGAGATAGTGTTGTTGACAATGTTGATGAAGAATGGCCTCCCCAAGATGAGAGGGTTGTTGGTGATGACGATGGCTTTCATTTCCCCCTCCGGGAGGGAAGTTCCCCCGGCGGAATCGCTCCGCCGGAGAGCAAAAGTGCTCCTGCCCAAGTTCCGCCTCGAGACGGTGGCGCCTCGTCCCGAAAGTCCTCTCGCTAATTTTTTTAGGGTTTTTCAGAATTTATACCAGAAGATGTGCTCCGGAGGTGGGCCAGGGTGAGCACCACCCACCAAGCCGTGCTTGGGGGTCCTGGCGCGCCCTGGTGGGTGTTCCTCACTAGGTGGCCCCCTCCGGTAGTTTTCTGGTCAAGTATTTTTCATTTATTCCACAAAAATTCTCCGTAAAATGTCAGCTCCATTGGGGATGTGCAGAATAGGTATCTCTGACATGCTTTTTCAGGTCCCGAATTCTAGCTACCGATATTCTCCCTCTTTGTGTAAACCTTGCAAATTATGAGAGAAAAGGCATTAGAATTACTCCCCAAAGCATTATTATGCATAAAAACATTATAATTAACAGTAGGAAAACATGATGCAAAATGGACGTATCATCGTACCACTCATGAAACGGTAGGGGGTGACCGATATTTTTCCATGCTAGATGTGTTATTCTCAAGATGATTGTTTATTCACTTGTCATTGCACGACAGTACGGTGGTAATAGGGATGCCCATTCCCGAAATGAAATGAAAAGAAAGAAAGAAAATTACTTTATGTTGTCAAATAATAAATTCCGTGGAAAGTGTTGGTATGGAAGGCAACCGTGGATTCGGCTAGCCATGGAAAGTGAAAGTATGGTGGAAAAAGGAATAAACTTTATTTTCTGTTTGGGAACCGCTTATGATGTATCTAGCATGGAAAGGTATTGAAATCTCTTGGTCGTTTTCGTTGACAGGAAAGGCATGCCACCCAAAATATTTTTCTCTATCAATTTAAACCTTGAGCTCTGGCACCTCTACAAATCCCTACTTCCCTCTGCGAAGGGCCTATCTATTTACTTTATGCAATTTTTAAGTCTCCATATTCTCTTATAAAGCACCAACTAGGGGCACTATGATCATACTTGAGCATTAGGTGTAGCTAATATTTGAGGTGTTTCATGAATGGATCAATGATTGAGCATGATGGGCTAGGGATAACTTGCTTTAGTGTTGATATTTTGAAAGACATGGTTGCTTGTTGATATGCTTGAGTATTAAAATTTTCATGTCAAAACTAGACTATTGCTTTGAACCATCTAAAAGTCCAAATGTCCATGCTACAAACAAAAGAATATGTGACGAACATGTTAGGCAGCATTCCACATCAAAAAATCTGTTTTATCATTTACCTACTCGAGGACGAGTAGGAATTAACCTTGGGAATGTTGATACGTCTCCAACGTATCTATAATTTTTGCTTGTTCCATGCTGTTATATTATCAATCTTGGATGTTTTACAATCATTTTATAGCAACTTTATATCATTTTTTGGGACTAACCTATTGACATAGTGCCAAAGTGCCAGTTGCTATTTTTGCTTGTCTTTTACTTCGTGGAAAATCAGTACCAAACGAAGCCAAAACACCATGAAACTTTTTGGAGAATTTTTTTGGGCCAGAAGACACCCAATGGGCCAGAGAAGTGCCAGAGAATAAGGCCGAGGTAGGGAACACCCACCAGGGCATGCCAGAGGCCCCTTGCACGGCCTGGTTGGTGGTGCCCACCTCGGGACCCCTCTCCACCGACTATCGCCTCTATAAATACTCAAATATTTGGAAAACCCTAGGGGAGTTGACGAAACACAATTCCAGCCGTCGCAAGTTCCAGAACCTCGAGATCCAATCTAACACCATCACGAAGGGGTGCATCATCTTCATGGGTGCCTCTCCGATGATGCGTGAGTAGTCCACCATAGACCTACGGGTCCATAGGCTGTAGCTAGATGTCTTCCTCTCTCTCTATCTCTCTCTCTCTCTCTCTCTCTCTCTCTCTCTTGATTCTCAATACAATGGTCTCTTGGAGATCTATTTGATGTAATGACTTTTGCGGTGTGTTTGTTGGGATCCGATGAATTTTGAGTTCATGATCAGTTTCTATCCATGAATATGATTTGAGTCTTGTTTGATCTCTTATTTGCATGATTACTTATAGCCTCGTATTTCTTCTTCGAATCTTTGGTTTAGTTAGGCCAACTAGATCGATTTTTCTTGCCATGGGAAGAGGTGCTTTGTGATGGGTTCGATCTTGCGGTGTTCTTTCCCAGTGACAGAAGGGGCAGCAAGACATGCATGTATCATTGCTATTCTGGATATCAAGATGGGGTCTATTCCTACATGAATAGATCTTGTCTACATCATGTCACCATTCTTATTGCATTACTCTGTTTTTGCATGAACTTAATACACTAGATGCATGCTGGATAGCGGTTGATGTGTGGAGTAATAGAAGTAGATGCAGAATCGTTACGGTCTACTTTTCTTGGACGTGGTGCCTATATAATGATCATTGCCTGCATATCATCATGATTATTTGATCTTCTATCAATTGCCCAACAGTAATTTGTTCACCCACCGTGTGCTATACTCATGAGAGAAGCCACTAGTGAAACCTACGACCCCCGGGTCTACTTTTCCAACATATTGCTTTCTGATCTATCTTTTTGTCATGTTTGTTTTCAGATCTATTTATCCAAAAACCCAAAAATACCTTGCTGCACTTTTTGTTTACCTATTTCATTTTGTGTTCTTGCGAGATCTATTTGCCAAAACTATCACAACCTAATATATATTTTTATCATTGAGAGCTTGACAACCTCTCTTACGCGTCGGGTTGCAAGTATTTGTTATTTATGTGCAGGTGATGTTTACATTGATACCACGGTGGGCGATCATTCACTCGCGCACTCACGCACACACCATCACGTAGATAGGCAGGACCATCGAGCCAGCCCCTTCTTCCTCCTCTACCCAAAACAACTCCAGGAGCACAATTGTAACCTCTCTCAGTTCATCAACTAGACTAGCTGGACTAGGGGTGTTACCTCCCACGAAGGGCCCCGAACCTGGGTACATCGTGTGTCCCGCACCACTTGTTCCCAATCTCGTTCCCGGAGTCCGCCGGCGCTCTTCAGCCCCAACCACTCTCAATAAGCCACCCCATGGCATCTGTCATGAGAAAACGATGACAATTGGCGCCCACCATGGGGCTAGCTACTGCTGGAACCGCGGTCCGGGCGGGACCGTTTTGTCATCACCACCGCGACGTCGGCCGTCGGTCTCCCGTTCCTTGGCTCGCGCCCGACCTCGGCGCGCTGGCCTCGCCGACTACTTCCACAACCCCACGCATGCCGCCGGCGGCAGCTCGCGGCCATGACGGGCTATCGCCGTGCTGACGCTGCTCCCGGCCGTCGCGCTCGCGCCGGTGCCGCGGCGTCCGGGTTTTTCCCCAATCCAACATCTGCCCAGCCAGTTTTTGCTCCGTCAGCAGCAAGAAATCCCCGAGCACACCACAACCAGGGCCATGGCACGCCTCCCCTGCTAGTGTTGCTCGGTCGCTGGGCCTCGCCGCACGGGCGGCGCGATGCTGCCGTGGCCGGGGGCCCCACCGCTGGCAACCTCTCGCCTCGCGCTCGAGTCTCAACATCGTCGTCACGCAGTGCGGCCTCCTCGCAGCTTCGGCAGTGAGCACGGCCGGCCTCATGCCCGTCCACGTCCAGGCTCCCCGTAGCTCCGTCCCGGCCGCACCCCGTGCGCCCGTGCCGCTCCTCCCGCGTCAGTCCGCGCTCCCCGCACCACCTGCCGGTGGCTGCGTGCCCCGGGGTCCCTGTCCGGCTAGCCGGCTCCCTACATCGGCGCTGACCGCTCCTTCGTCCCGCTCCTGCCGACCGGGACCCGGTGTCGGCTCGCCGTGGCCTGCTGCGCTCTGCTCGGTCCGACCACGCCCCCGCGCCAGGGCCGGCGTCGCCTGCTGCCCGCCGCCTCCAAGCGCCGCGACTGCGACTGGGGCTCACCACGCTCGTCTCCTCCGCCGTTGCGACTGCGGCCGCTGGCCCTCCTCTGTGACCGTACGGCCGCGTGCCCGCATGATTCCTCGTCGCGCACGGGCCTGGCCCTCCTCCCAGCACGCGCACGCCCGCGTGCGGCCTCGCATGCGGCAGCTCGCCCAACCACGTCGCTGTCGCTGCCCCCCCCCCCCCGGCTTCCGGCGCTGCCGCCCGCACCTGGCCGCTGCCCACTTGCTCGTCCTCGACTCGCTGTTACCTTCTCGTGGCTGCCAACCCCGACGGCCACCCACGCACTGGCGCGATGGCTCTGCTAGCTCCCCCGGAGCCCGCGCCCTGCGCTCGGTCCTCACGCGTGCATCCGGCCGCGTCGCTCCCGCGCCTCCGCGTCCGCTCACCCCGGGCAACATCGGGACCGCACCCTGCCGTCCCGAGCTTCGCGTCCCGCTCCCCAACAGGCTCTGCCGTGCCCGCGCGCCCTCTGCGTCGCCGCGACACTCTGCCCCGCGCCCGCATCATGAGCCGGCTCTAACTCCGCCCGCTCGCTCTCCGGCTCCCTCGCTGGCCGGTTTCCATGCGCCCGCCGGCTCGCCTGGCTCCCGTGCGCCGCCTCGCGCCGTCCCCCTTGGCCGCGCGTCGTGCGTGCCCGTGCAGCTTTGCCCCGTGCGCGCCGCCTCCGGCTCTGTCCCCGTGCCATCCGGCTCCGGGCATCTGCAGCCTTGAACACCCGCCAGGTCTGGCTCTGCCTCCGCCATACATCAGCGTCGGTTGCCGGTACTCACCCCGGCCGGCTCCCGCCGCTCCGCCTCTGGCCCTCGTCCTCGTGGGCCGGCTGCCCGGCCGGGAGGGAGAAAAAAGTAGGAGCCGGCTGACTCCCTAAAAGAAAAACAGGAGATGGGGTCCCGCTGCAAAAAAAATTGTGCGTCCGTCTGCCCACGCCAGCTGGTCCGCCCGCCCGCGTCGCCGCTCGGTCGGCTAGCGCGCCTGCCCACGTCACCGTCCGGCTGGCTGGTTGGCTGGCCCGTCCGCGTCGCCGCCTGGCCGGCCTCCCGGCTGGCCTACCCACCTACTTCGACACCGGGCCGGCTGGGGAGTCGGCTCCACTGCTCGTCCACTTTGACGCTCCGGTCGGGCCCGGCTGGCTGACACCTCCATCAACCGTCCCGGAGGCTACACCCAGCGGGTGCGGCCGGCGTGCCCCGTTGGTAAAAGGCCGTGCCGTCTGCAGGCCGCCGCGCCGGCTGTCATCGACAGCAACTACCTCGCCTACACGAAAATCAATGTGAGCTCCCGATCGCCCATCCTCGTGCCACGCACAAACAATGGATACCACGAGCGTCCCTCAGAGGCCATCTCCACATTTATTTCATCTGCTTTACTGTTCACCCAAGCGCCAGCTAGTCTTAGTCCGGGGCTGGCCGCTTGGCCCGATACGTTCGTTCCCATGAGATGGCTTAGTAGCGTGTACGGTACCAAAGGCCCACTCTTTGTCTCAGCTACAGCTCGCACCGCGACTGTCTGGCTAGCAAGAGCTCAAGATGGAGGTCACCCCATTCAAAAAACCTCCTGGGAGAAAATGGCTTGGGCAACCCGGGCATTTCATTTGTGAGTATCTGCTCGGTCGAGTCTGCTCCTAGAATCCAAGTATTGTACGCTCCATTCCGCGGCCCACTCTTCGCCACAGCCACAGACCGGCTCCTGGCTGTCCGGCTGGCAAGAGCAAAAGCTAAAGAGCGGAGAGCACATGAAAAAGATTGAAGGAGGCTCGGACGAAACCGAGTCGGCACCCTCTGCATAAAGCTTGCACTACCAAAACTAAATATTTGACATGTCTACATCGACTAAACTTGTCTTTTGCATGATCATTTCCATGAGGAACCTCCGTGCTCGGAGGCTCGGAGGCTACTCCCGGCGGGGCCCCGCGCCGATCAGTCGGCGGACCCTGCGTCCGCGCCCGACATCCTCAATGCCACCATCTACTTCAGCAACAGCAAAGACCCTCCGCCCGACTCTTCGAGTCGCCCGAAGGCTCGGAGGCTACACCCAACGGGTGCGCTGGTGTGCCCCCACTGGAAATAGAAAGCCGGTGGACTCCGCGTCCATGCCCGCCAGGGCCCCACGCCCACCAGCCAGCGGACCCGCGTCCGCGTCCGGCAGGGCCCCACGCCCATTAGTCGGCGGATCCTGCGTCCGCGCCCGACATCTTCGAGTCGCCCGGAGGCTCGGAGGCTACACCCAGCGGGTGCGCTGGCGCACCCCCGCAGGAAGCAAGCTGCATCGTCCCCGACCCGCAATCGACCGTCATCAATGAGTTATGCGATGACAACGACTACGAAAACCCTCCGCCCGACTCTTCGAGCCGCCCGGAGGCTCGGAGGCTACTGTCAGGGGGATGACGCCCGGGTACCCCAAAGACAACGAGTCGGACGGGGCGCCCGCCCGCCCGGGCCGGCTGCTCCGACTCACACCCGCGGTCGGCTGCTCCAGCCAGCCGGCGGCCCAGAGCCAACTACGGCGTCCCATCGAACATGCGCGAACGAGACGACCATACCCCGCGACGGTGCACTATTGACGAATAGAAGTGCGCTATGCATGCGTCACGCGATAGCATCTGCAGTGTAATTTGTCCCCTGGGCGCTGATTTATAAAGCGCCCTAGGGGACAAGCCTAGCCTAGTTCTCAAGCTACATATAGCTTGGCATGTAAGCTACCCATTGTAGCTTACATCTCAAGCAGCTTGGCATGTAAGCTACCCACTGTAGCTTACATCCCAAGCCACCCACTCATGCCTATATAAAGGCCTCATGCCCACCACATAGGGGAGGTTCCCCTCCCACTCTCACATGCTCACACATACACACATATGAGGCATCAAGCCTCATGGCTCTCCTCTCTCATACAGCTCCAGGAGCAACTTTGTACTGCTATACACCTCATACACACACATGCAGGAGTAGGGGTATTATCTCTCCGGAGAGCCCCGAACCTGGGTAAACCACCGCGTGCTGTTGCCCTATCCCATCGCGGATCTCCACTGCAGCATTGCTCTCACCTCTTAAGACTTCCCATGGCATCTGTCATCCCGAGGCACCCCCCGTGAGAAAACGACGACACAGTAGCAATTTTCCCTCAAGTGGATGGCCTAAGGTTTATCAATCCGTGGGAGGTGTAGGATGAAGATGGTCTCTCTCAAACAACCCTGCAATCAAATACAAGAAATCTCTTGTGTCCCCAACACACCCAATACAATGGCAAATTGTATAGGTGCACTAGTTCGGCGAAGAGATGGTGATACAAGTGCAATATGGATGATAGATATAGGTTTTTGTAATCTGAAAATATAAAAACAGCAAGGTAGCAAGTGTAAAACAGCGAGCAAAACGGTGTATAAATGCTTGGAAATAAGTCCTAGGGTCCATACTTTCGCCAGTGCAATCTCTCAACAATGCTAATATAATTGGATTACATAACCATCTCTCAACGTGCAACGAAGAATCACTCCAAAGTTCTTATCTAGCGGAGAACATAAGAAGAAATTGTTTGTAGGGTACGAAACCACCTTAAAGTTATCCTTTCCGATAGATCTATCCAAGAGTTCATACTAAAATAACACCAAGTTATCCTTTCCGATCGATCTATCTAAGAGTTCGTACTTGAATAACACCATATGATACGTATCAACCAACTCTAATGTCACCTAGATAATCCAATGTCACAACAAGTATCCGTTGGTTAATTATACAATACACATCAAACAATTTCAGATTCATAATACTCAATCCAACACAAAGAACCTCAAAGAGTGCACCAACATTTCTATCGGAGAACATGGTATCAAAACGTGCAATCAACCCCTATGCATAGATCCCCAAGGTCACCGGAATCTGCAAGTTGACACCATAACATATATCAAGTGAATCACTTGAATACCCTAATATCACCACGGGTATCCACATGCAAGACATACATCAAGTGCTCTCAAATCCATAAAAGTATTCAATCCGATAATTAAAAAAATCTCAAAGGGAAAACTCAATTCAACACAACAAGATAGAGAGGGGAAAACACCATATGATCCAACTATATTAACAAAGCCCTTGATACATCAAGATCGTGCCATCTCAAGAACACGAGAGAGGGAGAGAGATTGAACCCATAGCTACTGGTACAAACCGGGGGTGGACTACTCCCTCCTCATCATGGAGACCATAGGGATGATGAAGATGGCCTCCGGTGATGATTTCCCCCTCCAACAGGGTGCCGGAATGGGGTCCAGATTTGTTTTTTGTAGCTATAGAGGCTTACAGTGGTGGAACTTCTGATCTAGGGTTATTTCTGGTGGTTTCTGAATATATAGGCTTTTTGGGCATCAGTTTCACGCAAAGATGGGTCACGAGTGGACCACAAGACACCAGCGGAAGCCAGAGGGGCCTGGCGTGGCCTGGTGGGTTATGCCCACCTCGTGTCTCTTCTGGCCCTCCCACGAAGCTTCTAGTGCCTCTTTTGTTCCAAAAAAATTGTCAAAAAGTTTCATTGCATTTGGAGAACTTTTATTTCTGCACAAAAAACAACACCACAGTAGTTCTGCTGAAAACAGCATCAATCCGGGTTAGTTCTAAATAAATCATATAAAGTGCATCAAACCATATAAAAGTATTGTAAACATAGGTGAATATGGCATGAATATTTCATAAATTATAGATACATTGGAGACGTATCAAGGTGTGAAATCAAAGTAGCTTTGGGAACCATCTTAGGTGTGAAAGAGAACCATCTTTGGTTTCACTAAATGGCTTGAGACTTATGAGGTAGCTTCTGGAAATCTCTAGTTGGAGGTGGTTGGTGGTTCCCGGCCAAATATTGTAAGTCAAATAATGTTTCCTTTAGCAGCAAACTTGAGTTTTGGAAACCTTTCATAAGTTGGGATATCCAGACTCGTGCATAACATTTTTTCACCAGCGCCAAAACATTGCTTCTTGAGCAGACCACATATTTCTTCGTAACTCTGTTTCTTCGTCATAAAACATTGTTTCGGCATAGACTGGAAGTGGTGTTGGTCTTCTTCGATGTTGCACCTGAGTTCAACCAACAACGGAGGAGGTGAAGGCACAACCATGTTTTCAAGGTCGAATGATAAACTTAACTTAGCATTCACCTGATCATTTATTTGCTTTGCGTGACTTCTGGTGATTGGACCTTTGATGATTGGTGGTGTGATGTCCATGCTTGGGATGTCCTCATCACTTCCATCGCTGCTCATACGGAGTGACCTCATTATCTTTTAGCGGAACCTTATTCAGGACATGACATGAAGTCAATATAGTCTCCCCCCACCATGCCTTGGATAAACCCAATGTATCTAACATGGCGTCAACCAAATCAGTTAGAGTACGTTTCTTCCGTTCGGCAACCTAGTTTGACTGGGGTGAATAGGGAGGCGTCCTCTCATGAATAATGTTCAGTTTCGCACAAAATGAATCAAACTCATTCGAGGAGTACTCTCCACGACGATCAGACCGGACTCGTTTAGTTTTCTCTTCAAGTTGGTTCCGTGACTGGACATGTCGTGTTCACCACAAAATGCACCTGTGTCAACCCACCAATAGGTAGACTAACAAACTGAAAATGTAATAAACAAAGTACCGTACCCATATGCACCACTCGCATTGTTGCCCACAATCATGTTGATAGACTTTGAGTCCTGTCCTTGCTTCTTGAACTTGTTCAGCACTTGTTGGCCCAATGTTCTTACGAACCACAAGTGAAGCATCCATCTTTCTTCTTGTCCGGCTTGAAGGTCTTCTTACCCTTCTTCTTAAAGTCAGTATTCTGTTGGACACTATTCTTTCACTTGAACTTGTGGGAATTGAAGTTCTTCTGATGTACCATATTGGTGACAGAAGAGCTTTCAGCCCCATATCCATGCAAGTCCCTTGCTCTCGAGTTCTTCTCAACACTCAGATGGACGATGACATCCTCTACTAATAATTCACGACTCTGATGTTTCAGAGTGGTAGCAAAGTCCCTCCAAGAATTAGGGAGCTTAGCGATTATACACCCCGTGACAAATTTGCCTGGTAATTTGCACTTAAGAAGCTCAAGCTCCTTAGTGATGCATACTATCTCATGAGCCTATTCCAATACAGAATGATTCTCAACCATCTTGTAATCATGGAACTGCTTGATGTCTACTACACAATTTTATTCATGTAGACTTTGTTGGGCCTCCAAGCGTAGAGTTTCATTGGACAGTAGCAATTTTCACTCAAGTGGATAACATAAGGTTTATCAATCCGTGGGTGTTGTAGGATGAAGGTGGTCTCTCTCAAACAACCCTGCAATCAGATACAAGAAATCTCTTGTGTCCCCAACACACCCAATACAATGGAAAATTGTATAGGTGCACTAGTTCAACGAAGAGATGGTGACACAAGTGTAGTATGGATAGTAGAAATAGATTTTTATAATCTGAATAAATAAAAACAGTAAAGTAACAAGTAGTAAACAACGAGCAAAATGGTATATTAATTCTTCGAAATAAGGCCTAGGGTTCATACTTTCACTAGTGCAATCTCCCAACAGTACTAACATAATTCAATCACATAACCATCCCTCAACGTGCGATAAAGAATCACTCCAAAGTTCCTATCTATCGGAGAACATAAGATGAAATTGTTGTAGGTATTAAACCACCTCAAAGTTATCCTTTTTGATCAATCTATTGGGCTGTTACTATAAGTGTCATAAACATCCCTAGAGTCTGTACTAAAGTAACACCATATGATACGCACCAATCAACCCTAATGTCACCTAGATACTCCAATGTCACCACAAGTATCCATGGATTAATTATTCAACATGCATCATACAATTTCAGATTCATCATATTCAATCCAACACAAAGAACTTCAAAGAGTACCCCAAGATTTCTATCAGAGGACGTCGGATGAAAACGTGCATCAACCCATGTGCATAGATCCCTCAGTGTCACCGGAATCCGCAAGTTGATGCCATAACATATATCAAGTGAATCAATAGAATACTCCATTGTCACCACGGGTATCCACATGCATGACATACATCAGGTGTTCTCAAACCCAAAATATTCAATCCAACATAACAAAATCTCAAAGGGAAACACCGAATTCATCACATCAAGATAGCAAGGGGCGAACACCATATGATCCAACTATATTAACAAATCTCGTGATACATCAAAACGTGCCATCTCAAGAACACGAGAGAGAGAGAGAGAGAGAGATCAAACACATAGCTACTGGTACATACCCTCAGCCCCGAGGGTGAACTACTCCCTCTTCATCATGGAGACCGCCGTGATGATGAAGATGTCCTCTGGTGATGATTCCTCATTCTGGCAGGTTCCGGAATAGGGCTCCAGATGAGACTTCTTTGGTACAAAGGCTTGCGGCGGCGGAGCAGAAGTTCTAGGCTAACTTTCGGGGGTTCCTCTATTTATAGGATTTTTCAGCGCTGGAATCACGCGAGATGGAGCCACAAGGTGGTCCCAAGGTAACGGGGCATGCCCTAGGAGGTGACAGTGCCCTATTGACTTGGGGGCAGCTGGTGGCCCCCCTGCGGTGGTTCTTCGCTCCAGTATTTCTTATATGTTCTGGAAAAAATCATCAAAAAGTTTCAGGCGATTCCGAGAAATTTATTTTCTGCACACAAAAAAACACCACGGTAATTCTTCTAAAAACAGTGTCAGTTCAGGGTAGTTCCAATTAAATCATATAAAGTGCATCAAAACCATATAAAAATATTGTAAACATAGGTAAATATGGCATGGATACTTCATAAATTATCGATACATTGGAGACATATCAGCATCCCAAGCTTAATTCTTACTCATTCTCGAGTAGGTAAATGATAAAAAATAATTTATGAAGTGTGAATGCTAGTATAGTGCAAAAGTTTTAGAAATGATAATTTCAATCACCTTTTGTAGCATTGTTATATAATAAACAGTAGCTCATTTCTCATACAACTTCCCAAGATGAAGTAGCAAGCTATTCACATGTCAAAGTATAGACCAAAAATTTTCTTGAAAACCAACAAACTATGTTTTC
The DNA here is from genome assembly GCA_039707655.1 of Elymus sibiricus. NCBI lineage: Eukaryota > Viridiplantae > Streptophyta > Magnoliopsida > Poales > Poaceae > Elymus > Elymus sibiricus. The sequence continues at coordinate 511,539,277 of CM077671.1, forward strand.
AGTCATCAAACAATTACAATTCATCTTATTTTCAGGAAGGGTCTATGTAAGAGCTTTAATTTAGCAAATTCCACATACTCACCTATTATTTAGTCTTCCATAATTGCTGACACTCAAAGCATATTTTTTAGAACAAACAGTTTTAGTCAAACACATAGGAAGATGGGGGTTTAATGTTTCGCCTCCCAACTTATTTATCTCAGGGATAATGTCAACAATAATGAATCATGATCACCTATATTCAACTGGATATATGTGCCTGGATCTTTCCCCACCACATGATGCTTGCCAACTAAAGAATTAATAGATTGGAATGGGAATGAACATTGTTGACTCTTGCATAAAAGTAAATATAGAAAAATACATAAAAGTAAAAGATAGGCCCTTCGCATAGGGAAGCAGAGGTTGTTATGTGCTTTTTATTTGTCGATGTGCAAACTCTTGATGGAAAGTAACATCACTTTATATTGCCCCTTGTGATAGCAACCTTTATTATGTAGTCCGTCGCTTTTATTTCTTCACCATCACAAGTTCATACAAAGCGTATTTTTCCTTCCAATAAAAGATCATACATATTTAGGAGCATTTTTCATTGCCTTTTGCACCGATGACAACTTACTTGAAGGATCTTATTCAATCCATAGGTAGATATGGTGGACTCTCATGGCAAGAAATTGGGCTTAAGGGTTTTTGGATACACAAGTAGTATCTCTACTTAGTAAGATTTTTTGGCTAGCAAAAGATCCTAAGCAAGCACCACATGTTAGAGGATCCATGACAATATAAATTCTATGTGAATATAAACAAACATAACCAGTACGTTGTCTTCCTTGTCCAACATCAACTACTTGATCAAGTTTGAAAATAATTAATGGGGGCTCGAAATCATAGAAGATGTCCAAGATAGTATATTTATATGTGAAATCTCTCTTTCTTCAATATTCTTTCATGAATTGTTCAAGTGCCCAATGCTATGTTTGCTAACTTTCAATAAATTTTATCACTTATACTTCTTGTATGTGAAGTCATTACTCCCCATGGGGCAAGCATATGAAGCATATATAATTTCACATTTATGACGTTCAATTTATTCAACATTTTCTCTTAGGATATAAGTGAAGCACAAGAGTGAACATCAAACTACTCTTAAAAAGATATAAGTGAAGATCAACGAGTAGTTAAACAATTAAGTAGCTATGTGAGGACTCTCTCTCAATAAAGACTTTCATATATGAGATTTATTTCAAACTACAAAGAAAACAAAAATACACTCCAAGAATAGCACATATCATGTGAACGAATAAAAACCTCGGCTCAACATAGGCTAACCGATAGTTGTTGATGGAGAGAGGTGGGATGCGTAGCGCATCCCCAAACTTAGCTGCTTGAGACTTCTTGTAATATTAACTTGGGGAGCTTGAGCATCCCCAAGATTGAGCTCTTGTGTCTCGTTAATTCCTCTTAAATCACGGTTTCACTTAGGTGTCAAAAACTTCATCCACACAAAACTTGAAAAGAACTCATAAGATAGGTTAGTGCACATAAGAATAAATTGACACTTTATGTATTGCCAAGATAAGTTGCATAATAATTTTCAGACATTATCTACTATATACTACCATTTTCAAAATTTATATCTACCAATATAAGTTATGAAAACTATAGGAGAAATAGATAACAAAACTATGACAGCAATCTGTCTAAACAGGACAATCTGTAGAAATTAATTCAAAAAGTCTACTTACGTATCTCCAAAAATTATAAAAATTTATTAAATTATAAATAATTTGTATGACCATTCTATGTAAAAAAATTGGAAACTTTCCACATTCCAGTAAAAAAAAATACTACAGCAAAAGTTTATGTTTTTGCACAGCACACATCAAACAAGCAATTGAAGCATCCTAAAGGCAATTCTCAGAAGTTCTTCTTGAAAGACAAGATTATACATAATAGCAAGAAAATACTAACAAAATAAAATGATACTCCAAGCAAAACACATATTATGTGATGAATAAAAATATAGCTCCAAGTAAGATATACTGATAGTGTTGAAGATGAAAGAGGGCATGCCTTCCGGGGCATCCCCAAGCTTAGACGCTTGAGTATTCCTTGAATATTACCTTTGGGTGCCTAGGGAATCACCAAGCTTAGGGTTTTAACACTCCTTATTCTCCTCATATCGGTATCTCACCCAAAACTTGAAAACTTCAATCACACAAAACTTAACGGAACTTCGTGAGATGGGTTAGTGTAATAAAAATAGATCATTCACTTAGGTATTGTTAAGACAAGGTTCATAATTTTTATTACATAATGCCTAATGTATTCTATCATTCCCATAATTTATATCACCGAATATAAGCTATGGAAACACTTAAACAAGTAAACTATGCATGCAAAACAGAATCTGTCAAAAATAGAATAGTCTGTAAAGATCTGAACAAAAACCATACTCCCCTCTCTCTATAAATTTTGAAACATTAGGGCAACATAGATAATTTTCATATCAATATTGTATAAAAATTTCAGAATATTTTGACGCTCTATTAAATGACATAATTCATATACTGGACGCAAAAGTTTCTGTTTTTGCAGAGAATCAAATCAACAAGTATCCACATATCCCAAAGGCTTTACTTGGCACATTATTGAAATAAAAGACACAAAACATTATTACTACAGTAGCTTAATCATGTGAACACATAAAAACATAAACTAAAAGTGTTGGGTTGTCTCCCAACAAGCGCTTTTCTTTAAAGCCTTCTAGCTAGGCATGATGATTTCAATGATGCTCACATAGGAATAGTATTTGAAACATGCAAGGGAGCATCATGAATCACATGGGAAGCACATTTAAGTCTAACCCACTTCATATGCATAGGGATTTTGCAATCAAACAATTTATTGTAGCAAGAACTAACTTGCATAGGAAGGCAAAACAAGTATGACTTCAAAACTTTGAACACATAGGGAGGAAAGTTGATATGATCGCACTATCTACAAGCATATGTTCCTCCCTCATAATAATTTTTAGTATCATCATGAAGAATTCAACAATATAACTACCACATAAAGCATTGTCTTCATGATCCACAAACATAGAAAATTTATAACTCTCGCCATAAGCAAACTTCTCATACATAATAGTGGGAGTATCATAGGAGACTCAAATACTATAAATTGTTTCCACATTAAAGTAGCAATGTTCAGAAAAAGGGTACTCATAATTATGAAAAAATTTATAATAATAATCATCACCACTTTTTATAACATAAGTATCATCACAATGATCATCATAAGTAGTAATTTTGTTCTCATCATACTCAATTTGATCATTCAAAGTAAGGGGACTAAAAAGATCATCTTCATTAAGCATAGCATCTCCAAGCCCGGGACAAACATTAACTGCATAAAATATACTCTCAAACATGTCATTCTCATCAAGCATAGCATCCCCAAGCTTGGTACAAACATTAATTGCAGCAAATATATTCTCAAACATGTCATTCTCATCAAGCATAGCATCCCCAAGCTTGTGGGCCTGCATATCATTAGCATAATCACTCTTATGAGCAATATTAAGAATGGCACAAATAGTATAACAATTATTATCACCATAATTTTACAAGTTGGTGCCAAAAATATTTTCAAGATTATAAGAAGTATCATTATCTTCTCAATCATAACTATCATGACAAGTAATAGGCATAACAACATCATAAGGTGTATCATCGTCCTCAATACTATGTGATTCATTCTCAACAATGATAGGAGCAACATTATTTGGGAGAGATACCTTTTTACCTCTACTTTTCCTTCTATTCTTCTTCTCTGCCACATCATGTGTGGGTTTAATGAATTTGCCCGAGCTATTTATTAATGAGATTGGTTGGATAGGAAGCTCCTTCTCGTCACCCGTTTCATCACGAGAGACAATAGGAGGGAAAGTGGAAATATTTACCCTTTCATTAGTAGTACTTTTAAATTCTATTGATTTTTCTGTATTTCTATAGTTGGCAATATAAGTATTTTCATTAAAATTTACTACGCAAAACATATAAAGTTCATCTAGACTAGTTTCAAAATAGTATGTGAATAAGAATGCTTCAAACCAATGGTTTTTTCAGTCAACTCTTCACACCCCAAAAATAAACAAAGTTCATTATAAAGTTCAAGGGTGATCAAGTTATTACAATATTTGGTCATGATTCGATTATGAAAAAGTATGCATTGAAAATTAAGACGACCAACCTTATTGCAAAGTTCACAAGTAATGGGATGAAGAGAGCATAATTTCGTAACAAATTCATCTATCCCATTAAGCCACCAATTGTTTTTATCATGTTTATGCTTCTTAGAAAATCAATCATCCCTAGAAGGCATGTCTTCACAAACTTTATGCACGCCACAAAAAATGACATGCTTATAAGAAACAATTTTGTCATGACCAATGCAATCATGCTCATCATTCAAGGATTTAATGTCAAACATTTATTAAATTCTTCTTCTAACACTTTGGCACAATTTTCTGGTCCATCATTTTCACGAAAGACATTATAGAGACGAAGCATTTGAGGCCACCTCAATTCCAAAAAAAATTGTAGTTTTATTTTATAAACCAAACTAGTGATAAACAAGAAACTAAAAGATTTAATTGCAAGATGTAAATATATACCTTGTCACCTCCCCAGCAATGGCGCTAGAAAAGAGCTTGATGTCTACTACACAACTTTATACTTGTAGACTCTCTTGGGCCTCCAAGCGTAGAGTTTTGTAGGACAGTAGCAATTTTCCCTCAAGTAGATGACCTAAGGTTTATGAATCCGTGGGAGGTGTAGGATGAAGATGGTCTCTCTAAAACAACCCTGCAATCAAATACAAGAAATCTGTTGTGTCCCCAACACACCCAATACAATGGAAAATTGTATAGGTGCACTAGTTCAGCGAAGAGATGGTGATATAAGTGTAGTATGGATAGTAGAAATAGATTTTTATGATCTGAATAAATAAAAGCAGCAAGGTAACAAGTATTAAACACCGAGAAAAATGGTATATTAATGCTTGGAAATAAGGCCTAGCGTTCATACTTTCACTAGTGCAATCTCCCAAGAGTACTAACATAATTGAATCACATAACCATCCCTCAATGTTCGATAAAGAATCACTCCAAAGTTCCTATCTATCGGAGAACATAAGATGAAATTGTTGTAGGTAGTAAACCACCTCAAATTTATCCTTTCCGATCAATCTATTGGGCTATTCTTATAAGTGTCACAAACAGCCCTAGAGTTTGTACTAAAATAACACCATATGATATGCATCAATCAACCCTAATGTCACCTGGATACTCCAATATTACCACAAGTATCCATGTGTTAATTATCGACATGCATCAAACAATTCCAGATTCATCATATTCAATCCAACATAAAGAACTTCAAAGAGTACCCCAAGATTTCTACCGGAGAAAGTAAGATGAAAATGTGCATCAACCCATGTGCATAGACCCCTCCATGTCACTGGAATCCGCAAGTTGATAGCATAACATATATCAAGTGAATCAATAGAATACCCCATTGTCACCACGGGTATCCACATACAAGACATACATCAAGTGTTCTCAAACCCAAAGTATTCAATGCAACATAACAAAATCTCAAAGGGAAAGACTCAATTCATCACATCAAGATAGCAAGGGAACAACACCATATGATCCAACTATATTAACAAAGCCTATGATACATCAAGATCATTGTCGGTGTCAAAACTGGCGGATCTCGGGTAGGGGGTTCCGAGCTGTGAGACTAGAATCGATGGTAACAGGAGACGAAGGAGACGATGTTTACCCAGGTTTGGGCCCTCCTAGGGAGGTAATACCCTACGTCCTGCTTGATTATATTGATGGTATAAGGGTTATAGAGTTGATCTACCTCGAGATCGAATAGCTAAACCCTAGATGAGTTGTCCTCTCTACAACCTAAAACCCTCCGTCTTATATAGACGCCGAGGATACCTAGGGTTTACACATGGTCGGTTGCACATTACAGGAAAAAAACACGCCTATCTACTCCCGATAGCTTGGAGGATACGCCACGGCTTCTTGAAGCTTCCACCCTGGCGACAGGGCCCTTGATCATTCATTACTCATCCAGCGGCCCACATAGTCCGGCCCATAAGAAATAGGTCAGCTATCCGAGGACCCCTTAAACCAGGACTCCCTCAGTAGCCCCCGGACTAGCCTCCAACGCCGAAGTATATTCGGACAATCTTGTACGTCGAAGTCTTCGGCTTGTGAGGCTAGTTCCTCCATCCCATTTTGTTCGGCAATCATCTTGTCATTGGCGAAATCCCAAGCGTCATGAGCTCGCGGGGTCCATAGTAATTAGCGTTTCTCGACTTTCGCGTGTCGCGGGGAGATGAGTGGTTCAGCAGCTTTTTACAAAACTGCCCCTCCCACAAAGGAGGCACCACCCATTTAAACAAACTGAATTGTGGTTCAAGCCACATCTTCCTTCTTCCCCATCGAAAAAACCTCCAGCGAAAAATCGCCACCAAACATGGCGAGCGCCCCCAGCTCTTCCTCGCACCCTTACGGCTCCCGTCCCGGGGATTGGAAAAGCTGCTCCGTATCCCTCCTCCGAGTACGCAACCTCGAGACCCAAGCGTACCTTCCTTCTTCAGATCTGGCAGCCATCCGTGCTGGTTTGTCTTCATTCAACGGCGAGGTTTTCACGGAGAATTCCCCTAATCCACAAAAAGGGGAGCGCGTTTGCTTTGTGCCCTTTCTCTTGCGGGGTCTCGGGTTTCCCATTCATCCATTCTTGAGAGGGCTATTGGAGTTTTATGGAATCCAGCTCCACCACCTCACCCCAGGGTCTATTCTGCATATCTCGGGCTTCGTCGCCCTTTGCGAGATGTTCCTGGGCTGCGAGGCACACTTCAAATTGTGGAGGAAGTACTTTTGCCTCGTCCCTCGCACTCAAGACAAGACAATTCTTGAGGTCGGAGGAGCCAAAGTATGCCGCATAGCGGGGACGGGATATCCCGTGGGAACGCCGAAGGAGTTTGAAGAATGGTCTTCAGAATGGTTCTACATCGAGGACGTCCCCCTATTTGATCCAACTCGGAGGGGTTTGCCCGAATACTCTGACGCCCCTTTGAAGAAAAGGTACAACTGGCGTTCGAAGAGCCTGTCCCAAGAGGACAGCGTTGAAGTGCAGCGCTTGGCAGCACGTGTGAGGGTACTAGCCCATCACAAGCTGACCATGATAGACGTCATGGCCGCCGCTAGCACCCGGTGTGTTCAACCTCTTCAACAGAGGACACACCCCTTGTGGCGTTACAACGGGACAAGCGATACTACTCGCTCCCGAAGACTGGGCCCTGCCGATCAAACAACATTAGCCGCCGCCCTTGCCGACCTATACAAAGGGGAGCAAGGAGATTTTATTTGGCGGTCGACCAAGGAGGGATACTCAAGCCATAATCCCATCGAATGGGTGAGCCTTTCAACCTCGTGACCACAATTTGGGTTTTTAATTTGTCCCTTTCTTAACCGAAGCCTTTAACTTTATGTGAACAGGAATGGAGGGGCTTCATCGAGACAGTTAACTATCCGGCCCCCAGCCCAAGGACTATTCCCGTGATGACGATCCAGGCTTTCATGATGACCCGGATCTGTCAACAGAGCTCGAAGACGGGGTCTTCTATCAGGAGGGCCTCGATGGTTCCAAGGTGGCTATCATAGCCGATTACCCCGGATCTTTCTCTTCCCCTGCGATAAGCAAGAAGAAGAAAAACTCATCACGCAAAAGGCAAGTATCCTCCAACAACCCAAACGCGTAGGCTCCCACTCCCAAGCGCCGTCGGTCCGCGCGACACACATCAGCAACGGCATCAGTGCCTGGACTGAAAAGCAGCAGGGATCCGACAAATGAGCCGGTCATGGGAACGACCCCGTCTACACATTCATCCCAAAGGTACTTTGTTCGATCGTTTGATTTATTTACATGACTGATAAAGCCTCACAAGAGACCTTATGTCGAAATATTTAGGCAAAGAGTTCAGCCATCTCCCTCCGAGGATGTCGCCAGGACGTCCGGCGGTGCTCAAAATTCCAGGCCTTCCACTCAGGGTGAACCTGCTGCAGAGGTTCCAGTGCTCAATCCGGCCCCTGCTGATTCCGGTGACGCTCTGTCCGTCACCAGATCCAAGGTAGGAAGCGCCATGAATCATCGGCGGCGACAAGAAGCCCTGCATCATCCAGCCTTCTCCGAACAAGAGTTCGGTGCTCTACGCACGGCGGACGCGCACATTGGTGCTGCCCGAGCTGGGTTTGGGGAGGCCATGAAATTGATATCGTCTAGCCTGCAGGTGAGTAATCGGTTATTAGAGTCCGAACACTTGTGTAAACCCAGTAGCCCCCGAGCCTTAAATTGGTCGAAATGACCAAAGTAAGGATCCTTGTATTGTTTTACTGCTAACGTAGGCCTCGAGGCAGCAGAGCGAGCAACTGGCCAAGGAACTGGAGGCCAGCCGAACACAGGTGGAATCTATGAAGGCCGAACTAGAGCAAGTGAAGAGGTTTACTCAGGAGGCACACGGTGAGTATATCTGCTTTGCTAACATTAGTATATTCCCATGCTGACGCAAGGGTACTTTGTAGCAGCTGAATCAATAGGACAATTGCAAAGAGATTTGGACGCAGCCCGAGAGTCTCAGCGGTACGCCGAGTCCCAGCATGAGGCTGGCTGTTGTGTTTTGCAATGACACCGGGAAGAGAAAAACCGCCTTGAGGCGGAGAACAAATAGCAGGCCAAAGAAATTGAGAGTTTAAAGACTCAATTGGCCCATGCCCAAGGAGAGAACCAGAAATTACAGAGGGGCATGTTCGGTAAGTATGATTCTAAGATCAGAGGGTACTTCTTATAAATGAAGCATAATAGGCATGCCTTGGCTCATGTATAGGTCTCCTAACTGGGTGACCCGATGAAGAAATCGGATCCTACCGGGGAAGCATCCTGAAGGATATGGTAAATGCGTTATGGCCCGCCGAGCAACCTTCGGAGGAGATGACCAAACTAGTCGATAGATTCAAGGGAGCCCGAACTAGATTCGAGCTGTGAAAGACATCGGCTTGTCGAGAGGGAGCACGAGAGGCGTGGGCGATGATCAAGACCCTTTATACCGGACTTAATCCCGAGCGTATGGCTCGGGTTGGGCCAGTAGGATGAGATGGACAAGAAGTGCTGCTCCAACTGGTATACGACCAAGTGATGCCTGCCACCCGTCTTTCACAAGAAGATTGCTCCCTAGACACCATAATCGACAATCTGGATCAGCAGCCAGATGTGTGATTATATGTATCTATGTACTAATAATCAAGGAATTGCTCCGTCTGTGTTGTAAACTTTGTCTTAACCAGCCATCGGCTTCAGCCTCCCACGCTAAGAGCTTTGGAGTGTTCCTTGTAAATTATCACCCTAGAAGAGTGAATTATGCTCGGGGAACCAGGCAATCCGGCCATTTGGTGCGAATAGACAGACAGCACAGAGGGAGATATGTTATATTACTGCTTAGCGTAAGAAACATCTTCCGAAAAAAATAGTACCTCTATCGATACCTTTCTTCAGGGTGCTACGTAAATCGTAGGCAGAAGGCCGTATACTATTAGTATGCGACTAAGGGCTTTTGTGAGAGAAGAGGCCCGAGTAATGGTCATAATGACCATAGTCTTATTGCTTGATTCCATCGTAGCTGATCAATTGTCTGCTGAAGATAGCTAGCTTTTGGCTTCACCCGTCTGAGGTACGTATCCGGATGACCCGGTCGTAACAATCGCAAAGGTGCTCCCTTTACCCTCTAGCCGAACAATCGGGAACGTAGAGGGTAAGCACAGGAGCGAGGCAACCCAGCTTGGCAAAGTCTTAGTTCGAATTGATGCATAGGATGGCGTAAAAACGACAAAGGAAAACATGCGTACACAATAAACATGAATAAGTGATTATAATATAAAAGCCTTGGCTTCGGAAAGAAGCCCCCAGGTGTTGTGTTTGGATTTAACACTTAAGGGAGTAGGCCGAAAATCTTAGTACAAGATCGGTTGAGCCGAACATAGATTTGGGAAGAAAGGGAAAAAATTCAAACCTGTCAAAAAATCAAGGTTGGAGGGAAAGTAGAAAATAAAGAAGTAGAGAGAAAAAGGGAAAGAGTGTGATGACACCAGTTTATCTGTAGAAGCGCCAAAGACGAGCTGCGTTCCATGGGTTTGGTTCAAGGCGGTTATCTGACGGGTTTCGAAGACAATAAGCCCCTCCCGCGAGTACTTCGTCGATTATGAAGGGGCCCTCCCATTTGGGATTAAGTTTATGCTTTTGCTTCTCTGGAAGTCATAAGACGAGCTCACCCACGTTGTATGCTTTTGCCCTGACCTCCCTACTCTGGTAACGTCGAGCCTGCTGTTGGTAAAAATTCGAGCGAGCCCGAGCTATGTCGCGCTCACCTTCTAGGGCATCCAGGTCGTCCTGCTGATCTAACTCAGCTTCCCTTTCCTCGTACATGCACACCCATGGTGCGTCATGAATAATGTCGCAGGGGAGGACTGCTTCTGCCCCATAGACCATGAACAACGGTGTGTATCCCATTGATCTATTAGGGGTGGTACGCAGGCCCCATAGAATGGAGTCGAGCTCCTCAACCCAATGACAGTCGGACTCATGAAGAGACCAGACCAAACATGGCTTAATGCCGCTCATAATCAGACCGTTTGCTCGTTCGACTTGTCCATTGGTCTGCGGATGATAAACCGATGCGTAATCGAGCTTGATACCCATTTTTGCGCACCAGTCTTTGACCTCTTGGGCCGTGAAATTGGATCCATTGTCCGTTATTATACTGTGCGGAATGCCGTAACGGTGTACCACACTGGATATAAAGTCGATTACTGGTCCGGACTTGACTGATTTGACAGGCTTTGCCTCTATCCATTTGGTAAACTTGTCAACCATGACCATTAGGTATTTATTCTTCTTAGTCCCCCCTTTAAGGGGTCTGACCATATCCAGCCCCCAGACCGCGAAGGGCCAGGTAATCGAAATAGTCCGAAGAGCTGTTGGGAGCATGTGACTTTGATTTGCAAAAAGTTGACACCCCACGCAATATTTGACAAGTGACTGGGCATCCGCCCGAGCTGTGGGCCAGAAAAACCCAGCCCGGAAGGCCTTGCTTACTAAGGCTCTTGCTGCGACGTGATGACTGCCCATCCCTGCGTGGACTTCGGCTAAGAGTTGCCGTCCTTCTTCCTCAGATATGCACTGCTGTAGTATTCCGGTGGTGCTCTTCTTGTATAACTCACTCTCGTGTACTTTGTAGGCTTTGGAGCGCCGAACTATGCACCGCGCCTCCGTCTGATCGTCGGGGAGTTCTTTGCGAAGAAGGTAGGCGAGGAAGGGCTCGGTCCATGGTGCGATTACTGCCATGACCTCATGAGCTGAGAGCGTTTTGTCCGTTACGGAGCCGCCGATGATTTGATCGTCTGGTTCATTTATAAGGGGAACAACCTCATCCGCGTTGGTTAGATCGGCGCCCTTATGATCGTCCTGCCAAACCACGGATGGCTTAAAGAGCCATTCCAGGAAGGTGTTTTTTGGGACAGGGTCGCGTTTGGCCCCCATGCGAGCCAGTATGTCAGTGGCTTGGTTGTTGTCTCGAGCGACGTGGTGAAATTCCAGCCCCTCGAACCGTGCGGATATCTTGAGGATAGTGTTTCTGTATGCCGCCATCTTCCGATTTTTGGCATCGAATTCGCCGTTGATTTGGGAGATGGCCAAGTTGGAGTCTCCCCGTACCTCCAGCCGGTGTATGCCCATTCATGCTGCCATCCGAAGACCGTGTAGTAGTGCTTCGTATTCGGCTGCATTGTTGGAATCGGCATACATGATCTGCAACATGTATCGAACGTTGTCACCTGTGGGGGATGTGAGAATAACTCCAGCCCCCAGTCCGGCCAAAGTTTTAGATCCATCGAAGTACATTGTCCAATGGAGTATGTACTATATTCCCTGGGGAGCTCGGCCTCTGTCCATTCGGTGAGGAAATCTGCCAGCACCTGAGACTTAATAGCTCGTCTTCGCTTATAGGCGATTTCAAATGGAAGGAGCTCAATAGCCCATTTAGCTATTCGGCCGGTGGCATCCCTGTTGTCGATTATATCGTTCAGGGGTACTTCGGATGCCACCGTGACCGAGCACTCTTGAAAGTAGTGTCTGAGTTTCCGTGATGCCATAAATACTGTGTAGGCTATCTTCTGGTAGTGCGGGTATCTGGACTTGCACTGCGTTAGTACTTCTGACACGTAATAGACCGGTTTCTGTATCTGGAATTTGTGTCCCTCCTCCTCTCGTTCGACGACGAGCACCGCGCTAACGACTTGGTTGATAGCCGATATGTATAATAACATGGGTTCACCAGCGCCTGGTGCTGTGAGTATGGGATTGCTTGCCAGGAGTATTTTGATTTCTTCTAACGCAGCCGCTGCCTCATCGGTCCACTCGATATTGTTGGTCCGTTTCAGCAGTCTGTATAGCGGTAAGGCCTTTTCCCCGAGGTGGGAGATAAAGCGGCTTAGCGCCGCCACGCAGCCAGCCAACCTCTGTACATGCTTTAGCTCTGTGGGAATTGCAAGTTCTGATAGGGTGCGGATCTTAGCCGGATTCGCTTCTATTCCTCTGTGGGAGACGATGAATCCGAGCAATTTACCAGCGGGAACTCCGAATACGCATTTCTCCGGATTGAGTCGTATATTGTACTCGCGTAGGCTGGCAAAGGTTTGCCTTAGGTCGTCGATCAACTGGCTGACGTGTTTGGTTTTGATTACCACGTCATCCACGTATGCCTCGACTGTTTTACCTACTTGTTTAGCGAGACAAGTCTGGATCATGCGCTGGTAAGTAGCCCCATCATTTTTAGCCCGAAGGGCATCATTTTGAAGCAGAATGGCCCATAAGGGGTGATGAATGCGGTTGCCGCTTGATCGGATTCCTTCATTTTAATCTGATGTTATCCGGAATAAGCGTCGAGGAAACACAACGAGTCGTGTCCGGCTGTGGCGTCAATAATCTGGTCTATGCGTGGTAGGGGGAAAGGATCCTTAGGGCAGGCCTTGTTGAGGTCTTTATAGTCAACGCACAGTCGCCAGGATTTATCTTTCTTTGGTACCATAACCAGGTTTGCCAACCATTCGGGGTGCTTAATCTCCCGAATGAATCCGGCCTCTAGCAGTTTGGCTAATTCCTCACCCATAGCTTGTCGTTTGGGCTCAAAAAAGCGGCGCAGAGTCTGCTTGACAGGCTTAAAGCCTGCGATGATGTTCAGACTATGTTCTGCCAGCCGCCGTGGGATTTCGGGCATATCAGAAGGGTGCCAGGCGAAGATGTCCCAGTTTTCTCGTAAGAATGCTTGCAGTGCTTCATCCACTATTGGATCGAGCTGAGCTCCGATGGACGCGGTCTTGTTGGGGTCTGTCGGGTACACCTAAAATTTCACGATTTCCTTTGCCGGTTTAAAGGATGTGGGTTTGGGCCAGGATCACATCATCCTTGTCTACTGTTGACCGAAGTGCGGTCAGCTCTTCTGCAGCAAAGGTCTCAGCTAGAGCCTCGAGGGCAAGCGCTGCTGTTTTGTTTTCGGCCCGAATGGCTATATTCGGATCACTGGTGGTTGTGATAACCCCGTTTGGTCCTGGCATTTTAAGTTTCATATACCCGTAATATGGTATAGCATGGAATTTTGTGAAGGCGTCATGTCCCAACAGGGCATGGTAGCCACTGGGGAAGGGCACGATGTGGAAGAGGAGTTCTTCGGAAAGGTAGTTTTCGGGCGTGCCGAACACTACGTCCAGGGCGATACATCCTGAGCAACGCGCCTCTTTCCCCGGAATGATCCCCCGGAAGTTAGTGTTGCTATGTTCGATGCGAGATCAGTCGAACTGCATTTTTTCCAGGGTATCTTCGTAGATCAGGTTTAAACCGCTGTCGCTGTCCATCAGCACTTTGTGTAACCTGAAGCCATTGATGATGGGGTTCAGGACTAGTGCGGCCGGTGAGTGACCGGGAAGAATGGTTGATCGGTCAGTATCTCCGAAGGTAATGGGTGTGTCTGCCCATGCACTTGTTGCTGCCACATGATAGACCTGTTTGAGTTCTTTAAGAGCTCTTTTCCTCCTATTCCTTGAGGGGAACATTTCGTAGATCGTCGGGACTTCGGTGTTGTATTCTGGTGGCGATGTGGAGCGCCTATTTGGCAGTGATGCCTCGAGAATTGCTTCACCGCTTTTTGCGACTTGCTTGACGACCCAGCAAGCTCTAAGGCCATGAGTCGGAGCTGTGTTCAGCAATACGGAATGTATAGGGCAAGGTTTATCCAATAGTCCATCAAGGACGGTATTGACCCCTGGAAGGGGCCTGTTTCTCTTTTCGGCGGGTTCGAGTCTGGCTGGCCACTTTGGAGGTATCCTCTTTTTCCGATCTCCTCGAGGGTATTCGGTAAAGGTTGGTTCCGAAAACAGCCGTTCGGCTTTCCAAGAGCTTTCCATGGCACAATATTTTAGTACCAAGTCTGACAGCTTGGTGAAGTCGCGAATGTGCCGACGAGCCAGGGCGTTGAGAATCCCTTCATCATGGCAGTTGCGGTTGAAGGTTGCCATTATCTCTTGATCACTGAGGCCCCGTACTTTGTTTTGAGCGAGGAGGAGTCTGGCCCGGTAATGATGAACCGACTCGCCTGGTAGCTACATAATGTCCAGTAAATCCGAAGACTTGGGCTCTTCTGCGATGCTTGAGTGATCGGCTTGGGAGGTGGGTGGGAAAAGATTTGACTCCACGCCACGGTGGGAGTTCAGAATCACGGACTCTGAACTATGTGATGGATCAGGGACCGATACCGGTCTGTTTTCGGAGTGAACTCCAGAGTCTAGGTTGTAGGCAAAGTCTCAGTGATCGGAGACTGGAGTATAAACCGTTTTTAATTCCGGTCACTGGGGGGACGAGCCCCCAGCCGGACACTCGACGGTGGCGACAAGGTGGGTGACCGTGGGGATGTGAATCTCCCTATCGTCGGGTTTAAGCCCGAGCCGGTCATAGACTGGGATCTGGTCATCAGCCATACGCATGGTCTCAATCCGATCGAATAGCTCGTTCAAAAATGAGGCGATGGTAGGATGTGTGTCGCTGAGGCGAGTGGGGTCGGTATGCGGCGTTGCAGTTCCGGAGTCGCACGAGAGCAGACCTGGGTCCTGTTTAGCCATGGTGGATCCGGTCACAACGACCGGATTGGGCTGTCCAGCCAGTCCGGGGATAACGACCTCATCATCGGAGGCGAGGCCCGATGTCTTCAGCGTCGAGGCGTCGGGATCTGCGGGCTCCTCCCTGGGAGTTGAGGGTTCTATCAAGATGAGCTCTCCCCGTGAATTAGTGACGAACTCTAGGGTTCCGAACTTGATTCCTTGATCGGGGGAAGAGTTTCCAATCTGGCCAAGGTGGCCGATCGGATAAGCGTGTGACGAGACATCGCCGCTTGCGAGGATCTGATCCGGGGAGAGAATCCCCTGTGTGCAGATCTCGTTGCTTGTGACAAGGCGAGCCATCGATTCCTTTGGCGATCACAGCGGAACTCTCAATGAAAGCACCAATGTCGGTGTTAAAACCGGCGGATCTCGGGTAGGGGGTCCCGAGCTGTGAGACTAGAATCGATGGTAACAGGAGACGAAGGAGACGATGTTTACCCAGGTTCGGGCCCTCCTAGGGAGGTAATACCCTACGTCATGCTTGATTATATTGATGGTACTAGATCATTGATGGCGCGCGTTGCCGCGCCCGTCCATTTTGGCAATTGAATAATAGGAAATTGCATAAGAGTAGACACAAAACATGAACGTCAGATGGATATATGCTTGTAAGATTACCAATTTTATCATGTGATAGAATAATACTCGTAAGAATTTCATAAAACATGGATGCATAAGAAACACCAGCTTTTGTTCTGCTCATCTTGAGCAAATTAGAGAATAATGGAGATCACTATTAGCGGTAGCAACATCGGTTGAATTCAAATGGTCGATTTACATATAAATTATTGTCATAGAGTGCAAAATCAGATAATACACAGCAGACCGCAAAACCTAAATCAAACTCCATGGAAAGGACGGAACAATGCCACAATAGCGTCTCACTGTCCACTTTAAACTTCTTCAACCCCAACGTTACTAAAACTCTGAACAGGTTCTATGACCACATTGTGCAAGGCATACTCTTTAAACCTAGAGTTGACAACCACCCACTCTTCTTTATGGCAACAATGTTTTAGAATACAACATCATCACTTTGGAAACTGCAAACAAAAATTAAAATCTATCTACCAATTCAGGATAATGTAACACCTAGTCAATTTGTACCATTTGTAGTGTTTGGTCGTTTTGTTAAGAGCGCCTTCTAGTGTTGTTAGATTCTCCATCGTTGGATGTCAAAGCATAGAACATACAAAATAGTTGAGGTGATTGATGGCACTTAAATGAGCAGCTTGATTTCTTCAGCATTCAGTTCCAGTGAACATTGGTTTTAATTCACATATCAGGAAACCTTGAACCATGCAATAGAACGAAAGATGAGATAAAAGTGATTTAATGCAACCAAAATAACACAAAATATGTTACATGCGAATGTACTAAACGGGTAACACCAATGCACAACTTACTCTGATAATCATCGTAGCATCTCTGAGCTTATCGAAAATCATGTGCGTAATGGTAGATGATGATTGCACTCAGGTAAGCCTTCGCACCCAAAAACACTTCATAATTAAATATTTTTGGCATTCAATGATGATGCTAACAAATAAGATATATATACATTTTCCGTTTTTCAAATGAATATTTTATTAGGTGTAAGGTTCAAAGAAACGGATAGCATGCTATTATTTATTGAGAAAAAATATTTGTTTTCATTGCATAGTCTACCTACCTTGCATCGTAAGTACAAAATCTCCTAAGTAAGGAGATTTTAGTGTATATAAAATATTACCATGCATTGGTTGGTGATACATGGAATGCAGCGGCATCGAGGTACCTTTCGGAGATAGCCAGAGATTGAATGAATGTAAGATGAGTAAATTGTGAAGCACATTAATGGAGAAAAAAAATCTAGATATACACAAAATAATGCATTCACCCCTCAGTTTTTGTCAAAAAGAAGTTCAAACAAATGACTCTTCGTGCACCATCAGCATCCCTCTTTTTTCCAACCAGTTAGATGCAAGCAATATGAATGATGTATATAGCACCTCCTGGATTAGCTCCCGTCAAGAATCAATCTAACTATTTAAATAAAAAAACACATTAGATGCGAGCAGCGAGTCGATAGACTGGAGCCACACGAACAAAGAATATCATGTATCCATCGAGAATGTAAACTCCATCCAATATAGCTACAACCGACTGACAGAAGCCACAAAAAACGTGTAATTAACTAATGAATTAGCTGTTAGGATCAAAACGATCCAAACCAAGGAGAAGGGTAGGGAGGAGGCGCACCATCACGGTCATGTAGAACCGAACAGAGCAGAAGAGATCAAACACATCGTCCTCCCCCATATCCTCCTCGCATGGCTTAGTTATTGCCTTGATGAAGCTGGCTTTTACGCTGTTACAGCTCGCACGAAAAATAAGAATCAAGTAGGGAGTGGAGAACATGTGGGAAGCTAGGATTCTTGCTGCGCGATAGAGAGAGATGGGGGTGAAGGAAGAGATAAATGGTAAACTCCTAATTTTTAACATTCACATATCCAAAGAAAGTGTGTCGTTCATGGGCTGCACAATTGTATATAATTTAACAAAATGAAATAACAAAATGAAATACAACCTTGTCATACCAATGGCGAGCAGGTCCAACTTCTTCAAATCATTTGACCTATGCATGAGAAGATAACACATGGCAAAGGTATGCATACGTGAAAGCACATAAGTAATAAGCCAAATTCAGAGTTGAACCTGCAAAATATCTGCATTTTTCGCCTAACTTATTGTGGAGTTTATCATCAGTTTGACTTCAATATATTGCCAGAGAAATCACCGGTAAATTGATTAAGGGAGCACCAGAAGAGGGGACCTGAATCAGGTAGTGGTTGCCCCCATGCATGCCAAGAAACTGTGAGGATGTAGCAAGTCTCATTGACTCAAAGCATCCTCATGCAGCTGCAAGGATTCCTCCCTCCCTCCTCAAACCTACAGAATTTTGCCCCACTTTAATCTCTCCAAGAGTAGTATACCCAAAGAAAAAATGGACAGTACTCCATGGAGTAAGTTCTATTTTTCTCCTTTTTTTACCCCATGAAGGGAAGATTCAAAATCATTGGCACATGCACAATCTACCGGAAATTCCTTTGTAGATCGCCCGTCCAGCATTGCTCATGCAGCAGCCCAAATGAAACAAGAATCCATGTCAACATCCGAAGAGGACACTGACGGGAAACAAATGAATGAATCAATCAATCACATACTTGAGTTGGGGTGTGGGAAAAGAAGACCAATAAGTCATGTGTTGTTGTTGGGGCCGCCCATGAAGCTAAAGCACCTCGTCTCGGTGCATGTCCGTCACGAACGCAGGCAAGAGGATCGTCACACGTCGTTGCCCGGGAGCTATAGGATTTGGCTGTCAAACAACAAAAGGTCGAAGGCGATACGAATGTGAGACGGATGATGGTGGGCATCATATATAAGGAAACGGATGAAGATTAAGAGGCAAGTAACGCATCTGCACTTTCCACCTACGGTTACGGGAGGAAGACCGTCGAGCTTCATCCCCGTCATTACGGCGCCACTGCCAGTTTCAGGTCGGACGGTACACAGCGACGGAAACGGAAGGGGCGCTCAGGGCTAGGAGCGGCGGTCGAGGAAGAAGGCCAAATCGTGCTGGGCTTGCATAGCGCTTTCTCCGATGTGGTCATGCGGCCCTTGCGGCGCATCTAGGAGTTCGCCGTACGTCGCCAGAGGAGAGTGATCGGGATCCGCCGCCACGCGAGGGACGTGACCTAGTGTCCATTCTTTTTTCTGGCTGCAGGACCGCGATTGTTACAAGCCCATTAGGCCCAAGTTAACATGGGACGTCCAAAAAAGTCACTGGAGCAGCGGCCCGGCAAGGTTAGCGCTTCTTAGTAACGTAGGCGTGATTCAGAGCTAATCTGATGGCCAAATTGCTACAGAATAACGATCAAACTGCCGAAAACACTGATGGCCTGAGAGTGGCCTGAGAGGGCTGGAAGAGTGCTCAGTTATAATATATCTAAATAAGGGTTACAGAGTTGATCTACCTCGAGATCGAATAGCTAAACCCTAGATGAGTTGTCCTCTCTACAACCTAAAACCCTCCGGCTTATATAGACGCCGAGGATACCTAGGGTTTACACATGGTCGGTTGCACATTACAGGAAAAAACACGCCTATCTACTGCCGATAGCTTGGAGGATACGCCACGGCTTCTTGAAGCTTTCACCCTGGCGACGGGGCCCTTGATCATTCATTACTCATCCAGCGGCCCACATAGTCCAGCCCATAAGAAATAGGTCGGCTGTCCGAGGACCCCTTAAACCAGGACTCCCTCAATCGTGCCATCTCAAGAACATGAGAGAGAGGAGATCAAACACATAGCTACTGGTACATACCCTCAGCCCGAGGGTGAACTACTCCCTCTTCGTCATGGAGACTGCCATGATGATGAAGATGTCCTCTGGTGATGATTCCCCATTCTGGCAGGGTGCCGGAACAGGGATCCAGATGAGATTTCTTTGGTACAGAGGCTTGTGGCGGCGCAGCGGAAGTTCTAGGTTAATTTTCGGGGGGTTCTCTATTTATAGGATTTTTCAGCGTTGGAATCACGCGAGACGGAGTCACGGGGTGTTCCCAAGGTAACAGGGCGTGCCCTAGGGGGTGACCGCGCCCTGTTGCCTTGGGGAAACTGGTGGCCCCCCCTCCGGTGGTTCTTCGATCCAGTATTTCTTATATGTTCCCGAAAAAATCGTCAAAAAGTTTCGGGCGATTTCGAGATCTTTTCTTTTCTGCACAAAAACAACACCACGGTAATTCTGCTGAAAACAACGTTAGTCCGGGTTGGTTCCAATTAAATCATATAAAGTGCATCAAAACCATATAAAAATATTGTAAACATAGGTAAATATGGCATGAATACTTCATAAATTATCGATACGTTGGAGACGTATCATTGCTCCATAACATACATCTCGCTCCCAGCATCGGTGGTCCCAAATTTAGATTCGAGCGCCTCCCACAAATCCTTGACAACCCGCACATGTAAATATGCGTCAACCAACTTATCTCCGATCACACTAAGAACTGCTCCGAGAAACACGACGGTGGCCTCCCTGAACGCCTTCTCCTTATCAGGAGCAATTGTTCCCACGGGAGTAACACCGACGACCCAGAACATGTTCATAGCCGTGAGCCATAAGGTGTTTTTGGTCTGCCAGCGCTTAAAGTACGTACCGGTAAACTTATCCGGTTTCAGTGTAGCGGCAAAGCCATGGGCCAAAAATTGCCTACACATATTAGGTTTTTGAAGTGTTGAGTAAATAGGCAATTTCTTGATTAAATTAATCCACGAGTAAATCACTAGCATGACATTAACAGAAATAAGGCATACTGAAATTTAATCACACAAGCATATACTACGCTAACAACAGATGCATCTACTGATAACGCTAGTAGTGCTACAACAGAAATAAACAGGAGCGGGATAATTAAACGTGTTATATCGTCCAATTGGCCAGTTGGTCGTAGCCGCGGCAGTGACGGCGGTAGCCTCCTCGCCCGTCTTCTTGTCGGCTTCGAGCTTCTCAACGATGGACGATCGACATCGGTTGGCGAATACATGGTGATGACGAAGACGACACGGACGTAGAAGAAGCAGTCGAACCAAGGCAAGCAGTCGCGTATGACCGCTCCCCAAAAACCTAACCGCCCCTCTCCCGTACAGGATACAGAGAGGCGGGGTTGCGGAGGCCTGCTCTCTCGTCAACCGTGTACGTGGTGAATGGGATGGAGTCGGCGGCGGCAGCAGCAGCGAAGGAACGATAGGGGCGGTGCGCGTGGAGCAGATGTGATCTGTTCTCGTGGCGGCTAGGGTTGGCAGACGCCTCACATATATGCGCGCCTGGGTGGAGAGACGTTGGCTGGACCCATATCCGAGTCGACAACAGCCCAAGATCCGACGTCTCGGATCGTGGCGCGTCTGTTACGGACTCTCTGTTCCTGACGGCAAAAATAAGCACATATATATGAGCACGGCTCGGCTCAATCCCGCAACCCGCGGCGCGTCGTGGCGGGGGAACGGAGGAGGAGTGCGCGAGGGTCACTTCTCTTCTCAAGCTCCAATAGAATATGGAAGAGAATCCCTTATAAAGATATTCAACTCCTCTCCAACTTCCGGGGTGATACTAAACTTTCCACCACTCCTAGTGCCATATAACCCACATGGACCCTTGTAGATTTTCTGAAATTGCTAAATGGGCCCTAATCCCATCTCATTCATATTTCAACTTGCATAGTACATAATCTAACTTTTCCTTTGAAACAGAAGAAAGGGATACGGTTTACAACCGCCTAACAGTTTACTAGTGCAGAATAGTTTTATTTTACTGATCATAAAGAAACAGTTCTTCATTCAAACAGACGAAAGAAAAACATGACAGAAACACCGAAAATCCATTTCTGAGCCCAGGCTCATCTGCACCCCCGCTGAGTAAAAAAAATCAAAACAAATTCAAAAAATTCCAATTTTTTTTGGGTGGTAGATATTTTCATGCGTGAGATTCGCTCCAATTTTTGTATCATTTGAACATCTGAGAAGCTCTCGGCAAAAAAGACAAATTACCCGACACAAAAATTGAAGCGGACCTTACGCATCAAATTATCTACCACCAAAAAAAATTTGGAATGTTTTGAATTTTTTAATATTTGTTTTGATTTTTTTACTGAACGGGTGCAGATGAGCCTGGGCACCAAAACGCTGCACTCCACAAACACTCGAGATTTCGCTGGCTCGCGAGACAGTAGAAACTGAAAACGATCCAGAAAGCCCGCCAGTGCGAAACAGCAGCAGCTTGACGCAAGAAGCGTCATATATAAGACCTTTTTCTGAGGCCGAGCAAGCTACGAGTCCTTTTTGGGCCGGTCTAGCTATTCAGAGGGCCCACGTTATTTTGTTTCTACCACGATAATAAACAAACTCTCGCCCTCTCATCACCGTATATGAAGAAGAAAAAACAAATCTGGGGTTGCTGTTCTTCTTCCCCACTGTCGGCGATTGGTTTTCCGCCGCCGCTCACCTCAAAGAGCGTCGCCGCCTTCCGCGCCCGGCCATCGCCGTTCCCTTCCCCGCTGTGCGCAATTCCGGCCAGGTATATGTGATGAGCATACTCCCAGTCCCATCCCATCCATGCTTGCTTAAACTGCACTGACGCCCAGATCTGAATGACTCCACTTGCTCTGTTATGTTATTAGTAGGACAGTAGGCGTACTATTAGACTAGTAGTAAATCTAATTGTTTTTCTTTCATGTCCATTGCAGTTCTGAATGGGGAACATCCTCAGTTTCACAGCTGCAGCTGCAGCTGCAGATCTGAATGTCCATCCAGATCCAGGGCAACTGTGCCAAGGCGTCGGCGGCAGCAGCAGAACTGCAGTCCATGAGCTCGAAGGGTTGAGCATTCTGGCTTTTAGAGCTTTATTATGCCAGCACATACAACGGCATGAAGCGTTCCGTCGAAACCGGACAGCCAGCGGCCAGTTCCAACTGCTGAGCATTCTGCTTTGCAGAGACATCCATGCCAAGGGAATAGCGGCCGGCGATCGGTTTAAACTGTGCGGCATTCTCATCTGTGGACTTATATCCGACTGCATCATCCGTCACGACCCAAAGGAACAGAGGAAAATCCAAAGAGGAAGGAGCAGCGGAATAGCGAGCCATCGGTTTGAACCGCTGATCGTTCTGGCTTTCAGAGCTGCATCCGAGCACATACGGCGACATAAAGCGTTTGTTCGAAAGCGGATAGCCAATGGCCGGTTCCAGCTGCTCAGCATTCTGCTCTGCCGAGCCATCCATGCCAAGGGAATCGTAGCGAGTGATCGGTGTAAAATGTGTGCCATTCTGCTCTGTGGAGTTATGTCCGACTACATCCGTGACGATCCAAAGGACCCACCGACTGATGCGCTTCGAGACCTTCCAGAGGTACTTTGTCAAAATCCTGTGCTCCAGCTCGTCTCTTGGTTGTAGATTACTGATTCTACTTGCCTGCAACTATCATTTTGCTGCAGGGCTTACTTTGGACAATTTTTTCGAAGTTGCCTCTAGATGCGGCTGTTAGGACCAGTGCTGTATCAAGGCAATGGAGATACTTGTGGACAGATTGTCCTAAACTGAGTTTCGATGGAGATACAATATGCGGCAACAAAAATCATGGGAAACAAGTATATATTCCCCTGTTCATTCACATTGTTAATAGGGTCTTGGAACAGTGCCGTGGCAAGTTGGTTGAAGAGCTCGCAATCAAAATTGAGCTGAACTGCATGTTGGTTGGATATCTTGATAGTTGGGTCCGTTTCGCAGTATCATCTCGGACAAAGTCACTAGTTCTTGATTTAGCACCAGAAGAACGTCAACTTGTAGGACGCGATGATCGCTACAGATTCCCATTTCACCTTTTAGACAAGGAAAGTATATGCCGTCTGCAGAAAATACATCTTAGTTTTGTAGATTTCCTGCCACCAATGCACTTCAGGGGCTTCCCTAACCTACGAAAGCTTGACCTTAACTTAGTGAATGTGAGTGGGAAGGATATTCTGCATATGCTGTCAAACTGCTGTAACCTAGAGTGGCTGAGTATTGTTAGATGCCATCTCAATTGTGAACTAGAGGTTAACTGCCCACTGCCTCATCTGCTATACTTGAAAATTGCGTTCTGCAATATAACAAGTATAGCGTTCGATGCAGCGAACCTTGTGACTTTTAAATACAAAGGAAGTGCTGTGCCTATTGACCTCAGTAAATCATCAGAACTGGTATCTGCAGACATATGGTTTGCTAGAGTCACTTTAGGGCACGCTATTGCTGTACTTGCTAAAGTGCTTACAGGTGTGCAACATCTGACCCTTAATACGGCCTGTAAACCACAAAAGGTTTGCTCTTGAACCATCCTTGGAAGTCATGGACTATCCCTTCATAATTACCGCGTCATGACCTTTGGTTTTCTATCTTTCAGATTCCCCGTTTGATGCATCACCGATGTGAGTTTTCTCAGATGACATATTTACAGTTGAGGTTGGTCTATGTTGAAGAATTTGATATCTTATCTCTGATCTCTTTTATGAGGTGTGCACCTTTCATTGAGAAGTTAGAGCTGCACGTAAGTACTCGTATTGGATTCTTCTTGGTAGTCCATACATTTCTTTTTAGCACTATTGCATTACAGCTTCTTTCAAGGCACTAGGCATCTCATCATACAATGGACGACGGATTAGTCACGAGCCTTCTCATCATACTCTGTTTCTGGTTCAAATTTGCAGTTTTGTTTCCCTGGTTACGTGCGTTTGGCACAAGAACTTGAACCTATCAGGAAGCTACCGGAGCATCCGTTCAACAATTTGAAGAGTTTACATGTCACAGGATTTAAAGCGTGCATTGGCCAAGTTGAGTTCCTTTCGCACATGGTGGAAAATGCCCCTGCATTGGAGGTTTTAAGTATAGATAATTCAGACAAATATGCCCTAGAAGGGCGTGAAAAGAACACAAAAACTGTTGTTGACTTGCTCCATAGAATTGCTAGAAAGTATCTTGAAGGAAATATTTCGCCCAAGTGCACCTTAATATTACTTTAGGAGATCTGTTGGTGTAGGGATGCACACTGTATATCTAGTTAGGGATGGCAAATCTGATGAGGCAGCATTATTGTTTACTGCTATGTAGACTTGTGCATTGTGACTTGGTTCTGCATGGGGCATTATAAATATTGAATGGCATATTTCCCTTTGTATAAAGCTGCTATTAGCCCTAGTTGTTATAGATTTTTTTTTTCTCATCTCGCTGTCTCCTCTCCCATGCTATCGAGTGTGATGCTGGGTGTTATCCGGTTGCCCAAAGCATTTCCGCGTAACCAGTAACGAGTAGCCTGCTTCTGTATAATCCTTTTTTTTCTCATCTGCACTTTATTTGTAGGCTGCTACACAGGTAACTATGAAGAAAAATGTGTGATTGTTTTATTGTGCAAATTTGTTTGCACATTAATTATTTATTACTAATAGGATGGCCACTAATTTGGAGTGTAATTTCTGATGTATGCACTAACTGCCGACCCTACCGGCAGCATCATGGAATTATATATGAGCTATGAAAAAAACGAAGTTTGTTATTTGGCAGATGAATTGCAGAAGTACACTTAGATTTTGTCTGGTTTTGTAACAGTTATCTTCTCAGTCCCTTGAATGCCCCTCTCTCAAGATACAGGGCTCCAGATTCACCATTTAATCTCCTACCAGAAGCACAAAGGCCTCCTATCATTGTGGATTGTTATATTGTGTTCTCTAAATTACATAGAGCTGAAAGAGGAAAATGATATAAGATATCTCTGTGTTGATACTACATAAACATAGCTATGATTCATACTGTAGGGTAACGCAGTAGAAAACAAAAAAATTCCGACCTGCGTACCAGCCCAGGATCACTATGGAGACTGCATACAAGGTTTGATCTTTTTCGTTACCGACTCGTAGCGCAGCGAAAGTAGAGTCGATGACGATCGGCGGTGCAGATCCCCGCAGCTAGGATTTTACAACCTCCCAACCGCGAGGATGTACTCCCTCGTTAGCTCACCGGACGGATCTTCAGGCAGCCCTTCGGAAGGCCTCAGGACAGTCCCTCGGATAGTCTCACCGGACGGATCCTCGGACAGCCCTCCGGGAGGCCTCTGGACAGTCCTTCGAATAGTCCCACCGGACGGATCCTCGGACAGCCCTCCGGGAGGCCTCACTGACAGCCCTTCGGGCGGGTCACTCGGACAGCCCTTCGGGAGGACCCCCGAAACACGGACAGTAACTCGGACAGCCCTTCGGGAGGCACTCTCGAACTAAGACCGAAACTACGATCTCTCTACAGAGTTGCACACATACGGTGTCATCTATCCGGCAGGGCTTCGCCGTCCAGAACTAGTTCCCACCGGAACCCAGACAGCCTTTCGGCTCTACGAAACTATTTCGCTAGGAGGGAGAGAGAAGCCAGAAATGTCATGGCACTTGTATGTGAGAAGGAGTGAGTGTGGAGGCAGCCCCTCCACCTCTATTTATAGGAAATCCAAGGGGTAGGATTTCTTAGCCCCCAAGCCTTCTAGAAACCTTTTGGGAAAATATCCCAAAAGGTGACTTTTCCATAAATATCCCAAAAAGCACTTTCACTATTCACGACGACATTTTTCAGCGTCCGGTCGAACTGAAAATATTTATGTGGGCTTAGAACATTTCCAGTACCCACTAAAATAATTTTCAATGCGATCCGGAACAATTCCGGATTAGTGATTTTCATCTGCGAAAAGCATCCGAAGCGGTTCCGGCAGCTCCAGAACATTTCCGGTTTTTCTTCCGGAAAATTCCCAGAAGTTTCCAGAATGATTCTGGCACCCTCCAAGAATTATCAGGCATGTGCCGAAACCAATTTGACTTAATGGTATCCCCTGAAACAACTTTTCAGTTTTACCGAAACTGTTCCGGTGTTCTCTCTGCGGAACTTTTCCGCTGTCCGAAACTTTTTCGGTGATTTTCTCTCAGACTCCCTGTCTATCATTCAACAGATAGATGACCCTTAAGCGTGTGACCCTATAGGTTCGGTGAAGCATAGACATGTCCCGGAACCCCTTCCGATCAATGATCAACATCAGAGCCGTGGACACCCATATTGACCCCTATACCCACACGAATGAATATTCGAGTGAACCTCCAGTTGCCGTGTGCTATTCCTGTTGCTTCGCGATATGTTACAAATACCCGAGGTGAGACATGTTGGCATCCCCGTGGATCAACAACTTGTCCACTATGCCAGTTACCTCGTTACCGGTATTGTTCTCTTTTCTCGTTCCCGTGTTCCGGCATCCCCGTGATCAAATCACAAAGTGTCTGGCCAGACGATGATGGATACCGTAACACCGAGAGGGCCCAGAGATATCTCTCCATCGTCGGAGGAGCAAATCCCAATCTTGAGCTATCGAGTTACTTGACATACTTTTCCATGAACCCGTAAGCCGCCGTAATAGCCACCCATTTACAGATGACGTTTAACAAACCCCAAAGTTCATGAAGCAAGCATGAAGAAACTCGATACTCTCATGGTCTAAGGAATCATGCAAACGTTAACCATCTCTGTGTTATTAACCATTAACTTGTGACGAATGTATCTCATAGCATAACATCAATTCGGGTCGATTCAACACAAATGTTCTTCTAACATTGTGCCCACAAAATTGCCGGCATAGCCATGCCCATGATCAGGAAAACAGGATCATCATGCAATACTTGAGCCAGTCTTAGAGGCCAGACTAGGAATACATTTTACCGTTTATTATTCCACACGTGCATATGAGTCTTCCTTCGAGCCTCGTGGTTATTGTAGACTCGAGAACCATAGCAGTTATAGCATGGAACATAAACATAATTATGAACAGGGAGATAATCAATAACATTTATTATTGCCTCTAGGGAATATCTCCTACAGACTCCCACTTGCACTAGAGTCAATAATCTAGTCAATGCTAATGCACTTTACACATGTGGCATACCGGTGTAAAATATGCTTCGCATGTGGTATAGCCTGATGTCCAACGGATCTGACGACTTCAGCTCCGTGTGTAACTTTGCATATCCTCGCGTTTTCACGCTTTCACAAAATTCATATTTTGTGTGGACTTGGCTTTGCATATGTGTGAATCATTGGTCGAAACATGATTCCTCAGACTGAGCTATGGAGCAACTATCTGCAATAGTGTCCCATAGACCAAATCCATCTTGGAACCATACTAAGTTCATGAATGAACTATATGATTCAACAACTTCTTTGTCGCTTCTTAAGCGTCAACATACTTAGCCTTTGTTATAGAATTCGCCACAGTATCTTGTTTGGAACAATTTCCAACTACCGTGCCACCATATTGTGTATTACACAAAAACCCTTAACTTAAATCGAAAATCGCATGGAGCATTGATGAAGACTGTATCGATGTAATTACTTACAACGAGCACTTCATAATCTCTGCTTGCGAGAAAACATGTCATCACTACTATTCTAGTACTCAATGACATCTTTCACTGTTGTCCTATGATCAGTACTTTGATCACTTTGGTATCTATACTCGCAACAACTTTGGAGTATTGGACATATCTGGTTGTTTTTACATACCATGGAATACATGATTAATCCAAACACAAGAGTGTGTGGAATCACCATCATGTATTTTGCTCATCAGTGTTTTGGGACACCGAGTCTTGCAAAAAACTCTTTCCATGTGACTTCGGCAAGAATCACTCCTTGACGTTTTTCAATGCTAAAAAGTTTTAGCATCTTGTCAATATGTATTCATAGCTTAGCCCCATTAGGTAAATCTATCTCCATAGATCATCATGCCTAATATTGAGGCTATTTAGCCTAAGCACTTCATCGAAAAACTATTTTCAAATGAAGTCCTAATTCGTGTCAAGAAATTTATTTCCAATTAACAATGTGTCAAGTACACAAGGTTTTTAGAAATATTATTATGCTCCCACTTACTTTCTTGAATCACAAGCATCTTCGATACCCATTTGATGAAGTCAAACCCCTTTGACCATTCCATCAAAAACGAAGATTCCAACTCCACTTTGCTCTCTTATGTCCATCGCTGGAACTCTGGAGTTTGCATACTTACTAGCATCCTATGGATCGACAAATTACTTTGGACTGTATCACATACAAGTCCTAGGTTTCATTTCCATCAGATGGAAATCCTTTTGTCATCCATGTTTCATATCTCATGATTGAAATATGTATTAATTGCTAGTTCAACCCGAACCGACTTCAAGCATCGCTACGGTGAGACAATCTCATCGTAGTCAACTCCTTGAACTTGTTATTGCAACAAGTCGAGCATTATGGATAAAACATTTTATCCGTATCAGTTTTTAGTTCCATAAATATTCGTTAGACTCTAAGTCTTCCGAAAGGTGTATCAAGATTTTAATCTCGAATCACTTATATGGAAACTATCTCGGATTGTATTGGCATTTAGCCAATTCCGGAGTCAGGGCCCATCAACGCTTCCTTGTGTATCGTAGGTATACTGTTGTCTAACAACAATATCTCGTATGCGCACCTGAGAGGTTTGCACGAGTTTTTCCTACGCGGTTCAGCTGCAAGTTCGACCGAAGTCCATACATCTCATGTAGAGGCTTCCGTATCAGTCGCAGTAGGAAACTCCGGAATCACTTCCAAGGTTCCTTTCCTTTGACCTGATGACGAAGATACTGGTTATCTCGTCGAGTTGCACGGTCCTCCCACTCACCTTTTGTAAGAACTATTCTCTTTAAAAGCATACCGTTTTGTGGCAAAATCGTTTGCCTCGGTATAGTGGTGGGGGAATACCCAATGACTTGGGATAACCTACAAAATAGCACTTGTCTGATTTGGAATAGGTTTGTAACCTTTTACACAAGCCCCATATTCCAAATGTTAAGAAAAGATATAACATGGTTGGGCGTACCATACCATGGCGTCATTTCAACAGACCTGATGGATCTCTTTTCAGTGTAAAAGCCGCAGTCTCTAAAGCATTACTCCTTAAAAGGGGTAATGGCAAATTTATTTATGTCATCTTTGATCTTACCATGTCATGAATGGTTCGATTACATCTACACGGACTCTCCACTTGCAGTGGTGTTCCGGGAGGTGCAAGTTATGAAACCCCTTTCACAACTCATCAGACATTCGCTAAACTTGTAACTCAAATATTCCTTTCTGCAATTGAATTGTAGAAACTTAATTTTCTTGTTACAACAACTTCTACTTCATTTTTGAAAACCTTATGAATGAATTCAAAAGATCCAGACTTACGTCTCAACAAGTAAATATCCATATATCTACTTGAGTCATTTCTGAAGATAGATAAATCCACTACTTGCAACAACATTTATTGGACTACACACATCATAATGTATGATCGCCAATATGTTCTTTGCTCGTTCCTTATGGCCTGTGAACGGTATTTCAGTCACTTCACTTTTCAGAGGAAAGTTGCAAGTGTCAGATGATTCAAAATCAAACGACTTCAAAATCCATCATAATGGAATTTTCCATGCGGGTTTCTCCAATGTGACCAAATGCAGTGCCACACTTGTGTGGTATTCTTTTAGTCTTGCGACATTTAGCGTCAGTGTTATGGATGTATCATATTTCCATCAATATTCATAACATACATCCCATCTAGGATGGAAGCATGTCCCTTCATGTTATTCATAATACTGAACAACAATTGTTGTTTTTATGAACAACTCTTTTGCAACAAACATTGTGCAATGGGCTAGAGTGTATGAAACTCTAAAATGAATTATGAAAGTAAACACAGAGGTTATGTATTATTATCAATATTCATAACATACGTCTCATTCATAATGAAAGTATGGCCCTTATGTTATTCATAACACCGAACATCAAAAGTTCTCTTATGAACAACCTTCTTGCAAGATACCTTATGCAAAGGGCTAGAGTGTGAAACTCTAAAATGAATTATGAAAGTAAATACATAGGGAATACACCTATGGATGGCATAGTAACATTTACTATGTTCCCTGCGTGTATCTAACCTCATTCCTGGCTAGTCTTTCAGGCCATAGTAGTTCTTACATCGAGTTGCAATAGAATGCAATCGAGCGGGTATCTTTGTGATTAACTCACAATACCCAAGAATTAGTGATTAACATGTTTAATCATAATTCCCAAGAACTATTTCTTTGACCAGCCTTCTATACATCAATAACTTGTATGACTTTCATACATGAGCTGGATATTCCAGTCTTCTCTTTATTTGCCTTTATACTTCTAACAGTTTAACTTTTAGTATTTCTTCTACTCTCAGAAGAAGCATCCAACTTAAGAGTGGTGTTAGCCCCGGACTTCCTAGGCGTGTAAGTCATACTAACACCCTTTGGACATTTCCTTTAAGTTGTTGTTTTATTCACCTTCATCATATGATAGGCGTTCTACTGGATCCCTCTGTTATTAGTCAAATGCATAGTAAACACTTTTACTAACAGTTTGCAAAACAAACATTGCTTTGGATATCAAATATCTTTTAGCCTTTGTTTGTGTCTGAAAATGATTTTCAGTTCCATGAATATCATATAGCTATCCCAAACTTTTGAAGTTCGGGTTTCATGGAATCAAACATATTGCACTTGACCGAAATGGAATTCTAGCTTTTGGATCGAAGGACGAGAGTCATATGATCCATAGCATTAGCGGGAGAATACCGAAAGCATGCGATAGGACAAAGTCCTTCTCGGCACTCTTGAGGACAATCCTCACATTACGTTAACAACCGTAAAGTTTTAACTAGATATTTAACAGCTATTCAATTTTATTAGGAAAGGTGGAAACGCGACCATTATTCTACAACTATTATGCAAACCACATTTAGACAGTGTTCAAAATTAATTGCACTGAGAATTAAACAAGTTAATTCTACAGTGCGCTCCCACTCAAATCAATATCTCTCATAATTGATTGTGAGTGATACAAGATCCACATTTCAATTCAACGCCACGGTTCGAGATGAACTCAAATGGCGCGAACTTCAATCGGACAGCCCTTCGGGAGGACCCCCGAAACACGGACAGTAACTCGGACAGCCCTTCGGGAGGCACTCTCGAACTAAGACCGAAACTACGATCTCTCTATAGAGTTGCACACATACGGTGTCATCTATCCGGCAGGGCTTCGCCGTCCAGAACTAGTTCCCACCGGAACCCAGACAGCCTTTCGGCTCTACTAAACTATTTCGCTGGGAGGGAGAGAGAAGCTAGAAATGTCATGGCACTTGTATGTGAGAATGAGTGAGTGTGGAGGCAGCCCCTCCACCTCTATTTATAGGAAATCCAAGGGGTAGGGTTTCTTAGCCCCCAAGCCTTCTAGAAACCTTTTGGGAAAATATCCCAAAAGGTGACTTTTCCATAAATATCCCAAAAAGCACTTTCACTATTCACGATGACATTTTTCAGCGTCCGGTCGAACTGAAAATATTTATGTGGGCTTAGAACATTTCCAGTACCCACTAAAATAATTTTCAATGCGATCCGGAACAATTCCGGATTAGTGATTTTCATCTGCGAAAAGCATCCGAAGCGGTTCCGGCAGCTCCAGAACATTTCCGGTTTTTCTTCCGGAAAATTCCCAGAAGTTTCCAGAATGATTCTGGCACCCTCCAAGAATTATCAGGCATGTGCCGAAACCAATTTGACTTAATGGTATCCCCTGAAACAACTTTTCAGTTTTACCGAAACTGTTCCGGTGTTCTCTCTGCGGAACTTTTCCGCTGTCCGAAACTTTTTCGGTGATTTTCTCTCAGACTCCCTGTCTAGTATTCAACAGATAGATGACCCTTAAGCGTGTGACCCTATAGGTTCGGTGAAGCATAGACATGTCCCGGAACCCCTTCCGATCAATGATCAACATCGGAGCCGTGGACACCCATATTGACCCCTATACCCACACGAATGAATATTCGAGTGAACCTCCAGTTGCCGTGTGCTATTCCTGTTGCTTCGCGATATGTTACAAATACCCGAGGTGAGACATGTTGGCATCCCCGTGGATCAACAACTTGTCCACTATGCCAGTTACCTCGTTACCGGTATTGTTCTCTTTTCTCGTTCCCGTGTTCCGGCATCCCCGTGATCAAATCACAAAGTGTCTGGCCAGACGATGATGGATACCGTAACACCGAGAGGGCCCAGAGATATCTCTCCATCGTTGGAGGAGCAAATCCCAATCTTGAGCTATCGAGTTACTTGACATACTTTTCCATGAACCCGTAAGCCGCCGTAATAGCCACCCATTTACAGATGACGTTTAACAAACCCCAAAGTTCATGAAGCAAGCATGAAGAAACTCGATACTCTCATGGTCTAAGGAATCATGCAAACGTTAACCATCTCTGTGTTATTAACCATTAACTTGTGACCAATGTATCTCATAGCATAACATCAATTCGGGTCGATTCAACACAAATGTTCTTCTAGCATTGTGCCCACAAAATTGCCGGCATAGCCATGCCCATGATCAGGAAAACAGGATCATCATGCAATACTTGAGCCAGTCTTAGAGACCAGACTAGGAATATATTTTACCGTTTATTATTCCACACGTGCATATGAGTCTTCCTTCGAGCCTCGTGGTTATTGTAGACTCGAGAACCATAGCAGTTATAGCATGGAACATAAACATAATTATGAACAGGGAGATAATCAATAACATTTATTATTGCCTCTAGGGCATATCTCCTACACATACATGCCTGGAAAGAAGGCACACTAGTAAGTATTTGTATCTTTTAGTTTAGGATTATTTTTGTCTTGCTATTACCGACAAGAAACTCTACTCACAAATCATCTGGGTTTTTTTTTCAGTCATGCCGAGAAGAGTTATCAATTTAGCATCAGTTGTTGGCCTCACTGACTAGGCTAATTAAAATGCCGCGTGCTCACAGATCATTGGCTTCATGAAAACATTTGTTAGGGCTTATGCAAGCACGGATATCAGTAAGAGATCTCTTTTCATTGTTATTATATCACACATCGCAACCCAATTTCTGAACTGTTTTGCAGCACTGCCGCGCTTGGTTGTCCTCACCCCCGCCCCCCCCCCCCCCCCCCCCCCCCCCCCCCCCCCCCCCCGGCTGTGCAGCGCTGGCCAGGGTCATAGAGAGGCCAGCTGGAGGTCTTCTCAACTTGGTCGAGGCAGCCAACATAGGCGAGCAACACTAATGCAATCACCATCGCACATGCCATGACACTGGCGAGCAGGCCCAGTGGCAACCACAATTGCTGAAAGCTCCTTCCCGGCGATACGACTTGCCCACAGATGCTCCTCCTTACCCAGCGGCATGGGCTTCCAACCGTGCTTCCCCATCTACGGCCCCGCCACCTCCAGCTTCCTGAATCCTAGACCGCATGGAAAGGGAATGCATCTTCTCAAGATGTTTCTGAAGTAGAGCAGAGGGAAGGATGCCTAGGTACAATGAAACAGTGGCAAGGCGGCATGCTAGGAATCAAACAGAAGACCCAGACCATTGGAGTATCAGGTCACATATTTCAGACTTCACTTGGCAAATACAGCCAGCAGGATTTGAATGTTCTCAAAGTCAAAAGAGAGCTCAATGGATTTGCTCATATCCGAGCAAGAGAAGCCAATCGATGGAGTATGACCCTCGTTGCTTATCACCCTGTGGTGGCTTCAGCCACAGTTCTGAAACTTGTCATGTTCAGGATCTGTTGTGTTCAAAAAAAAAAAAATGTTCAGGATGTGTTGTCTAAACTGAAGGTGCCGAATTGCACTCTTCTATCCTTTTCTGCTGTAACTTGTAAGAGCCCTTTGAGTCAATGATGAAGTTCATGAGTTCAAAAAAGATGTATCTGTTTGTTCTTTTGCGCATCACAGGAAATTCTCATGAAAAATGCTTTGTAATTCACCATCTTCTAAATTTCTGATACATGCTCATGCAGAAAAGGCTTCATGGTTTTAGCAAAAATGCACAAGCAAACCTGAACTTGCTACAGCTACAGAAGAATTTTAGCAAAAAAGTGCTCCTGGGAGGCCTCTTGGGGGGACGGCTGGAGATGCTCTAACAATCACTCAGTTCAGTTCATGCTAGTGAAGAAACATCAGTAAAATCAGAATTCAGGTCTTACACCTACTGTGGTCATCCCATTTTTAGTGCCCGAACCTGGCTGTGTGGCAAAACACCCACCAAGTGCATGATCGACATTCAGAGGTATACTCCGAATGCGAAATGCACATTTCACATTGTTTCCTTTCAGGTTGGCCTAGGTAGCTACTGGATACATTTAGAAGCAAACCAAAGTTTCTGACAAACCAACCATGCGATCGACAAGTAAATTTCCCTTTCCAGCGTCATTTGATCAAATCAAAACTCTTCTTTAGACAAGAAAACAACTGCACAAACAAACCCGAACTTCCTAGCGCTACAGAAGGATTTCAGCCAACCAAGTGAAATTTCTGATGCATGATCATGCAGAAAAGGCTTCATGGTTTGGGCAAAAATGCACAAGCAAACCTGAACTTACAAGTGCTGCAGAAGAATTGTAGCCAAGCAAGTGGAATTCATAATGCCAGCAATCTTTGTAATTCACCATGCATGCTATAGATTTCTGCCCAAAATGCTTCATGGTTTTAGCAAAATTATTATTGCAAACGAGATCATATCTTCCTAAATGCTTCAATGTTTTAGCAACAAACCACATCAAGGGCCAAGACTAGCTAGGAGCAAAAACTTGGAAGCAACTCTAGAGCTAGAGCTTGCCGGTCTGCGAGAGTAGGAGGCCGAGGACGGGCCCTCGTGGCAGTGTCGAGGAGGGTGCGCCTTGCGCCGTGAGGTAGGCGTCGATGTCGATCGCTTCCGGCGGAGGAAGATGTGGAGGTACATCGACCACGACATGTGTGCTGATGCTGCCCTCGTTGAGATATTTCCCGGCCTCATCGAGATTGGAGAGGATGACGACCTTGGCGGTCTTGTGGTCTTCATGAGCCTTGTCAACCCTGGCTGGAAGGTCATCTCCGATGACGGGAGGCTCCAGAACGGTGTGATCCTGGAAAGTGTCGGCCCTGGCTGCGCGCACTGCGGCAGCCGCAAGCCACATCTCGGCGGCAATCCGCGCGGGGCAGGGCTCGACTGCGAGCGGTGCAGGGGCCGGGGGTGGGGGTGGCAGCAGCAGCACCGCGTGGTCGTCCTGCCTGGGCGGTGGAAGTAGCCGCAGGCTGAAGGGGCGCAGCAGGTTGGTGACGTCGCGCAGGAAGCCGTGGGATCCCGGCGGGAGGGCCGCGTCGACCCGGCGGAGAGCCGCGTAGAAGACGACGCCCACAAGTGACGCGGAGGCGGTGCCGCGTGGCGGAAGCAGGCGGGCCAAGTTGCGCGCAGGAAGGCGGAGCAGCACGCGGAGCGCGAAGGCGTTGTCGCTGAGCTGTGGCGCGACGCGGCGGGCGCGGTGAAGTAGGGTGTTGAAGATGAGAAGGTCGAGGTCGACGTTCATCGGAGGCGCGTCCTCCTCCCCCGCCACCGCGGCCTCGTGGTCGTGGTCGTGGTCGTGGATCGGAGGCGCGTCCTCCCCTGCCACCGCGGCCTCGTGGATCGGAGGCGCGTCCTCCCCCGCCGCAGCCGCAGCCACGGCCACCGCGCCCGCGTGGACTCTCTGGATGAAGAAGCCGACGAGCTCCTCCACGGCGCGCGGGTCGTCCAGGTCGACGGCGAGCGGAGGCGCGCGCGGTAGACGGCGGATCCCGGCTGCGAACAGGACGGCGAGGAGGGTCGTCCCGTCCTCCGACTCCGCCTGGTCGGGCTCGGCGGCGCGCTGAAGCAGGAGCGGGACGAGGTCGGCGGCGCGCTGAAGCAGGAGCGGGACGAGGTCGGCGGAGCGAGCTGGCGCGAGGAGCAGGCGGACGAGGAGCAGCAGCCGCCGCGCCATGCCCCCCGCTACGGCGTCGTGGTACAGCTCGAGCGGGACGCCGACCTGCGGCGCCACTCCGGCCGCCGCGTCCGCGTGGATGGGAGCGCGCGCGAGGACGAGCTGTAGGAGCAGCTGTCGCGCCCCCTCGACCTCCACGAGGAGTCGCGGGTCGCGGCCCTCCTCCCCGTCGAAGGTGAGCCGCAGCGGGAGGCGGCGGAGCGCCGCGGCGAGGGCCAGCGCCAGGATGCTGTCGCTCGCCGTCGCGGCGTGCTCCGCCTCCGCGCCGTGCGGGAGCACCGGGAGGAGGAGGCGGAGAAGGTCCGAGGGGCCCGACGGCGGCTGGGCGAGGAGGCGGCGACGACGCTGGAGCAGGACGAGGACGCCGCGCAGGAAGAGCAGAACGCGGCGAGACATGGCGGCGAGAGAGGGGGGCGGGCGGGCGGTTACGGCGGCGGAAGGAGGCGGGCCCCTCACGCCTCTTTTGAGCTTTGAGCGGGGGTTTTGATTTTTGGGATTCCGCCTGGGATTTTGGGGGTTAGTATGGTCATTTCCTTATGTAGAAGTCGGTTGCTTTCTCTCCAAATCCAATTTCGTTTGTTCAAGATTCGTCCAAAAATTCCCTTCCTCTCTTGTGTCGAAAATTCCATTGTTCTGTTCTGTTAAAAGAAATTCATAATTCAAAACCAGGGCAACGGTTTCTTTAGCAACGTCTCGACACTTCCCCCCTAATTTCCCGTTGCCAACACAGCCATGTTCGAACTCCTCGAACCACTTTGTTCTGCAATGTTGTCCTCATAGAGTCCTAGATATGGGCGGTCGTCGCGAGGCCCCTCCCCTATGCAGATGAAGCACTCAGACCCACTATCAAAACTAAACTTCGCAAT
This sequence comes from Elymus sibiricus, assembly GCA_039707655.1. Taxonomy (NCBI): domain Eukaryota; kingdom Viridiplantae; phylum Streptophyta; class Magnoliopsida; order Poales; family Poaceae; genus Elymus; species Elymus sibiricus. The sequence goes on from CM077671.1 coordinate 511,576,965, forward strand.
CTCATGTGCGACCCTATTAGTCTACCTATCAATCTTCACGATATTGAGATCCTGAATAAACTTTGAGACGCTTAGTGCTTCTTTTTTCAGATCCATAAGAGGATTTTGGCCTAGGGAGTTATTAGAAGGATTGGAGACAGAGCACCGACAAAACATTTGGACACAAAACTAGATTCCCAGGGACAACATGACGAGGTCGTTATCATCTTTGATTCAACACCCACCGCAACTTTTATCGAAACTCATCGACGACACTTCTGCTACTTGGCGGTAGGAGTTGGTCCGGTCCATTTTTCTTCCCTTTGATGATGAAGCAATCTTACAAATCCCCTTGTCCACACGACATGTAAAGGATTTCTAGGCTTAGAGTGCAGACCGAAAGGGCTTATTTCGGTGAGTTCGACATATAACATGATAATAAAGATAAAGATCAGTAGTGAGAATTGGCTCAAAGGAGGGAAAAGATCAATAGATAGTGCGACATATTCGAGCTGACGCAGCCATGTTCGAGCTCCTCGAACCACTTCGTTCGCTCCGACATGACCAACTTGCTGCTAAGACCACCACGAGCCGGAGTGGCAAATAGGGTGCTTCAGCCGGAGGGGAAGAGGGGCTCCACTGCTTTCGCAAAGCCCAGACGAAGGCTGATGATGGTCTAAGATAAAGAAACGGACAGGTCACCGGCTGTACAAGCGTCGGTGGTGGCCCGCGTCAGACACAAGCAGCGGCAACCTCATATGTTCTACTTTCCATCGATGTTGGCAGCGGACGCGGACACGCTGGCCACCGACTCATCGATCTCCGTGCAACCAGCTTCTTTCTCTGCCGGCAAGGCGCGGTTACGATCAGGTTCATGGCAAATGGTGTGGCCGCAGGCACAGGAGGCGCGGTATGACGCGACGTCACCTACGATGGCCGCTCCGCGGTGCTCCCCCGCATGCCTCCGTACTAGCAAATCCAATTTCGTTTGTTCAAGATTCTCCAAAATTCAATCCAAAAAGTTGTTGTTCCGTCAAAAATCCGTTGTTCTGTCGAAAATTAAGAATTCAAAACGAGGACCACAAGTTTCATTACAACAATTTCTTTATAGCAACGCCTACAGCCGCTCGACCCCCCCCCCCCCAATTTCTCGTCGGCGGTACAGACATGTTCATGCTCCACGAACCACTTCGTTCGCTCCGACATGACCAGCTTGCCGGTAAGACCGCCACGAGCTACGACGGCTCCTCTCTCTCTCTCTCTCTCTCTCTCTCTCTCTCTCTCTCTCTCTCTCTCTCTCTCTCTCTCTCTCTCTCTCTCTCTCTCTCTCTCTCTCTCTCTCTGAGTTAGTTAAGCTTGTACTTATGCAGTGTTGTCCTCATCAAGTCCTAGATCCGGGCGGACATCGCGATGCCCCTCCCCATGCAGATGAAGCATTCATCCTCTTCATATAAAATCAAAATGGTCAATAACTAAATGGCAAATAGTTTTTTTTCTTTTGCGGGTGAATGGCAAATAGTTTCTACAAGAACAATGGAAGTCCAAGAGGCATCATCGAGACATAACCACCCGTGGGTCCATCCTTGCGTCCGGTGGCACCGAAAGTAAACTCCCGAAAATTGGGACATGTACATGGCCTCGTCGCCGTTCGTACATTTTAGGTAGAAGGAGATGACATTTTAGGTAAAACGGACAAATCTAGTTCCGTTTGTTCAAGATTCGTCCAAAAATTCCCTTCCTCTCTTCTGTCGAAAATTATGTTGTCCTGTTCTTGTAAAAAATCAGAATTCAAAACCAGGGCAACAACTTCTTTAGCAACGTCTCGACACTTCCCCCCTAATTTCCCGTCGCCAACACGGCCATGTTCGTGCTCCTCGAACCACTTTGTTTTGCAATGTTGTCCTCATAGAGTCCTAGATATGGGCGGACGCCGCGAGGACCCTCCCCTATGCAGATGAAGCACTCGTCCTCTCCTCTCCGTACAAAATCAAAATGGTCAAGAACTGAATGGTGGATAATTTCTTCATTCTTTGCTTTGCAGGTGAAAGGCAGATAGTTTCTAGAAGAACAATGCAAGTCCAAGAGGCATCATTGATACATAACCATACTGCACATTGTTGGAAATATGCCCTAGAGGCAATAATAAATTGGTTATTATTATATTTCCTTGTTCATGATAATCGTTTATTATCCATGCTATAATTGTATTGATTGGAAACTCAAATACATGTGTGGGTACATAGACAACACTGTGTCCCTAGTAAGCCTCTAGTTGACTAGCTCGTTGATCAAAGATGGTTAAGGTTTCCTAGCCATTGACATGAGATGTCATTTGATAACGGGATCACATCATTAGGAGAATGATGTGATGGACAAGACCCAAACTGTAAACGTAGCATTTGATCGTGTCAGTTTATTGCTATTGTTTTCTGCATGTCAAGTATCTGTTCCTTTGACCATGAGATCATGCAACTCACTAACACCGGAGGAATACCTTGTGTGTATCAAACGTCGCAACGTAACTGGGCGACTATAAAGGTGCTCTACAGGTATCTCCGAGGGTGTCTGTTGGGTTGGCATGGATCAAGACTGGGATTTGTTACTCCGTATGACGGAGAGGTATCTCAGGGCCCACTCGGTAATACAACATCACAATGAGCCTTGCAAGCAATGTGACTAAAGTGTTAGCCACGAGATCTTGTATTACGGAACGAGTAAAGAGACTTGCCGGTAACGAGATTGAACTAGGTATAGTGATACCGACGATCGAATCTCGGGCAAGTAACATACCGAAGAACAAAGGGAACAGCATACGGGATTAACTGAATCCTTGACATAGAGGTTCGACCGATAAAGATCTTCGTAGAATATGTAGGAGCCAATATGGGCATCCAGGTCCCGCTATTGGTTATTGGCCGTAGAGGTGTCTCGGTCATGTCTACATAGTTCTCGAACCCGCAGGGTCTACACACTTAACGTTTGGTGACGATTAGTATAATTGAGTTATTATGTTGGTGACCGAAAGTTGTTCGGAGTCCCGGATAAGATCCCGGACATGACGAGGATCTCCGAAATAGTCCGGAGGTAAAGATTGATATATGTGATAATAGTGTTTTGATCTCTGGAAGGGTTCCGGAGTTCACCGGAAGGGGTTCCGGATGTTTACCGAAGTGTTCGGGTGCAGCAACACTTTATATGAGCCAAAGGGATAAAGCCCACAAGGTATTGGAAAGTGCAAAAGTAGTTTTGCTGCCGCGTAAGCGGTACTACCGCTTGGTGAAGCGGTACTACCGCCGGAGCGGTACTACCGCTTGTGTGAAGCGGTACTACCGCCCAAGCGGTACTACCGCTTGTGTGAAGCGGTACTACCGCTTGTGCGCGGCTGTGCACGGTTCGGCAGGGATCCGAGTTGGACTCTTTCCCTGCGGGCCAAACCGACCTTGTGCGGGCAAAACCGACCTAGAGGAGGCTTTTACTCCAAGTTTAGACCCCAAGGCTCAACATATAAATAGAGGGGCAGGGCTAGCACACGGGACACATCAGGATTTCCCAAGCCGTGTGCCGGCAACCCTAGCCCTCTAGTTCCTCCGTCATAATCTCCGTAGCGCTTGGCGAAGCCCTGCAGAGATTGTTCCTCACCACCATCACCACGCCGTCGTGCTGCTGGAACTCAACCACTACTTCACCATCGCTCGCTGGATCGAGGAGGTGAAGGCGTCATCAAGCCGTACGTGTGTTGAACGCGGAGGTGCCGTCCGTTCGGCACTAGATCGGAAGGATCGTGATTGGATCGCGGGACGCTCGGCGATTTGGATCGCGAAGACGTTCGACTACATCAACCGCGTTTATTAACGCTTCCGCTTAGCGATCTACAAGGGTATGTAGATTCACTCTCCCTCTCGTAGATGCTCATCACCATGGATAGATCTTATGTGTGCGTAGGAAAAATTTTGTTTCCCATGCAACGTTCCCCAACAGTGGTATCAGAGCTAGGTCTATGCGTAGATGAGATCTCGAGTAGAACACAAACGAGTTGTGGGCGTGGGTGTATACATATTGCTTGCCGTTACTAGTTGATACTTGATTCAGCGGCATTGTGAGATGAAGCGGCCCGGACCGACATTACGCGTACGCTTACGCGAGACTGGTTTTACCGCTGCGTGCACTTGTTGCATAAAGGTGACTGGCGGGTGTCTGTCTCTCTCACTTTAGTTGAATCGGTTCAATGAAGAGGGTTCTTTTAGAAGATCAAAAAGCAATCACTACACCACGTTGTGGTTTTGCGTAGGTAAGAACGGTTCTTGCAAACCCGTAGCAGCCACGTAAAATTTGCAACAACAATTAGAGGACGTCTAACTTGTTTTTGCAGGGTATGTTGTGATGTGATATGGCCAATTACATGATGAGATATATGTGATGTATGAGATGATCATGTGATGTATAGAATATCACGACTTGCATGTCGATGAGTACGGCAACTGGCAGGAGCCATAGAGTTGTCTTTAATTATTGTATGACCTGCGTGTCAATCATTAAGCGCTATGTAATGCTTTACTTTATCGCTAAACGTTAGCTATAGTCGTGGAAGCAACAGTCAGCGCGACAACCTTATGGCGACACGTTGATGGAGATCAAGATGATGGAGATCATGGTGTCATGCCGGTGACGATGGAGATCATGCCGGTGCTTTGGAGATGGAGATCAAAAGCACAAGTTCATGGCCATATCATGTCACTTATGATTTGCATGTGATGTTAATCCTTTTATGCATCTTATTTTGCTTAGGACGACGGTAGCATTATAAGGTGATCCCTCACTTAAATTTCAAGATAAATTGTGTTCTCCCCAAGTGTGCACCGTTGCGAAAGTTCGTCGTTTCGAGACACGCCGTGATGATCGGGTGTGATAGACTCTACGTTCGCATACAACGGGTGTAAGCCATGTTACACGTGCGGAACACTCGGGTTAAACTTGACGAGCCTAGCATGTACAGACATGGCCTCGGAACACAAGAGACCGAAAGGTCGAACATGAGTCATATAGTAGATATGATCAACATGAAGATGTTCACCATTGAAACCACCTCAACTCACGTGATGATCGGACTTGAGTTGGTGGATTTGGATCATGTTACACTCGAATGATCGGAGGGATGTCAATTTGAGTGGGAGTTTTTAAGTAATATGATTAACTAAACTCATTATCTAAGAACAATAGTCTAAGTTGTCTTTGCTATATTTATGTTGTAGATCATGGCTCGCGCAGTAGCACCCCTGAATTTTAATGCGTTCCTAGAGAAAGCTAAGTTGAAAGATGATGGAAGTAACTTTGTGGACTGGGCCCGTAATCTAAGGATTATCCTTACGGCTTCCCAGAAGGCTTATGTCCTTGATGCACCGCTTGGTGATCCACCCGCTCCAGTTGAGTCTCTAGACGTTGTGAACGCCTGGCAGGCTCGTTCTGATGATTACTCAATAGTTCAATGTGCAATGTTGTATGGCTTAGAACCGGGACTTCAAAGACGTTTTGAACGTCATGGAGCATATGAGATGTTCCAGGAGTTGAAGTTTATCTTTCAGAAGAATGCCCGGATCGAGAGATATGAGATCTCCGATAAGTTCTATGCTTGCAAGATGGAGGAGAACGGGTCTATCAGTGATCACGTGCTCAGAATGTCTGGGTACTCCACCCGTCTGGCTGAGTTAGGGATGCCCCTTCCGCCAGAGGCTATCACTGACAGAGTTCTTCAATCATTGCCACCTAGCTACAAGAGCTTCGTGTTGAACTATAACATGCACGGGATGAACAAGTCAGTCGCCGAGCTGTTTGCGATGCTGAAAGCCGCTGAGTCTGAAATTCAGAAGGAGCATCAAGTGTTGATGGTCAATAAAACCACTAGTTTCAAGAAAAATGGCAAGGGTAAGAAGGGTAACTCCAAGAAGAGTGGCAAAGCAGTTGCTCCTCTCGTGAAGAAACCCAAGGCTGGACCCAAACCAGAAACTGTGTGTTTTCATTGCAAGGGAACTGGACACTGGAAGCGGAATTGCCCCAAGTATTTGGCTAACAAGAAGGCGGCCAACAACAAACAAGGTATATATGATATACATGTTATTGATGTGTACCTTACCAACTCTCGTTGTAGTGCCTGTGTATTTGATACCGGTGCAGTTGCTCATATTTGCAACTCAAAACAGGAACTGCGGAATAGACGGAGGCTGGCAAAGGACGAAGTGACGATGCGCGTGGGAAATGGTTCCAAGGTTGATGTGATCGCCGTCGGCACGCTCGCTCTTCGATTACCGTCGGGATTAGTGATGAACCTAAATAAGTGTTATTTGGTGCCTGCGTTAAGCATGAACATTATATCTGGATCTTGTTTATTGCGAGACGGTTACTCATTTAAATCAGAGAATAATGGTTGTTCTATTTATATGAGTAATATCTTTTATGGTCATGCACCCAATGTGAGGGGTTTATTCTTATTGAATCTCGATAGTAATGATACACATATTTATAACATTGATGCCAAAAGATGTAGAATTGATAATGATAATACCACTTTCTTGTGGCACTGCTGTTTAGGTCATATTGGCGTAAAACGCATGAGGAAGCTCCATGCTGATGGACTTTTGGAGTCACTTGATTTTGAATCACTTGACACATGTGAGCCATGCCTCATGGGCAAGATGACTAAAACGCCGTTCTCTGGAATAATGGAACGGGCAAGTGACTTATTGGAAATCATACATACTGATGTGTGCGGTCCGATGAGCATTGAGGCGCGCGGTGGTTATCGTTACTTTCTCACCTTCACTGATGACTTAAGTAGATATGGGTATATTTACTTAATGAAACACAAGTCTGAAACATTTGAAAAGTTCAAACAATTTCAGAGTGAAGTTGAGAATCATCGTAACAAGAAGATTAAATTCCTACGATCTGATCGAGGAGGAGAATATCTGAGTTATGAGTTTGGCAGTCACTTAAGACAATGTGGAATTGTTTCACAACTAACACCGCCTGGAACACCACAGCGTAATGGTGTGTCCGAACGTCGTAATCGAACCTTATTAGATATGGTGCGATCTATGATGTCTCTTGCCGATTTGCCACTATCGTTTTGGGGTTATGCATTAGAGACAGCTGCATTCACTTTAAATAGGGCACCATCGAAATCCGTTGAGACGACGCCATATGAACTTTGGTTTGGCAAGAAGCCAAAGCTGTCGTTTCTTAAAGTTTGGGGATGTGATGCTTATGTCAAAAAGCTTCAGCCTGAAAAGCTGGAACCCAAAGCGGAGAAATGCGTCTTCATAGGATACCCAAAAGAGACAGTTGGGTATACCTTCTACCTCAGATCCGAAGGCAAAGTGTTTGTCGCTAAAAACGGAACATTTCTTGAGAAAGAGTTTCTCTCGAAAGAATTGAGTGGGAGGAAGATAGAACTTGATGAGGTTGTTGAACCTTTACTTCAACCTGAGAGTAGCGCAGCGCAGAAAGTTGTTTCTGTGGAGCCTACATTAGCTGAAGAGGAAGTTAATGATGATGATCATGAAGCTTTGGATCAAGTTGCTATCGAACCTCGTAGGTCGACAAGGACGCGTACTGCTCCTGAGTGGTACGGCAACCCTGTCTTAGAGGTCATGTTGTTAAACAACGATGAACCTACGAGCTATGGAGAAGCGATGATGGGCCCGGATTCCGAGAAGTGGTTAGAGGCCATGAAATCCGAGATGGGATCCATGTATGAAAACAAAGTATGGACTTTGGAAGTATTACCTGAAGGGCGTAAGGCCATTCAGAACAAATGGATCTTTAAGAGGAAGACGGACGCGGACGGTAATGTCACCGTCTATAAAGCTCGACTTGTGGCAAAGGGTTTTTCACAAGTTCAAGGAGTTGACTACGATGAGACCTTCTCACCCGTAGCGATGCTTAAGTCCGTCAGAATCATGTTAGCAATAGCTGCCTTTTTTTGATTATGAAATTTGGCAGATGGATGTCAAAACAGCGTTCCTTAACGGTTTCCTTAAGGAAGAGTTGTATATGATGCAACCAGAACGTTTTGTCGATCCAGAGAATGCTGACAAAGTTTGCAAACTCCAGCGATCCATTTATGGACTGGTGCAAGCATCTCGGAGTTGGAATCTTCGTTTTGATGAGGTGATCAAAGCGTTCGAGTTTATACAAGTTTACGGAGAAGCTTGTATTTACAAGAAAGTGAGTGGGAGCTCTATAGCGTTTCTAATCTTATATGTGGATGACATATTGCTGATTGGAAACAATATAGAAATGCTGGAAAGCGTAAAAGAATATTTGAACAAGAGTTTTTCAATGAAGGACCTAGGAGAAGCTGCTTTCATATTAGGCATCAAGATCTATAGAGATAGATCAAGACGCTTAATAGGACTTTCACAAAGCACATACCTTGATAAGATTTTGAAGAAGTTCAAAATGGATCAGTCCAAGAAGGGGTTCTTGCCTGTTTTGCAAGGTGTGAAGTTGAGTAAGACTCAATGCCCAGTGACTGCAGAAGATAGAGAAAAGATGAGTGTCATCCCCTATGCTTCAGCCATAGGCTCTATCATGTATGCAATGCTGTGCACAAGACCCGATGTCAGCCTTGCCATAAGTATGGTCGGAAGGTTTCAAGGTGATCCAGGAATGGAACACTGGACGGCGGTCAAGAATATCCTGAAGTACCTGAAAAGGACTAAGGACATGTTTCTCGTTTATGGAGGTGATCAAGAGCTCGTCGTAAAGGGTTACGTCGATGCAAGCTTTGACACTGATCCGGATGACTCTAAGTCGCAAACCGGATACGTATTTATTCTTAATGGGGGTGCGGTTAGCTGGTGCAGTTCCAAGCAAAGCGTGGTAGCAGATTCTACATGCGAAGCGGAGTACATCGCTGCCTCGGAGGCGGCGAAGGAAGGTGTCTGGATGAAGGAGTTCATGACAGATCTTGGAGTAGTGCCTAGTGCACTTGAACCAATGACTCTGTTTTGTGATAATACTGGTGCCATTGCTCTAGCCAAGGAACCAAGATTTCACAAGAGGACCAGACACATAAAGCGACGTTTCAATTCCATCCGCGATTACATCAAGGAGGACGACATAAATATTTGCAAAGTACACACGGATCTAAATGTTGCAGATCCGTTGACTAAACCTCTTCCAAGGGCTAAACATGAACAACACCAGAACTGCATGGGTGTTCGATTCATTACAATGTAAATCACATAGTGATGTGAACTAGATTATTGACTCTAGTGCAAGTGGGAGACTGTTGGAAATATGCCCTAGAGGCAATAATAAATTGGTTATTATTATATTTCCTTGTTCATGATAATCGTTTATTATCCATGCTATAATTGTATTGATTGGAAACTCAAATACATGTGTGGGTACATAGACAACACTGTGTCCCTAGTAAGCCTCTAGTTGACTAGCTCGTTGATCAAAGATGGTTAAGGTTTCCTAGCCATTGACATGAGATGTCATTTGATAACGGGATCACATCATTAGGAGAATGATGTGATGGACAAGACCCAAACTGTAAACGTAGCATTTGATCGTGTCAGTTTATTGCTATTGTTTTCTGCATGTCAAGTATCTGTTCCTTTGACCATGAGATCATGCAACTCACTAACACCGGAGGAATACCTTGTGTGTATCAAACGTCGCAACGTAACTGGGCGACTATAAAGGTGCTCTACAGGTATCTCCGAGGGTGTCTGTTGGGTTGGCATGGATCAAGACTGGGATTTGTTACTCCGTATGACGGAGAGGTATCTCAGGGCCCACTCGGTAATACAACATCACAATGAGCCTTGCAAGCAATGTGACTAAAGTGTTAGCCACGAGATCTTGTATTACGGAACGAGTAAAGAGACTTGCCGGTAACGAGATTGAACTAGGTATAGTGATACCGACGATCGAATCTCGGGCAAGTAACATACCGAAGAACAAAGGGAACAGCATACGGGATTAACTGAATCCTTGACATAGAGGTTCGACCGATAAAGATCTTCGTAGAATATGTAGGAGCCAATATGGGCATCCAGGTCCCGCTATTGGTTATTGGCCGTAGAGGTGTCTCGGTCATGTCTACATAGTTCTCGAACCCGCAGGGTCTACACACTTAACGTTTGGTGACGATTAGTATAATTGAGTTATTATGTTGGTGACCGAAAGTTGTTCGGAGTCCCGGATAAGATCCCGGACATGACGAGGATCTCCGGAATAGTCCGGAGGTAAAGATTGATATATGTGATAATAGTGTTTTGATCTCTGGAAGGGTTCCGGAGTTCACCGGAAGGGGTTCCGGATGTTTACCGAAGTGTTCGGGTGCAGCAACACTTTATATGAGCCAAAGGGATAAAGCCCACAAGGTATTGGAAAGTGCAAAAGTAGTTTTGCTGCCGCGTAAGCGGTACTACCGCTTGGTGAAGCGGTACTACCGCCGGAGCGGTACTACCGCTTGTGTGAAGCGGTACTACCGCCCAAGCGGTACTACCGCTTGTGTGAAGCGGTACTACCGCTTGTGCGCGGCTGTGCACGGTTCGGCAGGGATCCGAGTTGGACTCTTTCCCTGCGGGCCAAACCGACCTTGTGCGGGCAAAACCGACCTAGAGGAGGCTTTTACTCCAAGTTTAGACCCCAAGGCTCAACATATAAATAGAGGGGCAGGGCTAGCACACGGGACACATCAGGATTTCCCAAGCCGTGTGCCGGCAACCCTAGCCCTCTAGTTCCTCCGTCATAATCTCCGTAGCGCTTGGCGAAGCCCTGTAGAGATTGTTCCTCACCACCATCACCACGCCGTCGTGCTGCTGGAACTCAACCACTACTTCACCATCGCTCGCTGGATCGAGGAGGTGAAGGCGTCATCAAGCCGTACGTGTGTTGAACGCGGAGGTGCCGTCCGTTCGGCACTAGATCGGAAGGATCGTGATTGGATCGCGGGACGCTCGGCGATTTGGATCGCGAAGACGTTCGACTACATCAACCGCGTTTATTAACGCTTCCGCTTAGCGATCTACAAGGGTATGTAGATTCACTCTCCCTCTCGTAGATGCTCATCACCATGGATAGATCTTATGTGTGCGTAGGAAAATTTTTGTTTCCCATGCAACGTTCCCCAACACACATCTCATAACTTATCAACCGCGTTCACAATGCCCCATCTTTTTGGGTTCGGTGACACTGAAAGTAAACTATCAAAGGTAGACCTGTTGGGGAACGTTGCATGGGAAACAAAAAATTTCCTACGCACACCCAAGATCTATCTATGGAGATCAACATCTACGAGAGGGAGAGTGGATCTATATACCCTTGTAGATCGCTAAGCGGGAAGCGTTAAGAAACGTGGTTGATGTAGTCGAACGTATTCGCGATCCAAATCGCAAGCCGTCCCGCGATCCAATCACGACCCGTCTCGATCTAGCGCCGAACGGACGGCACCTCCGCGTTCAGCACACGTATAGCTCGATGACGTCTCCGCCTTCTTGATCCAGCAAGCGAGGGCAGAGAGGTAGATGAGTTCTCCGGCAGCACGATGGCGTGGTGGCGGTGGTGGTTGAGCAATCTCAGCAGGGCTTCGCCAAGCGCTGCCGCAGATGCGTTTTCGGAGGATAAACAGATCTAGGGAGAGAGGGAGGGCTGCACCTATGCTTGGGGTGTCGCTGCCCACCCTCTCCCTCTCAATATATAGGAGGAGGGGGTAGATGGGGTGCAGCCCTAGCCCTTCCTCCAAGGAAGGGGGCGGCGGCCAGAGGGAGGAGTCCTCCCTCCCCAAGGCACCTCCTAGGTGCCTTCCCCTTTAGGGTTTCCTACCCCCTAGCCACATGGGCCCTTGGGGGCTGGCCCAACAAGGCTTGGACGCACCCTTACAGCCCATGCACGTCCTAGGGGTTGGAGGGACCCTTCCGGACTCTTCCGAAACCCTCTGGAACCTTTCGGAAGCTTCCCGGTACAATACCGGAAAAACCCGAAACATTTCCGGTAGCCAAAATATGACATCCCATATATAAATCTTTACCTTCGGACCATTCCGGAGCTCCTCGTGACGTCCGGGATCTCATCTGGGACTCCGAACAACCTTTGGCCACCAACATATATAACTCAACAATACTATATCGTCACTGAACGTTAAGTGTGCAGACCCTGCGGGTTCGAGAATCATGTAGACATGACCGAGACACCTCTCCGGTCAATAACCAATAGCGGGACCTGGATGCCCATATTGGTTCCTACATATTCTACGAAGATCTTTATCGGTTGAACCTCTATGTCAAGGATTCAATCAATCCTGTACTCCATTCCCTTTGTTCATCGGTATGTTACTTGCCCGATATTCGATCATCGGTATCTCCATACCTAGTTCAATCTCGTTACCGGTAAGTCTCTTTACTCATTTCGTAATACAAGATCCCGTGACTAACTCCTTAGTCACATTGCTTGCAAGCTTCTTGTCATGTTGTATTACCGAGTGGGCCTAGAGATACCTCTCCGTCATACGGAGTGACAAATCCCAGTCTCGATCCATGCCAACCCAACAGACACCCTCGGAGATACCTGTAGAACACCTTTATAGTCACCCAGTTACGTTGCGACATTTGATACACACAAGGTACTCCTCCGGTATCAGTTAGTTGCATGATCTCATGGTCATAGGAACATATACTTGACATGCAGAAAACGATAGCAATAAACTTGACACGATCAACTGTTATGCTTACGGTTGGGTCTTGTCCATCACATCATTCTCCTAATGATGGGATCCCATTATCAAATGACAACTCATGTCTATGGTCAGGAAACCTTAACCACTTTGATCAACGAGCTAGTCTGGTAGAGGCTCACTAGGGACACAGTGTTGTCTATGTATCCACACGTGTATCTGAGTTTTCGATCGATACAATTATAGCATGGATAATAAACGATTTATCATTAACAAGGAAATATGATAATAACTAATTTATTATTGCCTCTAGGGCATATTTCCAACAGTCTCCCACTTGCACTAGAGTCAATAATCTAGTTCACATCACCATGTGATTAACATCCAATGAGTTCTGGGTTTTATCATGTTTTGCTTGTGAGATAGGTTTTTAGTCAACGGTCTGCAACATTCAGATCTGTGTGTACTTTGTAAATCTATATGTCACACTGTAGATGCTGCTACTATGCCCCACTTGGAGCTATTCCAAATGACTAATCCACTATACGTATCCGGTTTGCTACTCAGAGTCATCCAGATTGGTGACAAAGCTTGCATCAACGTAACCCTTTACGACGAACTCTTTATCACCTCCATAATTGAGAAACATTTCCTTAGTCCTCTAGTTACCAAGGATAATTTTGACCGCTGTCCAGTGATCCACTTCAGGATCACTCTTGTAGCCCTTGACAGACTCATGGCAAGGCACGCACCAGGTGCGGTACACAGCATGGCATACTATATAGAGCCTATGGATAAGGCATAGGGGATGACCTTCGCCCTTTCTCTTTCTTCTGCCGTGGTCAAGCTTTGAGTCTTACTCAACTTCACACCTGCAAATCAGGCTAGAACTCCTTCTTGGACTGATCCATTTTGAACTCTTTCAAAATCTTGTCAAGGTATGTACTCATTGAAAAATCTTATCAGGCGTCTTGATCTATCTCTATAGATCTTGATGCCCAATATTCAAGTTGCTTTATCCAGGTCTTCCTTTGAACAACTCCTTTCAAACAACCCTTTATGCTTTCCAGAAATTCTACATCATTTTCGAGCAACAATATGTCATCTACATATACTTATCAGAAATTCTATAGTGCTCCCACTCACTTTCATGTAAATACAAGTTTCTTATAAACTTTGTATAAACCCAAAAGCTTTGATCACCTTATCAAAGCGTATATTCCAACTCCGAGATGCTTCCTCCAGTCCAAAGAAGGATCGCTGGAGCTTGCATACCTTTTAGCATCCTTAGGACTGACAAAACCTTCTGGTTGTATCACATACAACCTTTCCTTAAGGAAACCGTTAAGGAAACGATGTTTTGACATCCATCTGCCAGATTTCATAATCGAAAAATGCAACAACTGCTAACATAATTCCAATAGACTTCAGCATCGCTACGGGAGAAAGAGTCTCATCGTAGTCAACTCCTTGAACTTGTCGGAAACTACTTTGCGACAAGTTGAGCCTTATAAATGGTGACATTTACTATCAGCGTCTGTCTTCTTCTTAAAGATCCATTTATACTTAATGGTCTGCCGTTCATCGGGCAAGTCTACCAAAGTCCATACTTGGTTTTCATACATGGATCCTATCTCAGATTTCATGGCTCCTATCCATTTGTTGGAATCCGGAACACCATCGCTTCTTCATAGCTCGTAGGTTCACTGTTGTCTAACAACATGACCTCCAAGACAGGATTGTCGTACCACTCAGGGGCGGTATGATTCCTTGTCGACCTACGAGGCTCGGTAGTAACTTGATCCGGAGTGTCATGATCATCATCATCATCATCGTTAACTTCCTCTTCATTCGGTGTAGGCGCCACAGAAACATCTTTCAGCATCGTGCTACCATCCAACTGAAGTGACGGTTCAATAACCTCATCAAGTTCTACTTTTCCTTGCACTCAATTCTTTCGAGAGAAACTCTTTCTCAAGAAAGGACCCGTTTTAGCAACAAACACTTTGCCCTCGGATCTGATATAGAAGGTATACCCAATTGTTTCCTTAGGGTATCCTATGAAGATGCATTTGTCCGCTTTGGGTTCGAGCTTATCAGGTTGAAGTGTTTTCACATAAGCATCGCATTCCCAAACTTTAAGAAATGACAGCTTAGGTTTCTGCCAAACCATAATTCATACGGTGTCATCTCAACGGATTTAGATGGTGCCCTATTAAAGTGAATGTAGTTGTCTCTAATGCATAACCCCAAAATGATAGTGGCAAATCGGTAAGAGACATCATAGTATGCACCATATCCAATAGAGCACGACTACGACGTTCGGACACACCATCACACTATGGTGTTCCAGGCAGCGTGAGTTGTGAAAAAAATTCCACATTTGTCTTAAGTTGCATACCAAACTCGTAACTCAGATATTCACCTCTACGATCATATCATAGACATTTTATCTTCTTGTCACGATGATCTTTAACTTCACTCTGAAATTGCTTGAACTTTTCAAACGTTTCAGACTTGTGTTTCATTAAGTAAATATAACTATATCTACTCAAACCATCAGTGAAGGTAAGAAAACAACGATATCCACCGCACGCTTCAACACTCATTGGATCACATACATCAACATGTATAATTTCCAATAAGTCACTTGCCCGCTCCATCATACCGGAAAACGGGGTCTCAGTCATCTTGCCCATGAGGCATGGTCCACATGTCTCAACCAATTCAAAATCGAGTGAGTCCAAAGATCCATCAGTATGGAGTTTCTTCATGCGCTTCACACCAATATGACCTTAGCGGCAGTGCCACAAGTATGTGGTACTATCATTATTAACTTTGCATCTTTTGGCATCTATATTATGAACATGTGTATCACTACAACCGAGATTTAATAAACCATTCACATTGGGTGCATGACCATTAAAGGTATTATTCATGAAAATAGAATAACCATTATTCTCTGACTTAAATGAATAACCACATTGCGATAAACACGATCTAATCATGTTCATGCTCTACGCAAACACCAAATAACATTTATTCAGGTTTAACACTAATCCCGAAGGTAGAGGGAGCGTGCGATGGTGATCACATCAACCTTGGAAACACTTCCAACACACATCGTCACCTCGCCCTTAGCTAGTCTCCGTTTATTCCGTAGCTTTTATTTTGCGTTATCAATATTAGCAACTGAACCGGTATCCAATACCCAGGTGCTACTAGGAGTACTAGTAAGGTACACATCAATAACACGTATATCAAATATACTTCTGTTGACGTTGCCAGCCTTCTTAGCTACCAAGTATCTAGGGCAGTTCCGCTTCAGTGACCGTTCTCCTCATAATGGAGGCACTCAGTCTCGGGTTTGGGTTCAACCTTGGGTTTCTTCCCTGGAACAGCAACTGGCTTGCCATTCATGAAGTTTCCCTTCTTGCCCTTGCCCTTCTCAAAACTAGTAGTTTCACTAACCATCAACATTTGATGCTCCTTCTTGATTTCTACCTTCGCGGTGTCAGACATCGCGAATAGCTCAGGGATCATCTTTTCCATCCCTGGCATGTTTATAGTTCATCACGAAGCTCTAGTAGCTTTGTGGTAGTGACTTGGAGAACTATATCAATCACTATCTTATCTGGAATATCAACTCCCACTTGATTCAAGCGATTGTAGCACCTTGACAATCTGAGCACATGCTCACCGATTGAGCTATTCTCCTTCATCTTGCAGGCAAAGAATCTTGTTGGAGGTCTCATACCTCTCAACAAGGGCACGAGCCTGAAATCCCAATTTTAGCTCTTGGAACATCTCATATGCTCCGTGACATTCAAAACGTCTTTGGAGCCTCAATTCTAAGTCGTAAAGCATGACACACTGAACTATCAAGTAGTAATCAAAACGTGTCTGTCTGATGTTCTCAACACCCACAGACGATGCTTGAAGGGTTGGCGCACCGAGCGGTGCATCAAGAACATAAGCCTTTTGTGCAGCAATGAGGACAATCCTCAGTTTACGGACCCAGTCCGCATAATTGCTACTATCATCTTTCAGATTACTTTTTCTCTAGGAACGTATCAAAATTCAGGGGAGCTACAGCGCGAGCTAGTGATCTACAACATAATTTGCAAAGACATTTTGACTATGTTCATGATAATGAGTTCAATTAATCATATTACTTAAGAACTCCCACTCAAATCAACATCCCTCGGGTTGTCTAAGTGTGACATGATCCAAATCCACCAACCCAAGTCCGATCATCACGTGAGATGAGGTGGTTTCAATGGTGAACATCTCCATGTTGATCATATCTACTATATGACTCAGGTTTGACCTTTCGGTCACCTGTGTTTCGAGGCCATGTCTGTACATGCTAGGCTCGTCAAGTTTAACCCGAGTGTTCCGCATGTGCAAAAATGGCTTGCACCCGTTGTATGTGAACGTAGAGTCTATCGCACCCAATCATCACGTGGTGCCTCGAAACGACGAACTTTCGCAACGGTGCACACTCGGAGAGAACACAATTTTATCTTGAAATTTTAGTGAGGGATCACCTTATAATGCTACCGTCGTCCTAAGCAAAATAAGATGCATAAAAGGGTTAACATCACATGCAAATCATAAGTGACATGATATGGCCATGAACTTGTGCTTTTGATCTCCATCTCCAAAACACCGGCGTTATCTCCATCGTCACCGGCATGACACCATGATCTCCATCATCATGATTTCCATCATCGTGTTGCCATCGGGGTTGTCACGCCAACCATGCTTCTACTACTATTGCTACCGCTTAGCGATAAAGTAAAGCATTACATAGCGCTTAATGAGTGGCACGCATGCCACATAATAATTAAAGACAACCCTATGGCTCCTGCCGGTTGCCGTATGCATCGACATGCAAGTCGATATAAACTACTACAAAACATGATCATCTCATACATCAAATATATATCATCATGTCTTTGGCCATATCATATCACAACATACCCATCAAAGACAAGTTAGACGTCCTCTAATTTGTTGTTGCATGTTTTACATGGCTGCTATGGGTATCTAGCAAGAACGATTCTTACCTAGGCATAGGCACAATGGTGATATTCAAGTTGCTTTTTAACCTTCTACAAGGACCGCCTCTGTCAAATCCGATTCAACTAAAGTGGGAGAGACAGACACCCGCCAGCCATCTTTATGTAACAAGTGCATATCAGTCGATGGAACCAGTCTCTTGTACGTGGACGAGTAAGGTTGGTCCGAGCCGCTTCATCCAACGATACCGCCGAATCAAGATAAGACTAAGGAAGTAAGCAATCTAAACATCAACACCCACAAACTCTTTTGTGTTATACTCGTGCATGTTATCTACGCATAGACCTAGCTCATGATGCCACTGTTGGGGAACGTTGCATGGGAAACAAAAAAAATCATACGCACACCCAAGATCTATTTATGGAGATCAACATCTACGAGAGGGAGAGTGGATCTACATAACCTTGTAGATCGCTAAGCGGGAAGAGTTAAGGAACGCGGTTGATGTAGTCGAAAGTCTTCGCGATCCAAATCGCAAGCCATCCCGCGATCCAATCACGACCCGTCCCGATCTAGCGCCGAACGGACGGCACCTCCGCGTTCAGCACACGTACAACTCGATGACGTCTCCACCTTCTTGATCCAGCAAGTGAGGGCGGAGAGGTAGATGAGTTCTTCGGCAGCACGACGGCATGGTGGTGGTGGTGGTGGAGCAATCTCAGCAGGGCTTCGCCAAGCGCTATCGCAGATGCGTTTTCGGAGGAGAAACAGATCTAGGGAGAGAGGGAGGACTGCACCTATGCCTTGGGGTGTCGCTGCCCTCCCTCTCCCTCTCTATATATAGGAGGAGGGGGTAGATGGGTCACATCTCTAGCCCTTCCTCCAAGGAAGGGGCGGCGGCCAGGAGGGAGGAGTCCTCCCTCCCCAAGGCACCTCCTAGGTGCCTTCCCCTTTAAGGTTTCCTACCCCCTAGCCGCATGGGCCCTTGGGGGCTGGCCCAACAAGGCTTGGACACCCCCTTACAGCCCATGCACATCCTAGGGCCTGGAGGGACCCTTCCGGAAAAACCCGAAACTTTTCCGGTAGCCAAAATATGACATCCCATATATAAATCTTTACCTCCGGACCATTCCGGAGCTCCTCGTGACATCCAGGATCTCATTCGGGACTCCGAACAACCTTCGGCCACCAACATATATAACTCAACAATACTATATCGTCACCGAACGTTAAGTGTGTAGACCCTGCGGGTTCGAGATTCATGTAGACATGACCGAAACACCTCTCCGGTCAATAACCAATAGCGGGACCTGGATGCCCATATTGGTTCCTACATATTCTACGAAGATCTTTATCGGTCGAACCACGATGTCAAGGATTCAATCAATCCCGTACTCCGTTCCCTTTGTTCATCGGTATGTTACTTGCCCGAGATTCCATCATCGGTATCTCCATACCTAGTTCAATCTCGTTACCGACAAGTCTATTTACTCGTTTTGTAATACAAGATCCCGTGACTAACTCCTTAGTCACATTGCTTGCAAGATTCTTGTGATGCTGTATTACTGAGTGGGCCAGAGATACCTCTCCGTCATACGGAGTGACAAATCCAAGTCTCGGTCCACGCCAACCCAACAGACAACCTCAAAGATACCTGTAGAGCACCTTTATAGTCACCCAGTTACGTTGCGACATTTGATACACACAAGGTACTCCTCTGGTGTTAGTGAGTTGCATGATCTCATGGTCATAGGAACAGATACTTGACATGCAGAAAACGATAGCAATAAACTTGACACGATAAACTGCTATGCTTACGGTTGGGTTTTGTCCATCATATCATTCTCCTAATGATGTGATCCCGTTATCAAATGACAACTCATGTCTATGGTCACGAAACCTTAACCATCTTTGATCAATGAGCTAGTCTGGTAGTGGCTCACTAGGGACACAGAGTTGTCTGTGTATCCACACATCTATCTGAGTTTCTGATCGATATAATTATAGCATGGATAATAAACGATTTATCATGAACAAGGAAATATGATAATAACAAATTTATTATTGCCTCTAGGGCATATTTCCAACAAGACCGTCTCGAGCTACGACGCCTCTCTCTTTCTCTCAGTGGTAGTCGGGCGTGTGATTCTGCAATGTTGTCCTCATAGATATATAGATCTGGGAGCGCGCCACGAGGCCCCTACCTATGCAGATGAAGCACTCGTCCTCTCCTCTCCGTACAAAATCAAAATGGTCAAGAACTGAATGGCGGATAGTTTCTACCATCTTTTCTTTGCGGGTGAATGACATGTGGTTTCTAGAAGAACAATGCAAGTACAAGAGGCATCATCAAGACATAACCATACCGTACATCATCCGTAGGTCACATAAGTTATTAGTCGTGTTCACAATGCCCCACCTTTTTGGGTATGGTGACAAATTATCAGAGGTAGACCGCCTTGAGCTACGACGCCTCTCTCTAGTGGTAGTCGAGCGTGTGATTCTGCAATGTTGTCCTCATAGAGTTCTAGATCAAGGAGGACGTCACGAGGCCTGATACGTCTCCAACGTATCTATAATTTTTGATTGTTCGATGATGTTATATTATCAATCTTGGATGTTTTATAATCATTTTATAGCAACTTTATATCATTTTTTGGGACTAACATATTGACATAGTGCCAAGTGCCAGTTGCTGTTTTTTGCTTGTTTTTTACTTCGCAGAAAATCAGTACCAAACGAAGCCCAAATACCGTCAAACTTTTTGGAGAATTTTTTTGTGCCAGAAGACACCCAGTGGGCCAAAGAAGTGCCGGAGAAGATGTAACACCCCAAAAATCGGGTTATCGATTTTTGTGCTGTTATTCCTTCCTAGCTTTCCTCTCCCAAATTTTTCCTCTGGAATCTGGTAAGTAATCAGGTGAATCCAGACAATCCCCAACCTCTCAGTGCCTTTCCCAGGTTCTTGTGCCAGCCAAGCTCTTGTCAGTAAACCCCGAATCTCATTCAAACCCTAGTTCCAAAATATTGGAACTGGAAATCCTGCCTTTGTGTTTACAAAGGAGCTATCATTTTCCCTTGCTCTGTTAATCCTTCCAAAATTTCCAGAGATCCTCCTTCACTCCTACACCCTAGATGTGCAAAAATATTGCCAAGTCATATGCAATATTTCTCATCTAGAATTAATTCCTTTTTCTACCTTTCTGAGGAATTAAATCCAGGAAAATATCTATCCATCTCCAAAGTTCATGAAAACTTGTGGAGATGTTCTTTGTGATCATATTGAGCTCTCATAAAAATATTGGCCATAATTAAATAGTGGAAATTGCATTTTCCTATTTAAAGCCAATATCTCAATTTGGGGTCTTTCCAAAGAAACTACCATTTTGGTAGCTAGGAAAAATCCCAAATAATTTATGGAGCTTTTCCAACCCATATCTTCACCATTTCCATCAAAATATCAAATTCCACAATTCAAAATTTGAGCACAACACCCCTTTGCAAATTATGTCCAAATTTCCTATTTGCAAAGGAAGTGCTTGATTCCTTGATCTCCTTGGGCTAAAAATTTTTAGGATGATTCATTATGATATATTACCCTTGTACACCAAAAACTAGCCCATTTCATCTAGCCAATCTCCCTCAGTAAATTTACTAAGTTTCTGTCCAGATTGGAGCACTGTGAAGGAAGTACCATTTTTACTTATGCAAATGGTATGAAATTTTTACAGTACCTCCATATGCCTAAATTATTGGTCTCCACCAAATTTGGGCCATTTTAATCTAGCCATTCAATCCCAGCATCTTCATTTTCATTTCTGGCCAGTATGCCAAGTTGCAAAGGAAGTACCATCTAGCTTTTCCCATTTGAGCTGAGATCTTGCCAAGTTGATCACCTTAGTGGATGATTGACCCATGCCAGAGATCAAGCCAAGAGGTGCACTGTGGTGGCCACAGCACGCGCCAAACACTTTGCTGCTGGAAACTATTTGACCTTGGCTCAGTCACCTCAGACCTCTCTAGAGCTATCCAGCCGCATAGGTCAATTCAGCGAAGCACGGAGAAGACCCCAAACACGATTTGGCATCGAGCGCAGCATGGCATCGCCGTGGCCACGTGGTGACCATGGGCGGAGCACGCCAAATGCAGTGCTCTGTGCACCAGACCCTTCGGGAGCCCTCTCCGGCAGGCCCCGGCTTGCCCAGGAGCACCAGCGAGCTGTCCACCGTGCGCCTGGACCTTCTGGAGCCCTCTTCCCCTCGTCCCCTAGCTCTTGGAGGCGTCTGCCGGCATGGATGCTTCGCCGGAGCTCCGCCACGGCAGCAAACATCGAGCGGCTTCCCCCCCCCCTGTCGGCTAGCTCCTCTTCGAGCCTATTTAAGGCGTGCCCCCGAGCTCCCTCCTCACCAGCAGCCCCTCTTCCCCTCCCCCTTCGAGCTCTTCGAGCTCCCCGAGCTCCCTTCCCATCCCATGGCCGTGAGCCGCCATCCACTTCCCTCTGCCAGCTCCGGCTCCCTGGCCTTTCCCATCTCCTCTGTCCACGCCCTCAGCCTCCCCAAGAGCTAGCAAAGCTACCGCTGTCCTCCATTTTTACGGGGAGGCACTGCCGCTGTGGCTTCCCTGAAGCTTTTTGGCTGCTCCGCCATGGGCGATGGCGACGGCGCTGCAGGCCATTCCCCGAGGACACGCGGCCACCCTCGGGCGCGGTGAGGTGCCTCGGTTCCAGGGGAAACGCCGGCGAGCTCTCTGGCGTCGCCCTCGCCGGCGGCGACGACAGCCGAGCCGCCTCTGTTCCGGTCAGGGAAAGAAGATGAAGGGGATAGGGGAGAGAGAGAACCAGCCGGCGAGCCCCCCCTGTAAGTGAGCCAGCGGTCGGGCCCCGCCCGTTAAGTGCAGGCGCCTTTCATAAAACCGTTTTCGGTTTACCAAAGGCGTATTTCTGAAAAGGCGTTTTCTCTTTTCTCAGCCGCCGGCTGAAACGGCTATATTGTGAACGTTCACTCGCTAAGCGCTGAAATGGATAGTTTATGTCTGTTTTTACGCTTAATGAACGAACGGCCATATCTTTGCAACCGTAACTCCGATTGAGGCATCATTTTCATAATGTGTTCACACTGTGAAAATGACCATTTTGCCCTTGCCCTTCGATCAGCCCCTCCGAGAGGGAAACTTTTCTGGCAAATATTTCTAGAGTTTGATCACACTTCTTTCCGGCGTAATCATCGACCCCCAGGCAAGCCAACCTCTTATCATGAGCTCCGAACTTGCGTGATGACTTTGCTTGCACTCTATGTGTATACAACAGTACCCTTCATCTGTTAGTCTACACCAGCATAGTTCTATTATTTCATCTGTAACAGATGCAAGGGATATTTATCATATAATATCATGACTTGCTTTCATGTCATATTTACCCATGCTAGTAATAAGTATTTGTGCCACCGTTATCATGTTAATACTATGATTTCATGCCATGACTGTCAGTACTATGATATTGATATGCTGATGTTAAGTGATGGTTCTCGCTTATAATTGCAGATGTAATGGTGCGATGATGGAGAGGGTGAACTGAATTTATAAATTAAACTTAGTTGGTTGATCAAGAGCCACCAGTCCGGACTTATCCGTGCAGCCACATTTGCCGGTATGGGATGGCCTTAACTTGGTCTGGCTTTGTGCTCTTTTATCGGTACCGCCAAAGAGGGAAGGTTATGCGCGCGTGCTGCCCTAATCAGGTAGGCGGTGATAACCTTGTGAGCCCAGTTATTGGTTTAGCCCGGGAGTCCCCGTTTGGAACAGTTGTTTGGCCACGACGGTGGCAGGTGTCAGGAGTGACACAGGGGCCACCCAAGGCATGACTCCGGGGAAGGATGATTGTCGGTGGTACGGTGGAGGAGTCACGGGTTATGCAAGTTTCATTGGAGTAGCACCGGTCCACCCGAATGGGAGCATGTATTAAGTACAAGGCCGGGTACTCCATGGTGTGGGTAAAGTGCGCAACCTCTGCAGAGTGTAGAAACTATTCGAATAGCCGCGTCCACGGTATTGGACAGTCCGTCCAGGCCTCACTAGGTGGTCAACCACAATAACGATAATAATGATGGAAGAACTTGTCTTACATTCGGAAGTGCCCAGTGGATCATGAGTATGTCGAGGGTGTGGGACAACCTAGAACAGAGTAAGTTGGTATTCGGTAACAGTAAGCACTTTAAGCACCTAGTGTGATCATTGCCATGCTATATTATGCAGATTATATGCCTGATCCATGCTATGCCATGCTTGATCCATGTTATGCCATGCTTGATCCATGTTTTCCAGTTAATTCCATGCCATGTTTAGAATAAATTCTTATATAAGCATAGGGCTTGCTTTGTCATCTGCTTGTTTGGATGCTATGTACTTGGTTGTCTTGCGAGTACATTCAAAGTACTCACCTGGCCTTGCATGTGTCCAGTTGCAGGAGAAGGTCCGTCGTGCTAGATCGTAACCCAGCCAGTCCTGTGTGGCGCCCCGCCAGATTACCACTCTAGCCAGACGGTCGCCATGCATACCAGCCCAGGAAATCACTCTGGCATGCGTGTTTACAAGAAGTATCAAGAACACAGGCATTTCTATTAATGGTTATATGAGTCTTACATGGGGTATATTACAAGGGTGATGGCAGCGGAAAGGCTCTATCTAAGGCAGCATGGTCTTGGTGTGGCTCCAATCCACAGGGATCTGACTAGGTTACTCTTCTAGCCTGTGAACGCTCCGGCTCCTCGTTGACGCACGACGAATCCTTATGTGAACCTAGCCATGTTAAAGGCCGCTGAGTACTTTTGAATGTACTCACAAGCAAACCAAACTAACATAGACACCAAGCAAAGCAATCCATGGCATTCAAGCATGCATTTGCTATTAGAGCAATATTAATTATCAGGGCATAACCGGGTTATCTAGCAAGATAACTACTAAAATAAATACGATAAGGTAAAGCATACTAAGTAAATAATTTATACTCTGAATATTCTCCAGATCCAATCTGAATCTGATCCAAGTCCAATCCAATTCATGTGGTCATCCGACCACTCATTTCGTAGCCATCCCATGGCTATCATATCATATTCCTGACATCACCTGATGTCTGCTCAAGACGAGTTCTTCCATCATTATTATCATTACTACGGTTGACCACCTACTGAGGTCTTGACGGGCTGTCCAATACCGTGGACGCGACTATTCGAATAGATTTTTACACTCTGCAGAGGTTGCGCACTTTACCCACACCCTGAAGCACCTGGCCTCGTGATCCCACTTGGGTGGACCAGCGTTGCTTCAACAAAACCTGCCTGACCCGTGATTCTTTCATCGTACCACCGGCACTCTTCCTCCCCCGGAGGTCAGCCTTGGGTGGCCCCTGTGTCCTCATGACACCTGCCACCATCGTGGCCAAACTATGTAGACCCAAACGGGGCCTACTGTCCCAAACGGGGACTCTCGGGCTAAAAAATCAACAACTGGGCTCACAAGGTTATCGCGGCCTACCGGGCCAGGGTAGCGCGCACGCATAACCTTTCCTCTTTGGAGGTACCGGTGAAAGAGCATGCGATCAGACCAAGTCAAGGCCGTCCCATACCGGTAAATGTGGCTGCACGGATAAGCCCGGACAGGTGACTCTAGATCAACTGACTACGTCTCATTAAATAAGCATGTGGTTTACCACACTAACATATGCGGGCAGCAACTAGGCATTTACTCGGTTATCAAGTATGAAAGTAATGAGAACAGTAGGTGCAATATAACAGGAATTAAATTATTTCTATCACAGGCATAATCAATAAGTAAACATGCAGGAATACCACAGAGCGATGCTTTAGAGCATATGTCAGATGGTCGGCTTGCCTGGGGTCCAAGAGTACTCCGGGAAGAATTGCGGTGAAGCCGCAGAACGATACGCCGGAACAGTTCTCCTTCGGAGGGGACTGGTGGAAGGGCAAAGGCAGAATGGTAATTTCCACTGTGTGACCACCTTGTGGAAATGATACCAAAAGTTCAGGCTCGAAGAGACAAAGATGTGGGCTTTGGAATCATCTCGATCGGAGTTTCGGATAAAAAGATAGGGAGATTTGTCTGCGAGGGACCTATCTGCAAATAAATTATTTGCCACAGGGTCCTCAACAGTTTTTCCCTGGGAAAAGAATAAAAAGACTGTGCGCCTGGGCCGAATTGGGCTGGAATAGGTCCGCCGCCTGGGCCACCGCGGGGCAGCCGCCGCTGCTACAGTCTCTGGGCCGGCCCAACCGCGCTGTCTCCATTTTAAAAAAAATGGAGAGAGAGCGCTGAGCCGCTTCCAGGTCGGCCCCCTTCGCAGGGTCTTCTCCATCCTCCCGCACCTAAGGACAGAGGGGACGCCGGCGCTGGTTCCCGGTGATGGAGGCCGCGGCTTCTCCGAGCGTTGACAGGGATGGATCCCCCACTTCACTCCGCGCCTGGGAAAGGTTCTTTCGGCCGCGGGGGTGGCCGAAGGGAGAGACTGCGGTGGAAGTTCTGCTGCGGTGGGGTGGAGCTTGGGGTCGACACTACAGCCTGCCCCGGGGCAAAATGAAGGCCGAGAGGGCGTGGTGGTGGTGGTGGTGGGTGGCTAGGGTGGCCAGGGGGAGAGGAGGAGAGCGGAGGCGAGCCAATTTATGCGAGGCACGCGGTGGCCGTGGTGGTCGTGGAGCAGCAATTCGAGCAAGGGAGGTCGAATGCATTGCCCTGGGGGAGTCTAGGAGGGAGAGGAGGGTACTGCGGAGGTTGGGGATGCTCAGGGAGGGCACGGGGCTGGCTATATATAGCCGGACGGCGGCGAGCCGATAAGGATGCCGCGCGATGAGCTGGCCGCGGCACTGGAGCACGGAGGCGATGGCTGAGGCTGGACGGTAGCGGCCTCGGGAGGCTTCGCAGAGGAGGAGAGAGAGCTCGAGGACGCTCGAGAGAGCTCGGGGAGGAAGGGGACAAGGGAGGGAGTTGACGGCTCCGGGATCACAGGCAGAACTGGCGAGCTACCGTGGCGCAAGGAGGACGAAGGAGAAGAGGGAGAGGGGTCCATAGGAGGAACGTGGATGCGGCGAGGACGATGGACATGGCCTAACGAGTGAAGACTGGCCGGAGGTGACCAAACGGGGCTGACAGAGTGCAGAGCCCCGATTTGGCGTGCTCTCCTCATGGTCACCATGGGTACCGCGTGTCCATGGCATTGAATGACCCTGGAACATTGTCCAGACAGTCCCTCGCTGCTCCAGTAGATGAGAGATATGGCTGGAATCATCTGGATAGCTCTGAGGTGATGAAAATTCCAAGAACAGATTCTGACATGGAAGTGTTTGGAGTGAACTGAGAGAGATTGAGAAGAAGATAGACTCTGGTCCTTGGCTGATAGTCATCACCCACTAAGGTGATTACTTTGGCAAAATATCAGCACAACTGGGCCACTCTAGATAACACCTCCTTTGCAAATGACTAAACTGGACAGAAGTGAAGATGTTGATGCTGGGCAAAAATGGCTAAATGGGTTGGGCTGAAATTTGGAGGAGGTGAATGATTTGAACATAGGAAGCTACTGGAAAAGTTTCAGTTCATTTTGATCATCTATGAAGGTACTTCCTTCACAGACAAGCAATCTGAACAAAAATTTAGAAAAAATGCTAGGAGAGAATGGATGGATGGATTGAACTGGTTTTTGGTATCCATGAAGGATTTGGCAATGCTAACCACCATGAAAAGTTTCAGCTCAAATAGATCAAGGAATAGAGCACTTCCTTTGCAACTGGCCCAACTAGGCAGAATCTACAAATTGATGTGGTGCTCAAAATTTGAACTATGGAACTTGGGATTTTTATGGAAATGGGAAATATATGGATAGGAGAAGCTCCACAAATTATTTGGGATTTTTCCTGGCTACCAAAATGGTAGTTCCTTTAGAAAGTGCCCAAAATGCAATATTGGCATTAAATAGGAAAAAGCAATTTACCTTATTTAATTATGGCCAATATTTTTATGGGAGCTCAATATGATCACAAATAATATCTCCACAAGTTTTCATGAACTCTAGAGATGGATAGATATTTTCCTGGATTTAATTCCTTTAACAAGCAAAAAAAGGAATTAATTATAGATGAAAAATATTGCAAATGACTTGGCAATATTTTTTGCATATCCAGGGTTTATAGATGAAGGATGATCTCTGGGAAAAGTTTGGGAGGCAAAAGATCAAAGGAAATTGGGGTTCCTATGCAACTGGAATGATCAGGGTTTCCCTTCCGGCAACTCGGAAGGTAGGGTTTCGACGGCAAAACCCTGAGCAAAGATCTTGGGTGGCAAGGTTGGACTGGGGAGAATGTCGGGTTGGATAGGAAAGGCCAGGCTAAATGACCATCTTCATATACCTAAGAGCGAGAGAAAATCCAATAACACCGAGAAAAAAGACGGGAGTCAAATCCCGCGAAGGAAAAATCCAGGAGCGAAAACCAGGGTGTCACAAACCTATCCCCCTTAAGAAAATCTTGTCCTCGAGATTTCCAGGCTTACCTCTTGGGGAAGGGGGACTTACCTGTGTGCGACTTGGATCCATCAGCTGTCCTGTCTTCGCTGGTTCACTAGCCTTTTAACTGTCTCTTCTGATGGGTCATGTGTTGTTTCTATACACCACTTTCCTGAATCCTTCTCTTTCCTGACAGTTGTACCCTTTGTCCTGTTAGTGGCATTGCTGGGTGGGGTAGCTGGTAATACCAATAGACGGCTCGATTTCCAGGGCCTGGAAGTATCTGCTTCGGCTTTATTGCGATACTTCGTACTCCGACTGTCATGGGCAAGACATCCTTTCCTGGTACCAGGCTCTCGTGCTAGTATGACTTCGAATGAGTGGGGGTGGCTTTCTTTTTGCTGTGTCAGAGCGCTCAGTCTGGTTGTGGGTTCCATACTGATGTTTCTTTCTGCCTTAGGCATTCTGACTTTGTCCTTAGGTGATCACAGTTCAAGAAGCAACCTGACCAAGCTGTTGCTGCTATATCCCCAACTGAAGTGTCAGGCATGATCACAAAATAATCATAGACAGTAATCTCTTATTCCCATGATGTCATGGTGTCTACGAGTTGTTGATGCTGATGTGCTTCGAGCCATTCTATCAGAATTTCTTGTTTCAAACTCCGTTGCTCACGGTGATGGCTCTGTCGTATATAGCCTCTGTAGTCCTTGCTATGCCCACTGGCTGAACATGGTATCGCTATCTTTCGGTGTATCTTTCGGAGCATATCCCCTTATCTTGGTTGATGGCCCATATTCATAATGAGTGCGGCATGCTGGCTGCATTGTTGTGGCCGTATATGCAAGAGTCTGATGAGGATTGGTAATACCACTTCATCTGTGAAGCCATATCTTGTTGACCATCACGGAGGTTGTTTGTCCACAACTTCTTGGTTCTGGATGATTCCTTTGATGGACATGTAATGACCTGCCAACACAGCTCTTTGACTGTTTTCCCGGTTTGTCGGGCTTGCTCTCACAGCTTACTCTTGCATACCTCGTAGGGTTGATGTGCTCATACTCTTCTTTTCACCATGGGGCCAATGCTTCTCTGAACACAGTCATTCCCATGTACGAGTGGCTCGCATGAACTGATCTACTGGACTGCATGCTCACAACATATGTAGGTGTAGGATAAATCCTTTCATAACCACTGAGTTCTGAAGCGGACGTGTGTCTAGACTGGTTCTTGTTTCTGACACGCTTGTTGTGGCACGATGGTGTGTTGAGGAAGGCTGAATTCCTTATGCTCAAAGCTTCTGCCAGGGTAGTGTGCTGAAGAAGGCTGGGTATCGTGCCTCGACAGTTTTCCTTCATGTGTGGCTTGCTGCGGAAGGTCGGGTGCTCATGCCGGAAGTTTTCCGCGGTAGCACGCTGGGGACGATGGGATTGCCGTATCCCAGAAGATTTTCTCACCAAGTGGCGTACCGAGGAAGATTGGCAGTCTGGTATCTTGTGGAGGAAGGCTGGATTCCTTATGCCAGATGTCTTGTGTACGCAGTCGGATCTATGGCTGATTCTGGCTTCCTTTCGAGGTATCGAAATTTTTCCCACAGCGGAGCCAAAACTTGGTGTAGGCCATACCTTGACTGAAGATATTCCAATGGTCACGCACACCGCTTGTCCTTCTGCGGGTCTGCTCATCGTTGCTGTAAAGGTTGCACAACTGGTGCAGACTTCATGTTCACAATTAATTCGGAATACCCTTTGCATTCAGACCAAGTGTTGCCGATAATAAGCGATTGACAGATAATTCCATTTGGTTCAGCTAAGCTTCCAAGCATGTTAAGTTCTCATTGATTCTGGCAACCACAAACTTATCCATATCCCTTGCAGACCTTGTTCACAGTGCCCAATTTTTTTTGTATTTGCACCGGTGAACTTCAAGATTTGCTTTGAAATTTGTACCAACGTACCGGAGTTGTGTTGCTGCTCTCAGCACCTTCACATTCTTGTAATATGTCTTCGGTGAGTAACAAATGATTCTTGGGTCCATTAAGAAAAGACCCAGGTTTCCTTTCACTAACTGAAATAATCCCTGTATCGCGGACGGAATAATTGGTCCTTACTGATGTTCATTCCTGGTAGCTCATTTGACTATTCCTCAGGTGTGATCTGTTCTGAGGCAACCTCTCTCAGGTATATTCTGGCCTTGTTTGTTGCACACGGATTCTGCTTCTGACCCATTCTTCATTTTTGACAGATCCGGTGGTAATGTTCTGAATATCAAGTAGTTGGCTGGACAGGACTCTTGCTGAATTGGGATTATTGGGTATTATCCCGATTGCATGCTGATCTTCTTAGACAACTCTTGCGGATGGATCCGGTCGGAGCAGAGAAACGAAATCGGCAAGAGAAACAAGAACCGCGAAAACCAAAAAGCAAATAAAGCTCAAAAAAAATTGCGGACCTTATACACATGGCCAAGGATCCACTAGTATAACTAGTATAGCGCACTCGATGCACCTCTAAGGATTTAGAAGCGAAACCATACAATGCTCCTGGTAGCACTGGTGTCAAGCATCTACTACTTCCTTAGGGAGCATCGCACTCGACGCAGGACCATAGCCAAAGTGGCTTAGTCAACGTTCCTAAGGTTGTCGAGGAGAGATGGAATTTATAAGCATTTCCCAAAGGAAACTAGAGTAAGAGGAGAAGTGTCATGGCGAGCAAGCAGGGTAAGGGTATCTGGTTTACCTAGGGGTTTCAGGGCTCACGGGTTGTTGCCGGGTGCGAGCATTTCACACCGGAGGCAAAGGCCATGAGAGTTGGGGTCTGATGGAGCCGAAAACTTATGGGGTTGCCTTATGATCAATAGTAGCCGTGCCAGGTGGCAAAGATGGCTGAAATCCATCTAGGCCTTCTAATGAGCACAAGACGGTGAAGTCTGGCTAGGGTAACCTATAGTCAGCCTGGCTGCTCTGATACCATTCGTTGTGGCGCCCCGCCTGATTACCACTGTAGCCAGACGGTCGCCACGCATACCAGCCCAGGAAATCACTCTGGCATGCGTGTTTACAACAAGTATCAAGAACACAGGCATTTCTATTAATGGTTATATGAGTCTTACATGGGGTATATTACAAGGGTGATGGCAGCGGAAAGGCTCTATCTAAGGCAGCATGGTCTTGGCACGGCTCCAATCCACAGGGATCTGACTAGGTTACTCTTCTAGCCTACGAACGCTCCGGCTCCTCGTCGACGCACGACGAATCCTTATGTGAACCTGGCCATGTTAAAGGCCGTTGAGTACTTTTGAATATACTCGCAAGCAAACCAAACTAACATAGACACCAAGCAAAGCAATCCATGGCATTCAAGCATGCATTTGCTATTAGAGCAATATTAATTATCAGGGCATAACCGGGTTATCTAGCAAGATAACTACTAAAATAAATACGGTAAGGTAAAGCATACTAAGTAAATAATTTATACTCCGAATATTCTCCAGATCCAATCTGAATCTGATCCAAGTCCAATCCAATTCATGTGGTCATCCGACCACTCATTTCGTAGCCATCCCATGGCTATCATATCATATTCCTGACATCACCTGATGTCTGCTCAAGACGAGTTCTTCCATCATTATTATCATTACTACGGTTGACCACCTATTGAGGTCTGGACGGGCTGTCCAATACCGTGGACGCGGCTATTCGAATAGATTTTTACACTCTGCAGAGGTTGCGCACTTTACCCACACCATGAAGCACCTGGCCTCGTGATCCCACTCGGGTGGACCAGCGTTGCTTCAACAAAACCTGCCTGACCCATGACTCTTTCATCGTACCACCAGCACTCTTCCTCCCCCGAAGGTCAGCCTTGGGTGGCCCCTGTGTCCTCATGACACCTGCCACCATCGTGGCCAAACTATGTAGACCCAAACGGGGCCTACTGTCCCAAACTGGGACTCCCGGGCTAAACAATCAACAACTGGGCTCACAAGGTTATCGCCGCCTACCGGGCCAGGGTAGCGCGCATGCATAACCTTCCGTCTTTGGAGGTACCGATGAAAGAGCACGCGATCAGACCAAGTCAAGGCCGTCCCATACCGGCAAATGTGGCTGCACGGATAAGCCCGGACAGGTGACTCTAGATCAACCGACTACGTCTCATTAAATAAGCATGTGGTTTGCCACACTAACTTATGAGGGCAGCAACTAGGCATTTACTCGGTTATGAAGTACTCCCTCCGTTCCTTTATATAAGGTGTATTTGCTTTTTGATAAAATTTCAGAATGTGAGGTGCATTTCTTCTAATTTCTCATAATTCCCTTGTTAGCCCTCCTGAAAACAGGAAAGTATCTCTCTTCTGATTGTCTGTATCTCTTCTTATAACAAAAGAAAGAAACTATCTCATTGTCGATTGCATGTATCTCATACTTTCCTAGAGTACCGGATTCACTTTCCACTAACTAACAAATTTGCCAAGGGTAATTTAGTCTTAACATGTCTATAATTATGTGTCTTGATCACCGAGCCGAAAATAATACACCTTACATAAAGGAACGGAGGGAGTATGAAAGTAATGAGAACAGTAGGTGCAATATAACAGGAATTAAATTATTTCTATCACAGGCATAATCAATAAGTAAACATGCAGGAATAACACAGAGCGATGCTTTAGAGCATATGTCAGATGGTCGGCTTGCCTGGGGTCCAAGAGTACTCCGGGAAAAATTGCGGTGAAGCCGCGGAACGATACGCCAGAACGGTTCTCCTTCGGAGGGGACTGATGGAAGGGCAAGGGCAGAATGGTAATTTCCACTGTGTGACCACCTTGTGGAAATGATACCAAAAGTTTGGGCTCGAAGAGACAAAGATGTGGGCTTTGGAATCATCTCGATCGGAGTTTCGGATAAAAAGATAGGGAGATTTGTCTGCGAGGGACCTATCTGCAAATAAATTATTTGCCACTGGGTCCTCAACAGTTTTTCCCTGGGAAAAGAATAAAAAGACTGTGCGCCTGGGCCGAATTGGGCTGGAATAGGTCCGCCGCCTGGGCCACCGCGGGGCAGCCTCCGCTGCTACAGTCTCTGGGCCGGCCCAACCGCGCTGTCTCCATTTTAAAAAAAACGGAGAGACAGCGCTGAGCCGCTGCCAGGTCGGCCCCCTTCATAGGGTCTTCTCCATCCTCCCGCACCTGAGGATAGAGGGGACGCCGGTGCTGGTTCCTGGTGATGGAGGCCGCGGCTGCTCCGAGCGTTGACAGGGATGGATCCCTCACTTCACTCCGCGCCCGGGAAAGGTTCTTTCGGCCGCGGGGGTGGCCGGAGGGAGAGACTGCGGTGGAAGTTCCGCCGCGGTGGGGTGGAGCTCGGGGTCGACGCTACAGCCTGCCCCGGGGCAAAATGAAGGCTGAGAGGGCGTCGTCGTGGTGGTGGTGGGTGGCTAGGGTGGCCAGGGGGAGAGGAGGAGAGCGAAGGCGAGCCAATTTAGGCGAGGCACGCAGCGGCCGAGGTGGTCGTGGAGCAGCAATTCGAGCAAGGGAGGTCGAATGCATTGCCCTGGGGGAGTCTAGGAGGGAGAGGAGGGTACTGCGGAGGTTGGGGATGCTCAGGGAGGGCACGGGGCTGGCTATATATAGCCGGACGGCGGCGAGCCGATAAGGATGCCGCGCGATGAGCTGGCCGCGGCACTGGAGCACGGAGGCGATGGCTGAGGCTGGACGGTAGCGGCCTCGGGAGGCTTCGCAGAGGAGGAGAGAGAGCTCGAGGACGCTCGAGAGAGCTCGGGGAGGAAGGGGACAAGGGAGGGAGTTGACGGCTTGGGGGTCACGGGCAGAACAGGGGCCATGGCGAGCTGCCGTGGCGCAAGGAGGACGAAGGAGAAGAGGGAGAGGGGTCCATAGGAGGAATGTTGATGCGGCGAGGACGATGGACATGGCCTGGCGAGCGAAGACTGGCCGGAGGTGACCAAACGGGGCTGACAGAGTGCAGAGTGCCGATTTGGCGTGCTCTCCTCGTGGTCACCACGGGTACCGCGTGTCCATGGCATTGAATGACCCTGGAACATTGTCCAGACAGTCCCTCGCTGCTCTAGTAGATGAGAGATATGGCTGGAATCATCTGGATAGTTCTGAGGTGATGAAAATTCCAAGAACAGATTCTGACATGGAAGTGTTTGGAGTGAACTGAGAGAGATTGAGAAGAAGATAGACTCTGGTCCTTGGCTGATAGTGATCACCCACTAAGGTGATTACTTTGGCAAAATATCAGCACAGCTGGGCCACTCTAGATAACACCTCCTTTGCAAATGACAAAACGGGACAGAAATGAAGATGTTGATGCTGGGCAAAAATGGCTAAATGGGTTGGGCTAAAATTTGGAGGAGGTGAATGATTTGAACATAGGAAGCTACTGGAAAAGTTTCAGTTCATTTTGATCATCTATGAAGGTACTTCCTTCACAAACAAGCAATCTGAAAAGAAACTTAGAAAAAATGCTGGGAGAGAATGGATGGATGGATTGAGCTAGTTTTTGGTATCCATGAATGACTTGGCAATGCTAACCACCATGAAAATTTTTAGCTCAAATAGATCAAGGAATAGAGCACTTCCTTTGCAACTTGCCCAACTGGACAGAATCTGCAAATTGATGTGGTGCTCAAAATTTGAACTATGGAACTTGGGATTTTGATGGAAATGGGAAATATATGCATAGTAGAAGCTCCACAAATTATTTGGGATTTTTCCTGGCTACCAAAATGGTAGTTCCTTTAGAAAGTGCCCAAAATGCAATATTGGCATTAAATAGGAAAAAGCAATTTCCCTTATTTAATTATGGCCAATATATTTATGGGAGCTCAATATGATCACAAATAATATCTCCACAAGTTTTCATGAACTCTGGAGATGGATAGATATTTTCCTGGATTTAATTTCTTTAACAGGCAGAAAAAGGAATTAATTATAGATGAAAAATATTGCAAATGACTTGGCAATATTTTTGCATATCCAGGGTTTATAGATGAAGGATGATCTCTGGGAAAAGTTTGGGAGGCAAAAGATCAAAGGAAATTGGGGTTCCTATGCAACTGGAAGGATCAGGGTTTCCCTTCCGGCAACTCGGAAGTTAGGGTTTCGACGGCAAAACCCTAAGCAAAGATCTTGGGTGGCAAGGTTGGACTGGGGAGAATGTCGGGTTGGATAGGAAAGGCCAGGCTAAATGACCATCTTCATATACCTAAGAGCGAGAGAAAATCCAATAACACCGAGAAAAAAGACGGGAGTCAAATCCCGCGAAGGAAAAATCCAGGAGCGAAAACCAGGGTGTCACATCCTGTGAGTTATGAAGCCCAGCCAGAGATGTCGTTGCCGCTGAACCAAGACCACCGCTGCCATTTAGTTAGCCTTGGAGCTATGTAATATTGTTGTAAGCAACAGTATTGTAATACTCCATTTCATATAATAAAGCCATTTTGTGCCTGGAATTGCTGTATCATGTCTTTGACGTGCGCCAGGTCTTATCCTGGGGCTGGCATGCGTCGGCCCTCTATCGGGGTGCCACAGAAGAGGGCCGAGGTGGGGAACACCCACCAGGGCACGCAAGAGGCCCCCGGCGCGGCCTGGTGGGTGGTGCCCACTTCGGGACCCCCCTCCACCGTCTATCAGCTCTATAAATTCTCAAATATTTGGAAAACCCTAGGGGAGTCAACGAAACACAATTCCAGCCGCCGCAATTTCCAGAACCGCGAGATCCAATCTAACACCATCACGGAGGGGTTCATCTTCCTCGTAGGTGCCTCTTCAATGATGCGTGAGTAGTCCACCATAGACCTACGGGTCCGTAGGTAGTAGCTAGATGGCTTCCTCTCTCTCTCTCTCTCTTGATTCTCAATACAATGGTCTCTTGGAGATCTATTTGATGTAATGACTTTTGCGGTGTGTTTGTTGGGATCCGATGAATTTTGAGTTCATGATCAGTTTCTATCCATGAATATTATTTTAGTCTTGTTTAATCTCTTATATGCATGATTACTTATAGCCTCGTATTTGTTCTTTGAATCTTTGGTTTAGTTAGGCCAACTAGATCGATTTTTCTTGCCATGGGAAGAGGTGCTTTGTGATGGATTCGATCTTGCGGTGTTGTTTCCTAGTGACAGAAGGGGCAGCAAGGCACGCATGTATCGTTGCCATTAAGGATAACAATATGGGGTCTATTCCTACATGAATAGATCTTGTCTACATCATGTCACCGTTATTATTGCATTACTCCATTTTTTCATGAACTAAATACACTAGATGCATGCTGTATAGCGGTCGATGTGTGGAGTAATAGAAGTAGATGCAGAATCATTTCGGTCTACTTGTCTTGGGCGTGATGCCTATATAATGATCATTGCTTCGATATCGTCATGATTATTTGATCTTCTATCAATTGCCCAACAGTAATTTGTTCATCCACTGTGTGCTATACTCATGAGAGAAGCCAATAGTGAAACCTATGGCCCCCGGGTCTACTTTTCCAATATATTGCTTTCCGATCTACTCTTTTGCCGTTTTGTTTTCAAATCTATTAATCCAAAAAAACAAAAAAACCTTGCTGCACTTTTTATTTACTTCTTTTATTTTTGCATTCTTGTGAGATCTATTTGGCAAAACTATTGCAACCTAATTTATCTTATCATCGTTGAGAGCTTGACAACCTCTCTTACGTGTCGGGTTGCAAGTATTTGTTATTTGTGTGCAGGTGTCGTTTACATAGTTGCTTGATCTTCCTCTACGGATTGATACCTTGGTTTCTTAACTGAGGGAAATACTTACCGTCGCTGTGCTGCATCAACCCTTCCTCTTTGGGGAAATACCGAAGCAGTCTCAAGCCACGTCAAGGCCCCTCCCTATGCAGATGAAGCACTCGTCCTCTCCTCTCCGTACAAAATCAAAATGGTCAAGAACTGAATGGCGGATAGTTTCTTCCTTCTTTTCTTTGCGGGTGAATGACATGTGGTTTCTAGAAGAGCAATGCAAGTACAAGAGGCATCATCGAGACATAAGCATACCAGACATCATCCGTAGGTCACATAAGTTATCAGCCATGTTCACAATGCCCCACCTTTTTGGGTCCGGTGACAAATTATCAGAGGCAGACCGCCTTGAGCTACGACGCCTCTCTCTAGTGGTAGTCGAGTGTGTGATTTTGCAATTTTGTCCTCATAGAGTCCTAGATCAAGGCGGACGTCACGAGGCCCCTCCCTATGCAGATGAAGCACTCGTCCTCTCCTCTCCGTACAAAATCAAAATGGTCAAGAACTGAATGGTGGATAGTTTCTTCATTCTTTTCTTTGCGGGTGAAAGACATATAGTTTCTAGAAGAACAATGCAAGTCCAAGAGGCAACATTGATACATAACCATACTGGATATCTCATAAGTTATCAACCGCGTTCAAAAGGCTAGATTTATTTAGGTTATTATACTGAATGAAAAGCGGTGAATAATAATGAAAAACAAGAACAAAAAAACTATTAGAAAACCTGCTCTTTTCCCTCAATTGGTTGCGCCTCCTATCTTACCATGAACCCGACAGTGTCTTTATGGCTAGTAGGGCTACCACTAGTAGAAAACGGGACATTAGTCCTGGTTCGTAAGGGCCTTTAGTCCCGATTTTGCAACCGGGATTAAACAATCAGGACTAAAGGCACCCACTTTTAGTCCCGGTTGTGTTATGAACCGGGACTAAAGGCGTTCCACGTGGTCGCTGTGGAGCGCTCAGGCAGGAGGACCCTTAGTCCCGGTTGGTTTAAGAACCGGGAGTAAAAGGTCGCCACGCGTCAGGCGCTGCCACGCCCTGGGGTTTAGGTTTTTATTTTAAGAGGGGGCATTAGGATTTTGAAGGGACGTGTTTCATTTTGAGTTTCCTTTTTCTTTTATATTTATATTGTATTTTCACGCGGTTACACATATTAATATACAACATCAATACAAATTATGGAAGAACAACATCCAGAATTAGTACGAATTAGATGGATGCAATAGACCAAGTTGAATCAGAGGAAAATACGATGTTGCGAATCGCAACATCGTATTTTCCTCTGATTCAACTTGGTCTATTGCATCCATCTAATTTGTACTGGTATATGTCATATAACAACTCATCATCATCATCTTAATAAACTCATCATCATTCAACATCCAACAACTCATCATCATCTTAATCAACTCCTCATCATTCTAGTTGTTATCATACTAGCAAGTGACCAAGTTATCACAAGGTTCATACACTAACTACTGCTCTCTCGGAGGTAAAAAAAAGCATAAAAAAGGTGAACTCCTGCATCTCCCCATTGAAGAATAGAGGTCAACCTATCTCCAACTTGTGGGATGCACAAGTATTCGTCTCCAAGTGGTAGCGTGGATGCTTTTATTGCATTTCTACATCCTTTGATTTTCAGGGTTTCTTCACTTTGAGATATCGTGTATTTACCACGGTAATTCATCGGGGTTGGCCGTAAGCTAACCATATGCAAATCACCATTGGTAAACATCCATTTAGGCACGGTCTCTGGCGGGAGTACCTGTTGAAGAACATAAGTAATAATAACACAGTTAGCAAACTAGTTTTGCTTAAGAACAATGTATGAAAAAGATAGACTAGTGACGTTATGGTAAAAAAATTACAAAGTTGTCTGAAGTGATGTTATAAGGGTTCAACTGGTACACTAGTCGCACATATCCATGATAAATGTTGTCAGTCATGTAATTTTTAGCATGATGCTGAACATCATGAATAAATAAGATGAGATGATTTTTCTCCAACCAAGTAAGCTCGGATTCATAACTGTAATCGGTCCAATCTATTATCTGTCGTGTAGTTCTTGTAGTAGAGACATACGCTGATAATTAAACATAATGAAATTTAGTCGGGATGAGTACCAAATATTTTTCAATAATCAATATAAATTACCTAATAAATCTGTTGACAAACTCACCTGGAGGTAGAGCTGGAATCAAGTCATCCACATGCACCCAAATTTCTATATTGTTATCACGAACATCGTCATTACCAAGATCGAAGGTAATGTTCATGTCCTCATCCAACCCATACGCCTTGTAAAATGCTCTCCAATTAGAACAACCAAAATATGTGTGATCTTCTTCATTTTTTACCTTCACAACAAAAGTGTAATGTTCCGTTCTTAGGTGAGCTATTTTAGGCTTTGTACTATCCTTCTCTTTGAAATGGAACTTGTCCAAGACAGCGAATCTTGCATGGCAGGGAACACACTAATCGAATTGTACAAAAGAAAATTAAAGGTCAATTAAAGCAATAAAACACACGTCATACTTCATTAACAAAAAATACATGCCGTCTTTACGTACCGTAATAATTTCAAAGTCATCATGTAGCTTGACGGTGAAGGATGTACCATTGTCTAGGTGAGGATAACGGTCGCATATACCTCTGTCATCCCAGCACAAAGGGCACTCAGGGATCCTCCCCTCGTCGTCAGACGACGTCGACATTTCCTATGTTCATGATTCTAAGATTAAAAATCGAAGGCAAATTTTTTTCTTAATGCTCATTGATTCTAAGATTAACAAATCCAATACCATATTTAATAACATTTCATTAAACAACAATAACATTTTGTGGCTAGCAAATAACATTTCATTTAACAACAATAACAACAAATACCATATTTAATAACAAATCCACACGCACACACTCGCACACAACAAATAACATATTTCTAGCTAGACATATTACAAAGAACCAAAACATCTATGAACACAACATATACGACTAGCTAGCACATGAACGAGAAAAATGTTGGCGTCGCCGTCGGCATTCATGTACCTATGGAGTGGCTTGGGTGCAACGCCGACGCCATTGGCGTCGGCGTCGGCCCGGTCGGCGGTGACCCGACGGGAACGGCGGTGGCTCACCTAGCGTTGCCGGGGAGCGGGGGTGGCGAGGCTCGGTCACGCGGCTCGGGGACGAGGTCCGGCGACGGCGGTAGTCGGCGACGAGCGATGCTCAGGGAGAAGGGCGACGGCTCGGAGGCGACAACGATGTCTGGTAGCCTGGCGGCGCGCGTGTGCATGGGTTCGGCGTCGCGGGAGTGGAGAGGAAGATGGGCCACGGGCGGATATATACCCTAGCCTTTAGTCCCGGTTAGTGGCTGCAACCAGGACTAAAGGCAAACCTTTAGTCCCGGTTGGGGGCACCAACCGGGACTAAAGGCCTAAGCTTCGTGCCCTTTTGGCTGCCGAAAATTAGCTTTAGTCCCGGTTGGAGCCACGAACCGGGACTAAATCTAATTTTCGGCAGCCAAAAGGGCGCGAAGGTTAGGCCTTTAGTCCTGGTTGGTGCCCCCAACCGGGACTCAATCTATTTTTCCTATTTTTGGTTTTAGACCTTTTTAGGATATTTTAGTTTTAGTTTTCTTTTAAACAGATTCAAAAACAAATGTTTCTTTTGCAATTATTTTTGCTATTAAAGTGTTTTAACAAATATTATCAAAATGTTTGTTACTAATGTTTTAAATAGAATTATGTGTCATATATTTTAGTTTAATTCTTTTTGTTACTAAAACATTATATGTCATCTAAAACAACATACAACTATTTAGAGCATCTAAAACATACATTGAAACTAACATACAACTATGTAAAACATTTAAATGCAACAAGAAATGCGATCAATTTTTCTCTTACCATCTCCGATGCTTCTGTTGTATTCATCTATATATGTCAAGACGTTTAAGCCATGTCTATATTAACCTGATGTAAGATAATATAAAGGTGCCTGGATGTTCATGAGATATGCCAAAACAATAGACTATTATCATAGGATTCTCTGATTTCTCGGCCCTCATCATATCATCAACTTCCCCTTTTGACCCTTTCATGAATTTGCGATAAGGGAGCATGCTTTTCACGTGGCCTACTGGAATCAGCAACTTTGCCGTCTACCATAGCTGACGGCAAAGGCATGCATTGCGGACGGCAAAGGTCTTTGCCGTCAGCCAGCAGACGGCACCACATCCGGCTGAACAAGCTAAGGTAAAGGCCACTTTGCCGTCAGCTGGCCGACGGCAAAGAGGCAAAGGTCTTTGCCGTCTGCCAGCAGACGGCAAAGGGCATGGACGGCACACGTGGCAGCTTAGGTCCGTTAAGGGGTTAACGGCGTGCTTTGCCGTCTGCTGGCTGACGGCAAAGACGCAAAGGTCTTTGCCGTCTGCCAGCTGACGGCAAAGCTGCCAAATAGGCCAGCCCAGTGCACCCCAGGTTGCACAGATAGCTGCCACGTGGCAGCTTTGCCGTCTGCTGGCAGACGGCAAAGACCTTTGCCGTCTGCCAGCGGACGGCAAAGAGCCTGTACAGCCCCTGTTTTTTCTGTTTTTTCTTAAATTCATTCAATTTCACAGAATTTCATATATATATATATATATATATATATATATATATATATATATATATATATATATATATATATACACATTTGAAAATACTTTTGTAACGCCCCCATGTAATAGCTACAGTAATCACCCCTTTGATAATGCCATATCATTATGATTAACCATGCTTGAGCATCATTGCATCATATCTCATTTCAAATTCCAATTTAAACTTGCAATTCAAACCTAAAGTGAAAATAAAAGTTGTTCAAAACCAGAAACTAAAATGTTCATTAAATAGGAAATAATTCATAACTAATTATGATCAGTAAAACAACATTACTAAAAGTGCCTAAGTGACTCCATCAACCTCAAACAGTAGCTAGCAGCAACATTTAATATCATTTTATTTTATAAGAATTACAAATGAAATCAAGTTTTACCCAAACCAATTTTTGGTGGTTGAGAATAATGCACTGTAATATTTGAGCCAAGTCACACATTTATTAAAATTCATTTAGTGCTAAAACAATTTGCAAAACAGAGGAAAAGAAAAGAAATAGAAAAGAAAAAGAAAAGGGGCAATGGTCTACTGTGCACTTGGGCCGCAAGTGCACAGTAGCCAGCCCAGCCCGCCAGCGCGTCGTCGTCCTCCTCGCCTCGCTGTCGGCTGGCGCGCGCGACAGCGCCGCCGATCGCCACGTGCCGGCCATCCGCCGTCTCCCCGGCGCCGATAAGTCTCCCCCGTGCTCCTCGTCCCCTCCCCCGAACCCTAGCAGCCCCCATTCGCCCCGCACGCTCTCTCTCTCTCGATCCCCTCCTGACCCGAAAGTTGCCGTCGCCGCCGTCGCTCGATTGCGCGGCCACCGTGCCCTGATTGCCTCGCCGCCTAATCCATCTGCTCCGCCGCGACGACCCCGTCCTCCTCGACCACAAGCCCGAGTCCCGGAGCCCCTGCATCGACGGCCACGTGCTCTTCTTCCCCTTCTGCATCGCCGGCGATCTTCGTCGTCTCCGGCCGCCTCTGCTGCTCCTAAGCCTTCGCCGGGCCCCCGTGTGCCTCCCCGGTGAGCAGCCGCACCTCTCCCCTCTCTCCCCTGCGCGATTTAGCCGCCGTTGCCGCCGCATTTGGAGATGCCCGTAACCACCGCTGCCTGACCTCGTCGCCGGCGTGGCTCCGGCGACCAAATGGTCGCGGGCTTGTGCCCATCTTGCTCGCACGCACGCGTAGAGCCTCCCCAGCGCTTTGCCTCGTCCGTTTGCCCGCCGCAGCCTCGTTCCCGTCGCACGCCCGAAGCACCTCGCCGCCGATGAGCTCCTGCCGCTCGTCTCCGGCCGTTTCAGCCCGCGAGACCACCACCGTTCGAACCGCCGTCGCGTCCCCGTTCGAACGAGCCCAACCCCGCTGCAAATGGTGGCCCGTGCACGTTTTCCGGCCACCTCCCGTGGTCGCACCGCCGCGAACGCGCTCGCCGGCGCGATTCCGGCGAGACGCCGGTCGACGTCCGACGTGGCCAGCCCTAGCCCACTGCCAGTGACACTGGTCGGTGGGGCCGCGGGCCCGTTGACCTGGTCAGTGCTGCTGACTGGGCCGGCTCAGCCACTGACATGTGGGGCCCCAAGCCCTTGTGTCTATGACAGGTGGGCCACCCCCGTGTCAGAAACTTAATTAGTTTTTTAGATTAATTAAAATAATTAATTTTGCCTAATTACCCACTGACATATGGGCCCCACTGGATTAATTAGTCTGTTAATAAGTTAATTAGACCTGTGTCTATGACAGGTGGGACCCACTGGTCAGGGTTTGACCTGGTCAGCCCCCTGTTGACTGCTGACGTCAGCATTACATCATGCTGACGTCAGCCAACACTATTCTGGATAATTCGAATTAATTGATTAAAATAATTTCAGAAAATTAATAAAACTTTAGAAAATCATATCGTTTAAACCGTAAGTCAGATGAAAATAATTTATATATGTAAAATGATCAGAAAAATATGAAGATTCTAAATATGTGATCAAAACAATTGTCCAACACTCCCAGCTAGCTGAACATGGAACTTTTTGACTGTTTTCGATAGATGAATAGTACACCACTTTTTATTAAATAAATCCAAATAAATTTCTAAATTAACTAGATCATTTAGTTAGGCAGTATAACTCATCTGCATATCATTTTAGGCATGTCATGCATAGTGATTGCACTTTGCCGTGGATTTATTGTTTCTTCTTCCCCCTTCTTTCCGATAGTCTCCGAGACCGACGCTGCCCAGGAGACTGACTACATCCCCGACCCGTCCTTTTCCGCAGAGCAACCAGGCAAGCAAAACCCCTTTGAGCATGCCTATATCACCTATTCTTTCTCCCTCCTGCTTGCATTAGAATTTGCTACTGCATTTGTTTGATCCCAATTCTGATGCATAGCCTATTTTTGTAAACTGTTATTGATACCTGCCTGTTATCCTAAACTGCTTAGTATAGGTTGGATGGAAAACCATCTGTGGCCCCTCTCCCTTGTTGTAGTTGCTCCGCTTTAGTATCTGTGCCCCGATCGAATGACCGACGGGCTGAGAACAGCACATCACCGCACACCCCCCTAAATTGCCCGACACTGCAGAGCTGGCATCGAGTGCCGAGGGTGATACCTCTTAGCTCACTTCCGATGGTGTCTCTGTGGAATAGCTATACGGACGTGTGTTATCGAGGGTGATTCCTCTTTCATCACTTCCAATAAAGCTGACATCGTGCAACTCCCCGAGTGGAAGCCATCGAGGGTGATTCCTCCTGGTTCTCCTTGACGGATGACATCGAGTGGAATCCATCGAGGGTGATTCCTCGGACTCCTCCTCGATACTTGGACACACAGTTACTTTGGCCTTTGTTACAGGCGGGTCTACCTCGAGAGGTACCCGCGGGGAAATGTATAGTCAGGCTGGCCTGCTACGTGTCGATCAGCCGAGGCCGGACATCACCAGGAACAAGGGTGTGCGGCCGGAGTTACTCGCGCGTGTTGGTCAAGCGAATAATACCAAAGTCGGGCTCGCCCGCAACGTGTCGATCACCCGAGGCCGGACATCACTAGGAACAAGGGTGTGCGGCCGGAGTTAATCGAGCGTGTTGGGCGAGCGAGCAATACTAATCGAGCTTAACGGATTTGGGTATTGATCTGAGTGGGTCGTCGTGCCCATTTCGCACTACCACCACGTGGGATAATGGTTTAATGGGGCCCTCTACACCGTATGTATCAGCCGAAAGCTCTGACAGACGTCCAGTTCAGCATTGCGGCCGGGCCGGGTCGGCGCCATCCATGACAGAGGTGGTGCCTGGATCGCCCTGCGCGCAACGACCCGGAGTGCAAAGGGGGACGGGCCCAA
The DNA here is from genome assembly GCA_039707655.1 of Elymus sibiricus. NCBI lineage: Eukaryota > Viridiplantae > Streptophyta > Magnoliopsida > Poales > Poaceae > Elymus > Elymus sibiricus. Next base: position 511,621,912 of record CM077671.1, read on the forward strand.
GATCCCTGAGCGCTTAGGATGTAGACCGGCGGGGACCTCTCTGCTTAGCTCTAGGTAGGGTTGCGGTGTGTCGATCAGCCGAGGCCGGGCATGACCCGGAAAAGTGTGTCCGGCCGGAGTTAATCGAGCGTGTTGGGTAACAGTAGTGCACCCCTGCAGGGAAGATATCTATTCGAATAGCCGTGTCCACGGTAACAGGACGCTCAGTGTTGTATCCGGATCTATTACTACTTGAACTGGAGACTTGTGATTAATTGGGAGCTCCGGGATCGCTTTCTCACAGGGAGTCGAGGAAGGATCTCTGGGCTTTGCTTCAACATGCTTGATATTTATAATATGCTAATCTGCTCTCTTCTAATGCTGCAAGACCGCTGAAGATGCTAGTCTTCGATAGGCTAGGCCTTTCTCTCTTCTGGCATTTCTACTATATAGTCCACAGATACAGCCTTTTCATTTGATACCAATGCATATTTAGCATAGTTCTGATGTCAGTCTTGCGAGTACTTTGGATGAGTACTCACGGTTGCTCTGCTATTCATTTTCCCCCATACCTATATGATGATACATCAGACGACGGAGCCCAGGAGCCAGACGACACTGCCGGAGCTTACTACCAGGAGGGTCCCGACGGCACTTACTACTGGGTTGATCTAGCCGACCAGGAGTAGTTAGGAGGTTCCCAGGCAGGAGGCCTGCGCCTTTTCGATCTGTATCGTTGTTTGTGCTAGCCTTCTTAAGGCAAAACTTGACTAACTATGTCTGTACTCAGATATCATTTGTGTGTATGACTTATGTATTCGGGTCCTCGTGACCCCTGGCTTGTAATATGATGATTTATGCTTATTATTTGAGTTTAGAGTTGTGTTGTGATATCTTCCCGTGAGTCCCTAGGCTTGATCGTGTTCATTTGCGTGTATGATTAGTGCACGATTAAGTCGGGGCGTCACAACTTTCAACAAGCATAACAACACATATACATACCAAATGAAAAGTCCATATGCAACATATATAGCTAGCCAACATATCCAACAACAAGCATACAATGGTTTCATCCATACATACATATATAGGTAGCAAGTTTCACATTGTTCATCCTACAAAATCAAAACAAAAAGGAAGCACAAGAAGAAGAGTAGACTCCATCAACGCAAGCTTCCTCATCGAAAGCAAATCTGCAAATTGGGAAAGAAGAAAGTTAGAAGAAGAAGAAGAAGACTAGAAGAAGAAGACTAGCTAGAAGAAGAAGAAGAAGACTAGCTAGAAGAAGAAGAAGAAGAAGACTAGAAGAAGAAGACTAGCTAGAAGAAGAAGAAGAAGAAGAAGAAGAAGATTTTTTCTTCTCTTTCCTTTTCTCCTCTCCTCTTGTTTATCTTCTTCTTCTTCTAACTAAGGTAGGTAAAAATGCCATTTTTTGGCTAAGCTAGGAAAAAATGCTAAGTGTAGGTCATTTTAGAGCTAAGCTAGGTAAATATGTCATTTTGGAGCTTAGTAAGGTTATTATGTCATTTTCGAGGATGATGCCATTTTTGAGCCAACTTACGTAAGTATAGCTCATTTTTTATCTAACTTAAGTAATTATGCCATTTAGGAGGAAAATAAGCTAAGTATGCATTTGTTAAGCAAAACACTAGAGAAAACTTACCCTCATCACAACAAATGCGATGAAGATCGCAACTAAGGTAACAATTGATCCAACGGCATAATGATACCAAGCCTCATTATCAATGGCATATTTTCTAATCTTCTTAATCTTCAAGCGCATTGCATTCATCTTCATCTTGTGATCATCGACGACATCGGCAACATACAACTCCAATGTCATCTTCTCTTCTTCAATTCTTTTAATTTTTTGTTTCAAATACTCATTTTCTTTTTCAACTAAATTTAACTTCTCGACAAGAGGGTCGGTTGCAAATTCCGGTTCACATACCTCCTAGATTAAAATATCTCTATGTCAACTTGATGTCCATAATTGTCATAAATGCGAAATGCAACAAATAGTTATAAAAGAGAATTTACCACATCTGAATCATAAAGCGGGCGAGGGCCGACGGGGACGGATATCAAGACCATGGCACTATGTATAAGAAACAATCATACAAAGTAAGAAAATTATACAAGTAACTATATAAATCATACAATCATACAAGAAACAATTGAATACCTAACATTACTAATATTAATCTTCATCGTCTATATATGCTCCGGGATCAATAAATGCATAATCATCATCACTATCAGTAATGACGTGCTCATCAGCATCATCAATAAATGCATCAACATGTGGAAGGCCTCCTTTATGTAATCGGTCAAGCATTGACAGGTCATCCACAACAGTAACCTCTTCTTCTTCCGTCTCTTCTTGTTCCGGCTCAGGGGTGAAGTCGGATTCACTGTCGTTGTCTACCTCAATGTTCTGGGGTGAAGTAGAGAGGTTCATGAAACGTTTTTTGGAAACACGTGTTTCTTGGAAGAATTCTCCTTCATATGTGTCTGGGTTAATGTGAGGTTCATAATCATCTTCATTGAGGGGAGGTGGTCTAAAATGTGGCGGCACATCATAAACGACATCCCAACCATTCAGATTTGGATCAGTTTGGCAGGCCCACGGTAGATAGAAAACTTGGGTCACCTGTTGAGCCGTAATATAGACATCGGGAACATCTAAATGGGTGCTTTCTTTGATTTCGACTAGCCCTATATGTTCATGAGTCCTTCTAGTCTTCTTCGGCTGGAACCAATAACATTTGAAGACTACGACGTTTGGTGGGTTTTCACCAAAGAATGTAAGTTCATAAATTGCTTCAACTCTTCCATAATACTCGACCCCTCCTTCGCCGACAGCGGAGACACAACAATTTGTAGACTTTCGGTCGGCCATAGATAGCTCTTTGCCAAAAGTACGAAAGCGATACCCGTTGATGTCGTATTTGTCAAATGAACGGACCTTATAGTTAAAACCATTAGCGACTTGTCTCAATTCGGAGTCCATAGACTCTGCATTAGCCTACAAGTTTAATACGAAAGGATTGTTGCATTAGCCGCAAACTAGACGAAGAAATGAAATGGTCTAGTGGAAATTACCGTTTGTTTGAACCAAGAGATGAAACCGGGATAGCCGCCTCCATGCTTTGCCAAAAGCTCATACTCTTCGATGGAATCCTTTTGGATCACCGCTCCATCCAAGAATTTGGCGACGTATCGACTGTATCACATATCCGGGAATAAGAGCATTTCAAAGGAATTAGAAGTTGCGAAACAATGTACCGAGAACTTACTCGATGTACGGCCGCACTTCTGTTAGGTTGTTGAAGATATACAACGAAATGGTCCGCCATTCTTCGACATCCAACGCTATTGCTTTCAAAGCACCGGCTGGTGCGAGCTTCCCTTTGAATAGGCTGAGGTTGGATCGACCTTTTTCATGGTCGCCATCATTGTACCGAGGCTTCGGATTATGCAAATGACGATTCTTGGCTTTGTAGTGTGCTGTCACGAAGTTTGCGGCCTCCTCAGTAATGAATGCCTCGGCCATCGATGCTTCAATTCTACGTTTATTTTTACATTTTGCTCGAAGCGTCTTTTGCATCCTCTCAGTTGCGAAGCACCAGCGATTTTGCACGGGCCCCCCCAATCTTGCATCGGTCGGGAGATGCAAAATCAAATGTTGCATTGGATTAAAGAATCCCGGTGGAAAGATCTTTTCTAACATGCAGATCAACTCCGGCGCCAACTCTTCCAGTTCGTCTAGCACGTCAGGCGATAGTTCTTTCGCACAAAGAAATAGCTCAGATCTGCCAGTACTAGCCATTCATCCTCAGGGATAAAGCCACGCAACATCACCGGCATTACCCGCTCAAGCCATATGTGCCAATCATGACTCTTGAGACCAAATATTTTCAATTTGTCAAGACTCGCTCCCCTCTTTAGATTCGCTGCATACCCATCGGGGAACATCAACTGCATTTTCACCCACAAGATCATTTCCCTCATAGCTGGCCTTCCAAGATTGAACCATGCCTTTGGGTAGAAAGCGTCCAAATATCGTCATCATCGCGTCGTAGCATTCTCTGCCCAGGTTGAACTGAGCCTTCAAAGCCATTACTTGCGCGATGGCATCCAGCTGACAAAGCTCAGTGTGCTCGTGGAGAGGACGTTTTGAAGACTCCAACATTTCATAGAAGGCCTTTGCAGATTCCTCCATCTCATCGTCCGAATCCTGAGCATCATCAAAGTATTGCACCATGTCTTCGATCCCGGTACCATGCTCGTCGGTGCGACGACGAACCACCTCAGCTCTGGCACGTTGGGCAGACTCACCATGAAATGTCCAGACCGTATAATTAGGCATAAAACCCCACTTTTGCAGGTGTTTGATCATTTCAAACTCTGACCTCTTATGAAAGTTGTCGCAATCGACACAGGGGCACCAGGTTATTTTCTGTCCATTTGCAAATGCGGCACTCACAAACCCCTTGGTTTTTGTTATCCATTCATGGGTCATGTCTTTCTGACTAGTGTGACCGGTGTACATCCACGCACGATCACTCATCTTGCCTAGCTACTGGACACACAAGAAATATATACATAATTCAGCAAACCATATTCATCAGTTAATAGAGTTTGTCAGTTTTATTACGTCCATGCAACCTAGACGCTAGTAGGTAAAGATAGGTCCTAATCCCACCCGAGTATGTGTAGATTGGGTTCGTTTTCCCATTCTCTGCTCCGGATCCGACGCAAAATTTCGGCAGCACCTCCCCACTGTTCTCCTGATACACGTCTCGGCAATAAGCAGAGAGGATGTGTACCCGGAGAACAACAGGGAGGCACTGACGAAATTCTGCATCGGATCCGGAGCAGAGCATATGGGAAAACGAACCCAATCTACACATACTCAGGCTGTCCATGGATAACGTTGGACAATTCGAAAGAATCACGGTTATAAATATGCTAATGCATGCATATTTATAGATGTAACCCTTTCGAACGGGAGACGCATAGTGGTCACGCATACTGATGATTGAAGACACCTATAGCTAGCAAGTTTAATCGGCACGAAGACCGAAACAGAGGAAATGAAGGGGGGAGGAGGAGATGTCATTTGTGCTCACCCACGAACGCAGGGGCGGAGCTCGTCGAACGCACGGGGAGGTCATCGAACACCAGACCCTCGCAGCGACGAAACAACTGCACATTTAAATCCACCTGATCAACATAAATATCATGTTTTTTATAATAAAATCGAAAAATATATGACCTAACTCATAATTCACAAATATATGACCCCGTCGGCCTCTGGAAGGCCGAAGAGCACCTTTTTCGGGATCGGGGTGTCGGGGGTGTCGTGTCGGGGTCGGGGTGTCGTGTCGGGGTAGGGGTGCTGTGTCGGGGTCGGGGGTGCCGTGTCGGGGTGTCGGGGTGTCGTGTCGGGGGTCGGGGTGTCGGTGGTGTCGTGTCGGGGTCGACCCTCGACTCTTTTTCCCCTAGATCCTCGGGGGTCGGGGGTCTTCTTCTTCTTCTTCTTCTTCTTCTTCTTCTTCTTCTTCTTCTTCTTCTTCTTCTTCTTCTGCTCCTCCTATTCTTCTTCTTCTTCCTTCTTTTCCTTCTCCTCCTCCTTTTCTTCTTCTTCTCCTCTTCTCCTCCTTTCTTCTTCTTCTTCTTCTTCGGCGATCCTCGACCCTCGACCCCTTGGCGACCGGCGATCCTCGACCCCGTTCTGTCGGCGCCGACACACCCCGTCGGCGATCCTCGACCCGGTTTTCCATTTTCCTTTTCTTCTTCTCCTCTTCTCCTCATTTTCTTCTTCTTCTTCCTCTTCTTCTCCTTCTCCTCCTCCTCCTCCTCCTCTTCTTCTTCTTCTTCTCCTTCTTCTTCTTCTTCTTTTCTTCTCCTCCTCCTCCTCCTCCTCCTCCTTTTCTTCTTCTTTTTCTTCTTCTTCTTCCTCTTCTTCTTCTTCTTCTTCTCCTTCTCCTCCTCTTCTTCTTCTTTTCTTCTTCTCCTCTTCTTCTTCTTCTTCTTCTTCTTCTTCTTCATTTCCTCTCCTCCTCCTCCTAAAAAACTAACTAACTAACTAACTTACTAACTTAACAGAAAAAACTAACTAACTAACTTATTTTTTCTAACCTAATAAACTAAACTAAACTAAACCTAAATCTAAAAAAATAGAACTAAACTAAACTAAACTAAACCTAAATCTAAATAAATAGGGCGCGAGTGGAGAAAGAACTCACCGGGATCGGGGAGAGGAGTCGCCGCCGGCGTCGATCTGCCGAGGCCCGAGAGAAACGAGCAATAAAAGACCAGGTGGTAGATCCGGGTGTGCGCCGCGAGGCCCCTCCCTATGCAGATGAAGCACTCGTTCTCTCCATACAAAATAAAAATGGTCAAGAACTGAATGGCAGATAGTTTCTTCTTTTTTTCCTTTTTTTGGGTGAATGACAGATAGTTTCTAGAAGAACAATGGAATTCCAAGAGGCAACGTCGAGATATAACCATACCGGACATCACCCGTGGGTCACATAAGTTATCAGCCGCGTTCCTAATGCCCATCTTTTTGGGTCCGGTGGCACAGAAAGTAAACTCAAGAAATGTTCCTGTGGCATGCAAGTAGTGGAATGGTTATTTTGATCTTGAAGAGAAATATGTCTCTTACAGGTGCTTTATTTATCTCGCTGACATTGTAAAAAAATGTAACTCAGCTGTTCTGTCCCACCTTCAAAAGGCTAGATTTATTTAGGTTATTATACTGAATGAAAAGCGGTGAATAATAATGAAAAACAAGAACAAAAAAACTATTAGAAAACCTGCTCTTTTCCCTCAATTGGTTGTACCTCCTATCTTACCATGAACCCGACAGTGTCTTTATGGCTAGAAGGGCTACCACTAGTAGAAAACGGGACATTAGTCCCGGTTCGTAAGGGCCTTTAGTCCCGATTTTGCAACCGGGACTAAACAATCAGGACTAAAGGCACCCACTTTTAGTCCCGGTTGTGTTATGAACCGGGACTAAAGGCGTTAAACGTGGTCGCTATGGAGCGTTCAGGCAGGAGGACCCTTAGTCCCGGTTGGTTTAAGAACCGGGAGTAAAAGGTCGCCACGCGTCAGGCGCTGCCACGCCCTGGGGTTTAGGTTTTTATTTTAAGAGGGGGCATTAGGATTTTGGAGGGCCGTGTTTCATTTTGAGTTTCCTTTTTCTTTTATATTTATATTGTATTTTCACGCGGTTACACATATTAATATACAACATCAATACAAATTATGGAAGAACAACATCCAGAATTAGTACAAATTAGATGGATGCAATAGACCAAGTTGAATCAGAGAAAAATACGATGTTGCGAATCGCAACATCGTATTTTCCTCTGATTCAACTTGGTCTATTGCATCCATCTAATTAGTACTGGTATATGTCATATAACAACTCATCATCATCATCTTAATAAACTCATCATCATTCAACATCCAACAACTCATCATCATCTTAATCAACTCCTCATCATTCTAGTTGTTATCATACTAGCAAGTGACCAAGTTATCACAAGGTTCATACACTAACTACTGCTCTCTCGGAGGTAAAAAAGCATAAAAAAGGTGAACTCCTGCTCCCCATTGAAGAAAAGAAGTCAACCTATCTCCAACTTGTGGGATGCACAAGTATTCGTCTCCAAGTGGTAGCGTGGATGCTTTTATTGCATTTCTACATCCTTTGATTTTCAGGGTTTCTTCACTTTGAGATATCGTGTATTTACCACGGTAATTCATCGGGGTTGGCCGTAAGCTAACCATATGCAAATCACCATTGGTAAACATCCATTTAGGCACGGTCTCTGGCGGGAGTACCTGTTGAAGAACATAAGTAATAATAACACAGTTAGCAAACTAGTTTTGCTTAAGAACAATGTATGAAAAAGATAGACTAGTGACGTTATGGTAAAAAAATTACAAAGTTGTCTGAAGTGATGTTATAAGGGTTCAACTGGTACACTAGTCGCACATATCCATGATAAATGTTGTCAGTCATGTAATTTTTAGCATGATGCTGAACATCATGAATAAATAAGATGAGATGATTTTTCTCCAACCAAGTAAGCTCGGATTCATAACTGTAATCGGTCCAATCTATTATCTGTCGTGTAGTTCTTGTAGTAGAGACATACGCTGATAATTAAACATAATGAAATTTAGTCGGGATGAGTACCAAATATTTTTCAATAATCAATATAAATTACCTAATAAATCTGTTGACAAACTCACCTGGAGGTAGAACTGGAATCAAGTCATCCACATGCACCCAAATTTCTATATTGTTATCACGAACATCGTCATTACCAAGATCGAAGGTAATGTTCATGTCCTCATCCAACCCATACGCCTTGTAAAATGCTCTCCAATTAGAACAACCAAAATATGTGTGATCTTCTTCATTTTTTACCTTCACAACAAAAGTGTAATGTTCCGTTCTTAGGTGAGCTATTTTAGGCTTTGTACTATCCTTCTCTTTGAAATGGAACTTGTCCAAGACAGCGAATCTTGCATGGCAGGGAACACACTAATCGAATTGTACAAAAGAAAATTAAAGGTCAATTAAAGCAATAAAACACACGTCATACTTCATTAACAAAAAATACATGCCGTCTTTACGTACCGTAATAATTTCAAAGTCATCATGTAGCTTGACGGTGAAGGATGTACCATTGTCTAGGTGAGGATAACGGTCGCATATACCTCTGTCATCCCAGCACAAAGGGCACTCAGGGATCCTCCCCTCGTCGTCAGACGACGTCGACATTTCCTATGTTCATGATTCTAAGATTAAAAATCGAAGGCAATTTTTTTTCTTAATGCTCATTGATTCTAAGATTAACAAATCCAATACCATATTTAATAACATTTCATTAAACAACAATAACATTTTGTGGCTAGCAAATAACATTTCATTTAACAACAATAACAACAAATACCATATTTAATAACAAATGCACACGCACACACTCGCACACAACAAATAACATATTTCTAGCTAGATATATTACATAGAACCAAAACATCTATGAACACAACATATACGACTAGCTAGCACATGAACGAGAAAAATATTGGCGTCGCCGTCGGCATTCATGTACCTATGGAGTGGCTTGGGGGCAACGCCGACGCCGTCGGCGTCGGCGTCGGCGCGGTCGGCGGTGACTCGGCCGGAACGGCGGCGGCTCACCTAGCGTTGCCGGGGAGCGGGGGTGGCGAGGCTCAGTCACGCGGCTCGGGGACGAGGTCCGGCAACGGCGGTAGTCGGCGACGAGCGATGCTCAGGGAGAAGGGCGACGGCTCGGAGGCGACGACGATGTCTGGTAGCCTGGCGGCGCGCGTGTGCATGGGTTCGGCGTCGCGGGAGTGGAGAGGAAGATGGGCCACGGGCGGATATATACCCTAGCCTTTAGTCCCGGTTAGTGGCTGCAACCAGGACTAAAGGCAAACCTTTAGTCCCGGTTGGGGGCACCAACCGGGACTAAAGGCCTAAGCTTCGTGCCCTTTTGGCTGCCGAAAATTAGCTTTAGTCCCGGTTGGAGCCACGAACCGGGACTGAATCTAATTTTCGGCAGCCAAAAGGGCGCGAAGGTTAGGCCTTTAGTCCTGGTTGGTGCCCCCAACCGGGACTCAATCTATTTTTCCTATTTTTGGTTTTAGACCTTTTTAGGATATTTTAGTTTTAGTTTTCTTTTAAACAGATTCAAAAACAAATGTTTCTTTTGCAATTATTTTTGCTATTAAAGTGTTTTAACAAATATTATCAAAATGTTTGTTACTAATGTTTTAAATAGAATTATGTGTCATATATTTTAGTTTAATTCTTTTTGTTACTAAAACATTATATGTCATCTAAAACAACATACAACTATTTAGAGCATCTAAAACATACATTGAAACTAACATACAACTATGTAAAACATTTAAATGCAACAAGAAATGCGATCAATTTTTCTCTTACCATCTCCGATGCTTCTGTTGTACTCATCTATATATGTCAAGACGTTTAAGCCATGTCTATATTAACCTGATGTAAGATAATATAAAGGTGCCTGGATGTTCATGAGATATGCCAAAACAATAGACTATTATCATAGGATTCTCTGATTTCTCGGCCCTCAACATATCATCAACTTCCCGTTTTGACCCTTTCATGAATTTGCGATAAGAGAGCATGCTTTTCACGTGGCCTACCAATGGATCCACATATCTGTCTATTATGCATATTTATACAAGGAAAGAAACATACATTTACCAAAAATTAAAACACATGTCAATCTTGCCAGTTAATACATCGCCGTCATGTAACTGCAGTGATTCTAGATCAAAACCATCATCAGAATAGTTGTGGAGCATAACCCCGCCTCCTGTCCGACGGGACCTTGATACTGAGCAGGCATTCAAAAAAGATTTCCTTCTCTTATACCAGGCCAGGTGCTATGATTGCTGCTCTCTGCTCCCCAAAAGGATTAATGCCATCTGCACTTTATACCAAACCATAAGTTCCTTGCGTCATCTGCAAACTCCGACCACTTTCTCTAGATTTTTCTCCACTGCGACCCATCAACGGGTACTCTCAACATCCCGTCTTTCTTACGGTCTTCTTTGTGCCATTGCAACAACTTGGCCCGTAATGTAGTCGGCAGTGCGTCGGTCATCGTACGTCCATTGCCAAATTAATACAAGTTCATCACATTAAAACCAAAGTACAGTAGTGATCAAATGTTATTACTGCAAAAATAAATACTATGTAAAATATTTAAATGCAACAAGAAATGTGATCAAATTTTCTTTCAAATAATTGTTTTCTTTGTCAACTAAATTTAATCTCTCGACAAGAGGGTCGGTTGGAATTTCCGGTTCACATACCTCCTACGTAAAAATATCTATGTCAAGTTGGTCGGCATAATTGTCATAAACACTAAATGAAACAAATAGTTATAAAAGATAATATACCACATCCGAATCATAGACCGGACGAGAGCCGACGGGGGCGGATATCAAAACCATGGCACTATATAATAACAAACAATAATAGAAATAAGAAAATTATACAAGTAACTATATCTAAATCATACAAGTAAGACTTTTTAAAAAAAAAGATAAGAACAAGAGGCTCACCACGGTGGTGCCGGCGACGAGATCGGCGCGGGCGATCGACGGCAGTGGGGACAGGGAAGGGGACGGGGACGGGGACAAAGACAGAGGAGAATAATGGATTGTGTGGCTCAGGCAAGAAAGAGGAGACACCAACCGGGATCAAAGCCATCATCAGAATAGTTATGGAGCTTAACTATGGCTTAACCTAGAATCAAAGGTGCAAATTATTCGGTTATCTTGTACATGCCGAACAGTTATTTGAACACCAGAACTCCTGTCATCTGGAGGCTCGGCATATACAAGATAACCGAAAAATTTACACCTTTTGTGAACTCAAATGACATCATGCTCTCAGGCATTTCATCGAACACCTCATGTGCATAGGAAAGGAGAGCAAAGTAGCACACACCTCCCACCTTCTATGAGCAAAAAACAGAGGAGAGGGTGGGCAGGGGCGAGGATATATATAGGCAGTTTTTTAGTCTCGGTTGGTGTTTAGAACCGGGACTGAAGACGGACCTTTAGTCCTGGTTTTAGACACCAACCGGGACGAAAGGGCCTCGCTCCTGGCGCAACCCCTTTAGTCCCGGTTAGTGTCACCAACCGGGACTATAGGTCCCGCTCGAACCGGGACTGATGCCTGCCAAGCCCCGGCCGGCGTCCTAGCCGCTCGAACCAGGACTAATGCTTTGATCCGGCTAGAACCAAGGCCCTGTTTTCTACTAGTGTACCCATCACCGAGGAGGCATTGTATCGAACCCTCGGTGCTCTCTTTTTCTCTGCTTCTCTTCTATTATTTTTAAAGTCTATTTGTTTGTTCCCCTTTTCTCTTTTTTCGCTAATGGGTCGGCCCGTTACCGTATACGCTTCCGGCGAGAGCTTTTTCCATTATAGAGACTAGTAAACTTGCCCGTGCGTTGCAACGGGAGAAAAGAAATAAGAATCCCTAGGGATCAGTAGTAGTCGCTAGCTTTCAGGTGAACGTACCGTGACCGTCAGATGAAATGCATGTTGGTTGACCTCATCACGTGCAGAAAGACGCCCATAAAGATTTCGGTCAGCGACACAGGAAGTACATGCAGCAGATGCAACGATGGATCATCTCGTCATTGCATGCATGCAACAGCCAATTTAGCTTGATCTTTTCCTCCCATTAATTTTCACCATGAACTCTCATGAATCATGTTTCTCTTTTCTTATGAATTTGAACTCGCAAGCGTCGTTGTGTGCGTGCCAACACAACCAATTTAGTCGGATTTTCTTCTCAAAAAAAAAATTAGTCGGATTTTCTTCTTACATTAAATTTCACCATGAATTTCTCACGAATCGTGGATTCCTTTCCTTGTTAATTCTCTAGCCGACTTATTCATTTGGACTCGCAAACGTATATAATCAAATGGGATTATGTGCAAAGGAGCGAGGTGGTAGTAATATAAAAGATACAAACCCTCCTTTTTGTATGCAAATGTGATGTAGCTCAGTTGAACCTAGCTTATGTGATCTTGTGGCAGGTCGGGAGTTTGATCCCTCGTTGCTCTAGAATTTTTTATTGGATTCGTTGGGTCAAAGCGGTTACGGATGATCTGGGGCCCAAGTAGGCCCATGACACGTGACGTTTGGAAAATAGAGGCTGGACTATTTTCTTTCCACATATATTAGACTGCGGGTTTATACCTAAAAATATTAGGGACTTCGTTACAAAATTAACGTGGCGGACCAAGAATACCTATTTCCTTTATTTCCATTATTATTATTATATTATAGAGATTATGTAAAGTATACATACGAACATGCAATGCAACTATACGGAAAATATGCCATGTTTTTTTATGGTAATGTGTGTCTCATTCATATCATAAAGATCAAAGTACAAGTCACATAGAAACCGACATGACAAAACTGAAAAAACAACAGAACGTCTATGAACTTGACACCAACGTCCATCCCATGCCTCCGTCACCACCATCACAACCCCCGAAGAACGAAATGACGGATCACCTCCTCACCAGAGCTCGACGTGGCTCCATCGCTGATATGCAGCTTTGCGGACCTTCAATGTGACTCCCCAAAAAGGAAGCCATTGAACGAATAGACCAGGACAACACTCCAGACACGCTAGCGAACTTTAAATCTAGCACCCCACCATGACTAAGATGCCGAAGGAGGAAACCATACCTGCCATCCATCAACAATGAACCCTGCACATGTTCTATCTTTCAAATGTAGTTGATGCAGACCACAACCTGCATCCCTCCTGGAGTACCTCCCAAGCTCCACGCCGATGTTGGAGCAGACGTTGTCGCAACGACGGAGCCCGAGGACGCATGTCCACCATAAGGATGCCGCCGTCGCCATGACATCCCCGCTTGAACAGACTGCTTCCCAAACCCATCACCGACCATAGACACAATCGCCTTGCCAGAGAACAATCCAGAGCTTCTTTATTAAGCATCGCCATTGCCGGCGTCGAACAATCCAAAGACTTGAGCTACTAGGGGCCTAGAACCTAAAGCTAAAACGATCCAACGACCAAGAGGTTGCCAACGGAGGTTTCTGATTGGCTATTCCAAGGGCTCTGCTGAAATAGGCAATAGGAATTGCAAATGGCTGGCTGAAGTCAGGAAGAGCCACGACTGGAGTATTTGTCATGGCTTGTTTCAGCTTCTGAAATGGTATAGTGACCTTCTCTGTCCATATAAATGCTTTCTTCGTTAAGAGCTGAGTTAATGATTTGGCTAGAGACAATAATAACCAATCAATCCAATGCTTTGTTGCAATAGTGGGTCGAGACAAGTTTTCCATCGTTACAGTTTTCTCTAGATCTGTGGCAACCCCTGAACAATTAATGATATACTGAATGCCCCAAGTACGAGAATACCCAAAACCAACCTCAAGTGGTGCAGGTTTTCAGACCAGGAGCGACTGTCTCAACTCCCTTTAGAGTAACTAAGCTTCTCGTTGTGATGCAGAAATCATGTCGACTTCCCGAGCCAGTCACAAGTCATTGGACTATATATGTTGCTTAATTAGCCAATCCATCCCGAGCACAACATGATAAGCTCCCAACTAACTAGGTACAATAGTCGCATGGTTGTATTACAAGTGTGGCCCTGCCTGTGCCCACCACTGCAGGCTCTGAACTTGGAACTGAGATTGCCTATATGATGCGACGGTCACCTGAACTGAACAGGAGGAACACAGTGGCCGAGTTGATTAGAGCCAGCATCATTTGATTTGCAACTAGTGGCCATATATATGTGAATGGTTGGATGTTTTCCTTCCAGCTCCAGAGACTGCCTTCATTCAGAGATATTTGACAGCACTCCAGATGTGCAGGTTCAGTTAACAGTTCCAGAGCTTGGACGTCGTATTGAGTTTAAAATTTCACCCCCAGTTGAATGGTGAGCAGTTGCAAAAGATTCTTGTCTTGCACTGATGTTCCTTTCTAAGTAGTACTTATATTTGTCCGTCTGTCCCCACGACGAACGAACCCATTGGCACGCCGGCCCAAAGTCTCCCGACCAAAATCATCAGCTCAGCTGGTTTGTTTCTTCCCAGTCGGCTGAAGCTGAACCTGAACCTGGCAAGTTGCAAAGAGTCACAAGTGCTGGGCCTGGGCTGCTCTACTTGCGGCTGAAACCTGCGACGAGGCCGCTGCCCTCCTTAATCTTTGCCAAGCCGACAACACCACTCACACTAGTACTCCCTCTGTTGAGAAATATAAGACGTGCACGAATTTCGCCCCAAAAAAACTAGTAAGAGATGGAAAACTGCTGCGCGCGCTGTCTCAAATGCAGACTACAATAGTACTCTGTCACTGTGACATGTTTCAACTGCACAAGAGTTGACGAAAAGAGCAACAGCCAACACACTCCGCCGCACGAGTAGGAGGCGTGTGTCAGAGCAGCTCCAACCGGGGCGAACCAAACGGACGCACGTTTTGTTCTTTTTTTTTGGTCGCCAGTGCGTCAATTTTCGTCCGCGTGGTTGGCTTGCGGTCATTTTTAACATTATAAAAAAATAATATAAGAAGATTACAAGCCAAATAAACATTAAATTATCTTGCAAGCCAAACTGGGTCATAGCTTACAAGCCACGTGAACATTAAATTGTCTCAAATACATTTAAAAGAAAAGGTTGCCAATAGATCTATTGGTTGCCAACATGAACCCACATATGCTCAACCAAATCATTTTGCAGTTGCATATGAGTTTCCCAATCACGCATCTGATGATGAAACTTCGTGAACTGTGCAATCGTTGCCGGTCCTGCATGCTCAGGCTAAACATTGTCACCCTGGAACTGAAATCCTTGATCACAGAGACGTTCTAGACGCTCGCCCTCTACGATCATATTGTGCATGATCACGCAAGCTGTCGTCACCTCCCACAACTTTTTGGTGCTCCAAGTTCTAGTAGGATACCGAACGATGCCCCATCGAGATTGAGGAACACCAAAGGCACGCTCTACATCCTTTCTAGCACTCCTTGCTCTTGAGCAAATCTCTTTCTCTTCTCTCCTACAGGGTTGGCGATTGTCTTGACAAGAGTAGTCCACTGTGGATAGATACCGTCAGCTACATAGTATCCATTCTTGTATTGGTGGCCATTGATCTCAATATTGACCTCCGGGCAATTGCCTTCTGCCATCCTAGCAAACACCGGAGAGCGCTGGAGCACATTGATATCGTTGTGAGATCCGGGCATGCCGAAGAAAGAGTGTCAAATCCAGAGATCTTGTGAAGCAACGGCCTCAAGTATGACAGTGCAAGCTCGGACATGGCCCTTATACTGCCCCTGCCAAGCAGAAGGGCAGTTTTTCCACTTCCAGTGCATATAATCTATGCTACCAAGCATCCTCGAAAACCCCTTGCTGGCATTCATCACCAACAACCGTGTTGTATCGACAACTGTTGGCTCTCTCAAGTACTCCGACCCAAACACAGCTATGACAACCCTGCAGAATCTATACATGAACTCAAGGCAGGTGGACTCACTCATCCAGACATACTCATCAATGAGATCACCGAGGACTCCATATGCAAGCATCCAAATGGCAGCAGTGCATTTCTGATAAGAGGAGAAGCCAATCTTTCCAAGGGCATCCGTCTTGCACTCAAAATAGTTATCGTATTCAACCATCCCCTCCCGAATACGGTTGAACACATGCCTAGCCATACGAAAACGGCATTGGAACAAATGATGTTTGAAGAGCGTGTTTGGGGTCACGTGCTTAGCTAAGATTGAGTTTTGAAAAAAAAATGCGAGAGGAAAGCTTCGAGTATTTTCCTTTGATGAATTTCACTAAGGAAATTTAACTTTCTGGTACCAAACTTGTGTGATTGATTAATATGCACAAATACATGATTGATGGTTAAAATTCTTAGTGGATTTTTCCTAGGTTTGACACAGAGTCTAGGAGTGATGAATAAATAGCCTAGAATAACACCGTTCATAAGAAATTTTACTAGAAGGATAAAAAGGAGCAGTAAAATCAAAGAAAGTTACATGAAGATGAACTTGATGAACGACGTCTCCAATGAAATGAGAAGTTGCAGATCTGTTCTTTGTGCCCTAACTAGGTGATAAAAAAAAGTTCTACGACAACGGCAGTGAAGGATCTGTCCCGGTCGACGTGTTGAAAGCGACATCAAAGGAATAGTGGTATCTAAGCGTGTCCTTCTCTGGCAAGATGAAATCTAGCGTGATACTATGATTTGAGAGGGAGAGTTGGGGAAAGGATAAGACCCTCACTAAGAATTCAAAGGAGGAGAAACACATACTTATAGACTAAGAAGCCAAAGGGGCGTGTTGTTCTGAATTTAACGGTTAGAGAAGGATTTGTCTATTGAGTTTGTTTAACATGTGGCACTCAATCACTTTGCCATTAGGATCTGGGTTTTGCTCACCTAGGATTCAATCAATTTCGTCAGGAGGAGGGGTTTCTCATACAATACTTGTCTTGAATAACACGGAGCAACTGACATGCTAGACGCGTCCACAAACGTGTTGTCGCCAACTGTCATAACAGTCAGAATTTTCAACTTTCTAAAGTCAATGTAGAATAACCTTACAAGAGGTTTCCTAACTCGTCGGCGAAGAATTCAAACTCACATGTTCTGAAGAATAACCTTTGACACGCAAGCCTGAAGATTCTGCCCGAAAGGAGATTTCCAAAGTCTTCAACTTTGAAGAGATAGGTTCGATTGAGCACAACTGAGACACATTGTCTTACTAACACTTGACCCCCCCCCCCCTAACAATACATTTTTCCCTGTTGACTCGAAGAAGAACAAAAAGAACTAGCAAAGAGCTAAGTCTTCGCGGTCCAAATCTTTAGCTAAGCCTTCGACTGACGCACCAAAATCTTCAATGTCTTCATATCATTTTGAGGGGTCACTACCAGTGGTGAAACCAAATCCCCAGGGACTTTCACCTGTTTATACTCACAAGCACATTAGTCCCTTAACTACTTTTTCATAAATCATCCAAAACCTACAAAGGGGGCGCTATATACACTATACATTGGCTATTATGAGCTCATTTTAGCAATCCATTATTGTATATATAGATCAAAATTTTGACATGAATGTTGTAGATGGAGAAAGTCAAGGGAGTCAAAGCAAACTGGGATAGTGAGGCTCACACCATTTTTATGGATGTGTGCATAGATGAAGTGCAAGCAAATAACCGTTATAGCAATTGCTTGTCCTAAGTAGGGCATGATAATTTGATTACAAAGTTCAATGAGCGCACAATGACAAATTATTCGCGGCAAAAATTACAAAACAAGTGGGATGCATGTAGAATTAATTATAGCATATGAAAAACATTGCTTCAAAAAGCATCTAACATAGGAAGAGATCATTTAAGAAAGACCGTTGATGCAATCGATGGTTGGTGAGCATTGAAGTTAAAGGTATCATTATTGTCATGTAACTTTTTTTAGAACACCTCAAGAGGGGCAGGGGGTTCCTGCATTTCATTAAGAAGAAGAGAGTTGGTCCAGTTTATAAGGAAAACCGGACCCGAAAACCTAACATTCTCGGCTAATCAGGGAAAACCGAACGAAAACCCAAAAAAGAAGAAGAAATAAAACGAAAAAAAGAGGCACTAGAACTTGGGGGTAGGGACAAGATAACTTCCACATCAATTGTCATGTAACTTTTACATATAGTGTAATGTTTCAGGTATCATTGCATTTAACGTGTATTTGTGCTATTTAATTTCAGGCAGGTCCGCAAGCTGCCAAGTTTTGGTTTGCTCCACTAACAGAGGAGGACCAAATGAGAGAGGTGTTTGATGCTTGTTGCGCCACAAATGAGCATGTGAGGGTGCCAAGCCCCATGTATCAAGGTGGTCCTTCTCAAGTCTATCTGGAATATGATTCTGGTTATGAAGGTGAGTATACCCAAGTTAAACCTCTCCTGGCTTGTGTAAAGGGTAGGATGAAGATGACATGTCTTTATTTGCCAAGTCCTAAGATGAATGAAAAGATGGCAAGCGGGAGTGCTAAAAATGAGGCATGTGTGCATATTGTGGAAGTCTTTAATGCAAGGGAAAAGAGAGTGCCAAATCAAAGTGCAAAAGAGATTGTGGACCCAACAAGACATGAAATTCAAGAGATGATGGCCATGATGATTCCCAGAACACCCCCGAGAGGGAAACACAAAACATTCAACCATTGTTATTCTTCATTGCGAAACATCATCAGAAGATCATTTGGTGTTCCCATGATGAATGACGAGTTCTCCCATACCACGGTATAAAGTGGAGACCCAAACGATGATCGCCATTGCATGCATGTGTCTCCATAACTGCATTCGTGATAGCAAGTTACACGATTAGCGTTTTGACGAGTTTGACAATGATGTGTACATGAAACCTCCCATGTCATTTACAGGTGCAAACGCTCAAGCACCCAAAGATGATGGTACCAAGACCACAACACATGAGGCTATTGTTTTCAGTCTTGCACCTTGAGATTAGTCTTTCTATTTGTACTGGACCACCTTTTGTTAGGAAAGAAACTTTATAACATTTTAAAATGTAATATTTAGCATTTTATGTTATCCGTAAATCATGTTGCCGCTCATATTCGATGAGAAATTGTTCGAAACAACCAAGTGTTAACAATTCAGCACACAATATAAATCTAGGGGCATTGCACACTTTTTTCATACGACTATACCACAATCTCTTAAATGAACCAGGCAGTTGATTCCATGTGCAGTTTCCCATAAACTGACTCTGGACAATCTGCAGCCGAAAAGAATTGCCCCTTTAGTTGGCCACCCAGACATGCATATCTGATTCTAAGTGAGTAAAGACCACTAATATTGCGAACATGCGCCTCGGCGCAACGTCTTGGCAGGAGATGTGCATGCATGGGAGGACATGAATGCAATGACATCATCATTATAAATTTTATTCTCAAAACTTTAAAACGGTTTTATCTCCGAGTCGTTAATCTAATTTATGGTTTGTTTTCATGGTCAGGTTGTCTATAGGCCCTTATCGACTCTTTGTTCTTGGGGCGGCGATTTTCTTTGCAGATCGTGGCTGCCGACGTCTCTTAGTTTGTATCGATGACTTCACGGGCGCTGCTTCTACAAGCTCTTGGGTTTAAAAAAGTTCACCCCACCGAGGTGGAGGCCCGAAAGCGACATCGAGCTATGGTCACGACGCGCCGCCCGTGGACGCGTGGGCGCGTGGGTGCGTGTGTGCGTGTGTTTGTGCGCGCGTGCTTAATATATGACGTTGAACTGTTTCGCAAAAAAAAGCATGAGTGATCACTTCAAAACCCTTTTTTTAGCAAAACAGATCGAAATGAGATATAGGTAACCTTCGACGATATGAAGACAACGGTAAAACGGTACTGGATTATTGCGCTACATGTATATTTGAATTCCCGATATTCTGTGAGCATTGCAAATCCAATAACCATATGAGCTTCAACGGTAAAATTCACGGGGCGACAACTTTAAACACCAGGGTGTTTCGGTTACGAGGTAACCCTTTTCTTTGCGGGGTAACCTTGATAACATTATAATGGTTCCTTTATTAACCACGGGATTGACAAGTGTAGGACTCGAAATTTCTTTTGTCAAAACATGCCCAAGCGATATGTAGAAATGAAGCCTTCGACAATATGAAGATAACGGGAAACGGTTCAGTTTGCCGAACATTATTTGTTTCCTTCTTTTTTTTCTTTATTAAACTCATGCGTATGCATGGAAATGCAGTGATTTCATACTAATCTCAGTATTATTTTTCCGTTGAGTAAAACCTTTCCAGAGTCCAAATAAAAATTGTCCAGAAAACGAAGCAAGGGCCGGGCTGACAAATCACATTCTTTTTTCTATAATAGCCCTTATTTTCCGATCTAATTACTACCCAATCCCCAAGTGCCCCCAATTTCCGAAATTTCCCCGCCCCCCGTAACCGCCCGCACCAACGGCTCGGCCTCGCCGCCGGCGGCGATGGAGCTCGTCGCCCGCCTCCTCCGCCGCCTCCTCTGGCTCCTCCACCGTCGTCGCCGCGGCCTCGCTCCGCCGCACGCCCCCCTCGACCTCCTCTGCCTCCTCGCGCGCGAGGCTGGTGGACTGCTGCTTCCACCACCAGCGCAGCAGCCCGCGGAGGAGGCGGAGGCCAGCAGCGTCCTCGCCGCCGTCCTCGCCGCCGGGCTCCGACGCCTCGCCACCGGCGGCTACGGGGCGCTCGCTCCGCCCGGCGAGGCCCACCCGCTCCTCCTCGCCGTGGCGGGCGACGCGGACGCGCGACGGGTTCTCCTTCGCCTCGCGCTCGTCCGGATCTCCGCGGGCGCTCCAGTCGACGCGGCGGCGCCTCCCGATCCACTCCACGCTGCAGTCGACAACGCCCGCGAGCTGTTCGACCGTATCGTGTTCGGCGCGCTCGTCCACTGGGCGCGCCGCGTCGCTCCACCGCCGACAGAGCCGTGCGTGCTCCGCATGCTGCTCCGCCTCCCCCCGCATCAAGCTCGTCGCCTTCTTCCGCCGACACCCAGCGCCCGCGCCAGGTCCACCATGCTTGGCGTCATCTTCTATCTCGCCCTGCGCCGGCTCTGGTCCGTGATTCCCCGCGAGAAAGATGCGGCGCTTCTTGATTTCGTCAGTCTTCTTCGGCCCCTGAGCTTTCGGCTGCTCCCGTCGGGCAGCGAGGACGCCCACGCCGACATCCCGCCCCCGCCCCGGCGTGCACCCGCCAGGCTCCGCCCGCATGCTCCGACGACCGCCGCAGCAGCTGATGACGGCGTGCACTTACTGGTCCGCCACGCGCTCGTGAGGTTTCCAGCTCGATCGGTTGCAGCCGGGGTGGCTCCGACCCCCGCTCTGATCGCCATTCGCCTGGCCCTCGACCGCACTGTTTACGTCCTCACCATTCACGTCCTGGCCATGATGAGCATGGTGCAGATGCGCGATGCCGCAGCCGTTGCGCGTGCTGCTGCCATTGTGGCGCCCAGTGATGATGCCGCCGAGGGCAAGCTTGAGGATGAGAGCGTCCAGGTGGTGCTCGTTTCCAATGCTGACGAGGCACGCGCGGTGATCCGGGACTGGGAGTCGACGGTGGTCATCGATGTGCCGCCGCACCTTCCTCGCGAGGAGGCTCGCATCATCAACAACGTCCTTCTGCGTTCTCCGTCGCTCTTTCGCCGAGGTCCAGTCCTCCTGTCGCTTATCATAGAGTAGATACACTCGTCCTATTCTTTTGCTGCTTATCAGTGTCCGGATAGCAGAAACTATGAGACATGTGAGGTGCCAAGTTTTGTTAGCATGTATAGTTGGGTTTACAGTTTAAACCAAGTTTTGTCACAAAGTAGAGTAGAGTGACAGATGCAGCAGCAGTGTGTTTTGCATAACAATCATAAATCATTTCCAACAAAGGAAATCAAAAGTGCCTGCAGTGCTTATCCATGATATGTGGTTTACAATGTTGATGCTTACAAGAGTGATCGAATCCTCCTTCCACTAAACGAGACAAGCAATTTTTGTCTCAAAGAGATAGATATGGCACCAGCATTGTTGATTGTTAATGCCAGTTAAACCACATTAAGAAATTGAACCAACTGATCCCTGGCTACATCCCTACACCAACTGATCCCTTAAAGTAAAATCAAGGTGCAATTGGGTGAAATCTTTCCTTTAAGATGCCTTCTTGTAGTTGTATGAAGAGAGTCAACATCCAGTTCTTTGTCTTTTTGAAGGCCTTCTACTGGATATTGATATGAGTGATCTATACATAAGAACTCCAATGCAGGGGCATTTTCAACCATGTACAGAAGGAACTCAACTTCCCCCTTGCATGCTTCAAATCCTGTAATATGCAAGCTCTTCATGTAGTTGAACAGACGCTCCGAAAGCTTCCTCATAGGTTCAGGTTTTTGTACCACGCGCACATAAGCAGCGTTACAGAACTGCAATTTTGAACCAAAAATGAAGTGAGAAGGCTTGTCTGTTATTCATTTTATCTATCTATATAATCAAATGTCAATGAATAATCTGAGTACGTGACCAAGTTGCGACAGAGTTTTATCAAATTGTTGTTTTAGTTTGTGAAAGATTTAAACTAAACAAAAAACAGTAGCTTAAGAAAAGAAAAAAAGGGCGGGAAAGGAATGGCAAGTCTGTCTAACAGTCAATCTCCATGCATTAGTTCCAAGACAGTATGTGCAACAACACAGATAAAAATAAATTGTCCAGCACAACTTGGCTATAACGTTTTATACTTGGACAAATATGCTTCTCAGTTGTAAGCATGACGTTTGCATGGTTCAAAAATGAGATGTATAGTGCCTTAGAAGAAGCTGTAATGTAGTAATACTATCAGCCAAAAAACCATATGAGTACTTACGTGCAGCTCTAACTTCTCAATTAAAGGAGCAGACCTCAGAAAAGAGACCAGCGACAAGCTGTCGAATTCTTTGACATAGTCCAAGGTCAATTGTAAATATGTCATCCGAGAAAACTTGAATGGGTAAGACATCAAACAGGGAATCTGAAAGATAGATAATCAAACGCCATGACACGAATATATAATATAATAGGATAACCCACGATATAAAAGATGGTTGAAGAGCAAACCTCTGGTGATTTACAGCCTGCATTAAGGGTCAACTGTTGCACATTTATAAGCACTTCAGCAAGAACGGTAATAGTGTGCTCGAGCGTGTCTCCAAAATACCATATGTTTGCACATTTCAGTTCTGATGATTTACTGAGGTCAATAGGCACCGCCACTCCTCTGTATTCGAAAGTCGCAAGGTTCACGGCATTGAATGCTATATTTGTTAATCTGCATGAGGCAATTTTCAAGTATAGCAGGTGAGGCAGTGGGCCGTTAACCTTTAGTTCACCATTGAGATGACATCTAACAATACTCAGCCACTCTAGGTTACAGCAGTTTGACAACATATGTTGAATATCCTTCCCACTGAGATTCACTATGCTCAGATCAAGCTTCCTTAGGTTAGGGAAACCACTAAAATGCATTGGCGGCTGGAAATCTACAAAGCTAAGATGAAGTTTCTGTAGACGGCATATACTGTCCTCGTCTAAAAGCTCAAATGGAAATTTGTACCGACCATCACGACCTGGAGGTTGACGCTCTTCTGGTGCTAAATCAAAAACTAGTGCCTTTGTCCGCGATGATACAGCAAAACGAACCCAATTATCAAGATGCTCAACCAGCATCCAGTTCAACTCAATTTTGATTTCAAGCTCTTCAACCGACTTGCCACGGCACTGTCCCAGGACCCTATTAACAATGCGACTGAACACAAGATTATACACTCTTTTCTCATAATTATTCTTGCCACACATCATAGCTCCACTGAAACTCAGTTTAGGACAAACTGTCCACAAGTATCTCCATTTCCTTGATACGGCACTGGTTCTTACAGCCTCTTCCAGAGACAATTTTGATAAAACTGTGCACATTACGCCCTGCAGAACAAAAAGATACAATGTAGTTGCACAAAAGTAGAAACTAGTAATCTGCGACCAACAGACGGGCTGGAGCACGAGATTTTAGCGTGGTACCTCTGGAAGGTCTCCAAGCAGATCAATCGCTGGTTCCTCTACGCCGTAACGGATGTAGTCAGATAAAACTCCACAGATGAGAATGCCACCCAGTTTGAATGGATTGGTTGCTGTAATTCCCTCGGCATGGATTGCTCCGCAAACCAGAATGCTCAGCAGCTGGAACCGGGTGTCGGCTATCCGCTCTCGACGGAACGCTTTACATCGTACTATGTGCTCAGATATAGCCCTGAAAGCCAGAATGCTCAGCGGTTCAAACTGACGGCCTGCTATCCTGCTGCTGCTGCTGGCTCCTGGTCCTGGGTGGTGATGTTGCCTTGGATGGCAATGATCCACCACTGCAGTTGTTCCAAGCATGAAGGTGAGCATGTTCCCCATTCTAAACTGCAAACGCAAGGAGAATCCCATTAAAACAGAATTTCTCTGACAAATTTTCATAAGAAGTCAAGCCCCCAAAAAACCACACATAAAAAAAAAAGTTGCTGCCTTTACTGGGGACAGGGGTGGATCCAGTATGCATCCATAATTTCTGGATGGAGTCAATGGAGTTTAACTAATCATGGATGGATGGATGGTCATACCTCAGAAAGCAGAGGCCGGAAGTGCGGACCGGGCTGAGACAGGCAGGGGCGGGGGACGGCGATGGCGGCGCGTGAAGGGCAGAGGGGGTGGGGGTCGCAGCGGAGGAGGAGAGGTACGCCACCGGCAGCGGCAGGTCGACCCGCGGTGGGTCGGTCGGACTGAGGAGAGTACGGCGAGCCTCGGCGAGGAGTAGAGAGGCGCACCGGCGGCGAGTAAAACAAGGAAGGAAGGAAGGAAGGTATCCGAGGAAGACGATGGGGATTTCTGGTGCCACTTCTTTTCGCCTTTTCCTTTATTTGGCAGCTTATTACCCTTATTAAGCACAATTCAGAAAGAACTCCAAATTATGAAATAAGCGGGTCCACCATAGAAAACCTTACCAACGTCGGAGAGGCGATTTGCTTAAGCGATCGGCAGTCGGACGGCTAGGGTTAGTGTTTCAACCGGGGTGGCGGTGGACTCCGCCGATCGGAGGGAGGCGACTGTGCTTTCTCTCCCTACTGGTCGGCTAGGGTTTGGCCCTCATTGCGTTGTTCACGGTGTCGCAAAACGGAGGTGATGAAGACCAACGGGAATTCGATCAGGGGTCTGTTGGTGGGTAATATTCGGCGTAGTCCACAGTGCTCTCAGCGCGGCTCGGACGGCTGGTTCTTACGGAGAAGGAAGCAATGGGTTTTGTCAGCTGATCCTGACCCGACTGTCCCCAAGATGATCAAGGTGGCGGCAGTGGAAAAAGTTTTCTCCTCCGGACCGCTCAATCTTCATGCTTTCGAAAAGGCCATGCAAGGAGCCTGGGATTGCACCATGATGTGTAGTTCAAGGATATAAGGAGTAATATGTCCGTTGTCCGGTTTGGTATCGAGGGTGATTGGAAGCATGCTCTGAATAACTGGTCGTGGCAATATGATTTCAACATAGTGGTGTTGAAGGATTACGATGGTGACACGTGACCATCTGAGATGATCTTTGCATCAAACCACATGGAGGTGATTTTTAAGCCTCCCCCCAATACGTGCATCAAACCACCATCAAATGCAGAGGGTTGGAAACGATTGTCATTTTTGCCCACTCCCCCCCAATACGTGCATATGTTGAGGCGTCTAGGCCAACTCCAACCGAGAGACTCATTTTGTCCGTTTGGGTCATTTGAAGAAAACACATGGTCCAAGGGAAAGACCAATTTGGACACATTGTCCAGTTTGTGTCCATTCTTTGTCTGCAAACTTAGCCTAGCTATTGGTCAGAAATATTTATGTCTGAGCACAAGCGGGCGTCTTTGGGTGCCCGCCCATGTCTGCCCTAGCCCACAAATCAGCGACCGCGCGAGCCACCCAGCTGAATCTTCCTCATCACCAACTCCTTCGCCTCCCTCCGCCGTCGCGACCAGCGCCACCAGCATGGAAGTGAGGGAGTTGTCGTGTTGCTCTGCCTCACCATGTCCGCAATGTTGTTTCGCGGAGAAGGTGACATGGTCGTGGTCATCCTCCCGGTTGACGCAACCACCAACGGGGAGACGAGGCGTAGACGCGCTACGGGAGATGAGGCAGCCGCCAGCCGAGGCGTCGTGGGGGCGTCGCGACCGATGTGGTGCTCTCCAAGGACCAGCTCCGTGAGCTCCAGCTGCACGATCCGACGCGGCGCACCAGTAGCTCTGCACGACCAACGGATACCGACGTCGTCGCAAATCTGGTGACGCGGGAGAAGACGGAGTTGCAACCGCTGCTACGAAAGGGGCGCATCGGCTCCACCGTGGCGCTGTCTGTGAAGGAGGTCCGTCGAGTGGTGCTCTTGTGAGATCCGTGCTCCCTTCCTTGACACGGTGGTAGCCATGGGTGCCCTGGGAGGTTGAGAAGGAAGGGTACGAAGTGTCCATGACACCTCCTCTGCAACGTCGCGCACACACAACCTCAAAGTTGTAGCCCGAGCCGGGGGAGGCTCCCAACGCGGAGCACGCAACTACCCATGAGCCGACGGTCAGGCTGTAGGTGGGACTGTACATGGGCGTCCCACCTCTAACCCACTTGGTCCCCCAGTGTGAACTAGTTGAATGCTCGTGCGTTGCTACGGGTTCAAGATAGGTGTAGCATGACCTTATGAACACAAGTTGTGGCCTTATTCTCTTCTGACTCTTACCTATCCCTTAGATTTTTTGCTGCCCTGCTTCACCTTGACGTAGTTTGTGTCTCAATTGCACGGATACATACATTTCTGATCGTAATCAAACATAATCATCTTCCATAACCCTTTGTCCACCTCCCTTTACCTCTTAGCTATCACAACAAGAACTCTGCCTGCCCCTCGTTAGATTTGAAGCCTCCTAGTGCGTCGGGCGCTGTGGGATCGTTAGCCCCCCCTGTAAGGGTATGTATCATTGGTGGAGGTTCATGTTTGTTTTATTATTACCATTTTCACCTTTTTCTATATTTTAATTTGTACACATTTTAATTCATGACATTTATTAAAATTTATGAAAATTAAAATTTTTATGAATAATTTTAAAAAATCTTCATGACATTCACTAAAATCCTCAATTTGTTTCCATATTCATGAATAATTTAAATTTTATGACATTTGTAAGGTCTATGAACGTTTTTAAATGTTGAATTTTATTTTAGATTTATGAATATATTTTTAAATCCATGAATGTTGACGATAATTTTTTATATCCATGAATACTTTAAAAATGTCATTTTAGAAAAATTAGTTTGCAATATTTATAAAAACCTAAAATTGGAGTGAGCCAAAAATACTAAGCAAGCAATAGTTTGTGGGCCAGCCCATGTGTATGTTGTAACAACAATTTCACAGTTTTGACATGGAATATGAGATCCGACGGCTCATAAAGCACGGGCCGACACTAAGGTCAAAATATGAAAGGACATCATAGCACACATTGAACAACTTCACTCTCTTATAAGAATACAAAGCATCTCAAACAACACCTTAGCGGCGCTAAAAAAACAACACCTTAGGACGATATAAGGACAAAAAACACAACCAGGACATAATTTAAACCCAGTCAATGCAGATAACATCAAAATGAAACAATCGGCCGCAATAGCCTGTTGGAGAAAAAAGACTTAATCCCTCAAATGAAGAACGACGCGACATAGCGTTAACCTCTAGTTTACTTTGAACAAAAAAGCGTTAGCGTCTACTAGACCTGGGCATTGGCCGGGTTTTAGACTGGGTTTCAAAAAGTCCGACCCCAAAATCCCAAGCCCAGTCCCGACCCGGCCCGGCCCACAGCCCGACAAAATGCCTATTTTTCATGTTTCAAAATACAAAATACTACTACCTATATTTTCGGGGACCCCTCAAAAAAAAAAGAAGCTATTTTCGGGGATTAATACCATACCTATATTTATTTTATAAAAAGCCCCAAAATCATGTTTCTCCGGGCTTTTCCTGGGCTTCGGGCCAGGCTGCGGGCTGGAAAATGAGGCCCGTGCCCGGCCCGAGCGTCAGGCCGGGCCACACATGCCCAGGTTCAGTCTACCTCTCAAAAAAAAAAAAAAAAAGGTTCCGTCCCCTCAAGTCGGCAACAAGACTTGGCCGACTCCACCCCAAGGTTTTTTTCTTTTACCAGACAAGCCCTCCTCCTCCTCCTCCTCTGGTCCTTCCCCTCTCTCGCTTCGGTGCTACTCCTCCGATACTCCGGCGGCGGGCGGGCGGCGGCGGGGGCGGCGACACACAGAGAAGAAGAAGAAGAAGAAGAAAAAAAGGGATACGGATGGGGAAGAGCAAGGGTCGGGCGTCCAGCAGCGGGCTGGCGGCGTCGCTGCTGCCCGACGCGCAGGGCGCCGCCGTCCCCGCCGTCGGATTCGGGGGCTACCACGGCGCCTCCCGCGTCGACCCCGCCGCCCTGCACCTGCTCCCCTCCGACGACCCCGACGCCCCGGCCCGCCCGCCCCCCGTACGCCCCCTCCCCTCTCCTCTTGTTATAAACCCTACCGAGTTCCGCCGTATCACCACTCTGGCCCCCGGCTAGGCTAGGGTTTCGATTGATTCGCTCGCTCCCGAGTTCACTGACGAATCTTTCTTGTTTGTTTCGCATCATCATGCCAACAGGATGTGGACGCCCAAGTGCTGCAGCACCTCAGGAGGCTCGGCCGAAAGGATCCCACCACCAAGGTCTCCCTCCATCCCTCCCTCCTGCTTCTGCGCCCATAAATCGTTCATTGTCATCACAAGAAGCAACTTGACTCAATTCAATTCGATTCGATGCAGCTCAAGGCATTATCCACGCTCTCCGTGCTGTTTGCACAGCAACCTGCCGACCAAGTTGTGCAAATTGTCCCTCAATGGGTACTTACTTGCTCTCTTCCCCTTGCAGCAACATCTGCAATAATATCATTTCTATCTGTGAGAAGAATGCTCCAATTGCCAAGCTAGTCTTGTTTCCACAAACACGTAATAATGTTATTAATTCGCTCATGTAGTAAAACATATATAGCTGTAGATTAGCATCTATCTTCTTCGGTTGTGATTCGTTTTCTATTCTCTTCTCCCTGGCACGCTTGAATACCTGCTACAAATGGATGCAGGGACGAAATGCACAGTTTCCTGTCGAGTGAGTGTTTGTTTGGTGACAGGATGCTGTTTAGTATTTTGCTCCTTTCATGTAGTGATGATGATACTACATCTATTTCATGTCATGCTTATGCCTCTTCCAGAAAATGTGCTGCACCTACAGTAATCGATCTACCTTCTCCATTTTATAGGCCTTCGAGTACAAGAGGCTGCTGCTTGACTATAACAGAGACGTTCGTCGTGCTACCAACGATACCATGTCTAGCCTAGTCACCGCAGTCAAGTATGACCATCTCCTTTCTTTGGACTTCTTGATATGCAAATGCTCTGTGCTCTACTGCTTTTATCTTTTTTACCATGACATGGCTTTTGCTCCAGTTAATAAAGGCCTTATGCTCAGGATTCTGTTTGCTCCCTCCCTCTGTTTGCATCAACCTGACACTTGTTTTTTGACTAAAGATTTGTTTCTGCATACTTCACACATACAAGTCCATGCTAAGATTTGTTGATCTCTGCTATCTTGTTACTTGTGCTTGAGATGTTACTCTGGGCCAGCATATATAAAGAATATGATCACTTACTTAAGTATGCGTGTGTGTTTATTCCAAACTGACAAAATATCTAGAAACAGAGCAAATTCTTTCAATCTTCAATGGTTATGGATGCTTGAACTGACTGTTTCAGGAAGGGTCTAGCTCCGCATCTCAAGTCTCTGATGGGTCCTTGGTGGTTTTCTCAGTTTGACCCTGCTGCTGAGGTTGCACAGGCTGCTCGTCGTTCATTCGAGGTGCTGCATATGATCATCTTTCCTTTATCTGGTTGATTGATGATATTGAATCTAAGTCATAGTTCCAACCGGATTTTGCATTCATTTTTCAGCTGCGATGTTTTTCTGCAGTAAACTTTAAATCCACTGGCTTGGAAGAACTAAAAACAAAATTCATGAATGAATTTCGTGTCAATCAACTACCAAATATTCGCCCTTGATGCAATAGCATTAATTTAGGCTTATATTCGAACTTAGTATGGGCATGTTGGCTTAGCCAGTTCATATAATTTTCTTATTGGTTGTAGCATATCACTTATCGCGGTGCATGTATGGTACGTCCTTAAAATGTTTGGGGAAACTCAGATTTTTCCAGTAATGCCAAAGCTAAAATTTCTAATCATAGCAAACATGCTGGATGTTTAGCCTGATTGGCATATATTACTGTTACTGTTGAACTTAATTAGCCAGTAGATGTTGCTTTTGGACTAAACAGGCTTGGTTATTTGTTTAGTTCTATTTGCTCTGGAGTAACACGTTATGTTGGTTTGCTACACTGACCTGTCGAAGCATAAACAAGTAATGCTTTCTCATTCTTGAAATTAAGATCCGCTGTGGCCTGCACATAAAAAACAAGAGTTAGTCACCTTTAAGCTGAAATGCTCTTCAGTTAGCTCATGATTTCTTTTGTGCAGGCAACAATTGCTCATATTTTTGGATGAAATTTTGTAGGTTCACATATTTTAGTACAGTGTATGCATGAATAGCATAATCTTTGAAGACATCTGGGTGCCTCAACAGGGTATTGTGTGCACCTGTACCCATGCTCATATATGACTTTCTAACATTTTTCTACTCTATTTGTAGGCAGCATTCCCACAATCGGACAGAAGGTTGGATGCTTTAATGCTATGTGTGAAGGAGACGTTTGTGTACCTAAATGAGAATCTGAAGCTAACAACACAAGCTTTATCTGACAAGGTTACGCCGGCGGATGAATTAGAAGATATGCATCAGCGGGTATGCTTTATGGCCTTAACCCAACGTGCAATTCTGGGAGCAATTATCTTCATGTTTTAACCTGTTTTTGTACTGCATGCAACCTGTTCTAAAGAATTTCCAGCTGCAATGTAAATTGATCATTTCTGCAATTTTGTAAACCAGATTGATTAATCTCCAGCTTTCTTTGGGCAGTAAGGCTATCGTTTATACTGAAGATTAAGTATTCTGTTTCAACGTTTTGGAGTTTGGACTTTTGAGGCTCATACTTTAGGACTCTATGGGGTGTGCAATTGTCTTTGATTCATAATGGGAAAACATCAGGGAGAGAGGCTGCTGTTAATACATTGAGGGTAAGATAGCACTAAGAGGGAGCATGAGCAGTGGATAGGGTCCGCCCTGTCTTGGCTGCATTGCAGGCTGCTGCTACCAATTTCCCAACACGTATGCCTTGTTGTGCGGGTAGGGGGCTGGGCATTGAGCGGTGGTTCAAATAGGGAGTTGTAGATAGATCTCTGTGTATTCTTTGTGCCGTGCGAAATGGTGCTTAGATCTGTTGCAGTTGGTTTTGGGGTAGTCGACTGGGCCATCAATTTGATGCTTTTGCTGATGCTCCTGCTATTTTAGCATCAGATGTATGCCTTGAGCCTCTATTTTCTTATGAAAGGGAGCTTTCATTATGTTTAGCTGCTGGAAATAATTATGGTCTTTCACTTATGGTATTTACCTCCAAATGCCCACTGTGTTTCTAATACCCGCCACCCACTTTTCTTTCTCCCTGTGTTAGGTAATATCATCGTCACTGTTAGCAATGGCAACTCTTATCGACATTTTACTCGGAGTAAAATTACAAAATAATGGTGGTGAAAGTGCAAATACCGAAAGCAAGAGTCATTCAAAAGTTCGATCTGCCACATTGTCTTCTGCTGAAACTGCACTTTCTATGCATAAATATTTTATCGATTTTCTGAAGTCAAAAAGTGCTGCTATACGGTCAGCTACATATACTCTGCTTACAAGTTACATCAAGTATGTTCCTCATGTTTTCAACGAAGAAGCCATGAAGACACTGTCTTCCACTCTACTTGGGGCCTTCAGTGAAAAGGACCCATTGTGTCACTCTGCTATGTGGGACGCTATTCTTGTTTTTTCTAGAAAGTTTCCAGAGGCTTGGTCATATTGCAATATTCACAAGGTTGTCCTCAATCGGTTTTGGCACTTCCTACAAAATGGTTGCTATGGGTCTAAACAGGCCTCATACCCTCTAATTGTTCAGTTTTTGGATGTTATACCATCTAAAGAAGTTGCTACAGAGAAATTTGCTATTCAGTTCTTACAAAATCTTTGGGCTGGTAGAAACCAGAGGCAGTTATCAGCTGCTGACACTTTGGCTTTCTTCAAGGCCTTCAAACAGAGCTTTTTGTGGCTTCTTAAGAAAGTACCAAGGTATCTTTTAAAACTTTCACTGGTTTGTTAAGTTTGATTTCATTTGTTTGCAAGTTCTCCTGTTTCTGCATAATTACCTTTCCCTTTTCATTCCAGAAATTCTGTAGGAGAACTTTCAGATAATATTCACAACAGGCTTATAACGAATGTTCTAGTCAAAATTGTTTGGCATGATTACCTTCAATTATCATCATCCAAAAACCTGGACGCAATTCCAGGTTTGTTGTCTGAAGAAGCAACTACTGATGATCACCAGCTATCTCATAAGTCATTGTTGGTGCCGAACGTGCGCCTTCCGATTTACTATTATCAGGACTTGGGGAAATGTATCGTTGAAATACTGGATGAGATTTCAGTTGCAGAAAGTCATTTGTTGGAAGTTGCTTGTGAGTCTCTGTTGAGGGACTATTTGGACATAGTTCACCAAGGGGAGAAGCTATCAAAATTTCAGGATCATGTAGACCAACTTGCTTCTTTCTTTTGTTCTTTGGATCTACTCGTTGTTCAGAACGGTAGGACATGGCCGCTGGAAAACTTAGCAAGACCACTGGTTGTACATTCTCTGCCAGCTATCAAGTCCATGGTAAGCTACGGCACCGAATCCTCCCATCTTCTCTTGACTCTTGTGATGCAGAATATTTTATTGTACAAAACAGACAATCTTGTGTAACACCTGCTTACCGTTAGGTAATTACTTCGATTGAGTAAAGGGCCTCTTTCATTAACTGTTATATTTTTCTAGAAATGGTGTCTTGTATGCAAATGTTTTCCATAGATCATAAATCTAGATATATGGGTACTTAATTGCAGCAATGTGAATTCTTGATCTTATTCAGTTGTAATAGTTTGGCATGGGTTGAGGTCTATGACACACACACAGGTACAGGCGCACGGACACATGAAACTGTCCATAGAAGTTTCACACTGCACACCGACTAGTGCAACCGAGCAATGTATATTTATTTGTAAAAATATAAAATCTTTGTAACACTTCCTTGACCATTGGGTAAATGACTTGCTGTCGATCAAGTACAGGGTCTCTTTTCACCAAGTATTTTCTAGAAATGGTCTCTTGCATGCAAATGTTCTCTGTTTAATGATAAATCCAGATGTATGGGTACTTCATTGTGGCCTGCAGCAATGTGTATTCTTGATCGTGTTGGACTATAACGGTACATGTGGAACAAGTAGGCAGTCACAATCTTGAGTGGGCACCAATGCTTTTTATCGTTCTTCACAGATTTGAAGTTAATTGCTTCTCGTAGGTAGAAGTTCGTTACCAGCTTCGTCATATCTGTTTGTTTAATGGTTCCTCAACTTATCATGCTCCTAATATTGATTATACTGCAGCAAAGATGTGTTGTAAATTTCTGATATATTGTGCTGTTATGCAAAGTACTTGGCAAAACTTAATTCAAGATTTTTTTTGCTTTGATGCAGGACTCCCCAAGTCTTGTTAAACTCCTTCTAAATTTGGTTGAAATATTCGGGCCTGCCCACCTGTTCTTGAAATATTCTGAGAAAAATGATGATAAATCGTATGTTGAGCCTTATCTGAATGTATTCAATTCCGACTTTGTTCCTTGGTGCTTGGATGTGAAGGATATCACCTGCAGCTCAAAGATTGATTTATTGCTTTCTTTAATTCAAGAAGAGTGCTTCTTTGATCAGTGGTGTTTGATCATCAAATATATTGTAGCTAAACAAAAGCGATCAGTTGATGATAAAATCTCACACACTAGTGACCAATTTGAACTGCTGACACTTATACTTAAAAAAGTCAGAGAAAGAATTGCTGGGGGAAAGCTGAGAAATTTGCAGATAAGTGGTTCCCTGCCAGAACATTGGCGACACGATCTATTGGATTCTGTTGCAGTTTCTGTCTTCTGTGATCTGCCCGCTACAGATTCTCATGTACATTTTCTATGGTATGTGCTTCTAACCTTATTATGTCCGTTCTTTTAGTCAAAAGTTATAATTCATTTTGATTACTCAGCAGCAGAAACTGTTGATAATTTGGTTTACTCTAGTTGCCATGTTGGTGATGTTCCACAAAATATGTGGTTGATGTGAGCTTGACTTCAATTTTATAATATGTGAAATTGTAGTGCTGCACTTGGTGGCTCCAGTCAAGATGATCAAGTTTGTTTTCTTTCTGCTGAGGCTGTTTGCAAAATTCGTGAATCCATTTTGAAGTCATTGGCATCAGTACTCATCACATCAACTTTTGAATGGACAAGGTCTGCACATTTTCTGTTGTTGCCAGCGGAACATGAGCATTTCAAGCTTCTAGGAGAACAGTCCTTGTCTGCAAACTTTGAGATGGCTCAGTTTGCCTTTCAAGTTTTTGAGCGTAGCTTGTTTACGCTAAGGATACACGAGGAAGATTCGGTTTTCTCTCATATTCTGGCGGCTTTGTTTATCATCGAATGGGAATGCAGCATGTCTTTAACTCTTGGAGAAGAGAATGATTTGGAAAGTCACAAGGAAGAAATCGATGTCGAGACTTCGATGTGCAACAGTTCAGATGATCATTTGGGTGCTACAGTGCATTTGAAGGCTAACCTTGCAGAACATATACATGCTTTCCGCCAAAGCTTAATACCATCCTTTTGGAATGACCTTCATTCAGACACTTTGAATAGGCTAGCTAATATTCTAGCACAGTCGGTCAGGTGTGCTGTATTTGATACAAGAGACTTGCGTATTGATAGGATAGCAGCCCTATGTTCTGAGTGGGTGGTGGACATGTTGAGACTCATCTGTCTTGACCACATAAAGCTGCAAAGTTTTTTCGATATCTTATTATCCGAGGGAGAAAATTGGCCACTCTGGGTGAAGCCTTCTTTACAGAATGGCCATGCATCAGTGAAGATCCAATGTGAACAGCTTGCTACAGAAGAAACTGTAAGAATCTGTTTCTTGTACTCCCATCCCACCAAAACCAGTGCATGCTTCTATTATTTGCACACTGACAAGACGTGCTCCAGTTCTCTCTATGACTATAATAGCATAGCTCTCTCTCTCTGATTTGAATACTGCTAGTTTGAAGAATGACAGGATGAGGCTTAGCTTCATTATCTTTTCCATTCTTGATTAATTTGCAAAGTGTTTAGAAAATACAAAATGAAGTCCTAAAATTTGACCAAAGGAATGTATACATAGTTAAATATTCTGAAGCGGAATATACATTAGAACTTGGATTTTTTTTCTTTTCATAATGGAAGTGTACTTTTTTTTTTGCTTGACACAATTCTAGGCAAGCTTAAGTTGGTTATTTAGTTTCAAAGGTCTGAGTTGTTACGATTGAATACAGTGCAAATAACAAAATGCGCCTAATATGGACGATTTCTTTTGATGCAGGAACTGAAACATCAGCGGTTCGTTGCTTTTGTTGACAAGCTTGTCCTAAACCTTAGCTTTGGTGAAGTGATTGTAGGGATTCCAAGAAATCAGCATTGTACCACATCATCATCGATTGATGTTACTTCACCTGTTTCTTCCTTCTCCAGAGCATGGGTTGCTGCTGAGATGATCTGCACCTGGAAGTGGAAAGGAGGAAGTGCATTTAGCACATTCTTACCTTCTCTGGTTCAGTACATGAAAACAGAGTCCTGTCCTGAGGTCAGCATCATGTCCTTTTTGCTTGACACGTTGCTAGAAGGGGCCCTGATGCACGAGAGTAGTAACTGGGCACTGTTCAATGTTTGGCATCTGTCTGACAATGAGATTGACAAAATTCAAGATCGTTTTCTCCGTGCTCTTGTGGCTTTGTTATTTACTACTTACATAAAGGAATGTATTTGGAGAGAATCCGATGCACTTGTTCTTTTTGAAAAGCTACTGGGCAGCCTTTTTGTCAGTTCAACAGTAAATAGAAAATGTTTAAGGACTCTTCCCTTCGTCATGAGTACAATCATCAAGCCCTTAACAGAAAAGATGAAGTCTGGTGAAGCTTCTTCGTGCACTGATTTGGTGGGAGAAAGCATATTGAGTTGGCTTAACGAAGCCATCTCTTGTCTGTCATTGAGCCCAAGGGAAGTAACACTACAAGGTAGGCTACACTATAATCCTTTCAAATTGTACTAGTGTATATAAATAATATGCTTTTACAGTCAGATAATAAATATATCATCTCTTACTTTGGCAGATATTGAGGATTGGATGCAAGTGGTGTTATCTTGCTTCCCGTTGGAGATAACTGGAGGAACAGCGAAACTGGTAGTTAAGTTTGAACGTGAAATCAGCGATGCAGAAACATCATTACTGCTTACTCTGTTTTCGAGGTACCGGACTTTCTATGCTAGCGCAGATCCATCATTGTCCTCTAGTGGAGCTAGCATGTCGAACACTGCTGAGCTTTTGGGAGTGAAACTAACAGCGGTTATCGTTGGTTATTGCTCTACAAAACTTGGTGAAGATGATTGGTGCTTTGTGTTCCGTATTCTACGAAAGTGGATTGAATCGTCTGTTTTACTTGTTGAAGAAATGACAGATGGCGTGAATGATGCTGTAATAAACCGGACATCCGCTGAGGATACTTTG
Organism: Elymus sibiricus; assembly: GCA_039707655.1. NCBI lineage: Eukaryota > Viridiplantae > Streptophyta > Magnoliopsida > Poales > Poaceae > Elymus > Elymus sibiricus. Next base: position 511,658,964 of record CM077671.1, read on the forward strand.
GAGAAGCTTAAACTGATAGCTTGCACTCCAGAGGAGCTAACATTTACTTTTGCTGAATCTGCTCTGGTTACATTGTGTTGCCTCAACCATGTTGACAGTCTCCATGAATCCCAAACTCTGCAGCTTATTAGATCAGGGGAGTATGCAGAGAGTAACGACAAGATGATGGAGAATGTCCTCCGTTTGTTCTTGGCTTCTGGTGTTTCAGAGGCAATTGCGGGATCTTGTAGTGAAGAGGCTTCGTCCATCATAGCTTCTGGCCGTGTGGTTTATCTGCATTTTTGGGAACTAGTGGCATCATTCATCATCGATGCTTCACCACAGATTAGAGGATGTGCACTGGAGTCCATGAAACTGTGGGGACTAAGCAAGGATTCAGTCAGTGGGCTATATTCAATGCTTTTCTCCTCGGAGCCAATATCCCATCTACAGTTTGCAGCTTATTCTCTACTTATGTCTGAGCTCCTCTGTGAAGTTTCACTAGTCAATGGAGAAAACCCTCAGGAGTCTGACATGGATCAACAAAGTATTGAGTCGACGCCAGATTCAGAGAAGGCCCTATGTCTCAGGGATGAACTCTCGACCTTGATTGAGATGCCTACTTCTGAACTTGCCAAAACAGATCTGGTTGCACGAGACAGGGTATAATAATTAATATATTTTCGTTTCAGCTGTATTATTATTAGTTCAGCTATATATATCTCTTGGTTCATGCATCCTCCATGTGCTAATATTATGTTTGTTTGTGTTTTGTCTCACTGTATATAGGTTAATGTGTTTGTTTCCTGGGCACTGCTGTTATCGCACCTGCAGCGACTGCCGTTATCATCCACTAGCAGGGCATTGCTGTTATCATATGTACAAGATAAGATAAGTCCGTGCATATTGGATTGCATTTTCCAGCATATCCCATTAAAGAGTGGGACTGGTGGTGGAGCTAGCACTAGCGGGAAGAAGAAAGATGCTGAACTGGTGCCTGAAGCAAAAGCTGCTGCCGAAGCTTCCAAGGCTGCCATCGTAACATGCTCACTGCTGCCGTATGTGGAATCCCTTTGGCCTGTGGGGGTTATGGAGATGGCCTCATTGGCAGGGTCATTGTACGGGATGATGATTAGACTGCTGCCTTCGTATGTGCGCACATGGTTTACTAGCTTGAGAGATCGTTCACTGTCATCGTCCATCGAGTCCTTGACTAGAGCATGGTGCAGTCCTCCGCTTCTACTAGACGAGTTTTGTCAGGTATGCCATTCAATTTACCAGGCTTTTCTTACCTATTTCTTCTTGTTAGTGACCATGAATGAATTACTTTATATTATTATATAATTATCGGTCTGTCTGGTGGTTAAACTAACTAATAAAGTATATTTTTTGCAAAAAGGTCAAGGAATCTGTTTACGCTGATGAAACATTCTCGGTGAGCGTGAACCGGTCGGCGTACGAGATCATTGCTACATACAAGAAGGAAGAAACAGGGATTGATCTTGTGATACGGCTTCCGAGCTGTTATCCTCTGCGGCATGTGGAGGTTGAATGCACGAGAAGCCTGGGCATCAGCGAGGTCAAGTGCAGGAAATGGCTGCTGTCGCTGACGTCGTTTGTGCGCAACCAGAATGGTGCTGTTGCTGAGGCGATCCAGACATGGAAGAAGAATTTCGACAAGGAGTTTGAGGGGGTGGAGGAGTGCCCCATCTGTTACAGCATCCTGCACACGAGCAACCACGGGCTCCCGCGGCTGGCGTGCAAGACGTGCAAGCACAAGTTCCACGGCGCCTGCCTCTACAAGTGGTTCTCCACCTCCAACAAGTCCACATGCCCGCTATGCCAGACCCCCTTCTAGTTTAGTTAGCGTCTAAAGGCAAATCCTTTCATGTTTAGAGCTCTTGCTTGTTCACATGATTCATGTTTGTGCTGAGTTGTACGTCAAGTTTGTTTGTTGTTAGCTGGGGATGTATGACAAGTGCAAGAGAAACAAATTTTGGAACACAGAAGGGTACTAGTCTTTGACTAGGGAACATCCAAATTTTGGGATGTATGACAAGTTTTGTGCAAATAGAGGGACATGTTGTAATCAGGAATTATGCGAGATACGTTATAGATGAGGATGAAGAAATCAAAGGAGCATGATGTAGTGTGCATTTTCCATCCCTATTTGTTTTTCATGTGTATGAAATGAAATCCCTGATTTGTTTAGTTTATACATCTGGCATCTGCACTTTATTTTAGGCTCACACAGCTGTGAAGAAAAATGTGTTATTGTCCAAATTGGTTTGCACCTTGATTAATTATTACTAACAGGACGACCACTAACTGCCGACCCTAATGGCAGTCTTATGGAATGTTCCAATTTACTTGTCGCAGAAATGCATCCATTTCTGTGACAAGTAACTCCGGACGAAGAGAGTATGAGCTATGAAAAAACCAAGTTTGTTATTCGGCAGATGAATTGTAGAAGTACACTTGGATTTTGTCTTGTTTGGTAACAGTTATCCTCCCAGTCCCTTACGCAGGCCCCTCTGTCAAGATACAGGGCTTCAGCATGACTCATACTCAAGATTCACCATTTTATCGCTTACCAGCCTCCTATCATTGTCGATTGTTATATTGTGTCCTCTAAATTACATAGTGCTGAAAGGGGGAAAATGGTATAAGATATTTCTGCATTGATACTACATAAACATAGCTATGACTCATACATGTCTGGAAAGAAAGCACACTGTGAAGTATTTGTGTCTTTTAGTTTGCAATTGTTTTAGTCTTGCTCTTACCGACAAGAAGCTCTACATTGCTGGCCTCGCTGACGCATGCGTGCAGATCATTAGCTTCATGAAATACATTTGTTACCGAGCCCTTCGTTTTGTAGGAATGAATTTCTATTCCTACGTAGGATAAGAATCAATCCTTCACATTTTAAAGGAATAAAAACATTTAGCACTATAAGAATTCTTGAGTTCGTGATAAGAATTGAGATACATCTCATCTCAGTTCCCGTGCTTTTCTATTCCTATGATATTTCTTTCCTATGAAACAAAGGAGGCCTTAGACCTTGTTTACAGAAATTTTGGAACTCTTTGATTTGTAGTAAAGGATTCATATTCATATCTAGGATAGAAACCAATCTTTCACATTTCAAAGGAAAAAAAACATTAGCCTAGACTCAATAAAAAACATTAGCCAAGATTCATATTCCTATTTATGGTGTGACATATATCTTTCCTTATAGGAATTGGCTTACCTGTCATCTCATTTTTCATGAATTTTCTATTCCTATGATATTAACAAAATGAGGCTTTATTTTCCTTTGAAACATGAAAGATAGGAATAATTATTTTATGGAAATAGGATTCTATTCCTACAACCAAAAGGCTCTATATGAATTTTCCCTATAAGGAATTCTATCGTATAAAATTCCTGCAAACCAAAGGATGCCTACATTCATTTGACTTCACTATTTGGATGAAGGTACATATATTATGTCTGTACGGACCACCAGCGGAAGATCACACCATAAAAATAAAATAAACCAAGAGCCTGAAAGTTGAAGTTGATATATGGGATGGGCTATTTTGGCTCCCTGGCTCAGATGAGTCCGGGAGTGAAGTAAATTCGTCAAAAATAGTAAAACAAATCAAAAAAAAAAAAATCCACAACTTCTTGTGGTGAAAGATGCTTGAGTTCGTGATGTGTGTGCAAAAATTCAGCGCATTTTAACATCTTACAAGCTCTTAGCAAAAAATGACAAATTTGGGGTCTGTGAAAAAGTTTACTCTTTTGCACTGTTCAGACCTGTTTTTTTTGTGAGAGCTACTCAGATGCCCAAATGAGTTGAAACTTGGCACGGACATCACACAATCAAGCATCTTTCACCACAATTTTTTTTGGATTGTTTTGAAATTTTCTAGTATTTTTTTTCATGGTGCTTTCCGTAAGATGCTTGCTAAATATGATGTTAACCATAGAATTGCATCATCCTATCATCCTCAATCTAGTGGTCAAGTTGAACTTAGCAATAGAGAAATAAAATTAATACTACAAAAAACTGTCAATAGGTCTCGAAAGAATTGGTCTAAGAAAGTAGATGATGCACTTTGGGCCTATAGAACATCTTATAAAAATCCTATGGGTATGTCTCCATACAAAATGGTATATGGAAAAGCTTGTCATTTGCCTCTAGAGTTAGAACATAAAGCATTTTGGGCAATTAAAGAACTCAATTATGATTTCAAACTTGCCGGTGAGAAGAGTTTATTTGACATTAGCTCACTAGATGAATGGAGAACCCAAGCTTATGAAAATGCCAAACTATTCAAAGAAAAAGTAAAGAGATGGAGAGATGGCATGAAAAAAGAATCCAAAAGCGGGAATTCAAAGTAGGAGACTATGTTCTTTTGTACAATTCTCGTTTAAGATTTTTTGCAGGCAAGCTTCTCTCCAAATGGGAAGGACCATATATTATTGAAGAGGTTTATCGTTCTGGAGCTATCAAGATCAATAATGCCGAAGGTACTAACCCGAAGGTGGTCAATGGACAAAGAATTAAACACTATATCTCAGGTACGCCTATTAACGTTGAAAGCAATGTTATCCAAACCATGACACCGGAGGAACACATAAAAGAAACCTTCTGGAACACTCCAGGATTCTGAAAAAAGAGGAGGTACGTGATACGGTAAGTAAACGCACTCCAAAAAATCCACAAAAATATTTTCTGTCAGTTTTGGAATATTACAAAAATTAGGAAAATAAGAAATAAACGGGAAAGCAACCGAGGTGAGCACGATACACCAGCGCGCGCCAGCCCTACCAGGCGCGCCCTGGTGGGTTGTGCCCACCTCGGACACCTTCCCGACTCCGTTTTCCTTCCATATTCTTGATTCCCAAGATAAAAATTCTCTCTATATACCCCTGATTGTTTTGACCACCGCATCGCAGAAAAATCCCCTGTTCTTGTTTCGTGCTGTTTTCCTGTCAGATCTATCAAGCCAGGCATCATATCTTCTCCCTCCTCCAATAACGTAGAAGAAGATGCCTGGCTGATGAAGATGGAGCTGAAGAGAGAGGAGCCAAAAGAAGCCAATAATGAAGACAAGGGCAAGGAAGTTATGAAGGATCAAACCCAAGAAGGAGGGCAATCCATGCTAACAGAAGAGGAGGAGGAAGAAGATATCCTTCAAACTTATTACAATCATCTCACCCCCACTGAAATTGAAGCTTTTAGGGCTTTCGAAGCGGTTCGTGTTCAGAATAAATTTCTTACTCATGAAAATATTTTGCTAGAGGAGCACATCATCACCCTTCGGGGAGTCATCCGCATTGGAGTACCTATTGAGTCTGAAGTGTGATACTCCATCACCACCACCTTCCTCATCTTCACCACCAAAGGAGACTTGAACACACAGGTATGGGCACTCCCCTTGGCTTGAACCAAGCTTGGGGGAGGTGCCCCGGTATCGTATCACCATCACTTTTATTCACCTTTACCTATTTTCGTTCGATCTTTAGCTTTTTCGTGATTAGGTTGAATAAAAGTTTAGTATGATCTATTTTCGAGTGTTAGTTTCATGATCTATCTATCTATGTAATTGAGTGAGAGTTATATAATAAAGTTTACTTTGAGCTTTTGCTTCTTTACTTTCTTGTTGCAATCAAAATAAAATAGAAGGGAAATAAATGAAAAGAATCATATGCTAATCTTATGGTAAGTAATGACATCACATAAAGAAAAGTAAAAGTGGTAAAAATTATTGGAGATTGACAAACATAGCATTGGTCAATGATGCAATTCATGAAAGAATTAATAAGGGAAGAGAAGATTCACATGCAAATACACTATCTTGGACATCTTTTATGATTGTGAGCCCCCATTAAATATTATATGCCAAAATTATTGACATTGGACAAGGAAGACAACATAATGATTTATGTTTGTTCATATTCACGTAGAAGTTATATTGTCATAGATCCTTCAACATGTGGTGCTTGCTCAATATCTTTGCTAACCAAAAATTCCGCACTAAGTAGAGATACTACTTGTGCATCCAAAAACCCAAAACCCAGATTCATGTTTTGAGAGTCCACCATACCTACCTACGAATCGAGTAAGATCCTTCAAGTAAGTTGTCATCGGTGCACTAAGGCAATAAAAATTGCTTCTAAATGTGTTTGATGAATTAGTGTAAGAGAAAATTGAGCGCTGTACGACTTATGATGGCAAAGTAATAAAAGCGCCGGACTGCATAATAAAGGTTGCTATCATAAGAGGCAATATAACGTGACGTTCTTTTACATTAAGGGATTGGGCATATAAACCAAAAAGCGCATGACAACCTCTGCTTCCCTCTGCGAAGGGCCTATCCTTTATTTTTATGCAATAGTCAAAGTATTCTTTCCTATTCCTTTTTACCTTTTCTTTTTGCAAGCATCATGTGGTGAGGAAAGATCTAGGCACATATATCCAGTTGGATGTGAGTAAGCATGAGTTATTATTGTTGACATCACTCTTGAGGTGAATACGTTGGAAGGCGAAACTATAAGTCCCTATCTTTCTATGTGTCCGGTTAAAACTTTTTGCTCATGGGTATGCTGTGAGTGTTAGCAATCATAGAAGACTAAATGATAGTTGAGTATGTGGACTTGCCAAAAGGCTCCGACACGAGACCCTTCCTGGAAATATGATGAATTGTAGTTGCAAAGTTGACTGGGAACATAGTTTGTTGGTTTTCAATAAGGTTTATGCTTTATACTTCTATTTTGTGATGAATTGTTACTTGTTTATGAGAAGTTATATGATGAAGTTACATAATAAAAGTTATATGAATAAGTTCCATGATAAAGTTTGTTGCTGTTATATAATAATAAGCATGATGCTACTATGTCCGTATTTTGTTTTTATCGACACCTCTCTCTCAAACCATGTGGACATGCTTTTCAATATCGGCTTTCGCTTGAGGACAAGCGAGGTCTAAAGTTGGGGCAGTTGATACGTCCATTTTGCATCATGATTTCCTACTGTTATTTATAATGTTTTGATGTATAATAATGTTTTAGGGAGTGATTCTAATGCTTTTTCTCTCATAATATGCAAGGTTTACACAAAGAGGGAGAATACCGACAGCTGGAATTCTGGACCTAAAAAAGCACATCAGATATACCTATTCTGCACATCTCCAAATAAGCTAAAACTTTACGGAGAATTATTTTGGATTATATAAAAAATATTGAAGCAAATAACTACCGGGGGGCCCACCCTGGTGAGCACAAGACACCAGGGCGCGCCAGGCCCCCCAGGCGCCCCCTGGTGGGTTTTGCCCAGCACGGCCCACCTCCGGTGCCCATCTTTTGGTATATAAGGTCTTAAAAAATAATAAGGGGACTTTCGGGATGGAACACCGCCGCCTCGAGGCGAAACTTGGGCAGGAGCATTTTTGCCCTCCGGCGGAGCGATTTCGCCGGGGAACTTCCCTCCCGGAGGGGGAAATCGAAACCATCGTCATCACCAACACCCCTCTCATCTTTGGAAGGCCAATCTTCATCAACATCTTCAACATCACCATCTCCTCTCAAACCCTAGTTCATCTCTTGCGTTCAATCTTTGTACCGGAACCTCAGATTGGTACCTGTGGGTGACTAGTAGTGTTGATTACATGTTGTAGTTGATTACTATATGGTTTATTTGGTGGAAGATTATATGTTCAGATCCATTATGCTATTCAATACCCCTCTGATCTTGAGCATGAATATTATTTGTGAGTAGTTACCTTTGTTCTTGAGGTCACGGGAGAAGTCATGTTGCAAGTAATCATGTGAATTTGATATGTGTTCGATATTTTGATGATATGTATGTTGTGATTCCCTTAGTGGTGTCATGTGAACGTCGACTACATGACACTTCACCATCCTTGGGCCTAAGAGAATGCATTGTGGAGTAGTTATTAGATGATGGGTTGCTAGAGTGACAGAAGCTTAAACCCTAGTTTATGCGCTACTTCGTAAGGGACTGATTTGGATCCAAACGTTTAATGCCATGGTTAGATTTTATCTTAATACTTTTCTCGTAGTTGCGGATGCTTGCGAGGGGGTTAATCATAAGTGGGAGGTTTGTTCAAGTAAGAACAGCACCCAAGCACCGGTCCACCCACATATCAAATTATCAAATTAGCGTACGCAAATCAAACCAACATAATAAAAGTGACTAGATAAAATTCCCGTGTACCTTCAAGAACACTTTGCCTATTATAAGGTACTGTTCTGGCCTGTCCTTTGCCACAAAAGGATTGGGCTACCTTGCTGCACTTTATTTACCATTACCGTTACTTGCTCGTTACCAATTATCTTGCTATCAAACTATTTGTTACCTACAATTTCAGTGCTTGCAGAAATTACCTTGCTGAAAACCGCTTGTCATTTCCTTCTACTGCTTGTTGGGTTCGACACTCTTACTTATCGAAAGGACTACGATTGACCCCCTATACTTGTGGGTCATCACCCCACACATCGACGCCTACACGAAGGAGGGGCACAACCACGTCGACGACCGGAAGGGGAAGGGGTTGGCGAGGAAATGGTGATTTCCTCCGCCCTTCCCCATTTTGTCTATATTTTAAGTAGTTTGTACTATGAATTTGCCGATGAACTATGCCTTTTTTGCCTGACGATGCAATGTGATCCTATAAACTGCATGTTGATCTAGTTTAACATAGCGTTGCATGTGTTTGTATGGATTTGAGGGTTCAAATATGAGAGACGTGGGTATGAAAACCAATAAATAAGACGTGTCCGGTCAGTACCGGCGGACGCGTCCGTAGGCGTTTGAGGAACTGGATTAGCTATGTTCGGTTGACTACCTAGCCAAGCATGCACACACGCACGGCCAGCCACACAACGGCATGATCCGTTCACCACTCTCCACTAGCTAGTACATGCATGCACACTTAAGAGCATCTACAGACGGATTTTATAAATTCAACCCCTCAAACGCCCGCGGACGCGTCCAGACGCATCCGCGGACATTGACGGGTCAAGTCTCGAATAATTCACTCTACAACCGGATATCTCAAATTAGAAAGTTCAAATCCATACTATTACATATAACATAAACCTAATATTAAGCGGATCTCGTCCGGCTTCGTTGTGCCTATGTCCGACGGCTGGTTGTGTCCCTTGTAGTGTCGGTCCGGTCGCCGGCGAGGTAGAGTAGAACATGAGACATTAGTCGGCTCAGAGGAGTCGAGCTCCCTCCGTCTCCCATGCATTAGTCTTCCCCGTCGGAGCCCGTAACCTGGACGGTGCTGGTGGACGTGAGGTTGATGACGGATCCCTCCTGGAAGGATCCGACGCCCACCACGACGCGGTTGCGGTGCTCGCATTGGTTCACCATACGGCGCGCTGAAGAGTGTGACTCCGCCTCTCCAACGTCCACCGTCGCGAGGGCCTCCGCCGCCTCCCGCGCCCGCCGGAGGTGAGCTTGGGTGGCGGATGGGAGTGGAAGGAAGTGGAGTGAATTGGCTAGGGTTTAGTCCGACAAGCGAATGGGGACGAATATATGTGAGGTCAATGTGGACCAGCGCGGGCCAGGCTTACATGGCAAATGGGAGTGGAAGGAAGTGGAGTGAAATGAAATTCTTATTTTGCGTCCAAACACACTTTCTTTATTAATCAACAAAATTCATAGGAATACAACTCAAATTTGATGGATTCGGAAACCAGACATGACGACCGAGATCCAACCCAAAGACATGCTTGGCGAGGCTATGTACCTCTATGTTTGTCACGCGGCCTTCGAAGATGAAGGTCCAGTGATGGAACTGCTCAGAAGTGACGTTGATCTTCTTTACTACCGCAGCATAAGTGCCTCCAATAGCTTGATGAGATAAATACATCGATGGTCACTGAAGTTGAGGCCGAAGCACACTATGATTATTGAATTTTGGAATACGCTCAATACGGTCATTGAATACGAGTTGCGCGATCACTGACTCACCATATAGCTTGTATTCTATCTACTCCCTCCGTTCCTAAATATAAGTCTTTGTAGAGGTTTCACTAGGAGACTACATACGGATGTATATAGACATACTTTAGAGTGTAGATTCACTTATTTTGCTCTGTATATAGTCTCCTATTGAAATCTCTAAAAAACTTATATTTAGGAACGGAGGGAGTACTTGGCATATTGTTGACTGGTCAAATAGTCTACATGGCGTCCTCTATGGGGTCCCATCTATCAGTTGGCGAAATAAACAAATAAAAAAACATGACTGTGCGCAGAGGAGCGATTTGAGCCCGGGATATCTCGGCTGCACACGCGCACAAGCCACAACAACACACGACAACGCACTGATGCATGCACACACGCGCACACACACGTACACAATACATGCATGCACACACACTCGGCTGCAAAATGGACGTACACAACACATGCATGCGCGCACACACACACGTACACAATACATGCATGCACACGCAATCTTGATGACGTGCGTCACCTGTGGCGACGTCCGGTTCGTCGTGCTACGGCGAAGCTTGCCCACAACGGCGCCCTACACCATCTTTTGCAGTACCTCTTTAACGTTGTTGCTCGACGACCGGCTGGAGACGAAAGCAACCGCGGCCTCGGCCTTAGAGCTAGCACCGATGGAAACAACGCGCACACACGACACGAGCACGTACGGAGTACCAACGAGGTCGTGCGTCCCCAGACGCCTCGTCTACTACCGCGCACGTTGTCTTAATTATGAGGCGGCTGCATGCCTAACGACGATGGGGATGAGATCTTCTCGGACTCAGATGGTGAGGATATGGACGAGACGGTCGATGGCAGGAGGCACAAGGTACAAGGCGGAAGCTAGGGCCATGGTGGCAAGGCAATGAGGTTCTTCCAAGGGTTGATCCGGCAGGTCATCAAGAGTGGCTTACACGCGAGCAGGACTCTGCAGGAGCGCATTGACGCCGAGCATGTCATGCAGGAACACGTAGGCGCGCGGTAGGCCGCAGCAGATAGCGAGCACAAGAAAAACATGAGCATGCCAAGGGCGACCAAGGGGTTGGCCGTGACGAGGCGCGTCACGACGTCGGTGTTGTCCGGATGGTTAGCGTGTGAGGCTTACGAGCGTGAGGTGTCAGTTTTGAATCCCCGCCCTCACATTTATTTATTTTCCTTCATCTCTTACACCCACTGACAGGTGGGACCTCTATAGAGCAAGCAGGCAACCATAAGCTGCCCTAAGTGCCACACAGACTTTTTGACTGGTCAGCTGAACAAAATACAAAGCTCTACGGTGAGCCAGTGACCGTATAATCACCATAAATCGTATTCAATGACCATATTGAGCGTATTCTAAAGTCCAGTGACTATGGTGTGCTTCGGCCTCAACTTCAGTGACCGTCAGTGTATTTATCTCTACCTTGATTGATGTCCTTTACCACCCGCGTGACAATTGGATGCAACAATCACATGTGTTGGTCCTAGATCCAACACTAGTGCCATCACTTCTCGGCATGCCAAAGCTTCGAGCGTAGCGGGGTCAGACACCCCCGGCACCCGCATCGCTAGCCACACGAGTGAATAAGCTTCGGTGTGTAACTAGGAATTGCATACTAAAAGAACTATCTATAAGCAACCTGTTTAATGTAGCAAACTCGTCGTTTTTTTTCCATTTTTATCTTTAGTTGTTAGTTTTTTCTTTTCCTTTTCCTTTTTCATTTCTTTTCTGAAAAATGTTTGAGTCATTTTTAAATCAAAAAATGTTTGCTCGCTCAAATTTTGTTCAAAATTTACAAACATTTGCATTTTATAAAATAATACAGAAATTTGAAAAATGACCAGTCTTTAGAAATTGCTCAAAATGTCAAAACACGAACAGTTTTTAACAAGAGTGAACAAAATTTTGAACACAGACGGTTTGTAATTTAGGTTAAAATTGTTTGAAAAACAGTAAATTAAAAATAGAGAAGAAATACAACTAAAAATTTGAAACCATTTCTTTCAAGTTCCCAATTTTGTTTTGTGTTTGTGAGCAAATTGTTTGATAACATGAACTTTTTTTAAATTCCAAACTGAAAGCGCGGACATTATTTAAAAATCTCCAGTTTAAAAAAAAATCATGAACAAATGTTGAAAATGGGATGGTGTTCGGGTAGGCTAGAAAGCTCCGTCTGGGAGCACATTATGTTGAAATGGTCATATATTCTCATGGGAAAAAATGAGGTCGTTTGATGGATGCCGAAAAAACGTGCTCTCAAGCGGAGCCTTCTAGCATGCAAGGACGCCAAACGTTGAACATGGTGTTTTTGTACATCCTTGAAATGATCCCCAATTTGGTACGCCGGCTGGTCATCCCATGGTACGAATTTATGCCAGGTTTAACGAATTTCGATACCCTATGCAAGTTGTGTCTCGTTCGGCCATCTATCGGGCTTTTTTCACAGAGAAAACTCAAGAAAAACAAACATTTGTCAAAAACAAAAACAACTTAGAACGGTGCTTTGAATTGGTCATACAAAACCATGAAAAAAAATTATGGCCATTTCAAGGATGCTAAGAAACAACGTGCTCTGAGATAGAGCCTTCTGGCCTACCCGAATACACTCCATTCAACATGGTCTATTTTGGGACGTATTTGACATGGCCTCAACTTTTGCAAGCAGGGCATGCCCATGATAGGCATCCATGCCAGGTTTGAACGATTTTCGACAATGTATGGAAGTTGCGACGCGTTCGTCCATTTAGCGGTCTTTTTACCGAACAAACTCCAAAAAATACAAAAATTGTATAAAACCAAAATAACTTGGCATGGTGCCTTGAATTGGTCATACAAACCAATAAAAAAGTCGGGTTCATACGAGGATGTCGAGAAACAACATGCTCTTAGACGAAGGCTTGTGGCATACCCGGCCACCCTATGTTGAACATGATGTTTCTTTGGACAACTTGAAATGATCTCATGTTTTGCTAGTATGTGGACATGCCCATGTTAGGCATCCATGTCAGATTTAAAGAAAAATATATTCAAAATCATAATTGAAATATGTATTTAAAACCGTCACTTTAAGTTTTCACTAGTAGAAAACAGGGCAACAGTCCCGGTTCTAGAGGGCCTTTAGTCCCGGTTCTACAACCGGGACAACACGATCGGGACTAATGCCGATCACTTTTAGTCCCGGTTGGCTTACGAACCGGGACCAAAGGTGCTCCACGTGGCCGCAATGCGGCGCCGAGGCAGGAGGACCTTTAGTCCCGGTTCGTAACACGAACCGGGACAATAAGGCGCTGGTTTTTTTTTTGGAAAGGGCCGTGTTTCATTTTTTGTTTTCATTTTATTTTATATTTATATTGTATTTTCACGCGGTTAAACATATTAATATACAACATCATCAGTACAAATTATGGAAAAAACAACCAACATCAGTACAAATTAGATGGATGTAATAGACCAAGTTGAATTAGAGGAAATATTTCCTCTAATTCAACTTGGTCTATTGCATCCATCTAATTTGTACTCGTATATGTCATATAACAACTCGTCATCATCATCTTAATCAACTCTTCATCATTCAACATCCAACAACTCATCATCATCTTAATCAACGATCCTCATTATTGTAGTTATCAAAAGGTTAAAACACTAACTACTGCTAGGTAAAAAAGCAAAATAAAGGCGAACTCCGCCATCTCCCGATTGAGGAACACAGATCAACCTATCTCCAACTTGTGGGATGCGCAAGTATTCCTCTCCAAGTGGTAGCGTAAATGCTTGTATTGCATTTTTCCATCCTGTGATTTTCAGGGTTTCTTCATTTTTAGATATCCTGTAGCTACCACTGTAATTAATCGGGAGTGGCCGTAAGCTAACCATTTGCAAATCACCATTTGTGAACATCCATCTAGGCACGGTCTCTGGGGGGAGTACCTATTGAAAAACATTAGTAATAATAACATAGTTAGCAAATTAGTTTTGCTTAGAACAATGTATATATGAAAAAGATGGACTAGTGATGCAATGGTAAAAAAATCTTACAAAGTTGTTTGAAGTGATGTTATGATGATTCAACTTGTGCACTGGTGGCACATATCCATTATAAATGTTGCCAGTCCGGTAATGTTTAGCATGATCCTCAACATCATGAATAAATGAGATGAGATGATTTATCTCCAAACAAGTAAGTTTGGAGTCATGACTGTAGTACGTCCGATCTATTATCTGTCGGGTAGTTCTTGTAGCACGGAAATAAGATGATAATTAAAAATAAAGAAATTTAGTCGGGATGAGTACCAAATACTTTTCAATAATCAATATAAAGTACCTAACAAATCTGTTGACAAACACACCTGGAGGTAGCACCGGAATCAAGTCATCCTCCGCATGCACCCAAATATCTATATTATTATCACGAACATCGTCATTACCAAGATCGAAGGTAATGTTCATGTCCTCATCCAACCCATACGCGTTGCAAAATGCTCTCCAATTAGAACAACCAAAATATGTGTGATCTTCGTTATTTTTCACCTTAACAACAAAAGTGTAATGCTCCGTTCTTAGGTGAGCTATCTTAGGCTCTCTACTATCCTTCTCTTTGAAATGGAACTTGTCAAAGACAACGAATCTTGCATGACAGGGAACGCACTAGTCGAATTGTACAAAAGAAAATTAAAGGTTAATTAAAGCAAAAAAGCATACGTCATACTTCATTAACAAAAAATACATGTCGTCTGTACATACCGTAATAATTCTAAATTCTTCTGTTAGCTTGACGGTGAACGACCTATCGTTGTCCAGGTGACGATAAATGTCGCATAGACCCCCTGTCGTCCCAGCACAAAAGGCACTGAGGGATCCTATCGTCGTCAGACGACGTCGACATTTCCTGTGTTCATGATTCTAAGATTAAAAATCGACGGCAAAATTTTGAAGCAAGATCATCATATAATATCATTAATACATATGATATCACCGGCGATCGTCGGGGACTCTTCATATAATATTATCATATAATATCAATAATACATCTTGAATAATCCAGTTAATGAAGCATCGACTATTATCGCTAATACAGCTCGAATATTATCATATAATATCATTAATTAATACAGATCGAGTTGACGTCTCACGGCGCAGGCGGTGGACACCCAAAGAGAAGGAACCATCGCCGGATCATAGCTCGGGTGAGATCCCTGAATAACCTGCCAGGTATTGGAGAACCTGGCATCCAACGCGGCCATGTAGCGACGGACGTGCTCGTCCTCCTCCCTGACACGACGACGTACCACCTCCGCGGGGGCCGGTTCCCTCTGCACCGATAGTGGCCCAAGCAACCGCCACCAAAGAAGCTTCGGGTCGACGGCGAGACCCAGATTTCTCACCAAGGTGCGCGCCCCGGAAGGTAGCACCTCCCAGTGCCATCCCGGCGGAGCCCAGTCCCGGACATGGCGCCTCTCAAACTGGTTGTCGGCGCCGAGTCGACGACGAGGATGCGGGATTGGCATCGTCGACGAGAACAAATTGTGGCTATATAGCAAATATCATTTTATTTAACAACAATAACAACAATACCATATTTAATATGCATTCCTATCCCTACATAGGATTGATTCCTATCCTCCACATTTCAAAGGAAAACAAAAAAGAGCCTAGACAATGCATGACAACATTTTTGCTTCTAATTCTCAACACATAGCTTGAGTTTATAGTTGCAGTGTTCTTCTAACTAATGACGCTATCAATTGTACCTACCTAATATGTTTCACTGATTTTAGATGAACTGGCATGTCAATTCTATCAGTGGCGGATCCAGGATTTAAAAATTGGATGTTCAATTTTTTTTCGCGAAGTAATATCTAAAAAGTACATGTATGTAGTAAGAACCTTTTCTCCAATAATAATGACAATACCCTATAGAAAATAACAAAAAATGAAGATTATTTTCTACACAATCAGAAAACATGTCATGGCTGAAACAAGATATTTGTGTTGTTGGACGAGAGGTTTGAGACCAGTTTATATGAATGGACATGATGTTTATTGCACAAACTGCACCACTTCATTTACATGTACCTAATCTAGATCATATATAAAAATTTCCTGGCAAAACTTTTGGGTGTACAGATGTACACCCTTGACCCCATGTGGATCCGCCACTGAATTCTATGCGATTTTTTTTATTGCACAATCTGCATGCTTCGGCCGGCGACGGGGACGGGCGATGACGGTGACCGCGGGGGGGGGGGGGGGGGGTTGCGGGGGGATAGGAGGAGGGGAACGGCGGTGTGCCGGCGGCTCACCTAGGAGGAGGAGGGGAGCGGGCTCGGGGCGGCGACGGGGACGGCGTCGGGGGGCGGCGACGGGGACGGCGTCGGGGGCGGCGACGGGGACGGCGTCGGGGGCGGCCACGGGGGCGGCGCGACGAGGAGAGGGCTCGGGGAGGCGACGGCGCGGTCCGACAGCCTGGCGGCGTCGAGGTTTTCTTCGGCGCCGTCGGGGGTGATGGAGATCGAAAGCTGCAGATGGATTTTGGTCCACTTATATACCCCAGCCTTTAGTCCCGGTTGGAGCCACCAACCGGGACTAAAGGGCTGGGCTTCCCGCCCTTTGGGCTGCTGAAATTCACCTTTAGTCCCGGTTGGTGGCCAACCGGGACTAAAGGGGGACCTTTAGTCCCGGTTAGAGCCATCAACCGGGACTAAAGGGTTGATCCTGGCTGTGGTGGGGGTTTAGTCCCACCTCGCTAGTTGAGGAGCATGACGACCAGCTTATAAGCCCCGCTGTGAGAGAGGCAGCACGAGCCTCTCTCAAACCGAACATGTGCCTACTATCTCGCTGTTACTAAAGTGAAAATAGATGCGCTTTATAGAGAAAATTCAACCTAAATTCAAAATGCTAGTAAATTCAAAGTTAACTAGCACTTTGAATTTAGGTTGAATTTTCTCTATAAGTGCATCTATTTTCATTTTTGCTATTTTTTTATGTTATTTTTTTGCATATTTAAACTTCTTAACAAAAAATACTTTATGAATATTCTTTTTGCTATTAAAGTTTTTAACAGAAATAACTTTGATAATTTTAGTTGCATAAATTTTATATAATATTAAGTTAAATAACTTTGATCGGACGAAAACACGTCTATTACAAAGGGATTTCAATTTTTTAAACTTATTTTAACTCAAGACTTTTTCTGCATTCAATATGCACCATTCAAAGCCACATCATCACTTTCAACCCTTTTCTGACTTCATTTGCTATTTTTCATGCATTTCATGATTTATTTTGAGCTAAAATGACCCTGAATTGAAAAGCACTGCAAATGAACTCTGAAATGGTTGAAAGTTGGCATGGTATCATAATTTCACCCACATAGCATGTGCTAAAAAGTTGAGAGGGTTACAGGAAAAATTGGATGCACTTCGTGTACAAACTGGACAATCTCTTTCGAAGTATGAGGGTTTCGAACGAAAACTCGTCTATTACAAAAGGATTTCAATTCTTCACATGTAACTGCAGTGATATTCTAGATGAAAGCCATCATCAGAATAGTTGTGGAGAGAAAGTCTTCACTTTTTCTTCGCGTGTGTCCCTTGCTTATTGCGCCGTAACCATGGATAATCTTCATCGTTTAACAAGATGCTTGGGTGAGCCTTCACTTTGAAGGGAGGAATTTCATGAAACTTTTCATAATTTTCAGACATGTCTGTCTCGCCCTCCACCCCCACGATGTTTCTTTTCCCTGAAAGAACTATGTTTTGCTTTGGCTCATCGTTTGATGTATCCGCTTCCTTATCTTTTTTTTCTCGGTTTGGTAGACATGTCCTTCACATAGAAAACCCGCGCCACATCATTGGCTAGGACGAATGGGTTCCTCTGTGTACCCAAGATTGTTGAGATCCACTGTTGTCATTCCGTACTGCGGGTCTAACTGTACGCCGCCTCCTGACAGATTGACCCATTTGCACCGAAACAAAGGGACCTTAAATTCATGTCCATAGTCAAGTTCCCATATCTCCTCTATGTAACCATAATATGTGTCCTTTGCCCTATTAATGATTGCTGCATCAAAGCGGACACCACTGTTTTGGTTGGTGCTCTTTTTTATCTTGGGCGATCGTGTAAAATGTATTACCATTTATCTCGTACCCTTGGTAAGTCAATACAGTCGAAGATGGTTTCCTGGCCAACAAGTACAGGTCATCTGCAATAGTGTTGTTACGCATGAGATGCATTTGCAACCAACTGCCGAAAGTCCCGATGTGTTCACGTGTAATCCAGTCGTCAGACTGCTCCGGGTGTGTCCAACATAGAATATTCTTGTGTTCATTCATATACGGGGCCACCAAGGTAGAATTCTGTAGAACTGTGTAGTGTGCTTGCGCCTAAGAATGCCCGTCCCTACAAATTATTGATTTCGCTCCTAGCGTGCCTTTTCCACTCAGTCTCCCCTCATACCGTGATTTAGGGACACCAATCGGTTGAAGGTCAGGAAAAAAGTCAACACAAAACCCAATGACCTCCTCTGTTTGATGGCCCGTGGATATGTTTCCTTCTGGCCTAGCGCGATTACGAACATATTTCTTCAAGACTCCCATGAACCTCTCAAAGGGGAACATATTGTGTAGAAATACAGGACCCAGAATGGCAATCTCGTCGACTAGATGAACTAGGACGTGAGTCATGATATTGAAGAAGGATGGTGGGAACACCAACTCGAAGCTGACAAGACATTGCACCAAATCATTCCGTAACATTGGTAGGATTTCTGGATCGATTACCTTCTGAGAGATTGCATTGAGGAATGCACATAGCTTCACAATGGCTAATCGAACGTTTTCCGGTAGAAGCCCCCTCAATGCAACCGGAAGCAGTTGCGTCATAATCACGTGGCAGTCATGAGACTTTAGGTTCTGGAATTTTTTCTCTGCCATGTTTATTATTCCCTTTATATTCGACGAGAAGCCAGACGGGACCTTCATACTGAGCAGGCATTCAAAGAAGATTTCCTTCTCTGCTTTGGTTAGAGCGTAGCTGGCAGGACCTTGATACTGCTTTGGATGCATGCCGTCTTTTTCGTTCACACGTTGCTGGTCCTCCCGTGCCTCCGGTGTATCTTTTGTCTTCCCATACACGCCCAAGAAGCCTAGCACGTTCACACAAACATTCTTCGTCACGTGCATCACGTCGATTGCAGAGCGGACCTCTAGGTCTTTCCAATAGGGCAGGTCCCAAAATATAGATTTCTTCTTCCACATGGGTGCGCGTCCCTTAGCGTCATTCGGAACAGATTGTCCGCCAGGACCCTTTCCAAAGATTACTTGTAAATCCTTGACCATATCAAGTATGTCATCACCAGTACGGAGGACATGCTTCTTTCGGTGATCTGCCTCACCTTTGAAATGCTTGCCTTTCTTTCTTAAGGCATGCTTGGTCGGAAGAAATCAACGATGTCCCAGGTACACATTCTTCTTGCATGTGTCCAAATATATACTTTGGGTATCATCTAAATAGTGCGTGCATGCGTTGTATTCCTTGTTTGTCTGTCCTGAAAGGTTACTAAGAGCAGGCCAATCATTGATGGTTACAAACAGCAACGCTCGTAGGTCAAATTCCTCTTGTTTATGCTCATCCCACACACATACACCTTTTCCATTCCACAGCTGTAAAAGCTCTTCGACTAATGGCCTTAGGTACACATCAATGTCGTTGCCGGGTTGCTTAGGGCCTTGGATGAGCACTGGCATCATAATGAACTTCCGCTTCATGCCCAACCAAGGAGGAAGGTTATAGATACATAGAGTCATGGGCCATGTGCTATGATTGTTGATCTGCTCCCCAAAAGGATTAATGCCATCTGCACTTAAACCAAACCATACGTTCCTTGCATCACCTGCAAAGTCCTCCCACTTTCTCTTGATTTTTGTCCACTGCGACCCGTCAGCGGGTGCTCTCAACTTCCCGTCTTTCTTACGGTGTTCGTTGTGCTATCGCAACAACTTGGCATGCTCTTTGTTTATGAACAGACATTTCAACCATGGTATTATAGGAGCATACCACATCACCTTGGCAGGAACCCTCTTCCTAGGGCGCTCGCCCTCAACATCACCAGGGTCATCTCGCCTGATCTTATACCGCAATGCATTGCATACCGGGCATGCGTTCAATTCCTCGTACTCACCGCGGTAGAGGACGCAGTCATTAGGGCATGCATGTATCTTATGCACCTCTAATCCTAAAGGGCAGAGAACCTTCTTTGCTCCATACGTAGTGTTAGGCAATTTGTTATCCTTGGAAGCTTATTCTTCATTATTTTCAGTATCTTTTCAAATCCCTTGTCAGATAAACCATTCTCTGCCTTCCATTGCAGCAATTCCAGTGTGGTACCGAGCTTTGTGTTGCCATCTTCGCAGTTTGGATACAACCCTTTTTTGTGATCCTCTAACATGCGATCGAACTTCAACTTCTCCCTTTCACTTTCGCATTCTCTCTGTGCATCAACAATGACCCGACGAAGATCATCATCGGGCACATCGTCTGGTGCCTCTTGATCTTCAGCCTCCCCCGTTGCAGTATCACCGTATTCAGGGTACATAGGACGATAGTTGTCATCATACTCTTCTTCTTTGTTGTCTTCCATCATAACCCCTCTTTCTCCGTGCTTGGTCCAAACATTATAGTGTGGCATGAAACCCTTCTCAAGCAGGTGGAAGTGAAGGGTTTTAGAGTTGGAGTAATCCTTCGTATTCTCACAGACAGTACATGGACAATACATAAAACCATTCTGCTTGTTTGCCTCAGCCACTTCGAGAAATTTATGCAGGCCCTCAATGTACTCGGAGGTGCGTCGGTCACCGTACATCCATTGCCGGCTCATCTACGTGCATTATATAATTAAATGTATCAAAAACCATTACAGAACATCATGAATAGAGAAGTGATCAAATTAATACAAGTTCATCATCACATTAAAACCAAAGTACAGTAGTGATCAAATGTTATTACTGAAAAAATAAATACATAAAGTTCATACATAGTTCTCATAGAACAACATACAAGTAAGAAAATTATACAAGTATCTATCTAAATCATACAAGTAAGAATTTTTTGTTCTTTTAAAAAGAAGATAAGAACAAGAGGCTCACCACGGTGGTGCCGGCGACGAGATCGGCACGGGCGATCGACGGCGGTGAGGACGGGGACGGGGACGGCACCCTACACATGTGCAGATGATGTCTACTACGCAACCTTCTTCTTGTAGACTCGTGTTGGGCCTCCAAGCGCAGAGTTTTGTAGGACAGTAGCAAATTTCTCTCAAGTGGATGACCTAAGGTTTATCAATCCGTGGGAGGCATAGGATGAAGATGGTCTCTCTCAAACAACCCTGCAACCAAATAACAAAGAGTCTCTTGTGTCCCCAACACACCCAATACAATGGTAAATTGTATAGGTGCACTAGTTCGGCGAAGAGATGGTGATACAAGTGCAATATGGATGGTAGATATAGGTATTTGTAATCTGAAAATATAAAAACAGCAAGGTAGCAAGTAACAAAAGTGAGCACAAACGGTATTGCAATGCTTGAAAACAAGGCCTAGGGTTCATACTTTCACTAGTGCAAGTTCTCTCAACAATACTAACATAGTTGAATCATATGTAAATCCCTCACGTGCGACAAAGAGTTCACTCCAAAGTCACAAATAGCGGAGAACAAACGAAGAAATTATTGTAGGGTACGAAACCACCTCAAAGTTATCTTTTCCGATCAATCGTATGAGCTATCCCTATAAGTGTCACGAGCAGCCCTAGAGTTAGTACTAAAATAACACCTTAAGATACACATCAACCAAAACCCTAATGTCACCTAGATACTCCAATGTCACCACAAGTACCCATGGGCTTGATTATGCGATATGCATCACACAATTTCAGATTCATCATGTTCAATCCAACACAAAGAACTTCAAAGAGTGCCCCAAAGTTTCTACCGGAGAGTCAAGACAAAAACATGTGCCAACCCCTATGCATAGATTCCCAAGGTCACGGAACCCGCAAGTTGATCATCAAAACATACATCAAGTGGATCAATAGAACATCCCATTGTCACCACGGATATCCCATCGCAAGACATCATCAAGTGTTCTGAAATCCTTAAAGACTCAATCCGATAAGAAAACTTCAAAGGGAAAACTCAATTCATCACAAGAAGATAGAGAGGGGAAAACTCCATATGATTCATCTATATTAATAAAGCTCGCGATACATCAAGATCGTGTCATCTCAAGAACACGAGAGAGAGAGATCAAACACATAGTTAAGGGTACATACCGTCAGCCCCGAGGGTGAACTACTCCCTCCTCGTCATGGAGACCGCCGGGATGATGAAGATGGCATCCGGTGATGGTTTCCCCCTCCGGCAGGGTGCCGGAACGGGCTCCCGATTGGTTTTTCGTGGCTACAGAGGCTTGCGGCGGCGGAACTCCCGATCTAGGTTTCTTTCTGGGGGTTTCCGATTTATAGAAATATTTGGCGTTGGAATCACGTCAGGGGGGTGCTCGAGGGGCCCACAAGCCAGGGGGTGCGCCCTAGGGGGGGGCGCCCCCTAGGCTTGTGGCCTCCTCGGGACTCCTCTCTGGTATCTTTTTGCTCCGGTATTTTTTATATTTTCCAAAAATATTCTCCGTAAATTTTCAGCCCATTCCGAGAACTTTTATTTCTGCACAAAAACAACACCACGGTAGCTTTGCTGAAAATAGCGTCAGTCCGGGTTAGTTCTAATCAAATCATACCAAAATCATATAAAATTATTGTAAACATGGCATGAATACTTCATAAATTATAGATACGTTGGAGACGTATCAGCATCCCCAAGCTTAATTCCTGCTCGTCCTCGAGTAGGTAAATGATAAAAGAAATAATTTATGAAGTGTGAATGCTAGCAAACATTTTCATCATATTCTTTTCTTCTTTGTATAGCATGGACATTTGGACTTGTAAATGATTCAAAGCAATAGTCTAGTTTTAACATAATGACTTCAATACTCAAGCATGTCAACAAGCAACCATGTCTTTCAAAATATCAACACTAAAGAAAGTTATCCCTAGCCCATCATGCTCAATCATTGATCCATTCACGAAACACACTCAAATATTAGCCATGCCCAATGCTCAAGTACGATCATAGTGCCCCCTAGTTGGTGCTTATAAGAGAAGATGGAGACTCAAAGCAAAAATAAAAATTACATAAAGTAAATAGATAGGCCCTTCGCAGAGGGAAGTAGGGATTTGTAGAGGTGCCAGAGCTCAAGGTTTAAATTGAGAGAGAAAAATATTTTGAGTGGCATGCTTTTCCTGTCAACGAAAATGACAAAGTAGCTCACAATACTTTCCATGCTAGATACATTATAGGCGGTTCCCAAATAGAATGGTAAAGTTTTTACTCCCCCTCCACCAATCAATCACACTCCACGGCGAGCCGAATCCACGGGTACCATCCATACAAACAACAATCTTGGGGGAGTTTTGTTTCATTATATTTTGATTTGATTTTGAGCATGGAACTGGGCATCCCGAATACCAGCCACTTTCTCGTGAATGATAGTGAATCAACACATATCGTGAGAATAACACACCTAGCATGGAAAAATATTGGATACTCCCCACCGTTTCATGAGCGGGACGGGCACACAAAAGAGAAAATTTATTTTGAAGATTTAGAGATGGCACATACAAATTTGCTTGGAACGGCATGTAAATACCGCATATAGGTAGGTATGGTGGACTCATAAGTCAAAACTTGGTTTAAGGATTTTGGATGCACAAGTAGTATTTCTACTTAGTACAAATGAAGGCTAGCAAATAGATTGGGAAGCAACCAAACCAAGAAACAAAAATTCACATAAGTGAGAATTGAACATAACTAACACCGAATAATGCACCACAAGTAGGATGTAACTTCATTGCATAACTATTGACTTTCGTGCATGCATAGGGAATCACAAACCTTAACACCAATATTCCTACTAAAGCATAATTACTCACTAACATGACTCACATATTACTATCATCATGTTTCAAAACTATTACAAAGAATCAAGTTTAATTTGTCCAATGATCTTCATGAAAGTTTTTATTATATCCTCCTTAGATATCTATCACTTTGGGACTAGTTTCATATTTTGCTATTGCTTTTTTACAAGCTCAAACAAATTTAAAGGAAGCACATGAGCATAAAGATTTCATCCCTCAAAAAGGTATAAGTGAAGAACGAGAGGAAATGACAAGCTACTCTCAAAAGATATAAGTGAAGATCAATGAGTAGTCAAACAATTAAGTAGCCAGGTGAGGACTCTCTCTCTCAATAAAGGTTTTCAGATCTAAGTACTTTATTAAACAGCAAGCTAAAGAAAAAATATCATTCCAAGAATAGCACGCATCGTGTGAACGAATAAAAATTTAGGCTCAACATAGGCTAACCGATAACTGTTGATGAAGAGAGGTGGGATGCGTAGCATCCCCAAGCTTAGATGCTTGAGACTTCTTGAAATATTTACTTGGGGTGCCTTGGGCATCCCCAAGCTTGAGCTTTTGTATCTCGTTCAATCCTCTCATATCATGGTTTCACCTATTCTCAAAAACTTCATCCACACAAAACTCGAAAAGAACTCGTGAGATAGGTTAGTACACATAATAATAAATCAACTCTTTATGTACTGCCAAGACATGTTGCACAATAATTTCCAAACATCATCTACTGTTTACTATTGTTTCCACAATTTATATCTACCAATATAGGCTATGGAAACTATAGGATAAGTGGATAACAAAACTATGACAGCAATCTGTCCAAACAGAACAGTCTGTAGCAATCTATTAAACCAGTTTTCTTCTGTTACTCAAAAAATTATGAAAATTTAGGACATGATATAAAAGTTATATTACAATACTGTGTAAAAATTTCAGAAACTTTCCACGTTCCAGTAAAATATGAAAATTCAAACACTACAGCAAAAGTTTCTGTTTATACACAGCACTCATCAAAACATGCAATGCAAGCATCCTAAGGCAATTCTTGGAACTTTTTATTGAAAAACAAGATTATAAATAACACCTAACAGAAAACAACAAAATAAAATGATGCTCCAAGCAAAACTCATATTATGTGACGAATAAAAATATAGCTCCAAGTAAGATATACCGATAGTGTTGAAGACAAAAGAGGGGATGCCTTCCGGGGCATCCCCAAGCTTAGGCGCTTGAGTCTTCCTTGGATATTACCTTGGGGGTGCCTTGGGCATCCCCAAGCTTAGGTTCTTGTCACTCCTTATTCTCCTCATATCGGTGTCTCACCCAAAACTTGAAAACTTCAATCACACAAAACTTAACGGAACTTCGTGAGAAGGGTTAGTGTAGTAAAGATAAATCATTCACTTAGGTACTGTCAAGACAAGATTCATAATTGTTCCCACATGATACCTACTGTATTATATCATTCCCATAATTTATATCACTCAATATAAGCTATAGAAACACTAAAACAAGTAAACTATGCATGCAAAACAGAATCTGTCAAAAACAGAACAGTCTGTGAAGATCTGTAGTGTAACCATACTTCCCTGTCTCTAAAAATTCTGAAACATTAGGACAATATAGGCAATTTGTATATCAATCATGTGTAAAAAATTCAGATCAAAAGCACGTTCCAGTGAATTTACAAAATTCCTGGACTGAGAGCAAAAGTTTCTGTTTTTGCACAGAATCAAGTCAACTATCATCCACACTATCCCAAAGGCTTTACTTGGCACCTTATTGAAACAAAAGCTATAAAACATGATTACTACAGTAGCTTAATCATGTGAACACACCAAAACAGAAGGTAAAAGTGTTGGGTTGTCTCCCAACAAGCGCTTTTCTTTAATGCCTTTTAGCTAGGCATGATGATTTCAATGATGCTCACATATAAATAATAATTGAAACATGCAAAAGAGCATCATGAATCTCATGACAAGCACCTTTAAGTCTAACCCACTTCCTATGCATAGGGATTTTGTGATCAAACAATTTATGGAAGCAAGAATCAACTAGCATAGGAAGGCAAAACAAGCATAACTTCAAAACTTTGAACACATAGAGAGGAAACTTGATATTATTGCAATATGTAGAAACATAAGATCCTCTCTCATAATAATTTTCAGTAGCATCATGAAGGAATTTCACAATATAACCAGAACATAAAGCATTCTTTTCATGATCTAGAAGCATAGAAATTTTACTACTCTCCACACAAGAAAATTTCTTCTCATGACTAATAGTGGGAGTAAACTCAACGAAATAACTATCATGAGATACTTGATTGACATAACCACTTTGAATATTAAAATCATGATGACAAGTTTCATGATTACTATCACTCTTTATAGCATACGTGTCATCACAATAATCATCATAGATAGGAGGCATGCCATCATCATAATAGCTTTGCTCATCAAATCTTGGGGGAGTAAAAATATCATATTCATCAAACATAGCATCCCGAAGCTTGTGGCTTTGTATATCATTAGCATCATGAATATTCAGAGAATTTATACTAACAATATTTCTATCATGCTCATCATTCAAGGAATTCTCATCAAGTATTTTGATAAATTCTTCCTCTACCAATTGAGCACAATTTTCCAAACCATCATTTTCATGAAAGACTTTGTAAATACAAGACAATTGAGGCAAACTAAACTCCATTTTCTTTTGTAGTTTTCTTTTATAAAACCAAACTAGTGAAAAACAAGAAACTAAAAGATTTGATTGCAAGATCTAAAGATATACCTTCAAGCACTCACCTCCCCGGCAACGGCGCCAGAAAAGAGCTTGATGTCTACTACGCAACCTTCTTCTTGTAGACTCGTGTTGGGCCTCCAAGCGCAGAGTTTTGTAGGACAGTAGCAAATTTCCCTCAAGTGGATGACCTAAGGTTTATCAATCCGTGGGAGGCGTAGGATGAAGATGGTCTCTCTCAAACAACCCTGCAACGAGTCTCTTGTGTCCCCAACACACCCAATACAATGGTAAATTGTATAGGTGCACTAGTTCGGCGAAGAGATGGTGATACAAGTGCAATATGGATGGTAGATATAGGTATTTGTAATCTGAAAATATAAAAACAGCAAGGTAGCAAGTAACAAAAGTGAGCACAAACGGTATTGCAATGCTTGAAAACAAGGTCTAGGGTTCATACTTTCACTAGTGCAAGTTCTCTCAACAATACTAACATAGTTGAATCATATGTAAATCCCTCACGTGCGACAAAGAGTTCACTCCAAAGTCACAAATAGCGGAGAACAAACGAAGAAATTATTGTAGGGTACGAAACCACCTCAAAGTTATCTTTTCCGATCAATCGTATGAGCTATCCCTATAAGTGTCACGAACAGCCCTAGAGTTCGTACTAAAATAACACCTTAAGATACACATCAACCAAAACCCTAATGTCACCTAGATACTCCAATGTCACCACGAGTACCCATGGGCTTGATTATACGATATGCATCACACAATTTCAGATTCATCATGTTCAATCCAACACAAAGAACTTCAAAGAGTGCCCCAAAGTTTCTACCGGAGAGTCAAGACAAAAACATGTGCCAACCCCTATGCATAGATTCCCAAGGTCACGGAACCCGCAAGTTGATCACCAAAACATACATCAAGTGGATCAATAGAACATCCCATTGTCACCACGGATATCCCATCGCAAGACATACATCAAGTGTTCTCAAATCCTTAAAGACTCAATCCGATAAGAAAACTTCAAAGGGAAACTCAATTCATCACAAGAAGATAGAGAGGGGAAAACTCCATATGATTCATCTATATTAATAAAGCTCGCGATACATCAAGATCGTGTCATCTCAAGAACACGAGAGAGAGAGAGATCAAACACATAGTTACTGGTACATACCCTCAGCCCCGAGGGTGAACTACTCCCTCCTCGTCATGGAGACCGCCGGGATGATGAAGATGCCATCCGGTGATGGTTTCCCCCTCCGGCATGGTGCCGAAACGGGCTCCCGATTGGTTTTTCGTGGCTACAGAGGCTTGCGGCGGCGGAACTCCCGATCTAGGTTTCTTTCTGGGGGTTTCTGTATTTATAGGAATATTTGGCGTTGGAATCACGTCAGGGGGGTGCTCGAGGGACCCACAAGCCAGGGGGTGCGCCCTAGGGGGGGTGCCCCCTAGGCTTGTGGCCTCCTCGGGACTCCTCTCCGGTATCTTTTTGCTCCGGTATTTTTTATATTTTCGAAAAATATTCTCCGTGAATTTTCAGCCCATTCTGAGAACTTTTATTTCTGCACAAAAACAACACCACGGTAGATCTGCTGAAAACAGCGTCAGTCCGGGTTAGTTTTAATCAAATCATACCAAAATCATATAAAATTATTGTAAACATGGCATGAATACTTCATAAATTATAGATACGTTGGAGACGTATCAGCAGACTCTAAGAAGTTAATTTCAGCTCTAATTGTGCGTCTAAATCAAAAGAACTCCCACATACACTCCTCCACTAAAACCCACAAACCACACTCTACTTCTAGAGCATTTGAAATGAGCTAAACTAGCAGTGAGAGATAAAACGATGAAGTCGTTAACCTTTTAGAACACTTGTGTAGTTGGTGCACCGCCAAACCTAAACAAATCGTAGGGAAAATGGAGCTTGGAGGTCGAGCTTGGAGAGGAGAAAACTTAAGTGTGGCTCCGGCATTTCATCGAACACCTCATGTGCATAGGAGGTGAGAACAGAGAGCAACACACCTCCCAAACGCCGGCCGGCAAAAAAATAAAGGAGTGAGCGGGCAGGGGCGAGCATTTATATAGCCATTGTATAAGTCCCGGTTGGTGGCTAGCACCGGGACTAAAGGTGCCTCTTTAGTCCCGGTTCTAGCCACCAACCGGGACTAAAGGGACTGGGCCAGGAGCGAGGCCCTTTAGTCCCGGTTCATGTCTGGAACTGGGACTAAAGGGGTCAGACGAGCCGGGACTGGTTCCTGCCGAGGCCCGGCCGACGCCCTGGCCTCATGAACCGGGACTGATGCACCCATTAGTCCCGGTTCGTAACACGACCGGGACTAATGCAATATTCTGGCCCGTTTCAAAGCCCTGTTTTCTACTAGTGTTTTAACATAACTAATAAATGCAAGGGGTCAAATTGAAAATAGTAAATGCTTATTTTAAAAGCATTAAATAAATATTTGAAGGAAAAACAATTTCAAATCATAATTTTGAATAGTTACTTAAAACTGCTATGTTGGTATCCAAACAATATTTCAAAATTTTGAACAGGTACCAAGACAAATAATGTCATAGCCCTATTTTAACTTTGCTTGTTAGTGCATTCATGCATGCAATTTTTTTTTCAAATGAATTTGAATTGGGGGATTATCAAGCCTCATAAATCATTTTTGCAAAAATAAGCAAGATAATTTTTTTTCAAATAAGTCCAGGAAAATGTGCCTGATATTATGAGAAAATATTGGCAAGGGTCTAAATTCAAACAAATATTTTTGGAATCGCAGAAATATTTATTTTGGGCATTTGAATTAAACCAATAAATATTTGCATCGGATTTATATTTGTTATATATCAAATATAAGTCCAATAATTCTGAAAACATTTATGTGGCACTGATTAAATCCACTTAGACCACATGATAATTTTCAGATTTTACAAAAGTGGTTTAGTAGTTTTCCTAAACCAAAACAAATTACAAAAAAATAGAAAACATGAAATAACAAAAAAGAGGAAAAGCTTATCTGGCCCAGCCCACCAGCACCTCCCCTGTCGTCTTTCTCTTCTCGCCAGTAGGCAGAGGGGAAGGTGTGCACGGCACCCGCGCTAGCCGGCACGCAGCTGCCTACCTGGGTCACCCTTGGCCAGCACGACGCCCCGGATATCATCGCCGTTGCCATATGGATCGGGTAGACCCCCTCCATTCGCTCTGTCCTTGCTCTCCTCTCTCCCCCGCTCCCGGACCCGAGCACGCCCGTCGCCGCCGCTCGCTGCCGCCGCGTCCACCGGCCACGTCCATCCCTGCTGTCGAGCCCACTAGAACCGCTGTCGAACGCAGCCTTCCCACGCCGGAGGAATCGAGCACAGACACACCGCATCGCCGACGTCATCCCCGTCTTCAAGCTTCGGCCGCCGGCAACCTCATCGTCGATTCGCAAGCTACCGAGCGTCCCCGGCATCGCCTTTGCCTCCGCTGGATGCGCGGTGAGCCACTGACCCGTCCCCCTACTCCTGTTGCCACTAGCACCCCCGCAGCTAGCTCTGCCACCGCCGCCAAAGCCCGCATCTTCCGGTCATGTCGCCGCCGCAACATGAGCTCAAGCAAGCCCTAGCCATGCCCCGCACCGTGCTCAGCACACCGCTAGGAGCTCAGAGAGCTCCTCAGCTAGCCTTACGGTGCCCTGTAGCGTCGACCCCGTCCTCACCAAACTCCGGCCGCCATGGATGAGCTCGCCGTCGTTGCTACAAGCCACCCAGCCCCTTCCGTTAGTCGCAATCGACGCGGACGAGCCCCAGGACACCACCCGTTGTCGCTGCCGTCCTTTTGGTCGCCGGAGTGGCGTTTCTGACGCCCTCCGCCGTGCCTGCCATCGTCATCGGCTTAACTCCACCCTGACCGCCGGTTATGACTAACTTAATGACCCCTTGGGTCACTCAGTTGTGGGCCCAGGCCCTGACTAACTACATGATTAGTGTAAGCCTAATGACTAATTAGCACAGAGCCACGGACATAAGGGCCCCACAGGTTAGGTTTGACCCACACTGGCGCCTTTGACCAGCTGACATCATGATGACATTATGCTGATGCATTTAATAATTTTTTGGATTAAAAATAATCCAGGAAATTCTAGAAAATAGTTTAAAGTTCAAAAATTCTTAGAAAATAATCAGTAACTCAGATGGAAATAATTTATATATGAAAAATTATCAGAAAAATCCAATGAACCTGTTTATGACATTTTCATGCATGTTAGAACAACCTATGTCCTCTGTTTAGGACAAATCCTATAAATGACAATTAAATAACCACATATGGAGTTTTAATTTGAACCTTTGGTTCAAACCAACTTCATTTAACCTTGTTGCTAGATGCAATAGCTCAAACAACATCATGTTACCATGTCATGATCATGCATCATAGTGTTGCATTTCCATGAAGTAAATGTTGTTCTTTTCCTGTTTGCCAGTGTTGTTCCCTCTCGGTAGACGTTGTTCCGACGTTGAGATCGATGTCACTGATGAAGACTCAATGCTATCTTCAGAAGTGCCAGGCAAGCAAAACCCCTTGAGCATTTTGATACAATCCCACTCTCTCACTCTTGCTGTCTTTTACTGCATTAGGAAACCAATGATTCAACTGTTATATGTTCTAGGTAGTTGAACCCATTCCTTTGCATGACCTGTCTTTGTCACAGTAAATAGTTGAAACCACTTAGCATGAGTAGCAACTGCTTGAGCCTTGTTGTGCTTACTCATCCATGCTTGCTTACGGTGCCTGTTATGCTTAGAGTCGTGTTGGGTCTGATCCATCTTGGTGATGAATTGGAATGGTGGTGTTCATGTCCTACTATGTGTGAGTTAAGAGTGTGAATCCGATTTGGTAAAGGTAGCGATGAGAGGCCATGTAGGAGTACATGGTGGGGTGTCTCATTGAAACCGCTCTTAGGACCTGAGATCTTGTGTTTGTGTTCCAAGACAAGATACTACCGCACATTGGGTTCCGGTAACTCGACCCCTCTCAGCCTATTAACTTCCCTGTTCTTAGTACATGAGTCGTAGTAGTTCGAAACATTGATAGGTGTGTCCGGGCCCGCGAAGTGGATGAACGGCCTAGTCGGGACCGGCTTGGGGCCCTGCTCACAACGTTTGAGGCCATGTTGGAAACCTCGGCCGGACTTTCATTACGGGTTCCAACTCAGATAGGCGACTACCTTGGGCGTGAGTCATTGTAAGTTAACGTCCGTGGCCGACTCCCTCACTGGGCTTCCGCTTGAAGGTTGCCGAGGCGCATGACGTGCACATGGAGATAATTGGTGGGAGCATGTGTGAATAAGTATACCCATGCAGGGTGAATGATCCATTCGAATAGACGCGTCCTCGGATATGGACTACTTGGAAAACTTATATGGTTCATAACCAATTTAAATGGATACTCTAAAATGCACAAGATACGTGTGAGTGCTATGGATGGCCTTCTCATAGGGAGATGGGAGTGGATCCATAGTGGTGTATTGATTTGGTGAATATGTGGACTCGTGTGTGCTATCCCTACCTCAAAGAAAGTACTCGTAGTCATACTACAGATTAGCCAAGAGTCAAAGCTGGCTTGCTGCAATAAACTCCACAACCCCCCTTTGTTGACAATGATGCATATGTAGATAGTTCTGATGTAAGTCTTGCTGAGTACCCTTGTACTCATGGTTGCTTAATCTATGTTTTGGAGAGGAGACCTTAGTCTCACTAATGGTTTCTACATGAAGTTCGATGTTGACCGGATTAGCTTGGGAATCCCAGACAGAGGTCTGGCTCCTTTGGGAGGGTCGTTGTAGATTTTCAGGCTCCTCCAGCCACTTTTAGTAGATGTCTGTACCCAGACATGTTATGCTTCCGCTTGTTGCTTGTATGACTTGAGTGTTGGGTCATGTGACCCATGTTTGTAATATCACACTATGTTGGCTCTTATGAGTCTTTAATAAATACTTGAGTCATAGAGTTATGTTACGATGCCATGTTGTATCTACGCATATCGTGCATATTGCATGTATCTTTGAAATGCATTGGTATGTGTGGGATTCGACACCTAGTTGTGTGCCTTTAGTATCCCTCTTTACAGGAAAATGCCTCTTTGTGCTTCCACCGAGCCATAGTGTCAGGACTGGTTCTTCGGGATATAAATTTCCCAGCAATTGATCCTCGTGGTCAACAGCCCCAGGATTACTGTTAGCTGGTGGACATATCCTTGATACAAAATATCCAAGCAGTTACAAAATTTGAAGTACAAGACCGCGATGGTCTATGGAGTACAACAAAGGTTTCTAGTGGTTGATGGCGGAAGCGATTCATGGATCTCCAGCGTCTATGGGACTCCATTCCCATAGGAACAACTGACTTGGATAACTCCTATCTCGCGTGGCTGCTATCTTCGATGCCTAGGTTGCGGGGTTGTCGTCATCGTGTTCCTCTCCAAATACATGATCTGGCCAAGACAATAGCCAGGGACAAGCCTGTGAGTACTTTTGAATGTACTCGCAAACATCATGAAAACAGATATAATAAAGTAGGTGAATTGTATGCACGAGAATTTGAATCGTATTCAATATGCCATAAGATTTAAATCATGAATGCAAGTATGCATGTAATTTATCCGCACCGATAATTGATTAAATAATAAGGAGAGGTAAAATAAGAAGGGAACAATCGGGCGGTAGTCCTCCCGAGAATTCCAAGAAAGTGAAATGGTCCGATCGGGTGTCTGAAGCGACACCTCGAAAGGAAGAAGCAGAACATGCCTCAGTCGGGCGTCTGAGCGATGCCACATAAAGGGCTTATATCAGAATTAAATAGATGAGTTCCACAGTCGGGCGCCTTAGGCAATGCCACATAAAGGGCTTATATTGCAAATGATAACATGCATGCCATAGTCGGGCGTCTGGAGTGACACCGCATAAAGGGCTTATATTGAAAAATAATAACATGAGTATACATGAGGTAGAACCATCCGATGTGATACTCAACAATTCTACTAATAGAAACGGTTAGTCCATAACAATATTAATCATAATTATTATTCGTTACACTTCATGATCAATATTCCTATTTAGAAGATTCCTCCAAAGACCGACACCAAGACCGACACTTGACCTATCCCAGACTGTAGTCCTTAACCGCGGACACGGCTATTCGAATAGATGTTATAAACAACAGAGGTTGTACTCTTTACCCACGATTAACGGATTTCTTTAGTCAACCCGAGACGTTGACAAATTCCGATTACGATCTTTGAGTTGAAAACACACCTAACCTACACACACCAGCTTAACTTCCCGATGTCTGGAATCACCCACGACAACCGTTAAGTAAAACTCAAAGTGGGGAGACTACAATCTCGATTAGCATGGGATCACAAAATTTATAACGCGCGCAAACAGGGGCGCTACCCCCTCGGTCCAACTGGAACACCCATGCCCTCGGACCAAGTGGCATGCCTACCAGATGCCTCCGGTATCTTCCACTGTGGCCTCTCTGTACGGTGTGTGTGCCAAGAAAGGGTTTGACGACTTACTAAACCGCACCCTACCTGCGACAGGGACAAGTGGTACAACGAAACAAGTATGGGGTTTACTGGAACAAGACTCAATTTATGGTCCACTCAGGAGGTTTATGTTTTCCCTGCAATGGTTAGTGTTGGGGAACTCAGCAGAAAACAAAAATTTCCGACCTACGCACCAGCCCAGGACCACTATGGAGACTGCATACAAGGTTTGATCTTTTTCGTTACCGACTCGTAGCGCAGCGTAAGTAGAGTCGATGACGATCGGCGGTGCAGATCCCCGCAGCTAGGATTACAACCTCCCAACCGCGAGGATGTATACCCTCATCTGCCCCTCGGACAGCCCTCCGGGAGGCGGTCGGATAGTCCCCCGGATGGTGTCGCGGACAGCCCTTCGGGAGGACCTCCGAAACTCGGACGGTCACACGGACAGCCCTTCGGGAGGCACTCTCGAACTAAGACCGAAACTACGATCTCTCTACAGAGTTGCACACATACGGTGTCATCTATCCGGCAGGGCTTCGCCGTCCAGAACTAGTTCCCACCGGAACCCAGACAGCCTTTCGGCTCTACGAAACTATTTCGCTGGGAGGGAGAGAGAAAGCCAGATCATGCATGGCAATTGTATGTGAGAAAGAGATGAGTTTTGGGCAGCCCCCTCCGCCTCTATTTATAGGAGAAGGAGGGGTGGAGGGGCTGAAATTTCAGCCACATCCATCCATGTCATCTCCAAGATATTTTGGAGCAAAAGCCCAAAAAGGTGGCTTTCCAAAAAGTAACCATAAAGCTGATTTCACTATTCACGGCGACATTTTTCAGCGTCCGTTCGAACCGAAAATATTTATGTGGGCTTAGAACATTTCCAGTACCCACTAAAATAATTTTCGACGCGTTCCGAAACAATTCTGGATTAGTGATTTTCATCTGCGAAAAGGAAACAAAGCGGTTCCGGCAGCTCCGGAACATTTCCGGTTTTTCTTCCGAAAAATTCCCAGAAGTTTCCAGAATGATTCTGGCACCCTCCAAGAATTATCAGGCGTGTGCCGAAACCAATTTAACTTAATGGTGTACTCCGAAACAACTTTTCGGTTTAGTGTTTTTCATCTGTGAAAAGCAACTAAAGCGGTTCCGGCAGTCCGGAACATTTCCGGTTTTTGTCTCTGAAAAATCTCAAAAGTTACCGGAATAATTCTGGTACCCTCCAATAATTTCCAGGCATGTGCTGAAACCAATTTGACTTAATGGTACACTCCGAAACAAGTTTTCGGTTTTACCGAAACTCTTCCGGTGTTCTCTCTCCGGAACTCTTTCGTTGTCTCCGAAACTTTTTTCGGTGAATTTCTCTCAGACTCCGTGTCTAGTATTCAACAGATAGATGACCCTTAAGCGTGTGACCCTATAGGTTCGGTGAAGTATAGACATGACCCGGAATCCCTTCCGATCAATGATCAATATCGGAGCCGTGGACACCCATATTGACCCCTATACCCACACAAATGAATATTCGAGTGAACCTCCATTTGCCGAGTGCTATTCCTGTTGCTTCGCGATATGTTACAAATACCCGAGGTGAGACATGTTGGCATCCCCGTGGATCAACAACTTGTCCACTATGCCGGTTACCTCGTTACCGGTATTGTTCTCTTTTCTCGTTACCGTGTTCCGGCATCCCTGTGATCAAATCACCCTGTGTCTGGCCAGACGATGATGGATACCGTAATACCGAGAGGGCCCAGAGATATCTCTCCATCGTCGGAGGAGCAAATCCCAATCTTGAGCTATCAAGTTACTTGACACACTTTTCCATGAACCCGTAAGCCGCCGTAATAGCCACCCATTTACGGATGACGTTTAACAAACCCCAAAGTTCATGAAGCATGGATGAAGAAACTCGATACTCTCATGGTCTAAGGAATCATGCAAACTGAAAGATCGTGGATGTCGCCTAGAGGGGGGGGGGGTGAATAGGCGCTTTAAAATAATTACGGTTTAGGCTTGAACAAATGCGGAATAAACCTAGCGGTTAATTTGTCAAGCACAAAACCTAAATCGACTAGGCTCACCTATGTGCACCAACAACTTATGCTAAGCAAGATAAACAACTAAGTGATAGCAAGATATATAACAAGAAACAATATGGCTATCACAAAGTAAAGTGCATAAGTAAAGGGCTCGGGTAAGAGATAACCGAGGCACGCGGAGACGACGATGTATCCCGAAGTTCACACCCTTGTGGATGCTAATCTCCGTTAGAGCGGTGTGGAGGCACAATGCTCCCCAACAATGCCACTAGGGCCACCGTATTCTCCTCACGCCCTCGCACAATGCAAGGTGCCGTGATTCCACTAAGGGACCCTTGAGGGCGGTCACCGAACCCGTACAAATGGCAACCCTTGAGGGCGGTCACCGAACCCGTACACTTTGGCAACCCTTGGGGGCGGTCACCGGTACCCGTCAAATTGCTCGGGGCGATCTCCACAACCTAATTGGAGACCCCGACGCTTGCCCGGAGCTTTACACCACAATGATTGAGCTCCGAGGCACCACCAAGCCGTCTAGGGCGCCAAGGCACCCAAGAGGAACAAGCTCAAGGGTGCTCAAACACCCAAGAGTAATAAGCTTCTCAACTACTAACTTCCACGTATCACCGTGGAGAACTCAAACCGATGCAACTAATGCAATGGCAAGGGCACACGGAGTGCCCAAGTCCTCCTCTCCCAAATCCCACCAAAGCAACTAATGCTAGGGAGGAAAATGAGAGGAAGAACGAAGAAGAACACGAAGAACTCCAAGAACTAGATCCAAGGGGTTCCCCTCACTTAGAGGAGAAAGTGATTGGTGAAAATGTGGATCTAGATCTCCTCTCTCTTTTCCCTCAAGAAGGAGCAAGAATCATTGGAGGGATTGAGAGATAGGCAAGCTCAAGAAGGTCAACAATGGGGGGAGAAATGAGCTCAAAGGATAAGAAAACCGTTGGGGAAGAAGACCCCTTTTATAGGGCCACCCCAAATCCAACCGTTACACGTGCTGGACGCGTACAAGCGGTACTACCGCTCTTGCGAGCGGTACTACCGCTTAAGCGGTAGTAATTCAAAAACAGCAGGCGAGAACACGGGACTGGAGCGGTAGTGCCGCACCAAGCGGTACTACCGTCCACCCAAGCGGTACTACCGCTAAAGGGAAAAGTGGTAACAGAAACTCGCACAGAGGAAAAACCCCAAGCGGTAGTGAAAGCGGTAGTAGGGGCGGTAGTACCGCTGGCGCGGTACTACCGTACTACTACCGTGCTACTACCGGTTAAGACAAACCGGCAACAGAAAGTTGCACGCTCGGGGAAAAACAAGCGGTAGTAGCAGCGGTAGTGGAGGGCGGAAGTACCGCACCAAGCGGTACTACCGCCCAGCAGAGCGGTACTACCGCCCTGAGCGGTACTACCGCACTACTGCCGCACTACTACCGTTTAACAGAAAACGGCAACAGAGACGTGCACGCTCGGGGAAACCCCAAGCGGTAGTGCCACGGAAGTACCAGCGGTACTACCGCATAAGCGGTACTACCGTGGGCACCAGCGGTACTACCGCTTGCAAGCTACTGAAAATCCACAGAAAACAGAGGATACAAATAAAACCAGAACTGCCATAACTTCTGCAAATGAGCTCCGAATTGAGCAAACTCAAGCTTGTTGGATAGAAGACAACGAGTACTATCCAAACAGCGACTGGTTATAATAAGAAGTGGCAGGGGAGATATGCCTAACATATAGAGATGATAAACCTCTATGAATGAAGAACCGGCATAAACTCCAACATCGAAAACATCATAGAAGATGCATATATGAACTCCGTTTTCGATGAACTCGAGCTTGTCATGAAGATGACCAAAAGCTCAAAGACTCACAAAGAGAAACACCAAACACGAACCAAGAAAGATGATGCAAGGATGCAATGGTTTGAGCTCTCTACGAAGATACGATAAAGCTACTCACTTGAGAGCCCCCCTTGATAGTACGGCTATCGATCCTAAAACCCGGTCTCCCAACTACCACCATGAGACCGGTAAAATAGAAAACCTATCAGGGGCAAACCTTTGCCTTGCGCATAGTCCACTTGAGCTAGATGATGACGATCTTGACCTCCTCAAGTTGGACCACCTTTCTTGATTGCGCCGGCTCGATGAAGACTAGTTGATTGCTCCCCCATACTCCACTATGGGTGAGCCACTCTTCGGCACATCTTCACAAGTCCATTGTCACCACAATGGACGGCAAGCTTCAAGCATGTGATCTCTTCGTGATGCTCCACTTGAACTTGCACACCGCAATCTTGATGACGATCACCACTTGATGTCATCCTCCATGGGTTGTGTGATATCTTCCTTTTGATGCACGCCCATGGAAACAAACCTAACCCCACAAAGAACTCTCACATAGAACACGGGTTAGTACACAAAGCGTAATGGACAATGCTTACCATACCATGAGATCACTTGATCTCGCATGGTACATCTTCTACGCTTTCTG
This sequence comes from Elymus sibiricus, assembly GCA_039707655.1. Taxonomy (NCBI): domain Eukaryota; kingdom Viridiplantae; phylum Streptophyta; class Magnoliopsida; order Poales; family Poaceae; genus Elymus; species Elymus sibiricus. Next base: position 511,697,791 of record CM077671.1, read on the forward strand.
TGTTGATCAACTTGAATCACTCTTCGTATTTAGTCTTGATCAACATGACCAATCTTTGGATAAATCCTTGAATAGCACCTTGGTCAACACATATTCTTCTTCAAATCACCTTGAGACCAACAAATGGTCTACAAGCAAATCCTATGGACAAACCCTTCAAATATAACTCAAGGCAACCATTTGTCCATAGAGATTGTCATCAATTACCAAAACCAAACATGGGGGCAACACATGTTCTTTCACAAACGTTAACCATCTCTTTGTTATTAACCATTAACTTGTGACGAATGAATCTCATAGCACAACATCAATTCGGGTTGATTCAACACAAATGTTCTGCTAACATTGTGCCCTCAAAGTTGCTAGCATAGACATGCCCATGATCAGGAAAACAGAACCATCATGCAACACTTGAGCTAGTCTTAGAGGCCAGACTAGGAATACATTTTACCGTTTATTATTCCACACGTGCATATGTGTTTTCCTCCGAGCCTCGTGGTTATTGTAGACTTGAGAACCATAGCAGTTATAGCATGGAATATAAACTTAATTAGGAACATGGGGGTAAATAATAACATTTATTATTGCCTCTAGGGCATATCTCCTACAGACTCCCACTTGCACTAGAGTCAATAATCTAGTCAATGCTAATGCACTTTACACCTATGGCATACTGGTGTAAAATATGCTTCGCTTGTGGTATAGCCTGATGTCCAATGGATCTGACAACTTCAGCTCCGTTGTAACTTTGCATATCCTCGCATTTTCACGCTTTCACAAAATTCATATTTTGTGTGGACTTGGCTTTGTATATATGTGAATCACAGGTCAAACCTTGATTCCTCAGACTGAGCTATGGAGCAACTATCTGCAATAGTGTCCCATTGACCAAAGCCATCTTGGAACCATACTAAGTTGATGAATGAACTATATGATTCAACATCTTCTTTGTTGCTTCCAAAATGTCAACATACTTAGCCTTTTGTTATAGAATTCGCCACAGTAACCTGTTTTGAACAATTCCAACTTACCGTGCCACCGTATTGTGTATTACACAAAACCTTAACTTAAATCGAAAATCGCATGGAGCATTGATGAAGACTGTATCGATGTAATTACTTACAACGAGCACTTCATAATCTCTGCTTGCGAGAAAACATGTCATTAGTGCTACTTTAGTACTCAATGATATTTTTCACTGTTGTCCTATGATCAGTACTTTGATCACTTTGGTATCTATACTCGCAACAGTTTGGGAGTATCGGACATATCTGGTTGTTTTACATACCTTGGAATACATGATTAATCCAAACACAAGAGTGTGTGGAATCTCCATCATGTATTTTGCTCATTAGTGTTTTGGGACACCGAGTCTTACAAAACTCTTTCCATGTGACTTCGGCAAGAATCAGTCCTTGGCGGTTTTAGTGCTAAATGGTTTTCACATCTTGTCAATATGTATTTTTGCTTAGCCCCATTAGGCAAATCTATCTCCATAGATCATTATGCCTAATAGCAAGGCTATTTAGCCCAAGCACTTCATCGAAAAACTATTTTCAAATGAAGTCCTAATTCATGTCAAGAAATTTATTTCCAATTAACAATGTGTCAAGCACACAAGGTTTTTAGAAATATTATTATGCTCCCACTTACTTTCTTGAAACCACAAGCATCTTCATTATCCATTGATGAAATCAAACTCTTTTGATCATTTCATCAAAACGAAGATTCCAACTCCATTTTGCTCTCTTCTGTCCATTGCTGGAACTCTGAAGTTTGCATACTCACTATCATCCTTTGGATCGACAAAATACTTTGTACTGTATCACATACAAATCCTAGTTTGTATTGCCATTTCATGGGAATTCTTTCGCCATCCATGTTTCATATCTCATGATTGAAATATGTATTAATTGCTAGTTTAACCCGAACCGACTTTAAGCATCTCTACGGTGAAACAACCTCATCGTAGTCAACTCCTTGAACTTGTTATTGCAACAAGTCGAGCTTTATGGATAAAACATTTTATCCACATCAGTTTATAGTTTCATAAAAATTCGTTAGACTCTAAGTCCTCCGAAAGGTGTATCAAGGTTTTAATCTTGAATCACTTATATGGAAACTATCTCAGATTGTATTGGCATTTAGCCAATTCCGGAGTTAGGTCCCATCAACGCTTCCTTGTGTATCGTAGGTATACTGTTGTCTAACAACAATATCTCGTATGCGCACCTGAGAGGTTTGCACGAGTTTTTCCTACGTGGTTCAGCTGCAAGTTGGACCGAAGTCCATACATCTCATGTAGAGGCTTCCGTATCAGTCGCAGTAGGAAACTCTGGAATTACTTCCAAGGTCTCTTTCCTTTGATCTGATGACGAAGATACTGTTTATCTCGTCGAGTTGTACTGTTCTCCCACTCACCTTTGTGAAAGAACAGTTTTCTTCAAAAACCATACCGTTCTTTGTGGCAAAAACCTTAGCCTCGGTATAGTGGTGGGGGAATACCCAATAACTTGGGATAACCTACAAAGCAGCACTTGTCTGATTTGGAATAGGTTTGTAACGTTTTACACAAGCCCCATATTCCAAATGTTAAGAAAAGATATAACATGGTTGGGCGTACCATACCATGGCGTCATTTCAACAGACCCGATGGAGCTCTTTTCAGTGTAAAAGCCGCAGTCTCTAAAGCATCACTCTAAAAGGGATAATGGCAAATCTATTTATGTCATCTTTGATCTTACCATGTCATGAATGGTTCGATTACATCTTCACGGACTCTCCACTTGCAGTGGTGTTCCGGGAGGTGCAAGTTATGAAACCCCTTTCACAACTCATCAGACATTCGCTAAACTTGTAACTCAAATATTCCTTTCTGCAATCGAATTGTAGAAACATAACTTTCTTGTTACAACAACTTCTACTTCATTTTTGAAAACCTTTCGAATGATTTCAAAAGATCCAGACTTTCGTCTCATCAAGTAAATATCCATATATCTACTTGAGTCATTTCTGAAGAGAGATAAATCCACTACTTGCAACAACATTTATTGAACTACACACATCAAAAATGTATGATCACCAATAAGTTTGTTGCTCGTTCCTTATGGCCTGTGAACGGTATTTCAGTCACTTCACTTTTCGGACGAAAGTTGCAAGTGTTAGATGATTTAAAATCAAACGACTTCAAAATCCATCATAATGGAATTTTCCATGCGGGTTTCTCCAATGTGACCAAATGCAGTGCCACACTTGTGTGGTATTCTTTTTGTCTTGCGACATTTAGCGTCAGTGTTATGGATGTATCATATTTCCATCAATATTCATAACATACATCCCATCTTGGATGGAAGCATGGTCCTTCATGTTATTCATAATACTGAACAACAATTGTTCTTTTATGAACAACCCTTTTGCAACAAACATTGTGCACTGGGTTAGAGTGTATGAAACTCTAAAATGAATTATGAAAGTAAACACAGAGGTAATATATTAATATCATTATTCATAACATACATCTCATTCATAATGAAAGTATGGCCCTTATGTTTATTCATAACACCGAACATCAAAAGTTCTCTTATGAACAACCTTCTTGCAAGATACCTTATGCAAAGGGCTAGAGTGTGTAAAGCTCTAAAATGAATTGTGAAAGAAAATACATAGGTAACACACCGATGGAAGGTATAGTAACTTTTACTATGTTCCCAGCGTGTATCAAGACCTCATTCCTGGCTAGTCTTTCAGGCCATAGTAGTTCTTGCATCGAGTCGTAACAGAATGCAATCGAGCGGGTATCTTTGTGATCAACTCACAATACCCAAGAATTAGTGATTAACATGTTTAACCATAATTCCCAAGAACTATATCTTTGACCAGCCTTCTATACATCAAAAACTTGTATGACATTCATACATGAGCTGGATATTCCAGTCTTCTTTCTTTCTGCCTTTATACTTCTAACAGTTTAACTTTTAGTATTTCTCCTACTCTCAGAAGAAGCACCCAACTTAAGAGTGGTGTTTAGCCCCGGACTTCCTAGGCGTGAAAGTTTCACTAACACCCTTCGGACACTTCCTTTCTCTTTAAGTTGTTGTTTTATTCACCTTCATTTACATGACATGCGTTCTTCTGGATCCCTCTCTTATCAGTCTAATGCATAGTAAACACCTTTACTAATAGTTTGCAAACAAAAATTGCTTTGGATATTTCATATCTTTCAGCTTTTGTTTGTATCTGAAAATTAATTTCAGTTCCATGAATATCACATAACTATCCCAAAACTTTCAAAGTTTGGGTCTCATGGAAGCAAACGTATTGCACTTGACTGAAATGGAATTCTAGCTTTTGGATCGAAGGACGAGAGTTACATGATCCATAGCATTAGCGGGAGAATACCAAAAGCATGAGATAGGACAAAGTCCTTCTCGGCACTCTTGAGGACAATCCTCACATTACATTATCAATCGTAAAGTTTTAACCAGATAAATAACAGCTTATTCAATTTTAATAGGGAAGGTGGAAACGCGAGCCATTATTCTACAACTATTATGCAAATCACACTTAGACAGTGTTCAAAATTAATTGCACTAAGAATTAAAAGAATTAATTCTAAAGTGCGCTCCCACTCAAATCAATATCTCTCATAATTGATTGTGAGTGATTCAAGACCCACATTTCCATTCAACGCCATTGTTCGAGATGAACACTGATGGCGCGAACTTCAATTGGTAGGCAAACTTGCCAATCACATCTTCATGTGACTCTTGTTCATCTTTCGATGCGTGTGTTCCGAGCTCAGGACGATCCTGCCATGAACGTCAAGATAACCAAGTGATCTTGCTGCGAGGTCTGACCTCACCCGCCTTACACCCGTACAATCGTTCGTACCCATGTAGATCATGGCGCACCTCGAAAGGAAGGATGCTGTGACGGTGCTACACTTGGGAGAACACTAACTACTTGATATTTTTGTGAGAGATCACCCTAATAAAAGCGACTACCGCGCAATCAAGAAGGGTGCATCAAGAGGGATAAACATCTCAGGTAATTCATAATAGCATGATATGGTATTGCCCTTTCTGACGGAGAAGTCATTAATTTCTTCATCTTCGGCATTCGCGTCGGTGTTCACCTTCGCGAAGTTTGCCACCACCTTGTCGATGCACCAGATAATATTGCTATCTCTATAGCTAATAAGATAAGTGCATTACATAAGGTTGACACGCAGGTCATTAAAGTGACAATCATATGGCTCCAGCCATCATGTCGAATCATGACACGCAGGTCATGTTAATTTACATCATATAGTCATCTCATACATAATCAAATTATTATGAGCACTGCTATACCACATCATATGCACATGCAAACCCTCCTGCAAAACCAAGTTAGACGCCTCTAATCGGTTTATGCAAGAATTTGTTTTTCGTGGCTTCTAAGGTTTCGAAACAAACCGAAGCTACCAACGTCCATCATCAAGTATGATAATTCAAGTTGCTAGATTAATTTTGCGGGGTGTATGAAACATGAGATAATAAAATCTCGAGCCCCATACCGAACTTCGTCATACGCATGGCCCCCGTGCAGATCATATCTGCATTGCCCTTTCGTCTGCGAAATTTCATCTTTCTTTTTAACTATAGTGGAATTCAATGAACTGTTAGCACTTCGTTGATCAATCAGGATCGCGGATTGCCAGAACATTGAAACTCCACCATGCTGATATCAAGATCAAAAATATGCAAATCCCAGGGAAGCAACAAGAACATCGGGTAACTGATTTCATCTGCTACCCGCACAAATAATTTTCAGTAATAGAACTCATCTACTACCTAATTATATTGTGCAACACCCATACATCTCTATGTATTCTAGATCGCAACCTGCATCTACGCATAGCACGGCTCATGATGCCACTGTTGGGGAACGCAGCAGAAAACAAAAATTTCCGACCTACGCACCAGCCCAGGACCATTATGGAGACTGCATACAAGGTTTGATCTTTTTCGTTACCGACTCGTAGCGCAGCGGAAGTAGAGTCGATGACGATCGGCGGTGCAGATCCCCGCAGCTAGGATTTACAACCTCCCAACCGCGAGGATGTATACCCTCATCTGCCCCTCGGACAACCCTCCGGGAGGCGGTCGGACAGTCCCCCGGACGGTGTCACGGACAGCCCTTTGGGAGGACCTCCGAAACTCGGACGGTCACACGGACAGCCCTTCGGGAGGCACTCTTGAACTAAGACCGAAACTACGATCTCTCTACAGAGTTGCACACATACGGTATCATCTATCCGGCAGGGCTTTGCTGTCCAGAACTAGTTCCCATCGGAACCCAGATAGCCTTTCGGCTCTACGAAACTATTTCGCTGGGAGGGAGAGAGAAAGCCAGATCATGCATGGCACTTGTATGTGAGAAAGAGATGAGTTTTGGGCAGCCCCCTCCACCTCTATTTATAGGAGAAGGAGGGGTGGAGGGGCTGAAATTTCAGCCACATCCATCCATGTCATCTCCAAGATATTTTGGAGCAAAAGCCCAAAAAGGTGGCTTTCCAAAAAGTAACCATAAAGCTGATTTCACTATTCACGATGACATTTTTCAGCGTCCGTTCGAACCAAAAATATTTATGTGGGCTTAGAACATTTCCAGTACCCACTAAAATAATTTTCGACATGTTCCAAAACAATTCCGGATTAGTGATTTTCATCTGCGAAAAGCAAACAAAGCGGTTCCGGCAGCTCCGGCACATTTCCGGTTTTTCTTCCGGAAAATTCCTAGAAGTTTCCAGAATGATTCTGGCACCCTCCAAGAATTATCAGGCATGTGCCAAAACCAATTTGACTTAATGGTGTACTCCGAAATAACTTTTCGGTTTAGTGATTTTCATCTGTGAAAAGCAACTAAAGCAGTTCCGGCAGTCCGGAACATTTCCGGTTTTTGTCTCTGAAAAATCTCAGAAATTACCGGAAAAATTCTGGTACCCTCCAATAATTTCCAGGCATGTGCCGAAACCAATTTCACTTAATGGTACACTTCGAAACAACTTTTCGGTTTTACCGAAACTCTTTCGGTGTTCTCTCTCCGGAACTCTTCCGTTGTCTCCGAAACTTTTTTCGGTGAATTTCTCTCAGATTCCCTGTCTAGTATTCAACAGATAGATGAGCCTTAAGCGTGTGACCCTATAGGTTTGGTGAAGTATAGACATGACCCGGAATCCCTTCCGATCAATGATCAACATCGGAGCCGTGGACACCCATATTGACCCCTATACCCACACGAATGAATATTCGAGTGAACCTCCAGTTGCCGAGTGCTATTCCTGTTGCTTCGCGATATGTTACAAATACCCGAGGTGAGACATGTTGGCATCCCCGTGGATCAACAACTTGTCCACTATGCCAGTTACCTCGTTACCGGTATTGTTCTCTTTTCTTGTTACCGTGTTCCGGCATCCCTGTGATCAAATCACCCTGTGTCTGGCCAGACGATGATGGATACCGTAATACCGAGATGGCCCAGAGATATCTCTTGTCGGAGGAGCAAATCCCAATCTTGAGCTATCAAGTTACTTGACACACTTTTCCATGAACCTGTAAGCCGCCGTAATAGCCACCCATTTACGGATGACGTTTAACAAACCCCAAAGTTCATGAAGCAAGCATGAAGAAACTCGATACTCTCATGGTCTAAGGAATCATGCAAACGTTAACCATCTCTATGTTATTAACCATTAACTTGTGACGAATGAATCTCATAGCATAACATCAATTCGGGTCGATTCAACACAAATGTTCTGCTAACATTGTGCCCTCAAAGTTGCTGGCATAGACATGCCCATGATCAGGAAAATAGAACCATCATGCAACACTTGAGCTAGTCTTAGAGGCCAGACTAGGAATACATTTTACCGTTTATTATTCCACACGTGCATATGAGTTTTCCTCCGAGCCTCGTGGTTATTGTAGACTCGAGAACCATAGCAGTTATAGCATGGAATATAAACTTAATTAGGAACATGGGGATAAATAATAACATTTATTATTGCCTCTAGGGCATATCTCCTACAGTTAGGACCACATATTTTTCTGAATGGTATTTAGCAAGTCACTCCCCATCATGTCCCAACATGCCTTCATTGATCATCCTCGTCACTACGAGATATCAGTCCCACATTCACGTCTACTCGAGACGAAGACCTTCCTTCGGAATATGTCTGAACCAGAATAGGCATGTTTGTCATGAGGTAGTAATATATTCTCACATGCATCTTATGTTTAATAGAAAATAATTCCTTCCAAAGCATTCATGCAAGAATATTTTCCATATGCAACACTTTTATTTCAATTAACATAACCATGAATTCATTTACCATAGCAAACAAACACTCAACTTATATCATATCAGTGTTCAAGATGCTTGCCTTGAGTATGCAAAAAGGTAGAGTTCACTTCAAAACTTTGAAAGTTCGATCTTCCCTCCAATTCCTATTTTTGAAAATATTCAAATCAACACCCAATTCTAAAATAGTACTGAAAAATTGTTTGGAATTTTTTTAAATAAATCTTAAAATAAACTAGATGAAATTTGAGAATTGAGTTTTAGTTTAAAAGATAAGGCCCGTCAAAGTTGGGTCAAACTTCTGTTTTTAAATAAATCAGAGAAAAGAAAATGGTTCGAGAGAAATACGCTTACTGGAACCGAAAACATACTTATGGAAGTACATTTCCTCTGAGGGGACACGCCTATGAGTGGGTTCCGCCACTGGTGGCTGGATTGGCTGACCGACAGGAGGGACCCACTTGTCGGGTTTGTCTTCTTCCTCACGCGCGCCTGGACAGAGAGCGGAGAAGAGCTCCGGCGATGATTGTCGGCGCTAGGGTGCGTCGTTCTCGGCGCTCGACATACCGGCGTGCTCAGGGGGATGGACCGCAACTCATGGAGTTGGAGGGGGGCACCGGGAAGCTCAGAATTGAGCAGGGCTTCGGGTGAGGCGGGAGTCATTCACGGGCCAAGGAGGGGCGTCGCCCACGGTTGCCAAGATGCGTCCATTTGGAAAGAGAACGGGGAAGGATGAGCTTGGTTGGCTTTGAATTTAACGGAGGGGTTTGGCGGCCGAACTTGACCGGAGGTGAGGAAGATGGCGACTTCCGGTCGATTGGCAACTCAAGGAGGCTCCCGAGGGATGGGAGTGGAGTTCTAATGAGCTGCACGAGCTCGGGGTCCCTTTTATAGCACCGGGAGGTCGGTTCCCGTGGTTTCCAGAGACGGCCTCGGCAGCTCGCCGCGACTGTGGACGGAGGGGCGACGTGGCGATGGCCGGTGGGGGTCGGGGCTAGCGGACGGGGCTCGATGTTGTTCCAGGGGGCAGCTGGCGCTCGGGGAGCGGCTGGACGGCGCCGACCAAGGCAGAGGCAGACGCGGCCAGCGGCTAGCCGCCAAGGTGGCTATGGCGGTGGCTCTGAATGGCGCAGAGCGGTTGTCGACGATGCTAGCGAGCTGGAGAGGACGGGGGCGCGGCTCTACGAGTGGGGAAGAGCCAGGGGACGCGGGGTAGGTCGGGCGTGGCGGCTCGGGTGTCACGGCTGCAGTTAGTGCGTTCTGCTCGTGCTCTGGACGCGCACCCGAGGTGCTCGACGAATTGCCAGGGCAAGCTAGAGGGCTTGGATTACGATGAAAGTTAACAGGTTTACTAGCGTGGTTGTTATAGGTCTAGTGGACATGCTGGTTTGGCAAAGAAAGCAAGTCCACAATGCAATCTCATAATCATGCAAATTCTCGTCAGGCACTCCAGGTGTTTGACAAAATGCCAGGTCCATCTAGAAAACTTTGCTGTCCACCAAAATTTCCAGAACAAGGTCTATTTGGGTGGCAAAGCTGATGGCAAGGTTACTTTGAGAAAAACAGAAACTTGTTAGTGCAAGTTTTACAAAACTTTGTTTCTGGACAGAAACTCCAGGGTTAATTGCAGGGGCTTAAACTATTCCAATGGAGTTAGACTCTTGGACTTAAGAGTTAGGTAGGGTGGACTACAAGTAGGAAAAATCTCATGGCCATTAGAGTAAAATAAAGCAGGGTGGTAGTTCAAAACACCAAACTGGACCAGAATGGAAAAGATGATGGTTTGCTCAAATTTTTTAAAAGATGAAGTTGGATTTTTGCATAAACGTAATATAGGGACATTACATGACATCTACAAATTTTGGTGGAAATTTTAAATGAATTCTTAAAATCATTATAGTGCAATGGAGGCCCTAAAAAGAATGAAAATGCCTTTTAAAAGAAATAAAACTTGGCAAGTTTTATTATAAAAATGTTTCTCACTGAATTTTAAAATGAAGTGAATGCTATAAGAAGACACTCTAGTCCCACAGTATTTTTCAAAAGTTTCTATCTGGAGGGAAGGATTTTAGAATTTAGGGGAAAAGGAATGGTTCTGAAATCAAGAGAGAATCCAGAAAATAAAAATTAATGTTCCTGGCAAAATTTTAATTAATAAAAACATGGTAATTTTTTTGGGGTGTTACAAACTCTACCCCCCTTAAGAAAAATCTCGTCCTCGAGATCTGCTAAGGTGGTTGCAAAATTTTTACCCCTACCACAGTGCGATATTAACACAAAAAATAAATACTCTATATACGCGATCTAACGTGGTTACAGTGAAAATGCTTATAATTGGTGCAACTGTGGAGTGGTACTGGTGCTACGAATAAAATCTATGGTTGAGAAATTGGGACGTTGCTACTTAGGGCCATGACAATTTTTCGGAAAAGGAAAGATTTCGATTTCCAAATTTTGCTTGCCGTACCCGAGTGTACAGCGCTCTCTTTGGCTGACAAGTGGACCCAGGGCCCACTGTCAGTCCCTTCTTCTACCTTCGGCTCTCCACTTTCTTCTCTCTTTCGCGCGTAGGGCATCTAGGGCCGTACCGCGGTAGTGTGCAGCATGCTAGCTGTCGGCGCAACGTGCACTCACCTCGCGGGCCAGTGCCCTGTCGGCACTGCTCGCGGATTCTCCTCCAAACACCGGCGATTGAGCGACGAGCGGCGTTGGTGGACTTCGCTCACCGTACACCGAACTCGACCTATAAAACGACCGTGGTGTTACTCTCTTCTTTCTCACACCCCGCCTCACTTCTTCTTCCTCCTCCTTCTTTCTGTCTGCAGGAGCTCGAGACGAGGGTCCAATGGAGGACGTGCTTCCGTGGTGGCTTATGATTCTCCTGTCCGGAGCGGTGGCGGCGTTGCTTGGGTTCTCACTGCTCTTATGCGTGATGATCCAAGATGACCACCGCGATGCTGCTGCTCGAGTGGTGGCTCTCCGCGGCGGCGGTGGCCACGATGACTAGGCATCGGCACTGTGCTGGAGTGGTTGCTAGGGTGTTGGCAGCAAACTCGCAAAAATAAAATACCCACAAATTCTTTCTTCGAAAAATGGTGGTGTACTAGCGCGGCGATCAATTAGGTGTTAAATGAGTGCGTGATTCTACACTTAGTGCACATGGCAGAGTGGGTGTGGTTGCAAGCCGGATGACATGAGGGCATACAATTTAAGTTTATGTTGGAAAAAAATTAGTCGGAGTGGTGTTTTAAGAAAATCTCACCCTGAGATTTGCTACAATGAAAAACAATCGATCTATAAATTACAGCAACAAACAACTGCAACCAACATAATATACTCATATAGTAAATTATAAAACACAGCACAGATATCACATCATGCACTTAGATGCTAAACTAACGAATACTACCATGGCGCCTATGGTACCGGTAAAAATTTATAGGTCTTGAGGAATATTCCCGGTAGTGGGATATATCCTTCGTCCTCCGGGGAGAGCGGATGGAGGACTCGCAGAATGTGTCCTTCTTGGTATGGCCTCAGAGGTCTGCCAATTGCGATATGAGGATTCCTAACATCAAGGGTCTGGAGAAAATCCATCACTTGCTGGGTCAAACACTCTTGAGCGATGACATACTGCACAAGCTTGATTAGCACTGGATCTCTCTCTGCTCGGGTGTAGGGGAAGGATGCTGCTTCTCCGGCTGCTGCATGGCTCCTGAAGTAATAATACCCCCGTTCACTGGCATAAGGTACTACGAATCGAAGACGGGTAATTGCTTCGTAGGCAGCAACCTCTATGGCCATTTCCGGGGTGGGCATAGATTTGCCGATGAAGGAGACTTCCGTAGGGTCTTGGTTTGGGTCTACTGGTGGGATGTGCATAACTGCCCAATATTTTGAGGCGGTGGAAGTGATCCTCGATTTGAACAGCTCGTAGTGGGGTGGGTGGGGAGAACCCATGGTACTGCGGGTAAAATCCCACAATATCTTAACAAAACTCTCCGGGGTTGCATCCGTGGTTCTCAGATGAATCCCAGAGCGCGGCATGGGGAAAAATGGCTGTGAAGGCAGTGCACAAGGTGAAGGATGTTTGGGATGGTCACTGAGTGACTCCTTATATAGGGCTGGGCTAGGGCATACATTTTAGGGTGGGTCAATCTTGGTTGCCGGTTCTGCTCTAACGTGGTCGGTTCAAAGCCACAGACATAATTCACAAATTGTGACATATTACTGTGGTTGTCGGCTGGGTTGTTTCTAGTAGCTATGCCCAGAATTTAATATGCATACAAACTCCAAACGATTTATGCATGATCACATGAAGTCAATTAAAATAATGGCATACAAGCAGGCTGTAATTTATTTGTGGCATAAAATCTCACAATATTACAGGGCGTAGGAATACTAAGGTTGGTTACTGCTTGGCTGGGTCAGTCAACTTCGTTGACGTCCAGTCGAGCGGGTCTCCCGGATGTTGAGGCCTCTAGAACTACGGCGCCGTGGTCGACTGGGGTAGAATGCAGAGCTACATGGTTGGGGTAGCGATGATGTCCATCGCGGGGTGCAGTGGCTACTGTCCCGTTGGAGAAAATCCCCAAGATGTGACGGAGCTCTTACGGGGAGACGGGCGCATGATTTGGGTCGGCAGCAGGGATAGACCTTGAAGGCTCAATCGGTCTCCCGAACAGTACTACTGGGTTGGTGGCGTCAGGCACCACTTCTCTTCTCCTTGGGGTCAGGTGAGCTAGCTCTCTGCGAGCTGCAATAAGGCCAAGGGTGACCTGCTCGAACAGTGCCTCTTGCGCTCTTATGTAGCGCACAAGATGCAACAACGCCGGATCCGTCTCATGGTCTCCATTGGCGATCTATGGCGGCCTACCATAACCTTGACGGCTAGGGTAGTAGTAAAACGAGCGGCAGTTAACCCTCAGCGACAGGTGCCGGAGTTGAACTATAGATTCTTGGGCTGCTAGCTGGATGGCTTGTGGCTCGCAGGAAGTTGACCTTCCGGTGAACCGGTAGTGGCGTTCTGGCGAGATACCCTTGCCGTAGATGTGCACCGTGGCCCAAAAGTGATGGATGGCATCACTCGTGTGCTCCTGGTATACAACATATTCTGGGGGCTCTTCTATCGCAAAGGTTCGACGGGTGAGGTTGGCTAGAACAGTCACAAAACCTCCAAGCTCAGATGTGGTGGTCTCGCTGTGAACAACGAGGCCTGACATCTTGGTGGTTTGGTTTTGGGAGGTGATTGCGGTGTACTGGGTTGGGGGCAATCGTTTCCTTTCTAGAAAGAAAACGGAGTCTTCTATTGCACGCTTGCGAATGGGACAACTTAGGTGTCGGTCCCGGGCGTGTGACCACTGGGCTAGTCTGATAGGTTGGGCACCGACTGCCGAAAGGTGTCGGGGTCACTGTGTAGGTTATCAGATAGGGTGGGCTTGGCCATGTATAGTATAGGGCTTGGTTGGGTGGTAACCTAGGGTTTAATGACCCGACTAAGATAGGATTAGCCAATGGTTAGCCTGGCTCCGATACCAAAGTTGTCAGGACTGGTTTTCCGGGATATAAATTTCCCAGCATTTGATCCTCGTGCTCACCAGCCCGCGGATTACTGTTAGTTGGTGGACACATCCTTGATACAAAATATCCAAGCAATTACAAAATTTGAAGTACAAGACCGCGATGGTGTATGGAGTACAACAAAGGTTTCTAGTGGTTAATGGCGGAAGCGATTCGTGGATCTCCAGCATCTATGGGACTCCATTCCCATAGGAATAGCTGACCTGGATAACTCCTATATCGCGTGGCTGCTATCTTCGATGCCTAGGTTGCGGGGTTGTCGTCATCGTGCTCCTCTCCAAATACGCGATCTGGCCAAGATAATAACCAGGGACAAGCCAGTGAGTACTTTTGAATGTACTCGCAAACATCATGAAAACGGATATAATAAAGCAGGTGAATTGTATGCACGAGAATTTGAATGGTATTCAATATACCATAAGATTTAAATCATGAATGCAAGTATGCATATAATTTATCCGCATCGAGAATTGATTAAATAATAAGGCAAGGTAAAATAAAAAGGGAGCAATCGGTCGGTAGTCCTACCGAGAATTCCAAGAAAGTGGAATGGTCTGATCGGGTGTCTGAAGCGACACCTCGAAAGGAAGAAGCAGAACATGCCTCAGTCGGGCGTCTGAGCGACGCCGCATAAAGGGCTTATATTAGAATTAAATAGATGAGTGCCACAGTCGGGCGTCTGAGGCAACGCCACATAAAGGGCTTATATTGCAAATGATAACATGCATGCCACAGTAGGGCGTTTGGAGCGACACCGCATAAAGGGCTTATATTGAAAAATAATAACATGAATATCCAGGAGGTAGAACCATCCCAGGTGAGACTCAACAATTCAACTAATAGAAACGGTTAGTCCATAACAATATTAATCATCAATATCATTCGTCACACTTCATGATCAATATTCTGATTTAGAAGATTCTCCCGAAGACCGACACTAAGACCGATACTTGACCGATCCCAGACTGTAGTCCTTAACCGCGGACACGGCTATTCGAATAGATGTTATACTTTGCACAGGTTGTACTCTTTACCCACGAGTAACGGATTTTTTTAGTCAACCCGAGACGTTGACTAATCACGATTACGGTCTTTGAGTTGAAAACACACTTGACCCACACACACCAGCTTAACTTCCCGGTGTCTAGAATCACCCACGACAACCGTTAAGTAAAACTCTAAGTGGGGAGACTACAATCTCGAATCACCCACGACAACCGTTAAGTAAAACTCTAAGTGGGGAGACTACAATCTCGATTAGCATGGGATCACAAAATTTATAACGCGCGCAAACAGGGGCGCTACCCCCCGGTCCAACCAGAAGTCTGGAACACCCATGCCCCCGGACCAAGTGGCATGCCTACCAGATGCCTCCGGTATCTTCCACTGTGGCCTCTCTGTATGGTGTGTGCCAAGAAAGGGGTTGATGACTTACTGAACCGCACCCTACCCGCGATTGGGACAAGTGGTAGTACGAAACAAGTATGGGGTTTACTGGAACTAGACTCGATCTATGGTCGATTCAGGAGGTTTATGTTTTCCCTGCAACGGTTAGCACCATCATGTCCCAACATGCCTTCACTGATCATCCTCGTCACTACGAGATATCAATCCCACAGTCACGTCTACCCGAGACGAAGAACTTCCTTCGGAATATATCCGAACCAGAATAGGCATGTGTGGCATGAGGTAGTAATATATTCTCACAAGCATCTTATGTTCAACAGAAAATAATTCCTTCCAAAGCATTCATGCAAGAATATTTTCCATATGCAACACTTTTATTTCAATTAACATAACCATGAATTCATTTACCATAGCAAACAAACACTCAACTTATATCATATCGGTGTTCAAGATGCTTGCCTTGAGTATGCAGAAAGGTAGAGTTCACTTCAAAACTTTGAAAGTTTGATCTTCCCTCCAATTCCCATTTTTGAAAATATTCAAATCAACACCCAATTCTAAAACAGTACTAAAAAGTTATTTGGAATTTTTTTGAAATAAATCTTCAAATAAACTAGATAAAATTTGAGAATTGTGGGAAAAAGAATCAACTCATCTAGAGTTTTAGTTTAATAGATAAGGCCAGTCAAAGTAGGGTCAAACTTATGTTTTTAAATAAATCAGAGAAAAGAAAACGCTTCGAGAGAAATACACTTACTGGAACTGAAAACGTACTTATCGAAGTACGTTTCCTTTGAGGGGACACGCCTAAGAGTGGGTTGTGCCACCGGCGGTTGGATTGGCTCACCGACAGGTGGGACCCACCTCTCGGGTTTATCTCCTTCCTCACGCGCGCCTGGACAGAGAGAACAGAAGAGCTCCGGCGATGATTGCCGGTGCTAGGGTGCGTCGTTCTTGGCGCTCGGCATACCGGCGTGCACTGGGGGATGGACCGCAACTCATGGAGTTGGAGGGGGTCACCGGGAAGCTCGGAATTGAGCAGGGCTCCGCGTGAGGCGGGAGTCGGTCACGGGCCAAAGAGGGGCTTCGCCAACGGTTGCTCTCGAGCGAAGTAGAGAGGGGGAACGGACTCGGGGTGCCAAGATGGGTCCAGTTGGAAAGAGAACGGGGAAGGATGAGCTTGGTTGGCTTTGAATTTAACGGAGTGGTTTGGCGGCCGAACTTGACCAGAGGTGAGGAAGATGACGGCTTCCGGTTGATTGGCAACTCAAGGAGGCTCGCGAGGGATGGCAATGGAGTTCTAATGATCTGCACGAGCTCGGTGTCCCTTTTATAGCGCCGGGAGGTCGGTTCCCGCAGTTTCCAGAGACGACCACGGTGGCTCGCCGCGACTGTGGATGGAGGGGCGACGTGGCGATGGCCGGTGGGGTTCGGGGCTAGCGGACAGGGATCGGTGCTATTCCAGGGGGCAGCAGGCACTTGGGGAGCGGTTGGATGGCGCGGACCAAGGCAGAGGCATACGCGGCCGGCGGCTAGCCGCCAAGGTGGCTATGGCGGTGGCTCTGAACGGCGCAGGGCGGTTGTCGACGACACTAGCGAGCTGGAGAGGACGGGGGTGCGGCTCTGCGAGTGGGGAAGAGCCAGGGGATGCGGGGTAGGTGGGCCGTGGCGGCTCGGGTGTCACGGCTGCAATTAGCGCGTTCTGCTCACACTCTGGACACGCAGCTGAGGTGCTCGACGAATTGCCAGGGCAAGCTAGAGGGCTTGGATTACGATGAAAGTTAACAGGTTTACTAGCGTGGTTGCTATAGGTCTAGTGGATATGCTGGTTTGGCAAAGAAAGCAAGTCCACCATGCAATCTCATAATCATGCCAATTCTGGCCAGGCACTCCAGGTGTTTGAAAAAATGCCAGGTCCATCTAGAAAACTTTGCTGGCCACCAAAATTTCCAAAACAAGGTCTCTTTGGGTGGCAAAGGTGATGGCAAGGTTAGTTTGAGAAAAACAGAAACTTGTTAGTGCAAGTTTTACCAAACTTTGTTTCTGGACAAACACTCCAGGGTTAATTGCAGGGGCTTAAGCTATTCCAATGGAGTTAGACTCTTGGACTTAAGAGTTTGGTAGGGTGGACTACAAGTAGGAAAAATCTCATGACCATTAGAGTAAAATAAAATAGGGTGGTAGTTCAAAACACCAAACTGGACCAGAATGGAAAAGAGGATGGTTTGCTCAAATTTTTCAAAAGACTAAGTTGGATTTTTGCATAAAAGTAATATAGGGACATTACATGACATCTACAATTTTTTGTGGAAATTTGAAATGAATTCTTAAAATGATTATAGGCAATGGAGGCCCTTAAAATAATGAAAATGCCTTTTAAAAGAAATAAAACTTGGCAAGTTTTATTATAAAAATGTTTCTCACTGAATTTTAAAATGAATTGAAATGATATAAGAAGACACTCTAGTCCCACAATATTTTTCAAAAGTTTCTATGTGGAGGGAAAGATTTTAGAATTTAGGGGAAAAGGAATGGTTCTGAAATCAAGAGAGAATCTAGAAAATAAAAATTAATGTTCCTGGCAAATTTTAATTGATAAAAACATGGTAAATTTTTTGGGGTGTTACAAACTCTACCCCCCTTAAGAAAAATCTCGTCCTCGAGATTTGCTAAGGTGGTTGCAAATTTTTTACCCCTGCCACACTGCGATATTAACACGAAAAATAAATACTCTATATACGCAATCTAACGTGGTTACAGTGAAAATGCTTATAATTTGTGCAACTGTGGGGTGGTACTGGTGCTACGAATAAAATCTATGGTTGGGAAATTGAGACGTTGCTACTTAGGGCCATGACAATTTTTCAGAAAAGGAAAGGTTTCAATTTCCAAATTGTGCTTGCCGTACCCGAGTGTATAGTGCTCTCTCTGGCTGACAAGTGAACCCAGGGCCCACTGTGAGTCTCTTCTTCTACCTCCGGCTCTTCTCTTTCTTCTCTCTTTCGCGTGCTTTCCGGCGCCTAGCGCGTAGGGCATCTAGGGTCGTACTGCGGTAGTGCGCGGCGTGCTAGCTGCCGGCGCAGCGTGCACTCACCTCGCGGGCCAGTGCCCTGTCGGCACTGCTCACGGATTCGCCTCCGAACACCGGAGATCGAGCGACGAGCGGCGTTGGTGGACTTCGCTCACCGTACACCGAACTCGAGCTATAAAACGACCGCGGTGTTACTCTCTTCTTCCTCACACCTCACCTCACTTCTTCTTCCTACTTCTTCTTTCTAGCTGCAGGAGCTCGAGACGAGGCTCCATTGGAGGACGTGCTTCCGGGGTGGCTTATGATTCTCCTGTCCGGAGCGGTGGCGGCATTGCTTGGGTTCTCACTGCTCTTATGCGTGATGATCCAATATGACCGCCGCGATGCTGCTGCTCGAGTGGTGGCTCTCCGCGGCGGCGGTGGCCACGATGACTAGGCATCAGCACTGCGCAGGAGTGGTTGCTAGGGTGTTGGCAGCAAACTCGCAAAAATAAAATACCCACAAATTATTTCTCCGAAAAACTGTGGTGTACTAGCGAGGCGATCAGTTAGGTGTTAAATGTGTGCGTGGTTCTGCACTTAGTGCACGTGGCAGAGTGGGTGTGGTTGCAAGCCGGAGGATGTGAGAGCATACAATTTAAGTTTATATTGGAAAAAATTAGTCGTAGTGGCCTTTTAAGAAAATCTCACCCTGAGATTTTCTACAATGAAAAACAACCGATCTATAAATCACAACAACAAACAATTGCAACCAACATAATATACTCATATAGTAAATTATAAAACACGGCACAGATATCACATCATGCACTTAGACGCTAAACTAACGAATACTAACATGGCGCCTATGGCACCGGTAAAAATTTATAGGTCATGAGGAAATATTCCCGGTAGTGGGATATATCCTTCGTCCTCCGGGGAGAGCGGATGGAGGACTCACAGAACGTGTCCTTGGTCTGGCCTCAGAGGTCTGCCAATTGCGATCTGAGGATTCATAACAGCAAGGGTGTGGAGAAAATCCATCACTTGTTGGGTCAAACACTCTTGAGCGATAACATACTGGACAAGCTTGATTAGCACTGGATCTCTCTCTGCTCGGGTGCAGGGGAAGGATGCTGCTTCTTCGGCTGCTGCACGGCTTCGGAAGTAATAATACCCCCGTTCACTAGCATAAGGTACTGCGAATCGAAGACGGGTAATTGCTTCGTAGGCAGCAACCTCTATGGCCATTTCCGAGGTGGGCATAGATTTCCCCGATGAAGGAGACTTCCGTAGGGTCTTGGTTTGGGTCTACTGGTGGCATTGTTGGGTTACGTATGCCTGTTCCTGTATGGATGTGCCACTTTAGTTCTATGACTAGTCATGTCGACCCGGGTTCTCTGGCGTATGATTGCTAGCGACATAATCATATACGTGAGCCAAAAGACGCAAACGGTCCCGGACAAGGTAAGGTGGCAACCGTGGGGATTATCGTGCGTGAGGCCACAAAGTGATGTGATATGTTACAAGCTAGATTCATATGACTTAGGATCGGGGTACCGACAAATAATAAAGTTCAAAAAGGAGAAAAAGAAATTAATGAAAAAAGAGAAGCAAAACAAAAAAAAGTTGAAAATAATAAATCGCTTACGACTTTGCCAACTAAGCGACGACATTTCTCCTGTCGGACGCCTGTTGGAGCGGCCCAACCGCTCGCAAATTTGAGAAATGTCCTTAAATTTTGAAAAAAATGTTCTTGAATTTGAAAAATAAAATCATGAGCTTTACAGAAAGTTCGGAAAATTTGTAAATAGTTTGTGGACATTAAACAACATTCAAGCATTTGGAAACAAATCATAGATTTAAAAACATGGATTTAAGAAGATGTTTGCGTATTTGAAAAGTTCATGGATTTAAGAAAACGTTCCTGAGTAAAAACTCATTTGCAAAATTTAAAAAAGAAATAAAATGGAAAAAGAAAAAGGAAAATAAAAACAGATAATACCCGGACAAAAGAAACAATGGTACTAAACCACGCACACGTCACTAGTTACAATCTGAGATGTCAATTGCTGAATATGCACAATACCTAGTGGAACATCAATAGCTTTCTGGTTTAGTACCACCTCGCCAATTCACTAGAATTTCAACGAAGGGATGGCTATAAAGCTTGGTGCCTAGAAGGTGATTTTTCACGCGCTCCGTTGGTCTGATTGTGCGAGCATAATTTTTCTTTTTCTCAGTTTCGGTTAATTCTGTTTAACCAAATCCTTCTTTGTTTTTTAACCAAAAAGACGAATGTCAAACGACTTCAAATTTCGGAACTAAAACTGAAACGAAAAACCAAAAAAAGCACTATTTTGGTTAGCTTTATTTTTTTGCTTTCGGTTTGGTTTTGTACACCCTGACTATTTCCCGCCCGCCAGCGGCAAATAATTGAGGCCAAGCCCGCAGGGGCAATAATTTGGGCCAAGCCAGTTTCAGGTGTAGCGTGTAGGTCGCTCGCTAGTTCTTTTCTTCTTCTTTGTTGTTTGTTTTGTTTTCCATTTGGGTTTTCTTTCTTCTTCTTATTTTTGTTTTTGAGATTTTTCTCCCTTCTTGTTTGGTTTCTCCCCTGGTTTCTTCTTGTTTTTGTTCCGTTTCGTTTTCCTTTTTCAGATTTGGTTTTTCTTATAGTTTTTCTTCTATTTTTTGTGTTCACTTTTTATTTTTCTTTGCCTTTTGCTTATTTATACAAAGTGTTTAGCCGTTTATTAATAAAATGTTCATCATATATTTACAAAATGTCCAATGCATTTTGAAAAAGTATTCATGTGTATTTAAAATGTAGAGCGTAGTGTATATCACAATAGTGTTCAATGTGCATATTGGTCGCAGAGTATGGAAGAAAAATAGTGTGTGTTTAAATATGGTTCAGCGCATATCACAAAAATGTTCAGTGTGTATTTCAATATTATTTGACATATATGAAGAAATGTTCAGTATATATTTCAAAATTGTTCATCGTATATAGAAAAATCAGTTTTCAAAACTTTGTACCCATTTTCCATTTTTTTGTTCACTTTTGAGAAATTGTTCACATCTTAAAGCAAAAAACAATGCAACGATCCAGTGGCATGACAGATATGCACAATTTAGCCCTTCATCGATCTTGCGATGCACTTTGAGGATAGTTTTAGGCTTTCAGCCAACATGTTAAAATCAAAATAAACAACAGCAACCCTTTTTGACATGAGATCAGAACTATGGAGGGGAGGCGTCGGTTCATCGGTTTGATGGATGGAAACTCTAAGATTGGGCTGGCGGAGAAAATAATCAGGATGTAGGTTCCTTAATTTGGGAACCCCTATGTCTCGCATTCAGCAAGACAGAGGGAACCCCTCGCTGAAGGGAGCTGCCAGTTGGACGGCCCAGGCGCTAGGCAAACAACAACCTCGTTTTACTTTTTTGTTTTTTTTCACTTTTTTATCTTTGTTTTTTGTTTTCTTATTTTCCTTTTTTTATACTTCCAAATATTTTAAATAAACATACTACAAAATCACTCTACATTAAATTTTGGAAAAATATTGACCAAGCATTCAATTTTTTTTAAATGTGTATAGCGAAAATGTTTATCACGCATATGAAAAATGTATACAGAAAATAAAATGTGTATGAAATAATTAGATAATGTTGGGCGCAAGTTATTTAACATGAATTTTATGTTGTCTCAATGGATATTTAAAATGGAGAAGAAAAAAACCAAACAAAGAACTAATGAAACAAAAAAACGGAGAAATAAGAGAACAAAAACTCGGGTCTTTTTCCTCAAGTAATGTGCGCCTCCTGTGTAATCATGAACATTACAGTGTCGTGGTGGTTAGCTGTATCACGCAATGTCAGAACGACTTGCTATCGAATTCTCCCGTGGCGGGTATTTCTTCCCATCTTTTATATTTTAGTATGTGTTTATGGACCGCTCAGTTACTGTAATTGCTTTACGCGAGAGATCGTTCCATCTCGGGTAAAGTGAGATATAGTCGCCGCGCCTTAATTTGGACCGAAATGATTGATACTTTGTTAGTCGTTGTCAAATTCATTTTTCCCCGTATATGCACATGGTATACACTACAGATATACAATGTTTTGGACTAAAATTAAGTGTACTAGTCATGAACCCGTGCACCTGCACGGGCTAGCTATTAATTTTGAGGACACATGGATGCTAATATGAATAAGTTTTCACGACTTTGTTAGTTACATAAACAAATTAATATTAGGACATTTACATAAGTATATATTTGAATGTTATAACTTCAATTTTTGATATTTGAATATTGTAACATCTAATAGTGTATGTAGACACACTTATGATTTCTTATGATTTGAAGTAAACATAATGTGGCCATTGAATCTAATGACTCTTCTGTCTTATAAGAATACTTTGCAAACTTATATGATTTTATCATAAAAATAATATGCTTATGGATCTACATGGATTGAGTAGGGTATACAATGTAAGCATGTACTACCGAGTTGCTATGAAAAACATTCCCCTTTGATCATTTTAACTACCAACGTCAGTAGGAGTGAGATGGTTGAAAAACTACTACAAAATTCACTGCAAGGTCAATTGACTATGAAGTGGGGGCATAACATCAGGTTAGTTAATATGGCGCATGACCACATCTCTTTATTATTTTCTGATCCGTTTATGGGTATTGGGGTCAAAGGAAAAAATGTCAAATATTTACGGCAAAGGAAAAATTACGTGAAAAAATGTCCATGTGAAGTATTAAACTTTGATGACTACCTGATATATGGTTGAGTAAAGTTAACTATTACGAAAAATGACAGAGAATGAAATAACTAATATAGCAGATGCCATATCTCTTTTCAAATTGGATGAAAATTAGAATCCCATTACTATTTGAATATAAACAGAAAAGTTTACCTGAATGCTAAAAATATTTGTTGCGAAGCAGGCAGCTGTTTTTTAATAGTTGGATAGGACGATAAGGTGCATATGCAAAAAAAGGACCACATCTCATTACAAAAAACGGTGACGATATTCCGAAGATAATCTGAACACATGTGAAACTTGTTACTTCAACCGAATGTGGTAAATCTACATGATAAGTTACTTGTTTTGCTAAGCGTACATCTCAGATTATCAGAGGAAGTGCACGAAAGAAATGTAAACTGCAAGTTATATGAATCTGAAGGTTATGTATGTTACTTTTCATAGTTTCCATGCATGCAAGGTGGACATCGTTGGACAATAAATAGGCTCCTCTATCTAGATAATGGGATTCTGCTCCAGAGCACAGAAGATAAGATAAAAGTGTATAATTCCAAATCCATTCCCACAACTCTACGGTGTATAGGGCATGAATCAAATTATTAAGTCTATAAAAAGTAGGAAAATGTAGAAAATTTATTTTGAGTAAATATGGTCTGCAAATATCATGCTTTCAACTGAAATTGTCCATGTATAAATGGCGATCAGCAAGGATCACGTACCAAGAAAAGAACACGGAGAGAGCCAGCTAAATAGCATAACTATGTATTCTATTTGAGGCAATATGAATGCCATTATCTGTACTTCAAACCTTACAATAGTACAAAACTGGAACAAAGTGACGATCAGTCCGGTTTCCTGCATGAACGACATCAGGAAATAATTTGCAGAAATTTTAACATATGATAAGCATCAATTAAAAGAAGCAGGACTAATTAAAACATGTGCGTCATTGACCTTTCTCCACGCCAGGTGAGACGCGTCGCCAGCTGCCGGACTTCTTGCTGTAATGCTTCTTAGCAGTACGCACATGGAAGGACTATGACCTTATTAGTGGCAAAACTAGCACCACATAATACTTCAGGTTACATCGGTCAGAAGTTACAGGCCGGAGCAACCAAGCCACATTGAAATATATTGCACAGCTTGGCCGGCGCCGCTAGCTTTGATCAGCCTGGCTTTAACTTAAATGATAGATCGCACTCCACGGGTATAGATGGTTCACCCTACTTTTAGCATTGATCACGCTGCACATGTGAGGTACAGTTTAATTTATAATGCACCTTTTCTAGCCTAAAAAAGCCTAACATTTCAAGCCGCCGCAGAACACTCCGATTCAGTTTATGACTCTTGAGTCTTGACGGAGACTACCATGGCTTCCTCGCCATGCTACAGGGAGGCTGCAGGTCTGGTGCTTCATTGCGGGATCCATCGAGCCTGTGAGAGAAATTTCTAGGATCTCTCTTTGAAACTGCCATCAGTACGTCAACTCCTCCTCGGCATCAATCGTCATGGAAATTAACCGGACCAAGAGGGAAAGGTAGATTACCCTGTTGTGGCTCGTCGCCGTCAGCTCGACTCATCCTTGCTGTATTGTTTAGTGTTGCGTTCGTGCAAGGAGTCTAAGAGGATGTATGGGATAATTTTTTACCGTAGTTCCCCGACCACCACAACATCCATCATCTCTCTTTGAATCTGCCATTAGTACATTGGCTCCTTCTCTGCGTCAACCCAAAATCAATCTTCAATCCCTGATGGAACAAAAAAAAACATTTTGTGACAATTTCGTCAAGAAACCAATAGAAAATAGCTAACCTGGGAACATGACACGATAAGGTCAACTCCTACAGAGATGCAAGATATTTGCTTAACTCTTAGACAAAAATAACAGTAAAACGAATAAAAAATAGGTTTTCGTTGCTGTAGACAAACCAGTTGAGTAATAATCTCAAAATTAATCAGATATCTCGCAGATATTGGCCAGAATAGAAGGACGCATGCAGTATGTCTCCCTTTGGAAGAAAGATAAAAACAGCGATGTCCGAGAGCACAGGTGCGGCTCCTCCAGGGGAATAGGAAGAAAGTCGGTGCTCCGCATCTCATGAATCACCTTTGACGGACTTGATCTTAGCATATCAGGAAATAACGCGAATTGAATCTTGCCTTGCTATGTAGATTGTGCCCTCTGAACGCCACTGATGCAATTAGCAAAGTATATTCGGCAGAAGAAAAAATCTAGCCACTTCTTGGTCGAGGGACCATCACCCCAGAAAGAGACGTGGATGGATCTATAATTTGCATTGGAAGATGCATGTGTGTAAATATCATGGTCACAGCAATTTGGGAGATCAAGGGGGAGTACGTGAGAGACATGAAGGGGTGAAGCCACCGAACAAATTAGAGATCAGGGAAGGCAAATTTTCTTACTTCTGCCTCCAGCAAGGTGGAAGATGGGGAAGAGTTCCATAGTCATCCAAGAACGATCCATATGGCTGGGCATGAGGTGCGGAGGGAGGAGTCTTGTCAGTTTTATTTCCAGCATGTAGATGAGTTTTGTATAGAAGAGGTGTTCACGTACGCGGGGAGGTGGAACAAAACATGAGGACTTCTCATGACCATCCTACGGTTGTAGATATATTTAATAGGAGATCCAATGGACAGTTTTGTTTAGCATCTAGGTTTAACGTGAAGGCTCATATGGTGCATCCAATCAGTAAATATAAGATTCAATTGAATACCTATGAAATAAAGTGGGCCCATCCTGACCGTACTACGACATTTGTATAGTAATTAGAGGATAGGCGACAGAACCCACAATCACAACATCTACTTCACTCTGTTGGTGAGCGCAGAGTGACCCAGGTGCGACGAATGGCACATCAGATAGGTTACCTAAGGAAGGTTGCCAATGTGTTTGGATTCTTATATTCCAGTATATCTAATCATAAACTAGAGACTCCTATCTTGATATTTCTTATACCATAAATTCTAGAAATCTCTGCCAAGATATTAAAGAATACACATATAAAATATATACCATATTCGTGCAATTGTCACAAATTAATCCGTCAAGACATGCAAAAAATAAAATGTCTTGCTTTTGAGAGAATTTAGTTTAAATATATATAATATTAGGCATAATGTACTGGAAATAATATGAATGTTTGTACAAAACAAGTTTTCAAATTACCATAATATACTATTGGTGATTTGTGACATAAAAATAATTATAAACAAATACATATGTTACTATAAATACTTATATTTATTTTCGCACACCCAAACCAAATTTTGATTTCACCGACCTCGCGTCGAGACCGAAAGTAGAAAATGGTCTGCCGCGTAAGATGTTGAACACCCGCGGCGTACATATCGAGGAGATAAGGCCTTACTAACGACAAGCGGGGTGCGACGAGAAAAGTGTGATAATCTAATTAGGACGGGGTTATATAGAGTCTGCTTCAGATTTTATTTGATTTTATGATGTTTCATTCCATATAATCAAGGTGTACACAAAAATTGTGAATTCAAGCACAAATGAATTAAATATAAAGCATGTCATTCAGTTCAGTCCACAATCAAATTCAAATAATAACAGACATACCGAAATCCAGGAGGCACGATCGAGATAGAACCATACCAAAATCACTTCGTAGGTGACATAAGTTATCAAGCCGTGTTAATGTCTTTTGTGTTGTGATTCCTTCAGATAAAAAGACTTGCTTAAATTGGGGAGCAGCAAGTGAGCAAATGATTTGAGTTGCTGCAAGTTATGACGAAAAACTATATTTTTGTCCATATGGTACTGAATGTCGACTCTTCAGTTTGCTCTTGATAAACAACATGTTAGATAAACAAATACACAATATTTAACATGCCAACTACACATGATCAACATGATGCTATGAGTCTGTTGGTATCAGCAATTGGAAGTACATTAGACACCATCAAGGAGTAAATCACATAGTCTACGAAAACATGTACGTATTGATGATAGTACCCCGCTTACAAGTAAGTCAGCGTTGGGAGGGGTGGGCATACTTAAAATGTACTTCTCCCTAGAGACTGCTAGGAATTATGCTAAGCATCACGTCGAAATAAAGTAGCATATACTTGGTGAAAAGAGTTTGAAGAGCAGACTAACAACCAATAATGCGGAAATTTCTAGAAAGGGAATCAGGTAACATTTTTCTCTCCAAAATAAAGGAGTCAGAAAACATTTTGTGTTTCCATTTCGAAGCTGAATGGTCGGTTTTATCTTCGAAGTCTTTCTAGCCTACCCATGACAAACTAATCTTATTTCAAAGGTATGGATCCAATAAAAGTATAGATCCAATTAACAATGGACCACAAATACGGGTTTTAGCAGAGTCATTATCTCCCTATAGGCACACTGGTGGAAGAAACTCCTAAAGCAAGGAAGCAAGATCTTCTTGATTCCTATGTTCTTTTGGATCCACGCCTGTGGTCAAGGCTACAACACACAATAGAATAGCATTAACAACCAGATATTTGCGGGGCCACATATGATGAAAAAGCTATAATGTGAAACACACCATTTCTTGCTAGTTAGAATTTATGTAGCACATGGTTTTACCTTGATCGTTACAGGTGTTCATCAACCTAAAAACATTCTCATATTTGGTACATTGGTTATTACAAAAGCAATGTGATCTGCTACCTCAAACCTAGGAGAGGTAACACAACCTTAAACGGACGTGTTCCTTAGCATGAAGGTTTGTTTTAAGTTTATACTTCTCAACCATGAAACAAATATCCCTTTTGGGGGTCAAAGTCATTAATTTTTTCCTTTCTATAAATTTATTTATTGTAAGTACTTTAGCTCCTCCGGTCTCATATACCACCAATGGTGGAGCAAAAAGAAAACTGGTTGTCATGCTTGCCTTTTGTGGAATTTTGCCGATTTTTATTCGTACTTAACTACTCCTAAATACCTACTTCTTCTGTAAATAGGTTGAGTGGTCATGAGACCACCCTAACCACCCTTGGTAATGGAGAGAGGACGAGGAGGAGACGAAGGAAGCTCTCTTGGATGAAGGGATGGCGATAGCGGAAGACAATTCTAGTGGGGTGGCATGGTTGTGGCTCTGATCAGCGGAATATTGATACAAACGACTCTGATATGCTTATATGTATGTGACCGTCCATAGAGGACATTCTCAACATGGAGTGGAATTGCTTGTCTTGTTTGTGGCGGAGGCACTTTCCTTGTTGCTTAATAATGCTTGTGGGGCTGGGGCTCTTCAGGATTTTCGGTTGAACATGCATGCTCTGTGCATTTTCTCGCTTGTTGTTCGCCGATGATAGTTTCCTATGTTTTAAAGGGTATGTTGATCAAGCTTTGACAATTAACAATATTTTGACGATTTATGAGATGGGGATGGGGTAAGCTTTAAGTCTTGATAAATGCTCGATAATGTTTGGAAAGAATTGTAGCTTGGAGAATCCAAGTGTCAACCATGGTAATTTTGAAAATTACGGCTCATGGCTTTGAGGATAAATACCTTGGCTTACTAGTGCCAGAAGGGAGTATGAAAGCGGGTAAGTTTCAGTCGACCAAAGGTAAGGCGCTGAAAAGGCTCTCAGACTTGATTGAAAAGTATGCTTCCTGTGGGGCAAATGAAGATTTGATCATGTCAGTTATTCAGGATCTCCTAGTGAATGCTATGAGTATTTTCAAATTCCCGGTTTCACTTTGTGAGGAGTTATCCCAGCTTATCCGGAAATTTTGGTGGGTCAATGAGAAGGACATAAGGAAAACTCATTGGCTGGCTTGGTACAAGATGATAAGGCCAAATGGTAAGAGGGTATGGGATTTCGTGGTCTAAGATTATTTAGCCAATTCACTACTGGAAAAGGACTTATAGGTGAAACCTAATGTGTGGCGGGAGGGGTGTGGCACCCGCCATAGCTATTTTCAAAAACCAGTAGTGGTGGGTTACAAAACGAGCCCGCCACAGCTAACCACTTAGTTGTGGCGGGCGGCGCCCGCCGCTCACCACAGGTATAACCTCCAAGGTGGGACTTGTTTGCATAACTCATCTGTGACATGCGCCGACAAGTGACCACCACAGGTAGGAGACCAAGCAGTGGCGGGCGGCTCTTAGCAGCTACCACTAGTTAACCTTGTCGGGTGAGGGAGTCCAGGACTAAGGGGTCCTCGGGCCGCCGACCTATCTCTTATGGGTCGGACAGGTGGGCCGCTCTGCGGCTATTGCTTGAAGGCCGAGCTATGAGACTACTTCGTGTTCGTGGAGGAAACCTTAGGTGCCTTGGTGTGTCCTCCAAGTCAAGATGGCACGATCGACATGATTATCCCCTGATGGTAACCGACTATGTGTAACCCTAGGTGCCCCTGATGTCTATATAAACCAGAGGGTTTAGTTCGTAGAGGGGGTAGAACCTTAATCATACTCATCTAGGGTTTAGCTCATCTGACCTCGTGGTAGATCGACTCTGTAATTGTCATATACACATCAATACAATCAAGCATGACGTAGGGTTTTACCTCTTCGAGAGGGCCTGAACCTGGGTAAACATTGTCCCTCTGTCATCCTATTCCCCGTTGATCCAAGATCCACAGCTCGGGACCCCCTACCCGAGATCCGTCGGTTTTGACATCGACATTGGTGCTTTCATTGAGAGTTTCGCTATGGGATCGCCGAAGGATCGATGGCTCGCCTAATCATCAACAATGACATCTGCAACGGGGACGTTTTCGTCCCTGGATAGATCTTCGTGTTCGGCACCATCGTGCTTCACGCTGATCCGACCGGCCGCCTTGGTGGTCGGAAGTTTCGCGCTTGATCAGGAGATCAGGTTTGGTAACATAGAGTTCGTCGCCGACTCCCGGGGAGATCTTATTTTGACAAGCTTTCAGCTCCCCTTGAGGAGCTCTCAAGTCCCGACGCCTTAACTTCGGGAGCGGTGAATCACGTGGCTTGAGACTACGTCCGTATTTCCCCAAAGAGGAAGGGATGATGCAGCACAGCGACGGTAAGTATTTTCCTCAGTTATGAAACCAAGGTATCGAACCAGTAGGAGGATCACCACCACTACGTAAACAGCACATGCACACAAAGAACAAATACTTGCAACCCGACGCGAAAGAGAGGTTGTCAATCTCTCTACGGTAAAAAGATAGATTAGGTAGTGATAGATTGGAGAGATAGATCTCTCAAGAACACAAAATAAAAAGGGCAAATAAAAAGTGCAGCAATATATTTTTGGGTTTTTGGAATAATAGATCTAAAAACAAAAGCGGCAAAAAGATAGATCGGAAAGCAATATGTTGCAAAAGTAGACCCGGGGGCCATAGGTTTCACTAGTGGCTTCTCTCATGAGTATATCACACGGTGGATGAACAAATTACTGTTGGGCAATTGATAGAAAATCGAATAGTCATGACGATATCCAAGGCGATGATCATTATATAGGCATCACGTCCAAGATAAGTAGACCGATTCCTGCCTGCATCTACTACTATTACTGCACACATCGACCGCTATCCAACATGCATCTAGTGTATTAAGTTCATGGAGAAACGGAGTAATGCAATAAGAACGATGACATGATGTAGACAAGATCTATTCAGGTAGGAATAGACCCCATCTTGTTATCCTTAATGGCGACGATACATGCGTGCCTTGCTGCCCCTTCTGTCACTGGGAAAGGACACCGCAAGATCGAACCCATCACAAAGCACCTCTTCCCATGGCAAGAAAAATCGATCTAGTTGGCCTAACTAAACCAAAGATTCGAAGAAGAAATATGAGGCTATAAGTAATCATGCATATAAAAGATCAAAGAAGACTCAAATAATTTTCATGCATAGAAACTGATCATGAACTCAAAATTCATCGGATCCCAACAAACACACCGCAAAAGTTTACATCAAATAGATCTCCAAGAGACCATTGTATTGAGAATCAAAAGAGAGAGAGGAAGCCATCTAGCTACTGCCTACGGACCCGTAGGTCTATGGTGGACTACTCACGCATCATCGGAGAGTCACCTATGAAGAAGATGAACCCCTCCGTGATGGTGTTAGATTGGATCTCGAGATTCTGGAACTTGCGGCGATTGGATGTGTTTTTCGAAGACTCCTCTAGGGTTTTCTGAATATTTGGGTATTTATAGGCGTTAGAGGCAGTGGAGAGGCGTCCCGAGGTGGGCACAACCCACCAGAGGGCGCCAGGGACCTTGGGCGCGGCCTGGTGTCTTGTGCCCTCCTCGGCCTTCTTCTCTGGCACTTCTTTGGCTCACTGGATGTCTTCTGGCCCAAAAAAAAAATCTCTAAGAAGTTTCGCGATGTTTGGGCTTCGTTTGGTACTGATATTCTGCGAAGTAAAAAACAAGCAAAAACAGCAACTGGCACTTTTGGCACTATGTCAATAGGTTAGTCCCAAAAAATGATATAAAGTTGCTATAAAATGATTGTAAAACATCCAAGAATGATAATATAACAGCATGGAACAAGCAAAAATTATAGATACGTTGGAGATGTATCAGCACCCCCAAGCTTAATTCCTACTCGTCCTCGAGTAGGTAAATGATAAAAACAAAATTTTTGATGTGGAATGCTGCCTAACATGTTCATCACGTATTCTTTTCTTTTTTAGCATTGACATTTGGACTTTTCATATGGTTCAAAGCAATAGTCTAGTTTTAACATAATGACTTTAATACTCAAGCATGCCAACAAGCAACCATGTCTTTCAAAATATCAACACTAAAGAAAGTTATCCCTAGCCCATCATGCTCAATCATTGATCCATTCATGAAACACACTCAAATATTAGCTACACCCAATGCTCAAGTACGATCATAGTGCCCCCTAGTTGGTGCTTTATAAGAGAAGATGGAGACTCAAGTGAAAATAAAATTGCATAAAGTAAATAGATAGGCCCTTCGTAGAGGGAAGTAGGGATTTGTAGAGGTGCCAGAGCTCAAAGTTTAAATTGAGAGAGAAAAATATTTTGGGTGGCATGCCTTTCCTGTCAACGAAATCGACAAATTAGTTCACAATACTTTCCATGCTAGATATATCATAAGCGGTTCCCAAACAAAAAATAAAGTTTATTCCTTTTTCCACCATTCGTTCACAATCCATGGCTGGCCGTATCCACGGTTGCCTTCCATACCAACACTTTCCAAGGAATTTATTATTAGACAACATAAAGTATTTTTTTTTCTTTTTTCATTTCGGGACTGGGCATCCCTATTACCGCCGTACTCTCCTGCAATGATAAGTGAATAAACACTCATCTTGAGAACAACACATCTAGCATGGAAAAATATTGGACACCCCCTACCGTTTCATGAGCGGTACGAGCACACAAAAAGGAAAAATTATTTTGAAAATTAGATATGGCACATACAAATTTGCTTAGAACGGCATGGAAATACCGCATATAGGTAGGTATGGTGGACTCATAAGGCAAAACTGGGTTTAAGGATTTTGGATACACAAGTAGTATTTCTACTTAGTACAAGTGGAGGCTAGCAAATAGATTGAGAAGCAACCAACCAAGAAACAAAAATTCACATAAGCGAGCATTGAGCAAAACTAACACCGAATAATGCACCATAAGTAGGATGTAATTTCATTGCATAACTATTGACTTTCGTACTTGCATAGGGAATCACAAACCTTAACACCAATATTCTTACTAAAGCATAATTACTCAGTAACATAACTCACATATTCCTATCATCATGTCTCAAAACTATTACAAGGAATCAAGTTTAATTTGTCCAACGATCTTCATGAAAGTTTTTATTATATCCTCCTTGAATATCTATCACTTTGGGACTAGTTTCATATATTGCCATTGCTTTTGAGAAGCTCACATAAATTTAAGTGAAGCACATGAGCATAGAGATTCCATCTCTCAAAATAATATAAGTGATGAGAGGATTTCTTCAAAATTACTAACTCTCAAAATGATCTAAGTGAAGCATGAGAGGATTTCTTCAAAGTTTACTAACTCTCAAAATAATCTAAGTGAAGCATGAGAGTGTTTCTTCAAAATTTACTAACTCTCAAAATAATCTAAGTGAAGCATGAGAGTGTTTCTTCAAAATTTACTAACTCTCAAAATAATCTAAGTGAAGCATGAGAGTGTTTCTTCAAAAATTTCCAAGCACACCGTGCTCAAAAAGATATAAGTGAAGCACTAGAGCAATTCTATAGCTCAAAAAATTTAAGTGAAGCATATAGAGCAATTCTAACAAATCATAGCCTAATTTTGGCTCTCTCAAATAGGTGTGTCCAGCAAGGATACAAGTGACAAACTAACAAGTAAAGCAATTAAAGACTCAAATGATACAAGACACTCCAAGCAAAACTCATGATATGTGACGAATAAAAATATAGTTCCAAGTAAAATACCGATGGTCGTTAGAAGAAAGAGGGCATGCCACTCGGGGCATCCCCAAGCTTAGTTGCTTGTTTCTATTTGGATATATCTTGGGGGTGTTGTAGCATCCCCAAGCTTAGGCTCTTTTCACTCCTTATTCCTTCATCCATCGTGATCTCACCCAAAACTTGAAAACTTCAATCACACAGAACTCAACAAAATCTTCGTGAGATCCGTTAGTATAATAAAGCAAATCACTACTTTAAGTACAGTTGCAAACCCATTCAAATTTTA
This sequence comes from Elymus sibiricus, assembly GCA_039707655.1. NCBI lineage: Eukaryota > Viridiplantae > Streptophyta > Magnoliopsida > Poales > Poaceae > Elymus > Elymus sibiricus. Next base: position 511,731,587 of record CM077671.1, read on the forward strand.
TTATTGCATTGTACCTACTGTATTTTAACTTTACCATGGCTCATACCCTTCAATACAACCCATATATTCATCAAAACAAGCACACAATGCAACGAAAACAGAATCTGTCTCAAACAGAACAGTTTGTAGTAATCTGTACTCTAACCATACTTCTGTAACTCTACAAATTCTGAAACATTAGGACAACGTAAATAATTTGTATAGACATACTATGTTAAAATTTTAGCTCAATATCATGCTCCAGTAAAAAATTAAAATTCGAACACTGGAGGCGAAGTTTCTGTTTCAGATTCAGCATTGTTTCTACTCATCTTATGAATCATCCTAAAGGTTTTACTTGGCACTAACACTAAATAAAACATAAAAACACAATTATAAAAGAGGCATAATTGTGTCAACACTCGAAATTAGAAAGGGAAAGACGAAAATAAATTTATTCATTGGGTTGCCTCCCAACAAGCGCTATCGTTTTACGCCCCTAGCTAGGCATGATAATTTCAATGATGCTCACATAAAAAGTAGTAGTTGAAATATGCAAAAGAGCATCATGAATCGCATGACAAACACATTTAATTCTAACCCACTTCCTATGCATAGGGATTTTGTGAGCAAAAAATTTATGGGAACAAGAATCAACTAGCATAGGAAGGCAAAACAAGCATAACTTCAAAACTTTGAACACATAGAGAGGAAACTTGATATTATTGCAATTCCTACAAGCATATGTTCCTCCCTCATAATAAATTTCAGTAGCATCATGAAGGAATTCAACAATATAACTATCAAATAAATCATTCTTGTCATGATGCACAAGAATAGAATTTTCATTACTCTCCACATAAGCAAATTCCTTATCATCCATGGTAGTGGGAGCAAACTCAACAAAATAACTATCATGAGACACTTGATTGACATAACCACATTGAAAATTAAAACCATGATGATAAGTTTCATGGTTATATGGTTATCTTTACTCATTATAGCATAAGTGTCATCACCATCATCATAAATAGGAGGCATGCAATCATCATAATAAATTTGCTCATCAAAACTTGGGGGACTAGAAATATCATCTTCATCAAACATAGCATCCCCAAGCTTGTGGCTTTGCATATCATTAGCATCATGGATATTTAGAGAATTCATACTAGAAACATTGCAATCATGCTCATCATTCAAGGAACTATCATGAACCACCTTATAAATTCCTTCTTTCAACACTTCATCAAAATTTTCAGATTCATGATTTTCAAACAAAACTTCATAGAGATAATCAAGTGCACTCAACTCACTAGCAATTGGTTCATCATAATTTGGCCTTTTGAAAAGATTAGCAAGTGGATGGGGATCCATATCAATAGATTTTTAGCAAGCGCAAATGCAAGCAAATAGAAGGCACATGGTAACACAAGCAAAGATAGCAAACAAGCAAAAAGGCAAACGAAAAAGAGGGCGAATAAAACGGCAAATTTTTGTGAAGTGGGGGAGAGGAAAACGAGAGGCAAATGGCAAATAATATAATTGCAAGGAGATGAGATTTGTGATTAGGAACCTGGTAGATGATGATGGTGTCTCCTCAGCGCCAGAGATTGGCACGTAGAAGAGACCGCTTCCTCCCCGGCAACGGGGCCAGAAATTTCTTTGACGTGGCTTGAGACTCCATCGGTATTTCCCCAAAGAGGAAGGGATGATGCAGCACAGCGACGGTAAGTATTTCCCCCAGTTATGAAACCAAGGTATCGAACCAGTAGGAGGATCACCACCACTACGTAAACATCACCTGCACACAAAGAACAAATACTTGCAACCCGATGCGAAAGAGAGCTTGTCAATCTCTCTACGGTAAAAAGATAGATTAGGTAGTGATAGATTGGAGAGATAGATATCTCAAGAACACAAAATAAAAAGGGAAAATAAAAGTGCAGCAATATATTTTTGGGTTTTTGGAATAATAGATCTGAAAACAAAAGCGGCAACAAGATAGATCGGAAAACAATATGTTGGAAAAGTAGACCCGAGGCCGTAGGTTTCACTAGTGGCTTCTCTCATGAGTATAGCACACGGTGGGTGAACAAATTACCGTGGGGCAATTGATAGAAAATTGAATAGTCATGACGATATGCAAGGCGATGATCATTATATAGGCATCACGTCCAAGATAAGTAGACCGACTCCTGCCTGCATCTACTACTATTACTCCACACATCGACCGCTATCCAGCATGCATCTAGTGTATTAAGTTCATGGAGAAATGGAGTAATGCAATAAGAACGATGACATGATGTAGACAAGATATATTCATGTAGGAATAGACCCCATGTTGTTATCCTTAATGGCAACGATACATGCGTGCCTTGCTGCCCCTTCTGTCACTGGGAAAGGACACAGCAAGATCGAACCCATCACAAAGCACCTCTTCCCATGGCAAGAAATATCGATCTAGTTGGCCTAACAAAACCAAAGATTCGAAGAAGAAATATGAGGCTATAAGTAATCATGCATATAAGAGATCAAAGAAGACTCAAATAATATTCATGGATAGAAACTGATCATGAACTCAAAATTCATCGGATCCCAACAAACACACCGCAAAAGTATACATCAAATAGATCTCCAAGAGATCATTGTATTGAGAATCAAAAGAGAGAGAGAGAGAGGAAGCCATCTAGCTACTGCCTACGGACCCGTAGATCTATGGTGGACTACTCATGCATCATCGGAGAGGAACCTATGAAGAAGATGAACCCCTCCGTGATGGTGTTAGATTGGATCTCGAGGTTCTGGAACTTGTGGCGGCTGGATGTGTTTTTCGTCGACTCCTCTAGGGTTTTCTGAATATTTGGGTATTTATAGGCTTCAGAGGCGATGGAGAGGCGTCCCGAGGTGGGCACAACCCACGAGGGTGTGCCAGGGGCCTTGGGCACACCCTGGTGTCTTGTGCCCTCCTCGGCCTTCTTCTCCGGCACTTCTTTGACCCACTGGATGTCTTCTGGCCCAAAAAAAATCTCCAAAAAGTTTCGCGATGTTTGGGCTTTGTTTGGTACTGATATTCTGCGAAGTAAAAAACAAGCAAAAACAACAACTGGCACTTTGGCACTATGTCAATAGGTTAGTCCCAAAAAATGATATAAAGTTGCTATAAAATGATTGTAAAACATCCAAGAATGATAATATAACAGCATGGAACAAGCAAAAATTATAGATATGTTGGAGACGTATTAGTGAACCCTGCTATTGGGGCGGCCCCCACCCTGGGTCCAGCCGTAGAGCCCGATCCAGTCAACGCGCCAGTATCAACTATGGCCGAATTCTGCCCAGGCGCAACTTTAAACACCCCCAGAGCAGCAGTACTGCGGATCGACCCTTGATACGTCCATTTTGCATCATGATTTCCTACTGTTATTTACTTTGTTTTGTTGAATAATAATGCTTTGGGGAGTGATTCTAATGCCTTTTCTCTCATAATATGCAAGGTTTACACAAAGAAGGAGAATACCGGCAGCTGGAATTCTGGACCCAAGAAAAGCACGTTAGAGATACCTATTCTTCACAACTCCAATGAAGCTAGAATTTTATGGGGATTATTTTTGCATTTAATAAAAAATACTGGAGCAGAAAACTACCGGAGGGGGCCTCCCAGGTGGGCACAACCCACCAGGGCGCGCCAGGCCCCCCTGGGCACGCCCTGATGGGTTGTGGCCACCTCGGCCCACCTCCGGTGCCCATCTTCTGGTATATGGTCACACTTGACCTAGAAAAAATCAGAGGAGGACTTTCGGGATGAAGCGCCACCGCCTCGAGGCGGAACTTGGGTAGGAGCACTTTTGGCCTCCGGCGAAGCGATTTCGCCTGGGGAACTTCCCTCCCGGAGGGGGAAATCGAAGCTATCATCATCACCAACACCCCTATCATCTTTGTGAGGCCAATCTTCATCAACATGTTCAACAGCACCATCTCCTCTCAAACCCTAGTTCATCTCTTGTGTTCAATCTTTGTACCGGAACCTCAGATTGGTACCTGTGGGTGACTAGTAGTGTTGATTACCTTGCGTAGTTGACTACTATATGGTTTATTTGGTGGAAGATTATATGTTCAGATCCATTATGCTATTCAATACTCCTCTGATCTTGAGAATGATTATTATTTGTGAGTAATTACCTTTGTTCTTGAGGTCACGGGAGAAGTCATGTTGCGAGTAATCATGTGAATTTGATATGTGTTCGATATTTTGATGATATGTATGTTGTGATTCCCTTAGTGGTGTCATGTGAACGTCGACTACATGACACTTCACCATTCATGGGCCTAAGGGAATGCATTGTGGAGTAGTTATTAGATGATGGGTTGCTAGAGTGACAGAAGCTTAAACCCTAGTTTATGCGCTACTTTGTAAGGGGCTGATTTGGATCCACATGTTTAATGCTATGGTTAGACTTTGTCTTAATACTTTTCTCATAGTTGCGGATGCTTGCGAGGGGGTTAATCATAAGTAGGTTGTTAGTTGAAGTAAGAACAGCACCTTAGCACCGGTCCACCCACCGTTACCGTTACTTGCTCGTTACCAATTATCTTGCTATCAAACTATCTGTTACCTACAATTTCAGTGCTTGAAGAAATTACCTTGCTGAAAACCGCTTGTCATTTCCTTTTGCTCCTCATTGGGTTCGACACTCTTACTTATCGAAAGGACTACGATTGATCCCCTATACTTGTGGGTCATCAAGACTCTTTTCTGGTGCCGTTGCCGGGGAGTGAAGCGCTCTTGGTAAGTGGAAATCAGTAAGGAAAAACTTATACTACGTGCTGAAATTTATCGCTACTTGCTACTATGGAAAACAATCCTTTGAGGGGTTTATTCGGGGTATCTTCACCTTGACCGGAACCACAATTAGTTGCCCCTCAACCTACAGCACCTACTGAAAATGTTACTTATGAAATTCCTTTGGGTATGTTAGAACAACTGCTTGCTAAACCTTATGCAGGAGATGGAACTGAACATCCTGATATGCACCTCTTATATGTGAACAAAATTTGTGGATTATTTAAGCTTGCAGGTTTACCCGGAGATGAAGTTAAGAAGAACGTTTTCCCTTTATCTTTGGAGGGAAAATCATTGACATGGTATAGGCTATGTGATGATCTTGGATCGTGGAACTGGAATCGTTTGCAATTGGAATTTCACCAAAAGTTTTTTCCCATGCATCTAGTTCATCGTGATCGGAATTATATATATAATTTTTGGCCTCGTGAAGGAGAAGGTATCGCTCTAGCTTGGGGGAGGCTTAATTCAATGTTATATTCATGCCCCAATCATGACATTCCGAGAGAAGTTATCATTCAGAATTTTTATGCTCGGCTTTCTCATAATGATCAATCCATGCTCGATACTTCTTGTGCTGGTTCTTATATGAAGAAGACTATTGAATTCAAGTGGGATCTCTTAGAAAGAATTAAACGCAACTCTGAAGATTGGGAACTCGAAGAAGGTAATGAGTCAGGTATAAAGCTTGAATTTGATTGTGTTAAATCTTTTATGAATACTGATACTTTTCACAAGTTTAGCACTAAATATGGACTTGACTCTGAGATAGTAGCCTCTTTCTGCGAAGCATTTGCTACTCACGTTGACCTCCCTAAGGAGAAGTGGTTGAAATATCATCCCCCTATTAAATAAGAAATTAAAGAACCGGTCATAGCTAAAGAAGAAACCATCATTTACAATGTTGATCCAGTTGTGCCTACCGCTTATATTGAAAAACCACCTTTCCCTGTTAGGATAAAGGAACATGCTAAGGTATCAACTGTGGTTCGTATGAGTAATATAAGAGCATCTAAGCCCCCTGAACAAATCAAAGTAGAACCTAGTGTTGCTATGGTTAAAGATCTCTTGGTAGAAAATATTGATGGGCATGTTATCTACTTTTGTGATGAAGCTGCTAGAATTGCTAAACCCGATGAAAAAGATAAACATAGACCCATAGAAGGCATGCCTGTTGTCTCAGTCAAAATAGGAGATCATTGCTATCATGGTTTATGTGATTTGGGTGCTAGTGTGAGTTCTATCCCTTTTACCTTATACCAAGAAATTATGGATGAAATAGCACCTGCTGAAATGGAAGACATTGATGTTACTATTAAACTTGCTAATAGAGGCACTATCATACCACTTGGGATTGTTAGAGATGTTGAAGTCTTGTGCGGGAAGGTAAAATACCCTACTAATTTTCTAGTCCTTGGTTCCCCGCAAGATGACTTTTGTCCCATTATCTTTGGTAGACCTTTCTTGAGCACCGTCAATGCTAAGATAGATTGTGAAAAACAAACTGTCGGTGTTAGTTTTGGTAATGTGTCTCATGAGTTTAATTTTTCCAAGTTTAGTAGACAACCTCGCGATAAAGCTTTATCTAGTAAGGATGAAATAATTGGTCTTGCTTATATTGATGTGCCTCCTACTGATCCATTAGAACAATATTTGCTCGACCATGAAAATGATATGCACCTGCGTGAAAGAAACGAAATAGATCAAATTTTCTTCGAACAACAACATCTCTTGAAACACAATTTGCCTATTGAAACTCTTGGAGGTCCTCCTCCACCTAAAGGTGATCCTGTGTTTGAATTGAAACAATTGCCTGACACTTTGAAGTATGCTTATCTTGATGAGAAAAAGATATATCCTATTATTATTAGTGCTAACCTTTCAGAACATGAAGAAGAAAGATTATTAAAAGTTCTAAGGAAGCATCGGGCTGCTATTGGATATACTCTTGATGATCTTAAGGGCATTAGTCCCACTCTATGTCAGCACAAGATTAATATGGAACCTGATGCTAAACCCGTTGTTGATCACCAATGGCGATTGAATCCTAAGATGAAAGAAGTGGTAAGAACTGAAATATTAAAGCTTCTGGAAGCAGGTATAATCTATCCCATAGCTGATAGTAGATGGGTAAGTCCCGTTCATTGTGTCCCTAAGAAAGGAGGTATTATCGTTGTTCCCAATGATAAGAATGAACTCATTCCACAAAGAATTGTCACTGGCTATAGAATGGTAATTGATTTTAGAAAATTAAATAAAGCTACTAGGAAAGATCATAACCCTCTACCATTCATTGATCAAATCCTTGAAAGACTATCTAAGCACACACACTTTTGTTTCTTAGACGGATATTCTGGTTTCTCTCAAATACCTGTGTCACAATCCGATCAAGAGAAAACTACCTTTACTTGCCCTTTTGGAACCTATGCTTATAGACGTATGCCTTTTGGTTTATGCAATGCACCTGCTACCTTTCAAAGATGTATGACTGCTATATTCTCTGGTTTTTGTGAAAAGATTGTGGAGGTTTTCATGGATGATTTTTCCGTTTATGGAACTTCTTTTGATGATTGCTTAAGCAACCTTGATCGAGTTTTGCAGAGATGTGAACAAACTAATCTCGTCTTGAATTGGGAGAAGTGTCACTTTATGGTTAATGAAGGCATTGTCTTGGGGCATAAAATATCTGAACGAGGTATTGAGGTGGATAAAGCTAAAGTTGATGCAATTGAGAAAATGCCATGTCCTAAAGATATTAAAGGTATTCGAAGTTTCCTAGGTCATGCTGGTTTTTATAGGAGGTTCAGTAAAGACTTCTCTAAAATTTCTAGGCCTCTTACTAATCCTTTGCAAAAGGACATTCCTTTTGTTTTTGATGATGATTGTGTGGAAGCCTTTGAAACACTCAAGAAAGCCTTAACCTCTACACCTATCGTTCAACCACCTGATTGGAACTTGCCTTTTGAAATTATGTGTGATGCTAGTGATTATGTTGTTGGTGTTGTCCTAGGACAAAGAGTTGATAAGAAATTGAATCTTATCCATTATGCTAGTAAAACTCTAGATAGTGCCAAACGAAACTATGCTAATACTGAAAAAGAATTTTTAGCGGTTGTGTTTGCCTGTGATAAATTTAGATCCTATATTGTTGATTCCAAACTTATTGTTCACACCGATCATGCTGCTATAAAATACCTTATGGAAAAGAAAGATGCTAAACCTAGACTCATTAGGTGGGTTCTCTTGCTTCAAGAATTTGACTTACACATCGTTGATAGGAAGGGAGCTGAGAACCCCGTAGCTGATAACTTGTCTAGGTTAGAAAATATTCTTGATGACCCACTACCTATTGATGATAGTTTCCCCGATGAACAGTTAGCTGCAATAAGTGTTTCACAAAACACCCCTTGGTATGCTGATTATGCTAACTACATTGTTGCTAAATATATACCACCTAGCTTCACTTACCAACAAAAGAGAAAAAAATTCTATGACTTGAGACACTACTTTTGGGATGACCCACATCTTTATAAAGAAGGAGTAGATGGTATTATTAGACGTTGTGTACCTAAGCATGAACAGGAACAAATCCTACGGAAACGTCATTCTGAAGCTTATGGAGGACATCATGCGGGAGATAGGACTGCTCATAAGGTATTGCAATCTGGTTTTTATTGGCCTACTCTCTTCAAGGATGCCCGTAAGTTTGTCTTGTCTTGTGATGAATTTCAAAGAATTGATAATATCGGTAAGTGTCGGGAAATACCTATGAATTATTCACTTGTTGTTGAGCCATTTGATGTTTGGGGTTTTGATTATATGGGGCCTTTTCCTTCCTCTAACGGGTACACTCATATTTTGGTTGCTGTTGATTATGTCACTAAGTGGGTAGAAGCTATTCCAACTAGTAGTGCTGATCACCACACCTCCATTAAAATGCTTAAAGAGGTTATCTTCCCGATGTTTGGAGTCCCTAGATATTTAATGACCAATGGTGGTTCACACTTTATTCATGGTGCTTTTCGTAAGATGCTTGCTAAGTATGATGTTAACCATAGAATTGCATCACCCTATCATCCTGAATCTAGTGGTCAAGTATAACTTAGCAGTAGAGAAATAAAATTAATATTACAAAAAACTGTCAATAGGTCTCGTAAGAATTGGTCTAAGAAATTAGATGATGCACTTTGGGCCTATAGAACAGCTTATAAAAATCCTATGGGTATGTCTCCATAAAAAATGGTATATGAGAAAGCTTGTCATTTGCCTCTAGAATTAGAACATAAAGCATTCTGGGCAATTAAAGAACTTAACTATGATTTCAAACTTGCCGGTGAGAAGTGGCTATTTGATATTAGCTCACTAGATGAATGGAGAACCCAAGCCTATGAAAATGCCAAGCTGTTCAAAGAAAAAGTAAAAAATATGGCATGACAAAAGAATCCAAAAGCAGGAATTCAGAATAGGAGACTATGTTCTTTTGTTCAACTCTCGTTTAAGATTTTTTGCAGGTAAGCTTCTCTTCAAATGGGAAGGACCATACATTATCGAAGAGGTTTATCGTTTTGGAGCTATCAAGATTAATAACACCGAAGGTACTAACCCGAAGGTGCACAATGGACAAATAATTAAGCATTATATCCCATGTATGCCAATTAACGTTGAAAGCAATGTTATCCAAACCATGACACCGGAGGAGCACATAAAAGAAACCTTCCCGAACACTCCAGAATTCTTAAAAATAGGAGGTACATGATACGGTAAGTAAACGGACTCCGAAAAATCCGCAAAAATATTTTTTGTCAGTTTTGGAATATTTTAAAATTTTGGAAATAAAGAAATAAACCGGAAGGTGATCGAGGTGAGCATGATACACCAGGGCGCGCCAGGCACCCCTGGGCGCGCCCTGGTGGGTTGTGCCCACCTCGGATGCCTTCCCGACTCCGTTTTCCTTCCATATACTTGTTCCCCAAGAATAAAAATTCTCTATATATACCCCCGACTGTTTTGACGACCGCATCACAGAAAAATCATCTGTTCTTGTTTCTTGTTGTTTTCTCGTCAGATCTAGATCTCCATGGCTCCACCAAGCTCCTCCAAGGACAAGTTCTTCGAGAAGGTCATCAACCCGTACTTGCCGGAGGTGATGAAGCACCCTCAAGCCATTGAGATGCGTGAGGGGGTGCTCCACATCCGCGATGTTCAGGGACCCAAGAAGACCGGAAGCATGGAGGCTAGGCTCGAGACGGTAGAACAGGAAATCTTCAAGTGCCAGAAGATGGTGGAGCGTGGACTTAGTGCCAATCACTCCATGATCACGGAATTTACCCGTGATCAGACGATGGATGGCCGGTCTGTGAAGGACATCATCTCCACCCTCAACGAGCAAATTAATTTTCTGCAGAGCCAAGTTTATGATCTTCAAAACCAAGTCTTCGAATATGAAGCGAGATTTAAAGGTATGAGTTTAGCTGCTAGTTGCAGGACTCAGGGGACTCTTGCGTCAACTTATGATGGGGAGCCCTTGCCCTGGAAGCTGGAGGACAAGCATACTACATCATCATCACCACCTTCTTCATCACCACCACCAAAGGAGACATAAGCACACGGGTATGGGCACTCCCCTTGGCTTGGGACAAGCTTGGGGGAGGTGCCCCGGTATCGTATCACCATCACTTTTATTCACCTTTACCTATTTTAGTTCGATCTTTAGTTTCCCTTTGCTTTAGTTGAATAAAAGTTTAGCATGATCTATTTTCGTGTGTTAGTTCCGTGGCCTACCTATCTATGTAATCGAGTGAGAGTTATATAATAAAGTTTAGTTTGAGTTTTTTGCCTCTCTACTTTCTTGTTGCAATCAAAATAAAGGAAAAGAAAACAAATGAAAAGGATCATATGCTAATCTTATGGTGAGTAATGACATCACATAAGGAAAAGTATAAGTAGTAAAATTTATTGGAGATTGACAAACATAGCATTGGTCAATGATGCAATTCATGAAAGAATTAATAAGGGAAGAGAAGATTCACATGCAAATACACTATCTTGGACATCTTTTATGATTGTGAGCCCCCATTAAATATTATATATCAAAATTGTTGACGTTGGACAAGGAAGACAATGTAATGATTTATGTTTGTTCATATCCACATAGAAGTTATATTGTCATAGATCCTTTAACATGCGGTGCTTTCTCAATATCTTTGCTAGCCAAAAATTCCGCAGTAAGTAGAGATACTACTTGTGCATCCAAAAACCCCAACCCAAATTCTTTCTTTGAGTGTCCACCATACCTACCTATGGATCGAGAAAGATCCTTCAAGTAAGTTGTCATCGGTGCAATAAGGCAATAAAAATTGCTTCTAAAAGTGTTTGATCAATTAGTGTAAGAGAAAATTGAGCGCTATACGAACTTATGATGGCAAAGTAATAAAAGCGACGGACTGCATAATAAATGTTTCTATCATAGGGAGCAATATAGCGTGACATTCTTTTACATTAAGGGATTGGGCATACAAACCAATAAGCGCATGACAACCTCTGCTTCCCTCTGTGAAGGGCCTATCTTTTACTTTTATGTATTTACTTTTATGCAAGTGTGAAAGTTTTTCCCTATTCCTTTTTTACTTTTTCTTTTGCAAGCATCATGTGGTGAGGAAAGATCTAGGAACATATACCCAGTTGGATATGGGTGGGCATGAGTTATTATTGTTGACATCACCCTTGAGGTGAGTAAGTTGGGAGGCGAAACTATAAGCCCCTAACTTCTTGTGTGTCCGGTTGAAACTTTTTGTTTATGGGTATGCTGTGAGCGTTAGCAATCATAGAAGGCTAAATGATGGTTGAGTATGTGGACTTGCCAAAAGGCTCCGACATGAGACCCCTGCTGAAAATATGATGAATTGTAGTTGCAAAGTTGACTGAGAACATAGTTTGTTGGTTCCCAATAAGGTTTATGCTTCATACTTCTATGTTGTGATGAATCGTTACTTGTTCATGAGAAGCCATATGATAAAAATGTATTGAAATAAGTTTTTATGTTAAAGTTTGTTGCTGTTATGTAAATAATCATGATGCTTCTATGTCCGTATTTTGTTTTTATCGACACCTCTCTCTCAAACCATGTGGACATGCTTTTCAATATCGTCTTTCGCTTGAGGACAAGCGAGGTCTAAGCTTGGGGGAGTTGATACGTCCATTTTGCATCATGATTTCCTACTGTTATTTACCGTTTTGTTGAATAATAATTCTTTGGGGAGAGATTCTAATGCCTTTTCTCTCATAATATGCAAGGTTTACACAAAGAGGGAGAATACCGGCAGCTGGAATTCTGGACCCAAGAAAAGCACGTTAGAGATACCTATTCTGTACAACTCCAATGAAGCTGAAATTTTATGGAGATTATTTTTGCATTTAATAAAAAATATTGGAGCAGAAAACTACCGGAGGGGGCCTCCCAGGTGGGCACAACCCACCAGGGCACGCCAGGCCCCCCTAGGCACGCCCTGATCGGTTGTGGCCACCTCGGCCCACCTCCGGTGCCCATCTTCTGGTATATGGTCACACATGACCTAGAAAAATCAGAGGAGGACTTTCAGGACGAAGCGCCGCCGCCTCGAGGCGGAACATGGGCAGGAGCACTTTTGCCCTCTGGCGGAGCGATTCCGCAGGGGGAACTTCCCTCCCGGAGGGGGAAATCGAAGCTATCGTCATCACCAACACCCCTATCATCTTTGGGAGGACAATCTTCATCAACATCTTCAACATCACCGTCTCCTCTCAAACCCTAGTTCATCTCTTGTGTTCAATCTTTGTACCGGAACCTCAGATTGGTACCTGTGGGTGACTAGTAGTGTTGATTACCTTGCGTAGTTGATTACTATATGGTTTATTTGGTGGAAGATTATATGTTCAGATCCATTATGCTATTCAATACTCCTCTGATCTTGACCATGATTATTATTTGTGAGAAGTTACCTTTGTTCTTGAGGTCACGGGAGAAGTCATGTTGCGAGTAATCATGTGAATTTGATATGTGTTCGATATTTTGATGATATGTATGTTGTTATTCCCTTAGTGGTGTCATGTGAACGTCAACTACATGACACTTCACCATTCATGGGCCTAAGGGAATGCATTGTGGAGTAGTTATTAGATGATGGGTTGCTAGAGTGATAGAAGCTTAAACCCTAGTTTATGCACTACTTTGTAAGGGGTTGATTTGGATCCACATGTTTAATGCTATGGTTAGACTTTGTCTTAATACTTTTCTCGTAGTTGCGGAAGCTTGCGAGGGGGTTAATCATAAGTAGGTTTATAGTTCAAGTAAGAATAGCACCTTAGCACCGGTCCACCCACATATCATATTATCAAAGTAGCGAACACGAATCAAACCAACATGATAAAAGTGACTAGACAAAATTCCCATGTACCCTCAAGAACACTTTGCCTATTACTAGTGATCGTTCTGGCCAGTCCTTTGCCACAAAAGGATTGGGCTATCTTGCTGCTCCTTGTTTACCGTTACCGTTACTTGCTCGTTACCAATTATCTTGCTATCAAACTATCTGTTACCTACAATTTCAGTGCTTGCAGAAATTACCTTGCTGAAAACCGCTTGTCATTTCCTTCTGCTCCTCGTTGGGTTCGACACTCTTACTTATCAAAAGGACTACGATTGATCCCCTATTCTTGTGGGTCATCAACCCTGTGTACTCCAGGAGCATGGACTCCACAGACATCTCTTCATTAAACGAGCTATTCGGTCGGATCCAAGCCATGGGTATAACCGACGACCAAGCCTCGGTCTATGACCAGATCGGGCTTAAACCTGACGATAGGGAAATTCACGTCCCACCTATCACACACTTGGTCGCAACCATCAAGGAATCGGCCGAAGGTTTGCCCTCTCCACCACCGGAGCTGAGAACGGTTTGTGCTCGGGTTCCTGATCACCAGGATCGCTCCTCTATCTCGAAATCCGGACTTTTCCCCAGAAAAAGTTCAGGATCGAGCCCCGATTCAGCACACGACATGGAGTCTGTGCGGCATTGTCCGGTTGATAACCCGGACCCCGAACCCGGCGCGCCAAATTCTATGATGGTATGGGACACGATCGCCAATGCTTTGGGCTCACATCCTATTGGGATACAAAGTTTTTCCCCACTCGCCACCCACATCGAGTACTCTCCAAGTAATTCGGGGAAGCCTGACATATGGGACCTATTGTACATCAAACAATAGTCAGGGGAAACGTCCCACCACTTCTGGGCTAGTTCCTCCTTGTCAAAAACAGGATAGCACACTACAGCGGTCAGGACATCATAGCAACCTTCTGATATAATTGCCGCGACGAAGGAATCCTAAACGCCCTCGCCCGTCGCCATGTTCAAAACTTTGCCGAGCTATCGGATCGGGTACACAAATACTGCGCCATGGAAAGTACCCGGCAGGCTCAACAGATGCGCACGGAGTCAATCCATGCCGAGGAACCTAGAAGAGCTCGAAGGAAGCATGTACCCCCATGACGGCCTACCGAACACGAGCCTGTCGAGAAAAAGAATAAACCCCTTGCCGGATCTAGAAGTGTCCTTGATGACTTATTGGATAAGCCGTGCCCCATACATATCGTCCTGCTGAATACGAACCCGACTCACAGCCTTCGAGCTTGCTGGGTCATCAGGCAAGTTGCAAAGAGCGGAGAGGCCATCCTCGGGATCTCACCCTCAAGCAGACGATCAGCAATGCCACCGGATAACAATGCCGAGATTCTAACGATCTACAAGACGTTTCCCTCAAATAATCAAAGGAAGAGAGCTCTTTGAGAACTCGACCAAATACACCAGGTGGCAGTGACGAATTCATGGACGAACACACCCATCACCTTCGACGAGGAAGACCAGCCGAGAACACTCCCCGTCCGGACACCTGTCGCCTTGGTCCTCGACTCCATCTATGAGGATACCCTAGACAAAATGCAAGTCGACAGATTCCGCATTGAACAAAGCCACACCACTTTTCGAGGTATCATCCCCGTAAAAGAGGCACGGTGCACCGGACGAGTTACTCTCGATGTGGTATTCGGCACCCCTGAGAATTACAGGTCCGAAGAGCTTCTCTTCCATATTGCGCCCTTTCACAGTGGTTCTCACGCCCTATTGGGGTGTGATGCTTTCACAAGTTTTCAATCCATACCACATTACGGGTATATGAAGCTCAAAATTCCAGGGCCTAATGGCGTGATCACAATTATAAGTGACTCGGCTAGAGCTCTTCGGGCCAAAAACAAAATAGCATCGCTAGCCCTCGAGGCACTTTTCGAGACTCTCGTGGCCGAGGAATTAACCACACTCCGCTCAATGGTAGATAGGGATGATGTAATCTTCAGCAAGAGGCCTAAATCCACATCCTTCAAACCAGCAGATGAAATCGTCAAATTTCAGGTGCATCCAACGGACCCCAACAAAACAGCATCCATTGCAGCTCAGCTAGACCTCGTGGTTGACGAAGCACTACGCACATTCTTGCGCGAAAACTGGGACATATTTTCCTGGCACCCCTCAGATATGCCAGGAATCCCACGAAGACTAGCGGAGCATAGCCTGAACATAATCACAGGCTTCAAGCCAGTCAAACAGGAGTTACGCTGATTTTCTGAACCCAAGCATCAAGCTATGGGTGAAGAGCTAGCAAAATTACTCGAAGCTGGATTCATCTGAGAAATCAAAAACCCCAAGTGGTTGACAAATCTGGTCATGGTGCCAAAGAAAGACAAATCCTGGCGGCTGATGTCTACTACGCAACCTTCTTCTTGTAGACTCGTGTTGGGCCTCCAAGCGTAGAGTTTTGTAGGACAGTAGCAAATTTCCCTCAAGTGGATGACCTAAGGTTTATCAATCCGTGGGAGGCGTAGGATGAAGATGGTCTCTCTCAAACAACCCTGCAACCAAATAACAAAGAGTCTCCTGTGTCCCCAATAAACCCAATACAATGGTAAATTGTATAGGTGCACTAGTTCGGCGAAGAGATGGTGATACAAGTGTAATATGGATAGGAGATATAGATTTTTGTAATCTGAAAATATAAAAACAGCAAGGTAGCAAGTTACAAAAGTGAGCAAAAACCGTATTGCAATGCTTGAAAACAAGGCCTAGGGTTCATACTTTCACTAGTGCAAGTTCTCTCAACAATGCTGACATAGTTGAATCATATGTAAATCCCTCACGTGCGACAAAGAGTTCACTCCAAAGTAACTCATAGCGGAGAACAAACGAAGAAATTATTGTAGGGTACGAAACCACCTCAAAGTTATCTTTTCCGATCAATCATATGAGCCATCCCCATTAGTTGTCACGAACAGCCCTAGAGTTCGTACTAGAATAAAACCTTAAGATACACATCAACCAAAACCCTAATGTCACCTAGGCACTCCAATGTCACCACGAATACCCACGAGTTTGATTATACGATATGCATCACACAATTTCAGATTCATCATGTTCAATCCAACACAAAGAACTTCAAAGAGTGCCCCAAAGTTTCTACCGGAGAGTCAAGACGAAAACGTGTGCCAATCCCTATGCATAGATTCCCAAGGTCACGGAACCCGCAAGTTGATCACCAAAACATACATCAAGTGGATCAATAGAACATCCCATTGTCACCACGGATATCCCATCGCAAGACATACATCAAGTGTTCTCAAATCATTTAAAGACTCAATCCGATAAGAAAACTTCAAAGGGAAAACTCAATTCATCACAAGAAGATAGAGAGGGAAAAACTCCATATGATTCATCTATATTAATAAAGCTCGCGGTACATCAAGATCGTGTCATCTCAAGAACACGAGAGAGAGAGATCAAACACATAGCTACTAGTACATACCCTTAGCCCTGAGGGTGAACTACTCCCTCCTCATCATGGAGACCGCCGGGATGATGAAGATGGCCTCCGGTGATGGTTTTCCCCTCCGGCAGGGTGCCGGAACGGGCTCCCGATTGGTTTTTCGTGGTTACAGAGGCTTGCGGCGGCGGAACTCCCGATCTATGGTTCTTTTCGGAGGTTTGGGTATTTATAAGAATTTTTAACGTCGGTCTCACGTCAAGGGGGGCCACGAGGCGATGACAAGAGTTTATTAATATAGATGAATCATATGGAGTTTGCCTCGTGGCTCTTCTGGCCCAACTCCAATGCCCCGTGGGTCTCTTCTGGTCCATAAAAAATCACCGTAAATTTTTATTCCGTTTGGACTCCGTTTGATATTCCTTTTCTGTAAAACTCAAAAACAAGGAAAAAACAGAAACTGGCACTAGGGTCTAGGTTAATAGGTTAGTCCCAAAAAATAGTATAAAATAGCATATTAATGCATATAAAACATCCAAAACCGATAATATAATAGCACGGAACAATCAAAAATTATAGATACATTGGAGACGTATCAAGCATCCCCAAGCTTAATTCCTGCTCGTCCTCGAGTAGGTAAATGATAAAAAACAGAATTTTTGATGTGGAATGCTACCTAACATACTCATCCATGTAATTTTCTTTATTGTGGCATGAATATTCAGGTCCATAAGATTCAAAACAAGATTTTAATATTGACACAAAAACAATAATACTTCAAGCATACTAATAAAGCAATCATGTCTTCTCAAAATAACATGGCCAAAGAAAGTTAGCCCTACAAAATCATATAGTCTGGCTATGCTCCATCTTCATCACACAAAGTATTAAATCATGCACAACCCCGGTTTTAGCCAAGCAATTGTTTCATACTTTAGTATTCTCAAACTTTTTCAACTTTCACGCAATACATGAGCGTGAGCCATGGACATAGCACTGTGGGTGGAATAGAATATGGTGGTTGTGGAGAAGACAAAAAAGAAGGAGATAATCTCACACCAACTAGGCGTATCAACGGGCTATGGAGATGCCCATCAATAGATATCAATGTGAGTGAGTAGGGATTGCCATGCAACGGATGCACTAGAGCTATAAGTGTATGAAAGCCCAAAAAGAAACTAAGTGGGTGTGCATCCAACTTGCTTGCTCGCGAAGACCTAGGGCAATTTTGAGGAAGCCCATCATTGGAATATACAAGCCAAGTTCTATAATGAAAAATTCCCACTAGTATATGAAAGTGACAATATAGGAGACTCTCTATCATGAAGATCATGGTGCTACTTTGAAGCACAAGTGTGTAAAAAAAGATAGTAGCATTGTCCCTTCTCTCTTTTCTCTCTCTTTTTTTTGGTGGGCATCTTTGGCCTCTTTTTTTTATTTGGGCTTCATTGGCCTCTTTTATTATTTTTAAAGTCTGGAGTCTCATCCCAACTTGTGAGGTAATCATAGTCTCCATCATCCTTTCCTCACATGGGACAATGCTCTATAATGATGATCATCACACTTTTATTTACTTACAACTCAAGAATTACAACTCGATACTTAGAACAAAATATGACTGTATATGAATGCCTCCAGCGGTGTACCGGGATGTGCAATGACTCAAGAGTGACATGTATAAAAAATATGAACGTTGGCTTTGCCACAAATACGATGTCAACTACATGATCATGCAAAGCAATATGACAATGATGATGCGTGTCATAAACGGAACGGTGGAAGTTGCATGGCAATATATCTCGGAATGGCTATGGAAATGCCATAATAGGTAGGTATGGTGGATGTTTTGAGGAAGGTGGGTTTAATGCACCGGCGAAAGTTGCGCGGTACTAGAGAGGCTAACAAAGGTGGAAGGGTGAGAGTGCGTATAATCCATGGACTCAACATTAGTCATAAAGAACTCACATACTTATTACAAAAGTTTATTAGTTATCAAAACAAAGTACTACACGCATGCTCCTAGGGGAAGGGTTGGTAGGAGTTAACCATCGCGCGATCCCGACCTCCACACAAAGGAAGACATTCAATAAATAAATCATGCTCCGACTTCGTCACATAACGGTTCACCATACGTGCATGCTACGGGAATCACAAACTTTAACACAAGTATTTCTACCAATCCACAATTACTCACTAGCATGTCTCTAATATCACAATCTTTATATCTCAAAACAATCATAAGGAATCAAACTTCTTATAGTATTCAATGCACTTTATATGAAAGTTTTTATTATATCTCTCTTGGATGCCCATCATATTAGGACTAAATTCATAACCTAAGCACATTACCATGCTGTTTAGAGACTCTCAAAATAATATAAGTGAAGCATGAGAGTTCAACAATTTCTATAAAATAAAACCACCACCGTGCTCTAAAAAGATATAAGTGAAGTACTAGAGCAAATTGACAAACTACTCCAACAAGATATAAGTGAAGATCAATGAGTAGTCAAAAATTTAAATAACTATGTGAAGACTCTCTCATCTAAGAATTTCAGATCTTAAGTACTTTATTCAAATAGCAAAACAAAATAAAATGATATTCCAAGGATAGCACATATCATGTGGACGAATAAAACTTTAGGCTCAACATAGGCTAACCGATAATTGTTGATGAAGAGAGGTGGGATGCGTAGCATCCCCAAGCTTAGATGCTTGAGACTTCTTGAAATATTTACTTGGGGTGCCTTGGGCATCCCCAATCTTGAGATTTTGTATCTCGTTCAATCCTCTCATACCACGGTTTCACCTATTCTCAAAAACTTCATCCACACAAAACTCAAAAAGAACTCGTGAGATAGGTTAGTACACATAAGAACAAATCAACACTTCATGTACTGCCAAGACAAGTTGCACAATAATTTTCAAACATCATCTACTGTTTACTATTGTTTCCACAATTTATATCTACCAATATAAGCCATGGAAACTATATGATAAGTAGATAACAAAACTATGACAGCAATCTGTCCAAACAGAACAGTCTGTAGCAATTTATTAAACCAGTGCACTTATGTAACTCAAACAATTATGAAAATTTAGGAAAAGCTGAAGAATTTATATGACAACACTGTGTAAAAATTTCAGAAACTTTTCACGTTCCAGTAAAATATGAAAATTCAAACACTACAGTAAAAGTTTCTGTTTTTACGCAGCACACATCAAACATGCAATTCAAGCATCCTAAGGCAATTCTTGGAACTTTTTATTGAAAAACAAGATTATAAATAACACCTAACAGAGAACAAAAAACTAAAATGACGCTCCAAGAAAAACACATATTATGTGACGAATAAAAATATAGCTCTAAGTAAGATATACCGATAATGTTGAAGACGAAAGAGGGGATGCCTTCCGTGGCATCCCCAAGCTTAGGCGCTTGAGTCTTCCTTGGATATTACCTTGGGGGTGTCTTGGGCATCCCCAAGCTTAGGTTATTTTCACTCCTTATTCTCCTCATATCGGTGTCTCACCCAAAACTTGTAAACTTCAATCACACAAAACTTAACAGAACTTCATGAGAAGGGTTAGTGTAATAAAGATAAATCATTCACTTAGGTACTGTCAAGACAAGATTCATAATTGTTCCCACATGATACCTACTGTATTATATCATTCCCATAATTTATACCACTAAATATAAGCTATGGAAACACTAAAACAAGCAAACTATGCATGCAAAACAGAATCTGTCAAAAACAGAACAGTCTGTGAAGATCTGTAGTGTAGCCATACTTCCCTGTCTCTAAACATTCTGAAAAATTAGGACAACCTGAATAATTTGTATATGCAGAAGCTGTAAAAATTTCAGATCATTATAACGCTCCAGTAAAAAATGAAAATTCCTGTACTGGAGTCAAAAGTTTCTGTTTTGGTTCAGCATCAATTCTACTCATCTTGTGAGTCATCCCAAAGGCTTTACTTGGCACTTTATTGAAATAAAAGACACAAATCATGATTACTACAGTAGATTAATCATGTGATCACACAAAAACAGAAAGGAAAAGTGTTGGGTTGTCTCCCAACAAGCGCTTTTCTTTAATACCTTTTAGCTAGGCATGATGATTTCAATGATGCTCATATAAGAATAATAATTGAAACATGCAAAAGAGCATCATGAATCTCATGACAAGCACATTTAAGTCTAACCCACTTCCTATGCATAGGGATTTTGTGAGCAAACAATTTATGGTAGCAAGAATCAACTAGCATAGGAAGGCAAAACAAGCATAACTTCAAAACTTTGAACACATAGAGAGGAAACTTGATATTATTGCAATTCCTACAAGCATATGTTCCTCCCTCATAATAATTTTCAGTAGCATCATGAATGAATTCAACAATATAACTATCACATAAAGCATTCTTTTCATGATTCATAAGCATAGAAATTTTACTACTCACCACATAAGCAAAATTATTCTCATCAATAGTAGTGGGAGCAAACTCAACAAAATAACTATCATGTGAAGCATAATCCAATTGAAAATTAAAAT
The DNA here is from genome assembly GCA_039707655.1 of Elymus sibiricus. NCBI lineage: Eukaryota > Viridiplantae > Streptophyta > Magnoliopsida > Poales > Poaceae > Elymus > Elymus sibiricus. The sequence goes on from CM077671.1 coordinate 511,752,806, forward strand.
CATGATGACAAGTTTCATGGTTATCATTATTCTTTATAGTATAAATTTCATCACAATAATCATCATAAATAGGAGGCATGCTTTCATCATAATGAATTTGCTCATAAAAACTTGGGGTACTAAACATATCATCTTCATCAAACATAGCATCCCCAAGATTGTAGCTTTGCATATCATTAGCATCATGAATATTCAAGGAATTCATACTAACAACATTGCAATCATGCTCATCATACAAAGATTTAGTGCCAAACATTTTATTGACTTCTTCTTCTAACACTTTGGCACAATTTTCCTTTCCATCATTTTCATGAAAGACATTATAAAGATGAAGTATATGAGGCAACCTCAATTTCATTTTTTGTAGTTTTCTTTTATAGACTAAACTAGTGATAAAACAAGAAACTAAAAGAGTCAATTGCAAGATCTAAATATATACCTTCAAGCACTCACCTCCCCGGCAACGGCGCCAGAAAAGAGCTTGATGTCTACTATGCAACCTTCTTCTTCTAGACTCGTGTTGGGCCTCCAAGCGCGGAGTTTTGTAGGACAGTAGCAAATTTCCCTCAAGTGGATGACCTAAGGTTTATCAATCCGTGGGAGGCATAGGATGAAAATGGTCTCTCTCAAACAACCCTGCAACCAAATAACAAAGAGTCTCTTGTGTCCCCAACACACCCAATACAATGGTAAATTGTATAGGTGCACTAGTTCGGCGAAGAGATGGTGATACAAGTGTAATATTGATAGTAGATGTAGATTTTGATATAGATTTTTGTAATCTGAAAATATAAAAACAGCAAGGTAGCAAGTAACAAAAGTGAGCAAAAACGTTATTGCAATGCTTGAAAACAAGGCCTAGGGTTCATACTTTCACTAGTGCAAGTTCTCTCAACAATGCTGACATAGTTGAATCATATGTAAATCCCTCACGTGCGACAAAGAGTTCACTCCAAAGTAACTCATAGCGGAGAACAAACGAAGAAATTATTGTAGGGTACGAAACCACCTCAAAGTTATCTTTTCCGATCAATCATATGAGCCATCCCCATTAATTGTCACGAACAGCCCTAGAGTTCGTACTAGAATAACACCTTAAGATACACATCAACCAAAACCCTAATGTCACCTAGGCACTCCAATGTCACCGCGAATACCCACGGGTTTGATTATACGATATGCATCACACAATTTCAGATTCATCATGTTCAATCCAACACAAAGAACTTCAAAGAGTGCCCCAAAGTTTCTACCGGAGAGTCAAGACGAAAACGTGTGCCAACCCCTATGCATAGATTCCCAAGGTCACGGAACCCGCAAGTTGATCACCAAAACATACATCAAGTGGATCAATAGAACATCCCATTGTCACCACGGATATCCCATCGCAAGACATACATCAAGTGTTCTCAAATCCTTTAAAGACTCAATCCAATAAGAAAACTTCAAAGGGAAAACTCAATTCATCACAAGAAGACAGAGAGGGGAAAACTCCATATGATTCATCTATATTAATAAAGCTCGCGGTACATCAAGATCGTGTCATCTCAAGAACACGAGAGAGAGAGAGATCAAACACATAGCTACTAGTACATACCCTCAGCCCCGAGGGTGAACTACTCCCTCCTCGTCATGGAGACCGCCGGGATGATGAAGATGGCCTCCGGTGATGGTTTCCCCCCTCCGGCAGGGTGCCGGAACGGGCTCCCGATTGGTTTTTCGTGGCTACAGAGGCTTGCGGCGGCGGAACTCCCGATCTAGGGTTCTTTTCAGAGGTTTGGGTATTTATAAGAATTTTTGGCGTCGGTCTCACGTCAAGGGGGGCCATGAGGCGACGACAAGCCAGGGGGCGCGCCCTAGGGGCGGCACCCCTAGGCTTGTGGCTGCCTCGTGGCTCTTCTGGCCCAACTCCGATGCCCCGTGGGTCTCTTCTGGTCCATAAAAAATCACCGTAAATTTTTATTCTGTTTGGACTCCGTTTGATATTCCTTTTCTGTAAAACTCAAAAACAAGGAAAAAACAGAAACTGTCACTGGGCTCTAGGTTAATAGGTTAGTCCCAAAAAATAGTATAAAATAGCATATTAATGCATATAAAACATCCAAAACCGATAATATAATAGCATGGAACAATCAAAAATTATAGATACGTTGGAGACGTATCAGCGGCTGTGTGTCGATTTTAAAGACCTAAATAAAGCATGCCCTAAGGAACCCTTTCCCTTACCTCGCATAGACCAGATCATCAACGCCACCGCCGGACACGACTCACTGTGCTTCCTCGATGCCTACTCCGGATACCATTAAATCAAAATGAAGGAGACCGACCAAGCCACAACCGCCTTCATCACCCCCAACGAGCCATTTTGCTTCAACACAATGCCCTTTGGGTTAAAAAAACGCAGGCACCACATACCAGCGCATGATTCAGACATGCCTAGAAAATAAAATTGGCAAGACGTTCGAGGCACACATGGATGACGTGGTCATCAAGACCAAACACGTTAGCCAGCTGGTGGACGACCTCCGACAAACCTTTGATAATCTGTGGGCTTATGATATACGGCTCAATCCAGAAAAATGTGTCTCCGGAGTTCCCGCTGGTAAACTGCTCGGACTCACTGTCTCCCATAGAGGAATAGACGCCAATTCGGCTAAAATCCGAGCCCTATCCCATCTAGCAATCCCTACGGAGCTGAAGCACGTTCAAAAACTAGCGGGCTGCATGGCGGCTTTGAGCCGCTTTATCTCCCGCCTTGGTGAAAAGGCACTGCCGCTCTACAAACTACTCAAACGAACCAAAAACTTTGAGTGGACCGATGAAGCAACGGCCGCATTGGAAGCAATTAAAATGTTACTGGCCGGCAATCCTATACTAGCAGCACCCGGCATAGGTGATCTGCTATACATCTCAGCCACAAACCAAGTGGCTAGCACGGTTCTCGTTGTTGAACGAGAGGTTGAGGGTCACAAGTTCCGGGTACAGAAGCCAGTCTACTACATATCAGAAGTGCTCACCCCGTGCAAATCCAGGTATCCGCATTACCAGAAGATAGCCTACACAGTTTTCATGGCATCCCGAAAGCTCCGACACTACTTTCAAGAGTGTTCGGTCACCGTGGCATCCAAAGTACCACTGAATGATATAATCAACAACAGGGACGCCACTGGCCGCATAGCCAAATGGGCCATTGAGATCCTTCCCTTCGAAATTGTGTACAAACCACGCTGAGCTATTAAATCTCAGGTGTTGGCTAATTTTCTTGCTGAATGGACGGAGGTCGAGCTCCCCAAGGAATACAGTGCATACTCCCATTGGACGATATACTTTGACTGGTCCAAGACGCTTGACGGACTGGGGGCTGGAGTTATACATACATTCCCCACTGGCGACAACATCCAGTACGTCTTACAGATCATGTACACCGATTCCAACAATGTGGCCGAATACGAGGCTCTGTTGCATGGGCTCCGGATGGCAGCATCAATGGGCGTACAACAGCTCGAGGTACGGGGAGACTCTAACCTCGCCATCTCTCAAATCAACGGCGAATTCGATGCCAAAAACCCAAAGATGGCAGCATATAGAAATGTCGTTCTCAAGATATCCACACGGTTCGAAGGATTAGAATTCCACCATGTCTCCAGAGACAACAATCAAGCTATGGACGTCCTCGCCCGTATTGGCGCCAAGCGCGACCCCCTCCCTAAGAACACCTTTCTGGAACGGCTTTTCAAGCCATCCGTGGTGTGACAGGGAAAGGATAAGGACACTAGAGTCAATGGCCCAGAACAGATCATCCCTCCTGTCATCGAACCGGATGAACAAATCATCGGTGGTTCGGCAATTGTAGAAACGCCTTCGGCTCACGAAGTCATGGCAGTAATCGCGCCATGGACCGAGCCTTTCCTCGCCTATCTTCTCCGCCAAGAACTCCCTGATGACCAGACCGAGGCAAGACACAAAATTCTGTGCTCCAAGGCCTACAAGGTCCATGAGGGTGAGCTATACAAGAAAAGCACCATCGGAGTCCTCCAATGGTGCATATCCGAAGAAGAAGGAAAGCAGCTCTTGGTCGAGATACACGCAGGCATGGGCGGTCACCACGCAATAGCCCGGGCCCTGGTAAGCAAGGCTTTCGAGCCAGATTCTTTTGGCCCACTGCTCGTGCAGACGCCCACACGCTCGTTTAGCATTGTGTTTGTTGTGAGCTCTTTGCAAATCAAAGCCACATGCCCCCAATGGCTCTCCGGACGATACCGATCACTTGGCTTTTCATGGTCTGGGGGCTGGACATGGTCGGACCACTTAAAGGGGGGCAAGAAAAGGAAATATCTACTGGTTATGATCGACAAATTCACCAAGTGGAAGCAAAACCGGTAACTTCAGCTAAGTCTGGACCGGTCATCGACTTTATATCCGGCGTGGTTCACCGCTATGGTGTCCCCCACGGTATAATAATGGACAATGGATCCAATTTCACAGCCCAGGAGGTAAAGGACCGGTGCGCGAACATGGGCATCAAGCTTGATTGCACCTCAGTATATCACCCACGGACCAATGGACAGGTCGAACGGGCCAATGGTCTTATTAGGAGCGGTATCAAACCTCGACTGGTCTGTTCTCTGAAAGAATCTGACTGCCATTGGGTTGAGGAGCTCGACTCCGTATTATGGGGCCTGCGCACCACCCCGAATCGATCAACGGGATACACACTGTTCTTTATGGTGTACAAGGCAGAAGCAGTCCTCCCGTGCGACCTCACCCACGACGCACATAGGGTGCGCATGTACGAAGGGAAGGAGGTCGAGCTAGATCGGCAGGACGACCTAGACGCCCTGGAAGGAGAGCGCGATATAGCTAGGGCCCGCTCTACCTTATATCGACAGCAGGCCCGGCGCTACCAGAGCAGGGAAGTTTGAGCGAAGGCCTATAATGTGGGCAAACTTATTTTATGCCTCCCGGAGAAGCAAAAGAATAAACTCTCGCCCAAATGGGAGGGTCCTTTCATAATTGATGAAGTACTTGTAGGAGGAGCATATCGCCTCTGCAACCCACCGGAAAATCGCCTCGAACCGAACCCATGGAACGCAACTAGTCTTTGATGCTTCTATGGCTAGACCGATGTCGTCACCCTCACTAGTCCTTTTCTCTATTATAGTTTTCCCTTCCTTTTCTCTTTTTCGGATTGGTTAGCATTTCCCAGGACATGTTCGGCTAAACCGAGCTACGTTAAGTTTTCCTCGGTATTCATCTTCAAATGTACTACCCGGCCTCACCTGGGGGCTTCTTAATGAAGCCGATCAATATATTCGTGCATCTATTCGTCTTTGTCGTGTGTGCACCCTTCCAGTATCATTTTTAAGCCACTATATGCATCAATTTGACTGAAGATTTTACCAAGCTGGGTTGCCTTGCTCCTATGCTTACCCTCTACGTTTCTGATTGTTCGCTAGGGGGTAAAGGGAGCACCACTGCGATTGTTACGACCGGATCACCCGGGTACATACCTCGGACGGGTAAATCCGAACGCTAGCGTTCTTAAGAAGACAATTGGTCGGCCACGTGGGAAGTGAAAATAATTGGTGGTCATCACCAAAACCCGGAGCTATTTTTCCCGGAATAACCATCACCCGCATATTATAGGTATTTGGTTATAACGTCTATGGTTCACGTAGCAACCCGAAGAAAGGAACCCATGGAGGAACTATTTTCTTCAGGAGATGTTTCTTATGTTAAATAGTAATATAACATAACTCCCCGTACGTGTTATGTCTGTTCGCACCAAATGGCCGGATTGCCTGGTTCCTCGAAGTGATTTCCTGTTACTTCAGGTCACATAGTACGAAACACTCCCCGGCCACTGGAGGGGGAGGTAGAAGCCGATGGCCGGTTGAGACAATGTTTACAACACGGATGGAGTATGTTTGATGTAAAGTACATAGTTACACAGAATCAAACACCCGGTTGCTAGTCAAGATTATCTATTATGGTATACAGGGTGCAGTCTTCTTGCGAGATACGAGCGGCTGGCATCACTTGGTCATACACCAAATGAAGCGGCACCTCTTGACCATCCGGCCCTACCGGCCCAACCCGAGCCAAATGCTCTGGGTCATGTTTGGTAAAGCGGGTCTTCACCATTGCCCATGCCTCCCGTGCTCCTTCTTGACAACACTAGTGCAGAAAAGCCTAGCTATGGCGTGGCAAAAAGGGCCTTGCTAGTGTAGACACCTGATGCCAACAATATGGCGCCACAGTTAAAAAACAGTGGTGGCATTGCAGACGACGCCAGCAGTATTTCACATGTTTATGGCGTGCATTGTTGATCAACGCCAGCAATTTGTTTTTTTATAATAAAAAAATACTTCACAAACTTAAGAGCTTAAACTTCACAAAAGATACTGATCATTTAAACATACTCATAAACTACATAGTTTAAAACTTAGTACTGATCATTTAAACATACTCATAAACTACATACTTTAAAACTTAGTACTGATCATTTAAACATACTCATAAACTTCATAGTTTAAAACTTAGTAATCAACTAACTACTCTTCATCATCAAGGATTATCCTCCGCTGGCGCATCTTCTTCCGATTGCTCTCTCCATCTTGTTTGAAATGAGCAACGGTTGTCTGTAGCTCAACCCTCTCTGTCCTGAGTTGTTTTTTCTTTAGCTTGAGTTGATCCCTATCATCTGTCAACTTATCCCTCATCTCCCTCAGTTTGTCGACCTTAGTGAGGGCATTAGCACCCTTTAGGAGCAACTCATCCCTTTCTTTCTTCAATTTGGCATTGTGTTCTTCTAGTTTTTTGATGCTCCACTCTGACTCCTCTAATCTCTACTGGTTCCACTTCTCCATGTCGCCCACCGATTCGTTGTTGTTCGCTGAATTGTCCATGCTGAACTATGTACACAAGCAAATTAAAACTTGTAATGAAACCAAGCAAATTATAACTTGTAATGAAAGCAAGCAAACTATGTACACAAGCAAATTAAAACTTGTAATGAAACCAAGCAAACTTTGTACACAAGCAAATTATAACTTGTAATGAAACCAAGCAAACTATGTACACAAGCAAATTATAACTTGTAATGAAACCATGCAAACTATATGTACACAAGAAAGTTATAACTTGTAATGAAACCAAGCAAACTTGTAATGAAACCAAGCAAACTATGTACACAAGCAAGCAATTGTGTTGTTGCTGATTAAAAATATAAGAACAATTGTACCTATTCTTAGTACAACAAGATATTAAGACATGGTATTGTTTATAATTTATTGAACCAAAATATCAAATTTATCTTAACCACAAGTCTGGAATAATGCCGAATATTACTGGTTGCTAGGTTTGTAATTATAATTTATCTTAGGACATGGTATTGTTTATAATTTATTGAGCCAAAACATCAAAATCCTTACGATGAATGCTAGATGTACCTATGCTTGAGTCTTGGGCGTCGGGCGGGGCAGGTCGGCATCGGGCGGGGCGGCCTCACGCTGCTCCTCCGACGAAGACGGGCCGGGTCGGGCGGGTCGGCGTTGGGCGGGGCGGCCTCACACTGCTCCTCCGACGAAGACGGGCCAGGTCGGGCGGGGCGGCGTCGGGCGGAGACGGGCAGCTACGGGCGGCGGCAGCGGCGGGTGGGGCGGCGGCGGGGATCGAGAGGAAAGGACGTGGAATTTGGAGTGAGCACCAAAGGATAAGGTTTCACTGCGCCCGGAGCTATTAAAACCGAATAGTGCTGGCGTGGGCCTATTTGGTCCTGAATGTGCAACGTCGGGCCTAATTTGCAATGCCAGCACTAAGCAAATAGCTATGGCGTACGATTTTAGCCCACGTTAGCACTATTTGAAAATATTAGTGCTGGTGTTGGCAAGAAATGGCGCGCCACGAACAAGAGTTGTGGCTAGCCATTTCTCCACTAGTGCAAGACGATGTCTTCCATGGCTCGAAGCGACGCCGAGCTCCTTTAAATCGATCAGGCAGCTCGGCCATCCCATCCGGAGGCGTCTCAGTCGGCCATAACGCCTTGACCATGCTCTTCATGGCTTTCCAAGCTCACTCATGCACGATGGACAGTTCCTTTAGCAGGTTCCCTCCGAACGAGTTGTTTTCTTCCTCGGGGCGCCCGGTCAGGAGAGCTAAACCACAGACATGGCATGTTCCTTATATTAGCATAATACACACACTGTATGGAATTTCAAGTTGAAATTTCACTCACCAAACATGTCACCTTTCAATCTCTGGTTCTCCTCATGGGCTTGTGCCAATTGAGCTTTTAAACTATCAATTTTTCGGCCTGTCGCTATTTTCCGCCTTGAGCTCATTCTTTTCCTCATGATTCTGGGTCAGTACCCGGTGGCAAACTTCGTGCTGTGATTCGGCATACCTTTCAGCTTGTCTGGCTGCATCCAGGTCTTTCCGCAGTTGACCTATGGACTCGGCTGCTATAAAGAAATATTTCATTAGAAAAAGTGCCCCAAGCAATTCTGCATATTAAGCCTTCTTACTCACCATGCGCCTCCCTGGTGAACTTCTTAACATCCTTTAGTTCGGCCTTCATAGCTGCCAGCTGTGTTCGGTTTAACTCAAGGTCCTCGGACAATTTGTTGTTTTGTTCCCTCGAGGCCTACACCAATATTCAGACCCTTAACTCGGTCGTCCTGACCAAATTAAGGCTCGGGGGCTACTAGGTTAGGATCTGTGTTCGGTTTTCAAAACCAATCACTCACCTGCAGGCTGGTCGACATAAGGTTGGCGGCTCCCTCAAGTCATGCGCGGGCAGCTCCGAGATATGCGTCCACCGATCTAAGAGCGTTAAACTCCTGGTCAGAAAACGCAGGGTGACGCAGCGACTGCTTCCGCCGTTGGTGATTCATCACACTTTTGACTTCAGAATGGGTGACCGAGACCTCCTCGAAATCCTATGGAAGCTGGTCCGCGGCGAGAATCTCCGCACTAACCCCAGCCTTTGCCGAAGACCTCGGTTTGGTACAACCACCTGGCGCTTCTTGGACGTCTTCGGATGAAGGCGGCTGTACTCGTCTCCTGCAGAGGTCGACAAAGATTATAACTGCTGGCAGTGGCAATAACAATGACCGAACTATGAGTTCAAAATATTACCTCTTGGTCGGGGCGTGATCGAGGTAGTTCTCATGGCCGCCACACGCTTGGAAGGTCTACCGTCATTTGGTGCGGGGACGGTCGGTGCCGCTCTCGCCGATGTTCGGCGCATGGTACGACGACCCTTGGGAGTAGAACTCATCATACACGAAACGACGGGAGCGCCCTTTTCGGGAAGAGGCCTTCTTGTTACTTACAGTGGAGGAAGGGAGTGTCCCAGGGTGATCGGCCAAAAGGGCCACCTTAGAGCCATCAAGACTCTCCTGGTAAAAGACCCCGTCCTCAAAATCAAGTGACGTCTCTGGATCGTCATGGAATCCTGGGTCGTCGGCACGAGAATAACTCTCCGGTTGAGGAGGAGGGCAGTTGACTGTTTCGATCCAGTGCCTCCAGTCCTGTTCGGTAAGTTAAAAGGTTCGATCGGCAAAAACGTACATGACATCCGGACTATGAAAATATAGTTGGACTTACCCATTCGATGGGATTATAACTCAAGTAGCCGTCCTTGGTACTCAGGCGGGCAAACTCTTCTTTTTCTCCGTTAAAGAGATCGGCCAGTATGGCTGCCATTGTTGCTTTGTTGGCGGGCCCTTTCCATTTGTAGAGGGTCATGTCGTTTGTCCCGTTGTAATGCCATAAGGGGTGTATCCTCTGTTGAAGAGGTTGGACACATCGAGTAATGGCAGCGGCCATCACGTCAATGATGGTTAGCTTATTGTGAGCTAATAACCTCGCCTGAGCGGCCAGACGCTTTACTTTGGCACTCTCCTCCTGGGAAGGGTTTTTCGGTCGCCAGTAAACCATTTCTTTAGAGGAACGTTTGAATATTCGGGCAGACCCCTCCGAGCTGGATCGAATAGGGGAACGTCTTCAATATAAAACCATTCTGAGGTCCACTCTTCGGAATCCTTTTTTGGGGTCCCGATTGGGTACCCCGTCCCAGCTATGCACCATACTTTGGCTCCGCCAACTTCAAAGATTGTCCCTTCCCGGGTGCGGGAGACGAGGTAGAAATACTTTCTCCATAATTTGAAATGAGCCTCACAGCCCAGGAACAGCTCGCAAAGGGCGACATAGCCCGACATATGCAGAATGGATCCAAGGGTAAGATGATGAAGTTGGATCCCGTAAAACTCCAACAAACCCCTCAAGAAGGGGTGAATGGGGAAGCCCAAGCCTCGTAACAGGAAGGGCATGCAGCATACCTTCTCTTTCTTGCATGGAGTAGGGAGGTTCTCCGCAAAGGGCTCGACGTCCGCGGAAGTTAATACGGGACGGGTGGACGCTAGATCAGAAGCAGGGGGATACCCTTGCGCCTCAAGGCCACTCAATTGGAGGTGGGAGACTGAGAAGCTTGCCCAATCGCCTGGGAGAGGGCCATGAGGATGTGAAGAGGATCCTAGGAAGCTAGCCATGTCTTTGAGCTCCCTGATTTCTCAAATGGTTGGGGAATAGGATGTGTTGCTCATAGCATGCCCGACCTATTTAATAGGCATTTTTCAGCTGACCCGCGAAGGGTATTTCTGTAGAAGACTACTGGCCGCCTGCCTTCCACCGACACGCGGGAATCAAGGAGTGTCATTAACCCCGAACAGGAAAGTTAATATGGTGGGCCCCGTGAAGCTTCGGAAATCGAGAAGTCATCGGTGGCGAAACTAAGTATCAACCGAACATAGAAGCTGAGAAGAACTCGCCCCGAAAGCCGGAGACTTTGGGCGCGATAGGCTACTAAGGATCATGGACCCCATCGTTGGAGGCTAGTTCGAGGGCTACTAAGGGAGTCCAGGACTGAGGGGTCCTCGGGCCGTCGGCCTATCTCTTATGGGCCGGACAGGTGGGCCGCTCTGCGGCTATTTCTTGAAGGCCGAGCTATGAGACGAATTCGTGTTCGGGGAGGAAACCGTCGGTGCCTTGGTGTCTCCTCCAAGTCAAGATGGCAGGATCGGCATGATTATACCCTGATGGTAACTGACTATGTGTAACCCTAGGTGCCTCTGGTGTCTATATAAACCAGAGGGTTTAGTTCGTAGAGGGGGGAGAACCTTCATCATACTCATCTAGGGTTTAGCTCATCTGATCTTGTGGTAGATCGATTCTGTAATTGTCATATACACATCAATACAATCAAGCAGTATGTAGGGTTTTACCTCTTTGAGAAGGCCCGAACCTGGTAAACATTGTCCCTCTGCAGTCCTGTTCCCCGTTGATCCAAAATCCACAGCTCGGGACCCCCTACCCGAGATTCGTCGGTTTTGACACCAACACCGGGTTTCCACTTTTAGCATAACATAGCTGTGGCGGACGGTGCACGCTGCTCGCGAGTGTTAGGTTAAAGATCTTGTGGCGAGCGGCCCTTCCCGCCTGCCACTGGTACTAATTTTTCAAATCTCAGCGCGGGACTTGACGAAAATTAAGTCCGCGCAGTTGGCCATGCCCGCCCAAACTGACGGCGCTGAGCTGTGCCACCCAATACCCCCCGGATGCCATGACGCTCCGCTGCCCCCCGCAAACGCCGGCAACGCGCGCCGCCGCCGCGTCCACCCGCACGCTCCGCCACCCCCAGCCCGCTTCCATCTTCCCTCCTTCCACCCACCCACAAGCGCGGGCAACGCGCGCCGCCGCCGCATCCACCCGCATGCTCTACCACTCCCGGCCCGCATCCCTCTTCCCCCCTCCACCCACCCCACGCGCCATCGGTCGCCCCCCTGCTCCTCCTCTCAGCCGGTCTCTCCACCGACCCCCTCCGCCGGTGTGCCTCCGCCCGCACCAACGGACAACATCGTCGGCCATCTCCACATACGTATGTCGATGCTCATGGTTTGATTTACATGGAATAGAAAAGAGTGCCAAAGTTTTGACGAAATGTTGATTCACTTCCATTTCGTCGAATTTCTGGCATTCTATACATCCAAATTTTAGCAAAGGTTATGCCAATTTTTTTGATAAATGGCAATGGTCGGTGGTGAATTGGATGATGTGGTTTTGTTGTCTTCTTTTACATGGAATATGAATGAATGCGAAAGTTTTGACGAAATGCTGATTCACTTCCATTTCATCGAATTTCTTGCATTCAACACGTCCAATTGTTAGCAACGGTTATGCCAATTTTGTTTTTTGATAAGTGGTGATGGCCGGTTGGTGAATTTCATTACGGTTTTGTTGTCTTCTTTTACAGGGAATAAAAATGAGTGCCAAAGGTTTTGCCGAAATGTTGATTCACTTCCATTTCGTCGATTTTCTGGCACTTAATATGTCTCTTTTTGAGCACTCATCTTGTCAATTCTTTTGTTACTAATATGTAATTCTTTTTTACTCATTATGGATACAATCTTCATTTTGCAGAGAAAAGATGGTGAGACATACACGGTCTCGGATTGAGGCTTTGACTCCCCAATGGGATGAGCCAGGATATCCTTACGAGTTGCACGAGGAGACCAATCATTTTGTAGATGGAGGGGTAGACGGGGAAGAAGATTCGGATGATGTTGGAGAGGAACTGCCAGATGGGGAAGGATATTCCGACGATGTTGCTGAAGGGGAAGTGCAAGATGGCCAACATGTGGGAGAAGAGTTGGATGGTGCTGAAGAGGAAGGAGACCTCAATGGTGCAAAAGCTGATTTGGAAAATCAGCTGCGAAAGCGTAGGTCACGGAATAAGGTGCCTACAGCTACTTACATAATAAAACGGATTAACAAAGAGGGGAGACCCGTTAGTCCGATCAAGAACACAATGAAATGGGGTAACGTCCTAGGTGCCCTCGCCCGTGAAAACTGTGGCATCAATGTTAGATGCTTAAGGGGGCCTAAAAACAAGGAATGGGCAAACCTCCTGTTAGGAGAGATGAGAGATATTTTCAAGTTCAACGACCGAGACAATGCACTTGCAGAAATCCATACCATGCGCGTGTTCACTAAGGCCTTGAATAGTAGTAGATACCATGCAAACAAGCTACTTGACGATGGGGGTATGATTTAGAGTATATCAAAAATCTATATCCTAGCACTACCGATGAGGAATGAAAGGAGTTCCTTGATTACTGAAAGTGCGTTGTATCGACTAGAGGGGGGGGTGAATAGGCGATTTTTACAAATTCGTCACTTGAGGAAATACTAGTTGAGGAATTAGCTAAGTGACGAACTGCTAGCAGCGGAATAAGTACTCAAGTGCATGTGAAACATGTTAATAGCATAGTCATCATGATGAAATGAAACATACACAGAGCTTGAATAGCGTGAACAGGATAAGCAGGCTGACGATACGGTGACTGAAGAATTTGGGGTGAGGAAATTGAGAAAGTCTTCAGTCAAATTCTTCAAACAGTAACGATCAATTTCATCAACAGATATACGAGGAAATGAAAGGGTTGAGGAAATAGAACCAAAGGCTCGATGAAGACAGTGATTTGATAACCCAGTTCCAACTGCTGTGACAGTTGTACGTCTGGTTCGGAGCGGCCTGGTATTTAAACCAGAAGACACACAGTCCCAGGACACACAGTCCTTACCGTGTTCACCTTGAGCTAAGGTCACACAGACCTCGCCCAACACTCGTGGTAAGTCTTCAGGGTAGACTTCCAAAACCCTCACAAACTGGTCACCCGGCAATCCACAATTTACTGCTGGATGCTCTAGACCACGGTCACCCGGCGATCCCCAATTGACTGCAGGATGCACTAGACCATGACGCCTAACCATCTGGAAGATACACAGTCTTCAAAGGTAACAAGCGTCGGTTCCACACAGGAACAATTTCTTCAGTGATGCTCAATCACTTTGGGTTGGTGGTTTGGTTTTTGGGGGTTTTTCCTCACTGATGGTTTTCGCTCAAAGTTCTCGAGGAATGGGATGCCCTCAAATGACAAGTGCCAAGTTCTCTCTTAGAGCAGCCAACCAGCTAGTGGTTGTGGGGGGCGGCTATTTATAGCCAGGGTGCATCCCGACATGATAAGACATAAATGCCCCCCCCCAATCATATGACCGTTAGGTGGGTAGAATATCTGGACAGCTGGCGCAAAGCACAGCAACTGTCGGAATTTGAACTGTCAAATTCCTCAGGGCTTATCATTTTCCTCACTTGTAGGCAATTCGCACTGGCAAAATCCTAACTCCTCAGTCAGACCAATTTCCTCAGAGACCAGAAGAACATCGTCTCTGTCTCTAAAGAACTTGACTGAACTGCAAGAGGTTTCCAAAGGCTTCACTCGAACGATTGGGTTATGTTGAGGCTTTTGAGTTGAGCATCAGTTGGAAATTTTTCCTTAGTTTTACCTCGACCCCCTTTAACAGTACGGTGTTTCCTATGACTCAAGAAAAGAAAAGAAACAATAAAAACTAAAGTCTTCATGCTTCATAATCCTCATTAATGTCTTCAAGGTCACACCGTCTTCTTTAATATCAAAGTCTTCAGGGAATACCAAAGTCTTCAGCAAAGTCTTCACCAAAGACTTCAGTTGAAGACATTCATTTTTAGGGGTCGATATTCTTCGAATATACCAAACTCCTCATCGACTTATAGAGCCTGTGTACACTCACAAACATATTAGTCCCTTAACCTATAAGCCTTCAATACACCAAAATCACTAAGGGGTACGAGATGCACTTACAATCTCCCCCTTTTTGTTGATTGATGACAAATAGGTTAAGGTTTCAACGGGGATAAACATATGAAGTGTAAGTACTGAGTTTGAGGAATTTGATTGCAAGATATAGAGGAACTCCCCCTGAAGATGTGCATATTTGAGGAATTTGCTTTGGACTGTAAATGCACATGGCAGGATAAGAACTTGGAGATCTCCCCCTATATCTTGAAATCCATACCCGCATTTTGTATATATCATGAGGAAATTAAAATGCATGCTGAAAAATGGGGTCTGAGGCAATTCAGCATGCGTGCATTAAGATACTTGAGGAAATAAGCATGCAGACAGCAGTTCAAAAGTATCAGACCACCATCGGACTTAAGTTTACAACTCAATCAACAAAAGCTTCAGAAGAGCGAGAGTTGTAACTTAAACAAAAAACTGCCCATATATATAGACCCGCTTGAAGACTAACTCAAATTTCTCCCCCTTTGTCATCAAGTGACCAAAAGGGACAAAATTGAGGACTAACGCCACTGAAGAATTTCATCTTGAAGGTGGTGGAGGAGCGCCAGCGTTGTCGGGGTCGGTTGGTGGAACAGGGCCTGCAGCCGTGTCGTCAATGTCCTTAGCTTCATCCGTCTTACGCGATGAAGAAAATGAGCTTGTTACCAGCTGAGGAACTTGAACTTTCTTCCATTTCTTCTTGGGAGGAATCGACCAGTCGAAGTCACGCTGAAATTCCATCTCCGCAAGTTCTTCAGGAGTATAAAGATGTTCCAGGGTAGCCCAAGTGCGGTCGAAGACTTCATGCAGGTAGTAATGGTTTTTCCTCACCACATTGTGAATGACTGTCATGTCCCGAAGAAGTGCACCAAACTACCGTTTGACCCACTTGTGATTGCGATCCACCTTTTGGTGAAGACTGAGGAGAAGTTCACGATCAGTCATCAACCTTGGAGCAGTTTCTTGAGGTCTTTGAGCTGTGGCCCTGCCAACAGAGTCTTGAGAAGCAGTGTTATCATTTGTTGAGTAAGAGGTAGCAGTGCGAAATTGACCATTTAGTGGTCGAGATCCTTCATCAACAACAGTTTTGCCTTTCCCATCCATTGAAGAAAATGTGTCCTTGAGGACTTCAATTGGCGGCAGAAAACTGAAATGATTTTGGAAGTCTGCTTCATAAGGCATTGAGGATCTCGCCCTTATGAACTTCATGATCCATGGAGCATAGGGCTTCAGTTGAAAAGGTGACAGTGCAATGTTGGCCAATGTCCTCAAGAAGAAATCATGAACATTTATGGGAATGCCATAAATTATGTTGAAGAGCAGATTCTTCATTACTCCAACCACCTCTTCTTCTTCTTCATTGTTGTGGCCTTTGATGGGGCTGAAGGTTTTGGTCATAATGCGATAGATAGTGCGAGGCACATACAGTAAATCCTGCACCAGAAAAGTTGTTCTGGGTGCTTGACCAGGCTTCAAAGGCTTCATAAGAACTTGCATGAGGTGATTGGGAAGCTCAGGTTCATCATATAGGCATCTGGCTTCAGCTGAGGGAATACTGACAGGGACAACCCGAAGCAATTCAGAGACAGGCGCAGTAAAGTGAGTGTTGCCTGTCATCCAGTCAAGTATCCAAGTGCTGATGTCTTGTGCTTCACCAGAGATATGAAGAGTGGCATAGAATTGAAGAATGAGTTCTTCATTCCAATCATAGATGTCAACACAGAAGGGCAGTAACCCAACATCATGAAGAACACTGAGTACTGGATTGAAGCATGGGATGTTTTCCATATCAGCATGAGGAATTGAATAATGTTGGAAAACCTTGTCCTTCTGGAATAGCACAGCTGCATAGAAATTAGCCTGAGTAGGCGTCCAGAATCTCTTATGACGTGACCTTTGGGAGTCATAAGGATTTGCTCCTATGAAGAAGTGAAGCTCGTCGTAGAAATTTTCTCTGATGAATTTGGGTCGCTTCTTGAAAGACATAGCTGGCTTTGGTTGAAGATTTGGCTTGAAGCGCCCATGAATCTCCTTCGGCATAACAGCAATAATGGCAGTTTGAGGAATTGACGAAGCAGATTCTTCAGCAGCCTTGGTTGGAGCAGTTTCCTCATTCATAATTACTTCAGCAGAGGCAGCATGAGTTTCTTCAGGCACTGACTCAGCTGGTATTTCTTCAGTCGCAGCTGGAGACTGAGGAATTTGGGTGAGAGGAGTGGTAAGAGGAGAGTTTAGATGTTCAGATGCCCAATAGTCATCATTGATAATAGGAGTAGTGTTACCAATGTCCACCTCCTCTTCCATTTCTTCAGTGCCAGCCCGAGGCTGGAGAGATTCAATTATTGGAGTTGGAGCATTTTCCTCCATTTGAATTTCTTCATCCACCGGCTCAGAAGCAGCAGACTGATTTTCTTCAGGTTCGTCATTTGGGATTTCATAATCCTCACCAAATGGAACCAGATCATAGGCTGGGACAGTAGACAGTGGAGTTGCATCAATTGGCTCTGTTGAGGAACTTGGCAGTGTCTTCAACTTCTTAGGTTCTGAGGCCTCTGCAGATGCTGAGGCCTTCCTTTTCTTCGCATCTGTTGCAGATGGAACAGCAGTTTCTTCAGGCATAACTGCTGCAGTTGCCCTAGCAGTTTCCTCAGGCACAACAGTTTCTTCAACTGTCCTGGCAGTTTCTTCAGATTGTGGAGCAGAGGAGCTGGGCAGAGGGTTTGAGGCTTGAGCTCGTGCTGCAGCCCGTGTGTTGTGATCTTTAATGACTTTGTCAGCCATCATGATGAATCTTCCTTTGGCTCCTTGCCAATCTGAGAGGTGACTGTTGTACTTCTCATTGAGGCCTTTGATATCTCCCTGAACAGAGATGAGTTGATCAGGCGTCAGGTTGAGGACATTTTCTTTCATGAACCTCTCTTTCCTTTGTTTAGCTACCTTGGTTCTTCTGATATGCTCATGCTTCCATTTTTCTTCACCTATGAAGGCAGCTAGAACATGACTTGGGCCCGGAGGGAGCTTCAAATCATCGATAGGCGTGTTTGGGTCCTGGTGCCACAAGTCGATGAAATCTATCACTATCTTCGGATCAAGTAGCAGAGGAATTGAAGTGCCCTTGGCTTGGGCCACTCTTTCTTGCTTATTCCTCACAATTGCAGCTAATTCTTCATCATCTGCATCATCATCCTCAGACGATGAGGGAACTTGAAAGACCACTTTCTTATCATGAGGACATGGACGTTTTCCTCGGCCAACTGTGGTCTTCCTTTTCAGCAGAGTGGGACTGCTTGAGGAATTTGTTGATGTCCCCGAGGCAATTGAGAACCCTGCTGTCCTTTGACATGTAGCAAGGTGCACGGGCATTGAGGACTT
The DNA here is from genome assembly GCA_039707655.1 of Elymus sibiricus. Classification (NCBI taxonomy): domain Eukaryota; kingdom Viridiplantae; phylum Streptophyta; class Magnoliopsida; order Poales; family Poaceae; genus Elymus; species Elymus sibiricus. The sequence goes on from CM077671.1 coordinate 511,770,901, forward strand.
GGCTGCGGCAGCCGAAGATTGTTCAGCCACAGAAGGAGCCCTTAATGATTTTGCATGGGGCATATGCTGTGAGGAACTGGGGGCTGAAGACATTGGGGTTGAGGATTTCAACTTGACGATTGATTTCTTCGCCATTGCCTTCTTGGGAGCAGAGCCACTGACAGAAGTCTTGGCTGAGGCAGCAGCAGCAGAGTCTTCATTGAATTGCCTCACTGCCTCTTTTGCTTGCCTAGCCAATTTTGCCTCGCGTCTTTCCCATTCATGAGGAAAGTCCTCACCAGTTTTGAGGCTAGTTGGATCAGCATGTTGTCCTGCTGCCAAGGGAGCTCTTCTGCATGGAGGCTTGATCGCAAATTTCTTCATGTACTAGGGGGTAACATAGCGATATTCTCTACATTCCTTCATCCATCTCCTTTCAATCCTCTGAATGCGAACTTTGCGCTATCGTTTGGTCTCTTTGCCATGAGTTGCTTCATCAGGTGTACAGTATTTCTCATAGATATCATCAGGAATCTCAAAAGCAGTTTGCACTTCAGGTCTCTTCCCTCCTTTCTGAGGTATTTTGCCATCAGCCATTTTCTTCGGCTGAGGATTTTGCACTTTTGAGGATTCTGAAGAGGTGTGTAATTTTTCTTCAAGGAATGCTGCAAATGAGTTAAGTTGATGAGAACCTAGAGATTCATCAGCTGACATTTTGTACCTGTGAATAGAGTGTAGGTGCGAAGAATTTGAAGAGGTCATATGCGTTCTCAGAAATTTTTGCAAAAGTATCAAGTTTGAGGAATTTGACCAGAGATGTCTTGAAGAATTTTACTAAGTGTTCTTGTCTCAGGTTCCAGAGTTGTGCAGATTGTGAGATCCACACAATTGAGGAATCATGAAGAATTTGTTACTTAGGGAAATTTCTCAAGAGAACATTGGTTGACTGGATCTAGAGAGATGGATTCTTGAAGAATAAACTCAGTTTGAAGTTTTTGTGAGAATCATGATGATCAAAAATGCAGTAAAATAAGATTTTATTTACCGTAAGCGAAGAACACGACGAATAGAGAAGGAAGTGAAGGAGTTCGTCAGTCCAGATCTCCCACGCCCTAGCTTGGCAGAGGGAGACAGCTACATCGGCGGCAGGGTGAAGACTTCCGCGGCCGATGCGAGTACGACGACGGCGAGGTCGAGGCAGCGAAGCTCTTCCTCTCCGGCGACGATGAAGTTAGCGGCGGCGCTAGGTATGGAGCTCGGGAGAGATAGGAGTGAGGAGTAACCCGAGCAAGTGGAAGGGAGGGGGTATTTATAGCGGCAGTAAAACCAACTGGCCCGAAGACTTTGGACTAGTTTACCCCTGACCCTTGCCATTCACACGACATGTGTCACCCACGTACTGTGTAGTGGAGATAGTGGGGGATCGTGGGTTATCCAGTCGTGGGAATCGGAACGGTTTGAGCGGCAATCGCCAAAAATTGAGATTGAATATTTTAATGTTTCGTTCGCAAATTCTTTAGCTGTCAAGGACACAGTGAAGACTTTCAACGGGTTTCAAAGTAGAACGCATATAAAGAATTTGTGAACAGACTAGGTTGAGCTTAGCATAGAGGGGTAACGGGTCCGATCACATTCACTTAGAAGAAAAATCAACTTGAAGAATTAGCTATAAGTGAATGCTGTTGAGGACATTGAAAAACTCAATATATATAAATAGTCAATGAAGAGAAGCTCATATGAAGAACATCAGTTGAAGAATTTGAAGTTTTGAGGAATTTGCAAACTTGAAGAATTTCAACTGTTGTTGGTGGCGTTACCCACCGTATAAGAATGATGATTTCAGACACCGCGTACAATTGTCGTCGGGTTCTGAGAATCAAATTCTTCATTAATTTCTTCACACTTAGAGAGTTAGTCTTCATTGATTGAAGAAAAATGTTACTTCGTGTGTTGCACATCAAAGTCATCAATTTTGCATAAGTGTTAGGATGTGTGTCCTTTCACAGAACATTCGAAGATTCTAAGATATTTAGCTCACACCGCAACTTGCAAAATCTCTTCTCATCCAAGGGCTTTGTGAAGATATCAGCCAGTTGTTCTTCAGTCTTCACGTGGTCGAGGAAGATGTCGCCCTTCATCACATGGTCATGAAGAAAATGATGACGAATCTGGATGTGCTTGGTCTTGGAGTGCTGAACTGGGTTGTGAGCAATCTTGATGGCACTCTCGTTGTCATAGTAGAGAGGGACATTCTTCACGTTGATGCCGTAGTCCTTGAGGGTTTGCTTCATCCATAGCAATTGAGCACAACAAGAACCAGCAGCAATGTACTCAGCTTCAGCAGTGGATAGTGACACGCAGTTCTGCTTCTTCGAGGACCAACAGACTAAGGATCGTCCGAGGAAATGACATGTGCCTAACGTTCACTTGCGGTCCACACGATCACCAGCATAATCAGAATCAGAATATCCAATGAGGTCAAGATCTGAGCCCTTGGGGTACCATAATCCTAGTGTTGGAGTGTGAGCTAGATATCGAAGAATATGTTTCACAGCCTTATGGTGTGATTTCTTCGGTTTTGCTTGAAATCGGGTACACATGCAAACACTAAGCATAATATCTGGCCTAGATGCACATAGATACAATAAAGAACCAATCATGGAGCGGTATTACTTCTGATCGAAATCTTTACCACTTTCGTCAGAACAGAGTTGAGCTGATGTGGGCATAGGAATCTTGATGCCTTTGCAATCCTGCATGCCGAATTTCTTCAGGACATCCTTGAGGTATTTCTCTTGAGATATGAAGATGCCATTGCGTTGTTGACGAATTTGAAGCCCTAAGAAGAATTTGAGCTCTCCCATCATAGACATTTGATATTCTTCACCCATCATATAGGCAAATTCGTCGCTATAACGTTTGTCAGTACACCCAAAGATAATATCGTCCACATATATTTGGCACACAAATAATTCATCATCATATGATTTTGTGAAAAGAGTTGGGTCAAGTGAACCGGGTTTGAAGCCTTTCTTCATGAGGAATTCCTTCAGTGTGTCATACCACGCCCGAGGGGCTTGCTTGAGGCCATAGAGGGCCTTGTTGAGTCTGAAGACTTTGTCAGGATACTTTGGATCTTCAAAACCTGGGGGTTGAGCAACATATACTTCTTCCTCAAGCTTACCATTGTGGAATGCACTTTTCACATCCATTTGATATAAGATGATATTGTGATGGTTAGCATAAGCAAGCAATATGCGAATAGCTTCAAGTCTAGCAACAGGTGCAAAAGTTTCATCAAAGTCAATTCCCTCAACCTGTGTGTAGCCCTGTGCCACAAGACGGGCCTTATTCCTCACTACCTGGCCAAGTTCATCTTGTTTGTTGCGATAGATCGACTTGGTACCTATGATATTGTGCTTGCGAGGATCTGAGCATTTGACGAGTTCCCACACGTTGTTGAGCTTGAATTGATGTAATTCCTCTTGCATGGCTTGAATCCAGTCAGGCTCCAAGAATGCTTCATCAACTTTAGTGGGCTCTATGATAGAGACAAACGCAAAATGCCCACAAAAGTTAGACAAATGTGAAGCTTTTGAGCGTGTGAGGGGACCTGGTGCATTGATGTCGTCAAGGATTTTCTCAATCTGCACTTCATTTGCAAGTCGTGGATGAGCAGGTTGAAGACTTTGTTGAGGCTGAGCATTTTCTTCAGCACCATTTTCTTCAGGTGTGTCAGCATGAAAGTCTTCAGCGTTGGGTACAACTTCTTCATAGAGTAGTTGTTCTTCAGTAGGGATCACATCTTCAGTGGCCTTGAACCTAATGGATTCCTCAGGAGGCATTTCATCTGCCACAGGAGGCAGGTGCTCTCTTTGCGAGCCATTAGTTTCATCGAACCACGCATCTACAGTTTCAACAACCTTGTTGTGATAGGTGTTGAAGACTCTGTAGGTGTGCGAGTCCTTTCCGTAGCCAAGCATAAAACCTTCATGTGCTTTCGGTGCAAATTTAGAACTGTGGTGAGGATCTCTAATCTAGCATTTAGCACCGAAAACTTTGAAATAACTCACATTGGTTTTTTTGTCAGTGAGGAGTTCATATGAAGTCTTCTTGAGGAATTTGTGAAGATATACCCTGTTGATGATGTGGCAAGCAGTATTGATTGCCTCATGCCAGAAGCGACGAGGAGTCTTGTATTCATCAAGCATGGTGCGCGCCATCTCAACAAGAGTCCTGTTCTTGCACTCCACAATGCCATTCTGCTGAGGAGTATAAGGGGCAGATAGCTCATGAGTAATACCAAGTTCATCAAGATAATCATCAAGACCAATGTTCTTGAACTCAGTCCCATTATCACTCCTGATATGCTTGATTTTGACGCCGAAATTCGTTGAGGCCCTTGAAGAAAATCATCTGAAGGCATTCTGCACTTCAGATTTGTACAGGATAATGTGCACCCAAGTATAGCGAGAGAAATCATCAACAATAACAAAGCCATATAAGCATGGAGTATTTGTTAGTGTGGCATAGTGAGTAGGACCAAAGAGATCCATATGAAGCAATTCAAAAGGACGAGTGGTAGTCATGATAGTCTTGGATGGGTGCTTAGATCTGGTCATCTTTCCAGACTCACAAGCCCCACACAAGTGATCCTTGAGGAATTTGACACCCTCGATGCCAATGACGTGCTTTTTCTTCGCGAGTGTGTGCAAGTTCCTCATGCCAGCATGTCCAAGCCGTCGATGCCATAGCCAGCCTTCTGAAGCTTTCGCTAGTAGACATGTGGCCGGCTGTGGACCTGTAGAGCAATCAACAATATACAAGTCTCCTCTCCTAAAGCCTTCGAAGACTTGGGATTTGTCAGATTCCATGATGACAACACAGCGATATTTGCCAAAGATGACAACCATATCAAGATCACAAAGCATTGAGACAGACATGAGGTTGAATCCAAGGGACTCGACAAGCATCACTTTATCCATGTGTCGATCCTTCGAGATTGCAACCTTACCTAGACCAAATACCTTGCTTTTTCCTTTATCAGCGTAGGTGATATGCTTCAGATGAGAGGGAGCCAGTGGAATGTTCATCAGTAGGTTCTTGTCACCAGTCATGTGATTGGTGCATCCACTGTCGAGAACGCACTCAGTTGCCTTGGGTATTTCATCCTGCAGATGAATTAGTACATCTTACGAACGCATATGCTTCAGAGTGAAGAGCATGACTTCAAATTCATCAGAATGAATTTCATCACATATTGTAGTAAGCAAAGTAAAGTGAGGACGTGAGAAATGAATGATTCATTTCTTCATGATTGGCTTGCGTCCTTTCAAGCATTTCCTCAGGTCTCCACAAATTCATCAGACGTTCAAGTTCGTCTGGAGACCTGACCCTGCATAAGAGATTAGTTCGATTTCTTCACCACCCACATCTAGAGGGATGGCAAAGAGTTCATCATTCTGCGAGCTCCATATGAGAAGGGTGGCATGTAAGCAAGTGCACTTCGTTTCACAGGACGGGGGTTAGAGTACTCAAATGAATAAGCAGAGAAATTCTTCGAGGACTTTTGAACATAATGATTTGAAGAATAATGAGCATATTCATGACCCTTAGACTTTCCCTGCGAAACAGAAGCATTAGCACGAGAATGATATGATTTTTGACCATATGAGAAATTTGGTCCATGTGTGGACTTTGGTCCTAGTGAAGACTTTGGTCCAACTGAAAAATTTGATCTGGGGTTCCTGTTCTTCACAGGTGGTGTCATGAGGACATTCACCTGAAGACTTTCCAAGCAGCTCTTGGGAACCCAGATTTTCTTTAGAGGGGGACCATTCCTGCAGTTAGTTCCAACATATCTAGCAAATACTTCACCATTCTGATTTTTGAACAGTTTATAGTTGGAGTCAACTAACTCATTAGAGGAATATGATGATTCACAAGTAAAGCCAGATAACGTGGATGGATCTACAGGAGGTCCTTTTGCAGCAACCCATGATGTTTTGGGATACTGCTCAGGTTTCCAGTAAGATCCATCAGCATTGAGTTTCCTCTCAAAAGCAATACCCTCTTTCCTAGGGTTCCTGTTCAGAATCTGCTTTCTAAGCACATCGCAAAGGGTTTGATGCCCTTTGAGGCTTTTGTATATGCCTATCACATACAATTCCTTCAACCCTGCATTGTCGTCAGTGATACTAGTGGTATCCTCAGATGAGGAATTTGTGACCACATAAATAGTTGAAGAATTTGCAGCGATAGAAGCATTTGAACTTTGAGGTGAAGAATGAGCTGTTTCACGTTCGATGCATTTCAAACAAGGTGGAACAAAATCTTCCTGAGCGGTACTGATCTGCTGAGCAAGCAAGGAGTCATTATCCCTTTGAAGATCTTCATGAGACACCCTTAGTTTCTCAAGATCTTGCTTTCTTTGAAGAAATTCATAAGAAAGCTTCTCATGATCGACTAAGAGGGCCTCATGACGACTTTGAAGGTTATAATACTTGGACTGAAGACTTTGAAGGTCCTTAGTCAAAGTTTGAGTATGATCCACTTCCTCATTCAACAGGTCATCGCTTTTGTCTAGTTGTTTTTGAAGGTTTTCAATGACACTTTGTTGTTTAGTAGCAATATTAGCAAGTTTGGAATAGCTAGGTTTCATGTAATCCTCAGATTCACCATCACTTGATTCAGAAGAGGAATGGTGTGAGAGTACCTTTGATCCTTTGGCCATGAGACACATAGATGAGGAAGATGAAGTTGGATTAGTCTTCTTCGTTTTGAGGAAGTTCTTGTATTCGATGAACCTGGGATCTTGACGAGTGCGATAGCCTTCATGAACATCCGAGAGCCTGTCCCAGATGAGCTTTGCAGTGTGAAGATGGGAGATGCTTTTGAACATGACCTTTGACAAGCTAGAGTAGATGATATTCTTCGCCAGGGCGTCCAGCTGTGTGTACTTAAGAATGTCATCAGCATTTGCCATCTTGTAGAGATCAGTCAGTCCAATCTCAGTAACAGTCCATAGCTCGCTGTTCTTTGACATGAGATGCTTCCGCATGAGTACTTTCCATTTGGGATAGTCAGATCCATCAAAGACAGGACATTCTGTGGTTTCCTGGGCACTGCTTGCCATGAAGCAATAAGTGGGAGCATAGTCATCATTGCTGACGTCAGAGTCGTTTGAGTTGCCATTTTCCTCATCGTTGAAGATGGACTTGCTGATGAAAGCAGCAGCGAGGGCCAGGCTTGCCACACTAGAGTCCGACTCCTCCTCAGATTCTTCCTCTTCCTCACATTCTTCAGATTCTTCTTCAGAATCCATTTCCTTGCCAATAAGTGCCCGACCCTTCCTTAAGTTGTTCTTCCTGTGCGATGAGGACTTTGCAGATGAGGACTTTGAAGATTTCTCCTTTTTCTTTGAGTCATCAGAACTGTCATCCTTGTATTTCTTCTTTCTTGATTCTTTTTCCCAGAGAGGACAATTAGAGATAAAGTGACCAGATTTCTTGCATTTGTGACAAGTTCTCTTCTTGTAGTCGCTTGAAGAATCTGATTTCTTCATGATACTTTTTGATGATTTTCCAAACCAACCTCTCCTTGAGAACTTCTGGAATTTCCTCACGAGCATTGCTAGCTCCTGACTCAGATCTTCAGGATCACCAAGACTACTATCAGATTCTTCGTCTTCAGATGAGGAAATTGCCTTAGCCTTCAAAGCACGAGATCTTCCATAACTTGGCCCGTAGAGGTCTCTCTTCTCAGCTTGTTGGAATTCATGAGTATTGAGTCTCTCAAGAATATCAGCAGGATCTAGTGACTTGTAGTCTCCACGTTCTTGGATCATCAAAGCAAGTGTATCAAATGAGGAATCAAGGGATCTCAGCAGTTTCTTCACCACCTCATGGTCGGTGATGTCGGTGGCACCAAGAGCCTGAAGCTCATTGGAGATATCAGTGAGGCGATCCAAAGTTTGCTGAACATTTTCATTCTCGAGTCTTTTGAAGCGGTTGAAGAGATTGCAAAGAACATCAACCCGAGAGTCACGTTGAGCTGAAATGCCTTCATTGACTTTGGATAGCCTATCCCAGATAAGCTTAGCAGTCTCCAAAGCACTCACTCTGCCATACTGACATTTGGTCAGATGGCCACATATGATATTCTTCGCTTGAGAGTCGAGTTGCTTGAATCTCTTCACATCAGCAGCAGTAACAATGGGAGTGACGCGGGGAACACCATTTTCCACAACATACCAGAGATCGTTGTCAATTGCCTCGAGATGCATGCGCATCTTGTTCATCCAGTAAGGGTAGTCCGTCCCATCGAAGGTAGGACACACAGCTAAGACCTTGATCATGCCTGCAGTCGACATAACTAAAACTCCAGGTGGTTAAACCAAAATCACACAGAACAAGGGAGTACCTTGCTCTGATACCAATTGAATGTGCGTTATATCGACTAGAGGGGGGTGAATAGGCGATTTTTACAAATTCGTCACTTGAGGAAATACTAGTTGAGGAATTAGCTAAGTGACGAACTGCTAGCAGCGGAATAAGTACTCAAGTGCATGTGAAACATGTTAATAGCATAGTCATCATGATGAAATGAAACATACACAGAGCTTGAATAGCGTGAACAGGATAAGCAGGCTGACGATACGGTGACTGGAGAATTTGGGGTGAGGAAATTGAGAAAGTCTTCAGTCAAATTCTTCAAACAATAACGATCAATTTCATCAACAGATATACGAGGAAATGAAAGGGTTCAGGAAATAGAACCAGAGGCTCGATGAAGACAGTGATTTGATAACCCAGTTCCAACTGCTGTGACAGTTGTACGTCTGGTTCGGAGCGGCCTGGTATTCAAACCAGAAGACACACAGTCCTAGGACACACAGTCCTTACCGTATTCTCCTTGAGCTAAGGTCACACAGACCTCGCCCAACACTCGTGGTAAGTCTTCAGGGTAGACTTCCAAAACCCTCACAAACTGGTCACCCGACAATCCACAATTTACTGCTGGATGCTCTAGACCACGGTCACCCGGCGATCCCCAATTGACTGCAGGATGCACTAGACCATGACGCCTAACCATCTGGAAGATACACAGTCTTCAAAGGTAACAAGCGTCGGTTCCACACAAGAACAATTTCTTCAGTGATGCTCAATCACTTTGGGTTGGTGGTTTGGTTTTTGGGGTTTTTCCTCACTGATGGTTTTCGCTCAAAGTTCTCGAGGAATGGGATGCTCTCAAATGACAAGTGCCAAGTTCTCTCTCAGAGCAGCCAACCAACTAGTGGTTGTGGGGGGAGCGGCTATTTATAGCCAGGGTGCATCCCGACATGATAAGACATAAATGCCCCCCCAATCATATGACCGTTAGGTGGGTAGAATATCTGGACAGCTGGCACAAAGCACAACAATGGTCGGAATTTGAACTGTCAAATTCCTCAGGGCTTATCATTTTCCTCACTTGTAGGCAATTCGCACTGGCGAAATCCTAACTCCTCAGTCAGACCAATTTCCTCAGAGACCAGAAGAACATTGTCTCTGTCTCTGTAGAACTTGACTGAACTGCAAGAGGTTTCCAAAGGCTTCACTCGAAGGATTGGGTTATGTTGAGGCTTTTGAGTTGAGCATCAGTTGGAAATCTTTCCTTAGTTTTACGTCAGCCCCCTTTAACACTACGGTGTTTCCTATGACTCTAGAAAAGAAAAGAAACAATAAAAACTAAAGTTTTCATGCTTCATAATCCTCATTAATGTCTTCAAGGTCACACCGTCTTCTTTAATATCAAAGTCTTCAGGGAATACCAAAGTCTTCAGCAAAGTCTTCACCAAAGACTTTAGTTGAAGACATTCATTTTTAGGGGTCGATATTCTTCGAATATACCAAACTCCTCATTGACTTATAGAGCCTGTGTACACTCACAAACATATTAGTCCCTTAACCTATAAGTCTTCAATACACCAAAATCACTAAGGGGCACTAGATGCACTTACAATTACCGAGACTTAGATGCATACAAAAAGGACAAAGAGAAGTTTGCGCAGCTCCGAGGCCAAATGGTAGGGAACCACAATCTAGGAACCCGTAGTTATGAAGCGAAGCAGCCAATCTGAGATAAGTATGATGCTATGTTTTCTTCACAAGGTCAACCGACACCCTTCAGTTATATCCTGGATCCGTGTGCCAAGAAATATTTTCGATCCCTAGCGGTGCTTAATAAAGACACTGGACTCTACTACTTCGAAGATCCTGTGGTGGCGAAGGCTGCCGAAAGAGCGGTATGTAATTAACCTATACAACCACACTTTCGAACCGCGTCAGACACTAAACTAAGCCCACCCCGCCACACTAACCGTACCACCTAATAAAAGAAAAAGAAAAAGAAAAACACACACATCTCCATCTACAAACCCGCTCGCACGAACCCCCCCCCCCCCTCCCTGCTCCTCGGCGCTCCCCCGATCCACCTTCTGCCTTGCCAGGGAGACGCATCACCCCATCCCCAATCCCAGTCCGGCTTCTTCCCCCCGCCGGCGCCACTCTACAGCCACCACCCACCTCTCCATCAGGGTCCACGAGAACCGACGCGGCCGTCGGCCACCACTCCCCGTCGGACCCTGCCACCATCTCTTCCTTCTCTCACCTCTAATGGCCGGAGACGATGAATTCGACCATCAACTGGTTTTCCCTGCCCCCTAGCCGATCCAAGACGTCCCCGGCCAGCCCACCACCACCCCGCCTGGATCCACCTTCGCTGGCACGATCTAGTGCTCGCCCCACTGAGACTCGGTCGCCAGATTCACTGGATCCCGATCTGCGGGGCCACTGCCTCCGGCCACCGGCGTCCAGCAAGCTCCTCCCACCGGCATCCACCGCAGGATCGACCTCCTCTGCCCTCATGCATCTCTACAACGCTGCCTCTATCTCTCCATGGCTCGCGTGGATCCAGGCCGCGGCATCCCCCCAGCACCGGAGCCAGGCCGCTGCGGACCCGTGCGAGGCCCCGTCGCCGCATCCAGGCCGTTGTGGACTGACGGGATGCCTCGCCACCGATACAGGCCGCCGTGGGAAGCGCCTCTGCCTACCTAACACCGAGAGTGGCGGCTGCCTCCCGTCGTTGCGACGGCTACCATCGGAAGGCCGACCAATGCGGCGGATGCACGCTGGCACTCAACTTTTGTGGCGGACGCCGGTGCTGGACGGCACTACCAGCGCCATGGCCACAGATCCATTTGAGCCATGATCCAGGATCCCCCCATCTCTGCTCCTCCCCAACCTTCTGTTCGTCGGCAGGGGTTCCTGTCCCGACGCCAGTCTGTGTGCAATTCGCCTAGGATCTCCATGCGGTTCGGCCACTAGGGGTCTTGTAGTGCGGTTACTCAGTGGGGGCATGCTGCAGCACCATTTGCATCGGCGCACTGGCGTGCAGTTCGCTGGAGCCGGCCTTTCCAGTGATCTGTGTGGCATAACCCACGGGGGCAGATTGTAATTTTTTATTTTGTTTGAAGGATATGTCTACAATTTTTTTGGGATCTGGTTGTAAAGAGGAACTCTTACTCATGCAGTTCGCTCACCCAAAACTCTAGAAACAAATGTTGTTCATTGTAATAATAAATATCTTCTGTGTTTCGCTTTGTAAACACAACAAATTGGCTTTCTTCGAGATGCAGTTCACTAGTTTCTGCTTAGCGGTTCACTTCTCCCCGAGAGGTTCACTTCTCCTTAACGAGAGGCTCTCATTCATAAAAAGTTAGAAAAGAAAAAAACAAATCATGGAGTTTGCTTGCCCGTTGGATGGGGTGCACTTTTTCGTCTGAAGCAGTACGATTTTCTATCTAGTGTGGTTGAATTCATCGTGAGCCAACTTCCTCGTTTGGAAAAATACATGTCTGATAAAAGAAACCATGCAGTTCGCTTGGCCGTAGGATGCAGTTCGGTTTTTCATCTGAAGGAGTATGTTTTTCTGTCCGATGCAGTTCCCTTGTCGATTTTTGTGTCGCGAAAAACATAGTGTCCGCATTTCGGTAAAATCAAAACTGCTCTTAAACCGTAAGGAATTAGAGCGAGTGTTCTACATGAAAAAGTTGCGCGTCGTCGATATCTTTCCAACTCCGTATCATTTGCATCATTCCAACTAGCAGTTTGGAAAAATTACGAACATACGCTCACTGCCACTCGTAGGCAGCGGCACTGTTTTCAAAATTCCTTTAAAACCGTGAGAAATCTCAACAAATGACCAACATACAAAAGTTGCGCCTATTACACAACTTTCCAACGCCGTATGACACGCCTTGTTCCAATAAACGGTTAGAAAACTACATTGAAAACCGTACCGAAAAGTTCATAAAATTTGAAAAACAGAATTCCGTTTTTAAGTAAATTTGAAATTACTCTCAAACCGTAAGGAAATAGAGAGTGCAATCTACATGAAAAAGTTGCGCCTCAACGATATATTTCCAACGCCATATCATTTGATTCATTCCGACGAGCGGTTTAGAAGAAAACGCGAAAATACGCTCGCTGCCATTTGTCGGGCGTCCACCGTTTCCGAAACTGCTCTTAAACCATGTGGAATCTCGAAACGTGTTCAACATGAAGAAGTTGCGCATTGTCCGTAGCTATCCAAGGGTATATTATATGCCTCGTTCTGACAAATGGTTTAGAAATTGGACCAAAAACAGTGCCGAAAAAATGCATGCAGTTTTTTCTGCTGACATTACAGTGCTCGTTTGATAGGGATGCAGTGCACTTGCGTTAACCATGTAGTTCGGAAGTGATGTAAGAATAGTTATTCTGCATCCAATGTCAGAATATTAGTTTGTTCATGCAGGCAAATTTTACCCAAAACACACCAAGCTCTGAAGAGTCGCCGGATGCCCCAAGGTGGTCATTGGACCCAATTCTGTACGCCCTCGACAGGAAAAGAGAACCCACACGAGGCCGTAAGCTCGTTGCCGACAATACTTTCTAGGATGCCTACTGTCCCCCCAAGAAAAGGATGACTAAGTCGGAAAAAGAAACAAGGGACAAAGACAAAATAGACCAGTTAGTCAATGAAAGGTTAAAGGAAGTCTTACCTTATTTTCTGGCAGAGGTTCACAAGCATATTCAGTCAAAAGGGTCGACAAATATGCCAGAAATGGTGGATACACCACCTTCCATTGCTCCCACAAAGATCAGAAGCCCCTCGGTCATTAATGTCATGCATGGTCATGGTGGGTCACCACAATCGTTGGAGGAAGAAATTCCTTGCACTCTCCTAGCTAGAGTGAATACTAATGGCGACTTGTTAGAGGCTGCAAAAGCTAGAGTCTTTACAGGAAATGTCATGCACAACAACAAATTAAATGAGAACGTGCAGACGGTTTCTTTGCATAGGGTGTTTCCAGAATATCACAATTTGATTCTGTCACAAAACATTATAGAAGAGGGTGATGAGCCGCAGCCCCTTTCGGAATGCTTTGTTGGTTACCTCAAGTGGCCCGCGATGCATATCATAATGGAAAAGCCATCACCAAACAGAACACCGTCTCCCACCATTCTCGGCATTACAGCACCATCACCATGTCCCAACATCCGCGGCGTTGGACCGCCACCTAGACGATCTCCTCTAGGTCTTTGCAACCCCGTATCGGCTAAGGATGTGCAGGAAGAGCACATGCTTGAAGAATCACAATCCTAATTATACTGTAGATGAGGAGACGCCGCCACCCCTTCCCAAGACACAACCTTGCAAACAACCAAAGTTTACTCCTACAACACTGAAGAATTTGGTGGCCCAAGATGCGATGTCTTGTCCGCCCGTTTTCGTCCAACCGGTGAGAAAAAGAAACACGCATCTAAAGGCTGCGGAAATGAATACTAAGGGAAAAACGTCTGCCACCACACGTGCAAATGGTAGACCACCGGTAAAGATGGCACCGAAGAAGTTCTTGGCATATGAACAATGTGCTAACAACCTAAGAGCACCTGTCTATATCCCGGGTCACAGAATACTACCAGACAAAGCGTACAAGCAACTGAGGCTTTAGATGAAGATTCTACATGACAAAATTATGGAATCAGAGCTAGACAATAATAAGCAACGGTCCATCATTAACCCAACACATTACACTGCGAAGGTGCCGAAGGGATATACTTTCTTTGAAAAATTCAGCGGGGACAAAATATATGTAGATTTCAAAGAGATCTTCTATATGTTTAGATTCTATAGTATTAAAACTTGTCTAATGAGGCTACGGGCGCATTTTCAAGCAACTAAGGTAAGAAGCAAGAAAATTTTCGATGTCGCCATAGCCGAAAACCTAAAAAATGAGGAAGGGAGGGGGTGCATGAAGAGTTACCTTCTGGATTTCATGCAACAGAACAAGCTTAAAAACTTCCTCCTTACCAACCCTTGTACATCCTTCTTTAGCTTTACGCTTTCACTTTTGTACCTTTCCTTCATATATATATGTTGTCACGTCTCAAAATTTGTAACTTTGTCATGATCGCGCGATATGTTTATTATGTTTTGCGCAACAACCATTGGGTTCTCCTAGTGCTAAGACCGCAAAGGTGCAATTGTTATTTGCTGGATTACACGAAGAGCCCCAGAAAAGACCAGTCCCTCCTGAAGGACCTTCTTGATGATTGTCTTTTTTATTGGAATAATACAGGAGGCCACATGTTTGAGAAAAACTACAAAGGAAGTGGAAAGAAAATGATTGCCTTCAAATGGAACACTCTATCTTGTATGCAACAACCTCCGACTAGTCTGACATGTGGCTTCTACTCCTGCATTCACATGGAAGAGTTCATACGGTCCGCGAAAATGTTAAATCAGCATGATAAAATCCTCAAATGGGGTCAAGAAGTACAAAACAATCAGCCCGAAGCTGGCTTAGTGCTCCAAGAACTACAAGTCAAGTTAGCGGCTATTATAAACAAGGAGGTCCGCTTGTCGTCCGGCCTATTCTATAATAACTCCGAAGAAGATGCGTCCAACCAACAAAAGATCCTTACCTAGTGAGGGAGTCCTGGATTAAGGGGTCCTCGGGAGGCCGACCTATTTCTTATGGGCCGGACTATATGGGCCGTTTGCCGGACACTGGATGGATCGAAGACCCTGTCTCCAGGATGGAAGCTTCGAGGATAGTGGCATATCCTCCAAGTTTAAAGTAGTAAATAGGCATGTTTATCACTTCGACGTGTAACTGACCATGTGTAAACCCTAGGTACCCTCGGCGTCTATATAAGCCGAAGGGTTTTAGGTTGTAGGCCAACAGAACTCATCTAGGGTTTTAGTCATACGATCTCGTGGTAGATCAACTCTGTAACCCTTATACCATCAATATAATCAAGCAGGACGTAGGGTATTACATCCATAGGAGGGCCCGAACCTAGGTAAAACACTGTCCCCTTCGTCTCCTGTTACCCTCGATTCTAGTCTCACAGCTCGGGACCCCCTACCCGAGATCCGCCGGTTTTGACACCGACATTGGTGCTTTCATTGAGAGTTCTGCTGTGATCGCCAGAGGAATCGATGGCACGCCTTGTCATCAATGAAGAGGTCCGCAACCCGGGCACTTTTGTCCCCGGACAGATCTTTGCTTTCGGCAGCATTGTGCTACACGCCGACCCGACCGGCCATCTAGGCCGTGTTGGGAGTTTCGTCCCTGATCAAGAGGTCAGATTCGGGAACTTAGAGTTCTCCGTAGATTCTCGAGGCGATCTATCACTAACCGGGCTCGCAGTCTCGCCTGCCACGCCCGAAGACTCTGAGGCTTTAACCTCAGATCCATCTTTCGGCCCCGCCCACGGGATCTACCCCGGAGAGGGCCCGACTCTCAGTCCGGACCCGGTCATAGTGCAAGACGTCCGGACATCTGTTCTTGCCGAACACTCTCCCTGCGCGGACGCATCGGAGGTTCACTCCGGAAGCTCTGGGCAGGCCGACCCGATCGAGCTCTCGATACTCAATGAGGCTCTAGATCGGATCTCGTCGATGAAGATTACCGACGACCCAACCCCGATCTGTTGTCAGATCGGGCTTAAGACAGGTCAGGACGAAGTTTTCGTCCCACCCACCACCCACTTGGTAGCCACTGTCGAGGATTTAACCGACATGTTGGACTAAGCTTCTGAGGAAGCAGACTACATGGATGAGGAGGATTGCGCACTCACCCCCGTTAACACCGGACGGTGGACTGCCACCTCCACATACAACGTCTACATGGTGGACACTCCGAAAAACGATGGCGACAAATCGGAGGAAGCGCCGTCAAGACGCCGAAAGCCGCATAAATGGTCAAAAGGAAAAAAGGGACGAAAGGTTATCGATGGCACCGGGGACGGAGACACCCCGGAAGACCTCGGCGATCCCGAAAACCACGAACACCCGTTAGAGGGTCAGGAGAGGCCGGAAGACCGGCGCAACCCCGACGGTCTAGATGATCCCGAGGACGACAATTACCTCCGCTCTATCGAGGGGGAGGACAATGCGGAAGCCGATGACTTCGCCATCCCCGATAATCCTGCAGATCAGGAACTATTCAGGCAACAACTTATAGCCACGGCCCGCAGCCTGAAAGCAAAAGAACGGCAGCTTAAGGCCGAACAAGACAACCTCAACGATCGATGGACGAGAGTCCTCTCAGCTGAGGAGGGATACGGTACCGGTCTATCGGACCAGCCTAAGAGTTATCCACGCAGAAGGCTGCTGCCACAATTCGACGACGAGCTCACTGATACGCCGTCCCCTAAACATACCCCATACGACAAGCCAGACCGCCCTCCCCGAGGACGAGATAGGACGGCTGACAACACCGGCTATAGGCCGACGATACCCCGTAGACGCGGAAAGGAGCCACTAGAGCCCGATGACAGGTTCGGCCTGCGACACGACCTGGACGACAGAGCAGGTCGTACGCGATCCATCTACGGATCCAGAGGATACTCACCCGATAGACGGGAAGGGTTCCGGCCTTGGTTCGACCGCAACAATGAAGGTCGGGAACGAAACCGGGCTAGGACAGATGCCGATCACCGGCACGACATAGCTCGGGTTAGAGGCGCTGCCCACCCACTGTGCTTCACGGACGAGGTGATGCGGCATTAGTTCCCGGAAGGTTTTAAACCCGTAAACATAGAGCAATACGATGGGACAACTGACCCAACCGTATGGATCGAGGATTTCCTCCTCCACATCCACATGGCGCGAGGAGATGACCTCCACGCCATCAAGTAATTACCCCTGAAGCTCAAGGGGCCAGCTCGGCACTGGTTAAATAGCCTCCCCGAAAACTCCATTGGGTGTTGGGAGGATCTAGAAGAGGCATTCCGATCTAACTTCCAGGGCACTTATGTTCGGCCACCGGACTCCTCCGATCTAAGCAACGTCGTCCAGAAGCTAGGAGAGTCTGCGCGGCTATTCTGGAATCATTTCTTGACCAAGAAAAACCAGATCGTGGACTGCCCGGACGCCGAAGCAATAGCCTCTTTCAGGCACAATATTCGGGATGAATGGCTGGCTTGTCAGCTCGGCCAGGACAAACCGAGGACAATGTCCGCCCTCACATCACTCATGACCCGCTTTTGCGCGGGCGAGGATAACTGGCTAGCAAGACGTAGCCACAACCCCGAAGACCCCGGAACCTCCGAAGTTCAGGATGGAAACGAGAAACCGAAGCGCAGCAAGAACAAGCGCCGGCACAATAATAGTGATGCCGATGACATGGCTGTTAACGTCGGCTTCCACAACTCCCGGCCTGGGCAGCGGAAGAAGCCTCCTAAAGGCAAACACGACGGACCCACCCCGCTGGACAAAATCCTCGAGAGGCCTTGCCAGATCCACGGCACTCAAGAGAAGCCCGCCAACCACACCAACCGTAACTGTTGGGTCTTCAAACAGGCCGGCAAGCTCGCATCCGAGGACCAAGGCAAGAGCCCACGCAGTGAGGACGAGGATGAACCCCGCGGTCCGATAGGTGGCGGACAAAAGAAATTCCTGTAGGAGATATGCCCTAGAGGCAATAATAAATGTTATTGATTATCTCCCTGTTCATAATTATGTTTATGTTCCATGCTATAACTGCAATGATTCTCGAGTCTGCAAATAAAACGAGGCTTGGAGGGAAACTCATGTGCACGTGTGGGATAATAAACGGTAAAATGTATTCCTAGTCAAGCCTCTATGACTGGCTCAAGTATTGCATGATGATCCTGTTTTCCTGATCCTGGGCATGGCTATGCCGGCAATTTTGAGGGCACAATTGTTGGTAGAACACTTGTGTTGAATCGACCCGATTGATGTTATGCTATGAGATACATTCGTCATAAGTTAATGGTTAATAACACAGAGTAGTTAACGTTTGCATGATTCCATAGACCATGAGGGTATCGAGTTTCTTCATACTTGCTTCATGAACTTTGGGGTTTGTTAAACGTCATCCGTAAATGGGTGGCTATTACGGCGGCTTACGGGTTCATGGAAAAGTGTGTCAAGTAACTTGATTGCTCGAGATTGGGATTTGCTCCTCCGACGATGGAGAGATATCTCTGGGCCCTCTCGGTGTTACGGTATCCATCATCGTCTGGCCAGACACTTTGTGATTTGATCACGGGGATGCCGGAACACGGGAACGAGAAAAGAGAACAATACCGGCAACGAGGTAACTGGCATAGTGGACAAGGTGTTGATCCACTGGGATGCCAACATGTCTCACCTCGGGTATTTGTAACATATCGCGAAGCAACAGGAATAGCACACGGCAACTCGAGGTTCACTCGAATATTCATTCGTGTGGGTATAGGGATCAATATGGGTGTCCACGGCTCCGATGTTGATCATTGATCGGAAGGGGTTCCGGGTCATGTCTATGCTTCACCGAACCTATAGGGTCACACGCTTAAGGGTCATCTATCTGCTGAATACTAGACAGGGAGTCTGAGAGAAAATCACCGAAAAAGTTTCGGACGCCGGAAAAGTTTCGGACAGCGGAAAAGTTCCGCAGAGAGGTCACCGGATGAGTTCCGGTGAAACTGAAAAGTTGTTTCAGAGGATACCATAAAGTCAAAATTGGTTTTGGCACATGCCTGATAATTCTTGGAGGGTGCCAGAATCATTCTGGAAACTTTCTGGAATTTTCCGGGATGAAAACCGGAAATGTTCCGGAGCTGCCGAAACCGCTTCAGATGCTTTTCGCAGATGAAATCACTAAACCGGAATTGTTCCGGCTCGCGTTGAAAATTATTTTGGTGGGTACTAGAATTGTTCTAAGCCCACATGAATATTTTCAGTTCGATCAGACGCTGAAAAATGTCGTCGTGATAGTGAAAGTGCTTTTTGGGATATTTTTGGAAAGCCACCTTTTGGGGCTTTGCTCCAAAAGATCTTGGGGATGACATGGATGGATAGGGGCCAATTTTGGGGCCCCACATGAGGGTGTGGCCGGCCACATGGTGGACTCCTTCATGGAGTCCCCCTTGTTCCTTGGTTTCACCTTTTAGGTCCTTGGGAAGGACTCCTTTCCATGTGGGTTTTGGGTTTTCTTGTAAAACCACCCTACCCCTTGGGTTTCCTATAAATAGGAGGTGTGTGGGCTGCCATAAGACACACTCTTGCTCTCATACACAAAGCCATGCATGATCTGGCCTTCTCTCTCCCTCCCAGCGAAATAGTTTCGTAGAGCCGAAAGGCTGTCTGGGTTCCGGCAGGAACTAGTTCTGGACGGCGAAGCCCTGCCGGATAGATGACACCGTATGTGTGCAACTCTGTAGAGAGATCGTAGTTTCGGTCTTAGTTCGAGAGTGCCTCCCGAAGGGCTGTCCGTGTGACCGTCCGAGTTTTGGAGGTCCTCCCGAAGGGCTGTCCGAGTGACAGTCCGAGTTTCGGAGGTCCTCCCGAAGGGCTGTCCGCGACACCGTCCGGGGGACTGTTCGACCGCCTCCCGGAGGGCTGTCCGCGGGGCAGATGAGGGTATACATCCTCGCGGTTGGGAGGTTGTAAAATCCTAGCTGCGGGGATCTGCACCGCCGATCGTCATCGACTCTACTTCCGCTGCGCTACGAGTCGGTAACGAAAATGATCAAACCTTGTATGCAGTCTCCATAGTGGTCCTGGGCTGGTGCGTAGGTCGGAAATTTTTTGTTTTCTGCTGCGTTACCCTACAGTGGCATCAAGAGCCGTGATATGCGTAGATGCAGGTTGCGATCTAGAATACATAGAGATGTATGGGTGTTGCACAATATAATTAGGTAGTAGATGAGATCTATTGCTGAAAATTATTTGTGCGGGTAGCAGATGAAATCTGTTACCCGATGCTCCTGTTGCTTCCCCTGAATTTGCGTAGTCCTGATCTTGACGGCATGGTGGAATCTCACAAAGTTCTGGCAATCCGCGATCCTTTCATGCTGCTCCTGAGTATGCTGATTGACAGATCAACGAAGTGCTAACAGTTCTTTGGGTTCCACCATAGTTGAGAAAGATGGATGTTTCGCAGACGAAAGGGCAATGCAGATGTGATCTGCACGGGGGTCACGCGTATGACAAAGTTTAGTATGGGGCTCGAGATTTTATTATCTCGTGTTTCATACACCCTGGAAGGTTAATCTAGCAACTTGGATTATCATGCTTGATGATGGACGTTGGTAGCTTCGGTTTGTTTCAAAACCTTAGAAGCCACGAATAACAAGATTTTGCATGAACCGATTAGAGGCGTCTAACTTGGTTTTGCAGGATGGTTTGCATGTGCATATGATGTGGTATAGCAGTGTTCATAATAATTTAATTATGTATGAGATGACTATATGATGTAAATTGATTAACATGACCTGCGTGTCATGATTCGGCATGATGGCTGGAGCCATATGATTGCACTTTAATGACCTGCGTGTCAACCTTATGTAATGCACTTATTTTATTAGCTATAGAGATAGCAATATTATTTGGTACATCGACAAGGTGGTGGCAATCTTCGCGAAGGTGAACACCGACGCGAATGCCGAAGACGAAGAAATGAAAGAGTTCTCCGTCAGAAAGGGCTATACCATATCTTGCTATTATGAATTGCCTGAGATGTTTATCCCTTATGATGCACCCTTCTTGATTGCGCGGTAGTCGCTTTTTATTAGGGTGATCTCTCACAAAAATATCAAGTAGTTAGTGTTCTCCCAAGTGTAGCACCGTCACGGCACCTAACTTTTCGGGGTGCGCCATGCTGACATGGGTACGAACGATTAGGGATGTGTGAGGCGGGTGAGTTAAGACCTCGCAGCGAGATCACTTGGTTGTCTTGACGTTCAGGCATGAAAGTCATGAGCTCGGAACACACGCATCGAAAGATGAACAAGAGTCACATAGAGATGTGATCGGCAAGTTTGCGTAACGATTGAAGTTCTCGTCATCAATGATGCTCACCATCAATGGCGTTGAATTGAAATTCGTGTCTTGAATCATTCATAATCAATTATGAGAGATATTGATTTGAGTGGGAGCGCACTATAGAATTAACTTGTTTAATTCTCAGTGCAATTAATTCTGAACACTGTCTAAGTGTGATTTGCATAAAAGTTGTAGAATAATGGCTCGCGTTTCCACCTTCCCTATTAAAATTGAATAGCTGTTAAATATCTGGTTAAAACTTTACGGTTGGTAACGTAATGTGAGGATTGTCCTCAAGAGTGCCGAGAAGGACTTGTCCTATCGCATGCTTTCGGTATTCTCCCGCTAATGCTATGGATCATGAGACTCTCGTCCATCGATCCAAAAGCTAGTATTCCGTTTCAGTCAAGTGCAATATGTTTGCTTCCATGAGACCCGAACTTCGAAAGTTTGGATAGTTATGTGATATTCATGGAATCTGAAATTCATTTTTAGAGACAGACAAAGGCTAAAAGATATGAAATATCCAAAGCAATGTTTGTTTGCAAACTATTAGTAAAGGAGTTTACTATGCATTTGACTGATAAGAGAGGGATCCAGAAGAACGCCTGTCATATGATGAAA
Source organism: Elymus sibiricus (assembly GCA_039707655.1). Lineage (NCBI taxonomy): Eukaryota > Viridiplantae > Streptophyta > Magnoliopsida > Poales > Poaceae > Elymus > Elymus sibiricus. The sequence goes on from CM077671.1 coordinate 511,792,873, forward strand.
GGTGAATAAAACAACAACTTAAAGAGAAAGGAAGTGTCCGAAGGGTGTTAGTGAAACTTTCACGCCTAGGAAGTCCGGGGCTATCGCCACTCTTAAGTTGGGTGCTTCTTCTGAGAGTAGGAGAAATACTGAAAGTTAAACTGTTAGAAGTATAATGGCAAAAGGAAAGAAGACTGGAATATCCAGCTCATGTGTGAATGTCATACAAGTTTTTGATGTATAGAAGGCTGGTCAAAGATATAGTTCTTGGGAATTATGGTTAAACATGTTAATCACTAATTCTTGGGTATTGTGAGTTAGTCGCAAAGATAACCGCTCGATTGCATTCTGTTGCAACTCGATGTAAGAACTACTATGGCCTAAAAGACTAGCCAGGAATGAGGTTTAGATACACGCAGGGAACATAGTAAATGTTACTATGCCTTCCATAGGTGTATTTCCTATGTATTTACTTTCATAATTCATTTTAGAGTTTCACACTCTAGCCCTTTGCATAAGGTATCTTGCAAGAAGGTTGTTCATAAGAGAACTTTTGATGTTCGGTGTTATGAATAACATAAGGGCCATACTTTCATTATGAATGAGACGTATGTTATGAATATTGATAAATAATACATTACCTCTGTATTTACTTTCATAATTCATTTTAGAGTTTCACACTCTAGCCCTTTGCATAAGGTATCTTGCAAGAAGGTTGTTCATAAGAGAACTTTTGATGTTCGGTGTTATGAATAACATGAAGGGCCATGCTTCCATCAAAGATGGGATGTATGTTATGAATATTGATGGAAATATGATACATCCATAACACTGACGCTAAATGTTGCAAGACTAAAAGAATACCACACAAGTGTGGCACTGCATTTGGTCACATTGGAGAAACCCGCATGGAAAATTCCATTATGATGGATTTTGAAGTCATTTGATTTTGAATCATCTGACACTTGCAACTTTCCTCTGAAAGGTGAAGTGACTGAAATACCGTTCACAGGCCATAAGGAACGAGCAAAGAACATATTGGTGATCATACATTATGATGTGTGTAGTCCAATAAATGTTGTTGCAAGTAGTGGATTTATCTATCTTCAGAAATGACTCAAGTAGATATATGAATATTTACTTGTCGAGACGTAAGTCTGGATCTTTTGAATTCATTTGAAAGGTTTTCAAAAATGAAGTAGAAGTTATTGTAACAAGAAAATTATGTTTCTGCAATTTGATTGCGGAAAGGAATATTTGAGTTACAAGTTTAGCGAATGTCTGATGAGTTGTGAAAGGGGTTTCATAACTTGCACCTCCCGGAACACCACTGCAAGTGGAGAGTCCGTGTAGATGTAATCGAACCATTCATGAAATGGTAAGATCAAAGATGACATAAATAAATTTGCCATTATCCCTTTTAAGGTGATGCTTTAGAGACTGCGGCTTTTACACTGAAAAGAGCTCCATCGGTCTGTTGAAATGACGTCATGGTATGGTACGCCCAACCATGTTATATCTTTTCTTAACATTTGGAATATGGGGCTTGTGTAAAAGGGTTACAAGCTATTCCAAATCAGACAAGTGCTACTTTGTAAGGTTATCCCAACTCATTGGGTATTTCCCCACCACAATACCGAGGCAAATAGGTTTGCCACATAGAACGGTATGCTTTTTGAAGAAAATGGTTCTTTCAAAAAGGTGAGTGGGAGAATAGTGCAACTCGACGAGATAAACAGTATCTTCGTCATCAGATCAAAGGAAAGAGACCTTGGAAGTAATTCCGGAGTTTCCTACTGCGACTGATACGGAAGTCTCTACAATAAAATGTATGGACTTCGGTCGAACTTGTAGCTGAACCACGTAGCAAAGCTCGTGCAAACCTATCAGGTGCGCAAACGAGATATTGTTGTCAGACAACAGTATACATACGATTCACAAGGAAGCCTTGATGGGCCCTGACTCCGGAATTGGCTAAATGCCAATACAATCCGAGATAGTTTCCATATAAGTGATTCAAGATTAAGATCTTGATACACCTTTCGGAAGACTTAGAGTCTAACGAATATTTATGGAACTAAAAACTGATACGGATAAAAATGTTTTATCCATAAAGCTCGACTTGTTGCAATAACAAGTTCAAGGAGTTGACTACGATAAGATTGTCTCACTGTAGCGATGCTTAAAGTCGGTTCGGGTTGAACTAGCAATTAATACATATTTCAATCATGAGATATGAAACATGGATGACAAAAGGATTTCCATATGATGAGAATGAAACCTAGGACTTGTATGTGATACAGTCCAAAGTAATTTGTCGATCCAGAGGATGCTAGTAAGTATGCAAACTTCAGAGTTCCAGCGATGGACAGAAGAGAGCAAAGTGGAGTTGGAATCTTCGTTTTTGATTGAATGGTCAAAAGGGTTTTGACTTCATCAAATGGGTATCGAAGATGCTTGTGATTCAAGAAAGTAAGTGGGAGCATAATAATATTTCTAAACACCGTGTGTACTTGACACATTGTTAATTGGAAATAAATTTCTTGACACGAATTAGGACTTCATTTGAAAATAGTTTTTCGATGAAGTGCTTAGGCTAAATAGCCTCAATATTAGGCATGATGATCTATGGAGATAGATTTACCTAATGGGGCTAAGCAATGAATACATATTGACAAGATGCTAAAACTTTTTGGCATTTAAAAAGCCAAGGAGTGATTCTTGCCGAAGTCACATGGAAAGAGTTTTTGCAAGACTCGGTGTCCCAAAACACTGATGAGTAAAATACATGATGGAGATTCCACACACTCTTGTGTTTGGATTAATCATGTATTCCATGGTATGTAAAACAACCAGATATGTCCAATACTCCAAAGTTGTTGCGAGTATAGATACCAAAGTGATCAAAGTACTGATCATAGGACAACAGTGAAAGATGTCACTGAGTACTAGAGTAGTACTGATGACATGTTTTCTCGCAAGCAGAGATTATGAAGTGCTCGTTGTAAGTAATTACATCGATACAGTCTTCATCAATGCTACATGCGATTTTCGACTTAAGTTAAGGGTTTTGTGTAATACACAATATGGTGGCACGGTAGTTGGAAATTGTTCCAAACAAGATACTGTGGTGAATTCTATAACAAAGGCTAAGTATGTTGACGCTTGAGAAGCGACAAAGAAGTTGTTGAATCATATAGTTCATTCATGAACTTAGTATGGTTCCAAGATGGCTTTGGTCTATGGGACACTATTGCAGATAGTTGCTCCATAGCTCAGTCTGAGGAATCAGGTTTCGACCAATGATTCACACATATGCAAAGCCAAGTCCACACAAAATATGAATTTTGTGAAAGCGTGAAAACGCGAGGATATGCAAAGTTACACACGGAGCTGAAGTCGTCAGATCCGTTGGACATCAGGCTATACCACAAGCGAAGCATATTTTACACCAGTATGCCATAGGTGTAAAGTGCACTAGCATTGACTAGATTATTGACTCTAGTGCAAGTGGGAGTCTGTAGGAGATATGCCCTAGAGGCAATAATAAATGTTATTGATTATCTCCCTGTTCATAATTATGTTTATGTTCCATGCTATAACTGCAATGATTCTCGAGTCTGCAAATAAAACGAGGCTTGGAGGGAAACTCATGTGCACGTGTGGGATAATAAACGGTAAAATGTATTCCTAGTCAAGCCTCTATGACTGGCTCAAGTATTGCATGATGATCCTGTTTTCCTGATCATGGGCATGGCTATGCCGGCAATTTTGAGGGCACAATTGTTGGTAGAACACTTGTGTTGAATCGACCCGATTGATGTTATGCTATGAGATACATTCGTCATAAGTTAATGGTTAATAACACAGAGTAGTTAACGTTTGCATGATTCCTCAGACCATGAGGGTATCAAGTTTCTTCATGCTTGCTTCATGAACTTTGGGGTTTGTTAAATGTCATCCGTAAATGGGTGGCTATTACGGCGGCTTACGGGTTCATGGAAAAGTGTGTCAAGTAACTTGATTGCTCGAGATTGGGATTTGCTCCTCCGACGATGGAGAGATATCTCTGGGCCCTCTCGGTGTTACGGTATCCATCATCGTCTGGCCAGACACTTTGTGATTTGATCACGGGGATGCCGGAACACGGGAACGAGAAAAGAGAACAATACCGGCAACGAGGTAACTGGCATAGTGGACAAGGTGTTGATCCACTGGGATGCCAACATGTCTCACCTCGGGTATTTGTAACATATTGCGAAGCAACAGGAATAGCACACGGCAACTCGAGGTTCACTCGAATATTCATTCGTGTGGGTATAGGGATCAATATGGGTGTCCACGGCTCCGATGTTGATCATTGATCGGAAGGGGTTCCGGGTCATGTCTATGCTTCACCGAACCTATAGGGTCACACGCTTAAGGGTCATCTATCTGCTGAATACTAGACAGGGAGTCTGAGAGAAAATCACCGAAAAAGTTTCGGACGCCGGAAAAGTTTCGGACAGCGGAAAAGTTCCGCAGAGAGGTCACCGGATGAGTTCCGGTGAAACTGAAAAGTTGTTTCAGAGGATACCATAAAGTCAAATTGGTTTTGGCACATGCCTGATAATTCTTGGAGGGTTCCAGAATCATTCTGGAAACTTTCTGGAATTTTCCGGGATGAAAACCGGAAATGTTCCGGAGCTGCCGAAACCGCTTCAGATGCTTTTCGCAGATGAAATCACTAAACCGGAATTGTTCCGGCTCGCGTTGAAAATTATTTTGGTGGGTACTAGAATTTTTCTAAGCCCACATGAATATTTTCAGTTCGATCAGACGCTGAAAAATGTCGTCGTGAATAGTGAAAGTGCTTTTTGGGATATTTTTGGAAAGCCACCTTTTGGGGCTTTGCTCCAAAAGATCTTGGGGATGACATGGATGGATAGGGGCCAATTTTGGGGCCCCACATGAGGGTGTGGCCGGCCACATGGTGGACTCCTTCATGGAGTCCCCCTTGTTCCTTGGTTTCACCTTTTAGGTCCTTGGGAAGGACTCCTTTCCATGTGGGTTTTGGGTTTTCTTGTAAAACCACCCTACCCCTTGGGTTTCCTATAAATAGGAGGTGTGTGGGCTGCCATAAGACACACTCTTGCTCTCATACACAAAGCCATGCATGATCTGGCCTTCTCTCTCCCTCCCAGCGAAATAGTTTCGTAGAGCCGAAAGGCTGTCTGGGTTCCGGCAGGAACTAGTTCTGGACGGCGAAGCCCTGCCGGATAGATGACACCGTATGTGTGCAACTCTGTAGAGAGATCGTAGTTTCGGTCTTAGTTCGAGAGTGCCTCCCGAAGGGCTGTCCGTGTGACCGTCCGAGTTTTGGAGGTCCTCCCGAAGGGCTGTCCGAGTGACAGTCCGAGTTTCGGAGGTCCTCCCGAAGGGCTGTCCGCGACACCGTCCGGGGGACTGTTCGACCGCCTCCCGGAGGGCTGTCCACGGGGCAGATGAGGGTATACATCCTCGCGGTTGGGAGGTTGTAAAATCCTAGCTGCGGGGATCTGCACCGCCGATCGTCATCGACTCTACTTCCGCTGCGCTACGAGTCGGTAACGAAAATGATCAAACCTTGTATGCAGTCTCCATAGTGGTCCTGGGCTGGTGCGTAGGTCGGAAATTTTTTGTTTTCTGCTGCGTTACCCTACAATTCCCTCCAGAGGTGAAAACAGTAAACATGATATACGCCACCCATATACCCAAAAAGGAGAGGAAGCGCGCCCTTCGAGATGTCTACGCCATAGAGCCTGTAGCCCCGAAGTATAACCCATGGTCGGCGTACCCGATCACCTTCGATCGACGCGATCACCCGACCAGTATCCGTCATGGGGGTTCGGCCGCCCTAGTCCTAGACCCGATCATAGATGGGTATCACCTCACTAAAGTCCTAATGGACGGAGGAAGTAACCTCAATCTGATTTACTCAGATACGGTGAAAAAGATGGGCATAGATCCATCAAGGATCAAGCCCAGCAACACTACCTTTAAAGGAGTGATCCCAGGCGTCGAAGCCCGGTGCACGGGCTCTGTAAGCCTGGAAGTAGTGTTCGGCTCGCCCGATAACTTTCGAAGCGAGGACTTGATCTTCGACATCGTACCTTTCCACAACGGCTATCACGCCCTGCTCGGCCGTACAGCGTTCTCTTGCCTTAACGCCGTCCCGCACTACGCATACCTCAAGCTCAAGATGCCCGGCCCCAAGGGAATCATTACAGTCAATGGCAACACAGAGCGCTCCCTCCGAACTGAGGAACATGCGTTGGCCCTGGCGGCCGAATTCCATTACACTGATGATCGGCAAGCGCCGACATCTGCCGTAAAGGCACCCAAGGCTGGGAAGCGAGCTCGGTCTCAACCCGAAGTACTAGAACCTTCTTCTCCCCATAAATAGGGACTCGCCCCCCATCGCACGGCCCTAGAACCGCCAAAGTACGTGCCGAGGAGGCACAACTTCGCGCTCAAAATTCCATGGGCAGCGGTGGGAAAAATTATCAAAGGGTAAGTGTTCGGCTAGACCGAACTATCGCCATCAAACATGTCTTCGGACACACTACACATACCATAAAGTACCTGCTACGGCGTAAAGCTCAGTCACATTTCGGCGACTTCTCAAGACTTTTTCTCCAAAGTCCGCTTGCCGAACATTACACCCATCACGGTATACAACTCCTTGGGAGATGCAGGAGCGGACAAGCGACAGGGCACATCAAGGACGTCAGGTCACCTATCGAAGACCCTTGGAACAACCCCTCCTGTAAGGTTTTGCTACTTCTCGAGCATGCGTTGGTTTTCCCTTGAAGAGGAAAGGGTGATGCAGCAAAGTAGATAAGTATTTCCCTCAGTTGTTGAGAACCAAGGTATCAATCCAGTAGGAGATACAAGCAAGTCCCCAATAGGTGTACCTACACAAATAATCAAACACTTGCACCCAACGCAATAAAGGATTTGTCAATCCCTTCACAGTTAATTGCAAGGATGAGAACTGATAGAGATAGATATATATGATTGCTTGAACGGAAAGTAAAACAAAAGTAAAAAGATTGCAGCAAGATATTTTTGGTATTTTTGGTTTTAGATCTGAAAGTATAATATAGAAAATAGACCCGGGGGCCATAGGTTTCACTAGAGGCTTCTCTCATGAAGGAAAATAATACGGTGGGTGAACAAATTACTGTCGAGCAATTGATAGAAAAGCGAATAATTATGAAGATATCCAAGGCAATGATTATGCATATAGGCATCACGTCCGTGTCAAGTAGACCGAAACGATTCTACATCTACTACTATTACTCCACACATCGACCGACTCCTGCCTGCATCTAGAGTATTAAGTTCATGAAGAACAGAGTAATGCATTAGGTAAGATGACATGATGTAGAGGGATAAACTCAAGCAATATGATGAAAACCCCATCTTTTTATCCTCGATGACAACAATACAATACGTGCCTCGCTACCCCTACTTTGTCACTGGGTGAGGACACCGCAAGATTGAACCCAAAACTAAGCACTTCTCCCATTGCAAGAATTACCAATCTAGTTGGCCAAACCAAACCAATAAATCGAAGAGACTTGCAAAGATATGAAATCATGCATATAAGAATTCAGAAAAGACTCAAATAATATTCATAGATAAACTGAACATAAACCCACAATTCATCGGATCTCGACAAACGCACCGCAAAAGAGTATTACATCGGATAGATCTCCATGAAGATCATGAAGAACATGGTATTGAAGAACAAAGAGAGAGAACAAGCCATCTAGCTACTAGCTATGGACCCGAAGGTCTGTGGTAAAATACTCACGCATCATCGGAGGGGCAATGGAGTTGATGTAGATGCCCTCCGTGATCGAATCCCCCTCCGGCAGATTACCGGAAAAGGCTCCAAGATTGGATCTCACGGGAACAGAGGCTTCCGGCGGCGGAAAAGTATTTTCGTGGCTCTTTTTGGTATCCAGGGAATATTTGTGAATTTATAGGCCGAAGAATAGGGTTAGAGGGGATGTCGTGGGGCCACAAGCCAGGGGGCGCCCCCCCTAGGGCGCGCCCCTGTGGCTTGTCGCCACACGGTGGCTCCCCTGCCTTCATCTCCAAGTCTTCTGGGTTGCTTCTGGTCCAAGAAAAAATATTCTGAAGATTTTATTCCGTTTGGACTCCATTTAATATTCCTTATCTGCAATACTCAAAACCAATACAGAAACTGGCACTAGGCACTAGATTAATAGGTTAGTCCCAAAAATAATATAAAATAGCATATTAATGCATATAAAACATCCAAAACAGATAATATAATAGCATGGAACAATCAAAAATTATAGATACGTTGGAGACGTATCAAGCATCCCCAAGCTTAATTCCTGCTCGTCCTCGAGTAGGTAAATGATAAAAACAGAATTTTTGATGTGGAATGCTACCTAACATATTTATCCATGTAATATTCTTTATTGTGGCATGAATATTCAGATCCATAAGATTCAAAACAATTGTCTAATATTGACATAAAAACAGTAATACTTCGAGCACACCAACAAGCCAATTGCGTCCTTTCAAAATAACATGGCCTTAGAAAGTTATCCCTACAAAATCATATGGTCTGGCTATGCTCCATCTTCCCCACACAAAGTATCTAAATCATGCACAACCCCGATGAACAAGCCAAGCAATTGTTCCACACTTTTAATGTTCTCAAAGCTTTTCAACTCTCACGCAATACATGAGCGCGAGCCATGGATATAGCACTATAGGTGGAATAGAATATGGTGGAGGTTGCAAGGAAAAAGGAGAAGATAGTCTCACATCAACTAGGCGTATCAACGGGCTATGGAGATGCCCATCAATAGATATCAATGTGAGTGAGTAGGGATTGCCATGCAACAAATGCACTAGAGCTACAAGTGTATGAAAGCTCAAAAAGAAAACTAAGTGGTTGTGCAAAAGATGAAAAATTCCACTAGTTATGTGAAAGTGACAAAATAGGAGACTCTCTATCATGAAGATCATGGTGCTACTTTGAAGCACAAGTGTGGAAAAAGATAGTAGCAATTGTCCCTTCTCTCTTTCTCTCATTTTTTTTATTCTTTTATTTTTTATTTTGGTGGGCATATTTGGCCTCTTTTTTTTATTTGGGCTTCGCTGGCCTCTTTTATTTTTTGTAAAGTCCGGAGACTCATCCCAACTTGTGAGGGATTCATAGCTTCCATCATCCTTTTCTCTCACGGGATCAATGCTCTAATAATGAAAATCATCACACTTTTATTTACTTGCAACTCAAAAGGAAAATTACAACTCGATACCTAGAACAAAATATGACTCTATATGCAATATGAAAGTGACGGTGCATGTCATGAAAAAAGGAACGGTGGAAGTTGCATGGAAATATATCTCGGAATGGCTATGGAAATTCCATAATAGGTAGGTATGGTGGCTGTTTTGAGGAAAATATATGGTGGTTGTTTTGAGGAAGGTGGGTTTGATGCACCGGCGAAAGTTGCGCGGTACTAGAGAGGCTAGCAATGGTGGAAGGGTGAGAGTGCGTATAATCCATGGACTCAACATTAGTCATAAAGAACTCACATACTTATTGCAAAAGTCTATTAGTTATCAAACAAAGCATTAGACGCATGCTCCTAGGGGAGAGGTTGGTAGGAGTTAACCATCGCGCGCTCCCGACCCTCACACAAAGGTGTACAATCATTAAACAAATCATGCTCCGACTTCATTACATAATGGTTCACCATACGTGCATGCTACGGGAATCACAAACTTCAACACAAGTATTCTTCCAATTCACAACTACTCACTAGCATGACTCTCATATTACCATCTTCATTATCTCAAAACTATATGCAAGGAATCAAACTTCTCATAGTATCCAATGCACTTTATATGAAAGTTTTTATTATATCCCTCTTGGATGCCCATTATATTAGGACTAAATTCATAACCTAAACCAATTACCATGCTGTTTTAAGAAACTCTCAAAATAATATAAGTGAGGTATGAGAGTTCAATAATTTCTATAAAATAAAACACCACCGTGCTCTAAAAATATATAAGTGAAGCACTAGAGCAACATTGCCTAGCTCAAAAGATATAAGTGAAGCATATAGAGTATTCTAATAAATTCACGATTCAGCGTGTCTCTCTCAAAAGATGTGTGCAGCAAGGATGATTGTGGCAAACTAAAAAGCAAAGACTCATATCATACAAGACGCTCCAAGCAAAACACATATCATGTGGTGAATAAAAATATAGCCTCAAGTAAATTTACCGATGGATTGAAGACGAAAGAGGGGATGCCTTCCGGGGCATCCCCAAGCTTAGGCTTTTTGGTATCCTTGAATATGACTTGGGGTGCCTTGGGCATACCCAGGCTTAGGCTCTTGCCACTCCTTATTCCATAGTCCATCAAATCTTCACCCAAAACTTGAAAACTTCACAACACAAAACTCAACAGAAAACTCATGAGATCCGTTAGTATAAGAAAAATAAATCACCACTTTAGGTAATGTTATGAACTCATTCTTTATTTATATTGGTCTAATATCTACTGTATTCTAACTTCTCCATGGTTCATACCCCCCGATACAACCCATAGATACATCAAAACAAGCAAACAACACAAAGAAAACAGAATCTGTCTAAAACAGAACAGTCTGTAGCAATCTATAGACTTCGAATACTTGTGTAACTCCAAAAATTCTGAAAAGTTAGGAAAATCAGGGCAATTTGTATATAAATATTGTGTAAAAATTTCAGATCAAAATCACGTCCAGTGAATTTACAAAATTCCTGGACTGAGAGCAAAAGTTTCTGTTTTTCAGCAAAATCAGATTGCAAACACCGTAGACCATCCCAAAGGTCTTACTTGGCTCAAACACTAATTTAAACAAGAAAACACAATTATTACAGAGGTAATAATGTGTGAAACACTCAAAAACAGAAGCAAAAAAACAAAAGCATAAAAATAAAATTGGGTTGCCTCCCAACAAGCGCTATTGTTTAACGCCCCTAGCTAGGCATAACGCAATAGATCTAGGTATTGTCATCTTTGGTATGCAATCCATAAGTAGCTCTCATAATAGATTCATAAGGTAATTTTATTTTCTTTCTAGGAAAGTGCTCCATGCCTTTCCTTAATGGAAATTGGAATCTAATATTTCCTTCCTTCATATCAATAATTGCACCAATCGTTCTAAGGAAAGGTCTACCAAGAATAATAGGACATGTAGGATTGCAATCTATATCAAGAACAATGAAATCTACGGGCACATAATTCCTATTTTCAACAATAAGAACATCATTAATCCTTCCCATAGGTTTCTTAATAGTGGAATCCGCAAGATGCAAATTTAAAGAGCAATCATCAAATTCACGGAAACCTAGAACATCACATAAAGTTTTTGGAATCGTGGAAACGCTAGCACCCAAATCACACAAAGCATGGCACTCATAATCTTTAATTTTAATCTTAATAGTAGGTTCCCACTCATCATAAAGCTTTCTAGGTATAGAAACTTCCAACTCAAGTTTTTCTTCAAAAGATTTCATCAAAGCATCCACGATATGTTTAGTAAAAGCTTTATTTTGATTATAAGCATGAGGAGAATTCAACATGGATTGCAACAAGGAAACACAATCAATAAAAGAACAACTATCATAATTAAAGTCCTTGAAATCCAAAAGAGTGGGTTCATTGCTATCTAAAGTTTTGACCTCTTCAATCCCACTTTTATCAATCTTAGCATTAAGATCTATAAACTCCGAATCATTGGGGCGCCTTTTAACTAAAGTTGACTCATCTCTAGTGCCATCTTTATCAAGATTTACATTAGAAAACAAAGATTCAATAGGAGTCACACCAATCACTTTAAGATCTTCATCAATAATATCACGAGAACACACTTTTTCAAGCCATTCACGCTTAGCACGTATTCTAGCGGTTCTTTCCTTACACTCATCAATAGAAATTCTCATAGCTTTTAAAGACTCATTAATATCATGCTTGGTAGGAATAGATCTAATTTTCAAAGAATTGATTTCAAGAGAAATTCTATCCACGTTCCTAGCCAAATCATCAATCTTGAGCAGTTTTTCTTCAATCATAGCATTGAAACCCTTTTGCGAACTAATAAATTCTTTAATATTATTCTCAAGATCAGAGGGCATCTTATTATAATTTCCAGAATAATTGCTGTAGGAATTACCATAATTATTAGAGGAATTACTAGGAAAAGGCCTAGGATTGAAATTACCTCTATACGCATTATTACCAAAATTGTTCCTTCCAACAAAATTCACATCCATAGATTCATTACTATTTCCAATCAAAGAAGACAAAGGCATATCATTAGGATCAATAGCAGCACTCTTACTAGCAAATAATTTCATCAATTCATCCATCTTTTCACTCAAAGTATTAATCTCTTCAATAGCATGCACTTTTTTACTAGTAGGAGATCTTTCGGTATGCCATTGAGAGTAATTAGCCATAATATTATCTAGGAGTTTAGTAGCTTCTCCTAATGTGATTTCCATAAAAGTACCACCCGCGGCGGAATCTAAGAGATTCCTAGAAGCAAAATTCAATCCAGCATAGAAAATTTGTATAATCATCCATAAACTCAAACCATGCGCAGGGCAATTTCTAATCATTAATTTCATCCTCTCCCAAGATTGTGCAACATGCTCATGATCAAGTTGCTTAAAATTCATTATATCGTTCCTAAGGGAGATGATCTTAGCGGGCGGAAAGTACTTGGAAATAAAAGCATCTTTACACTTATTCCATGAATCAATACTATTTTTAGGCAAAGATGAAAACCAAGTTTTAGCACGATCTCGTAGTGAGAACGGAAATAGCTTCAATTTAACAATATAATTATCCACATCTTTCTTCTTTTGCATATCACACAACTCAACGAAAGTATTTAGATGGGATGCGGCATCTTCACTAGGAAGGCCAGAAAATTGTTCTTTCATAACAAGATTGAGCAAAGCAGCATTAATTTCATAAGATTCCGCACTAGTGGCGGGAGCAATCGGAGTACTAATAAAATCATTATTATTAGTATCGGAAAAGTCACACAACTTGGTATTCTCTTGAGACATCGTGACAAAGCAAGCAATCTAGCACACAAGCAAACAAAAAGCAAACGAAAAGACGAACGGAAGAAGGGCGAATAAAAAGGCAAATCTTTTTGGAAAATCGTTTTAGAAGTGGGGGAGAGGAAAACGAGAGGCAAATGGCAACTAAAGTAAATGCAAGAGATGAGTTTGTGATGGGTACTTGGATGGCTTGATGTAGATCTCCTCGGCAACGGCGCCAGAAATCCTTCTTGCTACTTCTCGAGCATGCGTTGGTTTTCCCTTGAAGAGGAAAGGGTGATGCAGCAAAGTAGATAAGTATTTCCCTCAGTTGTTGAGAACCAAGGTATCAATCCAGTAGGAGATACAAGCAAGTCCCCAATAGGTGTACCTACACAAATAATCAAACACTTGCACCCAACGCAATAAAGGGGTTGTCAATCCCTTCACGGTTAATTGCAAGGATGAGATCTTATAGAGATAGATATATATGATTGCTTGAACAGAAAGTAAAAAAAAAGTAAAAAGATTGCAGCAAGATATTTTTGGTATTTTTGGTTTTAGATCTGAAAGTATAATATGGAAAATAAACCCGGGGGCCATAGGTTTCGCTAGAGGCTTCTCTCATGAAGGAAAATAATACGGTGGGTGAACAAATTACTGTCGAGCAATTGATAGAAAAGCGAATAATTATGAAGATATCCAAGGCAATGATTATGCATATAGGCATCACGTCCGTGTCAAGTAGACCGAAACGATTCTGCATCTACTACTATTACTCCACACATCGACCGACTCCTGCCTGCATCTAGAGTATTAAGTTCATGAAGAACAGAGTAACGCATTAGGTAAGACGACCTGATGTAGAGGGATAAACTCAAGCAATATGATGAAAACCCCATCTTTTTATCCTCGATGGCAACAATACAATACGTGCCTCGCTACCCCTACTTTGTCACTGGGTGAGGACACCGCAAGATTGAACCCAAAACTAAGCACTTCTCCCATTGCAAGAATTACCAATCTAGTTGGCCAAACCAAACTAATAACTCGAAGAGACTTGCAAAGATATGAAATCATGCATATAAGAATTCAGAAAAGACTCAAATAATATTCATAGATAATCTGAACATAAACCCACAATTCATCGGATCTCGACAAACACACCGCAAAAGAGTATTACATCGGATAGATCTCCATGAAGATCATGAAGAACATGGTATTGAAGAACAAAGAGAGAGAAGAAGCCATCTAGCTACTAGCTATGGACCCGAAGGTCTGTGGTAAACTACTTACGCATCATCGGAGGGGCAATGGAGTTGATGTAGATGCCCTCCGTGATCGAATCCCCCTCCGGCAGATTACCGGAAAAGGCTCCAAGATTGGATCTCACGGGAACAGAGGCTTCCGGCGGCGGAAAAGTATTTTCGTGGCTCTTTTTGGTATCCAGGGAATATTTGTGAATTTATAGGCCGAAGAATAGGGTTAGAGGGGCTGCCGTGGGGCCACAAGCAAAGGGGCGCCCCCCCCTAGGGCGCGCCCCTGTGGTTTGTCGCCACACGGTGGCTCCCCTGCCTTCATCCCCAAGTCTTCTGGGTTGCTTCTGGTCCAAGAAAAATTATTTCGAAGATTTTATTCCGTTTGGACTCCGTTTAATATTCCTTATCTACAATACTCAAAAAGAAGAAGAAAATACAGAAACTGGCACTAGGCTCTAGATTAATAGGTTAGTCCCAAAAATAATATAAAATAGCATATTAATGCATATAAAACATCCAAAACAGATAATATAATAGCATGGAACAATCAAAAAATATAGATACGTTGGAGACGTATCAGGTTTATATTTCATTTTTAATACCTGTAAATAGTTGTATCGGCAATTCGAATAATAAGAGCGGATGAGTAAAATTCAGATGTATCTTGCATGATCGTTTCGCTGTTTTTGGCGCACTCTCTATTTTCCCTCTCTTCTTGCGAACCTGTTTGGTATACTATGCGATGCAACCGGCTAATAGACCGGGGGCTCGAACTAAAGAAAATCGCCTTAAGCACAACTGATTTTTGCGTTCGGCGTCTTGGAATTCCGCTTTATATGCATTGGTTCCGAACTATGTCTTGAGTCAATAGTTGGGTTGCCCGGCTCCTGTGCTTGCCCCTTTATGTTCCGCTCGTTCGGCTAAAAGGGCAAAGGGAGAACCGCTGCGATTGTGCTTCCGGCTAGCCTGGTCAAGCACCTCAGCAGAGAAAGCCGAAAACTGACTGTCATGGTATGCGAGAACTGGTCTGCGAATCCGAGCTTAACTAAATCTCGTCAGAGGTTATTCCGTGTCATACGATGGGTTTGGTATTAGTACAAACCATGTGATATAGGCTTTGGCCACGGCTCATCCGAACATCACAAACACCTGGGGGCTAGTCATCAGCCCCCCGTACTCCTTTCTCGCACCCCTACGGCTAAGTGAAAGCAATAAAGCATTATGGTCCGATTGCCTTGTCCGCCCCACACTACCGCCTTCGGGTACCGATAGCTCGGCTAAGGGTCACAGTGCGTTAGCACAGACACCCGCGCAGTATCTACATGGGGGCTGAAGCCGACGACTCGCAGCTTTCAGTTTTAATGTCTACACAGGAGTTATAAAGGATGCAAAACAAGAAAGACATGATAAACCATGCATCTTAAATATAAACACGTTACAAAGTCTTCGGACATATTACAACGCCTTTACTCATACACGTTTTTTCTCGAACATTGCGCCTCTATTGCCCGAGCACCCTCCATTACGCCGGAGAAGTACAGCTCGGGGTGCCTATGCTCTTTTCCAGGAGGCGGAGGCGCGGTTGCTATCTTCATCGGATCCAGCCCCGGCCAGTGCACCTTGGCCTTCGCAAAGGTCATCCGAGCTCCCTCGATACAGGAAGATCGCCTTAGCGCGTCGATCCGGGGCGAGGCGTCGCTCAGCTTCTGCACCAGGCCGAAGTAGCTGTCCGGCAACGGCTCGTTGGGCCATAGCCGGATGCAGAGATCCTTCATGGCCGGCTCCGCCATCCGGTGCAGCTCCATGAGCTGCTTGAGCTGCTCAACGAGGAGAGGAGAGCGCTCGAGGGCTTCAAACTGCGCCCAGAACAGCCGAACTTCATCTCCTTCCCCCCGCGAAGCATAGAACTAGTTCGCATCCGCTGTGCTCTTCTGGAGGTCCGAGCAGGCGCCTGAGGAACGCTATACTTGGGTAAGAACTCGAACTTGCTATCCCCGAAGACACACAGCAATAAATACGGCTTACCATCCATGATAGCCTTAGCCTGGCTAACTTGCTCTTCAAAAGACCGCCTATCCACCTGCTCCTTTTGGAGATTGGTTTTCAGGGTGGATAGTTCGGCGGCCTGCTCCTTGCCCTTCCGCTCAAGGTCCTCGCACTTTTGGCCGGCGTCCTTGAGCTCTTTTTGGATTTCCTCCACCCGAGCCTCATGCTTGTCGCTGGTGGCTCTCAGGGCGGATAGCGCGGTAGCCGCTTCTTTGGCCGCCGCCTTCTCCACCGCAGCCTCCTGCTTCGCCTTCTCAAGCTCGGCCTTGAGCTTCTCAGTCTCCTTCGTCGAGGCTGCGTAAGCATTAAAATATATCAAAAAATACTGCGTTGACAGTACGGTAATGAAGAATTTGGATATTCTAATCCGGCTTACCTTGCGCCTCGTCGAATCTCTTCTTCAGAACGTCAAGCTCGTCTTCGGAGCTCTCGAGCTTCCGATTTAGCTCGTCCAGCTCGGCAGCATTAGCAGTCGCCGCCGTCGACGAAGCGTGTAAAAAACAAAACCATATCAAGTTACATGGGTTCAAAACTTCCGAACAGTCATAAACATGATCCCGTGTCCGGTCCTCTTGAGGACTGTTAGAATGTTCCGAACTAATTTTGTCCTGTACATAGTTCGGATGATGATCCATGATTGACCCCCAGGTAAGTTCTTCCAAACTCACCTAGGGCTCGGGGGCTGCCATGTATATAATAATAACTTAGAGAAATTAACATTTCACAAACAAAGCATTACGTGGCTCACCTGAAAGCCCGTCAGGAGCCCGTTGAAGGCCTCCTTCAGTCCGTTATCTACGGACTGAATGCTCTACAATACCGCACCCATAAGGGTGCGGTGCTCCCCGGAGATGGAGGCGCTTGGTAGAGCCTCCCCCATAGCCGGCCACCCATTGGTCGGTGGTGCCGGTGGGGATCGGTTGACCCGGTCTCCAACCGGGGATTGAACCAATGCCTCCGGAGGTATGGTGCGCTCCGGAGACAACCTTGGAGGTGACTGGACATCTCCTCGTCCGGTCTCCTCAGTGTCCGGGAGGGGCTCGTCCCCCCGGTCTTCGGCGGCCGAGGCGTTAGTCTTGACCATGATGTCGTCGCCTCCACCCCTGGTGTCTGGCTCCAAAGGAGCCTGTTGGGATGACACCTCCGCGGTATCCTTCGTGGCGCCCGGAGGAGAGGGGCGCGACGCGGTCCCGCTCTCCGCTAGCTCGGCGGGCGGGGTCTCCCCGTCCGAAACCTGATCGGTGGGGAGAACACGCGGTCGGCTGCAAGTCAATAGGCGCTCACATGTTAATAACACTCAAAACTTAGCACTAATAGCTCGGGAGGTCTTCGGATCTTTACCTTCGAGCTGGGGGCTTGACCCTGAGGTTCCTTCGCGGAACCCTCTCGAAGTCCTCGGACTCGGTATCCGAGTCTGAACTGTCGTCGGACAGAACTACCTGTGTCTGACGCGCTTTCTTCTGGGCGGGAGGAGGTACATCCTCCGAGGCGTCCGATGATGCCGCCCTCTTTCCTGTGAGGGGGGAATCACCTCCCCCCTCACCCTCGTGCTCCTCCTCTTGATTCGAGGAGGCGTGGGTTTCCTCGGACACAGCCTTCGGCTGGTCCCTGATGCGCAGGCCTGTTCGGCCTGGTTTCTTCTTCCCCTTCTTCTCCAGCGCCTTGTAAGGCGCCACGACAAGCATCTCCGACAGCAGCTGGGACCTAGGGTCTTCGGGCTGTGGAGCCGGGCATTTGATGCCCGTGGCCTTGCTCAACCATTCCTGCGGAAGTAATCGGAAAGCACTTAGATTTTCTTCGGAAAGACAGAACCGATCTAATGAAACTATGTTATACCTCGGAAGGGGGTTTCGCGGCGCGCAGACCCCGGTCTTCCTTCTTGGCCGGCCAGTTCTCCTGCGCCTTGAACATCACCTTCCACAGCTTCTCCCGAGTGGTGCGGAAGAGCTGGCGGATCGTAGGCTCATCGTCAGTCCGATAAGTCCACATAGGAGAGCCCCGGTGCTGGCAGGGGAGGATGCGCCGCCGCAGCATAATTTGGACCACGTTGGTCAGCTCGATTCCGTCCTTGATCGTGGAGGTGATGCCCCTCTGCAGGTCCTCCACCTCCGTATCCGACCCCCAGTCAAGACCCTTTCGGACCCATGAGGTCAATCTGGTCGGGGGGGCGGATCTGAATTCGGCAGGAACAGTTCCGCCCTCCTCCCTTGGCTCGGTGATGTAAAACCACTCTTTTTGCCAAGTCTTGATGGTGTCGATGAAGGTGCCGGATGGCCATACTGCGCATGGAAGCTTGCCGATGACCGCCCCGCCGCAGTCTGCGTGTGTGCCTGCGACACACTTCGGCTTGATGTTGAATATCTTGAGCCATAGTCCGAAGTGTGGTTCGACCCGCAAGAAGGCCTCGCAGACCATGATGAAGGCCGATATATGCATGAAGGAGTTCGGCGGGAGGTCGTGGAAGTCGAGTCTGTAGAAGAACATGAGGCCCCTCACGAAGGGGTGGAGCGGGAAGCTCAGTCCTCGGATGAAATGAGGCATGAAGACCACCCTCTCGCCTGGTTTGGGGGTAGGAATCACCTGGCCCTCCTCTGCGGCGCGGTGGAAGATGTTGGCGGGGAGGTAGCCGGCCTCCTTGAGGTCCCGGATGTCCTGGTCTGTGACCGTGGAAGTGTTGGGGAACGTTGCATGGGAAACAAAAATTTTCCTACGCACACACAAGATCTATCCATGGTGATGAGCATCTACGAGAGGGAGAGTGGATCTACATACCCTTGTAGATCGCTAAGCGGAAGCGTTAAGTAACGCGGTTGATGTAGTCGAACGTCTCCGCGATCCAAATCGCAAGTCGTCCCTCGATCCAAGCACGATCCAGCGCCGAACGGACGGCACCTCCGCGTTCAACACACGTACGGCTTGATGACGATCTCCGCCTTCTTGATCCAGCAAGAGGGAGCGGAGAAGAAGAAGAGTTCCAGCAGCACGACGGCGTGGTGGTGTTGATGAAGAACTATTTCAGCAGGGCTTCGCCTAAGCACTACTGAAATTATGACGTAGGAGGAACTAGAGGTTGCCGGCACACGGCTTGGGGCAATCTAATGTCTCTCGTGTGCTAGCCCTACCCCTCTATTTATATGTTGAGCCTTGGGGTCTAAACTTGGAGTAAAAGCCTCCTCCAGGTCGGTTTTGCCCGCACAAGGTCGGTTTGGCCCGCAGGGAAAGAGTCCAACTCGGATCCCTGCAGTACCGCGCACAAGCGGTAGTACCGCTTACGATAAGCGGTAGTACCGCTTGACCAGCTTAAGCGGTAGTACCGCTGACGATAAGCGGTACTACCGCTTGACCAGTTTAAGCGGTAGTACCGCTGATACAGTAGCGGTAGTACCGCTTAACCAGCTTAAGCGGTAGTACCGCTGCTACAGTAGCGGTAGTACTGCCTTACCATCTTAAGGCAGTAGCAAAACTTCCTTTTGCACTTTCCAATACCTCGTGGGCTTTATCCCTTTGGCCCATATAAAGTGTTGCTGCACCCGAACACTTCGGTAAACATCCGGAACCCCTTTCCGGTGAATTCCGGAACCCTTCCGGTAACCAAAAACACTATTATCACATATATCAATTTTTACCTCCGGACTATTCCGGAGATCCTCGTCATGTCCGGGATCTTATCTGGGACTCCGAACAACTTTCGGTCACCAACAAAATAACTCAACTATACTAATCGTCACCAAACGTTAAGTGTGTAGACCCTGCGGGTTCGAGAACTATGTAGACATGACCGAGACACCTCTACGGTCAATAACCAATAGCGGGACCTGGATGCCCATATTGGCTCCTACATATTCTACGAAGATCTTTATCGTTTGAACCTCTATGTCAAGGATTCAGTTAATCCCGTATGTTGTTCCTTTTGTTCTTCGGTATGTTACTTGCCCGAGATTCGATCGTCGGTATCTCTATACCTAGTTCAATCTCGTTACCGGCAAGTCTCTTTACTCGTTCTGTAATACAAGATCTCGTGGCTAACACTTTAGTCACATTGCTTGCAAGGCTCATTGTGATGTTGTATTACCGAGTGGGCCCTGAGATACCTCTCCGTCACACGGAGTAACAAATCCCAGTCTTGATCCATGCCAACCCAACAGACACCCTCGGAGATACCTGTAGAGCACCTTTATAGTCACCCAGTTACGTTGCGACGTTTGATACACACAAGGTATTCCTCTGGTGTTAGTGAGTTGCATGATCTCATGGTCATAGGAACAGATACTTGACATGCAGAAAACAATAGCAATAAACTGATACGATCATATGCTACGTTCGTAGTTTGGGTCTTGTCCATCACATCATTCTCCTAATGATGTGATCCCGTTATCAAATGACATCTCATGTCAATGGCTAGGAAACCTTAACCATCTTTGATCAACGAGCTAGTCAACTAGAGGCTTACTAGGGACACAGTGTTGTCTATGTACCCACACATGTATTTGAGTTTCCAATCAATACAATTATAGCATGGATAATAAACGATTATCATGAACAAGGAAATATAATAATAACTAATTTATTATTGCCTCTAGGGCATATTTCCAACAGGAAGCCTCCCACTTGCCGTTGGAGCCTGAGCCGGCCATGGCAGAGTTTGGAGGAGGAAGGGTGGAAAAACCTAAGATCTGGGCTCTGGAGGCTCAGTGGATTGGGGAAGCCGGGGTGCGAATGGGAAGTGCGGATAAGCCTTGGGGTTTTTCTTCCCCTTTTATTGGGCTTGTCGCCGGTTAGCCTCCCTTCACTGCGCCGTGAATCCCTCCGCTTCCCAAGACGTGCGTGCCGTTATACGCGCATGATTAAACATATCCCGTGTGAAACGGAGCACGATCTGTGCATTGATGGGTCGTGCCGATAAAAACGGCCTCGAACCGCGAATCGAGTCTTTACGACTGGCTCAGTGGTCGTGGTGGGCCGTGACCTTTCATCTGAAAGGTTGTCAGAGAGCACTATTGGCTCCTTGACATTTGGCCTTCAGGGCCGAGTTATTCATGGTGTCTAGAGGATCCATGATCGGAAAAACTACACGTCGTCGGAGGCCGAACTAAAGCCCGGCCGATCACTATTTGGACAAAGGAAATCGCCTCGCAAGCCGAAGACTCTGATCATACGAAGCAGCTGGAGCTAGGACCCTTGGCGTTGAAGGCTAGTTCGGGGGCTACTGAGGGAGTCCTGGATTAAGGGGTCCTCGGGAGGCCGACCTATTTCTTATGGGCCGGACTGTATGGGCCGTTTGCCGGACACTAGATGGATCGAAGACCCTGTCTCCAGGATGGAAGCTTCGAGGATCGTTGCATATCCTCCAAGTTTAAAGTAGTAAATAGGCATGTTTATCCCTTCGACGTGTAACCGACCATGTGTAGACCCTAGGTACCCTCGACGTCTATATAAGCCGAAGGGTTTTAGGTTGTAGGCCAACAGAACTCATCTAGGGTTTTAGTCATACGATCTCGTGGTAGATCAACTCTGTAACCCTTATACCATCAATATAATCAAGCAGGACGTAGGGTATTACCTCCATAGGAGGGCCCGAACCTGGGTAAAACACTGTCCCCTTTGTCTCCTGTTACCCTCGATTCTAGTCTCATAGCTCGGGACCCCCTACCCGAGATCCGCCGGTTTTGACACCGACACCTAGCGCATTGCAGCAGGCAAAACTAAAACCGTAACTAAGCATATTTGGCGTCATGCACTATGTAGTTGATGACCATGTATTTTGTGTAACTAGTTTATTCTTAATGTACTTCTCGTTCTTTATTTTCAGCGATTACCATTAGTCTTATTCCTGACTTGCTCGCATTTAATTGATAATTGTCCCATATTTGCATCAGCTAACGCTGTGGTGGCAGCATAATATATGCTGCCACGGTAGCGTTTTTGTTCTAGCCTGATGCATCAATCAGTGGCGGGCAAAAACAAAAGAACGGCACTCATACTTCACACGATACTGGTGGGCGAGCCTCCTCGCCCGCCACTACCACGAGATGGACAACACTGGCGGGCGGGCTGCCACACACCCGCCACTGTTAGGGACCTACCAGTGGCGGGCGGGCGCCCGCCACTGATGCCCCCTTAGCAGTGGAAGGAGGTCAGTGGCGGGCAGCCCAAAGAGGCTCGCTCGCCACTTCTGACCTTTTTGCGCCCGCCACTGTTAGGCATTCCTGCAATAGTGACCTCTTCTGGCTAAACATGTGTGGCGTGTGTTGGTTTATCCAGAGTCGTTGTGTGCAAAGTTGTTGAAGGCGAAGTATTATCCCCAGGGTCACATTCTTGACACTGTGTTCCCGCAATCGACGTCTGTGACTTGGCAAGGTATTATGCACAAACTGGAGTTGCTTAAAAGGGGGACCTTGGAGGGTGGTTGACAGTATGAATATTAACATTTGGAGAGATAATTGGCTGCCCACGGGCCCAGGCCTAAATATTTCAGCGAAAAGGCTTCATACTCGTCTGAAATGGGTGTCTGATTTATTCATGTCAGGTTCCAAACATCGATGAGAATTTGATTAGGCATCTTTTCGATCCTCATGATGCAGAAGAGATTCTTAAGCTGCGAGTCCAGTCCATGGGAGATGAAGATTTTATTGCATGGCACTATGAAAAGAACACTATGTTTTCAGTTAGAAGTGCATACAATTTTGCGCTCAACCTTAAGGATAGTAAGGAGGTTTTGGGACAGTCTAGTGGTACTTCTGATGGGGATAGGAGACTTTGGAATATGATTTGGAAAGCCAATGTCCCCCAGAAGATCCAGATTTATTCTTGGCGCGCCGCAACTGATAGTTTGCGGCTCAGGTTAATAGAGTTAAACACCATCGGTCCGTTTTTGGTATGTGCTCTATATGTGATGTGGAAGTCGAAGCATGTTCATGCTCTGGTGATTTGTCCTAAGGCTCGTGCTTTGTGTATGGCTTTGAGGGACGTTTGGATCCTACCATGGGAAGAGGCTTTCAAATTCATGGGGCTGGATTGGTTGCTTGTTTTGTTATGAAGTTTGTTTGCAACAGAAGGAGCAAATTTTATTTCTCTTCCGGAGAGTATGGCACTTGAGAAATGACTTGATTTCTGGAAAGGGTAAGGAATCAGCTACAGACTCTGCCAATTCTGTTGGTAATTTCTGGTCATCTTTCTCGTCCAGTATTTATAGTGTTGTGGTGGAACCAAACGACGAAGGGAAAGAAAAGGCAGAGGGGTTAAATTTTGTTTCTGGGTCGTTAGTTGACAAAATGGTGTTGCAACTTCCCCCGCTGATTACTTAAAATCAATGTTGACGCCAATTTTGTGGACAGCTTGGCAGTCCCCAAAATTGGGGTTGTTGCTAGGAATTCCTCCGGTATTGTCATCCTTTCCTCGTGGGATTTTATTGGACGACGCTCCAGTGTGAATGAAGCAGAGCTGCGGGCATGCCCGGCGGGCCTCTACATTGGTATTACTCTTCACATGCCTATTATTTTGGAGATTGATTGTGTTTTCATGGCTTCCTTCTTTGCAAATGAAATTGTTGACAGGTCCCCTCTTGCTGATCTAAAGGAGGGTATCATTTTATTGATGCTTCAGAATTGTAAAATCTCTAAAATTAATCGTCATGCCAATAGGGTTGCGCATGAGATTACAAAGTACAGTTTTGATATGCTGTAACGAATGATTGTAATAACCTTTTTAAGTAATTAATGAATGGGGTGTTTTAAAAAAAAGATTGCAGTTCTGGTTTTATCATAAGCCGGATTTGTTTAAGTTTGCCCAAGTCTAAAAAAGATATTAACATGGAGAAAACCAAATTAGTCTCATGAGATTCTTTCTGAAATATATTTTCGTATTATGTGTATTAGGTGTCATATAGATCTTAGCATATTTTTCTCTTGGGTTGATCAAACTTAAGCCAGTTTGACTTGGGACAAATCTAAAACTTTAATTATTTCGAAACAGATGGAGCAATTAACTATTTGTTGGCACTGGACAATAGCTAAGAACAATGCAGATATGCACAATGAAACCCATCGTCGATCTTATGATGTACTTCGAGGATAGTTTCAGCCAACATGAAAACATCAGATTAAACAAGAATCACATTCACATGTGACACAATGGTTTACATGGAAAACCTCCTACTGAAACTGTTCCTATATTCTTTCATGGCTATATATGCAGAGTACATATATAACCCCAACAAACCTTTCTATTCAACCAGGAGAACATGCATGGCAATAGATAATTAAGGTTCTTCAGAACAATAACTGCTATATATCCAGTAGCTCAACATTCCCAAATGAAGCTAGTGCTACATTTTTCATTCAAAATTGTTCCATACGCACGCGCTCTCCACGCCAACAGAACAACGGACCATGCCCTGGCAACACCAAGGCACTCCGTTTGCAACATGACCTGCCGCCAAACCGCGCCGAGTTTCGATGCTTCTCTCTCATAGGTAGTCAGGCGTATGATTCTGCAAGGTGGTCCTCATGAAATCTGAGATCCGCGCGGATGCAGCAAGACCCCTCTCTATACAGTTGAAGTAATCGTCCTCTGGATACAAATGAAATAGATCAGGATTAGAAGGCCAAAGAAGACCGAGAAGAACACGGAAATCCAAGGCATGAGTCAGATAGAACCGTACCGGACATCACTCCGTGGGTGATGGAAGTTATCAAGCCCCGTTCAGACTGCCCATCTTTCTGTTGTGATTCTTTCACATCAACAGACTTGCTTGAATTGGGGAACACCAGGTGAGCAAACGATTTCAATTGCTGCAGGTTGTGACAAACAACAATATTTCAGTTCTTGTGCTGCTGAAAGTATACGCTAATAGAAGTTCTTATCGTAATGGAAGCATTGTAAAATTTTACTTTGATCTTGAAGAACAACACATTAGAAAAACAAGCAACACAATATTTCAACTTGTCAAGTATGCACAATCAACTTGTGCAGTTAATTTTTTGTTGTAGTCAGCACTTGGAAGTACACTAAACACCATCAAAAGGTAAATCACATGATCTCAGAAAACATGTGTATTTCTGCCTAGGGACTAGAAAAATTTATGCTAAGCATCAGGTAAAATTAAAGCAGCATATACTTGGTGACAAGAGTATGAAGAGCACACAACAACCAGCAACACAAAAATTCCTCGTGGGGGTACCAGATAACATGTTGTGCTTCCAGTTCGGATTGGAGTTGAGATGAAAAGAACAACTATATACCTGCTCTTCTGCCTTGCTTGTGTCCAAAATAACAGCACCATCCGCCAACACCCCGCAGCCAATTGCAACTGCAGCACACAATCTTGTCAGCTATGGAATTCCATCAGTGAGCACTGACTGAGCACACAGAAACTACTAAACTTACCAGCAAGATGTTTCATGGGGATGCCAGCAAAAACAAGGGCAGCACAGGAAGCATTAATTGCACATGGAAGAAGCTAGGCACTGTCAAGGGCTACTCCTGATTGAAATAAGATACAGATTTCGGATGCATATTGGAACTTCCGCCAGCAATGCATACAGCCAACAAAAATGGTTTGCAAGGCAGTACAAGACAAAGAAACACGTATCATAACTCAGCACACTATGGTGAGCTTAGGAATTAATAACCACATTAACGTAAAAAGGATACAGAGCCATCGTCACCCATAACCTGCAGAAATAGAAATAACCAGGATGAGGTAAAACAATATATGCACTGGCATGGTACATTAATTAATTATAAAAAGGCCGAGTCAACAACATTAATTAAGTTCTTTGAAAACAGGTAGTTGCAACTTGCAACAATGGTTGCAGAACCTAACCCCGCCTAGTGCAGCCATTTCCAACAGCAGCATGTTCCTCTTCCTTACAAGTATACAGGAACACATTTCAAATTATTCCCTAGCAAAATTCCATGGTAGTGGCCATCCTAGTTATTATATCTTCCGTGTTTCGCAAGCAGAGACACGAGATTCACAGCCCAACCAGCAAGCCCACAGTGTACCCACAAGATTTCACTTGGAGAAAGGCGGTCATCAGACAAGCTAAATGGGCGAACGGTGGTGAAAATGCGGATGCCCACGGCTATAGAAACAGCCAGGGATGAGATAAACGCACCAACTAATTAAAAGGCTTGATCAACATACAAAATGTACCGTATTATGACACACTACAGGACAAGTTTACATTAAAGTTGTTTGAGAATGGCAAGCTTCAAGCACCAAGAAACAGTTGCAGCTTGCAACAAGGGCTGCAGAATTGAACTCTATCTAGTGGAGCCGTTTCCCACAGCGGCATTTTCCTTTGATGTAGCATACAGGAACGCGCTTCAAATATCTCCTACCAACATTTCATGGTAGTGACCGCCCTAGTTATCACATAGGGTTTGCAGCCCAACTAGCAATTGCATTGCATTGCACGCCCACAAGAATACAAGATTTCCATTTGCGAAAAACGCGGTCATCAGGCAGGCTAAAATGGTCTAACGCCGCGACAACCGACACAATGCGCAAAGCTACGCATCACGGATAGGTGTAGTACAAAGCCAAAAAAAGCAGAGCAAGTGGAAGCAGAGGAAGGATGCTTGACCTGAAGAATGACGGAGGTGGTGGTGTTGGGATGGACGGTGAGCAGGCAGATGCTCTGCAGCGTCCTCTTGAGCGTCATCTCGTACTCCTTCTCCTGCCTCCCTGCCAACACAAACACCATTTCAGCACCGCCGCATTGCAATCCGAGGAAGAGAGGGAACGAGCAGCAGGTGGCCGAACACTGACCGATCTGGCCGGTCTTGGGCTTCCAGACGACCTCGAGGGAGGCCTTCTCGGGGTTCTCCCCCTTGCGGGTCCCCGGCCGGGGCCCGTACACCGCCGCCAGCACCACCGTGTCGCCCTGCGCCCACCGCGCCGACCCGTGCGCCCGCTCCAGCGGGTTCCGCGTGCACGAGTACGGCCTCAGCTGGTTCGCCTTCCTCCCTCCCGCCCGCTCCCCTCCTCCCTCCATCCCTCCCTCCCTCACCTCGCCACCGGCGCTTCCTCCCCGCTCACTGCTCACGGCGTAGGCGGCGGCGCGGCGAGACGAAACCCTAGGTAAACCCTGGCGCTCTGCCGCGCCCCCCGCCACCCGCGGCTCATGAGGGGCTCGCGGCAGGGACAGGGACGATCTCAGCCGTCCGTGGCAGATCCGACGGCTGCGATCGCTCGGGACCCTCCCGGCCGCACGTCTATTTTCGGAGGGATGGGTGGGGTGGTTGCCCACCGTTCGGGCCAAATAAATTTCCGACCTTTTTCCTCCTTCTCGCCGCCGCCGCAAACCGCCGACGCCGACGCCGAGGACGAGGGAGATGGCGAGGAAGGGGAAGGAGGCCGCCGAGCCCGACGCCAAGGCGGCGGCCGTCCGCTCCCTCTTCTCAGCCGACAACCCGTTCCGCCGCAAGGAGTCCGCTCCCAAGGAGCCTGTTCCCCCTACCCCCGCATCCGCCGTCGCCACGCCGGCGCGCAAGCCCCCGAAGCGGCCCGAGGCGGAGGCGGAGGCCGCGGAGCCGCCTCGGAGGAAGCGGAGCGATGAGGGGGAGGGGGAGGGGCCGGCAGCGCGGCGCAAGCGGAAGCGGGACGAGGTGGAGGCCGGGTACGAGCGGCGGACGCTGGGGGCGGCGCCCGCGGACGAGGAGCGGCCGCGGCCGGTGGTCGGGGCCAAGAGGAAGGCGCCCCACGACGTCGAGGTGGCGGCCTCCGGGGCGGGCTCCGGGGAGGAGGGGGACGAGGCGTTCGACGACGAGGGCAAGCTGCTCAGGACCGTCTTCGTCGGGAACCTGCCGCTGCGGACCAAGAAGAAGGCGCTCGCCAAGGAGTTCGCCGCCTTCGGCGTGGTCGACTCCGTCAGGATCCGCTCCGTGCCCCTCGGCGACGTCAGTACCGTTCATCCGGTTCCTTCTTGTGCGATTGGGGATGGTTTTTCCCCATTCGTGTGCTAATCAATCATATGTTTGTGTGCGTGCTGCAGACCAAGATTCCGCGCAAGGGAGCCGTCATCAAAGGGAAGATCAATGACTCGGTCGACAAGTGAGTGCATTGTGTTACAGCATAACATGGATTCCTAGCAGTGCATTGTTTGGGTTATTATTGCCTAATAACAAGTGGAATTTATGCTACACTTGGATAAATAGATGATTTTCCCCATCTGCTTTGTGCTGGTTGCCATAAAATTTCAGTTGGAATTTCCTAATGTAAGAAGCACCTGACTGCAATTAGAAATTCAGATTTTTCCCATGTTGTTAGAGCTCGGCATTGCTGTGCTAATCCTGCAATGACTAATTATCCATGTGCACATGGTTAAATGGTCTTCATTTTAACATGGTGCTACATTTTTTTCCTTTGTTTTTATGAGCTGTTAATATGCACAAGTTGTTATGTTCTATTTAGTTCCTGTTGATAACTGAAAAATACAAGTATCTCTAAGTAATATTCAGCATCACATAATTTTGGTGAAACTATTGCATAGTCCCTTGTTCACACATGTATGTAATAATTCCTTTTTTTTCTCGATAGAATATTTTCCATAATAAAGCAAATTAACTCACCGTTTTCATTTTTAGTTTAGTCCCTCTGCACTGTTATGACGCTCAGGCTATATGGTATTGAGCTGAATGCACAAATATCTAGTAGCATTCATTGTTCACACCAGAAAGGCACATCCTTCACAGATTTTCCATTTTGGTCACAAGTACTATATTGTACTCCCTCAGTTCCATAATGTAGTGCATATAGATTTTTAGAAAAGTCAAACTTTACAAACTTTGACCAAATTTATAGAAAAAACTATTTATATCTACAATACCAAATATATACAATATGAAAGTACGTCTTATGATGTATCTAAGGATATGTATTTGGTATTCTAAATGTATATATTTTTCCCTACAAACTTGGTCAAAGTTGTTAAAGTTTGACTTCTTAGAAAATCTATACGCACTACATTGTGGAACGGAGGGAGTAGTAACTAGTAAGGGTTTTCATAGTTTTCATGTTCTTGGTATAAATAGTACTGCCGCTCAATATATGTCCAAATTAATAGACCACTGTGTTGTGAGATGTTGATGGAACATGAGGAATTGTTTAGCTGTTTTGTGCCACAAACGTACTGTATGCCTGTTGCATTTCGAACTCTTATCTTCTTGTATCCTTTGCAGTGTACATGCCTACATCGTCTTCAAAGATGAGCAGTGTGCGCGGACAGCTTTATCTCATAATATGGCACTGGTGTGTTCCCTGTCTTACAAATTACAGCTGATAACAAATTACTCCCTCCGTCCGGAAATACTTGTCCATTTCTAGGACAAGTATTTCTGGACGGAGGGAGTACTTCATAAAGCTTAAGTACATCTTAAGAACATCCTGTGTCATATCTCATATCTAATAATGCAATGCATCTATCTGAATTTTGAATCCTCTAGTTCAACGGCAATCACATCCGTGTTGACATGGCGTGTCCGCCTCGTAAAAAGCTAAAAGGAGAAGGACCTCTTTATGACAGAAAGAGGACAGTGTTTGTTGGTAACCTTCCATTCGATGTAAAGGTATGTATGATGTGTCCATTCTTGTATGGTTCTTTGTTGTTCTTTTAAAGAAATGATAGCAGTAGCACCACAATGTCCACATAAACTAATTAACCAGTGTCGACTTTGCTTCTTGGTGGCACATCAGGATGAGGAGCTCTACCAGCTGTTCTGCGGTCCCAGTGGACCACAAGGTGATGTTGAAGCTATACGTGTTGTCAGAGATCCAGATTCAAGCCTAGGAAAGGGTATCGCTTATGTTCTATTCAAAACAAGGGTATAATTTCTCATCCTTCATCTTCCCTCTTGAGTTATTCTGAGTTCTGACTCTTTGCAACAGTAAAAAATTGCCAGGTGCATAAGAAGTTTATGAATAGTAGAATTTGTTAATCATTGTGTGATTTTGCAAAACATTCCTTGAAGATAGTATCGTTAGTCATGTCATGTTTAAATGCTAGTATTACATGTGAAAAGAGTTTAAGACTTCCTTGCTAACTACATATTTACAACAGAAACATCAGTTTATAAGCAGGCTGTAAATATTTAAGCCAATTGTAGACTCACAGCCTCGAATGCACCGATACGGATACGGGTATCAGTATCGGGTCAATACGGATACGTAAATTCGTCATTTTTAAAAAGTGCCAATATGGATACGTTCTACTATTTTTTTAAAATTCAAAACAGGTATAGAAATTAGGCTTGTTTTGTGGTAATGCAGTTTGAGCCATTGAAACCTCACTTCTAAGTGCATTCAGAATGTCAACTGTGACCTTTCAACATGTGTGGATTCCCTGGCTCCCTGTCTTCTTCAACAAATGAGCAGAAACTCTAGAGTAGCTACTCAAAGCAACATGACCACAGTAGTTACATTTCCATTTAGTGTTGCCCCCTCCAGGTGATTTCTCTATGATTGGAACATGGCTGCTCCACAATGGTGCCCTTAGATTTGTAGGTACAGTAGGAGGTTCAGCAGGAGGAGTCATCTGGAGGAGATGAGAATATGAGATCTTCAGAGATCAGAGGAGAAAGAAGAGGAGATGAGCTTGGCTGGGTAGGAGAAAAGGAGAAGAGAAGTGTACATACATGGCTGCTGCATGAGGGGAGACATTGGTGAGGAAGAGGAGGAGCTCGTCGCCGGCTAGCCGCTGCGCCGATGGCCCTGGGACCTGGGTGAGCAGCCGCTGGCGTCGCCTGGTGTGAGCATGGGAGGGAGGAATGACGCTGGGAGGGAAAGGATGGGGGCAATGGGGCATTAGGGTTGCTGGTTGCCTCTTAACTGGGCTGAGTGGGTTCTTACCTGGGCTGGGCCGTATCCAAAACGTTCTGGCAAAGTATCCTGCAAGTATCGCAATTGTTTTAAATCACTTATTCTTGAATACTCCAAGGATACGTATCGGGGGCGTATCAGAGGAGTATCAGTATCGGATACGGTATCCGATACGGATTCGCTGGTTGGCTGAAGTATCCGTGCATTCGAGCTCACAGCCCAATACATCCTGAACTACATATCTACCAACGGAGTTCATTTAAGTGTTGATTATCTTTAACCTACTGAGCAGGATAAAAAAAACGGTAGAATCTTGTTAAGTGTTGTCCAGAAAAGTTTATGCTGGACCAGTTCAGTTATAAACTATATCTACTTTGAAGGCTTATTATGATCCTGGCTTGTCAATTGTATCTGTTTACTAGAATTGTCCAGTCAGTTCATTACTTTATCCACTGATAATATACAATATGCACTTGTGACATTGTGACATACTAAGGATACTCTGTTTTCTTAGGAACATAACATCTTATAATGACCTTTGGCTATCATCTTGTGAAATGCTTTGAACAATTTTCCACTTTCTCTGCATGCATTGTTATCTCGTCAGGATCTCATAATTGTTTTAATGTGTGTTATGCAGGAAGCTGCTAACTCCGTTGTCAAAAAACGTGGCCTTAAGATTAGAGATCGCTTTTTGAGGCTCACCCATGCAAAAGCAGCCGACGCGACACCAAAGAAGACCATTGCTGGGAAAACGCGCGGCACTCCAAAACAGAAGACGCCTTTTACGCCAGGCAGCAAGTCTCGCGATGGCAGCGACAG
Organism: Elymus sibiricus; assembly: GCA_039707655.1. Taxonomy (NCBI): domain Eukaryota; kingdom Viridiplantae; phylum Streptophyta; class Magnoliopsida; order Poales; family Poaceae; genus Elymus; species Elymus sibiricus. The sequence goes on from CM077671.1 coordinate 511,824,922, forward strand.
CAACAAACGCAAGGCGCCGGCGAGCCTGTCTTACCAAGGCCTGAAGTCGACCAAATCTGGCGTCGTGAAGAAGGTGAAGGTAGCCCGGCGCCCTATCAACCAAGGGAATCAGCAAGGCAGGCCTAGCGAGACGGGACAAAGCGAGAGTGCTCGCAAAGCCAAGCGGCCCACCGTGGCAGCCAGGAAGGCGAAGCAACTGAACAAGAAACGCAAGCAGGACAGCTCGACACCCGAGAACACGCACCGGAGCAAGAAGGCGAGGAAGTAGCCGTCCCTGTGATGGATCATTACCTTCATTATGCAATAGGAGTGTCAAATGTTGGACAAGATGAGTCCCTGATGGCCTAATACGAGGTTGACATTGCTAATGTAATGCTCAAAAGAGTCGAGTGTAGTCATTTGGGACTTGCCTTTGAAGTTTTAGCCCCTGTACTAATGTCAAAATGATGCTTTATCTATGTAACATCATGCATTGACACCATTTTTGCCTTGCTTGTTCTCATGTTGGTCCCATGTCAATCAATTGATGGAACTGCCAGTAGCATGTTTGGTTTTAAAAGGAAAATGACTGTCTTGGTAAATACTTCCTCCGCTTCCATAATTGTCGTATGGTTCTAGTTCAAATGGAACAGAGGGGTTAATTGGCAGGGCCAAATGCAGAAGCATTTGATTCTCAACATCAAACAGTTTACTGAGTTTGACAAGGAACAGAGGGGTTAATTGGCAGTGCCAAATGTACAGAAGCATTTGATTCTCAACATCAAGCATGGGTTTAGGTTTACTGGATTTGGCAACGAACTCCTGTTCCATGATCCATCTCGAATCAGAAATTTGATCGCGCATTCCTGGCTCAAAGTGGCAGTTCATAATTCAGCATACAAAATCAAAGTGGAAGTTCATGATTTTCATCGAAGCTCAAGGTGGCAGTTCATAATTTACATACAAGTACTTGGATTGCAGCAGCAGCAGCTTCACTTATCCTCAAACATAGTACTAGTAGCACTTGTGAACGCTGATGTGCAAGTGCAGACCATCTAGGTTCTAGGATGATCTACTCGTACCCGCATCAGATGGCCGCGGCGGTTGCGGTTGCGGTTGCGGCGGTGACGACGTGGAGGCGCCAGAAGACCTCCGCGGCGGCGTCGGCGGTGCCGTTGTCGACGGCGACGGCCCCGAGGAGCGCGCGGAGGGCGCCGCAGACCACGGGCGGTGCCGACGCCTTGGTTGACCCGGCGACGCGCACGACGGCCGGGATGCCCGCGCGGGCCCCCGCCGCGGCGCAGGCGGCCTCCCCCGCGGCGTCGCGCGCGGCGCGGGAGACGGCGGAGGCCGGCGCGTCGCGGTCGGCGGCGAGCGCGCGCAGCGCGGCGGCCGACTCCGCCGCGGCCAGGCCGAGCACCGCCAGCGCCCGGCCGTTCTCGCGCGAATAGGAGGCGTGCGTCATCGCGCGGCGGAGCAGGTCCGGGGATTGAAAGCCGTAGCCGATCCGGTCCTGCAGCGCCGCCAGCGCCGCGTCGAACGGGGAGGACGAGGCGGGGGACGAGTCGAGTCCCGTGGCCAGTGGATGGGAGGCGAGGGAGAGGGAGACGAGGAGGAGGAGGAGGGCGGCGGCGAGGGTTGCCGGCGGCGGGGTCGCCATTGCTGCTAGGTTTGGGTGGTGTGAAGTGCGGGAGAGGAAAGGTGACCGGCCGGTTGCGGCGATTCGCTAGTTGGCGAGGTGGAGTGGGCCGCAGCACTTGGGCTGGGTATGGGCCGGGTTGGGCTCGGGCCTCGGGAGCCTGCGGGCCCGATGAGCCATCGGCATGGCGAAATTGGTGTCGTGCTCCCATGGTCCAAACTCGAAGCGACGACGGTTTCCTTGGACAGAAAAAAAAAAAGCCTTGTCTCAAAAAAAAAAAAAAAAACCTGAAAGCGATGGGAGGATGAGGGTTCAGTGGTTCACATTGGCAATGGCAGGTGAAGTGCACCGTGCAGCCTGGATGCATGGATCCGATCAGATGCATCTCATCTCATCTGCCGACTGTTAGGGTTGGTGTAGGTAGGTGATACGATATGCTACTCTACTTCTCCCATGTTTGAGATTTGAGGGAGACGTTGAACTTGCAGCGCAATGTCAGAAATGTTAAATCGGCCATCTAATCTGTTGAGTATATTGATTAGTTAAGAAATATGAGATAGACTACGATTTGTCCTGTCTTGTCTTGTATTTCAACTTGATCATTGTACTCATATACATATACATATATATATATATATATATATATATATATATATATATATATATATATATATATATATATATATGAATGAATATTAGATGGTACTCCTAGGAGTACATACTCCTAGGTGGATCGACAACTAAACAGACCCACCGGCTTCACCTATCAGGCTAGCCATGTTTTAAACCCGGTTAGGCTGCCAATAAAACTAGGTGAGAAAATTATTTGATAATTAAATTTGTTGGAAATTTCTCAAAAAAGTAAAAATAAATTTGTTGGAACAGAATCCTTCTTTATAGGGATATCAAACGTCACCCTAGAAACTAATCTGCATCGCTCTAATATTCTCGCCACATACCTCGCTGCGGCCGCTGCGGCTCTCGTGCCACCGGCGACCCATTTCCTGTAGTTTCGTCGCCATCGACGACGATTGTGTCTCATCCGCTAGCCACGCTGCATGCATCGGCATGAAAGAAGACGACCCACAGGTCTCAGGTGTCCCGTGCTCTCCACCGGCCACTCCTCCAGTCAGAATCGGCCAAAACTCAGATGGCCATGACGTCCTTGTGTACGTAATACAACGAGCGACGACGGCGGCGGCGATCATGACGACGAACACGACAAGATGCAGCTATCCTCGTATGATTTGGCATCGGTAGCAGCGACGAGACAACAACGACCACCCTTTCCCGTCTAATTGCAGCTGTGACGTCTCGTCGCCGTTCAGTGCGGGCGGCACCACTCCGTGACTGTGCCGAACACCTCGCCGCCGATGAAGATATGCTAATGCCCGCGCGCGACATGCACATGGAACCGTACTCAACTCCTGCTACTCCGGTGTGCGTCCGCATTATACTCAGTCGGTGAGATCTCAATCTTAAATCAAAGAGTAACCTATATTCTATACATACAGCCATTAGAGCCACGTACTGTCTATCAAGCTAGATGCATCCGTTACTAGCGTGCCTTCTATACTAAATAACTTGTATTCTGTCCATGTAGATGACGCCGATTATGACGAAGCTTCAACTTATCTTGTACGAGAGCTGTATTCCGCCAGCCGGTGTTCGTTTCTCTGCAGACTGTCTTTGCCTTCAGGTTGCTACTACACCGAAATGATGTAACAATCCTCCAACGACGATCTTGCTGCGAATGATCGACCCATAATGAAGGGCCCGTGCCTACTGAAGAAGCTGTTTTTTTTTTTTGGAATAAGAAGCTAGAATTAAATTGATGCTCTTTTGTGATACACATACACAAGTTAGATCTTGTTGTTTTTTGGAGTGGACAAATACTCCTATTTTAAATGAATTATACTTTGTATTATGTTTTAGTTAGTCTTGTACTACTCTTGTTTAAGTATATTTTTTAGTTAACTATACCCTTTTGTTCACAAATACTGCTTTTTGGAGTAATATATACTCGGTCAAAAAAGAGGTATATACTTCTTGCAAAAAATGATATATACTCCTGCAGGAAAAATAATGTGGTACATACTTCATGCAAAAATTTATATATATTCCTTCAGAAAAATTGTGGTATATACTCCACCACAAAAAATGTGGTATATAGTCCATCGCAAAAAAAATGGTCCATAATTTATTGAAAAAGATGTTGTATATGGTCCATCCAAAAAATGGTATATACTTCGACGTGGAAAAAATAGTATACATATACTGCACTGTAAAAACAAATTGCAGCATGTACTTCACTGAAAAAGGTGGTGACTTTATAAAAAAAGGTATATACTCCATCACAAAAAATTGACATCACAAAAATAGGGTATATATTGTCGTATGAAAGTAGTATATATAAACTATAAAATTAATACAAGAAATCTCACGAAGTTAGCATATACCTCACGTATAAGAAACAAATATACCTCACGTGCACGTACTACTTCCCATGAAGGTTATAGGAACGCCACCCTGTCCATAAAAAATCCCTTTATTTTAGGATCAATCACCTAGGCGCCACACTCGATGGAAAGTTGTTACATGTTTTGTTTTTTCTATGGATTAGTCTGTTAGCTATTGGGTATATCCCAGTCAAGGGCTTCGTTAAGGGATGGGAGTATGTACTCTTGGAAGTACAAAAGAGGGTTATATATATATATATATATATATATATATATATATATATATATATATATATATAGGGAAAATGCATCCTACTACCGGGTGTAGTTACATCCATATCTCATATACTACCATGTGGTAGTATATATACTATTTTATCATTTTTAATATGTTCATATACTATATCTAAGATACTCCAAAACGAGTTATGTGAAAAAATTGTATGTAAGCCCATGTTTTTACCATATTTGTGAAATACGTACATATTTGTACGTAAAAAGGAGTATGCTCAAAATATGGTACATACTACCTATAAAATAGTATATATACTACCCAAACATTCTTACATACTACATACTACACGTACGTACTCTCCAATATAATAGATACTACCTACAACATACGAAACCAAAGTGGGAGTAACTACACCCGGTAGTAGGAAAAATTTGTCATATATATATATATATATATATATGCCCACGAGGCTCAAGCAATACAACAACTATCCCATCAAATCATTCTCTCCCTCTCAACATGGTATCTGCCGCAAGTTCCTAGACCTAGCCGCCGCCCGCCGCTTCCGCACCGTGCCGCCCCCGGGGCGGTCGGCCTCCATGACCGCCGCCGGGGGCCGCGCCGTCCGTACCTAAGGTTCGTCCGCCGGTCGTGTTGACTAGCTGTCCTAGAGAGTCTTTTCCCGATCTCTTGATCCGGGGTTTTCTCTCTTCCGTCGGTCGCATTGATCGGCGTTTTCTTTTTGGTTTTCCAATCTAAGATCGGTTTGCGTCGCGTGCCGCCGCCGTCGACCCCGCGCCTCTACTCCGACATCGGCGCGACCCGGCCTATACACCGACCCGGCGGCCTCGCGCGACGCGGCGGCCCCTCACGGCCGTCGCCCGCGCGTCTGCTCGCCCGTCACCCTACGCCGGCCGTCGCCGCCCTGCTCCGATCGGGACTCCTGCATCGCCCCAACCCGGCGGCCTCGCGCCATGCGGCGGCCCATCATAGCCGCAGTTCACGCGCCGGCCCGCCCATCGATCTATGTCGTGCCTGTACGGCCACCCTGCCGACCGTCTTCGCCGGCTTCATCTCGGACTCCACCGCCATCCCGCCTCCATCGAGCGGCGTCCCCGACCTCGCGCGCGATCGGATTGATCACCCGCCCGCCGCCGCGATCCGCCTCATCTACACCGTGCGACCAACCTGGGCCGTCGGTTGCGCGCGCCTCCGCAGGTCCTGTGAAGACTGTCCCGAGTAAAGTGCGCCCCTCCACCGATCGAGCATCGGGCTGCCGTCCACCCGAGCCGCGCGCCCTGTCCAGCCCCTTCATCTTCGTCCGGCACCAGCTCATCGCCAGCGTCGCCGTCGTCTACCCCGACCACTTTATCTACTCCGACCACCGCGGGCGACATCGCCCCCCCCCCCCACCGATTTGCGCCGCAACCGTCGTCCAGTCCTTCTCTGCTAGCCTCCTCGACATGGCGTACAAGTTGTTTGCAGGTCCCCGTCTACGCATGCCCGGTACTGGCAACACCGACGCGTGCCTTCGTCCCCGATGTGTTCCCAGGTCTGGCAAGCCTGGAGCGACGCATCGTCAACATCGACTTCGTCCGTCTACGCATGCCCGGTGCTGGCAACACCGATGCGTGCCTTCGTCCACGACGTGTCCCCGGACCTGGCAATCCCGGCGCGACGCGTCTCAACTACGTCTTCTTCCCGGTGCACCACTACTTCGACACCACTGCGCACATGACTAACTCGGCGCCTCCTTGCGCCCGCGGCTCCTCGGCGACTCCCTTGACACCGGCTATCCCGACTCGACATCGACCACGGCATTCTTCGCACGGCTACCTCGACCACGGCTACACCACCCTACGCTCTCGGCTACCTCGACAAACGGCACAAAGGGCTACCGCCTTGCTTGAGCAACCTCGTCGGTTTCTACTCCCGCCACGACTTCCGCGATGCATCGACCGTTACGACTGTGGGGGGGATGACCGTCGGCTTACCTTCGGATTCTTCTCCTGTCTCACCGTCTGCGTCGCTACCGTTGTGACTGCGGGGGGATGTTGAGTATATTGATTAGTTAGGAAATATGAGATAGACTAGGATTTGTCCTGCCTTGTCTTGTACTCCAAGTTGATCATCGTACTCCTATATATATGCCCACGAGGCTCTAGCAATACAACAACTATTCCACCAAATCCTTCTCTCCCTTTCAACATAATCTAGCAGCTAGGTGTTCCTGCCAGCGTGGCTAGGAATCTCACCACCCTTCGTACGTGTGCATCTCCTTCTCCTCGTTGTCGACTCACAAAGTAAGAGTGAATGCAAAGAACCGATCAATTCTTGTCGATTCCAAACTATTTATTTATACAAGAGGCGGTTAGGGCACATCCAGTAAATTTTCTCTCGCATCCGTCCGTCCGCGGCGGACAGGAGGGATCAGTCTGTCGATATGGACATGGGAGGACGACATTCAACGCTGACATGTATATGTCCGTCAGTAAATTAAATTCAAATATACTCCGATTCGATTCGCACAGCACGCCGCACGCCGAATCGCATGCCCGGTCACAGCCAAATGAGGCAAATATGCTTAGTTTTTACATGCCCGATTCCAAAGAATATCAGTCACTGTATTTCTCCCTGTCGGACCGGCAATCCCAGACAGCTGCGAACCCTCATGGATGAATGGCTGGTGTACTCGCATCACATGGCGGCGGCGGTTGCGGTGATGATGTGGAGCCGCCAGAAGACCTCCGCGGTCGACGGCGACGGCGCCAAGCAGCGCGCGGAGGGTGCCGCAGACCACGGGCGATGCCGACGCCTTGGTCGACCCAGCGACGCGCACGACGGCAGGGATGCCCGCGCAGGCGGGCTCCCCGCGGCAGTGGCGGCCCAGGAATGGGCCAGGCCCAGGCGAACTGGGCCAAGGCCTAGGCAATCTTCCTCAACTGTAGCGGTTACTGTAGCTACCCCTGCTACAGTAAACGAAGAAGATGGGCCTCGCACCCCAAGCCGCCGCCCCTTCTGCCTGGGGCCTGAATCCGCCCATGCCCCGCGGAGTCGCGCGCGGCGCGGGAGATGGCGGAGGCCGAGGCGTCGCGGTCGGCGGCGAGCGCGTGCAGCGCTGCGGCCGACTCCGCCGCGGCCAGGTCGAGCACCGCCAGCGCCCGGCCGTTCTCGCGCGAGTAGGAGGCATGCGTCATCGCGCGGCAGAGGAGGTCCCGGGACCGGAACTTGTAGCCCTCCAGCGCCGCGTCGTACGGGGACGAGGAGGCCGAGGCCAGTGAATGGGAAACGAGGAAGAGGAGGAGGAGGGCGGCGGCGAGGGTTGCCGGCGGCAGGGGCGCCATTGCTGTTCTACTAGGTTTGGGTGGTGGACTGGTTGCGTAGACGTGGTGATTCTCTCCCTAGTTGGCGAGGTGGAGTGTGTCAGAGCCCTTGGGCTGTGTATGGGCCGGGCTGGACTCGGGCCTCTGGAGCCTGCAGGCCCGATGACCCATCGGCACGGCGGCATGGCGAAATTGGTGTCGTGCTCCCCGCTCGCTGCCATGGCGGCGGCCTAAACTCGAAGCGATGACGGTTTCCCTCAACAAAAAGGAAATTAAAGAAAAGAAAAAAGAACTCGAAGCGATGGGACGAGGATTCAAAGTGGCAGGTGAAGCGCACCGTGCGAACGTGTACGTACATTCGCAGATCCGATGCATCTGTTTGACTCGTGTGTGTATATATGCAGGTGATATGCTACTCTACTTCTTCCATGCTCATTTGATTTGGGTGAGACGTTCAACTTGCAACGCAATGTCAGAATGTCAATTCGGCTGTCTAATCTACTCCCTCCGTTCCTAAATATTTGTCTTTCTAGAGATTTCACTATAGACTATATACAGATGTATATAGACATAATTTAGAGTGTACATTCATTCATTTTGCTTCATATGTAGTCCATAGTTAAATCTCTAAAAAGACAAATATTTAGAAACGGAGGGAGTAGCTACCAGGTGTTCCTGCCAACGTGGCCAGGAATCTTGCAACTCTTCGTGTGCGTCTTCTCCTCCTTCTATGATGAACTTTGTCCATGATGGGCTCGAGGCAGTCTAATATCGGCCAGTGTAAATGGTTAAAGGATAGAGGTGTGCACTCTAGTCCAGTTTTGAACATGGTAATACGAAAACAAATAGAATAGCTTACGAGCTTGCTAGATTAGCCAAAAGTTTCGTGACTAGGGATTGGTTCGAGGAGCATATGGAAAATACTAGAAGCGAAAGGCGTGCTTTGCTGCGCCCGCTACACTATAGCGGACAAAGAATGAAGGTTTGATTGGTGGAGAAATCAGAACCATATTCATCAAAGCCTTGTTCACATAGACCATTTTATGTCAAGGAACAAATTCTTGGGTGAGGTGCTTCGGCAAGTAAGCACAAACAACTAATCGACAAGGAGCAATCTTGTATTTTACGCACTGCATATTCCTATCATGTGATATGAGTCTAATTAATGTTCGCTATAGAATAGCAATATCTATAAATCAGTAATAGGGTTAAGACATGACACGCTTAATTGCATACTGACATCCACTAACTTAAACAATGCAAATGATATATAAATGCTATTATCGCTCGATCTCTAATTTACAACTCGCCATGCTGCTCGGCTTAATTAATTATTAGTGTAACACTCACACTATAACTTCACATCATTATGTTTCTTTTCTGGTAGAACTTTTTGGTGAGCAACAGGGTTTTGCATCCCAGGAAATTTACTTTAAAATGCAGTTCCATCAGTTAACTTTAAAAAAAAGCTATAGAAAGTAGAAGAAATCAAATTAGCAAGCAAAACATTCACAGAGGCACTTTGATAGCACAAATCAATCAGTTGTGGAGGTTTTGTACTGTGAAACATGCAAAGGAAATTGGTGAATATCTAAAAGTAGACCATGGAAAACATAAAATAATATGCACGAAATGAGCATTAAGCAATTCGACGACGTGAGCAACAATTATGTAAGTCACAAAACTGAGTACATTGTATTGATCATCTCCATAGTAAAACAAAACATCTCCAAAATTCATGGAAGAACCACCTTTATTATCCTATCATTGAGAACCCATACATCGTAGGATTTGCCACAATCACCCATGATATAGTTCGCCATCATATATTATTTGTGGGCACTGACTAAATGGCGGAAGGTCATACCATATACGGTTTTGGTAAAATCTTGAGGTGCTGCTAAGCATCTTGGCTAAATAAACACCACGTTTCATTGCAGGGATCCATAAAGAATAACCGGTGTTAAATCAAACAAAAGAAATTCAACTTTCCTTGTATTTATACATCCCTTTTCACATTGTAGAACAGATGAGTACTTAAACATATCTTCCCATATTAAAAATAAGAACTTCGGGTGTAGCTAAGCATTTAGGTCTCAAACCATCTTTTACATTGCATAGACTTCAAAAGGACAATTGATGCTAAATCTTTAAATAACAATTGCTGACTTTTCACATAACGCATGTATCTGTACAACCATCAGTGTAGAAGAGTTGAGCATGAAAGCAGATTTTCTAACGGTGGAATAACAATGATGCTACACTGAAGTTAGATATCGCCCCTTACCCTTCCTCCATAAAAATAAGGAAAGAGTGCAGGCGAACAAGGAAACTTGTTTCGATTAAATTATCTCAAGGTCTGAAACAATTTAAATAATCTTGTGTGTGCAAAGATCAATTCAGAATACCCACCCCTATCTGAAAAAACAAGAATACCCGCTCCTTCCTATAATATGGAATAAACATTACACATGGAAACATTTAAAAACGGCTACACAGGAAAACATCAAAACAAGGACCACACAGGAAAACCATTAAGTAGGCAAAGAAATGAACAATGGAATCTAGACCTCAATATGAAATGAGCACCAGGGCATACTTACCTCCACCAACATATTGCAAGCACGGAGATTGTATGGTAGCTCTCCAATGGTCTCTTGCATATTCTGATTCTTACATAGGATAAAGAGAAAGGTATTCTGACTGTAAAAATATTTACGTAGGTTAGAGCTTCCCATAGGTGCGCTTGTTAAAATCTTACCACTCAATCATACTATTTGTTGTGCACATTTCAGTTCATTACTCAAATAAGCTGAAAAGTAGGCGATGCACTCGCCTCTTGTGTTATCCCGGAGTATATGATACTCCCTCTGTCCCAAAATAAGTGACTCAACTTTGTACTAACTTTGCACTAAAGTTAGTATAAAGTTGAGTCACTTATTTTGGGACGGAGGGGTATATTTTAAGCCATGCTCCATTCCATTTTTGGATGTTGGGAATGTACAAACTTACAATACCTTTTGGCTTATTAGTATTTGATGAGCAATCGAAATTATTTGAAGTTTTTTTATGTGAATACATATTATTAGAAACCCCTTCTTATGACTATACATACCTGTAGTTGCGCAATGAAATAATCATTATGAGAAATTGCTTGAACGGTAAAAGAAAATTTAATATAGAGCAAGCGAACCTGCACTCTAAAAGTGTAGAATGCAAAGTTTCCAATGTTCCAACACATACTTCAAAAATGATAACAATCTTATGGGAAGGTATTAAAGATCAAAAGAAATGACCCAACTATTTAGTGGATGATTTTTTCGATTGAGAAAACAAAGCTAACTTTATTACCTACCTTATGCAAGCTTCTATCACTCCTGTGAGTAATCTGGAGGAGATATGTTGATCGTAAAACTCAGTTACTGGCATATATTACGCACAAATGGTTGAGATAATATAACTATGCCTGTAAACTATAGTAATGATCACTATTATCCAAAAGGGGAAATCTCTAAAACATCATATACTTAAGTATACCAGCGTACATCCATATCGGACACGAAAAAATGAGAATAACTTGAAATCACACACTCTACAGTATTGCAGCAAACAACCATCGACGCAGTATATACTTGTAAATTTTGATAAAGGGATCGCATTGTATATGAAACCTTTTGCTTCCAACGACAAATAAATTAAAGGACAAAAAAGTGCAAACGTAAATTAGATTGGAGATGTTATACACACTTGAAAAAGTACTGGTCAAGGGCATTAGACATAATAAGTGCTATCAATACTGATCAAGGCCTGAGCTCATCGCCATCCTCCCTCCTCTGGAGCCTGCTCGCTCCACAACCGCTACGCCCTCTCCAATGGCGGCGTATCCAGTGGACCCGACGCCCTTTCTCCCTGGGAGATACGATGCTGTGGTGGTGGATCACTTGTTCTTCCATTGTCCTTTTGCCCAACTATGCTGGAATTATATATGCCCCACCTGGTCGCCAAATCATATGGGTATCCAAGCTGAAATTGGTGCAATCAAACAGCTTCTCCAAGTCCCTTTTGCTCTTGAAATCATAATTCTGGTCCTGGGCAATTTGGACCACAAGGAATGACTACATTTTCAATGCCAGGTTACCCAGTTTATATGCTTGCCGACGAAAATTCAAAGAGGAACTTAAATGGATCATTTACAGGGCCAAGAGAAAGGAATATGCAAGCTTTCCAGATTGGATCAACACATTCAGATAGTCTTGTATTGGATGCTTGTTTTGTTGTTGTACTCTTTCTTCCCCTTTGCATGTGTATAGTTCTTTCTTGTTCTTAGTTAGATCTAGGTTTTTTGTATAGATCTTCTTTCGATTTGGTCCTGTTTGGGATCGTTTCTTTGTACTTTTATTTTGAAAATCAACAAAAATATGCAGCAGAGTCCTGTTGTTTCCCTCAAAAAAAAATACTGATCAAGTCATGTTTTCTCTATAAAAGGAAATGTTGTGATGTTGGGATGTAATTTATGAACGATGTTTCTCTTATGATGCCCTAATCACAAAAAATAATTTCAAGACACTTTTTAAAACATAAATACTGCCTAATCTTTAGAGGTGTCCTAAACACAAGGTCATCTTGAGTATTAAAGAATAGTGCCCGAATCCATCTAAGTATCTAACAACACAAGGGCATTTGCTGCTAAATATTTATTAAATCCACTCAAGACTCGCACGGCTTTATGCCCAAATCATTTATTCTTCACAAATAACAAAAGGATTCCACCATTCGGCCATTCACATTTGGGTCAAAAAAACTGGGCAGGTTGTAGTGGTAAAGGAAAATCAACGCAAGTACAGTTAGGGAAACACAATAAAGGCCGGACCGTTCACCTTTGATCTCGGGGACATGGAGCATGCCGGACACCTCTTTCCTGACCTTGGTGGTGCGGGCCAGTTGTGACGCCCCCGATCTCGTCCGTACGCTAAACATACACACAATGCGTACGATCAAGATTAGGGACTCACTGATCGATATCACAACACAACACTAGACACAAATTAAAGTTATACAGCTTCATATTACAAGCCAGGGGCCTCGAGGGCTCGAATACAAAGCTCGACAAAACACGAGTCAGCGGAAGCAATTAATATCTGAGAACAGACATAAGTTAAACAAGTTTTGCCTTAAGAAGGCTAGCACAAACATAAGCAGCGGATCGAAAGAGGCGAGGCCTCCTGTCTGGGAACCTCCTAACTACTCCTGAGCGTCGGGGGCAGCCTCCACGTAGTAGTAGGCTCCAGCGGTGGTGTAGTAGTCGTCTCCGGCGTACTCCATCTCCTGGGCTCCATCGTCTGAACGCAAAATCGTATCGAGGGGGGAAGAGAATGCAAAGCAGCAGTGAGTACTCATCCAAAGTACTCGCAAGACTGACATCAGAACTATGCTAAGTATGCATCATTATCAAGGGAATGGGGTATATCTGGACTGACTGCAGAAAGCAAGAATAGGGAGAAGGCCTAGTCCTATCGAAGACTAGCATCTTCAGCATCTTGCAGCATTAGAAGAGACTAGACCTGTATCTCATATATAGTCATATTATTGTAGCAAATTTTATTAAGTAACCACGCCCAGAGATTCTTCCCCGACTCCCTGCGAGGAAGCAATCTCGGAGCCACAATTCATTTCAAATTTAAATCACAGTTATAGTTGTATAAGGTCAAGGCACAACTCCAAGTCGTCCTGTTACCGTGGACACGGCTATTCGAATAGTTTGTTCTTCCCTGCAGGGGTGCACCGCATTTCCAACACGCCTGATCACCTCCGGCCGGACACACTTTCCTGGGTCATGCCCGGCCTCGGGATAGCAGCACGTCGTCGCCCCACCTAGGCTCAACGAAGAGGCCAGCCCGCCGGTCTAAATCCTAAGCGCGCAGGTTCATGGGCCCACTTGCCCTTGCGCTCCTGCACGATGCGTGGGCGGCCGGAAACAGACCTAGTACACTCCAGTCCAAGAGCTGCACCGTCCAGTCCAATCCGGCGCGCGCCGCTCCATTGCTGACGTCCGAAGAGCTTCGGCTGATACAACGACGCTGAGTACCCATAACTTCTCCCACGCGATGGTTTGGTGCGTAAAAAGGCCAACGACCCAACTCAGATCAAATACCCAACCCATTAGCATTTTATTAATGCGGGGAAAGCACGACCCATGAAGTGCGGTCCGTCGCCCCGCCTCGAGGACCGTGGCAAAGGCCTCTCTCGCCAGTCCATGCCTCATCATCATCAAACCGTGGGTACCCCTCAGGGCCGACCCATCACCAACATGTTTCAGTAACCCCGTCATAGTAACTGTGTGTATAAAGCATCAAGGCGGGACTTGAGGAATCACCCTCAAGGAGCCCCGCTCGATGAAACCGTCAAGGTGGACTTAGAGGAATCACCCTCGAGGGTCCCACACTTGAGGGGTTGCACGACAGAGTCATCGTCGGGAGTGGTAAAGGAGGAATCACCCTCGATAACCACGACCGACTAGCTACACTACAGAGCTAGCATCATGAGTACTTCGCGAGGTGTCACCCTCGGTACTCAATAGTAGCGCTGCAGAGTCATACAACTAAGGGGGGTGCGGTGATGTGAGGGGCCTGGCTTGTCGGTCGGTTGACCGAGTCTTCGAGTCTTCGGGTCGTCGAGGAAGAAACAGGGGCAACTGGGACTAAGGGGTCACTGGGGTTTCACTGATCAACCTATACTAAACAGTTGATATGTTGCAGGTATAGTAACAGTTTATCAAAAGCAGGCTATGCATCAGAATAGGAGCTAACTAATACAGTAGCAAAATCTAATGCAAGAATAAGAGGGAAGAATGGGCGATATCGGAATGCTCAAGGAGGTTTGCTTGCCTTGCTGCTCTGCGCAAAAAGGCTGGTCGTTAACGGCGTAGTCGTAGCCGGCAGCACCGTCAGTCTCGGAGTCTACCGGAGAGGAGAGGGGGGAAGAAACAATAAATACAAGCAAACAGATGCAACACGATGCATGACATGGCAATATTCAGAGCTAGGCATGCACTAACGCAGTATTACACGTCGCAGACGGGTCAGAAGAATATCTGACGATATTTTCCGGGTCTCGGGCTACTACCGGACAGACGAAATCGATGGAAAAGTTCTATGTTTGCTATGCTAGAGGCATGTGACAGAGTAACGGACTGCGTATTTGGAACCGTAGGATTTTTCTGAGCAACTTTCATATTCAAACCTTTTTAATCCGGGCTACGGTTTATTTTACATTAATTTTCTAAAGATTTAATCATTTTCTGAAATTCTTTAATTAATAAATTCGAATTAACTGATTTAATTAATTGGAATTATCCAAAACAGTAATTACTGTTTAATAAATTAATTAACAGATTAATTAATAAATCTGTTTAATCTTAACCACCTAATTAATTAATTAGATTAATTTAATTAATTATTAATATTAATATTTATTTTATATTTATTTATTTTATTTTTAGTATTTACGTATATGTATACGTATGTACATACGTATGTATATACATACACACACAATGCGCACACACGCACATACACTACACGCACGCACGCATCACCGCAAGCACGCGCACATGCACACGCACACGCACCGGCCGGCCGAATCGGGCCGGCCGCTGCTGTCGTCGTCGGGGGGGGGGGGGGGGGGCAAAACGGAGCGGGCGGGGCGTGAGCTCACCGCGGGGCGGCGAATGGCGGCGGCGGCGAGGCAGCGAGGAGGCGGGTCGACGGGGAGGCGGCGGCGGCGAAGGGCAGACGAGGCGGGCGGCGGCGGATCCGGTGGCGGCGGGGTGGCATGGCGAACGGCGGCGGTCGGAGGGGCGGACAGGGCCGCGGCGCGGGCGGCTGGGCCGCGGCCTGCTCCGTCGGCGGGGGGGGGGGGGGGGAGGGGAGACGCGGGCGATGCTCGGGCGCGGTCGGCGGGGGGGGGGGAATCGGGCGCGGGGGCAGGGGCTGGGACGGCTAGGGTTGCCCCTGGCCCCTTATATACGCCGGCTGGGCCGGCCTAATTTTGGCCCAAAAGGGGCCTTTTTCCCTCATTTTTAAAAAGACAAATAACGCCCGTTTTTAAAACATTTGGGGCATTATAATAATTCCAAAAATACCAGTTTTTAATTTTATAAAACATTACGGAATATTTACAATCCATCAGTTTTGCGCAACTTTTTAAATCCACCTTTCAAACGAATTTAAATTGCAACGGAATTTGAACGGGGCTTGAACCAACGCGAGTTTAACAATAGTAAACGCGGTGACGTGGCACCATTAGCGCGGGATTACTGTAGCTTAATTACAGAGATTACTGTAGCACACAACCAGGGCGTCACAATTCTCCCCTACTAAAAAGAATTCTCGTCCCGAGAATCAAGAAGTAGAAGGAAAGAGCCCGGGGTGTTCTGCACGAAGAAGATCTTCACGTTCCCAAGTAGCTTCATCTTCAGAATGGTTTGCCCACTGCACCTTGAAGAACTTGGTAACCTTCTGACGAGTCCGACGTTCAGTTTCATCGAGAATGCGGACTGGTTGCTCTTTGTAAGAAATATCTTGTTGCAGCTCAAGCATATCATGATCCACCGCTCGGATTGAATCCTTAAAGCAGCGACGAAGTTGCGACACATGGAACACATCGTGAACCTGAGAAAGGTTTTGACGGTAATTCCAGTTGATATGCCACTTTACCATGCCTTTCGAGAATTGTGAAAGGACCGATATATCGAGGAGCCAGCTTGCCCTTGATTCCAAAACGATGTGTTCCTCTCATTGGCGTGACTCGAAGATAAGCCTTTTCGCCAGGTTGATAGACCATATCTTTGTGATGACGGTCATACTGACTCTTCTGACGAGACTGAGCAGCCTTCAGATTTGCATGAATAATGCGGACTTGATCTTCGGCATGTTGGATAATATCTAGACCGATAAGTGTACGTTCCCCAGTTTCTGACCAATTCAGAGGAGTTCGACACTTACGTCCATATAACACCTCAAAGGGAGCCATCTTCAGACTAGCTTGATAGCTATTGTTGTAGGAGAACTCAGCATACGGGAGAGATTCCTCCCATTTCTTGTCGAAAGAAATGACACAAGCTCGAAGCATGTCTTCGAGAATCTGGTTGACTCTTTCAACTTGTCCCTGGGATTGAGGGTGAAAAGCGGTGCTGAATGACAAATGAGTTCCCATAGCTTCCTGAAAACTTGCCCAGAATCTTGAAGTGAATAAGCTGCCACGGTCCGAACTGATAACCAGTGGAATACCGTGAAGTGAAACAATTCTGGACATGTAGAGAGTTGCCAGCTGACTAGCAGTAATAGTTTCCTTGACAGCCAGAAAATGTGCAACTTTGGACAGTCGGTCAATGACGACAAGAATAGCATCATTACCTTTCTGCGATCTGGGAAAACCAGTAATGAAGTCCATTTCAACATGATCCCATTTCCATTCAGGAATAGAAATAGGTTGTAGAGTTCCAGCAGGCCTTTGATGTTCTGCTTTGATCCGACGGCAAATGTCACATTCAGCAACATAGCGAGCAATGTCTTGCTTCATGTTAGACCACCAGAATCTTCGACGAATGTCTTGGTACATCTTGGTACTACCAGGATGAATAGACAGCGGAGTGTCATGTGCTTCTTTCATGACCTCCTGAGTCAAATCATTGTTTTCCTCCTTACTCGGTACCACTAGGCGGCCCTTGAAGTACAAAGCGCCATCCTCAGCAATAGTGAAGGGTGAGGGCTTCCCTTCTGCGAGATCGAATTTAATCCTCTCGACTTCACTGTCACACTTCTGGATCCACTTGATGACGTCCACAAGATCTGGTTTAGCAACCAGGGTATTAAGAGAACCCTGGGAAACAACGTGGAGGTTCATTTTGTAGGATCCTTCAGGAGGGGGAGTGAGATAACCCTGAGGAACAATATGGAGGTTCAGCTTGCGAAATTCTTCTTGAAGAAGGGGGTGAACCTTGTGAACCTGAAGGTGATTGCAGTATGACTTGCGGCTCAAGGCATCAGCCATTACATTAGCCTTGCCTGGGGTATAAGAAATACCCACATTGTAATCTGCTATTCGTTCCATCCATCTCTGTTGACGGAGATTCAGATCTGGCTGAGTAAACAGGTACTTCAGACTTTGGTGATCGGTGTAGATCTCGCAACGATTACCAACAAGGTACTGTCGCCACTCTTTCAGTGCATGAATTACTGCGGCAAGTTCAAGGTCATGAACTGGGTAGTTCTCTTCATGAGGACGCAATTGACGAGAAGCATAAGCAATCACTCTACGTTCTTGCATCAGGACACATCCTAAGCCTTGACGGGACGCGTCACAATAAATGACAAAGTCCTTACGAGTATCCGGGGGAGCAAGCACTGGAGCAGACGTCAGTTTGTCCTTAAGTGCCTAAAAGCTCTCCTGACATTTTTCTGTCCACTCATATTTAACACCTTTGTGAAGCAGATTGGTCAAGGGCTTTGCAATCTTGGAGAAGTTGTCGACGAATCGACGGCAATAGCTGGCGAGTCCGAGAAAACTCCTGACTTGCTTGACATTCTTCGGGGGAGTCCAGTCAAGAATAGCCTGAACTCGTTCAGGGTTGACCGCAATACCATCCTTGGAAATCACATGACCAAGGTAGGTTACTTCGTCCATCCAGAACTCACACTTTGAATACTTTGCATAAAGTTGATGTTCTCGAAGCCTCTCCAGTATAAGACGAAGATGTTCAGCATGCTCTTCTTTATTCTTGGAGAATACAAGAATATCATCCAGATAAACCACGACGAATTTATCGAGGTAATCCATAAAAATATAATTCATCAAGCGAGAGAAGGTTGCTGGAGCATTGGTTAAGCCGAAGGACATGACGGTGTACTCGTATGAACCATAGCGAGTAACAAATGCAGTCTTGGGAATATCCTCTTCACGAACCCGGATCTGATGGTAACCCAACCTCAAGTCGAGTTTAGAAAATACTGATGAACCAGCAAGTTGATCATACAGATCGTTGATCCGAGGGAGCGGATATTTGTTTTGAATCGTTGCTTGGTTGATGGGGCGATAATCTTGGGCCAATCGATTCGTACCATCTTTCTTCTTGACAAAGAGAGAAGGTGCTCCCCAAGCAGTGGAACTTGGACGAATGAAACCCAGACGAAGCGAATTGTCAATTTCTTGCTTAAGTTCAAGGAGTTCATGTGGTGGCATCTTATACGGACGCTTAGCAATAGGGGTGGTGCCAGGTACCAAGTCGATGACAAACTCGACAGCTCTAACAGGGGGAATCCTTGGAAGTTCTTCCGGAAAAACATCTTGGAAATCCCGAACAACTGGAATGTTTTCAATCCCTTCAAGAGGTGACGTGTTTAATGCATTCAGGGCATTTAGCCAGGCTTCAGCATCTAACCGTTTGGAATGACATGATCGAGTACAACTCATAATCAAAGAAAATTACTAAGAGTTGTCGAATCGCAATGCGTACTCGATTCAGATATCAGTGTCCTTGATTGTCCAACAACTCAGGACACGAGGGAACTGGAATCAGTGAAACATCATAGTTGATTAGGAGCTCATAAGAAGTTATAAGGCTCCGTGATATTTATCAAGATACCAGGGATAATACTCGGAGGTAGATCAGAATAGAGGTTGGATTAGTGTATTGATCTGTGGAGGACAAGCACTTTAACTTGTCTGGGAATGAAATCAAAGTAGAACAACATGGTCGGAACCACGATTGCAAAGGACAAGCTCAAAGATACAATATCAAATCATACAATGAATGATTATATGAAAGGAGAAGCTTGTATGATAAGATCAACATCGTTTCCATGGGCATGAACACAAGGTTCAAGGTCGACTCCCACTTCATCAATGCATCACCTTCCATTTACACCTCGCCTTTGATGAAGTTGTAGTTTTGAAAGTTTAACTGGCAAAACACCAGGAGAGTATGACTCGTGAAAACTGTCGGGTTCACACGAATTAAGGAAGGCATAGGTCCAACCCATCGGGGCATCTTAGGAACATATACCACAAGCTTCAAGAGTAATTAACACATGCTTGCAAACAGAGCATGGCTGACGAAAGCATAGGATACAACTTATCAGAGGGAGAAGACACAGTTTACCAATGGTATCATGTATCAGGGGAAGAACATCACAAGAATTTTGAATGTGAATGATGCTATCGGATAATAACCCAACACTGGGTCTGGCGGTCCACAAAAGACCCGATGTGAGTATCGGTACCCAATCAGAGGGAGAAAGAATGAAAGGCATCAAACCATAGAACATCCAAATAATTTGATGCTTAAATAACCAAAGGAATTAAGATTTCCAAATAGGTGTATCGGAAACAGAGGTTCCGATCAAATACAAGTAAGATGAAAGGACTTAGATGGGCAATCAATCAAGGTTGATTTGTCGGGAACCAACTCATGTTTGGAAAGACGTCTGAGCCGGAAAGATAATTTAAAAGGATAACCTGATGACTGCGTGCATTTGCACACAGGTTGAATCAATAAAATCAAATGAAAACCACAAAGGATTTACTTAATATTGCTAGACATATGGAATTAACCGTAATGCAAGCAGGTGAGAAAGGTCAAGAGCAAAAGGCTACAGTGGATTACGGAAGATCGAATAGCGTTTCAAAGAATTCTGTGAAACACATGATCAATCGAGGAAGAAGGAATCTCCGGTACGATAATTCGATGTACCTTGTCATAACAAAAGCAACTGGATATGAAAGTATGAGCGACAATTGCATGTAGTCATCCATAGGGGTTGACGGTGGAAGGGAATCGCAAAAGCAATGAGCACAAGTTCTCGGGAGAACATCGGAGAGTATCTTCGAAGTCTTCTGATGAATCGAGCCATCGTCTGCAATGAGGGGCTCTCCGGGAGGAGTAGTTACGAGAACCTAGAGTTAGAGTTAATAAAATCTTTAACCCGAAAGAGAAGAGAGATCAGAACCCAGAGTATAGACGAGGAATAAAAGATCCTAATACCACCCGATTGAGATGTGGGCCCGTAAGCCACACAACTATGTTAGTAAAGTTTTTCAATGACTAGACTCAACTGCGGCCAAGGAGTTGGAAAGGGGGCTACCTACAGACAGTTGGCTCTGATACCAACTTGTGACGCCCCCGATCTCGTCCGTACGCTAAACATACACACAATGCGTACGATCAAGATTAGGGACTCACTGATCGATATCACAACACAACACTAGACACAAATTAAAGTCATACAGCTTCATATTACAAGCCAGGGGCCTCGAGGGCTCGAATACAAAGCTCGACAAAACACGAGTCAGTGGAAGCAATTAATATCTGAGAACAAACATAAGTTAAACAAGTTTTGCCTTAAGAAGGCTAGCACAAACATAAGCAGCGGATCGAAAGAGGCGAGGCCTCCTGCCTGGGAACCTCCTAACTACTCCTGAGCGTCGGGGGCAGCCTCCACGTAGTAGTAGGCTCCAGCGGTGGTGTAGTAGTCGTCTCCAGCGTACTCCATCTACTGGGCTCCATCGTCTGAACACAGAATCGTATCGAGGGGGGAAGAGAATGCAAAGCAGCGGTGAGTACTCATCCAAAGTACTCGCAAGACTGACATCAGAACTATGCTAAGTATGCATCATTATCAAGGGAATGGGGTATATCTGGACTGACTGCAGAAAGCAAGAATAGGGAGAAGGCCTAGTCCTATCGAAGACTAGCATCTTCAACATCTTGCAGCATTAGAAGAGAGTAGACCTGTATCTCATATATAGTCATATTATTGTAGCAAATTTTATTAAGTAACCACGCCCAGAGATTCTTCCTCGACTCCCTGCGAGGAAGCAATCTCGGAGCCACAATTCATTTCAAATTTAAATCACAGTTATAGTTGTATAAGGTCAAGGCACAACTCCAAGTCGTCCTGTTACCGTGGACACGGCTATTCGAATAGTTTGTTCTTCCCTGCAGGGGTGCACCGCATTTCCAACACGCCTGATCACCTCCGGCCGGACACACTTTCCTGGGTCATGCCCGGCCTCAGGATAGCAGCACGTCGTCGCCCCACCTAGGCTCAACGAGGCCAGCCCGCCGGTCTAAATCCTAAGCACGCAGGTTCGTGGGCCCACTTGCCCTTGCGCTCCTGCACGATGCGTGGGCGGCCGGAAACAGACCTAGTACACTCCAGTCCAAGAGCTGCACCGTCCAGTCCAATCCGGCGCGCGTCGCTCCATTGCTGACGTCCGAAGAGCTTCGGCTGATACAACGACGCTGAGTACCCATAACTTCTCCCACGCGATGGTTTGGTGCGTAAAAAGGCCAACGACCCAACTCAGATCAAATACCCAACCCATTAGCATTTTATTAATGCGGGGAAAGCACGACCCATGAAGTGCGGTCCGTCGCCCCGCCTCGAGGACCGTGGCAAAGGCCTCTCTCGCTAGTCCACGCCTCATCATCATCAAACCATGGGTACCCCTCAGGGCCGACCCATCACCAACATGTTTCAGTAACCCGGTCATAGTAACTGTGTGTATAAAGCATCAAGGCGGGACCTAAGGAATCACCCTCAAGGGGCCCCGCTCGATGAAACCGTCAAGGTGGACTTAGAGGAATCACCCTCGAGGGTCCCACACTTGAGGGGTTGCACGACAGAGTCATCGTCGGGAGTGGTAAAGGAGGAATCACCCTCGATAACCACGACCGACTAGCTACACTACAGAGCTAGCATCATGAGTACTTCGCGAGGTGTCACCCTCGGTACTTGATAGTAGCGCT
Organism: Elymus sibiricus; assembly: GCA_039707655.1. NCBI lineage: Eukaryota > Viridiplantae > Streptophyta > Magnoliopsida > Poales > Poaceae > Elymus > Elymus sibiricus. The sequence continues at coordinate 511,847,363 of CM077671.1, forward strand.
GCAGACTCGTACAACTAAGCGGGGTGCGGTGATGTGAGGGGCCTGGCTTGTCGGTCGGTTGACCGAGTCTTCGGGTCGTCGAGGAAGAAACAGGGGCAACTGGGAATAAGGGGTCACTGGGGTTTCACTGATCAACATATACTAAACAGTTGATATGTTGCAGGTATAGTAACAGTTTATCAAAAGCAGGCTATGCATCAGAATAGGAGCTAACTAATACAGTAGCAAAATCTAATGCAAGAATAAGAGGGAAGAATGGGCGATATCGAAATGCTCAAGGGGGTTTGCTTGCCTTGCTGCTCTGCGCAAAAAGGCTGGTCGTCAACGGCGAAGTCGTAGCCGGCAGCACCGTCAGTCTCGGAGTCTACTGGAGAGAAGAGGGGGGAAGAAACAATAAATACAAGCAAACAGATGCAACACGATGCATGACATGGCAATATTCAGAGCTAGGCATGCACTAACGCAGTATTACACGTCGCAGACGGGTCGGAAAAATATCTGACGATATTTTCCGGATCTCGGGCTACTACCGGACAGACGAAATCGATGGAAAAGTTCCATGTTTGATATGCTAGAGGCATGTGACAGACTAACGGACTGCGTATTTGGAACCGTAGGATTTTTCTGAGCAACTTTCATGTTCAAAACTTTTTAATCCGGGCTACGGTTTATTTTATATTAATTTTCTAAAGATTTAATCATTTTCTGAATTTCTTTAATTAATAAATTCGAATTAACTGATTTAATTAATTGGAATTATCCAAAACAGTAATTACTGTTTAATAAATTAATTAACAGATTAATTAATAAATCTGTTTAATCTTAACCACCTAATTAATTAATTACCTAATTAATTAATCAATTATTAATATTAATATTTATTTATTTATTTATTTTTAGTATTTACGTATATGTATACGTATGTATATACATACATAGATACATACACACACATACACACACAATGCACACACACACACGCACATACACTACACACACGCACGCATCACCGCACGCACGCGCACACGCACACGCACCGGCCGGCCAAACCGGGCCGGCCGCTGCTGTCGTCGTCGGGGGGGGGGGCAAAACGGAGCGGGCGGGGAGCGAGCTCACCGCGGGGCGGCGAATGGCGGCGGCGGCGAGGCGGCGAGGAGGCGGGTCGACGGGGAGGCGGCGGCGGCGAACGGTGGACGAGGCGGGCGGCGGCAGATCCGTCGGCGGCGCGAGGTGGCGGCGGGGTGGTGTGGCGAACGGCGGCGGTCGGAGGGGCGGACGGGGCCCCGGCGCGGGCGGCTCGGGCGCGGCCTGCTCCGTCGGCGGGGGAGGGAGACGTGGGCGATGCTCGGGCGCGGTCGGCGGGGGGGGGGAATCGGGCGCGGGTGCAGGGGCTGGGACGGCTAGGGTTGCCCCTGGCCCCTTATATACGCCGGCTGGGCCGGCCTAATTTTGGCCCAAAAGGGGCCTTTTTCCCCCATTTTTAAAAAGACAAACAACGCCCATTTTTAAAACATTTGGGGCATTATAATAATTCCAAAAATACCAGTTTTTAATTTTATAAAACATTACGGAATATTTACAATCCATCCAACATTTTTAACTTCAGTTCTGCGCAACTTTTTAAATCCACCTTTCAGACGAATTTAAATTGCAACGGAATTTGAACGGGGCTTGAACCAACGCGAGTTTAACAACAGTAAACACGGTGACGTGGCATCATTAGCGCGGGATTACTGTAGCTTAATTACAGAGATTACTGTAGCACAAAACCAGGGCGTCACACCAGTGTCGCTGTAACCACGCGCCTCGGCCTCCTCCTGGTCGCCACCATTGTTATCCGACACCTTGCTCACATGGCTACTCGAAGTTAAGCCTCTGCTTTAAGCTTTTTTGTCCCCGTAGCCTTCTCCCCCTTGTCGTCCACTTCCTCTTTTGCCTCTTCCTGCTCCGGGATCCCCTTTGTCTCCCGTTGCCATCGGTCAGGTGTCGATTTGGGGGCAAAGAGGTGATTGGCATGACCAGATCTGGCAGCATCGGGGGGCGGGGGGCACGTGTGCAACATCGGGGTAGATGAGGGCGAATCCAACATGGCTTTGTTGGCCAGGAAGCATGGCCATATCAACGAAGCCACTGTGCCTGTTAGGGCTGGTGGCGGCGCGGTGTAAGAAGGAGCGGCTGCGGCGGCGATGGCGAGGGAGTGAAAGGGTTGAAGGCGGTGGCGTACAGGATGGGGAGGAAGGAAGGGGTCGAGGGGAGTGATACGTCTCCAACGTATCTATAATTTTTGCTTGTTCTATGCTGTTATATTATCATTCTTAATGTTTTACAATCATTTTATAACAACTTTATATCATTTTTTGGACTAACCTATTGACATAGTGCCAAAGTGCCAGTTGCTGTTTTTGCTTGTTTTTTACTTCGCAGAATATCAATACCAAACGGAGTCCAATAGTGACGAAACTTTTTGGAGATTTTTTCTGGACCAGAAGACACCCAGTGGTCCAAAGAAATGCCGGAGAGGTGGGCCGTGGAGACCACAACCCACCAGGGCGCGCCAGGGGGGCCCCGGTGCGCCCTGATGGGTTGTACCCTCCTCGGGGCCCCTCTCCACCACCTCTGATGCCTATAAATTCTCAAATATTCCAAAAACCCTAGGGGAGTCGACGAAACACAATTCCAGCCGCCACAAGTTCTAGAACCTCGAGATCCAATCTAAACACCATCACGGAGGGGTTCATCTTCTTCATAGGTGCCTCTCCGATGATGCGTGAGTAGTCCATCATAGACCTACGGGTCCGTAGGCAGTAGCTAGATGGATTCCTCTCTCTCTTATGATTCTCAATACAATGGTCTCTTGGAGATCTATTTGATGTAAACTTTTGCGGTGTGTTTGTGGAATCCGATGAATTTTGAGTTCATGATCAGTTTCTATCCATGAATATTATTCGAGTCTTCTTTGATCTCTTATATGCATGATTACTTATAGCCTCGTATTTCTTCTTCGAATCTTTGGTTTATTTAGGCCAACTAGATCGATTTTTCTTGCCATGGGAAGAGGTGCTTTGTGATGGGTTCGATCTTGCGGTGTTTTTTCCTAGTGACAGAAGGGGCAGCAAGACACACATGTATCGTTGCTATTAAGGATAACAAGATGGGGTCTATTCCTACATGAATAGATCTTGTCTACATCATGTCATCGTTCTTATTGCATTACTTCGTTTTTCCATGAACTTAATACACTAGATGCATGCTGGATAGCGGTCGATGTGTGGAGTAATAGAGGTAGATGTAGGCAGGAGTCGGTTTACCTATCTTGGACGTGATGCCTATATAATGATTTTCGCCTTGGATATCGTCATGACTATTCGATTTTCTATCAATTGCCCAACAGTAATTTGTTCACCCATCGTGCGCTATACTCATGAGAGAAGCCACTAGTGAATCCTACGGCCCCGGGTCTACTTTTCCAACATATTGCTTTCAGATCTATCTTTTTGCATCTTTGTTTTCATATCTACAAAACTAAAAGCCCAAAAATATATTGTTGCATATTTTATTTGCCTTTTCTATTTTGTGTTCTTGAGAGATCTATCTCTCCTATCTATCACTACCTAATCTATCTTTTTACCGTAGAGAGATTGACAACCTCTCTTTCACGTCGGGTTGCAAATATTTGTTGTTTGTGTGCAGGTGCTGCTTATTGGGTGGTGGTGATCCTCCTACTGGTTCAATAACCTTGGTTTCATAACTGAGGGAAATACTTACCGTCGCTGTGCTGCATCATCCCTTCCTCTTTGGGGAAATACCGACGCAGCCTCAAGCCACGTCAGGGAGAGAGGCAGTTGGATGAGAACGTGCGTGTTGTTCAATCGCTCGTTTTCCACCACCGACCATAAGGCCCACACGACCCAGCCCATTTACCAGAGGGACCCACCCAGCGGGAGGCGACCTGGTCAAAATCGAGAGACCAAATCGAAATACACAGCCTCAATTGATTCTCAACGCTTCAATCCTAGGAGCTTTAGTGAATTAGAGGATTGTACTCCCTCCGTTTATTTACTCTGCATATTAGAGTTGACTGAAGTCAAACTTCGTAAAATTTGACTAATTTTATAGTAAATGATATAAACATTTACCGTAACAAATCTATATGATGTGAAAGTATATTAATTAATAAATCTAATTGTACTGATTTGTTATTGTATATGTTAATATTTTTGTCTATAAACTTTGTCAAAGTTCATAAAACTTGACTTTGACCAAAACTAATATGCGGAGCAAAAAAAATGGAGGAAGTATCTCTTCTTAGAGACAGACCATGTAACATTGTTTCTTATTAATAAAGTTGCAGATGTTTTTAGAAAGAAGACAAGTAATTTAAGACGGGGTAATATAAAATAGAACGCTTGTGCTTGTTCAACGGTAACAAAGGATAAAGGTGCTCGCTCACACTCTTCTTCATGTTGTGTCTGTCCTCAACTTAGCCGTCACAATATTGAATGGTTCTTTAGGGCATCTCCAACGATAACCTGCAAATTTCCTCTCGCATCCGTCCGCGAACAGGAGGGGATCAGTCTGCAGACACGGATGCGTGAGGACGACATCCAACCGTAGCCGCATACATCCGTCCGCGGACAGGAGGGGACACGGATGTGTGAGGACGACATCCAACCGTAGCCGCATACATCCGTTCGCAGACAGGAGGGGACCAGTCTGCAGACACGGATGCGGGAGGACGACATCCAACCATAGTCGTATACATCTGTCCGCGGACAGGAGGGGACCAGTCTACAGACACGGATGCGGGAGGAGGACATCCAACCGTAGCCGCATACATTCGTCCGCGGACAGGAGGGGACCTGTCTGCAGACACGGATGCGGGAGGACGACATCCAACCGTAGCCGCATACATCTGTCCGCGGACAGGAGGGGACCAGTATGCAGACACGGATGCGGGAGGACGACATCCAACCGTAGCCGCATACATCCATCCGCGGACAGGCGGGACTGATACGTCTTCAACGTATCTATATTTTTTTATTGTTTCATTATATTATATATATTATTAATTTTGGATACTTTATATGCAATAATAAGCTGTTTTATATAATTTTTGGGACTAATCTACTAACCCAGTGCTTCGTACCACTTTCCTTGTGGACCCCGCTGCCACGGGAGGGTAGGACAAAAGATGTCACGCAAGTTCTTATTGCAAGCACGTATGACTCTATACGGAATACACGCCTACATTATATTGATGAATTGGAGCTAGTTCTGTGTCGCTCTAGTGTGTAATTTTTAAATGGTGAATGTCATCCATTTCTATCCATTGTTGATCCATGGCCTACGCTTTTCATATGCTGAATGCCTGAATCTTGCTAAGTTACTATTGCCGCTACTACTGTTTCAATCACTACAAAACTGCCGCTGTTACTGTTACTACTACTATTCTGCTTTGCTATTAAACTTTTGCTACAGAAGGATAATCCAGGTGTGGTTGAATTGACAACTCAACTGCTAAGACCAATAAATATTCTTTGGCTTGCCTTGTGTCGAATCAGCAAATTTGGGTAAAATACTTTCCTCGAAGACTGTTACGATCCTATATACTCATGGGTTATCACGCTCCTTAACTTGTTTCAAGCTTGGGGAAGGTGCCATGATATCTGTTACATCGTTCAAATATTACTTTTCATCTTGATTCCTTAGGCTATATCATGATTTAGTGAAGTTATAGTTTGGTATAATGGTTTGCAATATGTTATATCTACTCCTTAAGAGCAATTATCAATGTTGAAAGGACGTGGATATCGCCTAGAGGGGGGGGGTGAATAGGCGCTTTAAAATAATTACGGTTCAGGCTTGAACAAATGCGGAATAAAACTAACGTTTAATATGTCAAGCACAAAACCTAAAACAACTATGCTCACCTATGTGCACCAACAACTTATGCTAAGCAAGATAAACAACTAAGTGATAGCAAGTTATATGACATGAAACAATATGGCTATCACAAAGTAAAGTGTATAAGTAAAGGGCTCGGGTAAGAGATAACCGAGGCACGCGGAGACGACGATGTATCCCAAAGTTCACACCCTTGCGGATGCTAATCTCCGTTCGGAGCGGTGTGGAGGCACAATGCTCCCCAAGATGCCACTAAGGCCACCGTAATCTCCTCACGCCCTCGCACAATGCAAGATGCCGTGATTCCACTAAGGGACCCTTGAGGGCGGTCACCGAACCCGTACAAATGGCAACCCTTGGGGGCGGTCACCGGTACCCGTACACTTTGGCAACCCTTGGGGGCGGTCACCGGTACCCGTACAAATTGCTCGGGGCAATCTCCACAACCTAATTGGAGACCCCGACGCTTGCCCGGAGCTTTGCACCACAATGATTGAGCTTCGAGCCACCACCAACCATCTAGGGCGCCAAAGCACCCAAGAGGAACAAGCTCTAGGGTGCTCAAACACCCAAGAGTAATAAGCTTCTCAACTTCTCACTTCCACGTATCACCGTGGAGAACTCAAACCTATGCACCAAATGCAATGGCAAGGGCACACGGAGTGCCCAAGTCCTTCTCTCCCAAATCCCACCACAACAACAAATGTTATGGAGGAAATGAGAGGAAGAACGAAGAAGAACACGAAGAACTCCAAGATCTAGATCCAAGGGGTTCCCCTCACTTAGAGGAGAAAGTGATTGGTGGAAATGTGGATCTAGATCTCCTCTCTCTTTTCCCTCAAGAACTAGCAAGAATCATTGGAGGGATTGAGAGTTAGCAAGCTCGAAGAAGGTCAACAATGGGGGGCAAACACGAGCTCAAGAGATAAGACGCATTGGGGAAGAAGACCCCCTTAAACATCGAAAACATCATAGAAGATGCATATGTACTCCGTTTTCGATGAACTTGAGCTTGTCATGGAGCTGGCCATAAGCTCAAGAACCCACATAGAGAAAAGCCAACCAAGAACCAAGAAAGATTATGATGCCAAGAATGCAATGGTTTGAGCTCTCAACGAACGATACGATCAAGCTACTCACTTGAGAGCCCCCCTTGATAGTACGGGTATCGATCCTATAACCCGGTCTCCCGACTACCATCATGAGACCGGTAAAATAGAAAACCCTATCAAGGTCAAACCTTTGCCTTGCGCATAGTCCACTTGAGCTAGATGATGACGATCTTGTCCTTCACAAGATGGACCACCTTTCTTGATTGCGCCGGCTTGATGAAGACTAGTAGATTGCTCCCCCATACTCCACTACGGGCGAGCCACTCTTCGGTACACCTTCAAAAGTCCATTGTCACCACAATAGATGGCAAGCTTCAAGCATGATCTTTCCGTGATGCTTCACTTGAACTTGCACACCGCAACCTTGATGACGATCACCACTTGATGTCATCCTCTATGGGTTGTATGAGATCTTCCTCTTGACGCAAGCCCATGTAAACATACCTAACCCCACATAGAACTCTCACGTAGACCATGGGTTAGTACACAAAGCGCAATGGACAATGCTTACCATACCATGGGATCACTTGATCCCTCTCGGTACATCTTGTACGCTTTGTATGTTGATCAACTTGATTCACTCTTTGACTTAGTCTTGATCAACCTTGTATCTTATCTTCTCTCTTCATAAGATGATGTCTTGAAGGTAAACATGAATGCTCACACAATCTTATTCTTCAAGACATGCTTGCGAAAATACTGTTTGTGCACCCATAAACCTTGAAACCCAGTTTCTTTTCATAAATGTCCACTACACGTACCTATGGGTTAAGACAGACCTTCTAAGTAAGTTGTCATTGTTGCAGATATAAATTTATTGTAAGAGAATCAAAACATGAGGTGCCCCCCCAAGCCCGCCGACCTCCTTTGACGAGGTGGGATGTGGGGAAGGGGAGGGAGGTGGCAGCAACCTAGGGTTTCTGCCCCCCCCCCCCCCCCCCCCCCCCGGTGAGAGCAGCATGGTGGCTTTTTCTTTCCTAGTGCGACAAGGTTTTGGGGAGCATATCGACGAGATTGCTTACTCTAGTTTGGCTAGCTAGAAGCTCTCTGACCCCTCTCCCTTTTGACACGCGTCATTGGTTCATATATGCCTACATGCTGCATGTTCCTAGTCTGTTTTATGCGATATGTCATACCAACAATCCTGTGTTTTTTTTTTTGCGGGAATAAAATTTGTATTACTCAATCAAAGTATCATTACAGTCATCTCTAACAATCTCGAGGACCTCCTGCGGCCCTGACCCCAACCAGATCATAGTTCTACCAGTAATTCTAGCAAAGGATACCAACAATCTTGTGTTGACGCAACGGATTAAGCCGAAAACAGAAACCGGCTAATAATCTCCTGACGCGGTGCCGCGTGCGATTTGCAGGGTTTCCGTTATGCGGAAGACATGAAAAATGCAAAGTTGTTTGTTTGCACACATCTTCTAATAATAATAAAAAAAATCTGTGTTATTAGAGGTATCGAAAAAGAAGAGGAAGAAAAATCCTAACGAACGATAGTCCACGCACAAAGCATGCAATGCCCCGGAGATATTTTCCCGGCTCCACTCCACTCAAATCAACCTTCGCTCAGCTCAGAGTACATCGTTTTTACAGAAACACCCCTCCATTGAGCCAAGTATTTATATATTGCCCCCGCCATCTCTCTTCTTCTTGTCGTCTCCCTTGGCCTCCTCCTCCTCCTCCTGACATCCATCCCCCTTTCCTCCTCCTCCCCACCAGACCTCCAGACCTAAAATCCCAAATCCAATTCGCACCACCGGAATCCCTCCCTCCCACTCGAATCGAATCAGCCTGTGGCGGGGCCGTACGGGTCCGGGCTCCGTACGGATCGAGGGCGGCCATGGACGGCGGGGTTGCCGCTGCGGCGGCGGCGGCGTCGACGGTGACCACGGCGGTGGCGCCTCCGGGTCCAGCCGCGGGGGCGCCGCCGCCGTTCCTGATGAAGACGTACGACATGGTGGACGACCCGGCGACGGACGCGGTGGTCTCCTGGGGCCCCGCCAACAACAGCTTCATCGTGTGGAACACGCCCGAGTTCGCCAGGGACCTCCTCCCCAAGTACTTCAAGCACAACAACTTCTCCTCCTTCGTCAGGCAGCTCAACACCTACGTACGTATGCTATTGCTTGCTTGCTTGCTTGCTCCGGCCACGCCGCCGCTTTCCCCACTTCGATTTCCTTTTTTCCGGGGATCACCGTCTCTCTTAACCACAACAGTTAAGTTCAATTTTTTTTTGGATATGCTAGTAGTATGTGTACCGCTATGCTTGAGCTGATCTGATTCTGAACGCCAACCACCGCTGCTAGCTTGTGGAGTTGTGTGTACCCGCGGCTGATTTACAACTTAAACCATATCGATAATACGTCTTTCTTCTTAACTTAAACAACATACAAGTCGGGATAGAGGTTGGGGCCACCATGATGGAATTCTTTGTTCTCTGGAATACTGCTTTCTTGACTTGAACAACATAGACAGGAGTTAGTCAGGGTTATCACTGCTGCTTTCTTGACTTAAACAACATAGAGAGGAGGACTTGGTCAGCTTTATTATCACTGTTGTCTGTGAGAGCGACACCAAGTCACAGGCAGGCTACTTGTTTCGAGAGCATGTAACAACAAATTGCATATCTCCTAGGTACTCTCTTAGACAGAGGTCTACTCGAGGCGCTGAAATCACGGATATCTGAGTGCTCTTGCTTATGGTATTGCAGCTCCTTTATTCGATTCTTGCGATTTTCCGTGTTCCACGTGAAATTGAACCGTCCTACCAATAAACCCTAAGATAGCTTAGTTTACTTTAGTTTGTACACTCCAATGTTTAGGCATGTGAGCCTGTGCTGCAACTGTGTGTACCTGACCACTCTAAAAATTTCAACCGTCCAGCACTTTGATTTCTGGCCAAAAGAGCGCCACCAACCCTTCGATCCTGAATGCCACCTGCTGCCGTAGTTTCTGCGTATGCAGCCGTTTTCAAACCTTAACCAAATTACTAGTCTGTTGTGGGTTTGGACAAAGCCTACCTCCCTGCAGCCAGGAAGACCAGGTATAGTGTAGGGTCACTGTGATGAATTCTATCTCTGGAATACCTCTTTCTTAGATTAACTTAAAGAAGCCATGTGAGTGTGACAGAAAGTGAAAGGGTGCCTGTTTCAAGCTTATGTACGAACAAAATGCATTGCTCTACTTGATGCACTCAAATTACAGATCCGCGTGGTCTTGCATATAGTATTGCAGCCATTTACTTGAGTCTTGGGATTTTCCTCATAGTGCACAAGATAAAAAAACGTCATGCCAATGAACCCTTCTTGGTTTAAAACATAGCTCACTTGAGTTTATTTTGTAGACATCAATGTTTAGGCATGTGAACCTGTGCTGCAAGTGTGTGTACTTGACCACTCTAAAAATTTCAACCGTCCAGTGCTTTGATTTTTGGCCAGAGGAGCGCCACCAACCCTTTTGATCCTGAATGCCACCTGCTGCCGTAGTTTCTGCGCTTGCAGCCATTTTTGAATCTTAACCAAATCGCTAGTATGTTGTGGGTTTGGACAAAGCCTACCTCCCTGCAGTCAGGAAGACCAGGTATAATGTAGGGTCACTGTGATGAATTCTATCTCTGGAATACCGCTTTCTTGTATTAAATTAAAGAACATAGAGAAGAGTCAGTCAGATTTAATACTCTTGTCGTGTGAGTGTGACGGCAAGTGAAAGGTTGCCTGTTTCAAGCTTATGTAAGAACAAAATGCATTTCTTAGACAGAGTTCTACTTGATGTACTCAAATACAGATCTGCATGGTCTTGCATATAGTATTGCAGCCATTTACTGGAGTCTTGGGATTTTCCTCGTAGTGCATGACATAAAAAACGTCCTGCCATATAAACCCTTATTGGTTTAAAACCTAGCTCACTTGAGTCTAGTTTGTAGACATCAATGTTTAGGCATGTGAGCCTGTCTGCAAGTGTGTGTACTTGACCACTCTAAAAATTTCAACCGTCCAGTGCTTTGATTTTTGGCCAGAGGAGCGCCACCAACCCTTTTGATCCTGAATGCCACCTGCTGCCGTAGTTTCTGCGCTTGCGGCCATTTTCGAATCTTAACCAAATTGCTGTTCTGTTGTTCGTTTGGACAATCCTACTGGAAGCAGTCAGGAAGACCAGGAAGTGTACGGTCACTGATGAAACCCTATCTCTGGAATACGGCTTTCTTATTAACTTGAAGAACATAGAGGAGTCAGTCAGGTTTAATACTGCTGTCATGTGAGTGTGACAGCAGATGAATGGTTGCTTATTTCAAGCTTATGTAGGATTAAAACACATATTTTGGCATTTCTTGGACAGAGGTCTACTTGAGGGCACTGAAATCACGGATACCTTCATGCTCCTGCATATAATATTGCAGCCGTTTACTGTAGTCTTGGGGTTTTCCTTGCTGTATGTGAAATTGAACTCATCCTACCAATACACCCTTCTTGGTTAAAGACATAGCTTAGTTGAGTTCAGTTTGTAGGATCCAACGTTTAGGCATGTGAGCATGTGCTGCAAGTGTACCAAAGATTACAAGTCGTAAAGTCGAGCCAAGTCGTTGGGGTACCGACTTGTGGATTAATCGAGACTAGCTAAGATTAATCGTGATTAATAGTTTACTAGTCGTTGACTACTATATGCTACAAATACCATACATAATATAAAAATTAAATACGAAAAATAGAAAGAAGATGACCCATTAGTAGTTGGGCCGGCCCAGCTTGTGCCATCTCCTCTCCCATTGTCAAGAGCCCTGGATGCTACAGCCTACAGATGTTAATCTGCACAGTCAAACTCAAGCCCCTATCTCTCTGCCCTAACTCACGAAACTGTGACCAAGCAGCCGCCACTCAGTCCTCTCTTCCACACGCTGGATCCCTCATCTCAACTCCCCCGCAGCAGCTCTCTTGCCACCACCCCTCCTCCAAGCGCTCTCCTCTTGCCGCTGCTGTTGCTCTGCAGCAGGGGATGCCGCAGCGGCGGCAGCGGCGGCGGCGAGAGCGCAGCAGCAGCAGCAGCAGCGCGGCGGCGAGGGCGCAGCGGCGGCAGCACGGCTGCGGGGGCGCAGCAGCAGTAGTGCAGCGGCCAGGCAGCACAGCAGCAGCAGCACGGCGGGAGGGTCCTCCAGATCCAGCGCTGCCTCAAGTCGAGCGACCAGAAAGCTCAGATTAATCGCGCCTAATCTGGATTAGCCAACTAGTCGCGCGACCAGGACCGCAAGTCGAGTCGCTAGCCCAAGTCGAGGCTGCTTCTGCGACCGGTGGATTAATCTATGATTAATCTATGATTAATCCAAGATTAATCGTCCAATTTAAAACTTTGAAGTGTACTAGACCATTCTGAAAGCTTGAACCGTCAAGAGCTTTGATTTCTGGCCAAAGGAGCACCACCAGTTGGCATAAATAAGCGCATAGATCTGGCTAAGGTTCCTTCCCTATTTTCTGTACATCATGGCCTATTTCTTGAAACCGCCTTAACTCTGTTTCCGAATAGTTTAATATACTTCTTGTGCTAGAATACTAGATACATCACAGTTTGGTCCCAGTGCGTGTAAGAGTGACAGCAAGTTACATGTTGTTTGTTTCGAGCGTATGTAAGAATAAAGTGCATATGTTGGCACTTTCTTCAACAGAGGTCTACTTGAGGCTGAAATCACGGATATCGTCTGCGCGGTCTTGCATATATTATCTCAGCCTTTTACTGGGGTCCTGGAGTTCTCCTCATAGTGTGTGAGGTTAAAACCGTCCTGTCAATAAACCCTTCTTGTTTTGGTTGAGTTTAGTTTGTAGGCCCCAATGTTTAGGCATGTGAGCCTGCTGCAAGTGTGTGTACTTGACTACTCTAATTTTTTTTAACCGTCCAGTGCTTTGATTTTTGGCCAGAGGAGCGCCATCAACCTTTGATCCTGAATGCCACCTGCTGCCATAGTTTCTGCGTATGCAGCCGTTTTCGAATCTTAACCAAATCACTAGTCTGTTGTTAGTTTTGATAATTCTACTGGGAGGCAGTCGGGAGGACCAGGAAGTGTATGATCATTGTGATGAAATTCTATTTCTCGAATACCGGTTTCTTATGAACTTAAAGAACATAGAGAGGAGTCAGTCAGGTTTAATAGTGTTGTCATGTGAGTGTGACAGCAGGTGACAGATTGCTTGTTTGTAACAACAAAATGCATATGTTGGCAATTTCTTAGACAGAGGTCTACTTGAGTGTACCGAAATCACGGATACCTGTGTTGTCTTGCATTTAGTATTGTGGCCCTTTTCTGGAGTCCTGGGATTTTCCTTACTGTATGTGAAATTGAACCGATCCTACCAATAAACCCTTCTTGTTTAAAACGTAGCTTCGTTTAGTTTGTAGTCTCCAATGTTTAGGCATGTTAGCATGTGCTGCAAGTGTACTTGAAATTTTGAACCATCAGTTGCTTTGATTTCTGGCCAATAGATCTGGCTAGCCTCCCTCCCCATTTTCTGTACATCATGGCCTATTTCTTGAAATTGCCTTAACTCTGTTTCGGAATAGTTTAATATGCTTCTTGTGCTAGAATATTACATACATCACAGTTTGGTCCCAGTGCGTGTCGTACTTTTAATTCGTAGATTTGTTTTATAAGGTTTTTATTTCAACTTACAAAACATATATTATAATTAGCAAAGTGCTGTGAATAGATATGATCTGCTTGAGAGCCAATTTAGTCCCTTTGTAGCATCTAAAGAAGTACTACTTCTCAGGTGCTGCCCAAGCTCAGATGCCTGGAAACAGTTCCCTCACACAATAACATTATGATTGCCTTTAAAGTGATCCCTAGCATTTGATAATAAATTCTAACTAAACCTCACATGCATATTATCATCTCATCACATACCGTTGAGCAATATCCCCAACCTCTTGATCCTGGGATGAAACAGCATGTTTTATGAATTGATATTTGCATTGGAAATTACGAGGTATGTTTTGAGATCTGAAGATATGCTTGTTAACGCAACATGGTACAGTCACATGCACTTTTATAAATTATCCAGAAAGTAGCAATACACAATACACCGGATATGTTCCTTCGCTTCTTAATCTTGGTTTGTGATTTCCCAGTCATTGACCTGTGTCATATTTAAGTTGAATTTACATTTGCAAAAAAATCAAATAACAGCAACAAATTGTGGGGCTCTTGGATAACGGGATAGTAGGACTTACCGACTACCTCTATATAGTTTAATCATTGCTTATCTTCAGTTTACCTGAGCCTGTTATCATTTTTAACTATTTAATTCTTACACAGATGACCACTAATGCAACCTGTGGTAAATTCATGCCCTTCTGTACTGTGGTCAATTAGCTGTTTCCTTGAGTTGCAGACTCTTTTAGGTGAGTCATAGACTGTTAGGATTGATTGGGTTGCATTGATGGTGTGATTGTTCGCTACTTCCCCTTTTCGTGATGCTACAAAGTTGCTGACCATTCGAAGCACATCAGCCCCTTTCTAATAATCTCATTGCTGCTTTTGGTAACAGGGATTCAGAAAAGTTGATCCAGATAAGTGGGAATTTGCAAATGAGGGTTTTTTGAGAGGACAAAAACATCTACTGAAGACCATCAACAGAAGGAAACCATTGCATGCAAACAACCAAGTCCAAGTGCAACAGCAGCAGCACCAGCAGCAGCATCAGCAGCAACCCCAGTTGCAGAATGCTCCAATACCTTCTTGTGTAGAGGTGGGGAAGTTTGGGATGGAGGAAGAGATTGAGATGCTAAAAAGGGATAAAAATGTTCTAATGCAGGAGCTTGTCAGGCTTAGACAGCAACAGCAGACCACTGACCATCAGCTGCAGACTTTGGGCAAGCGTCTTCATGGAATGGAGCAACGACAGCAACAAATGATGTCTTTCCTGGCCAAAGCAATGCAGAGTCCTGGCTTCCTAGCACAGTTTGTACAGCAGAACGAAAACAGCAAACGAAGAATAGTAGCTGCCAACAAGAAAAGGAGGCTACCTAAGCAAGATGATGGCCTGAGCCCTGAAAGTGCATTGTTGGATGGCCAGATAATCAAGTATCAGCCTATGATCAATGAAGCAGCCAAAGCAATGCTGAGGAAGATCCTACAGCAGGATACCTCCCCACACAGATTTGAATCTATGGGCAATTCAGATAATTTGCTACTGGAGAACTGTATGCCAAGCGCTCAAACTTTTGACAGCTCTTCATCAACCCGGAATTCTGCAGTCACCCTTGCAGAGGTCCCAGGCAACTCGGGCATGCCATATATGCCGACGAGCTCTGGACTTTCAGCAATTTGTTCATCGTCAACAGCCCCTGAGATGCAGTGTCCAGTTCTGGACAGCAACTCATCCACACAGCTTCCCAACATGAGTGCTGTGCCTTCTGTGCCAAAGGCTATGACGCCAGGTTTAAGTGATATCAGTATTCCAGGATTCCCAGATCTGCATGATCTCATAACGGAGGACGCAATTAATATTCCTGTAGAGAACTATGCAATGCCTGGTCCTGAGTGTATATTCCCCCTACCTGAAGGCAGTGATGACTCTGTTCCCATGGACCCCTTCGACACTGATGAGACTGATGACACTCAGAAGCTTCCGGGCATCATTGATTCCTTCTGGGAGCAGTTCCTTTGTGCCAGCCCTCTATCTGTTGATAACGACGAGGTTGATTCAGGTGTGCTGGACACAAGGGAAGCGCAGGAGGAGAATGGATGGACCAGGACCGAGAACTTGGCGAATCTCACGGAACAAATGGGCCTGCTGTCATCGAACCATAGAGGGTGAGGTACTCACAGTGACCCTCTCTCAAGGTTGCCCCGGGATCCATCCTGGTAATAAAACCCCTATAGTTTATCGTTACGCAATCATACTGAACTGTGAAATGCCTGTCGACAACCGGCGTGGGAGAACTCCGATCTTTTTGTATCTAAGGTTTTTGGCAGGCGTAAAAATCTAACGACCATGCGTTGTGTTTCTGCTGTGCTTGGCTGGTTGCGACTAACACGGACTTCAACCCCAACATGTAAAAGACTAGCTTCTCACGCTATCCAGGGTCGCTGACCTCTACGTAATCCAGAAAAATGGTGGTGTTTGGCACTTGTGTTGTGTGCATTACTGATTTGTGGGTTGATCTTTTCGCTGCTGCTGGGCCCAAGGCTTGTTCTAGGTTTGGTAGGAACCTCGTTACTTGGAATGGAGCCGACTTTTCTTTTGTCAGAAGCTGCCTATATGTGTATTTTTCTGATGCCACAAGTTGACCTGCTGATTTGATCCAATCTTCTACGATGAAGAAGAGTACATGCATGATGTTTTATTTGCTTTCGGTGATGTTCTGTTTTGTCGTAAAACACTCGAAACTTTGACTAGTAAAGTATTCCCCATGTAAACTAACTAAACTTAGTGAATTTGCTCTCACTTAACTGGACAAGTTTAATCACTGGAAGACTATTTATTTGGACTTGTTATGTTTTTAATTGTTGCTTAGAATGAATTGAAATCCCTTTTGTTGCCATTTTGGGCATATCTTTCTGTCATGCTGGATCTTTTTGGGAACTGACTAGGGATATAAGTGCTGTTATTACTTATTAGCATCTTCTCTGTCTCATGGGTATGTTGCCCATTGCGCCTAGGCCTAGCGTACAAGTGCAAGGCGCTGAACCACATACACTACTCTTATATATGTATGTAGTTTGCACACATGGCCAAATTATTAGTGTTTGCAATTAACTCTACTTGAATCCCATCAACTTACTGTTTTTGAGTTTGAAATCTGCGACAACGCTTCAGTCTCAGCCTGTACAAAATTCAGTCTGTGATGCAGTGGCATCGAAAGACAGTAGACAGAAACAGAGATTCCGGGGTTTTTCGGCACTGGCTAAGTGAGGAAACTGTTTGTCCTCGAACACGGCGTTTCCACGGAACAGCGAGCAAAGAGAAAAGAGAAACTCGCATCGGAAACTAAACTGGCAACGGCTGCGAACTCACGATGCAAGTCTCATCCATGCAAATAGCATAATAATCTGAATATTTTTAAGTGGAACAAAGCAAATGCACCTTACAGAACAATCTCTGCGAAGACCTCTTAAATTCAGTTCTGTTTCATCAGCGACTTCAATTTCATACCGTAATACCGGCCATCCGTTGGTAATCCCCGGTTGCTTCTATGCATATATAACTATCGAGTTCAAATCCTTAGAATCCAGAGGTACTGAAACGATAAAATGGGACTGGATAAATTCCGATATAGTGATAAAATGCCGCGCCTTCCTTTCTCTTTCGTCTCGAAAAGAAGCCCTAGATATAGCCGACAGACAATCTGCTATACCAATATTGCGACTTGTACTTCAGTTCAGAGACACCAGAGAGATGGTGCAGAAAAAGAGATTCAGTCTCAGCCGGTACCAAATTAAGCCTCAGAAAATTCAGTGTGCAGCACATTAACACCGAAAGACAATAGACGGAAACATGACACTGTTGGCTAAGCGATGAAATTGATTTTTTTTTTGCGGATGAAACAACTGTATTACTCAATTCACCAAGTCCTTACAATCATCATCAGCTAGCTGTAGGGAATCAACAGGGCCAAAACCGATCCAAGTCATGGTCCTCCTTCAGTACGAGCAAACTTAGCTAGGCTACCACTAACTGTATTTTATGAGCGAGTTACACGAGTAACACAAGAATCACCAAGACACATAAGATGCCTAATTTCTTTAATAAGAGAGGAGAAATCGATCTATTTACATCCTTCGCCTGAATAGGCTTGAGTACAATGATGGAATCCATCTCGATGATAATTGGAAGATTGCTTCTTTGAATGGCAAACGAAAGGCCCTCCATACATGCACACAACTCTGCTTCGAGCGCATCTCTATACAAGTTTTTTTTCTACAAGATGAACAGATGATGTTGCCCGTACTATCTTTGAGCACCATACCCGCTCCGGCTGTACCGTCCTAGACTTACGGTCCATCCGTGTTTAGTTTGACCCAGTCAGCCCAAGGGGAAAGCCATTTAGTAGGCAAAAGAAAAAAGAATAATACAAGAAAGGGCAACAAAAGAATAAAAAGAAAAGGCAAATAGAGGTGAGATGTCGAAAGCAAAAAAATAAGAGCAATAAAAAGCAAAATATTTGAAAAAAAGAAAATAAACTATTAAAAGAAAAGGCAAAAAAGGAAAAAAAAGAGAAAAGAAAAATAGAGGTGATCCGTCGAAAGCGAGAAAACAAGAGCAATAGAAAGGCAAAATATTTGGAAAAAGAAAAAAGACTAATAAAAAAAGCATAAATATTAGAGGAGAGATTGAAGGACATCGCCTTCCTCTGAGCCGTCGAAAGAGAAAACAATAAAGCAATAAAAACAAATATTTAAAAAATAAAAAAGAGTAATAAAAGAAAAGGCAAAATAGAGGTGAGCTGTCGAAAAAATATTAGATGAAAATACGATGTTGCCCATACTATCTTTGAGCATCATACCCGCTTCGGCCATACCGTCCTCGATATTTGGTCCATCTGTGTTCAGTTTGACCCATCCAGCCCGCGGGGAAGCCATTAGCATGCAAAAAGAAAAAGAAAAAAAGACTAATAAAAGAAAATAAAATAAAATAAAAAATACTAATAAAAGAAAAGGCAAATAGAGGTGAGCTATCAAAAACGAAAAAACTAGAGAAATAAAATAGAAAAATATTAGAAAAAAGATAAGAAGACTAATAAGTGAAAAAAATGCTAAATTCTACAGGAGAGATTGAAGGACATCGCCTTCCTGTGAGCCATCGAAAGCGAAATGATAAAGCAATAAGAAATCAAAATATTTTTAAAAAAGGAAAAAAAGACTAAGAAAAGAAAAAAAAATAGAGTGAGCCGTTGAAAAAAGCAAAATATTAGATGAAAACACAATGTTGCCCATACTATCTCTGAGCACCATAGCCGCTCCGGCTGTACCGTCCTCGACATATGGTCCATCCGTGTTCTGTTTGACTCAACGAGCCCGAGGGGGAAGCTATTTAGTAGGCAAAAAGAAAAAAAGACTAATAATTGAAATGGCAAAAAAAAAAAAAGAAAAGAAAAACGACTAATAAAAGAAAAGGCGAATAGAGGTTTGTCCTCGAAAGCGAAAAGACTATAGCAATAAACAAACAAAATATTAGGAAAAATAGAAAAAAAGGACTAGTAACAGAAAAGGCTAAATATTAGAGGAGATATTGAAGGACATCTCCTTCATCTGAGCCGTCGAAAGCGAAAACAATAAAGGAAAATATTTAAAAAAGAAAAAAGACTAATAAAAGAAAAGGCATAATTGAATTGAGCCATCGAAAGTGAAAGAAATAGATCAATAAAATATTGAAAAATACTAATAAAAATAAAAGCAAAATATTGAGAAAGGAAAAAAGACTAATAAAAGAACAGGCGAAATTGAGGTGAGCCGTGGAAAGTGAAAGAAATAGAACAATAAAATATTAGAAAAATACTAATAAAAATAAAAAATAAAACAAAAAGACTGACATCACATCGTACTTCTAACGCTCCGCACCTCTTGTAGTATGGACAACGTCGTCTTCTTTTGCCGGTCCATGGAGAAGCCGGACATCATGGGAAGAGTGAGGCAGAGCGAGAGAGAGGTGCATGGGCTCGGGCTGGCAGCGTAGAGAGGGAGGAAGTGGATGTGGCTAGGGTTGGGGGATGCCACCTGGCTTAGATAGCCGGACTTTGGCCCTCGAGCGGCGAGTGGCGAGCCGGAGCGACACCATGCAGCGCTCAGACCTCACCGGAGGAGACGCCCGTTGAATCGTCGGGTTTCATGGTGTTTTCCTGTAGGACCCCATCGTCAGTCCGACACGACGAATGCGCCCCGGCCGTCCCATATCCGTCCAACATTTTAACATGATATGAGGGATGCGGGTCAGCCCCAATCGGTTGAGCATGGTTTGAGATGCACGTCTGTTTTTTTTTTTTACTGGCCACTCACGGGTCCGTCCGCCCAGGTTTTAAAGAGGGTTTGGGGGTATTTATTTTTGTTATTGCAGAAACTGCCTAGAATGTGGGAAAGATATAGGGGAGAAAGAGTATGACGTAGTGCGGCAGCATCTTTTAAGTAATGCAGCTCTCTCTCTCTCTCTCCCCTCTCTGATCGGTTCTGAAATGCCGAAGCAAGTGGCAAAACGTCTATTCCAATTTCCAAGTTGCACTTGTTGCCTATCTATTTTTTTCTGTCATACGGCTCATAGCCTCGTGCTAAAGAGAAAGAAACAAAAATCGATAGGCACATCCAACCTATCGTAGGGGGAGGAGAGTGTTGACTGACTCTCAGGTAAAGGACCAAGTCATAGAACCACTGCATTTTTTAATAAGTCAAGTCGTTCCATTTTGTTTTTATGAGGGCTTAGATCCATAAATTGTTCCATGCACCAAAGTTTTCAAACTTCCACTTGCATATGTACGAACAAGTCCATCTCCGACTCTACACAGTAGTGTGCTTGATTTTAGTAAGGACAAGTGCATGGCAATATATGTTATCGACGTAAAAACGTTTTTTTTTTGCCTTCTGTGAGTGTGATATCCACCTAAGATGAAATGTACTTCCGACCATTTTTGACATTATGACAGTGTCAAAAATAATTTTATATTATGAGACTGAGGGAGTAAATATTATATCTACGACTATTTCTAGTCACAAATTGCCGGCAAGATGCATATACGACTAAGCTCCTCGGGTAAGGCCGTAAGGGCATCTCCAATGCCGACCACACACTAAAAGTGTTCTGTTCCCGACCGCCTCGCGCCGCCACCCCAGGGCGGTGCCACGGGGATCAGTTCCCGGCGCCCCAAGCCCCACACCCCACAACAGATCCTGCCATCGCTGCCGCCTGCGTTGGCCACGGTGGCGCTGGCGCCTGGTGCCAAGGCGCCGAGGCAGGAGGAGGCAGCGGCAACCCCTCGAAGCGGCTGGGGCACCTCGAGCTGGGGCCATCGCGACGTGGCCAGGGCGCCTCCCTGGCCGTGCGACGGCAACCGAAGACCCCATCACTGGTGGTGCTGGCGATGGTAGGCATGGCGGCGGCCGCGGATCTGGATCCCACCTAGATCCGTCGTTGATTCTTCACGTGGTTGGTCGGCGACGCGATGAGGGCTCCCGTGAAGGGATGGAGGACCTCTGCCGGAGTACTGGCGGCGGCATACGTTTTTATGGCAAAGCTCCGCGCGGTTCCATCCAGCCACGAGATCGGGACAATGCGGCTTCCGGTGAAAACCACGCCTGACTACGGTCTTGGCGGACGATGGCGGCGTCTCTGACGTCGTTTCCTTCTTGAGGCATCATCGTTGCAGGTCACGTCAACTCGATCGGGATGTTCCGGGGGAAACCCTAGATCTAGGTCTACCGGTCGGATGATGACGACACCTTCGGTGTCGTTCTCCCTCCCGAGGGCATCATTTTGGAACAAGTGTTGGCTGGAGGGGACAAGAGGAGGAGCAGTGTTACATCTACCGCAAGGCCAACGGCGGATCCCGACGGCATGGCACTGCGGAGATTCGGCGACATGAGCGTGTGAATGAATATGTGCATGATGGTGGCGTTGTCTGACGCCATGGTGGCATCGACGATAGGCCTGGCAAGGTCAGTGTGTCAGTACCTGCTGCGGAGATGGATTGATGGATTACGGCATCGGCGGTCTTTGAGAGTGCGCAGACCAGTGTGTGACCCAGTCCCGGCATTGTGGCTTGGCTGAAGCATTCGACTTTAGATGTTAGGCTTTGGTGCGATGTCTGTTTGGTATTCGGCTCATACATTCGACACCCCTTCATCAAGTGGACAGAAGTAGCAACATGTGTTGCCAAGATGGTGCTTCAAGCTTACTGATGTATTACTTTGTAAGGCCTTTGTGAATAATTAATAAAATGGCTACATGCATCGTCTAGATGCAGAGACCGGGGGTATATCCTCCTTTTCTAAAAAAAGATCTCCAACGCCGACCTATAAATTTCTTTGGTATATGTCCGTTTTAATGTCCGGATGTGGTCCGCGGACATTGTAAGAGCACATTTCTCCATGTGTGGTTTTGGTAATTGATGACAATCCCTATGGACTAATGGTTGCCTTGAGTTATATTCGAAGGATTTGTCCATAGGCACTTCTTGAAGTCCATCTGTTGGTTTCAAGGAGTTTATATGGTGACCAAGGTGGTATTCAAGGTTTTATCCAAAGATTAGTCATAGAGAAGATATGATACAAGGTTGATCAAGACTAAGTCAAAGAGTGAACCAAGTTGATCAACACACAAAGCGTACAAGATATACCGAGAGGGATCAAGTGATCCCATGGTATGGTAAGCGTTGTCCATTACACTTTGTGTACTAACCCATGGTCTACGTGAGTGTTCTTTGTAGGGTTAGGTATATTTCCATGGGATTGCATCAAGAGGAAGATCCCATACAACCTATGGAAGATGACATCAAGTGGTGATCGTCATCAAGGTTGCGGTGTGCAAGTTCAAGTGAAGCATCACGGAGAGATAATGCTTGAAGCTTGCCGTCCATTGTGGTGACAATGGACTTGTGAAGATGTGCCGAAGAGTGGCTCACCCATAGTGGAGTATGGGGGAGCAATCTACTAGTCTTCATCGAGCCGGCGCAATCAAGAAAGGTGGTCCATCTTGCGAAGGACAAGATCGTCATCATCTAGCTCAAGTGGACTATGCGCAAGGCAAATGTTTGACCTTGATATGGTTTTCTATTTTACCGGTCTCATGGTGGTAGTTGGGAGACCGGGTTATAGGATCGATAGCCGTACTATCAAGGGGGGCTCTCAAGTGAGTAGCTTGATCGTATCGTTCGTTGAGAGCTGAAACCATTGCATTCTTGGCATCATCATCTTTCTTGGTTCTTGGTTGGCTTTTCTCTATGTGGGTTCTTGAGCTTATGGTCAGCTTCATGACAAGCTCAAGTTCATCGAAAACGGAGTCCATATGCATCTTCTATGATGTTTTCGATGTTGGAGTTTTTGCCGGTTCTTCATTCATAGAGGTTTCACATCTCTATATCATTGGCATTTTCATACTGCCTCTTCTTAAGATGTCGCTGTTGGATAGCTCTTGTCGTCCTGAATCCAACAAGCTTGAGTTTGCTCAATTCGGAGCTCATTTGCAGAAGTTATGGCAGTTCTGGTCTTACCTGTTTTCTTGATGCGGTTATACCGCTGTCCCGACCGGTTGCACCGCTCGCTCCAGACATCCGGTTTGACCACCACTCCAGGGGTGATACCCTGGAGGTGCTGTCACTGAGAGGTCCCCAGCGGTTGTACCGCTGCCCCCGGGCGGTTGTACCGCCCACAGCTGGGTGACCCAGGGTGGCAGCTCTGGGCAGTTGAACCGGCCCAGCACCGGGCTCCAACCGGACACGGTTCTGTTGGGCTCCGGTTGTTGGGCGGACCTGGACTGGTTGTACCGCTATATTATATAGTCCGGTACTACCGGTGTCCCAAGCGGTTGTACCGCTGGGGACTTTGCCTGGTCCAGCGCTCGGGCCGAGCTGTTGCATCTTGGTAGAACCACCGGCCACCTTTCTGTTGTGGTCCGGTGGTTGGGCGGTTGTATTGCTATATCTCTATAGCCCGGTTGTACCGCCCGCATCACCGGTTGTACCGCCCTTGTGCAATTCTGCACATAACGGGCAGATTTGTGGGGACCTATTTAAGGGGGTCTTCTTCCCCAATGGCCCCCAACACTTGAGCTCGTGTTTGCCCCCCATTGTTGACCTTCTTAGAGCTTGCTAACTCTCAATCCCTCCAATGATTCTTGCTAGTTCTTGAGGGAAAAGAGAGAGGAGATCTAGATCCACATTTCCACCAATCACTTTCTCCTCTATGTGAGGGGAACCCCTTGGATCTAGTTCTTGGAGTTCTTGGGTTTCTTCCTTGTTCTTCCTCTCATTTTCCTCCCTAGCATTAGTTGCTTTGGTGGGATTTGGGAGAGAAGGACTTGGGCACTCCGTGTGCCCTTGCCATTGCATTTGGTGCATAGGTTTGAGTTCTCCACGGTGATACGTGGAAGTGAAGTTTGAGAAGCTTATTACTCTTGGGTGTTTGAGCACCCTAGAGCTTGTTCCTCTTGGGTGCCTTGGCGCCCTAGACGGTTGGTGGTGCCTCGGAGCTCAATCATTGTGGTGTAAAGCTCCGGGCAAGCGTCGGGGTCTCCAATTAGTTGTGGAGATTGCCCCGAGCTATTTGTACGGGTACCGGTGACCGCCCCCAAGGGTTGCCAAAGTGTACGGGTACCGGTGACCGCCCCCAAGGGTTGCCATTTGTACGGGTTCGGTGACCGCCCTCAAGGGTCCCTTAGTGGAATCACGGCATCTTGCATTGTGCGAGGGCGTGAGGAGATTACGGTGGCCCTAGTGGCTTCTTGGGGAGCATTGTGCCTCCACACCGTTCCGAACGGAGATTAGCATCCGCAAGGGTGTGATCTTCGGGATACATCATCGTCTCCACGTGCCTCGGTTATCTCTTACCCGAGCCCTTTACTTGTGCACTTTACTTTGTGATAGCCATATTGTTTCTTGTTATATATCTTGCTATCACTTAGTTGTTTATCTTGCTTAGCATAAGTTGTTGGTGCACATAGGTGAGCCTAGTTGTTTTAGGTTTTGTGCTTGACATATTAAATGTTAGTTTTATTCCGCATTTGTTCAAGCCTAAACCATAATTATTTTAAAGCGCCTATTCCCCCCCCTCTAGGCGACATCCACGTCCTTTCAGACATGATACGGAAGAGAGCAATCCAACACTAATTTCAGAGTATCCGGTTGAGAGGAGAAAAAGTAGAAGAATATCATGTATGTGGTGAAATATTTATGGGTTGGGAGGAGAGAGAAGAGGGGCACCATGCATGTGTGAATGGGAGGAGAGAGAGAAGAGAGGGACCATGCATGTGATTGGTCAATTGCATGTTCGGACTCCGATAAAGCTCCCACACGTTTGTCTCCAAAATACCAGAATTTGGACGTCCGGACAGCTTCGCAGACTAATACATGTCCCATTGAATTATAAAAGTGAACAAATATGTCCTGTCGAACATATACCGGTGTTTTAAATGTTTCCTTGGAGATGCCCTAAGTATATTTGATATATGAATGCACTGTACTTATTTTTTTGAAAAGGAGGATGACCCCCGGCCTCTGCATCAATCGATGCACGCATCCATCTTTATTATCATTCAACAGAGTCTGACAACATGAATACAAAGATAAACCCGAGGCCACCCATCTGGAGAACAAAGTCGCAACACCTACACTCTTGATAATGTGCCCAAACCTCATGAACACGCACTATCTAATCCGGTAGCCTCATGCATCTGCCCCGCATCGGACCGAGAGCCTCACCCGGTCTGACCGACCCGCAGCGCACACCACATGAGCACGCTCTGGATCCGCCGCCGCCATCTTCCACTATCCCATCTCCGGGAGCAATCAACGCATTCACTTTGTCAGGCCAACTGTTGTCGATGGCAGCATGGTGCCAGACAACACCACTGCCCTGCGCTTGTCCATCAAGACGCATCCGCCGCCGACACTCCGCTGCACCATGTCGCCAAGACCCATCGTCGTCGACGCGGTAGACACGACGCCGCACCACCTCCTAATCCAGATCGCCACCAACGCCAACCCAACGGTGTCCACCATCCACACTGTTCCCAAGACGGTGCCTTCAAGAAGGGAACGATGCCAAAGGCGCCGTCGCCTCCCACCGCAGTTAGGGCTTTCACCCGGGAAACAAATGGCGTGGTGGAAGCAGATGCAGATCTGACGAGTGACTCCATGAAGAAAAACGATGCCCTCAGAGGTCGCGTGACCGCGACCGAAATGCCGGCTAGAGATTTCCCCCGATCTGAATCCCCACCTCCTGCCCAAACTGAACCACGGACTAGCAAGTCTTGTGACCCAGATCCGCACGGAGCAGCACACCGAGTAGGGGACATAGGCTACCCGATCCAGATCAGAGGCACCTCTGAGCGACCCGACCGCTGGATACCTGTGGTGTCCCGATCGGCCGGAAGGATTGTTCGGAAGGATCAGATCCATGCCCATTTGCCAATGCGGGAGCACTGCTACTTGTAAACTGCGTTGGGATTTTCCTCGAAGAGGAGAGGAGATGTAGCACAGTAGAGATAAGTATTTCCCTCAGTGAGAACCAAGGTAACCGAACCAATAGGAGAACCACGTAAATTCCCTTCTTCAGCGCCTGCACACACAGAATCAAACACTTGCACCCAGCGCGGGCAAGAGGTTCGTCAAGCCACTTGAACTCGTTACTTGCAAGGATTAAATACTGATAGTTGGACATAGTTTTCGCTAGACGCTTCTCTCTCGAAGAAAGCATACGGTGGGTAGACAAAAAAATGTTGGGCAATTGATAGAAAAGCGCATAGTTATGAAATATTTATTCATGGCAATGATCATGTATATAGGCATCACGTCCATAAGCAAGTAGACCGACTCCTGCCTACATCTATTACTGTGACTCCACCCATCGACCGCTATCCAGCATGCATCTAGAGTATTAAGTAAAAACAGAGTAATGCTTGGAGCAAGATGACATGATGTAGACAAACAAAATCCAATCAATATGCATAAACCCCATAATTTTACCCTTAATGGAAGCAATACAATACGTGTCATGTCCCTTTCTGTCACTAGGATTGAGCACCGCAAGATTGAACCCATCACAACACACCACTCCCACTGAAGATAAATCAATCTAGTTGGCCAAACCAAACCGATAGATCGGAGAGAAATACAAAGCTATAATAATCATGCATATAAGAATTCAGAGAAGACTCAAATATTATTCATGAATAATTTGATCATAAATCCACAATTCATCGGATCCCAACAAATACACCGCAAAGAAGAGTACATCGAATAGATCACCGCGGGAATCATGGTGAGCTTCATATTGAAGATCAGAGAGAGAGAGAGAGAGAGAGAGAGAGAGAGAGAGAGAGAGAGAGAGAGATCTAGGTACTAGTTATGGACCCGTAGGTATGTGGTAAACTACTCATACATCACCATGGGAGCAGCAAGGTTGATGTAGAGGCCCTTCGTGATTGACCCCCCCTCCGGCCGGGCACCGAAACAGGGCTCCAGATGGGCACACGGCGGAACAGAGACTTACGGCGGCGGAAAAAGTGTTTCGGGAGGATCTCTAGGGTTTTCCCAATATTTGTGAATTTATAGTGGAGGAATTGGGTCAGGGGGCCGTGGGA
This sequence comes from Elymus sibiricus, assembly GCA_039707655.1. Lineage (NCBI taxonomy): Eukaryota > Viridiplantae > Streptophyta > Magnoliopsida > Poales > Poaceae > Elymus > Elymus sibiricus. Next base: position 511,874,654 of record CM077671.1, read on the forward strand.
GGTGGTCCCAAGCCATCTGGGCACCGCCACCCCCCTGGGCGCGCCCTGTTGGCTTGGCGCCACCTCGTATGGCGCTAGGTCTCCCTCCGAAGCTTCCAGGTCTTATTTTTGTCCACCAAAAATCATAAAATTCTTTCGGGGCATTTGGACTTTGTTTGGTACAGTATTCTTGAAAGGCCAAAAAACAAGCAGAAAACATCAACTGACACTGGGCACTTGGTTAATAGGTTAGTGCTAAATAATAATAATAAACAGCAAATAAATGCTTAAAAAGTATCCTAAAATGATAATATAATAGGGTGGAACAATAAAAAATTATAGATACTTTGGAGACGTATCAGTGTCCAGCAAACAATGATTATGGAAAACTAAAAATAAAGCAAACTATAATACACGACGCTCCAAGCAAAACATATATGATGTGATGAATAAAAATATAGCTCCAAGTGACATACCGATGGAATGGAGACAAAAGAGGGGATGCCTTCCGGGGCATCCCCAAGTTTAGACGCTTGAGTCTTCATAGAATTTTACCTTTGGGTGCCTTGGGCATACCCAAGCTTAGGCTCTTGCCTCTCCTTATTCCTCCATCCATCGTGATCGCACCCAACACTTGAAAATTTCAGCACATGAAACTCAAGAGAAACCTCGTGAGATCCGTTAGTATAATATGTAAATCAAAAACTTTAGGTACTGTTATAAGTTGATTCATATTTTATTATTGCATAATGTAATTTATTATTGTTGGAAATATGCCCTAGAGGCAATAATAAAATGGTTATTATTGTATTTCCTTGTTCATGATAATTGTCTATTGTTCATGCTATAATTGGGTTAACCGGAAACCGTAATGCATGTGTGAATACATAGACCACAACATGTCCCTAGTGAGCCTCTAGTTGGCTAGCTCGTTGATCAATAGATGGTCACGGTTTCATGACCATGGACATTGGATGTCGTTGATAACGGGATCACATCATTAGGAGAATGATGTGATGGACAAGACTCAATCCTAAGCATAGCACAAGATCGTGTAGTTCGTCTGCTAGAGCTTTTCCAATGTCAAGTATCGTTTCCTTAGACCATGAGATTGTGCAACTCCCGGATACCGTAGGAATACTTTGGGTGTGCCAAACGTCACAACGTAACTGGGTGGCTATAAAGGTACACTACGGGTATCTCCGAAAGTGTCTGTTGGGTTGGTACGAATCGAGACTGGGATTTGTCACTCCGCGTGACGGAGAGGTATCTCTGGGCCCACTCGGTAAGACATCATCATAATGAGCTCAATGTGACTAAGGAGTTAGCCACGGGATGATGTGTTACGGAACGAGTAAAGAGACTTGCCGGTAACGAGATTGAACAAGGTATAGGGATACCGACGATCGAATCTCGGGCAAGTATCATACCGGTAGACAAAGGGAATTGTATACGGGATTGATTGAATCCCCGACATCGTGGTTCATCCGATGAGATCATCGTGGAGCATGTGGGAGCCAACATGGGTATCCAGATCCCGCTGTTGGTTATTGACCGGAGAGGTGTCTCGGTCATGTCTACGTGCCTCCCGAACCCGTAGGGTCTACACACTTAAGGTTCGATGACGCTAGGGTTATAGGGAAATAGTGTACGTGGTTACCGAAGGTTGTTCGGAGTCCCGGATGAGATCCCGGACGTCACGAGGAGTTCCGGAATGGTCCGGAGGTAAAGATTCATATATAGGAAGTGAGGTTTTGGTCACCGGAAATGTTTCGGGCGTCACCGGTAACGTACCGGGACCACCGGAAGGGTTCCGGGGGTCCACCGGGAGGGGCCACCGGCCCCAGAGGGCTGCATGGGCCACAAGTGGAAGGGAACCAGCCCCTAGGTGGGCTGGTGCGCCTCCCACCCCAGCCCAAGGCGCAGCACAAGGGTGGAGGGGGGCAAACCCTAGAGCAGATGGGCCCTAAGGCCCACCTAGGGCTGCGCCCCCTCTCTCCCTCCCTCTGGCCGCCGCCCAGATTGGATCTGGGGCTGCCGCCGGCCCCCTAAGGGGAACCATAGGGCGCAGCCCCTCCCCTCCCCTCCTCCTATATATAGTGGTGAGTTTTGGGGCTGCCAACACACGAGTTTTCCCTCTCTCTCGGTGCAGCCCTACCTCTCCCTCTCCTCGTTCTCCGTTGTGCTTGGCGAAGCCCTGCCGGAGTACCACGCAGCTCCACCGCCACCACGCCGTCGTGCTGCCGGAGCTCTCCCTCAACCTCTCCTTCCTCCTTGCTGGATCAAGGCGTAGGAGACGTCACCGGGCTGCACGTGTGTTGAACGCGGAGGCGCCGTTGTTCGGCGCTTAGATCGGAATCGACCGCGATCTGAATCGCTGCGAGTACGACTCCACCAACCGCGTTCTTGTAACGCTTTCGCTTAGCGATCTTCAAAGGTATGAAGATGCACTCTCCCCTTACTCGTTGCTGGTTTCTCCATAGATAGATCTTGGTGAACACGTAGGAATTTTTTTGATTTACTACTACGTCTTCAAAGTGGCATCAGAGCTAGGTCTATGCGTAGAATCTATGCACGAGTAGAACACAAGTTGTTGTGGGCGTCGATCTTGTTAATTTGCTTGCCGTTACTAGTCTTATCTTGATTCGGCGGTATTGTGGGATGAAGCGGCCCGGACCAACTTTACACGTACGCTTACGTGAGACCGGTTCCACCGCCTGACATGCACTTGTTGCATAAGGTGGCTAGCGGGTGTCTGTCTCTCCCACCTTAGTCGGATTGGATTCGATGAAAAGGGTCCTTATGAAGGGTAAATAACAATTGGCATATCACGTTGTGGTTTTGGCGTAGGTAAGAAACGTTCTTGATAGAAACCTATAGCAGCCACGTAAAAACTTGCAACTACAAATTAGAGGACGTCTAACTTGTTTTTGCAGCATATGCCTTGTGATGTGATATGGCCAAAAGGATGTGATGTGATGCATTGTGATGTATGAGATTGATCATGTTCTTGTAATAGGATTCACGACTTGCATGTCGATGAGTATGACAACCGGCAGGAGCCATAGGAGTTGTCTTATTTTATTGTATGACCTGCGTGTCAATCATAAACGCCATGTAATTACTTTACTTTATTGCTAAACGTTAGCCATAGTAGTAGAAGTAATAGTTGGCGAGACAACTTCATGAAGACACAATGATGGAGATCATGATGATGGAGATCATGGTGTCGTGCCGGTGACAGTGATGATCATGGTGCCACGAAGATGGAGATCAAAGGAGTAAGATGATATTGGCCATATCATGTCACTATATTGATTGCATGTGATGTTTATCATGTTTACATCTTATTTGCTTAGAACGACGGTAGTAAATAAGATGATCTCTCAATAAAATTTCAAGAGAGGTGTTCACCCTAACTGTGCACCGTTGCTAAGGATCGTTGTTCCGAAGCACCACGTGATGATCGGGTGTGATAGGTTCTATCGTTCGCATACAACGGGTGTAAGCCAGATTTACACACGCGAAACACTTAGGTTGACTTGACGAGCCTAGCATGTACAGACATGGCCTCGGAACACGGAAGACCGAAAGGTCGAACATGAGTCGTATAGTAGATGCGATCAACATGGAGATGTTCACCATGGATGACTAGTCCGTCTCACGTGATGATCGGACACGGGCTAGTTGACATGGATCATGTATCACTTGGATTACTAGAGAGATGTCTGTCTAAGTGGGAGTTCATTAAATAATTTGATTATGTGAACTTAATTATCATGAACTTAGTCTAAAAATGTCTTTACAATCTATTGTAGATCCAATGGCCAACGCTAATGTCACCCTCAACTTCAACGCGTTCCTAGAGAAAACCAAGCTGAAAGATGATGGAAGCAACTATGCGGACTGGGTCCGTAGCTTGAGGATCATCCTCATAGCTTCCAAGAGATTGTATGTCCTTGATGCACCGCTAGGTGACCCACCCATTTTCCCCGCAGACCAAGACGTTACGAACGCTTGGCAGTCACGCTGCGATGATTACTCCCTTGTTCAGTGCGGCATGCTTTACAGTTTAGAACCGGGGCTCCAAAAGCGTTTTGAGCAACACGGAGCATATGAGATGTTCCCAGAGCTGAAACTGGTTTTCCAAGCTCATGCCCGGGTCGAGAGATATGACGTCTCCGACAAGTTCTTCAGCTGTAAGATGGAGGAGAATAGTTCTGTCAGTGAGCACATACTCAAAATGTCTGGGTTACACAACCGCTTGACTCAGCTAGGAGTTAATCTCCCGGATGACTCGGTCATTGACAGAATCCTCCAGTCGCTTCCACCTAGCTACAAGAGCTTTGTGATGAACTACAACATGCAGGGTATGGAGAAGTCCATTCCTGAGTTGTACTCGATGCTGAAATCAGCGGAGGTCGAGATCAAAAAGGAGCATCAAGTGTTGATGGTGAATAAGACCACTAGTTTCAAGAAAGGCAAGGGTAAGAAGAACTTCAAGAAGGACGGCAAAGCTGTTGCCGCGCCCGGTAGGCAAGTTGCCGGGAAGAAGAACAAGAATGGACCCAAGCCCGAGACGGAGTGCTTTTATTGCAAGGGTACCGGTCACTGGAAGCGGAATTGCCCCAAGTACTTAGCGGATAAGAAGGCTGGCAACGTTAAAGGTATATGTGATATACTTGTTATTGATGTGTATCTAACCAGCGCTCGTAGTGGCTCCTGGGTATTTGATACCGGTGCAGTTGCTCACATTTGTAACTCCAAGCAGGAGCTGCGGAATAAGCGGAGACTGGCAAAGGACGAGGTGACGATGCGCGTCGGGAATGGTTCCAAGGTCGATGTGATCGCCGTCGGCACGTTACCTCTACATCTACCTTCGGGATTAGTTTTAAACCTCAATAATTGTTATTTAGTACCAGCTTTGAGCATGAACATTGTATCTGGATATCGTTTGATGCGAGATGGCTACTCATTTAAATCTGAGAATAATGGTTGTTCTATTTATATGAGAGAAATGTTTTATGGTCATGCCCCGCTGGTCAATGGTTTATTTTTGATGAATCTCGAACGTGATGTTACACATGTCCATAGTGTGAGTACCAAAAAGTGTAAGGTTGATAACGATAGTCCCACTTACATGTGGCACTGCCGCCTTGGTCATATTGGTGTCAAACGCATGAAGAAGCTCCATGCTGATGGACTTTTGGAGTCTCTTGATTTCGAATCATTTGACATGTGCGAACCATGCCTCATGGGCAAGATGACCAAGACTCCGTTCTTTGGAACAATGGAGCGAGCAACTGACTTGTTGGAGATAATACATACCGATGTATGCGGTCCAATGAGCGTCGAGGCTCGCGGTGGCTACCGTTATGTTCTCACCCTCACTGATGACTTGAGCAGATATGGGTATGTCTACTTAATGAAACACAAGTCTGAAACCTTTGAAAGGTTCAAGGAATTTCAGAGTGAGGTAGAGAATCAACGTGACAGGAAAATAAAGTGCCTACGATCTGATCGTGGCGGAGAATATTTAAGTCACGAGTTTGGCACGCACCTAAGGAAATGTGGAATTGTTTCACAACTCACGCCGCCTGGCACACCTCAGCGAAATGGTGTGTCTGAACGTCGTAATCGCACTCTATTGGATATGGTGCGATCTATGATGTCTATTACCGACTTACCGCTATCATTTTGGGGATATGCATTAGAGACTGCCGCATTCACTTTAAATAGGGCACCGTCTAAATCCGTTGAGACGACACCGTATGAATTATGGTTTGGGAAGAAACCTAAGCTGTCATTTCTAAAAGTTTGGGGATGCGAAGCTTATGTGAAGAAACTTCAACCTGAGAAGCTCGAACCCAAAGCGGAAAAGTGCGTCTTCATAGGATATCCCAAAGAGACTATTGGGTATACCTTCTACCTCAGATCCGAAGGCAAAGTCTTTGTTGCCAAGAATGAATCCTTTCTTGAGAAAGAGTTTCTCTCGAAAGAAGTAAGTGGGAGGAAAATAGAACTTGATGAGGTAATTGTACCTCCACTCGAACCGGAGGGTAGCGCAGCACATGAAGTTGTTTCTGTGGAGCCTACACCGGCTGGAGAGGAAGTTAATGATGATGATCATGAAACTTCAGATCAAGTTACTATTGAACGTCGAAGGTCCACTAGGACATGTTCCGCACCAGAGTGGTACGGCAACCCTGTCCTGGAGATCATGTTGTTGGACAACGGTGAACCTTCGAACTATGAAGAAGCGATGGCGGGCCCGGATTCCAACAAATGGCTTGAAGCCATGAAATCCGAGATAGGATCCATGTATGAGAACAAAGTGTGGACTTTGGTGGACTTGCCTGATGATAAGCGAGCCATTGAAAATAAATGGATCTTTAAGAAGAAGACTGACGCGGATGGTAATGTGACCGTCTATAAGGCTCGGCTTGTCGCTAAGGGTTATCGACAAGTTCAAGGAGTTGACTACGATGAGACTTTCTCACCCGTAGCGATGCTGAAGTCTATCCGAATCATGTTAGCAATTGCCGCATTTTATGATTATGAGATCTGGCAAATGGACGTCAAAACGGCATTCCTTAATGGCTTCCTTAAGGAAGAACTGTATATGATGCAGCCGGAAGGTTTTGTCGATCCTAAAGATGCTAACAAAGTATGCAAGCTCCAGCGCTCCATCTATGGGCTGGTGCAAGCATCTCGGAGTTGGAACATTCGCTTTAATGAGGTGATTAAAGCGTTTGGGTTTATGCAGGTTTATGGAGAACCTTGTATTTACAAGAAAGTGAGTGGGAGCTCTGTAGCATTTCTCATATTATATGTGGATGACATATTGTTGATGGGAAATGATATAGAACTTTTGGAAAGTGTAAAGGCCTACTTGAATAAATGTTTTTCAATGAAGGACCTTGGAGAAGCTGCTTACATATTAGGTATTAAGATCTATAGAGATAGATCGAAACGCCTCATAGGTCTTTCACAAAGCACATACCTTGAAAAGATATTGAAGAAGTTCAATATGGATCAGTCCAAGAAGGGGTTCTTGCCTGTGTTACAGGGTGTGAGATTGAGTATGATTCAGTGCCCGACCACGGCAAAGGATAGAGAAGAGATGAGTGTCATCCCCTATGCTTCAGCCATAGGCTCTATTATGTATGCCATGCTGTGTACCAGACCTGATATGAACCTTGCCATAAGTTTGGTAGGGAGGTACCAAAGTGATCCCGGAGCGGAACACTGGACAGCGGTCAAGAATATCCTGAAGTACCTGAAAAGGACAAAGGACATGTTTCTCGTATATGGAGGTGCCGAAGAGCTCGTCGTAAAGGGTTACGTCGATGCTAGCTCGACACAGATCCGGACGACTCCAAGTCACAAACCGGATACGTGTATATTTTGAACGGAGGGGCAGTCAGCTGGTGCAGCAGCAAGCAAAGTGTCGTGGCGGCATCTACATGTGAAGCGGAGTATGTAGCTGCTTCGGAAGCAGCAAAGGAAGGAGTCTGGATGAAGGAGTTCATCACCGACCTAGGAGTAATTCCCAATGCGTCGGGCCCGATGACTCTATTCTGTGACAACACTGGAGCTATTGCCCTTGCGAAGGAGCCCAGGTTTCACAAGAAGACAAGACACATCAAGTGCCGCTTCAACTCCATCCGTGATTACATTCAGGAGGGAGATATAGATATTTGTAAAGTACATACGGATCTGAATGTCGCAGATCCGTTGACTAAACCTCTCTCACGAGCAAAACATGATCAACACCAGAATGCTATGGGTGTTCGATTCATCACAATGTAACTAGATTATTGACTCTAGTGCAAGTGGGAGACTGTTGGAAATATGCCCTAGAGGCAATAATAAAATGGTTATTATTGTATTTCCTTGTTCATGATAATTGTCTATTGTTCATGCTATAATTGTGTTAACCGGAAACCGTAATGCATGTGTGAATACATAGACCACAACATGTCCCTAGTGAGCCTCTAGTTGGCTAGCTCGTTGATAGATAGATGGTCACGGTTTCATGACCGTGGACATTGGATGTCGTTGATAACGGGATCACATCATTAGGAGAATGATGTGATGGACAAGACCCAATCCTAAGCATAGCACAAGATCGTGTAGTTCGTCTGCTAGAGCTTTTCCAATGTCAAGTATCGTTTCCTTAGACCATGAGATTGTGCAACTCCCGGATACCGTAGGAATACTTTGGGTGTGCCAAACGTCACAACGTAACTGGGTGGCTATAAAGGTACACTACGGGTATCTCCGAAAGTGTCTGTTGGGTTGGCACGAATCGAGACTGGGATTTGTCACTCCGTGTGACGGAGAGGTATCTCTGGGCCCACTCGGTAAGACATCATCATAATGAGCTCAATGTGACTAAGGATTTAGCCACGGGATGATGTGTTACGGAACGAGTAAAGAGACTTGCCGATAACGAGATTGAACAAGGTATAGGGATACCGACGATCGAATCTCGGGCAAGTATCATATCGGTAGACAAAGGGAATTGTATACGGGATTGATTGAATCCCCGACATCATGGTTCATCCGATGAGATCATCGTGGAGCATGTGGGAGCCAACATGGGTATCCAGATCCCGCTGTTGATTATTGACCGGAGAGGTGTCTCGGTCATGTCTACGTGCCTCCCGAACCCGTAGGGTCTACACACTTAAGGTTCGATGACGCTAGGGTTATAGGGAAATAGTGTACGTGGTTACCGAAGGTTGTTCGGAGTCCCAGATGAGATCCCGGACGTCACGAGGAGTTCCGGAATGGTCCGGAGGTAAAGATTCATATATAGGAAGTGAGGTTTTGGTCACCGGAAATATTTCGGGCATCACCGGTAACGTACCGGGACCACCGGAAGGGTTCCGGGGGTCCACCGGGAGGGGCCACCGGCCCCAGAGGGCTGCATGGGCCACAAGTGGAAGGGAACCAGCCCCTAGGTGGGCTGATGTGCCTCCCACCCCAGCCCAAGGCGCAGCACAAGGGTGGAGGGGGGCAAACCCTAGAGCAGATGGGCCCTAAGGCCCACCTAGGGCTGCGCCCCTCTCTCCCTCCCTCTGGCCGCTGCCCAGATTGGATCTGGGGCTGCCGCCGGCCCCCTAAGGGGAACCCTAGGGCGCAGCCCCTCCCCTCCCCTCCTCCTATATATAGTGGTGAGTTTTGGGGCTGCCAACACACGAGTTTTCCCTCTCTCTCGGTGCAGCCCTACCTCTCCCTCTCCTCGTTCTCCGTAGTGCTTGGCGAAGCCCTGCCGGAGTACCACGCAGCTCCACCGCCACCACGCCGTCGTGCTGCCGGAGCTCTCCCTAAACCTCTCCTTCCTCCTTGCTGGATCAAGGCGTAGGAGACGTCACCGGGCTGCACGTGTGTTGAACGCGGAGGCGCCGTTGTTCGGCGCTTAGATCGGAATCGACCGCGATCTGAATCGCTGCGAGTACGACTCCACCAACCGCGTTCTTGTAACGCTTCCGCTTAGCGATCTTCAAAGGTATGAAGATGCACTCTCCCCTTACTCGTTGCTGGTTTCTCCATAGATAGATCTTGGTGAACACGTTGGAATTTTTTTGATTTACTACTACGTCTCCCAACAATTATAACTTCTCCATGGCTTATACCCCCGATATAATCCATAGCATCATCAAAACAGGCAAACTATGCAAGCAAAAATAGAATCTGTCTAAAATAGAACAGTCTGTAATGCTCATGCACAAACACCATACTTCTGTAACTCAGAAAATTCTGAAAATTAGGACAACCTTGGGGATTTCTATAGAAATATTGTTTAAAACGTTCAGGAATGTATCACGCTCCAGCAGAGAACCAAAAATCCTGTACTGACGTAAAAGTTTTTGGTTATTCACAACATCAATTCTACTATCATCCAAATCAATCCCAAAGGCTTTACTTGGCACAAACACTAATTAAAACATAAAAACACAATCATTACAGTACAATAATCATGTTATCAGACCAAGACAGAAAGTAAAAACAAAAATTTAAAAATAATTATTGGGTTGCCTTCCAACAAGCGCTATCGTTTTATGCCCCTAGCTAGGCATAACGCATAGTATCAAGTGTTGTCATCTAGCTCCTCAATTATGCATACGTGGTTCCTAGGAGTTTTAGCATATAAATTATTGATGAACACACTCCTAGGAATAAAAAGGGGGACTTGACAATAGGTTCCTTTATTATGTTTACGTAGTTGGGGTGCACACTAATCTTCATCCCTTTTACTAGGTGTGGCACTTGCATTCTTAGGAACATATATAACCTTGGGGATCTTATTGGGAGAAGTCCTTTAGTTTTTTTTAGTATGGGTAAAAGCGGAACCAATCTTGTTGATTAGTTGTTCAAACTATCAATTCTAACGGGACTTTGCTCCATTCTCTCATTAATTACTACTTCCTTCTCTTTTAATGTTTTTAGAGTTATCCCTACCTTTGAACCAAATTGAGTAATATGATTATGGATCTTCTTATCTAGATTTTAAATGTGTTCAGTAGTAGGCATTTCCTTTTCTATAGCATCAAGCTTACGCATAACATCTTCGAATGTCTTCCTGCTACTTGTAAACTGCGTTGGGATTTTCCCTGAAGAGGAGAGGTGATGCAACACAGTAGAGATAAGTATTTCCCTCAGTGAGAAGCAAGGATATCAAACAAATAGGAGAACCATGCAAATTCCCCTCTTCAGTGCCTGCACACACAGAATCAAACACTTGCAACCAACGCGGGCAAGAGGGTTGTCAAGCCCCTTGAGCTTGTTACTTACAAGGATTAAATACTAATAGTTGGATAGATATAAATTGCAAATAAAGAGAAAGTAAATAACGGTAGTAATATTTTTAGAGTTTTTGAAATAATAAGTGTGAAGACCCTGGGGCATAGTTTTCGTTAGAGGCTTCTCTCTCGAAGAAAGCATACTGTGGGTAGACAAATTACTGTTGGGCAATTGATAGAAAAGCGCATAGTTATGAAACATTTATTCACGACAATGATCATGTATATAGGCATCACGTCCATAAGCAAGTAGACCGACTCCTGCCTGCATCTAATACTATTACTCCACCCATCGACCGCTACCCATCATGCATCTAGAGTATTAAGTAAAAACAGAGTAATGCTTGGAGCAAGATGACATGATGTAGGCAAAGTAAATCCAATCAATATGAATAAACCCCATCGTTTTACCCTTAACGGCAGCAATACAATACGTGTCATCTCCCTTTCTGTCAATGGGATGGAGCACCGCAATATTGAACCCATCACAATGCACCACTCTCACTGAAGATAAATTAATCTAGTTGGCCAAACCAAACCGATAGATCGAAGAGAAATACGAAGCTATAATAATCATGCATATAATAATTCAGAGAAAACTTAAATATTGTTCATGAATAATCTGATCATAAACCCACAATTCATCGGATCCCAACAAACACACCATAAACAAGATTACATCGAATAGATCACCGCGGGAATCGTAGTGAACTTTGTATTGAAGATCAGAGAGAGAGAGAGGGAGAGAGAGAGAGATAAAGAGAGAGAGAGAGAGCCATCTAGGTACTAGCTATGGACCTGTAGGTCTGTGGTGAACTACTCACGCATCACCATGGAAGTAGCAAGGTTGATGTAGAGGCCCTCTGTGATCGATTCCGGCAGGGCACCGGAACATGGCTTCAGATGGGCACACGGCAGAATAGAGATTTGCGGCAGTGGAGAAACTGTTTCGGGAGGCTCTCTAGGGTTGTTTTAATATTTGTGAATTTATAGTGGAGGAATTAGGTTAGGGGGCCATGGGAGGTCACTAGTAGAAAACAGACCTTTTGTCCAAAGCATTAGTCCCGGTCTGGTTTTGAACCGACACTAACGTGACCATTCGTTCCGGACCTTTAGTCCCGGTTCGTAACACGAACCGGGACTAAAGGGGTGGTGGCAGGCTGGTGTCGGCCTGGGGCCCCACGATCACCTTTAGTCCCAGTTCGTGGCACGAACCGGGACTATAGGCTCACCTTTAGTCCCAGTTTGTGTCACGAACCGGGACTAAAGATCCCCTACATGAACCCTTCGGCCAGCCCGAGCACACTCCTCCCTGTTTTTCCCCTTATTCCTCTCCTTTGTTCTTCCCCTTGCTCGAGCTCACCTCCATTTTTGCCAAAATTTATCAAGATTTGGAGGCACCCTATCCATCCAAGTGTTCACAAAGGTTAGCAACTTTGTCCTTTCATCTCTCATTGCTAGATTAGCTCTTGCAATGCTCTATAAGTATAGTGATTTGTGGGTTTTAGTTTGGGAGTATTTATATGTGGTAGTTTATTTGATTTATATGCAATTTGAGCTCAAATTAACTTCTTACTTTGCATGTGTAGGTGTGGTTTACTTAGTGCCTTCCAGTCCCCGTCCTAACCACCGTCGATCGCCCGCACCATCCTGTCGCTGGCACCACCTTGGTGAGCCTCTTGTTCTTATCCTTTTTATAAAAAAAAATCATGTTTGTAAGATTTAGATAGTTACTTGTATAGTTTTCTTACCTATATGGTTGTTTGTTATACATAGTGGCATGGTTTTGATATCCGTCCCCGTCGGCCCTCGTCCGGTTTATGATTCGGATGTGGTATATACTCTCTTTTATAACTATTTGTTGCATTTCGTGTTTATGACAATTATGCCCATCAAGTTGACATAGATATTTTTATCTAGGAGGTATGTGAACCGGAAATTGCAACCGACATAGATATTCTTGTCAAGAAGTTAAATTTAGTTGAAAAAGAAAACGAGTATTTGAAAGACAAATTGAAAAGAGTTGAAGAAGAGAAGATGAAAATGGAGTTGTATGTTGCCGATGTCGTCGATGATCACAAGATCAAGATGGATGCAATGCGCTTGAAGATTAGAAAATTTAAAAAATATGCCATTGATAGTGAGGCTTGGTATCACTATGCTGTTGGATCAATTGTTACCTTAGTTGCGATCTTGATCGCATTTGTTGTTGCATTTAAATGCTTTAGCTAGAGAGTTTGTATGTTGTTTTATGAGAACAAGTGTGTATGAAATTTATGTATGAACTTGTATTAATTTGGTCTTTTCGGTGTTGTGTAATGAAGATGAGCCGGCAATGGATGTACGATGACCGATGCTCTCGCCAGTTCATTAATGGCGTGCATACTTTTCTGGTTGCGGCTGAGGCAAACAAGCGGGCGGATGGTTTTATGTATTGTCCATGTGCTGGCTGTAAGAATGATCGAAATTACTCTAACTCAAGAACCATTCACGTCCACCTGTTTGAGTCCGGTTTCATGTCCGGCTATAACTGTTGGACCAAGCACGGAGAAAGAGGGGTCCTAATGGAAGAGAATGAAGAAGAAGAGGATGACGATGGGTTCCATGAATACGATGGTACAACAATGGGGGAAGAAGCTGAGCCGGCAATGCGGGAAGGAGCTGAAGAAGAGGCATCAGATGAGCCCGCTGATGATCTTGGTCGGGGCATTGCCGATGCAAAGAGAAACTGCGCAAGTGAAAAGGAGAAGCTGAAGTTGCAGTGCATGTTAGAGGATCACAAGAAATTGTTGTACCCAAATTGCGAAGATGACAAGAAAAAGCTGGGTACCACACTGGAATTGCTGCAATGGAAGGCAGAGAATGGTGTATCTGACAAGGCATTTGAAAAGTTGCTGATAATGTTAAAGAAGAAGCTACCAAAGGACAACGAATTGCTCGACAGTACATACGAAGCAAAGAAGGCTGTCTGCCCTCTAGGATTAGAGGTGCAGAAGATACATGCATGCCCTAATGACTGCATCCTCTACCGCGGTGAGTACGAGGATTTGAATGCATGCCCGGTATGCTGTGCATTGCACTATAAGATCAGCCACGATGACCCTGGTGATGTTGAGGGCGAGCGCCCCACAAAGAAGATTCCTGCCAAGGTGATGTGGTATGCTCCTATAATACCACGGTTGAAACGTTTGTTCCAAAACAAAGAGCATGCCAAGTTGATGCGATGGCACAACGAAGACCGTAAGAAAGACGGGAAGTTGAGAGTACCCGCTGACGAATCGCAGTGGAGAAAAATCGAGAGAACGTGGAAGGACTTTGCAAAGGACGCAAGGAACGTATGGTTTGGTTTAAGTGCAGATGGCATTAATCCTTTTGGGGAGCAGAACAACAATCATAGCACATGGCCTGTGACTCTATGTATCTATAACCTTCCTCCTTGGTTGTGCATGAAGCGGAAGTTCATTATGATGCCAGTGCTCATCCAAGGCCCCAAGCAACCCGGCAACGACATTGATGTGTACCTAAGGCCATTAGTTGAAGAACTTTTACAGCTGTGGAATGAAAAAGGTGTACGTGCGTGGGATGAGAAAGAACAAGAGGAATTTGACCTACATGCGTTGCTGTTTGTAACCATCAATGATTGGCCTGCTCTAATTAACCTTTCAGGACAGACAAACAAGGGATACCACGCATGCACGCACTGTTTAGATGATACCGACAGTATATATTTGGATAAATGTAAGAAGAATGTGTACCTGGGGCATCGTCGATTTCTTCAGAGCAGGCATCCCGTAAGAAAGAAAGGCAAGCATTTCAAAGGTGAGGCAGATCACCGGAAAAAGCCTCGCCACCGTACTGGTGATGATATACTTGATATGGTCAAGGATTTAAAAGTAATCTTTGGAAAGGGTCCTGGCGGACAATCTGTTCCGAATGACGCTGACGGACGCGCACCCATGTGGATGAAGAAATCTATATTTTGGGACCTACCCTATTGGAAAGACCTAGAGGTCCGCTGTGCAATCGACGTGATGCACGTGACGAAGAATCTTTGCATGAACCTGCTAGGCTTCTTGGGCGTGTATGGGAAGACAAAAGATACACCGGAGGCACGGGAGGACCAGCAACGTATGCACGGAGAAGACGGCATGGATCCAAAGCAGTTTCAGGGTCATGCCAGCTACGCTCTTACCAAAGAAGAGAAGGAAATCTTCTTCGAATGCCTGCTCAGTATGAAGGTCCCGTCTGGCTTCCCGTCGAATATAAAGGGAATAATAAATATGGCAGAGAAAAAGTTCCAGAACCTAAAGTCTCATGACTGCCACGTGATTATGACGCAACTGCTTCCGGTTGCATTGAGAGGGCTTCTACCGGAAAACGTTCGATTAGCCATTGTGAAGCTATGTGCATTCCTCAATGCAATCTCTCAGAAGGTAATCGATCCAGAAATCCTACCAAGGTTAGAGAATGATTTGGTGCAATGTCTTGTCAGTTTCGAGTTGGTGTTCCCACCATCCTTCTTCAATATCATGACGCACGTCCTAGTTCACCTAGTCGAGGAGATTGCCATTCTGGGTCCTGTATTTCTACACAACATGTTCCCCTTTGAGAGGTTCATGGGAGTCTTAAAGAAATATGTTCATAATCGTGCTAGGCCAGAAGGAAGCATCTCCAAGGGCCTTGAAACAGAGGAGGTCATTGAGTTTTGTGTTGACTTTATTCCTGACATTAAGCCGATTGGTGTTCCTGAATCCCGGCATGAGGGCAGACTGGGTGGAAAAGGCATGCTAGGAAAGAATTCAGTAATATGCCAGGACGGGCATTCTTTGGCGCAAGCACACTACACAGTTCTACAAAGTTCCGCCTTGGTGGCTCCGTATATCGAGCAACACAAGAATATTCTACGCTCCAAACACCCGGAGCAGTCTGACGACTGGATTACACATGAACAAACGGTGACTTTCGCCGGTTGGTTGCAGACACGTCTCATGCATGACGACACTGTTGCAGATGACCTGTACTTGTTGTCCAAGTTACCATCTTCAACTATATTGACTTTCAAAGGGTACGAGATAAATGGGAATACATTTTACACGATCGCCCAAGATAAAAAGAGCGCCAACCAAAACAGTGGTGTCCGCTTTGATGCAGCAAACACCAATAGGCCAAAGGACACATATTATGGTTACATAGAAGAGATATGGGAACTTGACTATGGACTTGGTTTGAAGGTCCCTTTGTTTCGGTGCAAATGGGTCAATCTGACAGGAGGCGGGGTAAAGGAAGACCCGCAGTACGAAATGACAACAGTGGATCTCAACAATCTTGGGTACGCAGACGAACCATTCGTCCTAGCCAATGATGTGGCGCAGGTTTTCTATGTGAAGGACATGTCTACCAAGCCGAGAAAAAGAAAAGATAAGGAAGCGGATACATCATACGATGAGCCAAAGCGCCACATAGTTCTTTCAGGGAAAAGAAACATCGTGGGAGTGGAGGACAAGACAGACATGTCAGAAGATTATGAAAAGTTTCATGAAATTGCTCCCTTCAGAGTGAATGTTGACCCGAGCATCAAATTAAACGATGAAGATTGTCCATGGTTACGACGCAAAGGGACACACGCGAAGAAAAAGTTTTATACCCAAAGATCCCACTCTGGGATGTGACCGGCTTCTCTAGTTAGTTTCCGGACTTATATCTCTGGAAAGTCCCACTTCGGACAAACCGGAGGGAATCTTTGTAATAGTAGTGTACTTATGTGTTTTGGCATTTGAAACGCGTTGAAATATTATGTCCAAAGCCACGTCATCAATTTTCAACCCTTTCCGACTTCATTTGCTATTTTTCATGCATTTACTGATTTTTTTGAGCTAAATGACCCTGAAATTGAAAAGCACTACAAATGAACTCTGAAATGGTTGAAACTTGGCATGGTATCATCATTTCACCCACATAGCATGTGCTAAAAAGTTGAGAGGGTTGCGGCAAAAACTGGATGCACTTCGTGTACAAAATGGACAATCTCTTTCGAAGTATCAGGGTTTCAGACGAAAACTCGTCTGTTACTAAGGCATTTCATTTTTTTAAACTTATTTCAACTCCAGACTTTTTGTGTGTTCAGTATGCACCATTTGAAGCCACGCCATCAATTTTCAACCCTTTCTGACATCATTTGCTATTTTTCATGCATTTACTGATTTTTTTGAGCTAAATGACCCTGAAATTGAAAAGCACTACAAATGAACCATGAAAAGGTTGAAAGTTGGCATGGTATCATCATTTCACCCAGATAGCATGTGTTCAAAAGTTGAGAGGGTTGCGGCAAAAAATGGATGCACTTCGTGTACAAAATGGACAATCTCTTTCGAAGTATGAGGGTTTCAGACGAAAACTCGTCTGTTACTAAGGCATTTCAATTTTTTAAACTTATTTCAACTCCAGACTTTTTGTGTGTTCAGTATGCACCATTCGAAGCCACGCCATCAATTTTCAACCCTTTCTGACTTCATTTGCTATTTTTCATGCATTTACTGATTTTTTTGAGCTAAATGACCCTGAAATTGAAAAGCACTACAAATGAACTCTGAAAAGGTTGAAAGTTGGCAGGGTATCATCATTTCACCCACATAGCATGTGCTAAAAAGTTGAGAGCGTTACGGCAAAAACTGGATGCACTTCGTGTACAAAATGGACAATCTCTTTCGAAGTATCGGGGTTTCAGACGAAAACTCGTCTGTTACTAAGGCATTTCATTTTTTTAAACTTATTTCAACTCTAGACTTTTTGTGTGTTCAGTATGCACCATTCGAAGCCACGCCATCAATTTTCAACCCTTTCTGACTTCATTTGCTATTTTTCATGCATTTACTGATTTTTTTGAGCTAAATGACCCTGAAATTAAAAAGCACTACAAATGAACTCTGAAAAGGTTGAAAGTTGGCATGGTAATATCATCATTTCACCCACATAGCATGTGCTAAAAAGTTGAGAGGGTTACGGCAAAAACTGGATGCACTTCGTGTACAAAATGGACAATCTCTTTCGAAGTATCAGGGTTTCAGACGAAAACTCGTCTGTTACTAAGGCATTTCAATTTTTTAAACTTATTTCAACTCCAGACTTTTTGTGTGTTCAGTATGCACCATTCGAAGCCACGCCATCAATTTTCAACCCTTTCTGACTTCATTTGCTATTTTTCATGCATTTACTGATTTTTTTGAGCTAAATGACCCTGAAATTTAAAAGCACTACAAATGTACTCTGAAAAGGTTGAAAGTTGGCATGGTAATATCATCATTTCACCCACATAGCATGTGCTAAAAAGTTGAGAGGGTTACGGCAAAAACTGGATGCACTTCGTGTACAAAATGGACAATCTCTTTCGAAGTATCAGGGTTTCAGACGAAAACTCGTGTGTTACAAAGGCATTTCATTTTTTAAATACCTAAGAATTACCAAATTGAATATAATGATAAAACACGCTAATATTAAACAACAAAAAAAAGAATCACTGCAAAATCTATTTTTAAAGTAAAGTTATTCACAAATTAACTAGTGATTCACACAAATTTCAAATAATTCGAATTTAAACTATTCAAATTTGAAAACTACTGCCACTAACAGAAAGTTATAATTTTTTTGACCTAACGCATAAAGATTCACTCATTAACTCTAAATAAAGCAAAAAAAAACTCAAAAACAAAAGAAAATAAATAAAACAGAAATTAAAAAAACTGAAAAGTAAAAAAAAGCCCGCCTACTGGGCCCCAACCGCAGGCTCACCAGGCCCAGTAGGCCCAACAGGGCTGCACAGGTTCAATAGGCCCACATAGGCCTGCTTAGAGAGGAGCTCGAGGGAGCAGCCGCAGTGGGGCTTATAAACCAGTGCGGCTGCCCTTCGCTGGGCGAGGTGGAACTAAACTTTCTGCACCGCGGCTGTGGCAGCACGAGACCTTTAGTCGCGGTTGGTGGCTGCAACCGCGACTAAAGGTTACCTTTAGTCGCGGTTGCAGCCACCAACCGCGACTAAAGGTCTGCGCTTCCCGCCGCTTCGCCTGGCGAAAAATACCTTTAGTCGCGGTTGGTGGCTCCAACCGCGACTAAAGGCTACCTTTAGTCGCGGTTGGAGCCACCAACCGCGACTAAAGGTCATTGTATATAAGCGGCAGTTTGCAAAATTTCAGATCGTTCTCCATTCTCTCGACGACGCCGAACGAGGACGCCGCCAGGCTGCTGCGCAACGCCGTCGCCTCCCCCGACGCCGGAGATCGTCGCCGCCGCCCCCGCCGCCGGCCGCCCGCGCCTCCTCCCCGACGCCGCCCGCACCTCCTCTTCGACGCCGCCCGCGCCTCCTCGCCGATCCCCGCCCGCGCCCGCCTGCCCCGACACGCGCGCCGTTGCGCCGCCCCTCTCCTCGATCCCGTGCGCCGTCACCGTCGCCGTCGCAGTTGCCGTCGCCGACGACTCGGCTCGCCTCTCCGGCCGTCGCCCCGCTGTGAGACCCTCCCGCCATGGCCGCCCCTCCATCGAGCCCGCACACACACATGCATATGAACACACACACACACACATTCTTATTTTCTGTTTTTCCGTTTTCTAGTTTTTTTATACTTTTAGTTATAGAAATGTTAGATGAAATGTCAGATATATAAATGTTAGATATATAAATGTTAGATGAAATGTTAGATATATAAATGTTAGATGAATGTTTTTTAGTTTTTTATACTTTTAGTTATAGCTAGATAAATGTTAGATATAAAAAAGTTAAAGAAATGTTTTTTAGTTTTTTATACTTATAGTTATAGAAATGTTAGATGAATGTTAGATATATAAATGTTAGATGAATGTTTTTTAGTTTTTATACTTTTAGTTATAGCTAGATAAATGTTAGATATAAAAAAGTGAAAGAAATGTTTTTTAGTTTTTTATACTTTTAGTTATAGAAATGTTAGATGAATGTTAGATATATAAATATTAGATGAATGTTTTTTAGTTTTTTATACTTTTAGTTATAGCTAGATAAATGTTAGATATTAAAACGTTAAAGAAATGTTTTTTAGTTTTTTATACTTTTAGTTATAGAAATGTTAGATGAATGTTAGATATATAAATGTTAGATGAATGTTTTTTAGTTTTTTATACTTTTAGTTATAGCTAGATAAATGTTAGATATAAAAACGTTGAGGAATTTTGACATTTGATCCAATGTATAGCAATTAGTATTTGCAAAAGTTGCATATTTTAATGTTGTATTTGCAATAGATTTTCTTAGTCCTTTAAGGGATTTATCAGTAATGCCCCCATTATGGATGTGCACAAGTTGATCCAATTTTTTTCTGATCTCATGCATCTACCCTTCTATATGTCACGTTTTGTCTAGCTAGTGTCAAAGGATTCAAGAAAACCATGGCTTCATCATTAGCCGGAAGTAACAGGCGCATGATGGTACGAAACTTTTCAAAGTTGTTTTGGAACGGAGTTCTTGATAGAATAATTAGCTTTTTTGGTACGAAGTTCAGCAAAAAGGCCTTCCAAATAGCGATATTCGGAAGGCTCTTGCTGAACTTCGTACCAAAAAGCTAATTATCCTATCCGGGACTCCGTTCCAAAACAACTTTGGACAGCTTCGTACCATCATGCACCTGTTACTTCCGGCTAATGATGAAGCCATGGTTTTCTTCCTTTGACACTAGCTAGACAACGTGACATATAGAAGGGTAGATGAGATCAGGAAAAATATGGACCATTTTCTGCACATCCACAATGGCGCCATTTTGTTAAATCCCTTAAAGGTTAAGAGAATCCTTTATGATTCTGAAGGTTCCTCGTATATATGAAATCACAATCAAGCATTTAAAAAATGTTAAATTTGCATAGAATTTCTTCTCGGAGTCAACGATGCCCGGCCCGCATCCTCGTCGTCGACTCGTTCGCGACGACGTCCTGCTTCAGAGGGGCAACGTTCAGGACTGGGCTCCGCCGGGCTGGCACTGGGAGGTGGTACCTTCAGGGGCGCGCAGCTTGGTGAGGAACCCGGCCCCGGGTCCCGTCGTCGACCCAGAGCTTCTTTGGTGGCGTTCGCGTGGGCCACTTTCGGTGCGGAGGCAGCGGGCCCCGCCGGAGGTGGTACGTCACCGTGTCAAGGAGGAGGACGAGCACGTCTGTCGCTACATGGATGCGTTGGACGTCAGGTTCTCCAATACCTGGCAGGTTCTTCAGGGATCTCACCCGAGCTATGATCCTGTGATGGTTCCTTCTCTTTGGGTGTCCACCGCCCGCGCCTCAGGAACCGCAAGTGAACTAGATTCTTCGACAATATTTGATCTGTATTAGCTAGTGATAATACTCGAGATGTATTCGAGATTATATTCGATAATATTCGAGACGATTTATTCGAGATTATATTCGATGATGCATATTATATGAATTATTCGAGATGCATATTATGTACTATGATTCAGTTTTTCCTTATTGATTGCATGCATTCTAATTTGAATACTAAATTGTTTTATCTTTCTTCTGGATTAGTTAAATAAAAGCTATGGACAATACCGGCAGAGAAGGAGAAGAGGCTCTGTTCGACATCATACGCTCCCCGAGCCCAGAGCATGAACCTGAAGATGATGACGGCTCGCAATATCTGAACAATTCCGGTGAGGGTTGTATGATATTTGATGAAGACGAACGAATAGATGAAGGCGACGACAACGATGTTGACGAAGAAAATGTTCTTCAAATAACAAAGACCGGCGAGGTATATTTATTATATAAGCCATCCGGTGATCATTACATGTCTTAATTGATTTGTATGTATTAACGAATCGATCTTTCTTCTTTTAGGCCTCCGGATCGAGCAAATCTTCTACAAGCGACAGGGTAGTTCGAGGCCTGGCCAGAAAGTTGGATCCTGGCGTAAAGTTCAACATCGATTCCATCAAAACATCAAATGGCGAACCGCTTGAACCTAGGAAAAATGCGACCAAGTTCAAGAATCAATGCGGAGTTATTGTCAGGGACCAAATCCCGATCTCCGTTCAAGAATGGAAAAAGCCAGCAAAGGGAGATCGAGCAGGAGTTACTTTTGTCGACGAAAGAGCAAAAGATGTGCTTTGGGATTTGCTCATGCGGCATTTCACCCTACCAGATAATTTGACAGATGCAGATCTGAAGAAAGTCAGAAACTATGCTCTTAAAAAGATGGCGATCGCATTCAACACCTTCAAGAAAAATACATGGACTGCGTTCGTCAAAGCAAATAAGAAGACTCCAGAATTCAAGGGAGCACTGGTGAAGGCAAAAGATCACTGGGACGCTTTCGTGAAGTTCAAGGAATCGAAACACGCTAAGGAACGGTCGAGAAAAAACATGATTAATGCTGCGAAAAAGAAGTGGCACCATACTCTGGGGCCAGGTGGCTACTAGGTGGCCCTGCCTAAGTGGGATCAATCTGAGCAAGAG
Source organism: Elymus sibiricus (assembly GCA_039707655.1). Classification (NCBI taxonomy): domain Eukaryota; kingdom Viridiplantae; phylum Streptophyta; class Magnoliopsida; order Poales; family Poaceae; genus Elymus; species Elymus sibiricus. The sequence goes on from CM077671.1 coordinate 511,896,904, forward strand.
ATGATTAGTGCAGGGGTCACTCCAGTTACATTGACATGGGCCCCTAGGTGCAGGACATGGTTTTATGCGCATGGGGGGAAGTTGGACCCAGAGACAGGGCTGGTTAAGGTGAAGGCAAGTCTTAAAGAAGCGACAGACGAAATACTTATTGCAATAGAAGAAGCTCGAACGGGGGTGTTCATGCCCAACAGAGAGAACGACGAGCTTACGCGCGCCCTGAAGAATCCTGAACACCCGGGAAGAACACGAGGCAAAGGCGTTGTTCCGTGGTTTGAGGGGTTTGCGGATTGGAACGACAACTACAGAAGCCGTGCGGGAAAGAAGAAGCAGGAGGAGTAGAAGAAGAAGGAGGAAGCACTCCGCCTTGAAGGCCTAGAATCAAAGCACCTGGAGTTGGAACGCGCTTTCAGGCGGCAGCAGGAGCAGATCGACTCACTCAGCCAGGAAAGGGCGTCTCAGCGGCAACATGAGCAGATCGATCCAGCATTGGATAGCACCGTCCCATCTATGCCGAGAAGCAGCGTGGGTTCCGCCCCGGCCGATATCGATGATGCACTTCTAGCTAGCTACCATGTGGATGATATCAAAGACAGGACTAACTGTGAGCTACACATGAAAGTGAAGAACTTATCCATGAAGGTGGCGGACGGCTATGCTTTAGCAAATCCCCCTGAAGCAACCTTCCATTGCAATCCCATTCCAGCTGGCTATGCTCGTGTCGGGGTTGATGAAGTGATGTCAGGATATCACGAGCTACAACTTGACATTCTTGGAGGTGACGAGGAGAGAACACTGGGAGAGGCCATACATCGTATCATTCTATGAAAAAAGGATTGCATCGTCTTTCCAAGGCCACCGACTCCTCCTCCTCCAAGTCCGCCGCTGCGTCAGTCGACTCCTCCTCCTCCAAGTCTGGCACCGCGTCAGCCGACGCCTCCTCCAAGTCCGGCACGGCGTCAGCCAACTCCTCCTCCTCCAAGTCCGGCACCGCGTCAGCCGACTCCTCCTCCAAGTCCGGCATGGCGTCAGCCGACTCCTCCTCCTCCAAGTCCGGCACCGCGACAGCGTGCTCCGTCGCCTAAGCAACAATGGAAGAGAGGGGCCGCAGCTACGACGGCTAGCGGTACAACAGGCAAGAAATTCAAATATGGTCCAAACCTCAAGCCTCTTCCGAAGTTGTCTTACCACCTGACTGAGGAGGAACTCAACACCGTAGTGAATGCCCAATTGAAGGCCCATTTTGGACCGAAACCGCCCCCGCCGCCAAAGGAGAAAGTACCTGAGCATGTCTCACAACACTTTATTGATATGGCTCGACCGGCTGACAATCAGAAGGACTCTGACTATGTGCGGTCTATCAAGAAGTCATATTTTGCAGGACAAAAGGAGTCGAGCTCGAGCTCGAGCCAAGCAGTTGGCAAAAAAAGCGGGAAAACTGTTCCCCAGCTGGGAGAACAGGCAGTGCAATCGATCCCCCCGCTCATTGTACAAACACCTGTGAGTACCGCCGATCGGCTGGTAATAACCGACGATCATAAAAGGCGGGCTAAAGAGGCCGGTGTCACTGTTGAACAACTCCTAGGCCTTGAGGAAATCCCCGGGATTACATAGGAGGAAGTAAAATACCAATATGTCCGCGGCAAACCTCTGGTCAAGCCTGACGATGTCGAGCTTCTACCAACGAGATTGTACAATTTGCATACGTGGTACATGCAAGAAACAGCAAATACCAATCAAGAGTCCCTCATGGTGAAAGTCAAGAAAAAACATTACTTCCATAAAAAAGATTTGTGGATTCATTATTCAGAGTTGTTTCAGTTATTCAATCAAGACGCACTCGACAAATCTATCGTCAGTTGCTATTGTCTGTAAGTGATTTCTTTCTGTAATTTAAGTCTCTAGCTAGCTAGCTGTGCTCTCGTTCATTACCTGTAATTATCCTCACTATATTCTTTTCTGTGGTATTATGCAGAATGAAAGTGTATGAAATGAAAAAAGCTGGACGCTATGGCATTGGGTTCATTGACCCAAATATGGTTAATCAGGCGATATGGGAAGATGAATATTCGAGAAAAGACACAGAGAAATTCCTGCTAGAGTTTTTGAAGCAACTAAACACCCAACCAGAAATACTACTTCCTTACAACTTCGGGTGAGTGTTACTATATCTTGTACTACAAATTCTATTTTTTGCTTACTAGATGTTAATAAGTGTAGTTGATGAGTTATGCACATGCCCGCTTAATTATACAAAACGTGTGCGCATGCATTTACCACTGGATCTTGTTAATCATTGAGGTTGACAAGGGAAAAGTTGAAGTACTGGACTCACTATATAAGAATCCATCCGAATACGCAACCGTGAGGGGGATGGTCGACAGGTAATTTCAATCATTATCGCACTATGTCAGCCTCTTTACTTCATTTCCTGATATCAACTAGTTAATAACTCCTCTATTCATTTTCTTTGCCGGCGGGCAGGGCTTGGGCCAAGTTCGTCAAACTGGTCCCAGGCGACTGGGAACAAAAGCTGACATGGGTGCGACCCAAGGTAATTAAGTAGTACTAGCTAGCTACGTCCGTGCATCTCTTTAATTCTAGTTTCAATACCATTATCATGCTTGATTAATTATTACCTGATTGAATTTTATTCTCGTAAAGTGCATGAGGCAGGAGCAGGGGAATAGTTTATGCGCATACTACGTTTGCGAGAACATTCGCATGATCACGTCTGAAAGGAGCAGAAACGAAAGAAATCTTTGGGTACGTTTGCCAGAACACTATCCATAATTTTTTTATCATGATCTAGCTAATATATATACACACAACTAATATATTCATCTTGATCTCCTTATAGCTGACGGAGATGCGGGGCCAACTCCTACCAACGTCTCGCGTACGAGCAATTCAAGAGGAAATAGCTGGATTTCTGGTCGACCAGGTCATAGATGCCAAAGGAGAATACCATTACAAGATCAATCAGTAATGCCTGCATATGTAATGATCCGCAAATTGTAGGAGAAATTGTATATACCAAATTGTATATATATATGTATGTGAATGGTCGTCGTACGAGAAATTCGATGATATATATATATGATCGGTTCTACGAGAAATTCTATTTATATATATATATATATGCACAACGTGTACATTATGTAGTAGCGTAATATATGTTTGAAATGAAAAATAATTAAATGGAAAACACAAAATTAAAAGGAAAAATAAACCATAATTAATTCATAAACCCCTAAAGGATTAAAAGGAAAAATAAACCAAAATTAAAAGAATTAAATACTTTTAGTTCCGGTTGGTGTTAGCAACCGGGACTAAAGGTCCCCCAGCCCACGGCGCCGGCAGGTGCCACGTGATGGGCCTTTAGTGCCGGGTCGTGTTGAACCGGGACTAAAGGGGGGGGGGGGGGGCTTTAGTCCCCACCGAGAACCGGCACTAAAGGCCCTTACGAACCGGCACAAAAGGTCTGTTTTCTACTAGTGGGTGGTCCCAAGCCATCAGGGCGCGGCCACCCCCTGGGCGCGTCGTTTTGGCATGGCGCCACCTCGTGTGGCCCCAGGTCTCTCTCCGAAGTTTCCATGTCTTATTTTTGTCCAGAAAAAATTATTAAAAAGTTTAGGGGCATTTGGACTTCGTTTGGTACAGTATTCCTGAAAGGCCAAAAGCGAGCAAAAACACCAACTGTCACTAGGCAATGGGTTAATAGGTTAGTGATCAAAATAAGAAAATAAACAGCAAATAGATGCTTAAAAACTATCATATAATGATAATATAATAGCATGGAAAAATAAAAAATTATAGATACGCTGGAGTCGTATATCAAGCACATGCACTGTACTTAATGAATCGGCTACACGCAACACCACTTGCCTCAAATGATTATTGGGTTGACGGATATCGTTATGCACGCGAGTCAACAGAAGCTGTCAGCATTGTACTACCCATCAAATTGATTGGTTGTTTTTCTCTCCACTTCTCTTTGCTTCAGGCTACTCATAGTGGGGATTATCATATACTAGTATCATGCATATGATACTAGTGTATGATACTACCTTCATAATGCATTGTATCACATAGTAGTATCATATATGATCTTATTTATTGTCATGCATGACACAAAGTAGCATAGTATTTAACATGATACGGTATCTACCTATGTTACTCTAACCCTCTCTCTCTTCTTTAATTATCTGCCATGTCGGCGTGTTTGCTATTCTCGAGTGCATGATACCGACTAAGATACCAACACTATTGCCAGCGTGAAGCACAAACACAAAATCACTGTATTTTCCTTGGCCTTTTCCTATCGGTGAATCTTTCCTAGAAGTGAGGTGCGCTTCCGAGCGTTTGACTGGCTCGACGCCCTTGAAACCGTGTCATTAGTACTGTACACCGAGTCTCCGTTAGGCTAGTCATACTGGTGATATCGTAGTTCGTTGATGACCCACAAGTATAGGGGATCAATCGTAGTCCTTTCGATAAGTAAGAGTGTCGAACCCAACGAGGACCAGAAGGAAATGATAAGCAGTTTTTAGCAAGGTAATTTATGCGAGCACTGAAATTATAAGTAACAAGTAGTTTGATAGCAAGGTAATTTGTAACGAGCAAGTAACGGTAACGGTAAGTAAGGTGCAGCAAGGTAGCCCAATCCTTTTGAGGCAAAGGACAGGCCAAAACAATCTCTTATAATAAGCAAAGTGTTCTTGAGGGTACACGGGAATTTCATCTAGTCACTTTCATCATGTTGGTTTGATTCGTGTTCGCTACTTTGATAATTTAATATGTGGGTGGACCAGTGCTTGGGTGCTGTTCTTACTTGAACAACTTCCCACTTATGATTAACCCCCTCGCAAGCATCCGCAACTACGAGAAAAGTATTAAGATAACATCTAACCATAGCATTAAACATGTGGATCCAAATCAGCCCCTTACGAAGTAGCACATAAATTAGGGTTGAAGATTCTGTCACTCTAGCAACCCATCATCTAATAACTACTCCACAATGCATTCCCTTAGGCCCAAGGATGGTGAAGTGTCATGTAGTCGATGTTCACATGACACCACTAAGGGAATTACAACATACATATCATCAAAATGTCGAACACATATTAGATTCACATGATTACTTGCAACATGACTTCTCCCGTGACCTCAAGAACAAAGGTAACTACTCACAAATAATATTCATGCTCAAGATCAGAGGTGTCTTGAATAGCATAATGGATCTGAACATATAATCTTCCACTAAAATAAACCATATAGCAATCAACTACACAAGGTAATCAACACTACTAGTCACCCACAAGTACCAATCTGACGTTCCGGTACAAAGATTGAACACAAGAGATGAACTAGGGTTGAGAGGAGATGGCGCTGTTGAAGACTTTGATGAAGAATGGCCTCCCAAAGATGAGAGGGTTGTTGGTGATGACGATGTCTTCGATTTCTCCCTCCGGGAGGGAAGTTCCCCCAGCGGAATCGCTCCGCCGGAGGGCAAAAGTGCTCCTGCCCAAGTTCCGCCTCGAGACGACGGCGTTCCGTCCCGAAAGTCCTCTCCTGATTTTTTCTAGGTCAAAACACCTTATATACCAGAAGATGGGCTCCGGAGGCGGGCCGTGCTGAGCACAACCCACCAGGGCGCACCTGGGGGGCCTGGCGCGCCCTGGTGTCTTGTGCTCACCAGGTTGGCCCCCTCCGGTAGTTATTTCCTCCAATATTCATCATATATTCCATAAAAAATCTCCGTAAAGTTTTAGCTCATTTGAAGATGTGCAGAATAGGTATCTCTGGTATGCTTTTTCAGGTCCAGAATTCCAGCTGCCGGTATTCTCCCTCTTTGTGCAAACCTTGCAAATTATGAGAGAAAAGACATTAGAATTACTCCCCAAAACATTATTATGCATAAAAACATTATAAATAACAGTAGGAAAACATGATGCAAAATGGACGTATCATCGGTATCAAGCATTCGGAAGTAGCAAACATGCTAATGTGCCAAAAAATTAAGGAAGAGAAAGAGAGAACTAGAGTACCCTCACCGTGGCTAAACCCTTGTGTCACCGGTGTTTAGAACAATACTTCATGTTCTCCTTGCTCCTACCCTCACCATGTCTCGATCTTCAAGATTCTGGGTACCAGCAGGGATGAAGATCGCGGACAAGACAAGAGACATCTACAAAACAATTTTATGTCACAGATACGGGACATTTTCAAAGCTCTTCCATTGATCCCATAACAAATACAGAGGGTTGCAAGGCTTTTGCCTCAATCCATAACTTACCGAACTACTCACACATGAAGATCAGATCACATGAGGAAAACATTGAAGAACACATCTTGAAGATATATTGATTGCAAATATGTCTTACAATGGTTGCCTTGTGCGATGCACGATTACAAGTATGAACTAGAGGGAGATGAACAATGGTGGTGATGGTGGCTATGGAGATGAGATGGCGGCGGCTAGCTAGCATTGATGAAGGGGATGAATATGGTTCTTTGGTGGAAAATTTGCGCGATGCTCGATGTTCTGTTGACATTTCGGCCAGGTCTCCTCTATAAAAGTTTTCCAGGTAGACGAGCTGCCTCGGAACCCACGGCATACGACCGCTCAAACGAGTGGTTGCGGTCGTATGGATAATCATCGCTTGCTCTAGCGCCTCTGTTGTACCTCTCCTGTTGATTTTCTCCATCTCCTCCTTTAGTCTTTTCCTTGTATTGACATCATTTAGTCCATTTGTAGTCCATTTTCTGTAAATTCACAATAAAGAGAGGATTTGTGGAATCCTTTGCATTCATTAGTCATTAGTTCCAGTATCAAAGCAAATATCTTAATTTAGAGAAATATCTCAGTTTAAACAAAGGTTAAACGAGTGTAAAAATATCAATCATCATCGGGCACCTGCAGGGATAAAGAACGTGAATGAGACAAGAGAAAACTGCGGAACAACTTTATGCTACACATACGGGACATCAATTCAAAGTACTTCCGTTGATCCCTCCAACAAATACATCGGGTTGCAAGACTCTTGCCTCAACGCATGACCTTATCGAAGTACTCATACATGGAGATCAAATCACACGAAGACTTATCGAAGAACACATCATGAAGATTGATTGATTGTTAATATGTCTTAAAATGGATGTTGCGTGTGATACATGATTTACAAGTATGACTAGATTGCTAAGAACTATGGTGGTTGTGAAGGTTGTGTCTATGAAGATGGGAAGATGACGGCGCCTAGGGTTGATGTAGATGAAAAATGTGGTGATGATGAAGACTGGCTTGTGCGGCGATGTTTTGTTGCTCATTTGCCGTCGGGCCCTTTACATAGGTTGTTCAGATGGACCACGCGCCCCCGTTGGCAGTCCATACGACCAGGCGCGCTCGCATGGAACGTCGTTACTTTGTTTCTTCTGGTGTGCCTCCACTTGATCTCATCTATCTTCCACTTTAATCCTTTTCATGTACTGACTCGATTTCATCCATAAATAGCTCATTTCATATGGAAACAAATATTGATCGGACATTTGGAATCTTATGCATTCATTAATCATTTGTAACAATATCGAAACAAATATCTTGGATTTAATGAAATACTTCGGATTAAACTCAGGTTAGAGGAGTGTAAAATTAACACACATCAAGCACCCGCCCCATGGCCTATTGTGCGCACTTCCGTCATAAGTTGCGGTGCATTATCCCTGGCGCCGAGGGTACACAGTGACTTATTTGTGTGCAAACACACTTTTTGGAGAATTCGCATGGGACGAAGCTTCAAATGGTCTCCAATCTGTTTTCGCAACGAGGAGGGTGTCATCCAGAGGCTGCAATCTACGACGGTATCATGTATCATCAATCTCCTAATGTATATGCAAATAGCCCATATGTTGGTGTCGCTAGATCTTTCAATGGACATATCATATCGGCTAACCCTAACGAGTAGAGGCCCACTACATATCCATTGAGGAAGCTTGGAAATTGTATATCAGCGACCTGCAACTTACAGGTCCAAACTTTGATGCATCGGCAACTCCCTTCAATATGCCGATGAACGACATGAAAAGTTCGAGTGATCAATATAGGAGAAAATTCATGTACAAGAGGGAGTCTCACCATTTTATCCATCGACAACCGACTCACAATATGCGAGCGCATCCCCGAATTCTCTTCCTCCCCAAATTCCCCCCCTCAATGTAATTAACAACCGAATTTATCTGTGCTAGCTGCCTCTCCCGAACCAAAATCAAACTGGAATGAAGCCCATGAGAAGCTGCTTTATTCTTCTCTACTTTACTCAAGGGATCGACAACTATCATGGCGGAATCAGTTGGCGAGATCTTCGCCCCGATCGCCACACTTTCTTTCTCTTCCTTGTCCCCCTTCAATTCCTCCCAATCTAGTCTTGAATTGGAGAAATCCGCAGCTTTGATCCGCAAACGCTTAAGCATCCCTCCGGATCTCTCGCCCGGTGGACGATCTCCCTTCCCCGACATTGGTAGGTGCCCCACTCCTCACCACAGGGGCCACCCACCGCCCACGATTCCTCCCGCCAAGCCAAACCCAGTTCCTGGGCTGGCGCCGCCATGGGCAGTTTCGTAGGGTCGCCTTGACCATCGCCCGAGTTAGGGATTGGTAATTCAGGAGCCACCCGTTGCAGGATCCTTTTTAAGCCCCGGTTGTAATATCAACTTTAAGATTTTTTGGTGCAATATAAATACTTCAAATAATCTTTCATAACTAAAACTATATTGTTGTATATATATTTATGAATCTGATGAGGCCTGTACGTCAGTTACAAGCATATGGAAAGACAAACGTTTTCGATGACAAGTTTAGTGACATAAGGATGAGAATTTTAGTTGGTAAGCATGTGAACTTTGTGCTTCAGTTTACTTTTTGATAGAAAATTGCCGTGTGTGTCAAGTGTCAACTAACTTGCCATATCCTTGCGTCGCTAGAATTACCATTGAAACGTTAGATTGCTCGTACCTGACGTAAAGTACTTATCATTTCTCTATATTTAGGCTGGGAATTCGGAAAAAAAATCACGCACGGTCGTCCTTATCATTTGGGTACATTTATGCTAGGAATTCAAAAAATAATCACACACGGTCGTCCTTATCATTTCGGTACATTTATGCTAGGAATTCGAAAAATAATCACACACGGTCGTCCTTATCATCTCTATATATTTATGCTAGGAATTCGAAAAATAATCACACACGGTCGTCCTTATCATCTCTATATATTTATGCTAGGAATTCGAAAAATAATCACACACGGTCGTCCTTATCATCTCTATATATTTATGCTAGGAATTCGAAAAATAGTCACACACGGTCGTCCTTATCATCTCTATATATTTATGCTAGGAATTCGAAAAATAGTCACACACGGTGGTCCTAATGTTTTGTCGAGGTAGGAAGTTTGAAGTCTTAATGTTGTTTCATTTGGTAGGAGAAAACTATCTTGTAGTAGAAGTTAGTTGGCTAGCACATCTCAAAGGAATAATGTTGGATGGTACAGATAAGAGGTGCAGGTTTAGAAAAAACAGTCAAATGTTCAGTCGTAAGGTTGTAGAATCTCTGTACTTTGATGAAGACGTGTGACAGTGACAGGGTATAGCTTGGAATATGTCAACTCGTACTCACCCTGCCATTCTCGCAAAAAATTGCCTCTATAAATACATGTTGGTGTCTTGTGAGTTTTTCAAAGGCAAGTCTCTTTGTTAGTACGGTACTAGTTTTTTTCTCAGAGAGGCAAAGACAGCAGTACAGTAGTAACCACTCTACCCATCACAACCATGGTGATGGTCTCCAAGGCTGCTGCTCCATCATTGATAACCCACCCCGCCCACCCAGCGCACGTGCTCGAGCTCGTGGCCACCGGCGGCGCGCTGTTCCAGTGCGACGGCTGCAGGCACTACGGCGACGACGAGCGCAGGTACCGGTGCACGCCATGCGACTTCGACCTTCACGTATGCTGCGCGACCATGGAGCCGCAGCTCGCGCATCCTTTCTTCGAGGGCGCGACGCTCACCTTCCTCCACAGCCCTCCCAGCGCCCCGGCTGGTTGCGGCAGGTTTTGCGATGCCTGCGGAGACCAGGTACTCGGCTTCGTGCTCAACGACGGCGAGCGCCAGATCGACCTCCACCCGCAGTGTGCCTCCCAGCCGGAGCGTGTCGTGTCGGACGACAGCAAGTTCGATCTCTGCAAGGAGGCGCCTGCTCGTGGTAGCTGCGTGCTGTGTGGGCATGGGCAGGACGGGCACCGCAGCAGGTTCTGGTGCTACCGCTACCTCGACAGCGATGGCGAGACTACGTACATGCACCTGGCGTGCTTAATGGGAGCCTGCTACACCCGCTTCCAGATCCTGGCGGCCAAGGTGAGCGCGCCCACGACCACGACGGAGGAGGTGGGCACGCTGCAGTGCGCGCCCATCAGGAGGTCCGGCAGGTTCTTGCGTTTCTGCAAGGTTGCCTCTAAGGTCGTCGAGATCACCCTCGCGGTCGCCACCCTAGATCCGGTAGGGGTGGTCACGGCGGTAGCAGAGCTCTAAGAAATGCCAATGAAATCAACTACAGTACAAATGGAGGTGGATTTTGCCGCGTCGTTTCATCTCCAGTGTTTCTTTTTCCGGCGTGGTTGTGTATTGCCTATATACTACTATATGTTTTCCCAAAGTTTTAAATAATGGGGCTATACCTCAGCTATAGTTGTTTGAACAGTTGTCCATGAATGGTACAGTGTAAAATTTGGCGCTATGGCGCAATTATTGATGGTTTGGAGCTATGAAGCACCGATACGCCAGAAACTGGGGTATCGGCGTACTGAACGTCGCCGATACGGCGATACGCACGATATGGCCCTGATACGGGTATCGGTGAAGTATCCTATTTTCCGATTTAAAAAGAAAAGAAAAAAACGTCGATACTTCCTGTGCAACATCTACATACGGGAGGGACACGGGAGCCCAGTAGAAGCCCATGACGATGCTTGACTGGCTGCTTAGTGTTGCTGCTATGCTGCTACTTCCTAGTTCCTACTGCTTGGTGATGTTACTGCTTAGCATAGGTGCATACTACTGCTTGCTAATTTGTTATTTTGCTACTGTTACTGCTTGCTAGTTTGCTATTGCTACTGCTTGCTGATGTTGATGCTACTGTTATTGATAATTGTATCTTTCTATTTTGATCTCATCTCACACATTCTATTATGCTTTGTCAGTGAAAAAAGGCATGGAGGAAATTAGGCAACCAATAGAGTAGTATTTGATCTCATCTCACGCATTCTAATATGTTTTGTGTTTATTACTTGCCATTTCATAAACTATTATTTATATATACTTGCCGTATCGTCGTATTGTTGTTTCTAAAAATTGCCGTATCCCGTATCGCCGTATCGGTGCTTCCTAGGTTTGGAGAACTGCCACTATTTGTCAAAGCCCCTTACTTAAACATATGATAATTTTCCGCCATTGTGCATTTGGTCCGGACGACATCATTTGTTGTGGTTATTGAGTAAAAATAACGATATGTCTAGCGCTTATATGACATAACAATATTATCGACACCTCACTTCCTTGTTGTTTATCTTGTTTGTTTGATATTGATTTGTCAAAGCTTAAAACAAACAAAATAGCTCGCCCGCAGTCTGCGTGGGTGGGCTGGCCTATATGTCCTGCCGCTACTTTATATTTACTAGAACATTGACTGAATGTGTCCTTTCTTTTTTAGGATAGAGGCGCTGTTACGAGGGTTTCTCGTGCCGCCTTCGTCGCCGTCTGAGAAATTTAGGTCCCCTCGCCTCCGACTGCCATTTTAGCACTGAGAGGTGTGGGGTGGTGGTGGTGGTGGTGGTGTGTGTGTGTGGGGGGGGGGGGGGGGGGGGGGGAGACGTCTATATTCTTCGTCATCGTCTAGTGAGGTTGGAGAGTTTTCTTTCCTCGCGGTCCAATTAATCGGATCTGATGAGTTTATGTTGCTGTGTCAAGCTGTTTTTGTTGGTCTGATTATTTGTGAAGATGAAATCTTTCATCGACATCATGGTGAAGATATAGTGATTCGACGACCTGCACTTCTCGGGGGTCATCCCCGGCCCAACTATGTTTAACGATCAAGGCTTCCCATCTTTTTGGATGGGCAACTCAAAGCGCTTTAAAAAATCATTATTGGTAATGTTCGTGCGGGTGAAAGAGTGACAACATTGTTGCTCCAGTCCAATTACAGCATCTTTACCGAAGTCTTTGGAGTATTTCTTCGAGCAGAGATTGATACTGTAAAGAAGGCGTTTTTAAGTGATTTTATTGTAATTCTTAATCACATGAGTTAATATATTTTTTTTGGATCTTATGTCTGAATAAGTGTACCTGTAATTGTTATAAATCTATACCTACTAATGAAGAAAATAATGTTGCCGCCCGTACGTCATCAAAATTACCCTTGAAATAGGCAATAATTACCAACGAATGCCACCCATAAGTGGCAAAAAGCGATTCATTTTTTCCTTAGGCGGCTTCCCGTCCCGTTTAGTTCATATAAAATATTGCCCTCACATATCACAGATAAATGGTAGACCGACTGGTTGGAGCCACGCTCACAGCTAAATGGAGACCCAAGTTTGATTCCTGTTACTACCTTTTTCTGCCTTTTATTCTCTGAATTCTTGTTGGCGTAAGATATAACTGTCTCGCTCAAGGGTTGTTTAGCAGATGGGCAGCACAGTATTATAATTGGGCCCAGCTACTCTCGATTTAACCTTTTTAACAGATTCAACTACATTTTAAAATATTCATATCTTTCAAACATTAACACAAAATTTAACATGTTATGTATGAAAATTACACAGGAAAATGCGTAGATTCCAAGTATGCTCTTATCTTGCATGTTAATCATTTATAACAAATAATACTTTTCTTTATACACACACACACACACACACACACACACACACACACACACACACATTTTCAAAATACCCCATACAAAGAAAAGTATTATTTGTCTCACAAAATAATATGATTCCTACCCATTTAAATTGACAATATTGGATGCTTTGATGCTCTCACAAAATCTATTATTGGTACAATAGGGATGTTCATTTCTATCCAAATTACTTGCTAGCTTTCGTTCCTTTTTAAAGAAAAAACTACTAGCCAACTTTTGTTCTTTTCCAAAGAAAAAACTACTAGCTAGATTAGTGTTATATGTATGTACGTGGACAAATATATGTCTACACGTCGTTGTGTACAGTGGGTTGGCCACTGCCGTTGCATCCCAGCGCCCACCAATGTGAAGCAGTTAATGGTCGGCTACGCAAGGCATGGACTGAAAAGGAGCAATTTTGGATTCGGGGGCCAAGGGAGCTATGATATGGAGTTCGCACGAGTTGCGACAACAGGCGGCGATTGGAAGGGGAGGAGGTCTTGATTAATCTCACCTAACACAAACAAGCATGTTTTGCTTGCTGTCACTATAGTCCAGATTAATCTACCGTATGTTATTGTTACTTATAAATGTGTTCATAATATATTTTTTCCATTTTACTATTAAATTTAACTCATGACACGAGGTCCAAATTTATTAATAATGTTATTCCTTCAAATTTTATTTTAAATTTTAGAAGGAACTAATAAGCTGAATTAAGTTGACTCGGGACCGCATCTCATGTTTCAAATTGACATCCTGAAAAACCCTACCCTCAATTGTTTCATTGATCGACATGTTGTTCGTTGTTTTGAAGCTCATTGTTCATGCCAAATGACCATTGGTTGTGATGACAGTTCATGCCCAATGACCATTGGTTGTGATGTTAAAGTAGAAGGCATGGACTTATATGAATGCTATTCACATTAGAGAAGTGTGTTATTGTTTGATCTCCCGTTGCAATGCACGGGCATGTTTGCTAGTATGAATAAAGTTACATGTGTTTTAAAAGAAGAACTAGTACATTGATTGCTATTATTTCATTCAAAAGGTTGATCGCTAGCTTCTCATCGATTAGTTTGGTTTTACGTATGGCTATATTTTTACCAATACGTCTCTGATTGCTAGATTCCAATAGGCTACCGATGATTTATTTTGTTGTCTTTTTTTCACTCTCATATTTTATCGATCAAAACATTATTAGAAAACATGTTCAAAAATTTAAATAAATGTTTTTAAATTATAAAAAATGGTAATCAACGTGAAAAATGTGCTAATAGATGTTGGACAGTTCTTTAACATATATGATGATCATTTTCTAAATACACATTAATTTTATTGTAGTCCATCTCAACATTGTCCCATTTCCATTCAGGAATAGTAAGTGGTTGCAGAGTTTCAGCAGGTCTTTGATGTTCTTCTTTGATACAATGACAAACGTCGCATTCAACAACATATCGAGCAATGTCTTGCTTCATGTTAGACCATCAGAATCTCTGACAAATGTTTTGGTACATCTTGGTACTACCCGGATGAATAGACAGAGGTTTATCATGAGCTTCTTTCATAACCTCCGGGGTCATATCCAGGTTGTCTCTCGTAGGAACCACTAAGCGACCCTTGAAGAACAAGGTGCCATAATCATCAACAGTGAATAATGAGGGCCTTCCTTCTGAGAGATAGCGTGTAATCTTCTGGACTTGAGAGTCATACTTTTGTAGAGTCTTGATGTCGCTCTCGAGATCTGGTTTAACAACCAAGGTATTGAGATATCCCTAAGGAAAAATATGGAGGTTCAACTTGCGGAGTTCTTCATAAAGAAGGGGTTGTGCTTGCTGAATCATGAGGTTGTTGCAATATGACTTGCGGCTCAAGGCATCAGCCATTACGTTAGCCTTGCCTGGGGTATATGAAATACCCAAGTTATAGCGTGAAATTGCCTCTATCCATCTTTGTTGACGAAGGTTCAAATGCAGCTGAGTGAATAAGTACTTCAGACTTTGGTGATCCGTGAAGATCTCGCAACGATTACCAAGAAGGTAATGTCGCCATAACTTCAAAGCATAAATAACTCCAGCAAGTTTGAGATCATGCGTTGGATAGTTCTCTTCATGAGGACGCAACTGGTGAGAGCCATAAGCAATCACTTTACGCTCTTGCATCAGGACACAACCTAATCCTTGCCGAGAGGCATCACAATAGATCAAGTAGTCTTTGTGAGTATCAGGCGGAGCAAGCACTGGGGCAGAAGTCAATTTATCTTTCAGAGTTTGGAAATTGTCCTGACATTTTGGTATCCACTCGAACTTCTTGACTTTCTGGAGTAGGTCAGTAAATGACTTTGCAATCTTGGAGAAGTTTTCTACAAAACAACGGCAATAGCCAGCGAGTACAAGAAAGCTTCGAACTTGCTTGACAATTTTAGGAGGAGTCAAGTCAAGAATATCCTGAACTCTTTCTTGATTAAAAGCAATCTTATGCGGAAATCACATGACCTAGATAGGTCACTTCCGGTAACCGTAACTCGCACTTCGAGTATTTGGCATAAAGTTGATGTTCACGAAGCTTCTTCAGTACAACCGAAGATGTTCGGCATGTTATTCTTCATTCTTGGAATACACCAGAATATCATCAAGATAAACCATGACGAATATGTCGAGGTATTCCATGAAGATGTAATTCATTCATTGAGAGAAGGTGGCTGGAGCATTGGTTAAGCCAATGAACATGACTGTGTACTCATATGAGCCATAGGAAGTAACAAATGCAGTTTTCGGAATGTCCTCTTCGCGGACTCTGATCTGATGGTATCCTAACCTCAAATCAAATTTAGAGAAGACTGATGATCCAGGAAGTTGGTCATACAAGTCATTGATTCTAGGAAAGGGGTACTTGTTCTGAATCGTCGCCTGATTAAGAGGGCGATAGTCAACAACCAGGCGATTAGTTCCATCCTTCTTCTTAACAAAGAGTGAAGGGGAATCCCATGGATAAGATCTAGAATGAATGAATCCTTTGTGAAGTGAGTCTTTGATTTCCTGCTTAAGATCGAGAAGTTCATGTGGCGGCATTTTTAGGGGCGCTTGGCGATATGAGCGGTGCCTTGTTTGAAGTTGATGACGAACTCGACAGCTCGAGCAGGGGGTATTCCTAGAATTTCTTCTGGAAATACATCTTGGAAGTTGCGAACGACCGGAGTGCTCTCGATGTTAAGCAATGGTGGTGCATTCAAAGTATTAATCGCATATATCTGGGCTTCGGCATTTAGGATCTTACGGCAGAGTAGCTCACTATCTGGTCGGAGGGGTGTAAGAGTTGGACTGTTTTAGCAACACAGTCGACCAAGGCGCAATGAGCTTTCAACCAATCCATACCAAGGATGACATCTATATTGGAAGACTTGAGGACAATGAGAGAGGCGTGGAATTCTAGTCCTTCAATTTCAATGGGAACCTTATGACTTATCATGGTGTCATGGCAATGGGATCCCGGGGTACTAACAACTAGTGGGGACTACATATCATCATAAGTTATGCCATGCATGAATGCAAATGACTCATAGATGAATAAATGCGATGCTCCTGTATCAAAAAGAACAAAATCTGGTACCGAATTAACAGGAAGGGTACCCATCACGATGTTCGGTTCCTCCTGAGGTTCTTCGAGGTTGACATGGTTGGCATGACCACGAGCGACTGCAGGCGGCCTGGTATTATAGTTGTTGCCACAGCCATTTCCTCGACCAGTCGAAGGACGTGCAACTTGGTTCTGGTTCAGACTGCAGTCTCTAGCACGATGACCTGGCTGTCCACACTTGAAGCAGAAACCATCATTGGGATGCGGAGCCATAGTATTGGGCTTTCCACCTTGAGTTCTGGGTTGTCTTGGCGGTGGTGGGGGCAGACGAGGTGCAACATAAGAAGGCCTCGGTGCTGGGGCAGTAACGGTGTTCTTATATGCTCACACAAGGGTGGTAGCTTTCATGAGGAAAATACTTGGGAAAGACTTGGTGCGCTCGGGTGTTACTAGATTTGCCACGGCTTATCTCAATCTTAAAGGCTTGCAAGACAACAAGAAGGAAATGGTTAAACTATTCAGATCAGACGAGCTACATCAATGTGTTACTTAGAGAAGTACAAGGGGAAGATAGCCTAGAAAACAGTGCAATCGGAAACCTTTTGGAAAGGTGTTGATATTGCTATCAACTACTTTGAGCCAATAGCTAATGTGTTGAGAAGAATGGATAGTGATGTGCCCGCAATGGGATTCTTTCATGGTGCTATGTTGGATGCAAAAAAGGAAATTTCTTTGAGGTTTGACAGTGACGAGAATCGCTTCAAATGTGTTATTGATATCATTGACAAGAGATGGGACAGCAAACTCAAGTCGCCACTACATTTGGCCGGGTATTTTCTAAACCCCTACTATTATTATCCAAACAAGAATGCGATAGAGAAGGCTGGAGTATTTAGAGCATCCATGATCCATTGCATCACAAGGATGATTGAATATCAAAAAACTCAAGATGAGCTTATTGATGAACTTGACAAATACGAGGGAGAGGAAAATTCCTTTGGAATGGACATTGCCGTACGACAGAGAAGAAAGAAAACCTTTGATCCAGGTGAGTGTCGTTTGCTGAAATCTTGTGATGTTATTCAATATCACTTCCTTTGTTTCCCTTCTTTGTACTTTCCTAACCAATACAATTTGTCAATGTCTTAATGCAGCAAAATGGTGGTTGAATTATGGCACATGTGTTGGGGAACGTTGCATGGGAAACAAAAATTTTCCTACGCACACGCAAGATCTATCCATGGTGATGAGCATCTACGAGAGGGAGAGTGGATCTACGTACCCTTGTAGATCGCTAAGCGGGAAGCGTTAAGAAACGCGGTTGATGTAGTCGAACGTCTTCGTGATCCAACTCGTAATCCGTCCTGA
The DNA here is from genome assembly GCA_039707655.1 of Elymus sibiricus. Classification (NCBI taxonomy): domain Eukaryota; kingdom Viridiplantae; phylum Streptophyta; class Magnoliopsida; order Poales; family Poaceae; genus Elymus; species Elymus sibiricus. The sequence goes on from CM077671.1 coordinate 511,914,790, forward strand.
TCTAGCGCCGAACGGACGACACCTCCGCATTCAGCACACGTACAGCTCGATGACGATCTCCGCCTTCTTGATCCAGCAAGAGGGGGTGGAGAGGTGGATGAGATCTCCAGCAGCATGACGGCGTGGTGGTGGTGGTGGTGGAGTTATCCCGGCAGGGCTTCGCCTAAGCACTACCGGAATCTATTTGGTGGAGGAACTAGAGAATAGAGAACTAGCACGTGGCCGTGTGTCTTTGGGGGCTCTATTCCTCTAGTATATATAGGAGGGAGGGGGGAGGAGGCAGCCTCCCTAGGGTTTCCCCTAGTGGTCGGCCGAACCAGGGCAAGGAGGATTCCAATCCACTTCCTACTAGGAAGTGGATTCATATTAGGAAGGAGTCCTATTCCTTCCTGTTGGAAATATGCCCTAGAGGCAATAATAAAATGGTTATTATTGTATTTCCTTGTTCATGATAACTGTCTATTGTTCATGCTATAATTGTGTTAACCGGAAACCGTAATGCATGTGTGAATACATAGACCACAACATGTCCCTAGTGAGCCTCTAGTTGGCTAGCTCGTTGATCAATAGATGGTCACGGTTTCATGACCATGGACATTGGATGTCGTTGATAACGGGATCACATCATTAGGAGAATGATGTGATGGACAAGACCCAATCCTAAGCATAGCACAAGATCGTGTAGTTCGTCTGCTAAAGCTTTTCCAATGTCAAGTATCGTTTCCTTAGACCATGAGATTGTGCAACTCCCGGATACCGTAGGAATACTTTGGGTGTGCCAAATGACACAACGTAACTGGGTGGCTATAAAGGTACACTACGGGTATCTCCGAAAGTATCTGTTGGGTTGGCACGAATCGAGACTGGGATTTGTCACTCCGTGTGACGGAGAGGTATCTCTGGGCCCACTCGGTAAGACATCATCATAATGAGCTCAATGTGACTAAGGAGTTAGCCACGGGATGATGTGTTACGGAACGAGTAAAGAGACTTGCCGGTAACGAGATTGAACAAGGTATAGGGATACCGACGATTGAATCTCGGGCAAGTATCATACCGGTAGACAAAGGGAATTGTATACGGGATTGATTGAATCCCCGACATCGTGGTTCATCCGATGAGATCATCGTGGAGCATGTGGGAGCCAACATAGGTATCCAGATCCCGCTGTTGGTTATTGACCGGAGAGGTGTCTCGGTCATGTCTACGTGCCTCCCGAACCCGTAGGGTCTACACACTTAAGGTTCGATGACGCTAGGGTTATAGGGAAATAGTGTACGTGGTTACCGAAGGTTGTTCGGAGTCCCGGATGAGATCCCGGACGTCACGAGGAGTTCTGGAATGGTCCGGAGGTAAAGATTCATATATAGGAAGTGAGGTTTTGGTCACCGGAAGTGTTTCGGGCATCACCGGTAACGTACCGGGACCACCGGAAGGGTTCCGGGGGTCCACCGTGTGGGGCTACCGGCACCAGAGGGCTGCATGGGCCGCAAGTGGGAGGAACCAGCCCCTAAGTGGGCTGGTGTGCCCCCCACAAGGGCCCAAGGCGCAGCACAAGGTGGGAGGGGGGCAAACCCTAGAGGCAGATGGGCCCTAGGCCCATCTAGGGCGCCGCCCCTCCCTCTCCCCCTCTTGGCCGCCGCCCCAAGGGCCATCTAGGGCCGGCCGCCGCCCTAGGGTGGGAACCCTAGGGGCTGCGCCCCCTCCTCCCCTCCTCCTATATATAGTGGGGGTTTTGGGGCTGCCTGATACACGCATCTCTCTCTCTCGGGGCAGCCCTACCTCTCCCTCTCCTCGTTCTCCGTAGTGCTTGGCGAAGCCCTGCCGGAGTACCACGCAGCTCCACCGCCACCACGCCGTCGTGCTGCCGGAGCTCTCCCTCAACCTCTCCTTCCTCCTTGCTGGATCAAGGCGTAGGAGACGTCACCGGGCTGCACGTGTGTTGAACGCAGAGGCGCCGTTGTTCGGCGCTTAGATCGGAATCGACCGCGATCTGAATCGCTGCGAGTACGACTCCACCAACCGCGTTCTTGTAACGCTTCCGCTTAGCGATCTTCAAAGGTATGAAGATGCACTCTCCCCTTACTCGTTGCTGGTTTCTCCATAGATAGATCTTGGTGAACACGTAGGAATTTTTTTGATTTACTACTACGTCTCCCAACAGTGGCATCATGAGCTAGGTCTATGCGTAGAATCTATGCACGAGTAGAACACAAGTTGTTGTGGGCGTCGATCTTGTTAATTTGCTTGCCGTTACTAGTCTTATCTTGATTCGGCGGTATTGTGGGATGAAGCGGCCCGGACCAACTTTACACGTACGCTTACGTGAGACCGGTTCCACCGCCTGACATGCACTTGTTGCATAAGGTGGCTAGCGGGTGTCTGTCTCTCCCACCTTAGTCGGATTGGATTCGATGAAAAGGGTCCTTATGAAGGGTAAATAGCAATTGGCATATCACGTTGTGGTTTTGGCGTAGGTAAGAAACGTTCTTGCTAGAAACCTATAGCAGCCACGTAAAAACTTGCAACTACAAATTAGAGGACGTCTAACTTGTTTTTGCAGCATATGCCTTGTGATGTGATATGGCCAAAAGGATGTGATGTGATGCATTGTGATGTATGAGATTGATCATGTTCTTGTAATAGGATTCACGACTTGCATGTCGATGAGTATGACAACCGGCAGGAGCCATAGGAGTTGTCTTATTTTATTGTATGACCTGCGTGTCAATCATAAACGCCATGTAATTACTTTACTTTATTGCTAAACGTTAGCCATAGTAGTAGAAGTAATAGTTGGCGAGACAACTTCATGAAGACACAATGATGGAGATCATGATGATGGAGATCATGGTGTCATGCCGGTGACAGTGATGATCATGGTGCCCCGAAGATGGAGATCAAAGGAGCAAGATGATATTGGCCATATCATGTCACTATATTGATTGCATGTGATGTTTATCATGTTTACATCTTATTTGCTTAGAACGACGGTAGTAAATAAGACGATCTCTCAATAAAATTTCAAGAAAGGTGTTCACCCTAACTGTGCACCGTTGCTAAGGATCGTTGTTCCGGAGCACCACGTGATGATCGGGTGTGATAGGTTCTATCGTTCGCATACAACGGGTGTAAGCCAGATTTACACACGCGAAACACTTAGGTTGACTTGACGAGCCTAGCATGTACAGACATGGCCTCGGAACACGGAAGACCGAAAGGTCGAACATGAGTCGTATAGTAGATGCGATCAACATAGAGATGTTCACCATGGATGACTAGTCCGTCTCACGTGATGATCGGACACGGGCTAGTTGACATGGATCATGTATCACTTGGATGACTAGAGAGATGTCTATCTAAGTGGGAGTTCATTAAATAATTTGATTATGTGAACTTAATTATCGTGAACTTAGTCTAAAAATGTTTTTACAATCTATATTGTAGATCCAATGGCCAACGCTAATGTCACCCTCAACTTCAACGCGTTCCTAGAGAAAACCAAGCTGAAAGATGATGGAAGCAACTATACGGACTGGGTCCGTAGCTTGAGGATCATCCTCATAGCTTCCAAGAGATTGTATGTCCTTGAGGCACCGCTAGGCGACCCACCCATTTTCCCAGCGGACCAAGACGTTACGAACGCTTGGCAGTCACGCTGCGATGATTACTCCCTTGTTCAGTGCGGCATGCTTTACAGTTTAGAACCGGGGCTCCAAAAGCGTTTTGAGCAACACGGAGCATATGAGATGTTCCAAGAGCTGAAACTGGTTTTCCAAGCTCATGCCCGGGTCGAGAGATATGACGTCTCCGACAAGTTCTTCAGCTGTAAGATGGGGGAGAATAGTTCTATCAGTGAGCACATACTCAAAATGTCTGGGTTGCACAACCGCTTGACTCAGCTGGGAGTTAATCTCCCGGATGACTCGGTCATTGACAGAATCCTCCAGTCGCTTCCACCTAGCTACAAGAGCTTTGTGATGAACTACAACATGCAGGGGATGGAGAAGTCCATTCCTGAGTTGTACTCGATGCTGAAATCAGCGGAGGTCGAGATCAAAAAGGAGCATCAAGTGTTGATGGTGAATAAGACCACTAGGTTCAAGAAAGGCAAGGGTAAGAAGAACTTCAAGAAGGACGGCAAAGCTGTTGCCGCGCCCGGTAAGCAAGTTGCCGGGAAGAAGAACAAGAATGGACCCAAGCCTGAGACTGAGTGCTTTTATTGCAAGGGTACCGGTCACTGGAAGCGGAACTGCCCCAAGTACTTAGCGGATAAGAAGGCTGGCAACGTTAAAGGTATATGTGATATACTTGTTATTGATGTGTACCTAACCAGCGCTCGTAGTAGCTCCTGGGTATTTGATACTGGTGCAGTTGCTCACATTTGTAACTCCAAGCAGGAGCTGCGGAATAAGCGGAGACTGGCGAAGGACGAGGTGACGATGCGCGTCGGGAATGGTTCCAAGGTCGATGTGATCGCCGTCGGCACGCTACCTCTACATCTACCTTCGGGATTAGTTTTAAACCTCAATAATTGTTATTTAGTACCAGCTTTGAGCATGAACATTGTATTTGGATCTCGTTTGATGCGAGATGGCTACTCATTTAAATCTGAGAATAATGGTTGTTCTATTTATATGAGAGAAATGTTTTATGGTCATGCCCCGCTGGTCAATGGTTTAATTTTGATGAATCTCGAACGTGATGTTACACATGTCCATAGTGTGAGTACCAAAAAGTGTAAGGTTGATAACGATAGTCCCACTTACATGTGGCACTGCCGCCTTGGTCATATTGGTGTCAAACGCATGAAGAAGCTCCATGCTGATGGACTTTTGGAGTCTCTTGATTTCGAATCATTTGACACGTGCGAACCATGCCTCATGGGCAAGATGACCAAGACTCTGTTCTCTGGAACAATGGAGCGAGCAACTGACTTGTTGGAGATAATACATACCGATGTATGCGGTCCAATGAGCGTCGAGGCTCGCGGTGGCTACCGTTATGTTCTCACCCTCACTGATGACTTGAGCAGATATGGGTATGTCTACTTAATGAAACACAAGTCTGAAACCTTTGAAAGGTTCAAGGAATTTCAGAGTGAGGTGGAGAATCAACGTGACAGGAAAATAAAGTGCCTACGATCTGATCGTGGCGGAGAATATTTAAGTCACGAGTTTGGCACGCACCTAAGGAAATGTGTAATTGTTTCACAACTCACGCCGCCTGGCACACCTCAGCGAAATGGTGTGTCTGAACGTCGTAATCGCACTCTATTGGATATGGTGCGATCTATGATGTCTATTACCGACTTACCGCTATCATTTTGGGGATATGCATTAGAGACTGCCGCATTCACTTTAAATAGGGCACCGTCTAAATCCGTTGAGACGACACCGTATGAATTATGGTTTGGAAAGAAACCTAAGCTGTCGTTTCTAAAAGTTTGGGGATGCGAAGCTTATGTGAAGAAACTTCAACCTGAGAAGCTCGAACCCAAAGCGGAAAAGTGCGTCTTCATAGGATATCCCAAAGAGACTATTGGGTATACCTTCTACCTCAGATCCGAAGGCAAAGTCTTTGTTGCCAAGAATGGATCCTTTCTTGAGAAAGAGTTTCTCTCGAAAGAAGTAAGTGGGAGGAAAATAGAACTTGATGAGGTAATTGTACCTTCACTCGAACCGGAGGGTAGCGCAGCACAGGAAGTTGTTTCTGTGGAGCCTACACCGGCTGGAGAGGAAGTTAATGATGATGATCATGAAACTTCAGATCAAGTTACTATTGAACGTCGAAGGTCCACTAGGACACGTTCCGCACCAGAGTGGTACGGCAACCCTGTCCTGGAGATCATGTTGTTGGACAACGGTGAACCTTCGAACTATGAAGAAGCGATGGCGGGCCCGGATTCCAACAAATGGCTTGAAGCCATGAAATCCGAGATAGGATCCATGTATGAGAACAAAGTGTGGACTTTGGTGGACTTGCCTGATGATAAGCGAGCCATTGAAAATAAATGGATCTTTAAGAAGAAGACTGACGCGGATGGTAATGTGACCGTCTAGAAGACTACGATGAGACTTTCTCACCCGTAGCGATGCTGAAGTCTGTCCGAATCATGTTAGCAATTGCCGCATTTTATGATTATGAGATCTGGCAAATGGACGTCAAAACGGCATTCCTTAATGGCTTCCTTAAGGAAGAACTGTATATGATGCAGCCGGAAGGTTTTGTCGATCCTAAAGATGCTAACAAAGTATGCAAGCTCCAGCGCTCCATCTATGGGCTGGTGCAAGCATCTCAGAGTTGGAACATTCGCTTTAATGAGGTAATTAAAGTGTTTGGGTTTATGCAGGTTTATGGAGAACCCTGTATTTACAAGAAAGTGAGTGGGAGCTCTGTAGCATTTCTCATATTATATGTGGATGACATATTGTTGATGGGAAATGATATAGAACTTTTGGAAAGTGTAAAGGCCTACTTGAATAAATGTTTTTCAATGAAGGACCTTGGAGAAGCTGCTTACATATTAGGTATTAAGATCTATAGAGATAGATCGAAACGCCTCATAGGTCTTTCACAAAGCACATACCTTGAAAAGATATTGAAGAAGTTCAATATGGATCAGTCCAAGAAGGGGTTCTTGCCTGTGTTACAGGGTGTGAGATTGAGTACGACTCAATGCCCGACCACGGCAAAGGATAGAGAAGAGATGAGTGTCATCCCCTATGCTTCAGCCATAGGCTCTATTATGTATGCCATGCTGTGTACCAGACCTGATGTGAACCTTGCCATAAGTTTGGTAGGGAGGTACCAAAGTGATCCCGGAGCGGAACACTGGACAGCGGTCAAGAATATCCTGAAGTACCTGAAAAGGACAAAGGACATGTTTCTCGTATATGGAGGTGCCGAAGAGCTCGTCGTAAAGGGTTACGTCGATGCTAGCTTCGACACAGATCCGGACGACTCCAAGTCACAAACCGGATACGTGTATATTTTGAACGGAGGGGCAGTCAGCTGGTGCAGCAGCAAGCAAAGTGTCGTGGCGGCATCTACATTTGAAGCGGAGTATGTAGCTGCTTCGGAAGCAGCAAAGGAAGGAGTCTGGATGAAGGAGTTCATCACCGACCTAGGAGTAATTCCCAATGCGTCGGGCCCGATGACTCTATTCTGTGACAACACTGGAGCTATTGCCCTTGCGAAGGAGCCCAGGTTTCACAAGAAGACAAGACACATCAAGCGCCGCTTCAACTCCATCCGTGATTACATTCAGGAGGGAGATATAGATATTTGTAAAGTACATACGGATCTGAATGTCGCAGATCCGTTGACTAAACCTCTCTCACGAGCAAAACATGATCAACACCAGAATGCTATGGGTGTTCGATTCATCACAATGTAACTAGATTATTGACTCTAGTGCAAGTGGGAGACTGTTGGAAATATGCCCTAGAGGCAATAATAAAATGGTTATTATTGTATTTCCTTGTTCATGATAATTGTCTATTGTTCATGCTATAATTGTGTTAACCGGAAACCGTAATGCATGTGTGAATACATAGACCACAACATGTCCCTAGTGAGCCTCTAGTTGGCTAGCTCGTTGATCAATAGATGGTCACGGTTTCATGACCATGGACATTGGATGTCGTTGATAACGGGATCACATCATTAGGAGAATGATGTGATGGACAAGACCCAATCCTAAGCATAGCACAAGATCGTGTAGTTCGTCTGCTAAAGCTTTTCCAATGTCAAGTATCGTTTCCTTAGACCATGAGATTGTGCAACTCCCGGATACCGTAGGAATACTTTGGGTGTGCCAAACGTCACAACGTAACTGGGTGGCTTTAAAGGTACACTACGGGTATCTCCGAAAGTATCTGTTGGGTTGGCACGAATCGAGACTGGGATTTGTCACTCCGTGTGACGGAGAGGTATCTCTGGGCCCACTTGGTAAGACATCATCATAATGAGCTCAATGTGACTAAGGAGTTAGCCACGGGATGCTGTGTTACGGAACGAGTAAAGAGACTTGCCGGTAACGAGATTGAACAAGGTATAGGGATACCGACGATCGAATCTCGGGCAAGTATCATACCGGTAGATAAAGGGAATTGTATACGGGATTGATTGAATCGCCGACATCGTGGTTCATCCGATGAGATCATCGTGGAGCATGTGGGAGCCAACATGGGTATCCAGATCCCGCTGTTGGTTATTGACCGGAGAGGTGTCTCGGTCATGTCTACGTGCCTCCCGAACCCGTAGGGTCTACACACTTAAGGTTCGATGACGCTAGGGTTATAGGGAAATAGTGTACGTGGTTACCGAAGGTTGTTCGGAGTCCCGGATGAGATCCCGGACGTCACGAGGAGTTCTGGAATGGTCCGGAGGTAAAGATTCATATATAGGAAGTGAGGTTTTGGTCACCGGAAGTGTTTCGGGCATCACCGGTAACGTACCGGGACCACCGGAAGGGTTCCGGGGGTCCACCGTGTGGGGCTACCGGCACCAGAGGGCTGCATGGGCCGCAAGTGGGAGGAACCAGCCCCTAAGTGGGCTGGTGTGCCCCCCACAAGGGCCCAAGGCGCAGCACAAGGTGGGAGGGGGGCAAACCCTAGAGGCAGATGGGCCCTAGGCCCATCTAGGGCGCCGCCCCTCCCTCTCCCCCTCTTGGCCGCCGCCCCAAGGGCCATCTAGGGCCGGCCGCCGCCCTAGGGTGGGAACCCTAGGGGCTGCGCCCCCTCCTCCCCTCCTCCTATATATAGTGGGGGTTTTGGGGCTGCCTGATACACGCATCTCTCTCTCTCGGGGCAGCCCTACCTCTCCCTCTCCTCGTTCTCCGTATCTCCTCGTTCTCCGTAGTGCTTGGCGAAGCCCTGCCGGAGTACCACGCAGCTCCACCGCCACCACGCCGTCGTGCTGCCAGAGCTCTCCCTCAAGCTCTCCTTCCTCCTTGCTGGATCAAGGCGTAGGAGACGTCACCGGGCTGCACGTGTGTTGAACGCGGAGGCGCCGTTGTTCGGCGCTTAGATCGGAATCGACCGCGATCTGAATCGCTGCGAGTACGACTCCACCAACCGTGTTCTTGTAACGCTTCTGCTTAGCGATCTTCAAAGGTATGAAGATGCACTCTCCCCTTACTCGTTGCTGGTTTCTCCATAGATAGATCTTGGTGAACACGTAGGAATTTTTTTGATTTACTACTACGTCTCCCAACACTTCCTATCTCCAACTTTTTTCCCCTTGGGCATATGGGCCCTTATGGGGTCGGTTCCCCAGCCCATTAGGGGCTGGTGCGCCACCTCTTGGGCCCATGTGCCCCCCCAGGGTGGGTGGGCCCCACCCGGTGGACCCTCGGAACACATTCGTCACTCCCGGTACACTACCGGAAATACCCGAAACTTTTTCGGAACCCAAATACCACTTTCCTATATATAAATCTTTACCTCCGGACCATTCCGGAGCTCCTCGTGACGTCCAGGATCTCATCCGGGACTCCGAATAACCTTCGGTCACCAACACATATATCTCAATACTACCGAAACGTCACTGAACGTTAAGTGTGCAGACCCTGCGGGTTCGAGAACTATGTAGACATGACCGAGACACCTCTACGGTCAATAACCAATAGTGGGACCTGGATGCCCATATTGGTTCCTACATATTCTACGAAGATCTTTATCGGTCGAACCTCTATGTCAAGGATTCAGTTAATCCCGTATGCTGTTCCCTTTATTCTTCGGTATGTTACTTGCCCGAGATTCGATCATCGGTATCTCTGTACCTAGTTCAATCTCGTTATCGGCAAGTCTCTTTACTCGTTCCGTAATACAAGATCCCGTGGCTAACTCTTTAGTCACTTTGCTTGCAACGCTTATTGTGATGTTGTATTACCGAGTGGGCCCTGAGATACCTCTCCGTCACACGGAGTAACAAATCCCAGTCTCGATCCATGCCAGCTCAACAGACACCCTCGGAGATACCTGTAGAGCATCTTTATAGTCACCCAGTTACGTTGCGACGTTTGATACACACAAGGTATTCCTCCGGTGTCAGTGAGTTACATGATCTCATGGTTATAGGAACAGATACTTGACATGCAGAAAACTATAGCAATAAACTGACACGATCATATGCTACGTTCATAGTTTGGGTCTTGTCCATCACATCATTCTCCTAATGATGTGATCCCGTTATCAAATGACATCTCATGTCTATGGTTAGGAAACCTTGACCATCTTTGATTAACGAGCTAGTCTACTAGAGGCATACTAGGGACACAGTGTTGTCTATGTATCCACACATTCAATTGAGTTTCCAATCAATACAATTATAGCATGGATAATAAACGATTATCATGAACAAGGAAATATAATAATAACCACTTTATTATTGCCTCTAGGGCATATTTCCAATAACATGTGCACCCAAGTTGAAGGACTTGGCAAGGAAGATTCTAACTTTGACATGTAGCTCCTCAACTTGTGAGAGAAACTTGTCAGCATTTGAACAAGTAAGAAACACAACTACAAGTTCACAAGTACAAAATATAGTTCCTTCTAGTCCTCACATTGAGGTCATGTGTTCCAAACTTGATATTGTTCACCTGCACAGGTTCATGCAAAGAAGCGCAACGGGCTACTCCATGACAGGATGAGTGATCTCGTATTTATCAAGTTTAAGTCTAGGATGAAGCATAGGAGAGAGAACAAGAGTAGATACCCAATAGGGAAGACAATCGTTGATGTCCTCGAGGATGAATACAACGAGTTCATCACCGGTGTTTGCAATGATAATGTTGATGAACATGTTGGTAATGAAGATCATGATCAACAAGATATAGCTTCAACATCACAAGCACAACAGAGAGCTTCAACATCACAAGCACAAGTGAAAAAGAAGAAGAGGCCTACTGCACCCCTTAGAAAGAAGAAGAAGAAGAGCGTGCAATCTCTCCTTAATAGCATCGAGGAAGAAGCTATACTTTCTGCCTCTTCCAATTCTTCTTCGGAATCAGAAGATGAGTCCCCCTCTGCCCTTGCTAACTCCGATTAATTGCATGGCTGGGTGTGCCACTTTTGTTGTTTCAAAGTGCGCTGGTGCTATGTTGTTATGTTGCTATGTCAAGTTAGTTGGCTGAATTTATGAACCGGACCATCTCATGTTGTTGCTGTACCACTTTTGGTGTTTCAAACTGTGCTGGTGGTATATTGCTAGTTGCTATGTTGCTCTGGCGGTTTGCCAAACTTTTCTATGTTATGTAATGAACTGAACCATCTTCTGTTGTATGTGCTTAATATGTATTGTACTATATGGGGCTGTTCTCGGCATTATGAGTTTAGGACTTGCTGCTATAGCTAACGAACTGCACTATGTTATGTTGCATTGTTTTGTGGTTGTTCTCTGTATTATGCCAACCTTTGCTGTGATAATGAACTGCAGTATGTTATGTGCCTGCTGCCCTGTTCTTTCTTTGCATTGGATGTAGGCTAGTTGATATGTGTCAACTGTCAAGTATATCTAAGTTGAATTGATGACTGATCCTATGTTTATTATTTTTACATTTTATTGATTTATACCGAAATGCTAAATATGGTTTAGCATGGTATAGCTGCGCTGTAGCATTTCACCGCTTTTGGCTGGGCTGCCGCTAAGAGGCTTAGCGCGCTATTTAAAACTTTGGTTGTTGCCTGTGAGCTTGAAAAGTTGTGTACCTATCTGAATCTAGAAAATCAGCATGTACGGCTGGAGGAGTTTTGTGAGTCTGAATCAAAAGTGTTAGATGGAATTCACCAAAAAGAGCCCAACTGTTTTACATATTTTCGTCGATTTTGTTGATATCCTAAAGTGAAAAAAAACTTTAAGCATTATATCGGAACTTTTACTTCTACTCCACTTCATCTCTATGACAGGGTTCGTGGACAAAGGATCCATCCTTGCATGCACAAAACGGTAGCTTGTGAGGAACTTAACATGGTTTGTCCAGATGCAACAACGGGGAACAACTCCATTCCAAAAGAAGCACACATGCATGGAATAGTAGGCGCATATATCAGAGGGGGGAAATGCACACAAGAGAAGAAGAAATGAGAAGGAAGATGTGAAGGGATGCATCATGCATGCAACGGGTCGGGGACAATGTGGTTAACCCCCCACCATACCTAGCTGCAGCGACTTAGGCCGACCCTTTGTGTACTAGCCCGAGAATGCCTAGTCAACCTACTGCACGCGTGGTCAGTACAGGTTTGGACTGCTAAAAGAAAATCAAAATCAGAAGATTCTTGTTTCTAAGTTATTATTCTAAAGATTCTTATAAAATTTTATGAAGAGAAGGGTTTTCTGCCTTCAAACAAATTTATTCATCTCTTCTTGGTAACGCTCGGAAAATCGAATGGGTATAAGTTCGGACGTACAAAAATGAACGTGTAGTGGGTCAGTTAGCAAGGAAAAAGAAAGTAAATTTCGTCCAACGTAACTTCTGAGAACAAGAACTGAAATTCTACGATTCAAATGAAATTAAATCGTCAAAAAAAAAAACAATTCTCTTTGAAGAACGAAATCACAATGGTATCTGATATGGAAAAAATCATAAGGAAGACATAGAATTCTTTCTACAAATTGTGATTTGGCAGTCCAAGCATGCAATTGTTAAATAGAAAGATGGATATCTGAGGGAAGAGAAAAATAAAAAGTTGGGGAAAACAGTGTAGCAATATTTCATGGGAAGAACGATGGCATGAGCTTGTGAAGCAGCGGGATAGCAAGCAGCCAGGAACTGATAAGTTCATATCAGGTAAAGGAAAGTAATTGCACAGAAGGAAAAGAATCAGAGAAAAAAGTCGATGAATGAGTATTGCAACATCAGAGCAGAATATAGAAACAAAGTATGGAGAAGGTTAACGGTGAAGTGGACTAGTCGAACAATTATGTAACAGAACTGGGGTAGAAGCATATGTACAGGAACAAACATGTATATTGTCTCGTATTAAAAGGATTAATAATTTTCATCCATTTTTCAACAACTTCAGCCATGCCTGGGTTCGTTCATTACGGCGGAGATGGATACTAGCCCTACGGGAACGGCCACGCAGGCTGAGGTCCGCGCGATCTCGCAGTGTAGTGGTTCACCGCCACTGCCCGCTGTGGTGCTGGGGTGGCTCCGACGGCGACTACGACGGCGCCATCGGCGGCGGCCGTTTCGCCAATCGCGTCATCTGCGGAAGTTCGTATCCACACGGGGCTGGCAGGTGGACCTGCGTTGCATGGATTTGGAGTGCTGTTGGGCCGACCAATGAACAGGGCCGACCTGTCCCACAGGCCGGGTGTCATACGTTGTTGGCAACGAGGCAATCAAAACCCTAACCCATACGTACTCGGTCTCTTTCTCAAAAAAATAATAATATACGTACTCGGTCTCTGTTCGGCTCCGTCTTCGTCTCTACGCACGCGATCTTTCGCGGACGTCCTACGCCGCCCTCGCCTGCCTCCTATGTCGGGCGGCACACCTACACCGACCACCGCACCTCCGGGCCCGTCCGCCTTCCGTCAGTTCCGGCGGCCAGCCAACCGCGCCGGTGCAACTGCCTCAAGGGCCTGCCTCGACTGGTTTCGGCCCCACGGCGGGGTTCAGCCGGGCTGCCGGACCTCCGCGCTTTGGCGTTCCGACGAGACTACAGCCAAGTTTCATGCCACAGGTTGGGGTTGTTCCACACGCCCGCCGAATGCTTTCCAGGCCGCTCAGACTTCAAGCGCAGCGCCGCCTAGACGAAAACCGAAGAAGAAGGGCAACCGCAAGCCGCCTGCTGTACCTGCAACTGCTGGGGCCGCCAAGCAGCAGCTCCAGTCGAACTCTACCATGCCTAATCTCAATGCGCATGCTCCGCCGGCGATAGCCTCCGCGGACATCCCGACCGGCTCTCATATGGTGTTTGCTGGGGCTGCTCAGAAAGACAAAAAGGAACGTCTTTGGTGTTACAAGTGTGGTGTGAATAGCCATTTGTCTAAGGATTGTACGGTGGTCCATTACTGCTATATTTGCAACAACTACAAGCACAGGCTTGCTCGTTGTCCAGTTCTCAAGAAACCACGCCCCACGGCGACTTTTTGTGGGCAAGGTAATAATTCGACAATGTTCATTCAGTTACCTGACAATGTCTACAAGGAGAATGCTTCTTCCTCTGTAACACCTACAGCCTTGGTCACTATTTCTGGCGGAGATCTTTCTGCTACAGCTGTCGAAGCAGAGGTGGCAAAGCTAGCAAGGGTGCAGGGTGAGTGGCGGTGGGAGGCTGTTCCGCATGGGACCAATCAGGGTGTGTTTGGTAGGGTGCATGGAGGGTGCATGAGGGCAAAAGTTCCCAATCCGACCCACTTTTGCTTGTTTGGTAGGGTGCATGGGCTCACCTGAGCTATGCTCATCTAATGCATAAAAGGGCCCTCAGCCATGTCCATCTCATGCACCCCAGACAGGGTGCATGAAGGCAGCCATGCTCGCCCTAACCCTCTTCCCCACCCACCAGACCACATCTAGATATGTTTGAATTTTCAAAAAATGTTCATAATTTGTTTAAATTTTCAAAAAATATTCTGAATTTCAAATTTTGTTTAAATTTTCAAAAAAGTTCAGAATTTCAAATTTTGTTTAAATTTTCGAAAATGTTTAGAATTTCAAGAAAATTACATTTTCAAAAAAAAATCTGAATTTCTAATTTTGTTTAAATTTTCCAATTTTAAAAAAAATTCGGAATTTCAAAAAAAAAACATTTTCCAAAAAATGTTTAAGTTTTCAAAAAAGTCCAGAATTCCATTTTTTACTTTTTTTATAAAATATTAAATTTCAAAATTTCATTAAATTTTCAAAAAAGTTCAGAATTTCAAATATGTTCTAATTTTCGAAAAATAAATCAGAATTTCAAATTTTATTTAAATTAAAAAAAAACTTTAGGATTTTAAATTTTGTTTAAACTTTTAATAAAGGTTCATAATTTCAAAATATGTTTATATTTTTTTCACATTTTTTCAATTTTGTTCACCATTAAAAAGTATATTCAGAATTTGAAATTGTTCAGCATGTCTAAACACATGCACGCTGCCAAACAAAGTCTTAGCTCAACATGTCTCAACGCATACATCACTGCCAAACAACAGCAACTGCATGGACTCAACATGTCTACACTCGGCATGTATGAGTGGAGAACAACTAGGCTAGGTCCATACATGCTACCAAACACACCCTTAGTTTCTACTTTCATTTCCTTCAATTGATGACCTGAACCGTGTTGCTGATGTTGAGTTCCGGATTAAATCCGATGGGGTTACTATATCATTCAGTGAGTGGAAAGATGATGATATACCATCTTACTTCGCTCTTGATTCTGTCTGGGTTCATGTATATGGTGTTCCACATGGACTCAGGCATTTTCTGGGGCTATGGGCTATTGGGTGAGTCATTGGCCTAACTCAAGATGTCGATTTGACTTGCTTGCGCCGCAAAGGAATCATTCGTATCCAAGTTGCAGTGGTCAGCAAGGACATATTCAAAAAGAATGACTCAAACTCTACTGAACCTTTAGATACCGATATTTATGTCAAGCTAAAAGGGTTTGCACTTCGCTTTGAGCTCGAGAAGGACGATTTTGTTCCGGAGCCAGACTTTGTGCCCCTCATTTGGAGGAACCATGATGATAGTCCTGATACTGGGCATGCTGATGACGAGGACTTACACGATGAGGATAAATCTATGAGGCCAAAAAAGAGGAATGCCAGTGCAGTAACTTCTTCGATACAGACTTCGGGTTCAGAAGTGCCGATGCATACGGCCAACGCAATTCAGTCCACCATGGTTGTTCAGCTCGCGGCGGCTTCTACACCACCATCGGCCGCTCCTAATGGTCCCATGTGTGCAGCTGTTTTGCAGTCCTCGCCATCGCCTGGGGTTTCTAATATGCAGGCCTCCTCAGCTATTGGGTGCAATGAACCTAGCACGCCGGGAGACTCAGGACTCAGGAGGCGTGGAAACCAGTCCAGCGGCTGCTATGTTGCCCATGCTGAGCACTAAGACAAGCCAAGAGGATGTAGTGCCATGCGTGCATAACGTGGACAGCTCCATGCATGCATCCAATGCTGAGGTGGCTATGCAGTCTAAAATGGACGCGAGGTCTAGCCTGGTGGCGGACGTACTCGCAAATGCGTTACCTGTCTCTGATGATGGTCCACTTCCGGGTGTGCCGCGCTTAACGTCGCCGCCGCCGGACGCTTCGCCGCCGGCGTCACTTGCGCCGCATATGGTGTGCTCAGCGTCGGCTTCGGCGTGCGGTTCGCCGATGGCGCCCCGTATACAGCATGCAGCATCAACTCCACCCACCTCGACTACAGTGGATGTCGCACCGTTTGGCTTGCCGCCCCCGCGATCTCCGTCAACACCAGCACCGACCGTTCGTACGGACACACCCTTCACTCAGATGTCTGAAGGCATGGCCACACCCCCTCGACGTAGCAGCCGCCACCCCATCTCTGGTGATAGTTCTTCGTCGACTGACGAGCACTCGATGGCTAAGGCCATGCGTCGACAAGCTGCGCGCAATTTGGACCCCACACCAGGCACTACAGTCAATAAATCTTTCCTTTCATTTTCGGATACTCGCATCTCATCTAGCTTAATGAATATTGGAGTGGCTATGGGAAACAACTTAGATGAGGTACGTGTTTCGGTGGGGGCGCTAAAACGCATGGAGATCGACCGGTTAAAGGTTTCTCCGAAGTGTTTGAGCACTCCACCCAACCCCGACACTGAGGAGGAGGATGAGACGGATGCCACAAATGTTGGTCCGCTTATTTCCCACTTGGTTGGTGAGGTTACCGAGGTTGGATTGGATGATGCAAGACCGGGGTCCATGTTTTGTGACTTCACAGCGTCTTTGCGTAAATCTAAATCTCATTTCTCTAAAAAGAAACAAAAACCGCCCAAGAAGGCGAAGATTTCCAACCCGACACGAGTTTCCACATGAGAGGCATGTTTTGGAATAGCAGAGGTCTTGCAGACTTGGCTAAACATAAACACGTCAATGATTGTGTAAGAGAACATGGGCTGGATTTTGTAGCAATTTCCGAGGCTGGTAAGTGTGACTTCCGTGCGAATGTCCTAGATCACCTATCAGGTGGTTTCGACTACACATGGCATACCCTACCAGCACGTGGAAGGTCAGGAGGAATCCTTGTTGTGATACAAACCACAACCATGGATTTGTTAGCCTTTTCGACTGGTGAATTTCACATCAAGTTCCACCTACGAAACAGGGCAGATAATTTTACATGGAGCCTGGTTGCGCTCTATGGGGCTGCCCAAGATGACCATAAGTCTGCTTTCCTTCGGGAATTGGTGAACCTGGCTAAGGATAACCCATATCCGATGCTTATTGGAGAGGACTTTAATATCCTTAGATACAAGGAAGAGAAAAATAATGACCGCTTTGATAGTCACTGGCCATTCCTGTTCAATGCTGTGATTGACAGTTTGAATCTTCGGGAAGCCTGTATGTCGGGGCGGCAGTTCACCTGGGCTAATAATCGATCTGTGCCGACATACGAGAAACTTGATAGGGTACTCATGGATACCGAATGGGAGTAAAATATCCTCTTGTAACTGTGCGGGCCCTAGAGCGTATCGAGGCATTATCGGATCATGCACCCATCATTCTCGATACTAACTCTACCAGCACATCTATGCGCCGCCCTTTCAAGTTTGAATTGGGATGGTTGCATAGAGATGGCTTTGGAGATATAATCAAGAATGTATGGGAGAGGCCCGCCATTGGTCGTACGGCTATTCAGAGATGGAACTTTAAAATTAGGGCCACAAGGCAGTATATCTCTGGATGGGCAAAACACACCAATGGTTTGTACAAAAAAGAAAAACAACGTCTCTCCACTATTATTGATGACCTCGATAAATCGTAGAGATTCGCATCTTGTCGCAACAAGAGATTGAACTAAAAAGTCAATTCAACGAAAAGATTGCACGCCTTTTGCGAGAAGAGGAAATCAAATATTACCAACGATCCAAAGCCGACTTCATTTTGAAGGGAGATAGTAATACACGATACTTTCAATTGGTTGCCAATGGGCGACATAGGAAGAAGTGTATCTTCTCTCTTCAACAAGATGAGGGGCGGATCAAAGGACATGCGGAGCTCAAAAGTTATATCACTAAATACTACAAGTCTCTGTTCGGGCCGCCAGATGAAGGGAATTTTACCCTCGATGAGACCCGAACAGATGATATTCCACAAGTCTCGGCAGAAGAAAACAATATCCTCACATCATCATTCTCGGAGGAGGAGGTGAAAGCTGTGGTGTTTCAAATGGTACATAACAAAGCTCCAGGCCCCGATGGCTTCCCCGCGGAATTCTATCAGAATTTCTGGGAAGTCATCAAGACGGACCTTTTGGAGTTGTTCAATTGTCTTCATGCCGGCCGACTTGAGCTATTTAGGCTTAATTTTGGCGAGATCGTATTGTTGCCAAAAACTAAGGAGGCTGAGCGGATTCAGCAATTTCGACCCATATGTCTCCTTAATGTCAGCTTCAAGATTTTCACCAAAGTGGCCACTAATCGGCTCAACACGGTTGCAGACCATGTCGTCCGACCATCTCAAACTGCCTTCATGCAAAGAAGAAACATACTCGATGGAGTAGTGATCCTACATGAGACCATTCACGAGATGCACCGGAAAAACATGAATGGAGTAGTTCTCAAGATTGATTTTGAAAAGGCCTATGATAAGGTCAAATGGGGTTTCCTTCAACATGCCCTAAGAATGAAATGATTCTCCGATAAATGGCGCGAGTGGATCCAAAATTTCGTTACTGGAGGTAGTGTGGCCGTCAAAGTAAATGATGACGTAGGCCATTACTTTCAAACGAAAAAGGGATTACGTCAGGGTGACTCCATGTCTCCTATGTTATTTAACATTGTTGCTGATATGTTGGCGATTCTGATTGAGCGTGCTAAGCAGGACGGTCAGATTGCAGGGGTAGTGCCACACCTCGTGGATGGTGGCCTCTCCATTTTGCAATATGCCGATGATACAATTCTTTTCATGGAACATGACCTGGACAAGGCTCGAAACCTGAAACTCTTGTTGTCGGCGTTTGAGCAAATGTCAGGGCTTAAAATTAACTTCCATAAAAGTGAATTGTTCTTCTTTGGAGAAGCCAGTGAGGCAGCGGCTGATTATGCTGACCTGTTTGGTTGTGCGCAAGGCCATTTCCCGATTAAATATTTGGGAATTCCGATTCATTATCACCGTCTCACTAATGCGGAGTGGAAACATGTAGAGGAGCGTTTAGAGAAACGACTGAGTAGTTGGAAAGGCAAGTGGCTCTCTGTTGGAGGACGCCTGGTCTTGATCAACTCGGTTCTCACAAACATGGTTCTCTATATGCTTTCTTTTTTCCAACTCCCAAGGGGGGTCTTGCAAAGAATGGATTATTTTAGATCCAGATTCTTTTGGCAAGGAGACAATGAAAAGAAAAAATACAAACTGGCAAAATGGAGCGTGGTTTGTAGGCCTAAAGACCAAGGTGGTCTTGGCATTCATGACCTGCAGGTCAAAAATGATGCATTACTTAGTAAATGGTTGTTCAGACTTCTTACTGAGGATGGCGTTTGGCAAACCCTGCTGCGCAACAAGTATCTATGTCAAAAAACTGTGTCTCAGGCATACTGGAAACCTGGTGACTCACACTTTTGGGCAGGTCTAATGGCGGCAAAGAAACATCTTTTCCACTTTGGATCTTTCGCGATCGAAGATGGGTCTGAGATTCGTTTCTGGGAAGACAACTAGCTAGGCAATGCGAGTCTCCGAGAACAATATCCAGCTTTGTACCGGATTGTTCGCGATAAAAATGAAACTCTTGCGCATGTGCTAAGTTCCTCTCCACCTGATATTTCTTTCAGGCGGGATTTGATTGGGCCTCGTCTTGTGTCATGGCAAAATCTTTTGTCCCGATTGGATACGATAAACCTGACACAAGGACGAGATGTGTTTCGCTGGAACCTCACTACATCTGGGTCCTTCACGGTTGACTCTATGTATCGTGCGCTCATGCATTCACAGGTCCCAGTGGATAATAACAAGAAAATTTGGAGATCGAAGGTTCCACTAAAAGTTAAGATTTTCATGTGGTACCTTCGGAAAGGAGTGGTTCTAACAAAAGAAAACCTCGCCCGTCGCAACTGGCAAGGAAGCAAGAGGTGTAGCTTTTGTATTCATGATGAGACAATCAGACACCTCTTTTTCCAGTCCAAATTTGCGCGTTCTACACGGTGTATCATCCAAATAGCGTCTAATCTTTATCCGCCCACAAGTGTCGCCAATATTTTTGGCCATTGGTTGGATAGTATTACCTATAGTTTCAAAACGCTAATAAGGGTGGGAGCGTATGCCTTATTATGGTCGCTTTGGCTATGTAGAAATGATCTGATTTTTAATGAAAAAAAATCTTCTCCGTTGCAGGTTATTTTCCGTTGTACGCAATTGCTTCGTACGTGGTCTATGCTTCACCGTACGGAGTTCCAACCGCTATTCAAGGCGGTGTGTACGCAACTAGAGCGAGTGGCTATGGAGGTTTTTTCCCAATATGGGTGGCAGCATAACCTCTGTATCGGCCCATCACCTCCTCCGACATAGGCATAGTGATGGTCCTATTTGACTCTACTAGTGCCAATATGTCAACTTTGTATTTTTTTTCAGACTGTTTGTGTTTGGCTGTGTGCATCCTAGCTATGCAGAGGCCGGGTGTTGCTCATCATGACTTGTATCCTCTTGATGCTACGTTTTGAGTTAATAAAAGCGCCCTTTATCGAAAAAAAGAACATCTGTTTGAATCACAGCGCAGTTCGACCGCTAAGACGTTTCCGTAGGTGTGTGCCTCTATGAATTTTTGGTGTACATAAACGTAAGTAAACTTTACATAGTTGAAGAGAAACATTGACTTCCCTTCCTCAGGCCTATCATGTTTTCAGCTTATCAATAAGGCCACCTCCTGTAAAATAGAGGAGGGATCCGGCCGAGTAAATCTTAGTGGAGTATATTTAGTTCACTAAGTTTTGGCCGGAACTAGCCGATCCACTAAATATAACGTATTTTTTATTTCATTTGCATTTCCTTTTCGACCATCGATACAAATTTCATTGCTTCTTTATTTGATGGAACGGCATTTTGTTACATCGGAGTACATAATTCATCAATTCTTTGCTACAAGAACGAAACCAAAGAAAATAAGAACCCGAATTAGAAACTTTAATAGATATCCAATTTCTATAACTTCTTTCACTAGTTGGATTAATATTTTCTCTATGGTTTAATTGTTCATTCTCTCTATGGCTTCTCGTACTTGCACACTGCTTCTTTTTTGGTTACACGAATACGATATTCCGTCACATCTAATCTCATATCTACTCTAGCAAGGAGTGCAGGAACATCTATCAAATTTATCGCTATCAATAGATCGATATAATCTTCTTTCCAATACCAAAACTTGCATCCATCCTACACACAAATTTAAGCAAATAATGAGCTCTAAATTGCGCTGAATCCGATCACTAGTAGAAAATGGGCCATCAGTCTCGGTTCTGAAGGGCCTTTAGTCCCGGTTCTTCAACCGGCACAAATCAATCGGGACTAAAGGCCCTCACTTTTAGTCCCGGTTGGGTTACGAACCGGGACTAATGGGGCTCCACGTGACCGCTGTTGGGCGCCCAGGTAGGAGGACCTTTAGTCCCGGTTGGTAAAACCAACCGGGACGGAAAGGCAGCCACACGTCAGCACCAACCAGCGCTGTTTTTTTTGGAAAGGACCGTGTTTCATTTTCTTTTATATTTATATTGTATTTTCACTCGGTTACACATATTAATATACAACATCAGTACAAATTATGGAAGAACAACATCCAACATCAGTACAAATTAGATGGATGCAGTAGACCAAGTTGAATTAATTAGAGGAAAATACAATGTTGCGATTTGCAACATCGTATTTTCCTCTAATTCAACTTGGTCTATTGCATCCATCTAATTTGTACTGGTATATGTCATATACCAACTCATCATCATCATCTTAATCAACTCATCATCATTCAACATCCAACAACTCATCATCATCTTAATCAACTCCTCATCATTATAGTTATCACAAGGTTGAAACGTACTAACTATTGCTCTCTCTTAGCTAAAATAGCATAATAAAGGCGAACTCCGACATCTCCCCATGGAAGAACACAGATCAACCTATGTCCAACTTGTGGGATGCGCAAGTATTCCTCTCCAAGTGGTAGCGTGGATGCTTGTATTGCATTTCTCCATCCTTTGATTTTCAGGGTTTCTTCACTTTGAGATATCCTGTATTTACCACTGTAATTAATCGGGAGTGGCCGTAAGCTAACCATTTGCAAATCACCATTTTGAAACATCCATTTAGGCACGGTCTATGGGGGGAGTACCTATTGAAGAACATTAGTAATAATAACATAGTTAGCAAACTAGTTTTGCTTAAGAATAATGTATGAAAAACATGGACTAGTGATGCAATGGTAAAAAAATTCTTACAAAGTTGTCTGAAGTGATGTTATAACGGTTCAACTTGTGCACTAGTGGCACATATCCATGATAAATGTTGCCAGTCATGTAATATTTAGCATGATACTCAACCTCATGAATAAATGATATCAGATGATTTTTCTCCAACCAAGTAAGCTCGGAGTCATAACTGTAGTAGGTGCGATCTATTATCTATCGGGTAGTTCTTGTAGCACCGAAATAAGCTAATAATAAAAAAAAAATTAGTCGGGATGAGTACCAAATACTTTTCAATAATCAATATAAATTACCTAAGAAATCCGTTGACAAACACACCTAGAGGTAGAACTGGAATCAAGTCATCCTCCGCATGCACCCAAACTTCTATATTATTATCATGAACATCGTCATTACCAAGATCGAAGGTAATGTTCATGTCCTCATCCAACCCATACGCCTTGCAAAATGCTCTCCAATTAGAACAACCAAAATATGTGTGATCTTCGTTATTTTCCACCTTAACAACAAAAGTGTAATGCTCCGTTCTTAGGTGAGCTATCTTAGGCTCTGTACTACCCTTCTCTTCGAAATGGAACGTGTCCAACACAGCGAATCTTGCATGGCAGGGAACGCACTAGTCGAATTGTACAAAAGTAGATTAAAGGTTAATTAAAGCAAAAAAAAACACATCATACTTCATTAACAAGAAATACATGCCGTCTTTACCGTAATAATACTAAATTCTTCCGTTAGCTTGAAGGTGAAGGATGTACCGTTGTCTAGGTGAGGACAAAGGTCGCATATACCTCTGTCATCCCAGCACAAAGGGCACTCAGGGAACCTCTCCTCATCGTCAGACGACGTCGACATTTCCTGTGTTCATGATTCTAAGATTAAAAATCGACGGCAATTTTTTTTAGCAAGATCATCATATAATATCACTAATACATATAATATCACCGGCGATCCTCAGGGACTCTTCATATAATAGTATCAGATAACATTACTAATACATCTCGAATAATCCAGTTAATGGAGCATCGAATATTATCACTAATACATCTCGAATATTATCGAAAAATCTAGTTGACTCGCGGTTCTTGAGGCGAGGGCGCTGAACACCCAAAGAGAAGGAACCATCACAGGATCATAACTCGGGTGAGATCCCTGAAGAACCTGCCAGGTATTGGAGAACATAAAGACCAATGCAATCATGTAGCGACGGACATGCTCGTCCTCCTCCCTGACACGGCGATGTACCACCTCTGCGGGAGCCGGCTCCCTCCGCACCGATAGTGGACCATGGGACCGCCACCAAAGAAGCTCCGGGTCGATGACGAGCCCCGGATTCGTCACTAAGCTACGCGCTCTGGAAGGTAGCATCTGTTGGAAATATGCCCTAGAGGCAATAATAAATTAGTTATTATCATATTTCCTTGTTCATGATAAATCGTTTATTATCCATGCTATAATTGTATCGATCGGAAACTCGGATACTTGTGTGGATACATAGACAACAAAGTGTCCCTAGTAAGCCTCTACTAGACTAGCTCGTTGATCAAAGATGGTTAAGGTTTCCTAGCCATAGACATGAGATGTCATTTGATAACGGGATCACATCATTAGGAGAATGGTGTGATAGACAAGACCCAAACTATGAACGTAGCATATGATCGTGTCAGTTTATTGCTATTGTTTCTGCATGTCAAAGTATCTGTTCCTATGACCATGAGATCATGCAACTCACTGACACCGGAGGAGTACCTTGTGTGTATCAAACATCGCAACGTAACTGGGTGACTATAAAGATGCTCTACAGGCAGCGGCGTAGCCAGGCCCCGGGCTGCCCGGGCCATGGCCTGGGGCGTGGGAGTTAAATCCTTCGTATACTGTAGCCACAGTAGCGCACTATAGCTACAGTAATCACTGTTCCAACGAAGGTGGCCCGGGGCGTGGCCATATCCTGGCTACGGCACTGTCTACAGGTATCTTCGAGGGTGTCTGTTGAGTTGGCATGGATCAAGACTGGGATTTGTTACTCCATGTGACGGAGAGGTATCTCAGGGCCCACTCGGTAATACAACATCACAATAAGCCTTGCAAGCAAAGTGACTAAAGAGTTAGCCACGGGATCTTGTATTACAGAATGAGTAAAGAGACTTGCCGGTAACGAGATTGAACTAGGTATGGAGATACCGACGATTGAATCTCGGGCAAGTAACATACCGGAGAACAAATGGAACAGCATACGGGATTAACTGAATCCTTGACATAGAGGTTCAACCGATAAAGATCTTCGTAGAATATGTAGGAACCAATATGGGCATCCAGGTCCCGCTATTGGTTATTGACCGTAGAGGTGTCTCGGTCATGTCTACATAGTTCTCGAACCCGCAGGGTCTGCACACTTAACGTTCGGTGACGTTTCGGTAGTATTGAGTTTTGTATGTTGGTGACCGAAAGTTGTTCGGAGTCCCGGATGAGATCTAGGACATCACGAGGAGCTCCGGAATGGTCCGGAGGTAAAGATTGATATATAGGAAAGTGGTGTTTGAACTTCGGAAAAGTTTCGAGAATTTCCGGTAGTGTACCGGGAGTGACGAATGGGTTCCGGGGGACCACCAAGTGGGGCCCACACACCCCAAGGAGCCACATGGACCTTAGTGGTGGCACACCAGCCCCTGGTGGGCTGGGCAGCCAGCCCAAGAGGGCATATGCGTAGGAGAAAGAGAAGAGGGCGAGGAATCCTAGTCGGAGTAGGATTCCCCCCACGCCCACCACCTAGTTGGAGGTGGACTCCTCCACCTCTGGTTCGGCCGACCCTAGGGGAGGATCCCTAGGGCGCCAGCCCCTCTCCCTTCCTCCTATATATACTAGTGGATTTGAGGACAGCTTTAACCCTAATTGCCACGTGCTGCCCTCTTCTTCCTCTTGATCGTTTCTTCTCTAGTCTAGTTTCGACGGTGCTTAGGCGAAGCCCTGCCGGAATAGTTCCATCACCACCGCCGCCGCGCCGTCGCGCTGCCGGAGAACTCATCTACCTCTCCGCTCCCTCTTGCTGGATCAAGAAGGCGGAGATCGTCATCAAGCTGTACGGGTGCTGAACGTGGAGGCGCCGTCCGTTCGGCGCTAGATCGGAAGGATCGTGATCAGGATCGCGGGACGGTTCGTGATTGGATCGCGGGACGGATCGTGATCGGATCGCGGGACAGCTTGCGATTTGGATCGCGAAGATGTTCGACTACATCAACCGCGTTTCTTAACGCTTCCCGCTTAGCGATCTACAAGGGTACGTAGATGCACTCTCCCGCTCGTAGATGCTCATCACCATGGATAGATCTTGCGTGTGCGTAGGAAATTTTTTGTTTCCCATGCAACGTTCCCCAACAGCATCTCCCAGTGCCAGCCCGGCGAAGCCCAGTTCCGGACATGGCGCAACTGGTTGTCGGCGCCGAGTCGATGACGAGGATGCGGGATGGGCATCGTCGACGAGAACAAATTGTGGATACCAAATAACATTTCATTTAACAACAATAAAAATAAAAACCATAACATATTTTATAACAAATCCACACGCACACACTCGCACACAACAAATAACATACGAAAAAGACAAAATTAACTCTAATGCAAAAAAATTGTTCTTCATTTTGTTTTAGCTATTTAACATATATAGCTATTTTGGAGCACATCTCACATGCATAGCTATTTAACAACATATCAAATTAAAAAAAGCTATTTAACATATATAGCTATTTTCTAGCACTCACTACACATCCTAACTAGCATATTTGGTCCAAACGAATATGTGATTCTCATCAACATCTCACAGAACATCTACCATGTCAAATTCACGCACGTTTTGTTCTCCCTAAGCAAAAATTGGATCAAACATTATAAAAAATTTCTGTCCATTAAGATCACTCCTTCAACATTGCTAATATGCTCAGTGGAAATCACATTAACAAAAATAAAAAAAATGAAGAAAAAGGAAAAAAAAAGAGGGGCGGCGGCGGCGGCGGGGTGGGTGGCGGCGTTGGGGCGCATGGGGTGGGGAGGAGAGGAGGGGAACGGCGCGGCGGCTCACAGTGTTGCAGGGGAGCGGGGACGGCGTCGGGGCTGGGCTCGGCGACGGCGACGTCGTGGCAGGGTGCGACGAGGGCGTCGGGGCCGGGCGCGACGAGGGCGTCGGCGGCGGGTTCAGAGGCGACGGGCGTCGGCGGCGAGCTCGGAGGCGACGGCGATCTCCGGCGCAGCAGCCTGGCGGCGTCGTGCTGTGGTTCGGCCGTCGGGGAGAGAATGGGAGATTGGGGGAAAAAATTTCCATGTCCCCTTTATATAGACCCACCTTTAGTCCCGGTTGGTGGCTCCAACCGGGACTAAAGGCCCCCCTTTAGTCCCGGTTGGAGCCATCAACCGAGACTAAAGATGAATTTCACCAAGCAAAAGGGCGGGAAGCCCATGCCTTTAGTCCCGGTTGGTGGTTCGGGCCGGGACTAAAGGGGGGCCTTTAGTCCCGGTTGGAGCCACCAACCGAGACTAAAGGCCTGTTCCTGGCACGGGCGAGGGGCGGTGGAAGTTTAGTCCCACCTCGCCAAGCGAAGCGCGCTCGCAGTGGTTTATAAGCCCCGCTGCGGCTGCCAACTCGAGCTCCTCTCTAAAGCAGGCCGTGGGCCTATATTTCCTCTCTGCCCTGCTCTATCGGGCCTACTTGCCTCGCGGGCCTGCATCCTGGCCCATGTATAGTTGGGTTTCTAGTCGTATGCAGGCCGTGGTGGCCTAGTAGGCCGGCATTTTTTTATGTTATTTTTTGCATATTAAAGTTCTTGACAAAAAATACTTTATGAAATTTTTTGCTATTAAAGTTTTTAACAAAAAATACTTTATGAAAATTCTTTTTGCTATTAAAGTTATTAACAAAAAATACTTTGATAATTTTAGTTGCATAAATTTTATATAATTTTAAGTTAATATTATTTTGATTATAACTAGAGGTTTATAAAAGCTTTTTAGTTGATTATTTTTGCTATTGAAGAATATTATAGTTTTGTTTTAGTTGATCATAACAAAAAATTATAATTGATTCTTTTTAGTTGACAATCTCTTTCCAAGTATCAGGGTTTCGGACGAAAACTCATCTATTACAAAGGGATTTCATTTTTTTAACATATTTTAACTCCAGACTTTTTGTGCGTTCAATATGCACCATTCAAAGCCACATCATCAATTTTCAACCATTTTCTGACTTCATTTGCTATTTTTCATGCATTTCATGATTTATTTTGAGCTAAATAACCCTGAATTTGAAAAGCATTGCAAATGAACTCTGAAAAGGTTGAAACTTGGCATGGTATCATAATTTCACCCACATAGCATGTGCTAGAAAGTTTAGAGGATTACGGCAAAAACTGGATGCACTTCGTGTACAAACTGGACAATCTCTTTCGAAGTATCAGGGTTTCGGACGAAAACTCATCTATTACAAAGGGATTTCATTTATTTTAACTCCAGAATTTTTGTGCATTCAATATGCACCATTAAAAGCAACATCATCAATTTTCCTCCCTTTTCTGACTTCATTTGCTATTTTCATGCATTTCATGATTTATTTTGAGCTAAATGACCCTGAATTTGAAAAGCATAGCAGATGAACTCTGAAAAGGTTGAAACTTGGCATGGTATCATAATTTCACCCACATAACATGTGCTAAAAAGTTTAGAGGGTTACGACAAAAACTGGATGCACTTCGTGTACAAACTGGACAATCTCTTTCGAAGTATCAGGGTTTCAGACCAAAACTCATCTATTACAAATGGATTTCATTTTTTGACATGTAACTGCAGTTACTTGAACAATCGTACCATCTGATATGTTGTTTTCACTAGAGAGAAAGTCTTCACTTTTTCTTCGCGTGTGTCCCTTGCTTATTGCGCCGTAACCATGGATAATCTTCATCGTTTAACATGATGCTTGGGTCAGCCTTCACTTTGAAGGGAGGAATTTCATGAATCTTTTCATAATCTTCAGACATGTGTGTCTTGTCCTCCACTCCCACGATGTTTCTTTTCCCTGAAAGAACTATGTGGCGCTTTGGCTCATCGTATGATATATTCGCTTCCTTATCTTTTCTTTTTTTCGGTTTGGTAGACATGTCCTTCACATAGAAAACCTGCGCCACATCTGAAAGGATCGATATGGTTGACTAGAGGGGGGGGGGGGTGAATAGGCAACTACCAATTTTTAGCTTTTCTTTAACAAATTAGGGTTAGCAACAAAATAGGTTGTCTAGATATGCAACTAGGTGAGCAACCTATATGATGCTAACAATTACAACACAAGCAAGCAAAGGATACAATACAAGTATATCAAGCACAATGTAAAGGTAAGAGATAACCACAAGTGGAGCCGGTGAAGACGAGGGTGTGTTACCGAAGTTCCTTCCCTTTGAGAGGAAGTACGTCTCCGTTGGAGCGGTGTGGAGGCACAATGCTCCCCAAGAAGCCACTAAGGCCACCGTATTCTCCTCACGCCCTCACACAATGCGAGGTGCCGTGATTCCACTAGTGGTGCCCTTGAAGGCGGCAACCGAACCTTTACAAACAAGGTTGGGGCAATCTCCACAACTTAATTGGAGGCTCCCAACACAACCACGGAGCTTCACCACAATGGAATGTGGCTCCGAGGTGACCTCAACCGTCTAGGGTGCTCAAACACCCAAGAGTAACAAGATCCGCAAGGGATTAGTGGGGGGAATCAAATATCTCTTGGTGGAAGTGTAGATCGGGACCCTCTCCTCCAAACCCTAGAGCGACAACAAGATTTGATGGCTAGGGAGAGAGATCGGGCTAAAATGAGCTTTTGGAGTAACAATGGAGCTTGGGGGAAGAGGTCAACCTTAGGAAGAAGAAGACCTCTCCTTTATATAGGGACACAAAATTCCAACCGTTATCTGCCCTCTGCCCGCAGGCAAGCGGTACTACCGCTCCTAGGAGCGGTACTACCGCTTAGGCGGTACTACCTCGAACTGGTCAAAAACACACTAGGTGTGCCACGGTAGTACCGCCGGAGCGGTACTACCGCTGCCCCCTTACGGTACTACCGCTAAGGGAGTTTCGTCCAGAACAGGCAGCAGTAGTAGAGGCGGACAGGGCGGCAGTACCGCGCAAGCGGTACTACCGTTCTAGTACCGCTCTACTACCGCTAGAGGGAAAAGTGGTAACAGAAACTCGCACAGAGGAAAAACCCCAAGCGGTAGTACCGCGCAAGCGGTACTACCGTTCTAGTACCGCTCTACTACCGCTAGAGGGAAAAGTGGTAACAGAAACTCGCACAGAGGAAAAACCCCAAGCGGTAGTGGAAGCGGTAGTAGGGGCGGTAGTACCGCTGGAGCGGTACTACCGTACTACTACCGTGCTACTACCGGTTAAGACAAACCGGCAACAGAAAGTTGCACGCTCGGGGAAACCCCAAGCGGTAGTGGTGCGGTAGTACCCAGCGGTACTACCGCTCCTTGGAGCGGTACTACCGTGGGTCCAAGCGGTACTACCGCTTGCAAACTTCTGAAACACCACAGACAACACAGGAAATGCTCCAGAGAAGGGTAAGGAGGTTGTGGGTGCATATGGGGCTGTGTACGTGTTGATTCCACCCATACCTTTCCAACGCGGACCCCCTCTTAATAGTACGGGTTTCCTACGACTCAATTCACCAAAAAGAAATCGTCGGAAAATAACCGTCTTCACTCTTTATCATCGAGGGGAGATAAACCGTCTCGTGCCTATCAATATAATCTCTGAAAAGGTCAACGCACACGATTAGTCCGCAAAGCGCATTGTCATCAATCATCGAAACTACTGGGGTAAAATATGCCCTAACAATCTCCCCCTTTTCGGTGGATTGATGACAACACGGGGTTTGCACAAGTATATACGAGATAATAATGCAAACCAACTATCTACAAAATATAGACGGGCTCCCCCTAGATGTGTGCACTAATTGAATATGCCTTTGAAATGCAAAGTGCACACACTAGGATCAACACTCCCCCTATATTTTATAAATAGGGCAATACTTGCAACAACATAATATATAACGCTAAGCATGGTTGCAATACGAACAATGAGTCATAAACTCACACATAACAAGACATAATTAAGATAACATGGGTGGCATATGTCTTACACCATACGATAGAGTCTCAGACCAAACCAAGGTAAACGAGGATAAAAGAGTTCACAAGCAAGAAATCGAAGCAGATAAAAGCAAGCTTGTGACTCGGCAACACCCTGCAGAAAGCAAATGCAAACCCCGGTCCTAGACTCTCTCCCCCTTTGGCATCGAGACACCAAAAGGGCAAAGAGTGACACTACGCGCCGACAGGTGGTAGCACTAGTCTCCTCCCATGGACTCGTCGGAGGCCACAGCATCGGACTCCTCGTCAGACGACTCCTCCGATTCTTCAGGATCCTCAGACTCCTCCTCTGCGTGCTCCTGCTCCGGAGCGGGTGCCGACGCACCGGTGATGGAATCATCAGAATCAGTCCAGCGGGAGTGAGAAGAAATCCAGTGGTCTTCAGGAGTGATGACAGCCTCAGAACCGCTCTCAACTGGAATATCAAGCTTCCTCATGATGGCCTTCCTCTGCTGACGTGCCTTCTTGGCATCCACATGTGCCAAGTACATCTTGTGTTGCACATCCGTCTGAAGACAAAACAGCTTCTTCACCTTGTTCTTGAGCTTGGCAGCCCAACCAGACGACCCAGACGAGTGCTCGGGGTCAGGCACGTAGTCAGTATCCTCCACATCCTCCTCAGAGGCAAGTGGCACGCTCGCAGCACGACGAGTGGGAGCCCAGAGCTCCTTCTGGCGCAAGTTGATCGTCTCATGAGAAGTCAGAGGCCCGGTCTCAAGCTGCTCTCCAGGGAACGTGGCAGTCCAGGTGGTCACAATGAGTTTGAAGATGAAGGGAGCATAGATCGGCACGTGATCACCATATGCTGCAGTCACAAGCTCCTTCCACATGACATGAGAGACGTCCAAAACAGCCCCCGTGCCCTTCTCAGAATGGCACAGACAAAGCATATCCACCAGGTGTCCGTGCACCATATCCAAGTTGCCAACACGAGGAAAGAGAGTGTGCCGGAAAATGCGATGCATGATATCAAAGAATGGTTTCAGCTCCTTCTTGGATCCCTTATCAGTCGGAATGATGGTCATATGGGGAAGCAGATTGTCCTTGTGAGAAGGTCCACCCTCATGGTGAGGGCGCAGACCAAGGGGCTTCTCCAGCCCCTCATCGGGATAGCCCAGAAGATCCATGAACTCACCCCAAGTGGCACGAAGCTGTCTACCATGAGTCATCCATATCATAGTCCTGTTATCCTTAGTTCCAAACCACACGGTTGCAAAGAACTGAGCCACCAACTCTGCATCAAAGTCATAGTTGAAGGACATGATGGGCACAATGTTGAACTGCGCACAGAGGTCAAGAGCTTCTCCAAAGTATGCACGGTCCTTCTCCATATGCTCAATGTTGATGGACTTGGTCTTGACAAACATATTTTTCTTGGCCTTGATTCTGTCAAAGTATACCAAAGATTGATCCCTGTTCCAGAAGGGACGGCCCACAAGAGTTGCGTCTTGAGGACGACAGTAGGGATTCCTCTCGCGGTACTGCCAATACTCATTTTGCTTCATCTCAGCTGCAGTCTTGACAGGAGTCATCTTTTTGCGAGCAACAGACTTGGCCTTGCTTCTGACTGACTGACGACGCACTGGAGGTGGTGTCGGGGCAGCCTCTTCTTGTATCTCATCATCAGAATAGACAGGCCTGGCGTAATAGGTGCGCCCACGTTTGGACGGAGCAGATGCATTCTTGCGACGACCCTTGGAGCTACTACCACCTGAACCAGACACAAAAACCATAGGAAGCGGGTGTAAAAGGGTATGCATAAGCCAAGAATTACAAGTGAGGAAGAGGAACCAGTTGTACAGATTCAGAAAAGCTGAGTCTCACGCGGTAGTACCGGTCCTGACAACGGTAGTACCGCCTGGGAGACGAGCGGTAGTACCGCTGGCCAGTGGGCGGTAGTACCGCTTAAGCGGTAGTACCGGCCATGGCCGAGCGGTAGTACCGCTGTCTGCACAGTCGTACATCCGTGTCAGATCCGGTAGTACCGGAGATCCAATCCTTTGAAATCGATACAAAGAGTTCCTACCCTCCTATCTAGCAGTCATTCTACATCCTACTCAAGCCTCGATTTGGTCAAAAATCGAAGAAACGCCACGCATTGCCCTAAGTCCAAGATTCAAAAACTAGAACCAATGGAGAGAAGAACGGGGGCAATACCGGGTTCCATAGCGAGAGGAGATGGTGGGGATCGATTCCACCGGGCGGAAATGCAGAAGACGGCACGGAATCGGAGGACCGGAGACGGCCTCCGAAGCAGTTCTTCGTCGCCTGTGAGAGAGGGAGTCGTGGGGAAGAAAGGTGAATGGGTATGGGGGAGTTAGAACTCCCCCTGCCCGACACTTAACCCCACAGAATCCATCTAAGCGGTAGTACCGCTAGGAGTAGCGGTAGTACCGCCCGGTACTACTGCCGGGCAGGAGGCCCAGTAGTACCGCTCAAGCGGTAGTACCGGTGGCAGGAGCGGTAGTACCGCTTAGAGCGGTAGTACCGTTCCTAACCAGCGGTAGTACCGCGTGCAGGAGACAGAACTGCCCAAAAAAAAAAAGATGGCTTATACAAAATCTATGGGTTGGAGAGAGGAAAGGCTTAGGTTGGAGACTCGAAAACACCGCAAATGGGAATGGACACTCCAAGGTCCAAAACACGAAAAGACCAACAAGTCAAGATAAAAGCAATGAAAACCATAGGAGAACCAAACCCTCCAAAAGAGAGGGTCGGTGGCCGAAGCCACCATTGTTTGAGTCGAATGGTTTGGCACCGCGAAGATTTTAACCTTGGGCCCAAGACCAAAACTCATCTTTGAGGCACAATTACCATCATAAATGGCTAATGTGAAAGATTTTGATTAATTTTGGCATAATAGGGGGAGGGAGAGTTCATTGAGAGAACAACACTCCCCCTAAATCCATGCCTACACCTAGAACAAGGTAAACATGATGAGTGCGGTGGGATGTGACGAGAATCAAGCCACGTTGCTCGAATCAATGATATTTAGCTCATGCCTTAACTCACGAAACCTTGCTTCATCCAATGGCTTCGTGAAAATATCCGCTAGTTGCTCTTGAGTGTTAAGATGAATAATATCAATCTCCCCACGCTTGACGTGATCCCGAATAAAATGATGACGAATCTCGATGTGCTTCGTCTTGCTATGTTGCACCGGGTTGTAGGAGATTGCAATTGCACTTTCATTGTCACAGAAAAGAGGCACTTTGTCACAAGTGACACCGTAATCCTTTAAAGTTTGCCTCATCCAAAGCAACTGAGCACAACAACTTGCGGCAGCTACATACTCGGCCTCGGTGGTGGAGAGAGACACACAGTTCTGCTTCTTCGAAGACCAACTCACCAAAGAGCGACCAAGGAATTGGCACCCTCCGGAAGTTGACTTCCTATCCACACGGTCTCCCGCCCAATCCGAATCCGAATAACCCATTAGATCAAAGCTTGCTCCTTTGGGATACCATAAGCCAAAGTTTGGGGTATGAGCCAAATATCGAAAGATCCGCTTGACTGCCACATAGTGACTTTCCTTAGGCGCGGCTTGAAACCGTGCACATATTCCCACACTCAACATGATATCCGGTCTAGATGCACAAAGGTAAAGCAAGGATCCAATCATGGAACGATATACCTTTTGATCCACCGCTTTACCATTGGGATCTATGTCAAGTTGGCACTTGGTAGGCATTGGAGTCTTGGCCGGCTTGACATCATTTAACTTGAATCTCTTGAGCATGTCTTGGGTGTATTTGGCTTGGTTGATGAAGGTTCCTTCTCTTCTTTGCTTGACTTCGAATCCAAGAAAGAACTTCAACTCTCCCATCATAGACATCTCAAATTTCTCGGTCATTAGTGCGGCAAACTCATCATTGAAAGCTTTGTTAGGAGAACCAAAGATAATATCATCAACATATAGTTGGCATATGAACAATTCCCCTTTAACCCTCTTAGTAAAAAGAGTGGGATCGATTTTCCCAATTTCAAACCCACGGTCTTGCAACAACTCGGTAAGGTGCTCATACCACGCACGTGGAGCTTGTTTAAGGCCATAGAGTGCCTTATCGAGCTTGTATACATGATTGGGGAACTTGGGATCCTCGAACCCCGGAGGTTGTTTGACAAATACCAACTCATTAAGAGGACCGTTAAGAAATGCACTCTTCACATCCATTTGTTGCAATTTAAAATCATGATGAGAAGCATATGCAAGCAACATACGAATAGATTCAAGACGAGCAACGGGAGCAAAAGTTTCACCGTAGTCGATACCCTCGACTTGGGAGTAGCCTTGTGCCACCAATCTTGCCTTGTTTCGAGTGACAACACCGTTCGTATCTTGCTTGTTCTTGAAGATCCATTTGGTTCCAATGACATTATGATTCTCCGTTGGCCTTGGCACCAATGTCCACACTTTGTTGCGCTCGAAGTTGTTGAGTTCATCATGCATGGCTTCAAGCCAATCCGTGTCCTCGAGCGCCTCATGTACCTTTTGGGGTTCAACATACGAAACAAACGCGTGATGCACACAAAAGTTTGATAATTGTTTACGAGTGGATACCCCTTTCTTTAAGCTTCCATAGACATTTTCCAGGATATGTCCCTTTTTCTCGAGTTTGGAAGCAATCTTGGCGGCACGACGCTCCAATAGCTCCTCCGGAGTCACTTGAGGAGGATCATCTCGAGCATCATCTTGAACTTGCTCTGTGTTGTGATCTTGATCTTGGGCATCATTTGGTGCATCACTATCATCTTGAGGTTGATCTTGCCCTTGATCTTGATCACTTGGTTGAGGGCCTTCGGTTTGTTCTTCGGAAGCGTGTGGGTCATGTGTCGGTGATGGTTCCACTTGCGTAGAACATTGTCCTTCTCCTTCCACCACAAGGGGTTCCTCAATGGGTAGGATTTGGCCCACACCCATTCTTCTTATGGCTTGAGGAGGAATTTCATCACCTACATCACAAAGACCACTTTGCTCCACTTGGGAGCCATTATTCTCGTCAAACTCCACGTTACACGTCTCCTCAATGAGTCCATTGGACTTGTTGAGAACACGGTAAGCATGAGAGTTTGTAGCATAACCAACAAATATGCCCTCTTGAGCTCTAGAATCAAATTTAGACAAGCGAACACCTTTCTTGAGAATGAAACACTTACAACCGAACACCCGGAAGTACTTGAGGTTGGGCTTGTTGCCGGTAAGTATTTCATATGGAGTCTTGTTCAAGCCTTTGCGAAGGTAGAGCCGATTGGATGCATGACAAGCGGTGTTGATGGCTTCGGCCCAAAAGTTGTATGGAGACTTGAACTCCGCCATCATGGTTCTTGCCGCGTCCATCAACGTCCGGTTCTTCCTCTCCGCTACACCGTTTTGTTGAGGGGTATATGGTGCGGAATATTGATGCTTGATCCCCTCATCACTAAGAAACTCATCCAAGGTGTAGTTCTTGAACTCGGTGCCGTTGTCGCTTCTAATGATCAATATCTTTGCATCATGTTGACGTTGAGCTTCATTTGCAAAGTCGATCACGGTTTGTTGGGTCTCGCTCTTCCTCTTGAAGAAATATACCCAAGTGTATCTTGAATAATCATCCACAATCACCAAGCAATACTTTCTTCCCCCAAGACTATCAAAGGATGGCGGTCCAAAGAGATCCATGTGAAGGAGCTCCAAGGGCCTCTTCGAGTAGATGATAGTCGTGGGTCGGTGAGCCGTCTCATGTAGCTTTCCTTCGATACAAGCACTGCAAGCACGGTCTTTGGCAAAGCTCACATTTGTTAGTCCTCGGACGTGGTCCCCTTTGAGGAGACTTTGCAAAGATCTCATATTGACGTGGGCTAAACGGCGATGCCAAAGCCATCCCACGTCAACTTTAGCCATTAGACAAGTCGCGGTCTTAGTGGGTCGCTCCGAGAAGTTAACCACATAGAGACCGTTCTCGACATGCCCAACAAAAGCTACTTTAAGAGTCTTGCTCCACAAAAGGGCCACGGTATCAATATCAAAGAACGTTGCAAAGCCCATAATAGCAAGTTGACGAACGGAAAGTAAATTGTATGCAAGGCTCTCAACAAGCATGACCTTCTCAATGGACAAGTCCGGTGAGATGACCACCTTGCCGAGACCCAATACCTTTGACATCGAGGCATCACCATATTGAACATGGGTGGGCATAGATGAACTTGCTTGAACGTCCACCACCAAGTCCTTGCTTCCGGTCATATGATTTGTCGCTCCACTATCAAGCAACCATGACACTCCACCGGAAGCAAACTCCTACATAAGATTAATGCTTGGTTTTAGGTACCCATTCTTGAATGGGTCCTTTCATGTTAGTAACAAGGATCTTAGGAACCCAAATAGACCATTCAATGTACTCATAAGAAGAACCAACAAATTTGGCATAAACATGCCCATCACTAGCACGGCATAAAACATAAGAAGGGTTAAAATCGCCGGCTTTGTTGGGATGGGTGATCTTGCCCCTTTTGACATTACCACCCACCGCCTCGTTCTTCTTCTTCTTAGGAGCACCCTCTCCCTCTTTCACAAATGTATCTTTGAGAGGGAGAGCTTGCTTGGTCTTGCTTTTCTTGTTTGACTTCTTCTTCTTCGACTTGGGTGCAAATCCAAGCCCCTCCTTGGCCACAACTTCCTTTTGATTGCTCAAAAGTTCGTTGAGGTTTTTCTCACCTTGTATGCACGACACAAGGCCTTTCTCGAGTTGCTCTTTCAACTTGGCATTCTCCTCAACAAGATGTGCATGCTCACAACAAGGGTTAGTTGCACGAGCATTATCAATTAGAACAAAAGGAGGACACGTGGCAATTTCTTTAGTTAGCTTCACTTGGAGTTGATCATGAGACTCCTTGAGTGTAGCATGAGCACTTTTCAAGGCCTTGTGAGCCTTGTCAAGTAAGTCAAACTCCTCTTCGAGTCTAGCATGGCCAACCCCAAGTTCGGCTTTCTCATTTTTAAGCATATTAGCAAGAACTTGAGCATGATCACGATCTTTCTTTAATTTAGCAAGATCTAGATTGTGTGTCTCCTCAAGAGCCACTCTATGACCTTGCTCTTCCTCAAGAGCAATAGAAAGATCGGCAATCTCATCGGCATAATCTCTACTATGCCCTTCCAACTTGGAGATTGTCTCTTCATGAGAATCTATGATTTCATTTGCCTCACCTAATTGTTCCAAGAGAGCCACAAAGTGCTTCTTGGTCTCACCTTTGAGCTTGGCCATGAACTTGTCAAATTCATTTTCTTCCACCTTTGCCTCATCACTTTCTTCCTCACAATTCATCAAAGAAGGAGTGGAAGAAATGCTAGTTTTGATGTTGGAGGTTACCTTGTTGGTGGCCTTGGCCATGAGGCACTTGTGGGTGGTGATGGAGTTATCGTTGGGGGAATCGAAGAGGGACACCTTTGGTGATGGAGAGGTGGCAATGGCGACGGAGGCCGTAGCAATCCCTTCACCACTCGCATCTTCATCATCATCGGAGTCGTACTCTTCTTGCACCACCAAACTCTTTTGAGGCACCTTCTTGTTGAACTTGTTCTTGCTTGGGAAGGACTTGCCCTTGTCTTTACGGATGAGCTTGCCACCATTTTCCTCCCTATTCTCATACGGGCAATCGGCGACGAAGTGACTCACATTACCACAGTTGTAGCAAGTCCTCACACGTTGACTTTTGCCTTTAGAGCCATTAGTCTTGTTTCTTGAAAAGTTGGGCTTGGAGTTTCTTTTGTTGCCCCAAAATTGTCTTGACGCAAGAGCCATGTGCTCGTGGTAGGCGTATTTGGTGTCTTCGGGACAATCTTCATCCTCATATTCTTCTTCTTCTTCCTCTTCATGAACTACCTTGGCCTTCAAAGCAAGGTTGGGCTTCTTTGAGCGTTGAACACGAGCAAGTGCGTTGTCGGCAGTCTTGTTCAAAATGTTCATAGCAACAAACTCATCCAACACATCACTGGAGGACAAGGTGTGGAAGTCCGGTCTTTGACGAATCACGGAGGACATGCTCTTGTTGTAAGGCATAATGGCCTTGAGGAATTTGCGCTTGATCCAATTGTCATCCGTGTCCTTGCTCCCGTGATCTCGGAGTGAGACCGCAAGAGTAGTCAATCTCCGGTAAAGCTCACGAGGATCTTCATCTTCATTCATAACAAACTCATCGGCCTCATCAAGAATAACCTCAAAGTTGGAGCGTTGAATGCTCGAGCTTCCCTTGTACAATGAATTGATATGCTCCCATGCATCTTTGGCAAGAGTGAATGGGCGCAAATGAGGAAGCTCTTCGAGAGGCATGGCGGCTTGAAGAATGAACAAGGCGGATGCATTGAGTTGGTTGTCCACTTCTTCTCTTGGGGACAAGTTGCTTGGGTCATGCGGATAATAGCCTTGTTCAATGATTCTCCAAAGTTGAGTTGAGCTATAATTCAAATGAGACTTGATACGAAACACCCAATTAGCGAAGTTAGTCAAATCAAGCTTAGGAGGAGGACCATGATTGTTTATATGAGGCGAGGGGACCGGTCCTCCATAGACTGGGGGAGGGGGAACCGAGGTGAGTGTTCCCGTCCCATTCTTACCATGAGGGGAAGATGTATGAGTGTCTTTAGCCGTTTCCTTGCCGGAATTGGCCTCCGATGCCGATGCGGCGGGATTAACCACAAGCAACGGATCGGGAGGAGACTTCAACCCCTCAAGGAGCTCTTTCATCATGGACTTAACCTCGGCCGTCATAGACGTCTTTAGTGAAGCCATAGCTTCATTCAAAACGTCTATAGTGACCGTGGTCAACTCCACGGCCTCGGGAACATTCCCAACACGCTCCCCGTCGTCAGCCATACTCTTCGGGTGGTGAAACCCTTAATAAAGAGACGAGGCTCTGATACCAATTGAAAGGATCGATATGGTTGACTAGAGGGGGGGGGTGAATAGGCAACTACCAATTTTTAGCTTTTCTTTAACAAATTAGGGTTAGCAACAAAATAGGTTGTCTAGATATGCAACTAGGTGAGCAACCTATATGATGCTAACAATTACAACACAAGCAAGCAAAGGATACAATACAAGTATATCAAGCACAATGTAAAGGTAAGAGATAACCACAAGTGGAGCCGGTGAAGACGAGGGTGTGTTACCGAAGTTCCTTCCCTTTGAGAGGAAGTACGTCTCCGTTGGAGCGGTGTGGAGGCACAATGCTCCCCAAGAAGCCACTAAGGCCACCGTATTCTCCTCACGCCCTCACACAATGCGAGGTGCCGTGATTCCACTAGTGGTGCCCTTGAAGGCGGCAACCGAACCTTTACAAACAAGGTTGGGGCAATCTCCACAACTTAATTGGAGGCTCCCAACACAACCACGGAGCTTCACCACAATGGAATGTGGCTCCGAGGTGACCTCAACCGTCTAGGGTGCTCAAACACCCAAGAGTAACAAGATCCGCAAGGGATTAGTGGGGGGAATCAAATATCTCTTGGTGGAAGTGTAGATCGGGACCCTCTCCTCCAAACCCTAGAGCGACAACAAGATTTGATGGCTAGGGAGAGAGATCGGGCTAAAATGAGCTTTTGGAGTAACAATGGAGCTTGGGGGAAGAGGTCAACCTTAGGAAGAAGAAGACCTCTCCTTTATATAGGGACACAAAATTCCAACCGTTATCTGCCCTCTGCCCGCAGGCAAGCGGTACTACCGCTCCTAGGAGCGGTACTACCGCTTAGGCGGTACTACCTCGAACTGGTCAAAAACACACTAGGTGTGCCACGGTAGTACCGCCGGAGCGGTACTACCGCTGCCCCCTTACGGTACTACCGCTAAGGGAGTTTCGTCCAGAACAGGCAGCAGTAGTAGAGGCGGACAGGGCGGCAGTACCGCGCAAGCGGTACTACCGTTCTAGTACCGCTCTACTACCGCTAGAGGGAAAAGTGGTAACAGAAACTCGCACAGAGGAAAAACCCCAAGCGGTAGTGGAAGCGGTAGTAGGGGCGGTAGTACCGCGCAAGCGGTACTACCGTTCTAGTACCGCTCTACTACCGCTAGAGGGAAAAGTGGTAACAGAAACTCGCACAGAGGAAAAACCCCAAGCGGTAGTGGAAGCGGTAGTAGGGGCGGTAGTACCGCTGGAGCGGTACTACCGTACTACTACCGTGCTACTACCGGTTAAGACAAACCGGCAACAGAAAGTTGCACGCTCGGGGAAACCCCAAGCGGTAGTGGTGCGGTAGTACCCAGCGGTACTACCGCTCCTTGGAGCGGTACTACCGTGGGTCCAAGCGGTACTACCGCTTGCAAACTTCTGAAACACCACAGACAACACAGGAAATGCTCCAGAGAAGGGTAAGGAGGTTGTGGGTGCATATGGGGCTGTGTACGTGTTGATTCCACCAATACCTTTCCAACGCGGACCCCCTCTTAATAGTACGGGTTTCCTACGACTCAATTCACCAAAAAGAAATCGTCGGAAAATAACCGTCTTCACTCTTTATCATCGAGGGGAGATAAACCGTCTCGTGCCTATCAATATAATCTCTGAAAAGGTCAACGCACACGATTAGTCCGCAAAGCGCATTGTCATCAATCATCGAAACTACTGGGGTAAAATATGCCCTAACAACATCATTCGCTAGGACGAATGGTCCGTCTGTGTACCCAAGATTGTTGAGATCCAGTGTTGTCATTCCGTACTGCGGGTCTACCTGTACCCCGCCTCCTGACAGATTGACCCATTTGCACCGAAACAAAGGGACATTAAATTCATGTCCATTGTCAAGTTCCCATATCTCCTCTATGTAACCATAATATGTGTCCTTTGCCCTATTAGTGATTGCTGCATCAAAGCGGACACCACTGTTTTGGTTGGTGCTCTTTTTATCTTGGGCGATCGTGTAAAATGTATTGCCATTTATCTCGTACCCTTGGTAAGTCAATACAGTCGAAGATGGTGTCCTGGCCAACAAGTACATGTCACCTCCAATAGTGTTGTTACGCATGAGATGTATTTGCAACCAACCGCCGAAAGTCCCGATGTGTTCACATGTAATCCAGTCGTCAGACTGCTCCGGGTGTTTGGAGTTTAGAATATTCTTGTGTACATTGATATACGGGGCCACCAGGGTAGAATTCTGTAGAACTGTGTAGTGTGCTTGCGCCCAAGAATGCCCGTCCCAACATATTATTGAATCCGCTCCTAGCGTGCCTTTTCCACTCAGTCTCCCCTCATACCGCGATTTAGGGACACCAATCGGCTTAAGGTCAGGAATAAAGTCAACACAAAAACCAATGACCTCCTCTGTTTGATGGCCTGTGGAGATGCTTCCTTCTGGCCTAGCACGGTTACGAACATATTTCTTTAAGACTCCCATGAACCTCTCAAAGGGGAACATATTGTGTAGAAATACAGGACCCAGAATGGCAATCTCGTCGACTAGGTGAACTAGGACGTGCGTCATAATATTGAAGAAGGATGGTGGGAACACCAACTCGAAACTGACAAGACATTGGACCAAATCAGTCTGTAACCTTGGTAGGATTTCTGGATCGATTACCTTCTGATAAATTGTATTGAGGAATGCACATAGCTTCACAATGGCTAATCGAATATTTTCTGGTAGATGTCCCCTCAATGCAACCGGAAGCAGTTGCGTCATAATCACGTGGCAGTCATGAGACTTTAGGTTCTGGAATTTTTTCTCTGCCATGTTTATTATTCCCTTTATATTCGACGAGAAGCCAGACGGGACCTTGATACTGAGCATGCATTCAACAAAGATTTCCTTCTCTGCTTTGGTAAGAGCGTAGCTGGAAGGACCTTGATACTCCTTTGGATGCATGCCGTCTTTTTCGTTCACACGTTGCTGGTCCTCCCGTCCCTCCGGTGTATCTTTTGTCTTCCCATACATGCCCAAGAAGCCTAGCAGGTTCACGCAAACATTCTTCGTCACGTGCATCACGTCGATTACAGAGCGGACCTCTAGGTCTTTCCAATAGGGTAGGTCCCAAAATATAGATTTCTTCTTCCACAAGGCTGCGTGTCCCTCAGTGTCATTCGGAACAGATTGTCCGCCAGGACCCTTTCCAAAGATTACTTCTAAATCCTTGACCATATCAAGTATATCATCACCAGTACGGAGGACGGGCTTCTTTCGGTGATCTGCCTCACCTTTGAAATTCTTGCCTTTCTTTCTTAAGGCATGCTTGGTCGGAAAAATCGACGATGTCCCAGGTACACATTCTTCTTGCATTTGTCCAAATATATACTTTGGGTATCATCTAAACAGTGCGTGCATGCGTTGTATCCCTTGTTTGTCTGTCCTGAAAGGTTACTAAGAGCAGGCCAATCATTGATGGTTACAAACAGCAATGCTCGTAGGTCAAATTCCTGCTGTTTGTGCTCACCCCACACACGTACACCTTTTTTATCCCACAGCTGTAAAAGTTCTTCAACTAATGGCCTTAGGTATACATCAATGTCGTTGCCGGGTTGCTTAGGGCCTTGGATGAGCACTGGCATCATAATGAACTTCCGCTTCATGCACAACCAAGGAGGAAGGTTATAGATACATAGAGTCACAGGCCAGGTGCTATGATTGCTATTCAGCTCCCCAAAAGGATTAATGCCATCTGCACTTAAACCAAACCATATGTTCCTTGCGTCATCTGCAAAGTCCCGCCACTTTTTCTCGATTTTTCTCCACCGCGACCCGTCAGCGGGTACTCTCAACTTCCCGTCTTTCTTACGGTCTTCTGCGTGCCATCGCAACAACTTGGAATGCTTTCTGTTTCTGAACAGACGTTTCAACCGTGGTATTATAGGAGCATACCACATTACCTTGGCAGGAACCCTCTTCCTAGGGCACTCGCCCTCAACATCACCAAGGTCATCTCGTCTGATCTTATACCGCAATGCACTGCATACCGGGCATGCGTTCAAATTC
The DNA here is from genome assembly GCA_039707655.1 of Elymus sibiricus. Classification (NCBI taxonomy): domain Eukaryota; kingdom Viridiplantae; phylum Streptophyta; class Magnoliopsida; order Poales; family Poaceae; genus Elymus; species Elymus sibiricus. The sequence goes on from CM077671.1 coordinate 511,958,501, forward strand.
TCATACTCACCGCGGTAGAGGATGCAGTCATTAGGGCATGCATGTATCTTATGCACCTCTAATCGTAGAGGGCAGAGAACCTTCTTTGCTTCGTACGTACTGTCAGGCAATTCGTTATACTTTGGAAGCTTATTCTTCCTTATTTTCAGTAACTTTTCAAATCCCTTATCCGATAAACCATTCTCTGCCTTCCATTGCAGCAATTCCAGTGTGGTACCGAGCTTTGTGTTGCCATCTTCGCAATTTGGATATAACCCTTTTTTGTGATAGTCTAACATGCGATCTAACTTCAACTTCTCCCTTTCACTTTCGCATTCTCTCTGTGCATCAACAATGACCCGGCGAAGATCATCATCGGGCACATCTGGTGCCTCTTGATCTTCAGCGTCCCCTGTTGCAGTATTACCGTATTCAGGGAACATAGGACGATAGTTGTCATCATCCTGTTCTTCTTCATTGTCTTTCATCATAACCCCTCTTTCTCCGTGCTTGGTCCAAACATTATAGTGTGGCATGAAACCCTTATCAAGCAGGTGCAAGTGAAGGGTTTTCGGGGAAGAGTAATCTTTCGTATTCCCACAGACAGTACATGGACAATACATCAAAACCATTCTGCTTGTTTGCCTCAGCCACTTTGAGAAAATTATGCAGGCCCTCAATGTAGTCGGAGGTGCGTCGGTCACCGTACATCCATTGCCGGTTCATCTACGTGCATTATATAATTAAGTATATCAAAAACCATTACAGAACATCATGAATAGAGAAGTGACCAAATTAATACAAGTTCATCATCGCATTAAAACCAAAGTACAGTAGTGAGCTCAAATTGTGCATCTAAATCAAATGAACTCCTACATACACTCCTCCACTAAAACCCACAAACCACTCTACTTCTAGAGCATTTGAAATGAGCTAAACTAGCAGTGAGAGATGAAAGGATGAAGTTGCTAACCTTTTAGAACACTTGTGTAGTTGATGCTCCGCCAAACCTAGACAAATCTTGGGGAAAATGTAGCTTGGAGGTCGAGCTTGGAGAGGAGAAAGCTTGAGTGTGGCTCGGGCATTTCATCAAACACCTCATGTGCATAGGAGGTGAGAACAGAGTAGCACACACCTCCCACACCCTTCCACGGCCAAAAAATAGAGGAGATGGGGGGTGTGGATATATATAGGCAAAACATTAGTCCCGGTTTGTATCTAAAACCGGGACTAAAGGCCTACCCTTTAGTCCCGGTTCCAGACACAAACTGGGACTAAAGGGCAGCAACCCCTTTAGTCCCGGTTGGTGGCTGGAATCGGGACTAAAGGTCCCAGCCGAACCGGGACTGATGCCTGCCAAGGCCCGGCCGGCGTCCTAGCCTCTCGAACCGGGACTGATGCTGCCAGTAGTCCCGGTTCGTAACACGACCGGGACTAATGTTCTGATCTGGCCAGGACCAAAGCCCTGTTTTCTACTAGTGGATTGACAAGAAAATCAAAGCAAGCACTCACCCCATCTTTTAGGCACTTGAGAAACACCCAACTGGGGTGTTCCGACATGGTCGAAACTCGGCGCACCACCTGCTGTGGACAGTTGTTGCACTTTATGACTGGCAACGGGGAGCCGACGAGCCGTTGGGCAGTGCCGAGCCCGACCAACGACCGGGTGTGTCTTTGCCGGCAAACCACCAATGAGTGAGATCCGAGCAGCTAAAGGAGGAGGCCATGCCTGCATGTGGCACAAAGCGGTTGACTGGGTTGTGCAGTTCGGTACCCGGCAATCCATGACAAAGGCGTCGTCGCCGGCGACCAGATGCGTCAAATCCGACGGCGGCGGCAGCCGTAGATCTGCCGATTATGCGCCGGCGACGACGCAAGAGTGGCTCAAATTTGGGTGGCTAAGGAGCGCGGTGGGGCCTACGGAGTTTCCACGGTGGCAGGTGTTGTTCGGCAGGGGAGGGAAGGATGGCGCCCTCGTAGATGCGGCGCAAGAGTGGGGTGGGTGAGGCAGTGGGGGGAGGTGATTTTTTCCTCCTAGCCGTAGCGGCCGAGTAAATATAGGCACGGGATAGGAGGGCAGTACATTTTTTGTACTTCTCTATTCAGTTTAGGGAATCGGCTAGATGACTGTTATAGCAGTAAAACCAAATTTTTACTCCTCTGATGCCTGTTATAGACACTAGAGTTGGCCTAACAGAGTTCATTTCGTATTTTCTATCACCCAAGAGCTTGTAATAATAAGGTCGCGGACGCATTAGCCTGTGTAGTTGATCTGGTGGCCAACCGTTTGCCAGCTGCTTGGTTTAATGGAGGGAAGTTTCGAAAGTAGTAAAAAAAGTATAATTACGTGGCATTTAACGGATGCTCGCTTTCTTTGACTTATTTTGATGTCACAAGCTAGTTGTCGAAATTACCATACGTATCACGTGCGAGTCGTCCATGTCGGGTCGTCCATACTTGATTGTACGTATCACTTGAAAGCTTCACGGATGAGAGAGTGGTCTAGAAAGAAGAAAAGATGCCAAAAATGCTACACGTTTACGTGGGTTTTCTGGTCGGTGAAAATCAGAGGGAGAAAGACTAGTGAGGAAAGGTCCGTAATTATTCTGTAGATTAATCGTACGTGTACGTAGCATTTTTGCCGCGCAGCCGACCTGGGCGTGCCAGCTGACGGATGTGCACGAGTGCACTCGTTGTCCCCATCAATGCCCAAGAAATCAGGAGAGAAGACACAACGCAATTACTCCCTTCATGAGCACCGAGGCACAAAAGAAACCCCAGGGAAAGAGACAGATGTACTATTGGTTGATCAGAAGTCCCCAAGCAATACGTCAACCTTTCATGTGGGAAAAGCACAGCAAAGTTCACTGTGCATGTGATCTCTTCTCTTTCACCAAAGAGATGGACCCGAGGAAAGAGGCTGGATGCACCCTGGCTGACTTTTGCATGCATGGAAAGCACACAAGCACAGGGAGGAGGAAGGCTGCATATGATATGTGGTCACATGCAGCTGCGGAAAGCCAGCAGCCAGGAGGGGTTGGGTCTTCGAATAAAAGGCTAACAGGGGAGAGGAGAAGCTTAATTTCGGAGGTCAGTGTGGAGGAGTGCCGGCCATGGCCGTTGAGGCATATTAGGCTAGGCTATATATATTTATCACAACGTACCTAGGTACTGTTCAACTAGCTATATATAGTGCTTATATTATCAGGCGGAACCAACGACATGGGGAGACCGCCATGCTGCGATAATGGCGGCGCCAGCGTGAAGAAGGGGCCATGGACGCCGGAGGAAGACATCATCCTTGTCTCCTACATCCAGCAGCACGGGCCGGGGAACTGGCGCTCCGTGCCGGAGAACACCGGTTGGATTTTTGCATCCCACATGCGCTCTCAGTATATATATCCAGTTGCTAGATGATTCTTGCCTTTTGATCGACCAATCTATGAGAGTAGTAATTTATATGTTGTTGCTTGTTCGCTTTGGTGATGGATTGGTTAATTTTAGGGTTGATGAGATGCAGCAAGAGCTGCAGGCTGCGGTGGACCAACTACCTTAGACCCGGGATCAAGAGAGGGAACTTCACCCAGCATGAGGAAGGGATAATCATACACCTACAGGCATTGCTTGGCAACAAGTAAGTAATCATATTTCTATCTTGATTCTTGAATGGTGTGCTCAGCTATACTGGGAGAAAATATTCAACAAAAGAGAGGCTCATTTCATATCTTTGTTACGGCTTATACTCGTTCACTTTGTTCCAACTAAAATCATCTGGGTTGAAAGCCAGTTTTGTTCTAATTATTTCCATCTACCATCGAAAGCGATTTAATCAGATCGCAGTACGTGCTAGCACTTTTACTACTTTGAATCTCCAAAAAATTGTCTTGTTTAGTGTTTACTCTATTAAGCAAAACCGTAACTTTGTAACAGACACATGTTAACCTTCATCTGTCAAAAAACTATTCCATGCTTTTCCAGTTCTGTATGCATGTGTGTGATGAACTTGGTGCTGTCTATTCTTCCTGTGCAAATTCAGGTGGGCAGCAATAGCCTCCTACCTCCCCCAAAGAACAGACAACGACATCAAGAACTACTGGAACACACACCTGAAGAAGAAAGTGAAGAGGCTGCAACAACAAGCACATCCTGCAGATCACTTCTTCAAGCACACGTCCACTGCCACCAATGCAGCTGAGCAAACCACCAGCATGAATTACTACAACCCTAGCAGCAGAAACCTCGACTCAGCCATGCAAGCCGCCATGGGTTACACCGAGACCACCACGGGCAACGTTGCACCTGCTACCATGGCCGTCTCGAAGCTCTTCCAGTCTTGGATGCCGAAGGCCCCAACGCCGGAGATGGCGGACTACAAGGCTATGGTGGCCATGCAGGAGTTCAGGACGGGTGGAGAGGCCGGTGCTACAGTTTCCATGACCAGTGGCGACAGGTTCTCGTCGTCGGAGATATTGGCCGGCCGTGGCGAGGCTGCCACGGCCACCACCTTCTCGGTGCTCGAGAACTGGTTGCTCGACGACATGGCACCGGGGCAGGCTCCCATGGATGGGCTCATGGACATTTCTGCTGGTTGTAGTGCAAACCCCATCATGTTTTGATAGGCCCTGTCTGTTTCTTCGCACTCCTGGTCGCCAATCTTGTATTTCCGGTTAATAAGCTGTTGGTTTTAAAGGTATAATAAGGAGTGAAGGACAGTGATAACGAGCTCGAAAGTGCTATTATGAACCCGAGCTCATATGTCCTACTTATCCCCGTCGCCCGCTTGTTCTTAGATTCGGACTCGCATTTGTATATGCATGCCTATTGACAGAATTATATGCATGCATATTCCACACCAAGGTCCACCTACCTAGCTACTGTCATTAATCTATCCTCCGCCATCTCATTCGCACCGGCTAAAACGACTGATAATGAAGTTGTTCAAACTGAAAAAACGAGAAGGTATTATTTCATTTTTTCTGAAATGTCTAGATAGCTCATTGTTTCCTTCACCTGAAAACTTAGCATAGCTGTAGTGAAGGCAATGGTTATTATGTAACCTTGTTAGGCCAAGATGTTTAGAGAAAATTTTGCATTAACTTAGATAAATTAATTAATTATCAATTATTCAATTTTGTTGAGCTAACACTTACTTGACAGGAGCACTTAGGAAGAACTTTACAACAAAAAACATCATTTACGATTGTGGAAGTTATGTAAAATAGCATGATGCTAGAATAACTTACTAACACCCATGAGTATTGCCTCATCAAGGCTCAGTAGTACTCTTTCCATCATTGTTTGCTTGAACTTTTGCCTTACGATGACGAGATCATTCCTAAAAGTGATACATTCAATTTGGATTTTGTTGTGGATCAAATTGAGCATAATGATCATTATTCATTTCCCCACAAAAACATATCCACTGAAGAAAGCCAATTAATATTCGTTGTAACATTGTTGTTACACGTGTTAACCAACTCAATAACCAAAATCCAAGCTGAAAGTCAGTTAGATCGTTCATAGGCCAGCCGAGTCATCAATATTTCTCAAGTGGGGTGACAAAGGTCACAAGATAAGCATGCCATAATATTAATGTAGTGGGGTGACAAAGGTCACAAGATAAGCATGTCATAATATTAATGTAGTGGGGTGACAAAGATCACAAAACATGGTTAGTATGTGCATCGAATATTAACGGATTCACTACCTGTATGTCCATCGCTAACGATGGGAATGCAAACTAAGTGTCGAACACACGTCGTTCGTGTAGTGTCATATGCACATTTGTATTGTTTCCACGAATAGTGTGACGTACCGTCTTTTCATTTTGTGTTTTGTAGAACGGATATGCTATGACCACATTTTATCTCTTTTTATAAGTTTTTGCAATTTCGCCGTTCTTAACGAATGCCAATCAAACAAATACACTAGGTGTCGTAACAAATAAACAGTACATGAAAACGATTAGAGCACCACACGATATGTTTGCTACGCATAACTTTCTAGTCTTAATTATATGAGCTATCATTTCTCTTTTGTACTACTGCCTAAGCAACTTAACGGTAGCTTGGATTACCTAACTAGGCCTGCTAAATGGACACTGTTGTTACCACACATGACTGTGTGGAGTTGATGACCCCGTACTTGCTTTTCGGCCTGGAGACATGACGCTCGCCACATTCACTCGGATTCCATGAATGGTATACCAGGTACCAATTGGTGTCATAACTCATAACACACAGTGTACACCATCTGAACCTGCACAGCGCCCGGTCCTAAGCTCCAGTTATCACAGCATGCTTCGGCACCATCCAGTGACACTCCACCGTAGTGGAAATGCCCGTGTTAGTCCGGGAGTGCATGTTGTAAATCATGTTATTGTTTGGTAATTCCTGGTGCCTTCTATGCCTATACCCATGAAATCAAATACGAATGAGCCAAAGACACAACATGTAACACCCAAAATGGGATTGGATAATGCTGAATGCTGAGATAGAAATATAATGGCGAGTAAGATATTCATCTCTTGCTTCGGGAAGTCTTGCTTCTTATAAGAGACTTTAGACGACAGGCAGTGGCATCGAGTCACTAGTCCTCCGATGGATCAATGACTCTGAATCTCTTGGTTATGACCTTTGCCCTTGGGTAGATTGGAGGGTATGAGATCTTTAAACAGAAAAGACAATATTTTATCAATCTTCAGAACCCAGCGTCAAGACGATGCACCTGGCCGACACACAATTTATTTGTTAGTACAAAGTTGGTGAAAAATAAAGCTCAACCAATAAGAGGTTTTGTACTCTTAAGAGAAAAGGCAAGCTAAGTAAAGCCAACACAGGCTAGTTAATATTTTGTGTTTTCCAACGATAATTTTCTTGTCCCTCTACCTGAATTTTTTAAACAATTTTATTTTAGATCAATATGAAGAGCTCCACAGTCCCAATTTGATTGAAAAATAAGCCAAAACCCAGGTCCACAATAATTCGTCAAACTCCACGCACAAAATTATTAACAGAAACAACTCCTATTACAGGAAACCAGCCCTCCGTTAGATGTGGGTGGAACGGACAAACACATCTTCAAGCACTCCAATGTTAGCTCCAGAAGATCAGCTGCTGCACCTAGAAGCAGAAGGAATCACGTGTCGCCATTTTCTGATGAGCTTGACAATAAGCCACCAGACCTGATTCGCGGACATCCACGGAACTCCATTATTAAAGACCAAACTATTCCGTGTTTCATAGCCCAAAGAATAGCTAACTGTTAACCATTTTGGAAGCAAATTTGGAATCCCCAAACCAGCAAATTAAACTCCTGTTTCATGCAAACAAACTGCCAGTTGGCTAATCTGCCTCTTTCCCTCAAAATCGTTCCAAAGGCAATTAGCCATTTGTATATTTAGAAGGTCAATGGCCCACCTAGGAAATTAAAAAAGGGATATAAAAATAATATTCATACGTGAATGTTTTTGCGAGAACATTGCTTAATATGTAGGTGCATGGTTTGAACAGTGCATAATCCAGTCTCGCCAAAGAACAAGTTGTACTATATGTTGTAATCACAGCCTAACTACTCTACTAGTCCTTCTAATGGATTAGTATCACGCTTAATCAATTAGGTACACCTTCTGTTCCTAAATGTAAGACATTTTAACAGTTTAAAATACATTTAGGAACAGAGGTATTAGCTTTTTGTAGCAAGAAAAATAAATAGCTCCATCAACCAACTTGTTGCCACGCAAAATTGCAGCGCAACACCACGATAACCGTCGTACTTTCGTGACGACGAACGAGTGCTTTACGAGCAAAGCAACAAAGATTTCCTCGCTTCCGTAGAGGAGAGACGACCGTTTTCCAACGCAAAACGGCAAAGATCAACCAAACCCTAGGGCTGCTAAGGCTCGGCCCGAAATAGCGACAGAAAGAAACGTACGTGAAAAAAGTGTGTTTTGTATTGAATAGATCAATTGTTCTCCTCAATCGGCCACGGCCTTACATCTATATTGGCACGTTGGACTTGGCGTATACGAAAACAATTCCAAAGCCAAAACCGACTAGGACACGTCCTGATCCGGTTGTTTAAAATTTGCATCGGCAACTTAGAATAATAGGTCATGTACAAATCCTGTTGGACCTACAAGAAAATAATAAAATACTCTGGCAACGTCCCATCATACTAGATGATGTATTAGCCCAAGTTCTAACCATGTCACGTAGTCCTGTATCTACAAGGAAATAATAAAATGTTTCGGCCATGTCGCTATCACACTGAATAATGCCCATTATGTACTAAGCATACTTCTTCACCACGTAGACATATACTCCATGCAAACCTCATGTGTTAGCTTAGTATACCAAATTGATTAGGAGATATCCATGACAACAGTGTGCTAGTTCTGCTTACACTAGTAGAAAAGAGGGCTTTGATCCGGGCTAGATCAGATCATTAGTCCCGTTTCTGTTACGAACCGGGACCAATGGTTGCATCAGTTCCGGTTCGAGCGGCCAGGGCGCCGGCCGGGCCTCGGCAGGAACCAGTCCCGGTTCGTCTGACCCCTTTAGTCCCGGTTCCAGACACGAACTGGGACTAAAGGGCCTCGCTCCTGGCCCAGCCCCTTTAGTCCCGGTGCTAGCCACCAACCGGGACTAAAGTTGCCTATATATATGCTCGCCCCTGCCCGCTCACTCCTCTACTTTTTGGCCGGCCGGCGTGTGGGAGGTGTGCTGCTCTCTGTTTTCACCTCCTATGCACATGAGGTGTTCGATGAAATGCCGCAACCACACTTAAGCTTTCTCCTCTCCAAGCTCGACCTCCAAGCTACATTTTCCCCAAGATTTGTTTAGGTTTGGCGGTGCACCAACTACCACTAGTACAAAAGGGCCCATTTGTCCCGGTTCGTAAGGCCCATTTGTCCCGGTTCTGGAACCGGGACTAAAGGGTCGGGACTAAAGCCCAAAACCTTTAGTCCCGGTTCGCTTACGAACCGGGACCAAAGGCCCTCCACGTGGCCGCTGGGGGGAGCCCAGGCAGGAGGACCTTTCGTCCCGGTTGGTAACACCAACCGGGACCAAAAGGCAGGACCTTTAGTCCCGGTTGATAACACCAACCGGGACCAACAGGCAGGACCTTTAGTCCCGGTTGGTAACACCAACCGGGACCAAAAGGCATCTGTCAGGAGCTAGGGTTTTGTTTTTTTTTGAAAGGGAGGGGGGTTAGGTGGTTTTGTAGGGTTAATTTAGGGGTTTCATATTGTGTTAGCTAGCTAATAGAGAGAAGTGTCCTCTTTTTCTCCGTGCTTGGTCGACGCTAGCTACTATAGAGAGAACTCGACACGCTAGCTAGTAAGCAAATGAAGGAACCATTAAGTACATAAGATCGTCATGAACATATACAGAGAGAAGTGATCGACCTCTCTTTCTCCGAGAGATTGGTCGAACAACAAGTTTTCGTATATCTATCCGACGCTACTACATATGTACAATATATAACATCCCTTACAACAATTTCAATTTCACATGGTATTCTCCTTGTTCAGGTATGACGTGGTCAAGAAAGAATCCCGCCAATTCCTCTTGAATTGCTCGTATGCGATCATGTGGTAGGAGTTCATCCCGCATCTGCCAGATCTAATTTAAAGAAGGGGTCAATACATATATATGAATGAAACTCAACACAATTGATGGTAATATATAAAATAAAATTGTGAATATTGTTTACGTACTTCAAATTGTTTCTCAGAGGAGGCCCGTTCAGAGGTATAGTAGCGAATGAACTCGCATACGTAGTATCCACATAAATGAGTGTTGGGTGCCTGCAACAAGCACTTTACGAGAATAGAGTTCAATCAAACTGATAAGCAAGCATGATAATGGTATTGATGAAACTAGAATCAATGAGAGATGCGCGGAACTAGCTAGTACTACTTACTTTGGGGTGTGTAAATCGCAGCTCGTTCTTCAGACCCGGAACCTTAGCGGTGAACGTTTTCCAAACCCTGGCAGGCAAAGAAAATGATTACTTGATATCAGGAAATGAACGAAAGTTGCCGATATGGTCCCGGTATTGATTGAACTTACTTCTGGAGCATTGCAGTCATGTCCGCATAATACTTGGGATCTTTACGGAGCGAGTCTAAGACAGTTACTAATGCCCCGTCAAGGTTAATGGATAGCAGAATATAGTGGAAGCTGCGCACGCATAACTCATCAATTACATTACTTAACCACGAGTAAGCGGAACCGAATATGCAGAAGACAGTAACACTCACTTGAAGTTGTAAGGAAAGAGTATTTCCCTTTTGTTTTGATGTTTAAGGAACGTTTGTAGTAAGTTGTTCTCGGTATCTTCAGCCGCCTTTCGTACCGACCATTCATTTACGGTATTTGGGCTAATGAACCCAACGTCGAAGATTCCTATTTTTTGGCATTCGACCATCTTCAATCTGCATAATATAGTGAGGATAATTATATATACATGCAATGAACGAGCTGAGCTAGAGACTTAATTATAGAAGTAATACTTACAGACAGTAGCAAGTCATGAGTTGTTTGTCGAGGGCCTTTTGATTGTATAATTGAAATAACTCCACAAATTCAACAGGCAGCAGGTCGACTCCAGGGAAGTCATGCTCTTTTTTAATTCCGACTAACAAACTGTCTTTCCCAGACTTCTTGCAGGTTTCCATGTACCAGTCATGCAATTTTTGCATCATCGTTGTTAGATGAGGATGATCAGGTTTGACGAGAGGCTTCCCGTGCTCGTATCTAAAGACGTCTACTACCTCAGCCGTTTCAAACTGTACATCATCGGGCAGGTAATCATCAAGAGTGGTACCGGGCAGTAGCACCGTATGATTAGCGATATCGCTAGACACCTTGAGCGGGGGGCACGATTGCTTCTCCTGTTCGCCGAGCTGGGGAATTGTTTTCCCACTTCTTCGTTTTTTCGCTCTTGCGGCACTGGAAGTACTTCCCGACTGCTGCGCTTTAGCATGTGTCTTAGTAATTATGCGGTCATAGTTGGAATCCGGCGGAGGCGGTGGTGGTCGCTTCAGGGCATCGATAGTGCGCTTCACTTTCACCGGATCTAACTTCTCCTTCGGAGGTGGAGTTTTCTTTGCAAAATGGTCCCTCACTTCGGCACGACATATGTCCTCGTTTTCCTGCTCGGTCCTCTCATATGGTAACTTTTCCACAGGCTTGAGACATGGACCGTATCTGAATTGCCTCCCGCCTCTGCTTGTACTGCTAGCCGCCGGAGCGGCGGCGTCTCTCTTCCGTCGTTGCTGAGGAGGCGGAGAAGGAGGCGGAGTGCTCCGACGCGCCGGAGTAGGCGAAGGAGGAGGCGGAGTGCCCTCACGCGTCGGAGGAGCCGGAGAAGGAGGCGGAGTGCCCTGATCACTCGCCGGAGGAGGAGGAGGAGGAGGAGGTGGAGTGCCCTGACTCGCCGGAGGAGGAGGAGGAGGCGGAGGCGTCCAGTTTGCAAGCTTGATGTACTCCTTCTGCCATAGACATGTACTCCTCAGAGCACGAACCAGCTGATTCTCCCCTTCACCTGTAGAGTGGTAAAGCTCGAGCTCCTCAAATCCCTCCATTACTTCATCCACCATCACAAACAGCATAGCCATGTGGAATCGTAAGGCAGTGAAAAGTTCCGTTGGGTTGAGGAGGTGCAACAGAGCCGAGAGCCGCCTTGAAAGTGAGGTTATGGCATTTCGTCATAAGCTCGCAATTTTGAGCCTCCGTGATAGTATCCACAGGGTAGATAGGCTCCGTGAAGTCAGTCTGAACGGGCTCCGTGGAAGCCACGCTGCTTCTCCGCTGAGATGGCGGGGTAGCTTCTGGGGTAGCTTCGTGCCGCTGAGATAGTTGGCCGGCAGCTCGCTGGCTCTCAGCTTCCTCTAGCTTTTGTAGTCTTGCACTCATCTTCTGCATGTCGCTCAGCTCCGCTTTCCTCTTTCTCTCCCGGCTTCTGTAACCGCCTGCGTCGGGAAACCCAAACTTCCACGGAACGGAGCCTGGTGTGCCTCGTGTTCGTCCAGGGTGCTCAGCATTCCCTAGGGCCTCAGTCAGCTCGTCCTTCTCTCTGTCGGGAATGAACGTCCCTTCCTGCGCTGCGGTGATATACTTCTGAAGCTTCGTGACGGGTATTGCAAGTTGCTCGTCCGTCCAACGGCACTTCCCTGTTTCAGGGTCCAAAGTTCCCCCAACCCCGAAGAACCAAGTCCTTGAACGGTCTGGCCATTTCAATGTCTCTGGTTCGACCCCTTTAGCAATCAGGTCATTCTCAGCTTTGTCCCACAACGGCCGGGCTTTGAGGTAGCCACCTGACCCCGTGTGATGGTGATACTACTTCTTTGCAGCGTTGTTCTTGTTTGTCTCTGACATTTTCTTACTCTTGTCTGATGTCTTGTAGGCCACAAATGCGGGCCAGTGATCTCTTATCTTCTCAAATCGGCCGATGAATTCTGGAGTCTCACCTTTGTCGACAAACTTTGATTTCAACTCCTTCTTCCACCTCCTGAATAGATCTGCCATCTTCTTAAGAGCACACGCCTTGACCAGTGGCTCTATAACGGGCTTATTCGGATCCTCCTCTGGCGGTAGGGTGAAATTTGCCTTCAGCAAGGTCCAAAGATCATCTTTCTGTCTATCGGTGACATAATCACCTTCAGGGGCGTCGTCCTTAGGCTTATTCCATTGCTTGATGCTGATCGGGATGTTGTCCCTAACAATAGCTCCGCACTGAGCAGAAAATGCGTCCTTGGTCCGCTTGGGTTCAATCGGTAGGCCATCGTCCGCGAGTGCTGTGATCGTGAACCTTTCATCCTTGCGCAACCTCTTCTTCGGGCCTCGTCTCGTTACCGAAGTTTGGCTCGATCCGGAGGGCTATAAAAGAAGAAAGAAGAGTTAATATATATATGTACATACCAAAACAATTAATGCATCAATTAGCTAGTCAGCACCTCCGGAGCCATCATGATCATGTCACCGGAGCCATCATGATCATGTCCTTCCTCCTCCATTGTTCCATCGGTGTCGTTGAGAAACGACAAGACAGCATCACCTCCGGCGAGGATTATCTCCCCCAACAACTGTTCTTGTTCCAAGTCTCTTTGATCCATAGTTTCTGCAAATATAGAAGAATATATATATAGATGAGATCAGAAAAAAATTGGATCAACTTGTGCACATCCATAATGGGGGTATTCTTGATAAATCTATGTTACCGGAGTTATCTATGTTACCGGAGGGGGTAGACGACAACGACGCTCACCCCTCATGTCATGTCCGACGTCCCTCCTCATGTCGAAGTTATCGGGGAGGGGGTAGACAACAACGACGCTCACCCCTCATGTCCGACGTCCCCCCTCATGTCGAAGTTATCGGGGAGGGGGTACAGGTGGCCTCGAGAGTTGGTCAGGCGAGCGGACCGGGAGTAAGTAACTTTTAACTCATTTTGAATATATGAACATTTTAACTTTTACGGGTAGGGGCGGGAGGGGGTTGATCGATGTCTCCCCCCTCATGTCGAAGTTACCGGAGTTTTCTATATGAACAAAAAAAATCCACATGACATGTCCGACGAGCGGACCGCCTCTCTCTCATGCATGTCCGACGTCCCCCCTCATGACAAAAACTTTCTATAAAAAAAAGCATACATCTATGAACAAAAAAAATTCTATGAACAAAAATAAAATTGTATCAATGCATATATAAAAACTTTCTATGGATCATCATTGCTCATATATCAATGCATATATAAAAACTTTCTATGGATCATCATTGCTCATATATAAAAACTTTCTATAAACAAAAAAAACATACATCTATGAAAAAAAAATCTATGAACAAAAATAAAATTGTATCAATGCATATATAAAAACTTTCTATGGATCATCCATCCATACATACATACTGCATATACATACATACATACAGCATCCATACATACATACATACATACTGCATATACATACAAAAAAAAAAGGCAGATCCGGCCGGGGCGGCGGTGGCGGCGGCGGCGTGGCAAGCAGAGCAGGGGCACGGCGCGGCAAGCAGAGCAGTGGCGGCGGTGCAGGGGAAGGGGGGGGCTCACTGGGGGCGGCGTCGGGGCAGGGGCAGGGGGGCACGGCGGGCGGCGTCGGGGTTTTACCTTAGTAACTTAGAAAAAAAATGTTATCGGGGAGGGGGTACATCGACAACGCTTTTTTTCTAGGGTTTGGGTGGCCTCGAGAGTTGGTCGCCCGGTATATCGAGAGGGGGGTGAACATTTTACCTTAGTAACTTAGAAAAAAATGTTATCGGGGAGGGGGTATATCGACCCCCCCCCCCCCCTCATGTCGAAGTTATCGGGGAGGGGGTATATCAACAACGACATACATTCCGGATCCGTTGGAAAGCTCTCGGGGAGCCGATGCCAACGTGATGATAGGGGGCCGGGGTGCTCCCGTGGCCTTTGTTGATAGATAGAGCCGATGCCAACGTGATGATAGAGCCGATGCCAACATTTTCATTTAACAAAAAAACTACCTTCAAAAAAAGACTTGCTTCGCCGCGGGTGCTCGGTGCGACATGGACTCGGTGGAAAAACTTTATGAAAATGCGGTGGTGGCCGGGCCGGGCGGTTTTCTTTTCCTTCTTCATTTTTTCCTTTGTTTTTTCTTATATGTTTGTTTTCGTTTTCACTCTACATTTTCGTACATACGAAAAACAACGAAGACTTTTTACATGAACATATACACACATATACATGAACATATATACATATACATGAAAAAAAACATATACATGAACATATACACACATATACATGAACATATACACACATATACATGAACATATATACATATACATGAAAAAAACATATACATGAACATATACATGAACATCTACACACATATACATGAACATCTACACACATATACATGAACATATATACATAAATGAAAAAAAACATATACATGAACATATACACATATACATGCCCGAAAAAAAACATATACATGAACATATACACACATATACGCGGTGACGGGGAGCAGGGGGGCTCACTGGGGGGGGGGGGGGCGGCGAAGGCTGGAGGCCGGCGACGGAGACGAGGACGGCGGCGACGGGGACGAGGACGGCGGCTCGGGGAGGCGACGGGGACGGGGACGAGGACGGCGGCTCGGGGAGGCGACGGGGAGGCGACGGGGACGAGGACGGCGGCGACGGGGACGAGGACGGCGGCTCGGGGAGGCGACGAGGACGGCGGCGACGGGGAAGCGACGGGGACGAGGACGGCGGCGACGGGGAGGCGACGAGGACGGCGGCGACGGGGACGAGGACGGTGGCGACGGGGACGAGGACGGCGGCTCGGGGAGGCGACGGGGCCGGCGACGAAGACGGCGGCTCGGGGAGGCGACGGGGACGAGGACGGCGGCTCGGGGCAACTGGTAGATGAAAACTGAAATTTTCTAAGGGTTTTCTTATATACAAGAAGCATTGGTCCCGGTTGGTGCCACCAATCGGGACTAAAGGGTGGTGCTGCCCGAGGCCAAAAGTTTAGTGCCACCTCGCTAGCTGAGAGGGCTCGAGAGTGGTTTATAAGCGCTGCTGCGCACACCCTCTCGAGCTCCTCTCAGTAGCAGGCTTACGGGCCTAATCGCATGACCTCTGCCTGTGGGCCTTGTGGGCCTTCTGCGGGCCTGAATCCTGGCCCAACTAGATGGTTGGGTTTCTAGTCGTATTCAGGCCGTGGTGGCCCACTAGGCGGCATTTTTTTTAATTTTTTTCTACTTTTTTTGTTTTCTTTTTTGCTTTATTTATTTTCTTTTGTTTCTACTTACAGTTTTTCAGTGATTCTTTTTGCTTTTAGGTCACAAAAATTATAAACTTTCTGTTAGTGCCATTAGTTTCCAAATTTGAATAGTTTAAATTTGAATTCTTTTAAATTGGTGTGAATCACTAGTTTGTGAATAACTTTACTATAAAAATAGATTTTTGAGTGATTCTTGTTCCTGCTATTTAATATTACTGTTTTTTATCATTATATTCAATTTGGTAATTTTTAGGTAATTTTAAATGTCTGTTTTAACCAAAAACAGATTTTGTTATTTTAGTTTGCTATTAAAGTTTCTAAAAAAATTCTTTATGAAAATTATTTTTGCTATTAATGTTTTGAACAAAAAATACTTTGATAACTTTAGTTGCATAAATTTTATATAATTTTAGTTTCATAAATACTAGAGGTTTATAAAATATTTTTAGTTGATTCCTTTTGCTATTAGAGTTTTATAAAAGCTTTTTAGTTGATTCTTTTTGCTATTGAAGAATATTATAGTTTTATTTTAGTTGATCATAACAGAATTTTTTAATTAATTATTTTTAGTTCATTATTTTTGCTATTAGAGTTTCATAAAGGTTTTCTAGTTCATTCTTTTTGCTATTAGTTCATTCTTTGAGCTAAATGACCCTGAAATTGAAAAGCACTTCAAATGAACTCTGAAAAGGTTGAAAGTTGGCATGGTATCATCATTACACCCACATAGCATGTTCTAAAAAGTTGAGAGGGTTACGGCAAAAACTGGATGCACTTCATGTACAAAATGGACAATCTCTTTCGATGTATCAGGGTTTCGGACGAAAACTCATCTGTTACAAAGGGATTTCATTTTTTTGAACTTATTTGAACTCCAGACTTTTTGTGTGTTCAAAATGCACCATTCAAAGCCACATCATCAATTTTCAACCCTTTCTGACTTCATTTCCTATTTTTCATGCATTTACTGATTTTTTAAGCTAAATGACCCTGAAATTGAAAAGCACTACAAATGAACTCTGAACAGGTTGAAAGTTGGCATGGTATCATCATTTCATCCACATAGCATGTGCTAAAAAGTTGAGAGGGTTACGGCAAAAACTGGATGCACTTCGTGTACAAAACGGACAATCTCTTTCGAAGTATCAGGGTTTCGGACGAAAACTCATCTGTTACAAAAGGCATTTAATTTCTTCACATGTAACTGCAATGATATAGTTGTGGAGAGAAAGTCTTCACTTTTTCTTCGCTTGTGTCCTTTGCTTATTGCGCCGTAACCATGGATAATCTTCATCGTTTAACAGGGTGCTTGGGTCAGCCTTGACTTTGAAGGGAGGAATTTCATGAAACTTTTCATAATCTTCAGACATGTCTGTCTTGCCCTCCAATCCCACGATGTCTCTTTTTCCTGAAAGAACTATGTGGCGCTTTGGCTCATCGTATGATGTATTCGCTTCCTTATCTTTTCTTTTTCTCGGTTTGGTAGACATGTCCTTCACATAGAAAACCTGCGCCACATCATTGGCTAGGACGAATGGTTCGTCTGTGTACCCAAGATTGTTGAGATCCGCTGTTGTCATTCCGTACTGTGGGTCTACCTGTACCCCGCCTCCTGACAAATTGACCCATTTGCACTGAAACAAAGGGACCTTGAAATCATATCCATAGTCAAGTTCCCATATGTCCACTATGTAACCATAATATGTGTCCTTTCCCCTCTTGGTTGCTGCATCAAAGCGGACACCGCTGTTTTGGTTGGTGCTCTTTTGATCTTGGGCGATCGTGTAAAATGTATTCCCATTTATCTCGTACCCTTTGTAAGTCAATACAGTCGAAGATGGTCCCCTGGCCAACGAGTACAGCTCATCAGAAACAGTGTTGTCACCCATGAGACGTGTTTGCAACCAACTGCCGAAAGTCCTGATGTGTTCATATGTAATCCAGTCGTCACACTGCTCCGGGTGTTTGGAGCGCAGAATATTCTTGTGTTCATCGACATACGGGGTCACCAAGGTAGAATTCTGTAGAACTGTGTAGTGTGCTTGAGACCAAGAATGCCCGTCCCTACATATTATTGAGTCCGCTCCTAGCGTGCCTTTTCCAGTCAGTCTCCCCTCATACCGCGATTGAGGGAGACCAATCTTCTTAAGGTCAGGAATGAAGTCAACACAAAACCCAATGACATCCTCTGTTTGATGGCCCATGGAGATGCTTGCTTCTGGCATAGCGCGGTTACGAACATATTTCTTTAAAACTCCCATGAACCTCTCAAAGGGGAACATATTGTGTAGAAATACAGGGCCCAGAACGACAATCTCGTCGACCAGATGAACTAGGACGTGCGTCATGATATTGAAGAAAGATGGTGGGAACACCAGCTCGAAACTAACAAGACATTGCACCAAATCACTCCTTAACCTTGACAGGATTTCTGGATCGATCACCTTCTGAGAGATTGCATTGAGGAATGCACATAGATTCACAATGGCTAATCGAACGTTTTCCGGTAGAAGCCCCCTCAATGCAACCGGAAGCAGTTGCGTCATAATCACGTGGCAGTCATGAGACTTTAGGTTCTGGAACTTTTTCTCTGCCATATTTATTATTCCCTTTATATTCGACGAGAAGCCAGACGGGACCTTCATACTGAGCAGGCATTCAAAGAAGATTTCCTTCTCTTCTTTGGTAAGAGCATAGCTGGCAGGACCTTCATACTGCTTTGGATGCATGCCGTCTTTTTCATGCACACGTTGCTGTTCCTCCCGTGCCTCCGGTGTATCTTTTGTCTTCCCATACACTCCCAAGAAGCCTAGCAGGTTCACGCAAAGATTCTTCGTCACGTGCATCACGTCGATTGCAGAGCGGACCTCTAGGTCTTTCCAATAGGGTAGGTCCCAAAATATAGATTTCTTCTTCCACATGGGTGCGCGTCCCGCATCGTCAGTCGGAACAGATTGTCCGCCAGGACCCTTTCCAAAGATTACATGTAAATCATTGACCATATCAAGTATGTGATCACTAGTACGGAGGGCGGGCTTCTTCCGGTGATCTGCCTCACCTTTGAAATGCTTTCCTTTCTTTCGACATTGATGGTTGGTCAGAAGAAATCGACGATGCCCCAGGTACACATTCTTCCTGCATTTGTCCAAATATATACTGTCGGTGTCATCTAAACAGTGTGTGCATGCGTGGTATCCCTTGTTTGTCTGTCCTGAAAGGTTACTGAGAGCAGGCCAATCGTTGATGGTTACAAACAGCAACGCGTGTAGGTCAAATTCCTCCTGTTTGTGCTCATCCCACACACGTACACCTTCTCCATTCCACAGCTGTAAAAGTTCTTCAACTAATGG
Source organism: Elymus sibiricus (assembly GCA_039707655.1). Classification (NCBI taxonomy): domain Eukaryota; kingdom Viridiplantae; phylum Streptophyta; class Magnoliopsida; order Poales; family Poaceae; genus Elymus; species Elymus sibiricus. Next base: position 511,977,631 of record CM077671.1, read on the forward strand.
CCTTAGGTACACATCAATGTCATTGCCGGGTTGCTTAGGGCCTTGGATGAGCACTGGCATCATAATGAACTTCCGCTTCATGCACAACCAAGGAGGAAGGTTATAGATACATAGAGTCACGGGCCAGGTGCTATGATTGCTACTCTGCTCCCCAAAAGGATTAATGCCATGTGCACTTAAACCAAACCATGCGTTCCTTGCGTCACCTGCAAAGTCCCCCCACCTTCTCTCGATTTTTCTCCACTGCGACCCGTCAGTGGGTGCTCTCAACTTCCCGTCTTTCTTACGGTCTTCTTTGTGCCATCGCATCAACTTGGCATGCTCTTTGTTTCTGAACAGACGTTTCAGCCGTGGTATTATAGGAGCATACCACATCACCTTGGCAGGAACCCTCTTCCTGGGGCGCTCGCCCTCAACATCACTAGGGTCATCTCGTCTGATCTTATACCGCAATGCACCGCATACCGGGCATGCGTTCAAATCCTCGTACTCACCGCGGTAGAGGATGCAGTAGTTAGGGCATGCATGTATCTTCTGCACCTCCAATCCTAGAGGGCATAGAACCTTCTTTGCTTCGTACGTACTGCAGGGCAATTCATTATCCTTTGGAAGCTTCTTCTTCATTATTTTCAGCAGCGAACTAAATCCCTTGTCAGATACACCATTGTCTGCCTTCCATTGCAGCAATTCCAGTGTGGTACCGAGCTTTCTGTTGTCATCTTCGCAATTTGGGTACAACCCTTTTTTGTGATCCTCTAACATGCGATCGAACTTCAACTTCTCCCTTTCACTTTCGCATTCTCTCTGTGCATCAACAATGACCCGGCGAAGATCATCATCGGGCACATCGTCTGGTTCCTCTTGATCTTCAGCTTCCCCCATTGCAGCATCACCGTATGCAGGGGGCGGGTAGTTGTCATCATCTTCTTCTTCTTCGCTGTCTTCCATCATAACCCCTCTTTCTCCGTGCTTGGTCCAAACATTATAGTGTGGCATAAAACCCTTCTCAAGCAGGTGGAAGTGAAGGGTTTTAGAGTTGGAGAAAGCCTTCGTATTCTCACAGACAGTACATGGACAATGCATAAAACCATTCTGCTTGTTTGCCTCAGCCGCTTCGAGAAAATTATGCAGGCCCTTAATATACTCGGAGGTGCGTCGGTCACCGTACATCCATTGCCGGTTCATCTGCGTGCGTTATATAGTTCTTATTATTGAACAACATATAACTCTCTAGAGCATCTAATTAAAACACACAAATAAGAACTTTTTTCTTTTAGAAAGAATATAAGAAGAAGAGGCTAACCACGGTGTTGCCGGCGCCGAGATGGGTGCGGGCGATCGACGGCGGTGACGACGGGGACGGGACAGGACGGACCGCCAAACCTAGACAAATCTTGAGGAAAATGGAGCTTGGACAAGGAGCTTCGAGAGGAGAAAGCTTAAGTGTGGCTCGGGCATTTCATCGAACACCTCATGTGCATAGGAGGTGAGCTAGAGCACCACAAAAGCTCTCCCACAGCCGGCCAAAAAAACAGAGCAGTGCACTGCTCTGCTCGCGGGCGGGGGCTATATATAGGCCAACCATTGGTCCCGGTTCCAGCCACAAACCGGGACCAATGGTTGTGGGCCAGGAGCGAGGCGCATTGGTCCCGGTTCGTGGCTGGAACCGAGACAAAAGGGGTCACCTTTAGTCCCAGTTCCAGCCACAAACCGGGACCAATGGTTGTGGGCCAGGAGCGAGGCACATTGGTCCCGGTTCGTGTCTGGAACCGGGACTAAAGGGTCCAGACGAACCGGGACCAATGCCCCACGAGGCCCGGCCGGCCCCCTGGCCTCACGAACCGGGACCGTTGATCCCATTGGTCCCGGTTCGTGACTGAACCGGGACTAATGGGCTGGCCCAGCCTGGACCAAAGCCCTGTTTTCTACTAGTGTACACAAGTGTTCTAAAAGGTTAACGACTTCATCGTTTCATCTCTCATTGCTAGTTTAGCTCATTTCAAATGCTCTAGAAGTAGAGTGTAGTTTGTGGGTTTTAGTGGAGGTGTGTATGTGGGAGTTCTTTTGATTTAGACGCACAATTAGAACTTCTCTATTCATGATGTTCTGTAATGGTTTTTGATACACTTAATTATGTAATGCACGCAGATGAACCGGCAATACATGTACGGTGACCGACGCACCTCCGAGTACACTGAGGGCCTGCATAAATTTCTCGAAGTGGCTAAGGCAAACAAGCAGAATGGTTTTATGTATTGTCCATGTACTGTCTGTGAGAATACGAAGGAGTACTCTAACTCGAAAACCCTCACTCCCACCTGCTTGAGAAGGGTTTCATGCCACACTATAATGATTGGACCAAGCACGGAGAAAGAGGGGTTATGATGGAAGACAACGAAGAAGAAGAGGATGATGACAGCTGTCCTATGTTCCCTGAATACGGTGATACTGCAATGGGGGAAGCTGAAGATCAAGAGGCACCAGACGATGTGCCCGATGATAATCTTGGCCAGGTCATTGTTGATGCACAGAGAGAATGCGAAAGTGAAAGGGGGAAGTTGAAGTTCGATCGCATGTTAGAGGATCACAAAAAAGGGTTGTACCCAAACTGCGAAGATGAAAACACAAAGCTCGGTACCACACTGGAATTGCTGCAATGGAAGGCAGACAATGGTGTATCTGACAAGGGATTTGGTTCGCTACTGAAAATAATGAAGAACAATCTTCCAAAGGATAACGAATTGCCCGACAGTACGTACGAAGCAAAGAAGGTTCTCTGCCCTCTAGGATTGGAGGTGCAGAAGATACATGCATGCCCTAATGACTGCATCGTCTATCGCGGTGAGTACGAGGAATTGAACGCATGCCCGATATGCGGTGCATTGCGGTATAAGATCAGACGAGATGACCCTGGTGATGTTGAGGGCGAGCGTCCCAGGAAGAGGGTTCCTGCCAAAGTGATGTGGTATGCTCCTATAATACCACGATTGAAACGTCTGTTCAGAAACAAAGAGCATGCCAAGTTGTTGCGATGGCACAAAGAAGACCGTAAGAAAGACGGGAAGTTGAGAGCACCCGCTGACGGGTCGCAGTGGAGAAAAATCGAGAGAAAGTGGGGGGACTTTGGAGGTGACGCAAGGAATGTATGGTTTGGTTTAAGTGCAGATGGCATTAATCCTTTTGGGGAGCAGAGCAGCAAGCATAGCACATGGCCCGTGACTCTATGTATCTATAACCTTACTCCTTGGTTGTGCATGAAGCGGAAGTTCATTATGATGCCAGTGCTCATCCAAGGCCCTAAGCAACCCGGCAACGACATTGATGTGTACCTAAGGCCATTAGTCGAAGAGCTTTTACAGCTGTGGAATGGAAAAGGTGTACGTGTGTGGGATGAGCATAAACAAGAGGAATTTGACCTACGAGCTTTGCTGTTTGTAACCATCACTGATTGGCCTGCTCTTAGTAACCTTTCAGGATAGACAAATAAGGGATACAATGCATGCACGCACTGTTTAGATGATACCCAAAGTATATATTTGGACAATTGCAAGAAGAATGTGTACCTGGGACATCGTCGATTTCTTCCGACGAAGCATGCCTTAAGAAAGAAAGGCAACATTTCAAAGGTGAGGCAGATCACCAGAAGAAGCCCGTCCTCCTTACTGGTGATGATATACTTGATATGGTCAAGGATTTACAAGTAATCTTTGGAAAGGGTCCTGGCGTACAATCTGTTCCGAATGACGCTGAGGGACACACACCCATGTGGAAGAAGAAACCTATATTTTGGGACCTACCCTATTGGAAAGACCTAGAGGTCCGCTCTGCAATCGACATGATGCAGGTGACGAAGAATGTTTGCGTGAACGTGCTAGGCTTCTTGGGCGTGTATGAGAAGACAAAAGATACACCGGAGGCACGGGAGGACCAGCAACGTGTGAACGAAAAAGACGGCATGCATCCAAAGCAGTATCAAGGTCCTACCAGCTACGCTCTAACCAAAGCGGAGAAGGAAATCTTCTTTGAATGCCTGCTCAGTATCAAGGTCCCGTCTGGCTTCTCGTCGAATATAAAGGGAATAATAAACATGGTAGAGAAAAAATTCCAGAACCTAAAGTCTCATGACTGCCACGTGATTATGACGCAACTGCTTCCGGTTGCATTGAGGGGGCTTCTACCAGAAAATGTTCGATTAGCCATTGTGAAGCTATGTGCATTCCTCAATGCAATTTCTTAGAAGGTAATCGATCTAGAAATCCTACCAAGGTTACATAATGATTTGGTCCAATGTCTTGTCACCTTCGAGTTGGTGTTCCCACCATCTTTCTTCAATATTATGACGCACGTCCTAGTTCACCTAGTCGACGAGATTGCCATTCTGGGTCCTGTATTTCTACACAATATGTTCCCCTTTGAGAGGTTCATGGGAGTCTTGAAGAAATATGTTCGTAATCGTTCTAGGCCAGAAGGAAGCATCTCCACGGGCCATCAAACAGAGGAGGTCATTGGGTTTTGTGTTGACTTTTTTCCTGACCTTAAGCCGATTGGTGTCCCTAAATCGCGGTATGAGGGGAGACTGAGTGGAAAAGGCACGCTAGGAGCGGATTCAATAACATGTAGGGACGGGCATTCCTGGGCGCAAGCACACTACACAGTTCTACAGAATTCTACCTTGGTGGCCCCGTATATCAATGAACACAAGAATATTCTACGCTACAAACACCCGGAGCAGTCTGACGACTGGATTACACGTGAACACATCGGGACTTTCGGCGGTTGGTTGCAAATGCATCTCATGCGTAACAACACTGTTGGAGATGACCTGTACTTGTTGGCCAGGATACCATCTTCGACTGTATGGACTTACCAAGGGTACGAGATAAATGGTAATACATTTTACACGATCACCAAGATAAAAAGAGCACCAACTAAAACAGTGGTGTCCGCTTTGATGCAGCAATCACCAATAGGGCAAAGGACACATATTATGGTTACATAGAGGAGATATGGGAACTTGATTATGGACATGAATTTAAGGTCCCTTTGTTTCGGTGCAAATGGGTCAATCTGCCAGGAGGCGGGGTACAGTTAGACCCACAGTACGGAATGACAATAGTGGATCTCAAAAATCTTGGGTACACAGACGAACCATTTGTCCTAGCCAATGATGTGGCGCAGGTTTTCTATGTGAAGGGCATGTCTACCAAACCGAGAAAAAAAAAGATAAGGAAGCGAATACATCAAACGATGAGCCAAAGTGCCACATAGTTCTTTCAGGGAAAAGAAACATCGTGGGAGTGGAGGACAAGACAGACATGTCTGAGGATTATGAAAAGTTTCATGAAATTCCTCCCTTCCAAGTGAAGGCTGACCCAAGCATCTTGTTAAACGATGAAGATTATCCATGGTTACGGCGCAATAAGTAAGGGACACACGCGAAGAAAAAGTGAAGACTTTCTCTGCACAACTATTCTGATGATGACTTTGATCTAGAATAGCACTGCTGTTACATGTCAAGAAATGAAATCCCTTTTGTAATAGATGAGTTTTCGTCCGAAACCCTGTTACTTCGAAAGAGATTGTCCAGTTTGTACACGAAGTGCATCCAGTTTTTCCCATAACCCTCTCAACTTTTCAGCACATGCTATGTGGGTGAAATTATGATACCATGCCAAGTTTCAACCTTTTCAGAGTTCATTTGCAGTGATTTTCAAATTCAGGGTCATTTAGCTCAAAATAAATCATGAAATGCATGAAAAATAGCAAATGAAGTCAGAAAAGGTTTGAAAATTGATGATGTGGCTTTGAATGGTGCATATTAAATGCAGAAAAAGTCTGGAGTTAAAATATGTTAAAAAAATTGAAATCCCTTTTGTAATAGATGAGTTTTCGTCCGAAACCCTGTTACTTCGAAAGAGATTGTCCAGTTTGTACACGAAGTGCATCCAGTTTTTCCTGTAAACCTCTCAACTTTTTAGCAGATGCTATGTGGGTGAAATTATGATACCATGCCAAGTTTCAACCTTTTCAGAGTTCATTTGCAGTGATTTTCAAATTCAGGGTCATTTAGCTCAAAATAAATCATGAAATGAATGAAAAATAGAAAATGAAGTCAGAAAAGGTTTGAAAATTGATGATGTGGCTTTGAATGGTGCATATTGAATGCAAAAAAAGTCTGGAGTTAAAATATGTTAAAAATATTGAAATCCCTTTTGTAATAGATGAGTTTTCGTCCGAAACCCTGTTACTTCGAAAGAGATTGTCCAGTTTGTACATGAAGTGCATCCATTTTTCCCGTAACCCTCTCAAGTTTTTAGCACATGCTATTTGGGTGAAATTATGATACTATGCCAAGTTTCAACCTTTTCAGAGTTCATTTGCAGTGCTTGTCAAATTCAGGGTCATTTAGCTCAAAATAAATCATGAAATGCATGAAAAATAGCAAATGAAGTCAAAAAAGGTCTGAAAATTGATGATGTGGCTTTGAATGGTGCATATTGAATGCAGAAAAAGTATGGAGTTGAAATATGTTAAAAAAAATTGAAATCCCTTTTGTAGTAGATGAGTTTTTGTCCGAAACCCTGTTACTTCGAAAGAGATTGTCCAGTTTGTACGCGAAGTGCATCCAGTTTTTCCCGTAACCCTTACAACTTTTTAGCACATGCTATGTGGGTGAAATTATGATACCATGCCAAGTTTCAACCTTTTCAGAGTTCATTTGCAGTGGTTGTCAAATTCAGGGTCATTTAGCTCCAAGAATGAACTAATAGCAAAAAGAATGAACTAAAAAGCTTTTATAAAACTCTAATAGGAAAAGAACGAACTAAAAAGATTTTATAAAACTCTAATAGCAAAAAGAATGAACTAAAAAGATTTTATAAAACTCTAATAGGAAAAAGAATGAACTAAAAAGATTTTATAAAACTCGAATAGCAAAAAGAATGAACTAAAAAGCTTTTATAAAACTCTAATAGGAAAAAGAATGAACTAAAAAGATTTTATAAAACTCTAATAGCAAAAAGAATGAACTAAAAAGATTTTATAAAACTCTAATAGCAAAAAGAATCAACTAAAAAGAATCAAAATATTATTAACTAAAATTATCAAAGTATTTATTTGTTAAAAACTTTAATAGTAAAAAGCTTTTATAAAACTCTAATAGCAAAAGGAATCAACTAAAACATATGCAAAAAAATAACATTAAAATTTCAAAAACATAATATATGCAAAAAATTAAAAAAAGGCCCGCCTTCTAGCCACGACGGCCTGCATACGACTAGAAACCCTAGAAATGGGCCAGGATACACGCCCGCAGTGCTAGCAGGCCCAACAGGGCATGAGATAGGCATGTACTGCCTGCAATAGAGAGGAGCTCGAGAGGGCAGCGGCAGCAGCGCTTATAAACCACTTCGAGCCCCTCTCGACTAGCGAGGTGGGACTAAACTTTTGGCTGCGGGAAGCACAGCCCTTTAGTCCTGGTTGGTGGCTCCAACCGGGACTAAAGGGGGGCCTTTAGTCCCAGTTGGAGCCACCAACCGGGACTAAAGGGTTGTGCTTCCCGCCCTTTTGCCTGGCGAAAACTACCTTTAGTCCTGGTTGGTGGCTCCAACCGGGACGAAAGGGGGGCCTTTAGTCCTAGTTGGAGCCACCAACCGAGACTAAAGGTGGGACTATATAAGCGGGACTTGGAAAATTTTCCAAATCCATCTGCTTTCCCTCTCCCCCGACGGCGCCGAAAACCACCTCGACGCCGCCAGGCTGCCGGATTTTTCCGTCGCCTCCCCGAGCCCGCTCGCTCCTCGTCGCCGCCCCCAACGCCATCCCCCGTCGCCGCCCCCCGACGTCGTCGCCTCCCCGAGCCCGCTCCGGCCTCCTCCTCCTCCTAGGTGAGCCGCCGGCCACACCGCCGTTCCCCTCCTCCTCCTAGCTATCCCCCCCCCCCCCCCCCCCCCCCGCGGTCACCGTCGTCGCCCGCGTCCGTCGCCGGCCACACTAGGCCCTGTTTTGAACTTGGATCCAGGATTTTAACCTATAGGTAGAAAATACAACAGGCGGATCCAGGATTTTGAACTTGGGTGTTCAATTTTTTTTTGTCATGTACAATTCTAAAATGTTCATGTAGCTAGCAAGAATTTTTTTCCATCATAATGACAGTATCATATAGAAATAACAAAAACGAAGATTATTTACTACACAATCATACAACATGTCATGGCCAAAAACAAGGCGTGGTGTCATTATCCTTTACTTGCAGAAATGTTTATTATGCAGAGAAAATACTATGGTTTGGCAAATACTCTAGTATCAAAACTATAGTTTTTAGGCGCGCGCCACACACACACATACACATCACTAGGCTTTCTTATTAAAAATGGTATTGTTGTTTTATTGTTGTTAAATAAAATGATATTTGCTATAGCCACAATTTGTTCTCGTCGACGATGCCAATCCCACATCCTCGTCGTCGACTCGGCGCCGACAACCTGCTAGAGAGGCGCCATGTCCGGGACTGGGCTCCACCGGGCTGGCACTGGGGGGTGCTACCTTTCGGGGCGCGCAGTTTGGTGAGGAATCCGGGTATCGTCGTCGACCCGGAGCTTCTTTGGTGGCGGTCGTGTGGGCCACTATCGGTGCGGAGGCAGCCGGCAACCGAGGAGGTGGTACGTTGCCATGTCAGGGAGGAGGACGAGCACGTCCGTCGCTACATGGTTGCGTTGGATGCCGGGTTCTCCAATACCTGGCAGTTCCTTCAGGGATCTCACCCGAGCTATGATCCTGTGATGGTTCCTTCTTTTTGGGTGTCCACCGCCCACGCTTCAGGAACCGCGAGTGAACTAGACTATTCGATAATATTCGAGCTGTATTAGTGATAATATTCGATGCTACATTAACTGGATTGTTCGAGATGTATTAGTGATACTAGTCATCAACCCGTGCAACTGCACGGGCTAGCTATTTTACAAAAATCATAAATAGATACTCAGAGTAGAGGTGGTTATGATCATACATATAATAATATGAAGAGAATGCAACAATTCACATTGTTTCCTCCGTGGAAAATATGAACGAATATTACTATTTTGCACTCGTTGGACTTGTGCAAGTAGTTAAGAGTATTTGAAGAGAGTAAAAGGAGACTTGTAACCTGATATGTCTACATCTTGCCAATTATCTTGATTTTTGACTAATGAACATAAGCATGAAGAAATATATGTCAATTTTAAGTGTGAATAATCCATGGAAATACTTTTAGTCACACAAATTTTAGCCACATATAATTTATAAGCATAACCAAAGAATATCAATTTGAAGCTAACTATATTTTTTTATTTTTGTTTGAGAAATAACTGTTTTAACAGCAAAAGCCAACCTTGCGTAAATTCATATATATATATATGTGGTGTGAGTTAAGACTAACCTAGAAATTTTTAAATTTATAGTTAAAGTAGAAACTCATGAAAGAAACACATGGGGTGTATATAAGGAAAGGTAGTGACATCTGCAGATATAACCATTTGTCACTTAAATCTTTTTATATAAGATACCGCAGTGCCAAGTGCGTACGGTAGGAAACTACACTCTGACCTTCATCTATTGACTATTGCGGTACATAATTCTTCACTTGGAAAATTTACCCCATATTTGGAGGCACAGAGACTATTGCGGTACTTTCATATTGACACATAATATATAATTTTTTTCCTCGGTTGACTGATGAATACATCATCACGAATAAGAGGCCATAAAGCCCGTAATACGTGATGGAAGCTGAAAGAAGTAGCCATCATTGGGTTGGATTAACTTTTTTCCTCAGTTGACTGATGAATACATCATAAGAAAAAAGGCCATAAAGCACGTATTATTGGATAGAAGCTGAAAGGAGTAGCCATCGTTGGATTAGATAAGTCTACATGAAGCATTGACAACTATGAAACTATAGATAATATCAAACAACAGAAGGGACAACAAATTATAAGCCTTGGTACACTTTTCCACACTTGTTAAATTTTTTAGGCTTACGTATATCCATAAGGTAAACTGTGTTCTCTATTCTGAAACTTGTAGGTACTATAGTCTATAGTCATATAGGTAGGGTCTTATAAATGCTTGGTAGGTCAAGATATATATGTTGACTGTCATATGTAAATAAAACAATAATATAAGCATAGAAGACATGCAATTTCTCTAATTAAATAACAACTATCTGGTTAACTAAAATAGTAATCATATCTAAGATATTAAAGTAGAAAATGCTCCATTATAATCCTCCATATCTTCAGGTTAGGCTCATGGACGACCAAACAACTTTCAGTAAGTACCCTGCAACATTTTAAAACTGCAGATAAAAAAGAGAGAATCGAAGTGAAAGAATTCAGATATTCTAGAAGAAAAACCTGTTCCAGCTGTATGCAACCTCCAAAATCCTCGGTGTCAAATTCACATCTCCTCATCCTCAAGTTGGAGGAAATTTATAATAGGACAACTTCGTTTCTGATCCAGCCAGTAGGAAAATCAGAAATGATTTGCACAATCTTGATCTAATTTTAGCCGGAAGATAATCTTTAACTCGATTACTTCCACCGCAAGAAAAAAAGCGATTATATCTATCAATGAGAAAAACAAACTGTGTACGAAACATGGTTGTTTGAATTGCACGTTTAATCAGTTCATCCCTTTAATTGCTTTATAAGTCAAACAATCAACTACATAAATATGATCTTTGAAAGAAACTATAGAAGAGAAAGATCTAATGGACAATATTTAAGAGAATAGCAGTTTAGCACACACCATCGGTACAGAAAAACATAGGCAGGACGCATGCATGCATGTAACAGCTACAGAGATTAAACTGTACAGATGTTCAAGAGGACCGAATACCTGCTGTTAATGTCAAACTGCCAACCACATGAAACGGGCATGGGTGATGTCATCGCTTGACATGACGGGGCTGATGTTACAATGCGTCTTCGGCAATAGAGCATCAATAGTAACATTAGTCACGAATTTAGCTCTAGCCGCCAACTGTGCTTGCCGCCATCCTGCACGTCCCAATAAATTGGACATAGCTCCTGCAGTCCACCTAGTCCCAGGGTTGGTACTTTTCACCCATGGCAGGCTAGTAGTACACACTCGTATACGCCTCGCAGTGCCTCAACATCTTCAGCAGAGACTCCGTCGCGCTGGGCGGTCTTGCAGGCCGGCAACCCAGTAGGTTCCTGCATAGGTAATACACGCTAACGCTCGGTCGCACCGGTGGCAGATCCACGGCGACAACACCGGTCGCAGATCGCCGGCGGCGACAGGCACTCCGCCAACCCAGTTGGCTTGTTTCTTTTTCCCGACGCCCTAGCACCTTTCGGCAAGATTCACAATTGAAAGCTTGCTCGATTGGCCAGAACACGCATCAAGCACAGCCTTCTGATCAAACGTGCACTTGAAGTCTAATAAAATAAATCTTTTAATCCAATAGTAAATATTTGTTTCACGTGAGAATTACCGTGAAGGCTCGTATGGTGCATCCAATTAGTAAATATAAGATTATTATTATTATTATTATTACTACTAGCACAAATGCCCGTGCGTTGCAACGGGACAAAATTTTAAGGTGTATTTCAATTTTTAGCAAATATGCATTCCAAAATCCAATCAATTGCACCATTCAAATAAAAGCATATGTTTGGATTACATTGTAATTTATTAATTATTTTAGCTAGTGTTGCCTTATTTTCATGATAGTTGGGCCGGCTAAGTTTGAGCACGGGTTGTGAAATGGCCCAGGTCGAGCGACATGCGCCACGCGAGGATCTCTTCCTTGGGACAAACCTCCCTACAATACCAACAGTCCAACACTCTTATGGTTTGCGGGTTTATCCTCTAAAAAAAACTATGCCTTTATGCTCTATGGATTTAACTTCAAAAACATAAGGATTTTGACGGAGCAAACACTTTTGTGAATGGATGAAGTTTATTTGAAATTGCAGAATTATGGCACACAGAGCTGCGGGGGAGATGGTAAAACAGAGTGGCGTGCTCCCCCCTTCCAGCTGGCGTGCGGGGGCGAAACAGTACGCGAGCAAGATGCTCTCTCTTCATCCCTCCCTCTCCCCTCCATATCTCACAAACGACATCGGTGACATCCGGAGTTGAGTAATATCTTAATTGTCAGCAAATCTTAGTGAGCTCCAACTATCTTCTCCGTTAATAAATTAGAATATAGAAAAAAGTAAATAATGAATATAAAAACATACCCAATTTTTTTTGCAATCGGTAGTACACATAGCAAACATCCAGCAGCTTTTGGTAGGTGTAACCATTTAACCATTAAAAAAAGCAAATAGACCAAAAATCCCCACCTAGAGAGCTCCCTTATCCACACAGCGCTACTCATTCAGAATTTTGATTGCGATCGGTAGCACATAGCAGATCCAGTAGCGGTGCAACCATTAAAAAAAGCGAATAGACCAAAAATCACCGAGAGAGCTCCCTTATCCACACATCACTGCTCGTCATCAACCCACCACCGCCAGCAGAGCTTCTCCGGCCCGCCCCTAGTTCCCTCCGTGCTCTCTCCAGCCACACACACGCCCCTGCTCCAGCCACACACCCCACGGCGCCGCGTACTCCCCTTTCTATTCCCTCCTCCACTCCACATGTAACCCCCAGGGACCATGGTGCCAGATCGAGCGAGCAAGGATGCGCGCGGTAAGGATCCCCCCCTCCTGCCCCTGATTCCCCCCTTGGCGACCTCACACCTCTCCGCGCCGACGATACAGGTCGGGCCGGTGTGGGGAAGGGGACCACGCCGAGATCCAACCGGTGGCGGTGTGTCCGTCGAGTTCACGCCGTGCGCTCCCGGCTTTGCTCTGCTCCGACGCCTGGCCTTGTGTCATCGCCTTGCTTTGGTCCTTACACCCTCAATGGCCGTTTGCCGTGACTGACTTGGACGCCCGACGCCGGTGGCGACAGCCTCGTGGCTCTTGGAGACGTCAAGCCACGCTTGGCCCTCTCCTCCAGCCTCCTCTCGCGCCCGCCAAGCCACGCTTGGCCCTCTCCTCCAGCCTCCTCTCGCGCTCGAATGGATCTCCCGAGCCAGCCCCCTCCGCCTCCGGCCGCCGCCGGCAAGCAGAGCCGTCGTCCGTGCTCTCCGGCCAGCTCAGATCGCCGCCTACTCAGCTTGGCCACATCAGTCGTCCCTCTGAACTTCCCCGTCGGTCTTCGCCTCCTGCACGAGCCCCCGGCGTCCGTGCGCTCCGGCCAGCTCCCCATCGCGCGCGAGACCGCCTCGAGTCTTCCTGTCGAGGCCTGCGCTGCGACCAGCCTTTAACATGGGTCTCCTGCCCGCCTCGGCGCAGACGCCCGCCGCGACGCCGGCGGCAAGCGGCGATGCGTGCCCGGCGGAGACGCGCGGTGGTGAGCCAGTCCAGTCCAATAGGAGATAAGGGTCGCGTGCATAATTTCTAACAAATGCAGTGGTTTTTACGCAAAAACGAAACGTTTTTCTAAAGTGCCACTTAAACAAGGACTGCGGGTTGATTTCAAAGAAACAGAGGGGCTTTTTCGCAAAAACGCCGACGACGTACAACCAACATGCCCGTGCGTTGCAACGGGAGAAAAAAATCATAATTTCGAATGGCAATGATCACATTTTACTACATCATGGATATACACTATCACTCTCATTTTTATGAAAACATGAACAATTTTTAAAAATCATGAACATTTTTTTAAACTCGTGAGCATATTTGAAATTGTGAACATTTTTTAAATTCACGAACATTTTGTAAAATCAAGAACGTTTTCTGAATTCATGAACATATTATACTATTTGCAAACATTTTGTTTAATCGGCGAACATTTCTAGAATCAACTAACATTTTTTTTTGGATTTGATGAAACAATTTTCTAAATTAATGAACATTTTTTGAACTGCATGATCTTTTTTGAATCAGCGTATATTTTGTGAATCAATAAACCATATATTTGAATTTATGAACAGTTTTATTTTTATGCTATTTTTTAATACATGAATATTTTTTGAATTGGCGAAATTTTGTGAAATTTTAAAACATTTTTTAATACATTAACTTTTTAGAAAAACTCATGAATGTATGTTTATTTCCCGGACATTTATTAGAAAATTTGCTAATATTTTTAAAAAATCACAAACAATTTCTGAAGCCACAAACATTTATGAATTATTAAATATTATTTTAAAATTCCCAGTTTTTAATTTTGGAAACTTTTTTAAATTCACAAATTATTTAAAGTAGAAAAAACAACGACGGAAAAGAAAAATAAAAAATAAAAAATTGATCACCTATATATGGGCCGGCCAGGCGAGCTGTGTCTTTTTCTAGCGCGCTGGGCGTAGTATAGGAGATTCTTAAATGGGCCGGCCCAGTTCGGATTTTTCTGTGTGGAACGTTTTTTATAACTTATAGGTGGCATTGGTGTGTAATATTTTGTAACTTCGGGGGCAATTTTAATGACGTACGGGCAGAAACACTCCGTACTTTAATAGTAGGTATAGATTAGGGAAAGATTATTATTATTATTATTATTATTATTATTATTATTATTATTATTATTATTATTATTACTACTACTACTATTATATTAGCTTGTCGCAATAAAATCACATCCGGATGCAGGTGCCGTTTTAATTTGTTCCTAGAATTGAATGAACGAGAGAACTTACTTATGTTGCACCTCGCCCCCTATCTTGCATGCATGCAGGGAATGAAAACAGGATAGATAAGGCTGGCAGTGGAGCTTGCCTACTCCCAAATTATACAGAGACACAAAGTTATCGAAATAGAACACTAGTAGAAAACAGGGCTTTGGTCCAGGCCAGAATATTGCATTAGTCCCGGTCGTGTTACGAACCGGGACTAATGGGTGCATCGGTCCCGGTTCATGAGGCTAGGACGCTGGCCGGGCCTCGGCGGGCACCAGTCCTGGTTCGTCTGACCCCTTTAGTCCCTGTCGGTGTACTAAAGTATGGGTCTTTTTAGTACCACTTACTTGTGCACGGGCAGTTGTAGCCGTACCGCGGCAAGCCTTGCCGGGGAATAGCTAGGAGTAATCACGAGACTAAGATGCCAAGGAGACGTTCAAGTCAACGATCAGACCAGAAGACAAAAGGCCGAAGGGTTGCGGAGGCCCGGCAAGACCCTTGCCGGCAGGGCCTCGCACCCGGCAAGACCCGATCCCGGCAAGCCCCGGGCCCGGCAAGGATCCGGTCCCGGCAAGCCCCGGGCCCGGCAAGGATCCGGTCCCGGCAAGCCCCGGGCCCGGCAAGGATTCAGCCCCGGCAAGGCTCTGCACAGTGCAGCGCTATCGCTCCAGTGCAGCGGCCAGCCTTGTCGTTTAGGGCTTGTCCTCATGATGACGTGGTGCGATGCTGGCCACGAGATGCTTAAGCGGTGCTGATGGGATGGCTGCTTTTGCCCATCCCCTGTAAAGCTTTTCCAAGCCCAAGACGCTGAGGGACACCTTGACGGACACCTCACGGTGCATTTAATGAGCTTGTCCTAAGCCGTCAGGGTTAGGTATGATAACACTGTAGCTACTTTCCACCTCATGCCTTATCTCGTACGCCACTGTGGTAGCCCCTTTGACTCATATAAAAGGAGGCCCGAGGCGTACAGAGAGGGACACGGAGAGGAAGGGGGCACTTCATTGGACCCATTCTGCATGCGCAGCTACCGAGTACTGTAGCTCCCAGAACTCGGCCAAGAACATCCACAGTAATACAATTAAAGCAGGAGTAGGGTTTTACGCATCCGTGCGGCCCGAACCTGGGTAAATCCCCGTGTGCTGTTCGTTAGATCTGCTCTTTGTGCAATCCTCTCCCCTTGCCGAACTGTAAAGGGATCCGCTCGATAGCGATCCCATAGGTGTTCGTTCCCACGACATCTTTGGCGCTCGGAGTCTTGAGGAAGGCGACCTTGTTCTTCGGCGCGTTCAGTCAGCTAAGAATTCCAACAAGTTGACGCCGAAGTGGGAAGGCCCTTACCGGGTAGTGCGAGTCACCAGGCCTGGCGCTGTCCGCCTGGAGACCGAAGAGGGCTTGCCAGTGAGCAACTCCTGGAACATCGAGCACCTTCGCAAGTTCTACCCGTAAGGTGCAGTTGTTCGGGTTTCTTGCTGTGATAGCGATACGGCCAGCAGGCTGCTGACGACCCGAATCCAGCGCTCGCGGCAGCGTAACGCTCCGGCAAGATCCCGGCAACGCCATTCTGTACAAGTGTTGCCGGTGGCATGTGATCCTTTGTACAGAGCAGGCGCATCCTTTGTGCATATTTAATAAGATCTGTGTGCTTTACATTTCTTGTTGATTCCATGTCATTTTATATGCATGTGTTATCTGAGATGTGTATTGCACTTAATCCCAGTAAGAGCTAACGAACCGTCAAGGTTCCATACATTTATTTTCTCTTCTTTCTTTTTCTCAAGAGATAGAAGATTCCCTCGCGCGCAAGTTTGCCGGGGGGGAAGGAGAATGGTGGTATGGATACCAGATGACGTTCAAAGTTGACGCCTTGCCGGAAAGAAGAAGAATAGCGATGAAAAGCAGAGCTAAGTTGCTGAACCCCTTAAGCAGTTTTTGATTTTTGCAAGGCTGTATTCCCTTGAACGATTTCGGCTTTGTATGGAAAACCTGCACGCGATGGAATCTTGTCGTGATCGGCTGCGCCCTTACTCTGTTTCGAGTCCGCTCAACAGTCTAGGTGGCCACGCTGAAAGCGTCAAGATTTCTTGCCGTGAGCAGCACCGCCCGCAAACTGCTGACGACCCGAATCCAGCGCTCGCGACGGGGTTATGCTCCGGCAAGTTCCCAGCAAAGCGTAGGGTATACGCCATACATAAAGAAATTGAACAAAGGGAATAGCATGCCTTAATTCAAATAGAGCAAGTTATATTACATCCAGTGCTTGCCGTGTTTCTGACATAAGACAAATTGTCTTTTACATGAAATGCTGGCGGCAAGACGAAGAAGAGATGAGGCGGATGCAGCTAATCCCGGCGATCGCCCTCGACCCTCTTCACCTGGCTCACCCGATCGACGATGGGCGCGACAAGCTCTTCGAGAGCCTTGAAGTCCGCGTCCTTCGGCAAGCTCTTCGAGGCTTTGGAGAGGTCGATGCCAGGGTTCCTGTACGCCACCTTCATCAACACCTTGCGGAGGACGAGCTGGCAGAATTTCTGGGATTCGTCGGCCAGCTTGCTTGTCTGGTTCGCCTGGAGTAGCTTGAGGGCGTCGACGAGCTTGTCGAAGAACATGGTTAGCCTGGCGCTTGAGGATACGTTGTCGTCGACAGAGTATCCGAAGCCCGGCAAGTCCATGGCCTCCAGCTCCACGCCAAGCTTCTCGGCAACGTCCGCCAGCCTGGCAGTCCAGAGCTTCACGCTAGAAGTGTACTCGTTGTGGGTGGTGGCGGCGTTCTGGAGCAGCTCCTGTTCGTCATGGAGGTCTTTGATAAGAGTCCTCTCGCGAACTCGGGCGGCCTCAAGAGACTCCTCCGGCGTGGATAGCTTCAGCTTCAGATCTTCAATGGAGTCCTTGGCGGAGGAAAGCTGCTGGACCTTCTCGGATGCGGTAGCCTGCGTCTCCATCAGGCTGTGGAGAGCCTTGTCTCTCTCGGCCTCGAGTGCTGAGACCTTCTTGCCGTGGTCCTCGAGAGCGGCCTCCAGCTGCTTCGTCTTCTCCTCCAGCAAGTTCTTGGCGGTCTCCGCAGCTCCGGCAGCGTCGAGAGCCTCTTTGAGCTTGCCGGCGTGGTCTTCAGTTAGAGCTCTGAGCGCCATCAAGTGTTCCTGCTCAAGCTCCTGGACCCGCCGTGCGACAAGACTTTCGAGCTTTTCATCCTTGTTGCGAAGCTTGGCGGCAAGCGCCGCCTCGCGCGCGGCAAGGTCCTCTTCTTGAGCGTCAAGGCTGATGCGGCGCTGCGTCAAGAGGGCTTCTGCCGCGGCGGCTTGCTGGGCGGCCTCCTCCTGCGCTTTCTCGATGTCTGATTGCTTCAGCAGGAGGATGTTCCGCTCTTCCGCCAGCTGCTCCCGATAAACATTCAACTCTTGGAGGGCCTCGCCATACCAAGCCTGTGTCTCCGTGACGCGTTGTTGGAAGTCTCCTTCCGCTGCCTCGACGAGCGCTGTCCGGGAGTCCAGTTTCTCCTTCCGGGCACGGTAGAGCGTTTGGAGCTTCTGATAGTTGTCATTCATGGCTTGAAGTAGCTGCTCCTCCTTGAGCTCACTGGCGGCGGCGGCGGTGATTTCCCCGTCAAGATGTTCTCCTTCAACCAGCTCTTCGATGTTTGCCGACCCCGGCATGCTGACAACGTTTTTGCCGGCCCTGATGTATTGGCTTGAGGAAGGGGCCTGGGACGACGAGGGTTGGTCTTCGGCAGTCGAGGGCCCCGCGGTAGTAGAAGCGCCTGGCGCTCCTGCGGCGGAAGCGCCGTCAGTATGGCCGCGGGTCTCCTCACCGGCTCCCTCGGCGGGCGTCTTGGCGGCCTCCCCTTGTGCGGCCTTGGTGGCCTCAGCGGCATCGGCCTTGGCGGCCTCGACGGCAGTAGCCTCGGCGGCAGCAGCTTGCGCGGCCTCGGCGGCAGCATGCTTGGCGGCCTCCTCGGCGGCAACCCTGTCGGCTTCAGTGGCGGCATCCTTGGCGGTCTCTTCAATGACAACGTCAGTGTCCATGAGCTCTGTCAGAAGAAGATTGAAAGCCAAGGAGCTGATCAAGATGAAGCTGGGAAGGAAATTCAAGAAGACAAAAAGAAGAAAAACCAAAGCGACAAGAATTCTGGGCTGAGTCGTTTACCTGCGTCAAGGAAGGGGTTGCCGGAGCCTGCACTTGCCGGCCCCTCCCCTTCGTCGCGGTAGAGCTTGCCCGAAGACTCGCCCCTGGGCGGTGTGGTCGACGGAGGTGGCATGGCAGAGGCAGCTCCCGCTGTTGCTTCTCGCTGTTGCTCCGCTCCTGCACGCCCAGAGATGTCAGCAGAGAAGATGCACACCCCAGCACGCGCCAGTGGGTAGTGAGCAGAAGACTCACGCTGGGGGCTGCGCCGGGGGCTGCGTCGAGGGCTGCATCGAGGGTTGCGTTCTGGGCTTGACTCCGAGCTAACGAGAACCGTTTCCGGCGCGCCCGAGGTGCTTGCCGGCGGCTCGACGCTTGTTGAGGTCTTGGCCCTCTTCGCCATCCTCTGCGCCAGAGTCTCCGTATCCCTGAGGAGGCAAAAACAGAGCAAGTTAATCAAGCAAAACTAGAAGGATAAGAATCGAAGCTGTGGCGGGACTCTTACTCTTCTTCTTCTTCCTCGGAGCTGATGGCGGAGAGGTCGAAGCCGACCCCCGCCGCGGTACCTGACGGAGGAGGAGGAGTGGTCCTGGGCCGCTTGGCAGCGGCAGGTTGCGGTGCGGCCTCGCCGGCCGCCCCCTTGCCGGAAGCCTCGCTGCTTGAGGAAGGTTGGCGGGCTGGAGCACCAGCGGTGTTCTTTCGGAGGACGCGCCTCTTCCTGTGTTGAAGAGCTGGGGGCTCTTCCTCCTCCTCTTCTTCCTCTTCGGCAGCGCCTCCGGCAGAAGAGCTCCCGGCAGCGGCTCCACTCGGCTCCCCGGCAACCTTATCTCGCCCGGCAAGATCTTCCCACAGCGGGTCCTCGCCTTCGCTGGACTCAGCGCTGCCGGCTTCTTCGGCAAGGTTCGCCTCTTCCGCCCTGCTGGCGATGTAGGCGAGCTCCTCCTCCGTGGTGGCGCGGACAAGGTTCTCGTCACGGATGGCCTTCTTCGTCAAGTTGTCGAAGAACGCCAGCGCCTGCTCCGCGGACGGCTCGATCCACCTCTCGTCGATGCTATGGGCATTGAACACCGGCATCATGGCGATGATGGAGGTCAGCGACGAGTTGTTGCATAGTGGGACGACGCCTGCCGGCAAGTCTCCCACTGCTCCAGATTTGAACAGCTGTTGGCAGAGGGCTGCGTGCCCTATGGCTGTCAGATCATTATCCAGCCCAGGCCGCACCCTCATGACGTCGGCAGCGTTCATGTACTCCCAGGCAGGGCGCCCCTTGTTCTGCAGTGGGGCGATGCGCCGGCGAAGGAAATCTGAAGCAATCATCTCCACCTTCAACCCGGCGGCCCTGAGGCGGTGTATCCTGGTGATGGCGATGGTGAGCTTGCTATCGTCAGGGTCCGCGGCGCTCCAATCCTTGCCGCGGGCCACCTTCTGCTTCCGCACCTCGCAGAACGGTTGGGGCTCCTTTTCCCAGACCCAGCACCACTTGCTGCGCCACTCATCCCATCTATCGCGGTAGAGCCCCTCTGGGTACGTCTCCTTGGTTGCCGTCCTCGGAATCCAAGTGATGCTGCCGGAGAGGGCGTCGCCCTTTTGGATGCGGGGGTAGAAGTAGTGCCGGAAGAGTGCAGTGCTCGGGATGACCCCGACAAAATTCTCGCAAAGGTGCGCGAAGACGGACATACAAGTCACGGCATTCGGCGTGAAATCTAGCAGCTGGAAGCCGTAGGTGAGCATGATATCTACGAAGAAATCCGAATACGGAGGACAGAGGCCGCACCAAAAGTAATCGGCAAAGAAGGGATAATCTCCTGGCTCTGCCCTACGAGAAGCTACACTCACTCTGGTGGCTGGATGCGTCGTGGTCTCAGTCGCCCATGCGAACTGGTACCTCTTCTTCAAGGTCTCCGCATCAAGCGTCGAGGGGAAGACAGTGCGTTCCTTCCGCATCTTCGCCAACCTGCTTTCCGCGGCGGCCGCTTCCGCCGCCTTGCCCTTGCTCGGCTTAGGCGGCATGGTGGCTATGGAGGTGGGCGCTGAAGACGTCGAGAGCGCGGTGGAGGCGGGTGGAGGGAGAAAAGCTCTGCTTTGGGCGCGAGGAAGAAGACGATGGCGATGGCTCTGAGATTGAGATTGGAAAGGCGGAGGGGGTAAATGAGCAGTGCCCTCTGCGATTCCCTTTTTTATGGGGAAGGCGCGAGGCAGGCTCTTTACCGCCGGCTTTTGCAGCGGGGTTTCCGCCCACGTCTCCCACGTCGCGCGATTAATGCGCATGGTGGAGGGGCGTGGTAAAAGAGATAATGATTGCGAGTAGTTATTCCCTGCCACGCGTGCCCGTGCACTGTTTTGGGCCTAGCCCAACAGGCCTGGCACCCGTGTATGGCCTAAGCCCGGGGGCTCCTGTCGGTGTACTAAAGTATGGGTCTTTTTAGTACCCCTTACTTGTGCACGGGCAGTTGTAGCCGTACCGCAGCAAACCTTGCCGGGGAATAGCTAGGAGTAATCACGAGACTAAGATGCCAAGGAGACGTTCAAGTCAACGATCAGACCAGAAGACAAAAGGCCGAAGGGTTGCGGAGGCCCGGCAAGACCCTTGCCGGCAGGGCCTCGCACCCGGCAAGACCCGATCCCGGCAAGCCCCGGGCCCGGCAAGGATCCGGTCCCGGCAAGCCCTGGGCCCGGCAAGGCTCTGCACAGTGCAGCGCTATCGCTCCAGTGCAGCGGCCAGCCTTGTCGTTTAGGGCTTGTCCTCATGATGACGTGGTGCGATGCTGGCCACGAGATGCTTAAGCGGTGCTGATGGGATGGCTGCTTTTGCCCATCCCCTGTAAAGCTTTTCCAAGCCCAAGACGCTGAGGGACACCTTGACGGACACCTCACGGTGCATTTAATGAGCTTGTCCTAAGCCGTTAGGGTTAGGTATGATAACACTGTAGCTACTTTCCACCTCATGCCTTATCTCGTACGCCACTGTGGTAGCCCCTTTGACTCATATAAAAGGAGGCCCGAGGCGTACAGAGAGGGACACGGAGAGGAAGGGGGCACTTCATTGGACCCATTCTGCATGCGCAGCTACCGAGTACTGTAGCTCCCAGAACTCGGCCAAGAACATCCACAGTAATACAATTAAAGCAGGAGTAGGGTTTTACACATCCGTGCGGCCCGAACCTGGGTAAATCCCCGTGTGCTGTTCGTTAGATCTGCTCTTTGTGCAATCCTCTCCCCTTGCCGAACTGTAAAGGGATCCGCTCGATAGCGATCCCATAGGTGTTCGTTCCCACGACAGTCCCGGTTCCAGACACGAACCGGGACTAAAGGTCCTCGCTCCTGGCGCAACCCCTTTAGTCCCGGCTGGTGGCTGGAACCGGGACTAAAGGGAAGTCTTCTGTCCCGGTTCTAGCCAGCAACCGGGACTAAAGATATGCCTATATATATGCTTGCCCCTATCCGCTCACTCCACTGTTTTTTGGCCGGCCGGCGTGTGGGAGGTGTGTGCTGCTCTGCTCTCACCTCCTATGCACACGAGGTTTTCGATGAAATGCCCGAGCCACGCTTAAGCTTTCTCCTCTCCAAGCTCGACCTCCAAGCTCCATTTTCCCCAACATTTGTCTAGGTTTGGCGGTCCATCCCGTCCCGTCCCCGTCCTCACCGTCGTCGATCGCCCGCGCCGATCTCGTCGCCGGCACCACCGTGGTGAGCCTCTTGTTCTTATCTTCTTTTTAAAAGAAAAAATTCTTACTTGTATGATTTACATAGATACTTGTATAAATTTCTTACTTTTATTATTGTTTGTTATTATATAGTGCCATGGTTTTGGTATCCGCCCCCGTCGGCCCTCGTCCGGTTTATGATTCGGATGTGGTATATTATCTTTTATAACTATTTGTTTCATTTAGTGTTTATGACAATTATGCTGACCAACGTGACATAGATGTTTTTATCTAGGAAGTATGTGAACCGAAAATTCCAACCACCCTCTTGTCGAGAGGTTAAATTTAGTTGAAAAAGAAAACGAGTATTTGAAAGAAAAATTGAAAAGAATTGAGGAGGAGAAGATGAAATTGGAGTTGCATGTTCCCGTCGTCGATGACCACAAGATCAAGATGGATGCACTGCGCTTGAAGATTAGAAAGATAAGAAAATATGCCATTGATAATGAGGCTTGGTATCATTATGCTGTTGGATCAATTGTTACCTTAGTTGCGATTATGATCGCGTTTGTTGTTGCATTTAAATGTTTTACATAGTTGTATGTTAGTTTCAATTTATGTTTTATTTAGATGCTCTAGAGAGCTGTATGTTGTTCTATGAGAACTATGTATGAACTTTATGTATTTATTTTTTTCAGTAATAAATTTGATCACTGCTGTACTTTGGTTTTAATGTGATAATGAACTTGTATTAATTTGGTCACTTCTCTATTCATGATGTTCTGTAATGGTTTTTGATACACTTAAGTATATAATGCATGTTCTCTATTCATGCTATGTGGGTGAAATTATGATACCATGCCAACTTTCATGGTCATTTTAGCTCAAAATAAATCATAAAATGCATGAAAATAGCAAATGAAGTCAGAAAAGGGTTGAAAATTGATGATGTGGCTTTGAATGGTGCATATTGAATGCAGAAAAAGTCTGGAGTTAAAATATGTTAAAAAAATTAAATCCCTCTGTAATAGATGAGTTTTCGTCCGAAACCCTGATACTTCGAAACAGATTGTCCAGTTTGTACACGAAGTGCATCCAGTTTTTCCCGTAACCCTCTCAACTTTTTAGCACATGCTATGTGGGTGAAATTATGATACCATGCCATGTTTCAACCTTTTCAGAGTTCATTTACAGTGCTTTTCAAATTCATGGTCATTTTAGCTCAAAATAAATCATGAAATGCATGAAAAATAGCAAATGAAGTCAGAAAAGGGTTGAAAATTGATGATGTTGCTTTCTATGGTGCATATTGAATGCAGAAAAAGTCTGGAGTTAAAATATGTTAAAAAAATGAAACACCTTTGTAATAGATGAGTTTTCGTCCGAAACCCTGATACTTAGAAAGAGATTGTCCAGTTTGTACACGAAGTGCATCCAGTTTTTCCCGTAACCCTCTCAACTTTTTAGCACATGCTATGTTGGTGCAATTATGATACCATGCCAAGTTTGAACCTTTTCAGAGTTCATTTGCAGTGCTTTTCAAATTCATGATCATTTTAGCTCAAAATAAATCATGAAATGCATGAAAAATAGCAAATGAAGTCAGAAAAGGGTTGAAAATTGATGATGTGGCTTTGAATGGTGCATATTGAATGCAGAAAAAGTCTGGAGTTAAAATATGTTAAAAAATGAAATCCCTTTGTAATAGATGAGGTTTCGTCCGAAACCCTGATACTTCGAAAGAGATTGTCCAGTTTGTACACGAAGTGCATCCAGTTTTTCCCGTAACCCTCTCAACTTTTTAGCACATGCTATGTGGGTGAAATTATGATACCATGCCAAGTTTCAACCTTTTCAGAGTTCTTTTGCAATGATTTTCAAATTCATGGTCATTTTAGCTCAAACTAAATCATGAAATGCATGAAAAATAGCAAATGAAGTCAGAAAAGGGTTGAAAATTGATGATGTGGCTTTGAATGGTGCATATTGAATGCAGAAAAAGTCTAGAGTGAAAATATGTTAAAAAATGAAATCCCTTTGTAATAGATAAGTTTTCGTCCGAAACCCTGATACATCGAAAGAGATTGTCCAGTTTGTACACGAAGTGCATCCAGTTTTTCCCGTAACCCACTCAACTTTTTAGCACATGCTATGTGGGTGAAATTATGATACCATGCCAAGTTTCAACCTTTTCAGAGTTCATTTGCAGTGCTTTTCAAATTCATGGTCATTTTAGCTCAAAATAAATCATGAAATGCATGAAAAATAGCAAATGAAGTCCGAAAAGGGTTGAAAATTGATGATGTGGGGTTGAATGGTGCATATTGAATGCAGAAAAAGTCTGGAGTTAAAATATGTTAAAAAATGATATCCCTTTTGTAATAGATGAGTTTTCGTCCGAAACCGTGATAGTTCGAAAGAGATTGTCCAATTTGTACACGAAGTGCATCTAGTTTTTCCCGTAACCCTCTCAACTTTTTAGCACATGCTATGTGGGTGAAATTATGATACCATGCCATGTTTCAACCTTTTCAGAGTTCATTTACAGTGCTTTTCAAATTCATGGTCATTTTAGCTCAAAATAAATCATGAAATGCATGAAAAATAGCAAATGAAGTCAGAAAAGGGTTGAAAATTGATGATGTTGCTTTCAATGGTGCATATTGAATGCAGAAAAAGTCTGGAGTTAAAATATGTTAAAAAAATGAAATCGCTTAGTAATAGATGAGTTTTCGTCCGAAACCCTGATACTTCGAAAGAGATTGTCCAGTTTGTACACGAAGTGCATCCAGTTTTTCCCGTAACCCTCTCAACCTTTTAGCACGTGGTATGTGGGTGAAATTATGATACCATGCCAAGTTTCAACCTTTTGAGAGTTCATTTACAGTGCTTTTCAAATTCATGGTCATTTTAGCTCAAAATAAAAAGAATCAAAATAATATTACTAAAATTATCAAAGTATTTATTTGTCAAAAACTTTAATAGTAAAAAGAATTTTCATAAAGTATATTTTATTACAAGCTTTAATATAAAACTAAAAAGCTTTTATAAAACTCTAATAGCAAAAGGAATCAACTAAAAAGAATCAATAAAAAATAAAACTTATGCAACTAAAATTATATAAAATTTATGCAACTAAAATTATATAACTAAAAATAACATATGCAAAAAAATAACATTAAAAATTTAAAAACATAATATATGCAAAAAATAAAAAAAAGGCCCGTCTACTAGGCACAACGGCTTGCATACGACTTGAAACCCTAGAAATGGGCCAGGATGCAGGCCCGCAGTGCTAGCAGGCCCAACAGGGCGTGAGATAGGCATGTACTGTCCGCATTAGAGAGGAGCTCGAGAAGGCAGCGGCAACAGCGCTTATAAACCACTCCAAGCACCTCTCGACTAGCGAGGTGGGACTAAACTTTTGGCTGCGGGAAGCCACAGCCCTTTAGTCCCGGTTGGTGGCTCCGCCCGGGACTACATGCCCACCTTTAGTCCCAGTTGGTGGCTCCAACCGGGACTAAAGGTCTCTGCTTCCCGCCCTTTGGGCTGCTGAAATTGACCTTTAGTCCCGGTTGGTGGCTACAACCGGGACTAAAGGTCTCTGCTTCCCGCCCTTTGGGCTGCTGAAATTGACCTTTAGTCCCGGTTGGTGGATCCAACCGGGACTAAAGGAGGGCATTAGTCTCGGTTGGTGGCGTCCCGGTTGGAGCCACCAACCGGGACTAAATGTGCGGCTATATAAGCGGCACTTAGAGAATTTTCCAATCCCATCTGCAGTTTCTTCTCTCCCCCGACGGCACCGACGACCACCTCGACGTCGCCAGTCTGCCGGATTTTGCCGTCGCCGTCGCCGCGCCCTGCCCCGCCGTCGCCGTCGCCGCGCCCTGCCCCGCCGTCGCTGTCGCCTCGCCCTGCCTCGCCGTCGCCGTCACCGCGCCCCTGCCCCGTCGTCGTCGCCGCGCCCCTGCCGGCCCTCTGCCCCGTCGCTGCGCCCCTGCCCCTACATCGATGTCGCCGTCGCCGCGCCCTGCCCCGCCGTCGTCGTCGCCGTAACCGTGCCCATGCCCCTGCCCCCAGTGAGCCCCTAATGTTGATGCTGCCTCCCATTGTTAGGAAAAAAGATACAAGTATATGAGAAAAAAGAGCTCAATGTTCATATTGATGTGTATTGCTTGTTGATTTTAATTATCGCCATGTTCATAGATGAGAGTTCCTATTTATAGTTATGAGAAAAAAGAGCTCAATGAAGATTATGCTCTCTATATTGTTATCAAGAAAAAACTTCTAAAACGTTAGGACAAGAGTAGTGGGGCGGTATTTTGATCTCTAAATTGTTATGAAAAAAATAATTGGGTTGGGGCAGTTCGTGGCCCTTGATCTCATCTCACACATTTTATTATGTTAGTTTTTATTACATATCATGTTATTATTATTTATATATGCTTGCCGTATCGCCGTATTGCTGTTTTTAAAAATTGTCGTATCCCGTATCGCTGTATCCGTATCGCAGTACCCGTGTCGCCGTATCGGTGCTTCATAGCTTTTGACCTTAATTATATGGCAAAGTTGTGGCAAACTTTAGGAATGTTGTGGCATATACTCTACTCTTCTCAAGATCGATGGATGGATGGATGTATATATATAGAAAATGTTGATATGATGATTTTTTTTTTGTTCATAGAATTTTTTATGTCCATAGAATTTCTTTGTCCATGTATGTATGTATGTATAGATGGATGGATTGATGTATATAGAAAATGTTCATATGTAAAGTAAAACACTTATATGAAGTGTCTCCATTAGAACTATATTAGTGATAATATTCGATAATATTCGATGCTCCATTAACTGGATTATTCGAGATGTATTAGTGATATTATATGATAATATTATATGAAGAGTCCTCGACGACCGCCGATGATATTATATGTATTTGTGATATTATATGATGATCTTGCTAAAAAAAATGCCGTTGACTTTTAATCTTATAATCCTGAACACAGGAAATGTTGACGTCGTCTGATGACGATATGATCCCTCAGTGCCCTTTGTGCTGGGATGACAGGGGTATATGCGACGTTTGTCCTCACCTAGACAACGATACATCCTTCACCGTCAAGCTAAAGGAAGAATTTAGTATTATTACGATATGTCTAGACGGCATGTATTTTTTTTGTTAATGTAGTATATGACGTGTGTTTTTTTGCTTTAATTAACCTTTAATCTACTTTTGTACAATTCGACTAGTGCGTTCCCTGCCATGCAAGATTCGCTGTGTTGGACAAGTTCCATTTCAAAGAGAAGGGTAGTACAGAGCCTAAGATATCTCACCTAAGAATGAAGCATTACACTTTTGTTGTTAAGGTGAAAAATAACGAAGATCACACATATTATGGTTGTTCTAATTGGAGAGCATTTTGCAAGGCGTATGGGTTGGATGAGGACATGAACATTACCTTCGATCTTGGTAATGACGATGTTCGTGATAATAATATAGAAATTTGGCTGCATGCGGAGGATGACTTGATTCCAGTTCTACCTCCAGGTGCGTTTGTCAACAGATTTGTTAGGTAATTTATATTGATTATTGAAAAGTATTTGGTACTCATCCCAACTAAATTTCTTTATTTTTTATTATTAGCTTATTTCCATGCTACAAGAACTACTCGACAGATAATAGATCGCACCTACTACAGTTATGACTCCGAGCTTACTTGGTTGGAGAAAAATCATCTGATATCATTCATTCGTGATGTTGAGTATCATGCTAAATATTACAAGACTGGCAACATTTATCATGGATATGTGCCACTAGTGCACAAGTTGAACCGTTATAACATCACTTCAAACAACTTTGTAAGATTTTTTTTACCATTGCGTCACTAGTCCATCTTTTTCATACATTGTTCTTAAGCAAAACTAGTTTGCTAACTATGTTATTATTTCTAATGTTCTTCAACAGGTACTTCCCCAGAGACCGTGCCTAAATGGATGTTTTAAATCGGTGATTTGCAAATGGTTAGATTACGGCCACTCCCGATTAATTACAATGGTTAATACAGGATATCTCAAAGTAAAGAAACCCTGAAAATCAAAGGATGGGGAAATGCAATACAAGCATCCACGCTACCACTTCGAGAGGAATACTTGCGCATCCCACAAGTTGGAGATAGGTTGATCTGTGTTCTTCAATTGGGAGATGTCGGAGTTCACCTTTATTATGCTATTTTAGCTAAGAGAGGAGAGCAGTAGTTCGTACGTTTCAACCTTGTGAGATAACTACAATGATGAGGATCGGAGTTGATTAAGATGATGATGAATTGTTGGATGTTGAATGATGATGAGTTGATTAAGATGATGATGATGAGTTGTTATATGACATATACCAGTACAAATTAGATGGATGCAGTAGTCCAAGTTGAATTAGAGGAAAATACGATGTTGCGAATCGTATTTTCCTCTAATTAATTCAACTTGTTCTATTGCATCCATCTAATTTGTACTGATGTTGGATGTTGTTCTTCCATAATTTGTACTGATGTTGTATATTAATATGTGTAACCGCATGAAAATACAATATAAATATAAAAGAAAATGAAAACACAAAATGAAACATGGTCCTTTCCAAAAAACAACCCAGCGCTTACTGGTGCTGACGCGTGGATGCCTTTTAGTCCCGGTTGGTGTTACCAACCGGGACTAAATGTCCTCCTGCCTGGGTGCCCGACAGCGGCCACGTGTAGCCCCTTTAGGCCCGGTTCGTAACCCAACCGGGACTAAAAGTGAGGGCCTTTAGTCCCGATTGATTTGTCTCGGTTGGAGAACCGCGACTAAAGGCCATTCAAAACCGGGACTAATGGCCCATTTTCTACTAGTGGAAGAAACCGCGCACACCAAATAATAGAATAGCATGACATCCAAACGAGTATCCAGTGACGTCCATATATCTAGTTGACAAAACATTGTTACAATAGTCCCTTTTTTTGCGGGAAAAAATAGTCCCTCTTTATTGTCCTTTTTCTGTCAGAACTTCTGTGGTTGTGCAAACCATTCTAAATGAAATGTATGAACCCGTGGAGAACAAATCAAGTGCTCTCACTGAGTTTTTGTGCATATTCACAACTTCCATAAGAACTTCATGTTGAAATAATTATGTGATGATATAAATCAATTACTCCTAGTTTTCATGAAAGAAAGCAAACATGCCGAAGGCCCAAAACGGACAAAACAAATAGAAGGAAAGAGCATGAACTGCTGATAGACTCATAAATTGTCAATTAATTGAAACTACTCTTTTCTTTTAAAGTCCTTCAAATTTTGACCATAAAGAAGGCTCGAACGTAGATTTACTTTATATTTAATTCATTGCCTGCCTTCAGAATAAATTTCCCATAACATTACATAACCAATGGATTGCAAAGACTTGATAGATAAGAAAGTCTTAAACCAACTCTAACAGACTCGGGCTTTTAACATAGTTGGGTATGCTGGGGAAACCTTCACCGGGACGAAAAACCTACCATACGCAAATCTGACTCGCTAATAGCTAACATTGCCAAATCTCTGGGCTCCCAACTTTGCATTCCCATGGTACTACTGATGGGGTCCAAAAAATTTGTCTTAACTTGGTGCGTTAAACCTTAGTTCCGCAATTGTCTGGTAGACAAAAAAAATTGCGGACCTGGCATTTATGCCCAAGTTGGCATGTTTCCCAACGAAGATCCATTATGGTTTCAAAAGTAAGCCCAGGAACACTTTTAGGTAGCTTTTCACAATCCCCCATGGTCAATCCGGGGTGCCCCAATATAAAGACTGGTCTCATTGTCTCCAACTTTTCAGCATTTGGAAGCAATGTCGTATCCTCAAATGGGCAGACATTTATATCCATCTTCTTCAGGATCTTGTAACCTTGGAGGACACAATGCATGCCATGTTCAGTTTCCCCATTGAAGGCGGTGGAAAAATGTGAAGTCTCTTGGCAATTTCACCAATATATCAAGCACACAATAAGTGAGATAACCACCCAAAGTGAGGCGCCAAGGGTACTTGCTTGTTTCCGCAATTTGTTCGAAACCATCATCCAAAAATTATCCTATTTTGGTTGTGATCTCCATCCTTGGGATCCTAGATGCCTATGCGGAAGCAAGTGATATTGTGATGAAGGACTTTTATAATTTTCTTCAGCGCGGCATTTGTCAAGCAGCAGCAGCAGTACAAAATGTACTCCACCTTGCGGCAATAGTCAGAATCCGAAAGAAGACTAATTTCAGTCACCAAAATGGACCATTAGAGAGTCATAAGGAAAGATCCGCAGCTCTTGCAGTTTCTTGCAACTTGAGGCCACGGCAGCTAGACAATTGTTCCCAATTAGGCCCATCACTTGAAAATCCCAACTTCCACTTATAGAGAAGCAAATCCTGAACAAAAAAATGTGCAAAACAATTGACATAACAGAACAATAAATCTTTCAGAGATGGACATGTTATGTCAATTGGTTTGCACATTTTCTTTTTTAGGATTTGCTTCTTTAAAAGTTTAAGTTGTGATTTTCAGGTGATTGACCTAATTGGGGATGTATGTTTAGCTATTTTGGCCTAAAGTTGCAAGGAACTGCAGGAGTTGCGGCTCTTGCCTTATGAGCCTAATGTCCCATTTTTGATGACCGGAACAGATCTTCTTTGGGTTTATGACAATTGTCACCAGTTGGATTACATTCTGTACTGGTGTTGTCGCATGACAAATGTCGCGATTAAGAAAATTGCAAAAGACCTTTATGAAAATTTGTCTTGCTTCCACTTAGGCATCTAGGAATCCAAGGACGGAGATTACACCATAAGAGGAGAATCTTATGATGAAGGTTTCCACTAGTAGAAAACAGGGCTTTCGTCCTAGCCGGATCGGAGCAATAGTCCCGGTCGCGTTACGAACTGGGACTAATGTGAGCATTAGTCCCGGTTCGAGCGGCTAGGACGCCGGACGGGGCTCGGCAGGCATCAGTCCCGGTTCGAATGGCACCTTTAGTCCCGGTTGGAGACACCAACCGGGACTAAAGGGGGTGATACCCTTTAGTCCCGGTTGGTGTCTCCAACCGGGACTAAAGTGTTATGAAAAAGTAAAACGGCTATAACTTTTGCATACGATGTCAAAAAAAAAACTTTAATATATCAAAATGTTCAGCACGAGAAACTGGTTTAATTACTAAAGGTCCTTTTCCAGGTTTTTTTTTGCTTTATTTATTTCTTTTGTTTCTACTTACAGCGAAATATTTAGAGTTTTTGAGCGAAATTTGTGTGAATCACTAGTTTGTGAATAACTTTACTTTGAAAATAGATTTTTGAGTGATTCTTTTTCCTGCTGTTTAATATTCAATTTGGTAATTTTGAGGTTATTTTAAATAGGTGTTTTAATCAAAAACAGATTCTGTTTAGCTCTTTTAGTTTTATAGCTCAAAAAATCAATAAATGCATGAAAAATAGCGAATGAAGTGGGAAAGGGTTGAAAATTGATGATGTGGCTTTTAATGGTGCATGTTGAACGCACAAAAAGTCTGGAGTTGAAATAAGCTTCAAAAAATGAAATGCCGTTATAACAGATGAGTTTTCATCCGAAACCCAGATACTTCGAAAGAGATTGTCCAGTTTGTACACAAAGCGCATCCAGTTTTTGCCGTAACCATCTCAACTTTTTAGCACATGCTATGTGGGAGAAATGATGATACTATGCCAAGTTTCAACCTTTTCAGAGTTCATTTGTAGTGTTTTTCAATTTCGGGGTCATTTAGCTCAAAAAAATCAATAAATGCATGAAAAATAGCGAATGAAGTGGGAAAGGGTTGAAAATTGATGATGTGGCTTGTAATGGTGCATGTTGAACGCACAAAAAGTCTGGAGTTGAAATAAGTTTAAAAAAAATGAAATGCCTTTGTAACAGATGAGTTTTCGTCCGAAACCGTGATACTTCGAAATGGATTGTCCAGTTTGTACACGAAGTGCATCCAGTTTTTGCTGTAACCCTGTCAACTTTTTAGCACATGCCATGTGGGTGAAATGATGATACCATGCCAACTTTCAACCTTTTCAGAGTTCATTTGTAGTGCTTTTCAATTTCGGGGTCATTTAGCTCAAAAAAATCAATAAATGCATGAAAATAGCGAATGAAGTGGGAAAGGGTTGAAAATTAATGATGTGGCTTTGAATGGTGCATGTTGAATGCACAAAAAGTATGGAGTTGAAATAAGTTAAGAAAAATGAAATGCCTTTGTAACAGATGAGTTTTCGTCCGAAACCCTGATGCTTCGAAAGGGATTGTCTAGTTTGTACACGAAGTGCATCTAGTTTTTGCCGTAACCCTCTCAACTTTTTAGCACATGCTATGTGGGTGAAATGATGATACCATGCCAAGTTTCAACCTTTTCAGAGTTCATTTGTAGTGCTTTTCATTTTCAGGGTCAAAAAAATCAATAAATGCATGAAAAATATCGAATGAAGTGGGAAAGGGTTGAAAATTGAGTATGTGGCTTTGAATGGTGCATGTTGAACGCACAAAAAGTCTGGAGTTGAAATAAGTTTAAAAAAATGAAATGCCTTTGTAACACATGAGTTTTCGTTCGAAACCGTGATACTTCGAAAGGGATTGTCCAGTTTGTACACGAAGTGCATCCAGTTTTTGCCGTAACCCTCTCAACTTTTTAGCACATGCTATGTGGGTGAAATGATGATACCATGCCAAGTTTCAACCTTTTAAGAGTTCATTTGTAGTGCTTTTCAATTTCAGGGTCATTTAGCTCAAAAAATTTAATAAATGCATGAAAAATAGCGAATGAAGTGGGAAAGGGTTGAAAATTGATGATGTGGCTTTGAATGGTGCATGTTGAACGCACAAAAAGTCTGGAGTTGAAATAAGTTTAAAAAAAGTGTTATGAAAAAGTAAAACGGCTATAACTTTTGCATACGATGTCGAAAAAAAATTTAATATATCAAAATGTTCAGCACGAGAAACCGGTTTCGATGGCAACCCCCCTAGGCTGTTTTGTAAATTTTTTGAATCCTCAAATTCCGAAAGGAAAAAAAGTTATCCTCAAATTTAAGTTTTTTTGAATTTTTGGTCAAACTACTTATTCAATAAATATTAGTGTTACTAAATAATTATTGTTTTTTAGAATAATAGTTTCAAACTCAAATGGTGAAACGTGTGACATCATGCTCAAGGGCTTAATAGGATTGATATGATACATATAACATAAATTAATTGAATAAGTAGTTTATTTTTTAAAACGTTTTTAATTCTTTTAGATTTTTGAAATTCGAACAGAATAAAAATTCAGATTTTAAAAATTAATTTTATTTTTTTAAAAAAATAAATGATGTCATATTTGGATTCCTCACATTTTTCTGATAATAATGGATATATTATTTGTCGAATTTCAATTTACAGATTTAAAGATATTAATTATGCCATATTAAATGAATAAATAGCAAAAAAAAATATGATTACTTATTTTATTTTCATTGAAATTCAATATTATTATTACTTATTTTATTTTAAACTTTTTATTATTTTGGATTTTTTGTTTTTTTTTGTTTTTTGAGAATTTTTTATTTTTTTTGAAATTTTTGCCTTTTTTGAAGTTTTTGGAGTTTTTAAATTAATCATTGTTGTTTGTTAATCATTGTTGTTTATTTTAATAATTGTTTGGAATTCAAAAAATTAAATTATGTGACATCAAGACCTAAGGGTTAATAGGATTGATAGCTTACCATTGTCAAGAAAACAACAAGTGCAGACTTGGAAACTAGGGGAGATAGAACTCGAAAGTGAGAGGATGGGTGACCGGCCGGGATTTAAGCGTGCTGGGGTTGGAGCAGTGAGAGGATGGGTGACCGGCCGGGAAGTTAGACGATTTGGAATGAATGCTCCACGCTGGAGCAGTGAGGAGGGGTGATTAGAGATTAAATTGTCAAATAATTCAAAGATTTGAATATCAGAAGAAAAAAATAAAAATAAAATAATGTCGAATTTTTTTTTGAATTTTTTTTTTTTAAAAAAATTTTCCTTTAGTCCCGGTTGGTAACACCAACCGGGACTAAAGGTCCTCCAGCCCCCGCTCCAGAAAGATGCCACGCGGAGCCCCTTTAGTCCCGGTTCGTAATCCAACCGGGACTAAAAGCGGGGGCCTTTAGTCTCGATTGTTTTGTCCCGGTTGCAGAACCGGGACTAAAGGCCCTCTGGAACCGGGACTGATGCCCTATTTTCTACTAGTGTTCGGGGAAATTGTGAAAACAGGCAAGTGAGTGTTTTGTGCAAACAGGCTCCTCGATAACTCTATCTTATGTGCACTACAGAAAAATGTTTCAACCAAATCACACAATGACTGCGGTTTGAGTTGGGCCTTCTAGGTAATTTTGAAGCAATTGTATGTTTGCCACTTACTACAGTTTTCCTACTTATATCAAGTTGCTATTTACTATGCATTGTTGGTTTTTATACAAAAATAATATGTTTAATAGCTTTGGTAAAATGGCACGTTTCCCCTTCCCAATGTCAATGCCAAGTCGTAATTGGTGTTTCCTTAGAAATCTAGATAATTTTGCTTTTCACTTTGTTTGGTGGCTAAGATATCTTTGAACATGTAGACGAAAATATCTATGAAATGCTATGACTTTATGAAACGAATGTGATAAGCTTGTGTATTATGCTCGGTAGAAGTACTACTATTTAGCGGCTTGGGGCTGCACTGCTCGGTAGTTACTAGTGCAGCCCCTAGGCTGCTAAAGCAAATATATGTCATCACTGTCTGGCCAGACTGGACATCTGCGACGAGCCTGCTTCAGTACAAGGTAGTCATCACTGACAAGTTCTCAACTGGCACTGGTAAACATGTCATAAGTGACCCCTAGCTACTAACCGGCTGAAAACTCGTCTATGATGATACAAGTTGGGTGGCCGATGATGTTTGCTTCTGTAGTGAGGTATTTTACCTTTTTCGAATGGAAGGATAAACCTCCTGGACTCTACATACTCAAATGCACACAACCATATTTTATTAAGGTGAGGCAAGATAAAGAGGCCACAGCCAACAATAGGCATAGTAGACAACATAAATAACTATGGCAGGACCTTTACAAGATAAGTTGACTTCTTCTACAACAACGACTTCAAGAAGGTATAACGCACTTATGCCGCTGTCGCCAGGTCTAGCTGGAGATGACCATGACAAGGTATTTCAAGTGAGATGATGGGACAAACCAATGAAGGCCAGTACATCACCATGAAGACAAGGCCTTCAACAAACTAACAATGCAAGATCATCGTTATTGAATCCGACAATTGATGGCCTAAGGAAGAGTTTTCAACCCGGATATGAAGCGGTGTTTCAAATATTCAAATACCATATAGTAGACACATCTTTTAGTAGTTGCACCAACAAGTACTCCACATGGAACCACCACAGCATCCATCGAGGAAGCCTCCACACCTGTCCTAGCGCAACATGCAAGCATGCATGAGTGTGGCGGAAGCCCGATGGATACACCTAGCAAACTTTGTCCTTAGGAGGAGAGTGTTGCTTCCGACGGTGCTTGCCAGAGGAGGTAGTGGTGTTAGCTTATGGTTGGAACATCGATCTTGTTGTCGAAAATCATGGCCATGTCCGTCTACAAGACTCCAGACTCATTCCATGGATCTTGCAACAGCCACCGAACCTCTAGGCATCCATGCATGGGCCAACCTTTTGTGGCGACCGTCCCATACCCTAAGTCAAACAATTTTCCACCAATAGTGCTCCAGTCAAAGTAGTAAAACAGTAGCAATGAAATGGTCCAATCGCATTACTTACTTACTTACAGTTACATGCCTATACAACTTCCACTTACAAGAGTCAAAGCTTAAGCTTTATACAAATGCCTAACTGAGACTAGGAAGAACCAACATAACTTTAACCATAAATGGTAAATCGACAACTACGTCTCTTAATCTTATACTAGATCAGCTCCTCGATAACTCCATCATGGTGACACTACCTGTAGGAGATATGCCCTAGAGGCAATAATAAGTGTTATTGATTATCTCCCTGTTCATAATTATGTTTATGTTCCATGCTATAACTGCAATGATTCTCGAGTCTGCAAATAAAACGAGGCTTGGAGGGAAACTCATGTGCACGTGTGGGATAATAAACGGTAAAAAGTATTCCTAGTCAAGCCTCTATGACTGGCTCAAGTATTGCATGATGATCCTGTTTTCCTGATCATGGGCATGACTATGCCGGCAATTTTGAGGGCACAATTGTTGGTAGAACACTTGTGTTGAATCGACCCGAATTGATGTTATGCTATGAGATTCATTCGTCATTAGTTAATGGTTAATAACACAGAGATGGTTAATGTTTGCATGATTCCTTAGACCATGAGAGTATCGAGTTTCTTCATGCTTGCTTCATGAACTTTGGGGTTTGTTAAACGTCATCCGTAAATGGGTGGCTATTACGGCGGCTTACGGGTTCATGGAAAAGTATGTCAAGTAACTTGATAGCTCAAGATTGGGATTTGCTCCTCCGACGATGGAGAGATATCTCTGGGCCCTCTCGGTGTTACGGTATCCATCATCGTCTGGCCAGACACTTTGTGATTTGGTCACGGGGATGC
Organism: Elymus sibiricus; assembly: GCA_039707655.1. Classification (NCBI taxonomy): domain Eukaryota; kingdom Viridiplantae; phylum Streptophyta; class Magnoliopsida; order Poales; family Poaceae; genus Elymus; species Elymus sibiricus. The sequence continues at coordinate 512,014,716 of CM077671.1, forward strand.
CGGAACACGGGAACGAGAAAAGAGAACAATACCGGTAACGAGGTAACTGGCATAGTGGACAAGTTGTTGATCCACGGGGATGCCTACATGTCTCACCTCGGGTATTTGTAACATATCGCGAAGCAACAGGAATAGCACACGGCAACTGGAGGTTCACTCGAATATTCATTCGTGTGGGTATAGGGGTCAATATGGGTGTCCACGGCTCCGATGTTGATCATTGATCGGAAAGTGTTCCGGGTCATGTCTATACTTCACCGAACCTATAGGGTCACACGCTTAAGGGTCATCTATCTGCTGAATACTAGACGGGGAGTCTGAGAGAAATTCACCGAAAAAGTTTCGGACGAAACGGAAACGTTCCGGAGAGGATATCGGAATAGTTCCGGTGAAACTGAAAAGTTGTTTCAGGGTATTCCATAAAGTCAAATTGGTTTCGGCACATGCCTGGAAATTATTGGAAGGTACCAGAATTGTTCCGGTAACTTCTGAGATTTTTCAGAGACAAAAACCGGAAATGTTCCGGACTGCCGGAACCGCTTTAGTTGCTTTTCACAGATGAAAATCACTAAACCGAAAAGTTGTTTCGGAGTACACCATAAAGTCAAATTGGTTTCGGCACATGCCTGATAATTCTTGGAGGGTGCCAGAATCATTCTGGAAACTTTCTGGAATTTTCCGGAATGAAAACCGGAAATGTTCCGGAGCTGCCGAAACCGCTTCAGATGCTTTTCGCAGATGAAAATCACTAAACCGGAATTGTTCCGGCTCGCGTTGAAAATTATTTTGGTGGGTACTGGAAATGTTCTAAGCCCACATGAATATTTTCAGTTCGATCAGACGCTAAAAAATGTCGTCGTGAATAGTGAAATCAGATTTATGGATATGGTTGGAAGTTGGCTTTCCACAAATATCTTCCCAAGATATTTTGGGATGACATGGCATTTTGGATATGCCCATCCTACCCCTTGTTTTTCCTATAAATAGAGGGGAGGGGGCAGCCCCATATGCTTCATCCTTGCTCTCACATACACATGCCATGACATTTCTGGCTTCTCTCTCCCTCCCAGCGAAATAGTTTCGTAGAGCCGAAAGGCTGTCTGGGTTCCAGCAGGAACTAGTTCTGGACGGCGAAGCCCTGCTGGATAGATGACACCGTATGTGTGCAACTCTGTAGAGAGATCGTAGTTTCGGTCTTAGTTCGAGAGTGCCTCCCGAAGGGCTGTCCGTGTGACCGTCCGAGTTTTGGAGGTCCTCCCGAAGGGCTGTCCGAGTGACAGTCCGAGTTTCGGAGGTCCTCCCGAAGGGCTGTCCGCGACACCGTCCGGGGGACTGTGCGACCGCCTCCCGGAGGGCTGTCTGCGGGGCAGATGAGGGTATACATCCTCGCGGTTGGGAGGTTGTAAAATCCTAGCTGCGGGGATCTGCACCGCCGATCGTCATCGACTCTACTTCCGCTGCGCTACGAGTCGGTAACGAAATGATCAAACCTTGTATGCAGTCTCCATAGTGATCCTGGGCTGGTACGTAGGTCGGAAAATTTTTGTTTTCTGCTGCGTTCCCCAACAGTGGCATCAAGAGCCGTGCTATGCGTAGATGCAGGTTGCGATCTAGAATACATAGAGATGTATGGGTGTTGCACAATATAACTAGGTAGTAGATGAGATCTATTGCTGAAAATTATTTGTGCGGGTAGCAGATGAAGTCTGTTACCCGATGTTTCTTGTTGCTTCCCTGGAATTTGCATATTTCTGATCTTGATAACAGTATGGTGGAGTTTCAATGTTCTGGCAATCCGCGATCCTGATTGATCAACGAAGTGCTAACAGTTCATTGAATTCCACCGTAGTTAAAAAGAAAGATGAAATTTTGCAGACGAAAGGGCAATGCAGATGTGATCTGCACGGGGGTCACGCGTATGACGAAGTTTAGTATGTGGCTCGAGATTTTATTATCTCGTGTTTCATACACCCTGGAATGTTAATCTAGCGACTTGGATTATCATGCTTGATGATGGACGTTGGTAGCTTCGGTTTGTTTCGAAACCTTAGAAGCCACGTAAAATAAAATTTTGCATGAACCGATTAGAGGCGTCTAACTTGGTTTTGCAGGATGGTTTGCATGTGCATATGATGTGGTATAGCAGTACTCATAATAATTTGATTATGTATGAGATGACTATATGATGTAAATTGATTAACATGACCTGCGTGTCATGATTCGGCATGATGGCTGGAGCCATATGATTGCACTTTAATGACCTGCGTGTCAACCTTATGTAATGCACTTATTTTATTAGCTATAGAGATAGCAATATTATCTGGTGCATCGACAAGGTGGTGGCAATCTTCGCGAAGGTGAACACCGACGCGAATGCCAAAGACGAAGAAATGAAAGACTTCTCCGTCAGAAAGGGCTATACCATATCTTGCTATTTTGAATTGCCTGAGATGTTTATCCCTTATGATGCACCCTTCTTGATTGCGCGGTAGTCGCATTTTATTAGGGTGATCTCTCACAAAAATATCAAGTAGTTAGTGTTCTCCCAAGTGTAGCACCGTCACGGCACCTATCTCTTCGGGGTATCACATGGTTACATGGGTACGAACGATTAGAGAAGTGTGAGGCGGGTGAGTTGAGACCTCGCAGCGAGATCACTTGGTTGTCTTGACGTTCAGGCATGAAAGTCATGAGCTCGGAACACACGCATCGAAAGATGAACAAGAGTCACATAGAGATGTGATTGGCAAGTTGGCCTACCAATTGAAATTCTCGTCACTTGAGATGGTTACATCCTTGATGCTGAATTGAAAGTTGGATCTTGAATCACTCACAATCAATTATGAGAGATATTGATTTGAGTGGGAGCGCACTGTAGAATTGAATTCTTTAATTCTCAGTGCAATTAATCTTGAACACTGTCTAAGTGTGTTTTGCATAATAGTTGTAGAATAATGGCTCGCGTTTCCACCTTCCCTATTAAAATTGAATAGCTGTTAAATATCTGGTTAAAACTTTACGGTTGGTAACGTAATGTGAGGATTGTCCTCTAGAGTGCCGAGAAGGATTTTGTCCTATCGCATACTTTCGGTATTCTCCCGCTAATGCTATGGATCATGTGACTCTCGTCCTTCGATCCAATAGCTAGAATTCCTTTTCAGTCAAAGTGCAATGTGTTTGCTTCCATGAGACCCGAACTTCGAAAGTTTGGATAGTTATGTGATATTCATGGAATCTGAAAATCATTTTCAGAGACAGACAAATGCTAAAAGATATAAGATATCCAAAGCAATGTTTGTTTGCAAACTATTAGTAAAAGTGTTTACTGGGCATTTGACTGATAAGAGAGGGATCCAGAAGAACGCCTGTCATATGATGATGGTGAATAAAACAACAAGTTAAAGAGAAAGGAAGTATCCGAAGGGTGTTAGTGAAACTTTCACGCCTAGGAAATCCGGGGCTAACGCCACTCTTAAGTTGGGTGCTTCTTCTGAGAGTAGGAGAAATACTAAAAGTTAAACTGTTAGAAGTATAATGGCAAATAAGAAAGAAGACTGGAATATCCAGCCCATGTATGAATGTCATACAAGTTTTTGATGTATAGAAGGCTGGTCAAAGATATAGTTCTTGGGAATTATGGTTAAACATGTTAATCACTAATTCTTGGGTATTGTGAGTTGATCACAAAGATACCCGCTTGATTGCATTCTGTTGCAACTCGATGTAAGAACTACTATGGCCTGAAAGACTAGCCAGGAATGAGGTTAAGATACACATAGGGAACATAGTAAAAGTTACTATGCCTTCCATCGGTGTATTCCCTATGTATTTACTTTCATAATTCATTTTAGAGTTTCACACTCTAGCCCTTTGCATAAGGTATCTTGCAAGAAGGTTGTTCATAAGAGAACTTTTGATGTTCGGTGTTATGAATAACATAAGGGCCATACTTTCATTATGAATGAGACGTATGTTATGAATATTGATATTAATACATTGCCTCTGTATTTACTTTCATAATTCATTTTAGAGTTTCACACTCTAGCCCTTTGCATAAGGTATCTTGCAAGAAGGTTGTTCATAAGAGAACTTTTGATGTTCGGTGTTATGAATAACATAAGGGACATACTTTCATTATGAATGAGACGTATGTTATGAATATTGATATTAATACATTGCCTCTGTATTTACTTTCATAATTCATTTAGAGTTTCATACACTCTAGCCCTTTGCATAAGGTATTTTGCAAAAAGGTTATTCATAAGAGAACTTTTGATGTTCGGTGTTATGAAAAACATGAAGGGTCATGCTTCCATACAGGATGGGATGTATGCTATGAATATTGATGGTAATATGATACATCCATAACACTGACGCTAAATGTCGCAAGACTAAAAGAATACCACACAAGTGTGGCACTGCATTTGGTCACATTGGAGAAACCCGCATGGAAAAATTCCATTATGATGGATTTTGAAGTCATTTGATTTTGAATCATCTGACACTTGCAACTTTCCTCTGAAAAGTGAAGTGACTGATATACCGTTCACAGGCCATAAGGAACGAGCATAGAACATATTGGTGATCATACATTATGATGTGTGTAGTCCAATAAATGTTGTTGCAAGTAGTGGATTTATCTATCTTCAGAAATGACTCAAGTAGATATATGGATATTTACTTGATGAGACGTGAGTCTGGATCTTTTGAAATCATTCGAAAGGTTTTCAAAATGAAGTAGAAGTTATTGTAACAAGAAAATTATGTTTCTACAATTCGATTGCAGAAAAGAATATTTGAGTTACAAGTTTAGCGAATGTCTGATGAGTTATGAAAGGGGTTTCATAACTTGCACCTCCCGGAACACCACTGCAAGTGGAGAGTCCGTGAAGATGTAATCGAACCATTTATGACATGGTAAGATCAAAGATGACATGAATAGATTTGCCATTACCCCTTTTATAGAGTGATGCTTTAGAGACTGCGGCTTTTACACTGAAAAGAGCTCCATCAGGTCTGTTGAAATAACGCCATGGTGTGGTACGCCCAACCATGTTATATCTTTTCTTAACATTTGGAATATGGGGCTTGTGTAAAAGGTTACAAACCTATTCCAAATCAGACAAGTGCTACTTTGTAAGGTTATCCCAAGTCATTGGGTATTCCCCCACCACTATACCGAGGCAAAGGGTTTTTGCCGCAAAACGGTATGCTTTTAAAGAGAATAGTTCTTACAAAAGGTGAGTGGGAGGACAGTGCAACTCGACGAGATAACCAGTATCTTCGTCATCAGGTCAAAGGAAAGGAACCTTGGAAGTGATTCCGGAGTTTCCTACTGCGACTGATACGGAAGCCTCTACATGAGATGTACGGACTTCGGTCGAACTTGCAGCTGAACCGCGTAGGAAAAACTCGTGCAAACCTCTCAGGTGCGCATACGAGATATTGTTGTTAGACAACAGTATACCTACGATACACAAGGAAGCGTTGATGGGCCCTGACTCCGGAATTGGCTAAATGCCAATACAATCCGAGATAGTTTCCATATAAGGGATTCGAGATTAAAATCTTGATACACCTTTCAGAAGACATCGAGTCTAACGAATATTTATGGAACTAAAAACTGATACGGATAAAAATGTTTTATCCATAAAGCTCGACTTGTTGCAATAACAAGTTCAAGGAGTTGACTACGATAAGATTGTCTCACCGTAGCGATGCTTAAAGTCGGTTCGGGTTGAACTAGCAATTAATACATATTTCAATCATGAGATATGAAACATGGATGACGAAAGGATTTCCATCTGATGGAAATGAAACCTAGGACTTGTATGTGATACAGTCCAAAGTAATTTGTCGATCCAGAGGATGCTAGTAAGTATGCAAACTTCAGAGTTCCAGCGATGGACAGAAGAGAGCAAATATGGAGTTGGAATCTTCGTGTTTTGATGAAATGGTCAAAGGGGTTTGACTTCATCAATGGGTAACGAAGATGCTTGTAATTCAAGAAATTAAGTGGGAGCATAATAATATTTCTATAAACCTTGTGTACTTAACACATTGTTAATTGGAAATAAATTTCTTGACACGAATTAGGACTTCATTTGAAAATAGTTTTCCGATGAAGTGCTTAGGCTAAATAGCCTCAATATTAGGCATGATAATCTATGGAGATAGATTTACCTAATGGGGCTAAGCAATGAATACATATTGACAAGATGCTAAAACCTTTTAACATTTAAAACGCCAAGGAGTGATTCTTGCCGAAGTCACATGGAAAGAGTTTTTGCAAAACTCGGTGTCTTAAAACACTGATGAGCAAAATACATGATGGAGATTCCACACACTCTTGTGTTTGGATTAATCATGTATTCCATGGTATGTAAAAGCAACCAGATATGTCCAATACTCCAAAGTTGTTGCGAGTATAGATACCAAAGTGATCAAAAGTACTGATCATAGGACAACAGTGAAAGATGTCATTGAGTACTAGAGTAGTAGTAATGACATGTTTTCTCGCAAGCAGAGATTATGAAGTGCTCGTTGTAAGTAATTACATCGATACAGTCTTCATCAATGCTCCATGCGATTTTCGATTTAAATTAAGGGTTTTGTGTAAAACACAATATGGTGGCACGGTAGTTGGAAATTGTTCCAAACAAGATACTGTGGCGAATTCTATAACAAAGGCTAAGTATGTTGACACTTAAGAAGTGACAAAGAAGTTGTTGAATCATATAGTTCATTCATGAACTTAGTATGGTTCCAAGATGGCTTTGGTCTATGGGACACTATTGCAGATAGCTGCTCCATAGCTCAGTCTGAGGAATCAGGTTTCGACCAATGATTCACACATATGCAAAGCCAAGTCCACACAAAATATGAATTTTGTGAAAGCGTGAAAACGCGGGGATATGCAAAGTTACACACGGAGCTGAAGTCGTCAGATCCGTTGGACATCAGGCTATACCACATACGAAGCATATTTTACACCAGTATGCCATAGGTGTAAAGTGCATTAGCATTGACTAGATTATTGACTCTAGTGCAAGTGGGAGTCTGTAGGAGATATGCCCTAGAGGCAATAATAAGTGTTATTGATTATCTCCCTGTTCATAATTATGTTTATGTTCCATGCTATAACTGCAATGATTCTCGAGTCTGCAAATAAAACGAGGCTTGGAGGGAAACTCATGTGCACGTGTGGGATAATAAACGGTAAAAAGTATTCCTAGTCAAGCCTCTATGACTGGCTCAAGTATTGCATGATGATCCTGTTTTCCTGATCATGGGCATGACTATGCCGGCAATTTTGAGGGCACAATTGTTGGTAGAACACTTGTGTTGAATCGACCCGAATTGATGTTATGCTATGAGATTCATTCGTCATTAGTTAATGGTTAATAACACAGAGATGGTTAATGTTTGCATGATTCCTTAGACCATGAGAGTATCGAGTTTCTTCATGCTTGCTTCATGAACTTTGGGGTTTGTTAAACGTCATCCGTAAATGGGTGGCTATTACGGCGGCTTACGGGTTCATGGAAAAGTATGTCAAGTAACTTGATAGCTCAAGATTGGGATTTGCTCCTCCGACGATGGAGAGATATCTCTGGGCCCTCTCGGTGTTACGGTATCCATCATCGTCTGGCCAGACACTTTGTGATTTGGTCACGGGGATGCCGGAACACGGGAACGAGAAAAGAGAATAATACCGGTAACGAGGTAACTGGCATAGTGGACAAGTTGTTGATCCACGGGGATGCCTACATGTCTCACCTCGGGTATTTGTAACATATCGCGAAGCAACAGGAATAGCACACGGCAACTGGAGGTTCACTCGAATATTCATTCGTGTGGGTATAGGGGTCAATATGGGTGTCCACGGCTCCGATGTTGATCATTGATCGGAAAGTGTTCCGGGTCATGTCTATACTTCACCGAACCTATAGGGTCACACGCTTAAGGGTCATCTATCTGCTGAATACTAGACGGGGAGTCTGAGAGAAATTCACCGAAAAAGTTTCGGACGAAACGGAAACGTTCCGGAGAGGATATCGGAATAGTTCCGGTGAAACTGAAAAGTTGTTTCAGGGTATTCCATAAAGTCAAATTGGTTTCGGCACATGCCTGGAAATTATTGGAAGGTACCAGAATTGTTCCGGTAACTTCTGAGATTTTTCAGAGACAAAAACCGGAAATGTTCCGGACTGCCGGAACCGCTTTAGTTGCTTTTCACAGATGAAAATCACTAAACCGAAAAGTTGTTTCGGAGTACACCATAAAGTCAAATTGGTTTCGGCACATGCCTGATAATTCTTGGAGGGTGCCAGAATCATTCTGGAAACTTTCTGGAATTTTCCGGAATGAAAACCGGAAATGTTCCGGAGCTGCCGAAACCGCTTCAGATGCTTTTCGCAGATGAAAATCACTAAACCGGAATTGTTCCGGCTCGCGTTGAAAATTATTTTGGTGGGTACTGGAAATGTTCTAAGCCCACATGAATATTTTCAGTTCGATCAGACGCTAAAAAATGTCGTCGTGAATAGTGAAATCAGATTTATGGATATGGTTGGAAGTTGGCTTTCCACAAATATCTTCCCAAGATATTTTGGGATGACATGGCATTTTGGATATGCCCATCCTACCCCTTGTTTTACCTATAAATAGAGGGGAGGGGGCAGCCCCATATGCTTCATCCTTGCTCTCACATACACATGCCATGACATTTCTGGCTTCTCTCTCCCTCCCAGCGAAATAGTTTCGTAGAGCCGAAAGGCTGTCTGGGTTCCGGCAGGAACTAGTTCTGGACGGCGAAGCCCTGCTGGATAGATGACACCGTATGTGTGCAACTCTGTAGAGAGATCGTAGTTTCGGTCTTAGTTCGAGAGTGCCTCCCGAAGGGCTGTCCGTGTGACCGTCCGAGTTTTGGAGGTCCTCCCGAAGGGCTGTCCGAGTGACAGTCCGAGTTTCGGAGGTCCTCCCGAAGGGCTGTCCGCGACACCGTCCGGGGGACTGTGCGACCGCCTCCCGGAGGGCTGTCCGCGGGGCAGATGAGGGTATACATCCTCGCGGTTGGGAGGTTGTAAAATCCTAGCTGCGGGGATCAGCACCGCCGATCGTCATCGACTCTACTTCCGCTGCGCTACGAGTCGGTAACGAAATGATCAAACCTTGTATGCAGTCTCCATAGTGATCCTGGGCTGGTACGTAGGTCGGAAAATTTTTGTTTTCTGCTGCGTTACCCTACACTACCATCTTGGCTCAACATTGTGGCGTCCTCCATAGTCGTTGTATCCCTTCCTCTCTAGCTATGTATCCTTGTTGGATCCTTCTAGAAACTTCGGTAGCTCTACCTCGACGTCTAACGGCTTAGGTCCTAACAAAAGGAAGAAAATAGGGGATGAATAATGCATGAGGTACTCAACAAGTCCATGATAGCCAATGGTGTATGTATGCACTATTAACTGCCAGGTCACACGGTCCTAATTATTGGTCGATTTCCCAAGTATGTGCCCTGAGTTGAGAAGTCATGTTTCAATCCAGAAATATATGTTTGTTGGTCCTCACAGGTTCTTAGAACATCTGATGGTTCCTTTTCTGTCGTATCCGTAGAGCTTTCCCAGATCAGAAAGTCATAAGCCACAATTCAATACACTCTATTGAGGTGTGTTACATTAACCACAAAAGTTACTTCACCTTTTGTTGGGTGTACATCACATACACTCCCATTGGTGTTGGCCAAGTCCAAGGGTCCAAGTCGTTTTATCCTTCTACAGATTTTGTACCTCATACCCCTGACGACACATCTCTTGGCCCATCTCAGTATGCATATGATAACCCATAACCGTAGGGGGGCGCAACAGTTTCGAGGAAAATATTACAAGGTAAATTTATTAATTCAGCACAAGGCGAGCCAAATATTTATAAGAGTTTTCAATTCAACCACACCTGAAAAACAAATACTTGCTCAAGAAAATTTACTAGTAGGAAAAGCTAGGTAGTGATTGTAGTTGGATTGCAGAAGTAACATGACACATTAGTTGCCAAACACAAAGTAATGTAAAGAGAATAACAATGATCAAAAGTGTAGGCATGGGGATTGATAATGAGATGTTTACACATGGATAAAATATGCAATAGAGGTAACAGATGGTGGCAACAAAATAGCTCCAATTCATCAATCATATATATGCATGCATTACGTATGTAGTCGCACGTGTTGGCAATAATAACTTGCACAACTTGTGTCCTACCCTCCCATTTTTGCAGGATCCTTGTGCAAATTAAGGGTAATTAAGGTACCCATTTCACGAAGCACCGGAACAAAGGATTTAAATTCTATAAATATATGTAATTCCCACATTACAGTCATCTATTTTGATATCCCGACTATTGTCACTGTGGGGTCTCCGATTCAGAACAATAGCATTGTGCATATAATTTGACAACAAGATCCTATCACATAAATATTCATGGAAACACATGTGATTCAGATCTAAAATCATGGCACATATACCTTAGTGTCAAGCATTAAGTGTATCAACATTTGTTGGCTCTTGTTGTTGCCGTAGTTAACTCATGGTCGAATATTGCAGCCACCTCATCGGTTGGCTGATGAACTTAATTACTGAGATTCAGTATGTCTTTTTTTCTCAATCCATGTAACGATTCTGATCAGATGATCATGCACATAGATAACTCGCAGATGCTACTGGCCATGTGTTCTCGCCTGCGGATCTATGTATACACACATATTGGAGATGGGTAAGTGAGTCAGCTATTACTAACTAATGCCCACCAAAGTACTATTGTTTCAGAATGTCTAATTTAGTTGCCCCGCCCAGCCATTTCTTTATAGCTCCGCCATTGCCTATGGGACCTCCAATTTGCTACTCTATGCGGCAAACTGTCGATTGTCGATCATACAGGGCAATCCCCCAACTGGGCCAGCCCACTGGCGACGCGAGTTGGAACATTACTGAGACGATTACTATCGTGGTTCGGCTACTATACCGCCAGGTGTTTCCCAGTTTTTTTCATTCTGTTTTTGAGAAACAAACATGCGCAAAATACATTTTGTCTGCTTTTTTTTAAATAGTAAACTTTTATGAAAACGCAATCATGTTTTCAACTTTGCAACATTTTTTGAAAATTTGAACCTATTTTTTTAAAAGTACGTTTTTTTAATTTGTGAACGTTTTCTATGTACTTGAACATTTTCTATGAAATTGCAATTTCAAATTTTCAACAATGTTTAAAAACACAAATTATGTTATCAAAATTCCGAACATATTCTGAGTTTTTTAAAAATTTGTCATTTCTTGAAAAAGTGAAAATAGAAGAAAATATAAAATGAAATAGGAAAAAAGAAAAAAGGAGAAAAGAATCAAAATGAAAAACGAAAAAACAAAAATAAAATAAAATAAAATAAAGAAGAAAAAAACAAATATAAACTTTCTATAAGGTTCCTAAGACATAAAAAATGGACAAAATCTTTGGGCACCTCCCAAAACCGAAGACCCAAGGTACATAACCAGTCTGTTTCGGTTGGTCGCCCGTCACGTTTGTGCGTTGCTTGACATTCGTCATCACAGAGCGGCGAATAGGAAATACCCTAGCCTATTGTGCGAGAAGCAACATTGCGTCACCTACAATGTTTCATGGTTGCCAGGCTTGCAATTTTTTTGTTTGCAATTATACGTAATCAAAAGAACTATAAAATATCGCTTGTAATTCCATCATATAATTTTGTTCATGAATTCTAAAAAGTATTCACGACAAATATAAAAAGTTTTTAGCGTAATTCAAAAAAATCATGACAATGATTTTTTATGTGTCAATTATATTTGAAAAACATGTTGATGATTTGTTCGCATATATTTGGAAAAACAGTCATTGAATTTTAGAAAAATATCATAAAACTAATAAAATATTCATAAAAATGTTTTGGAGATATGTTAATGATATTATTTTCAAAAAGTATCAACATGCCTTTAAAAAGTATGCAAAATGTTAAAAAAGCAATGTGCATTTGGCAAATGTTAAACATGCATTCGGAAAAATGTGCAACGTGTATTTATTTTTAAATTAAGCATGTATAGAAAAAGTTCAACATGTATTAGAAAGTGAACATCTATTTGAAAATAGGAAAAAAGAGAAATTTAAAAAGTGGGAAGTAAAAAATACAATAAAAACTAGTAGAGGAAAATATAAAAAAATTGAAAAGAAAAAACAAGGCCTATAAGTTTCCCAAAACAAACGGTATTGGGTATTGTTTTTTAGGCAACTGTGTGAAGCAGTTAAGCAATCTCATCGGGAGCTGCCTCGGGCCTACCCATCTGAATACTAGATCCTACCAAGTGATTTCTTTCGTCAGTCTTTTTATCCTTATTGTATTAAAAATCCAGTTGATGAGTTTTTCAATTTGAAAAATAAAAAATAAAAAGAGTGTGAGTTATTAGAAAAATATCATTTTTTCTTGATTTTTTAAATAAATGCTAATGAATTTTAAAAAGCATGAATTACAAAATACTAAGTCTCAAAAATGCCCTCAAATTTATAATTGTTTGCAAATTTTGAAAATATTTCATGTAATAAAAATGGTTCCAGATATTAATAATGTACCAGATTTAGAAAAATGTTTTTGTATTTTGAAAAACAATTTCAAACTGGAAAATTATTGCAATTTTTTAAAATATTCACAATAAAATGTTTATGAATTTTAAAAGTTCATGTTTTAATAAATTTTCAGAAATTTTATAAAAAATCTAGTACTTTAAAATGTGTTCATTTACTTTCAAAATTATAATTTTCTTAATTTGTAAAAATTATTCTTTTGTTTTAAAATTGTTCTTGAATTATAAAATAAACATAAAAATATAGAAAAATAAATAGGAAAATAATTGAAAAAGAAAGAACAAGACGAAAGTCAGAGAAAACCAGTGAAGAAGACGTTCAGAAAATTCCCGGTATAAGGAAAGAAATACTGAAAAGTAAACAAATAAACCATCCTAACCATGACAGGAAAAAAACACCTAAAGAACTCACCATTGTGAGATTCTATGCTAGAACGAGTGAATGGGCTCGGTCTGTGGCGCATTGGAACGTCGTCGCCCTCTAAGAATAACCGCCAATTTGACGCATTTAAGCACTTTGTTTAACTATTTCATGGATTCAGTCTTCTTCAAAAAGGTATTCCATGCAAGATGATCATTACCTTTGATATCATTACTAGCTTGGCTTGCTAGATGTTTTGATTCTATCATTTGGTCTCGCTGCCTATTGTAAGCCTCCTAAATGCTATGATAGAACATCTAACCTCCACTACCTATGCAAACTTTTGTTTGGCTATGTTACGGCTTGGTCAGCTGCTCTTATAGCGTTGCTAGTTGCAGTTCCATTTTGGGACATGAATATCATGGGATAATACTATATCATGTTTATTTGATTAATCCATCAATACACTTGGTAAAGGGGGGAAGGCTCGGCCTTTTGACTGGTATTCTGTTCTACTCTTCCGCCCTAGCTTCCATAATACCGGGATTATGATCGTTGATGAGCGCTCCTAACATGTGCGGGGTTTATGGTACCTCCTTGATCACTTTGACTTTGTGTAAAACTTTGCCAGCAAGGCCCAATAGTAGTTTTAAAATTTAGCAACATAATAATATTGGATTAGTTAACTCGTAGGGGCTGATCACCTCGGGTATTATTTTAATTCCACATAATCAGATGGTCCAGTGCTGATCGGGATGGTCCAAAATAGTCGTATGTGGCTTCCCCCGGGGCAATTCGAGTTTTAGTTGCAATACACTGGGCTCATCCGGTTGTGTCCTGACTATGAGCTGTGCGCGGCTCCAATCGGTGTGACGACACATGACTAGTTTTACCTTAGACAAGGGACTTATACACCGGACTCCTACGATGCTTTGTGCTATCACGACGTTGAGATTTCCAACGTATGTAGTAATTTTGTAATTGGATGAGTTGAAGCACCCCTGTAAGATCACATACAAAACATTACACCTCGCTATTGACCTCTTTAGGATCAACAATACAAGAACACTACTATCATAAAACATAATGGTAATGATACTCACCGTACAAGGATTGACCAGCCAGAAACACTCACATCAATAGACGACAGACAGCACCGTTGTGTTGCGCGGATTGCGACTACGTCCCTAGATCTTCTGCCTAGAACCTGTACGAGAGGCAAAAAGGTGGCGCGTGCTAGGTCGTGATCCCTGTCTACATGTTCCTTTTCATGTGGAGGCTTGGTTTATGCCGATCGATCCGCCGCCACTACAGCTAGGTAGCTGCTACTACTTGGGCCAGGTCAAATGATCTTAATAACAAGATTACTTGGGTCATTAAGGGTACCATTTGGGGGCTAATGGCTATTGTAGAAGTATGTATATCTTGTGTCGTCGTTACTTGCACGATCAGTGGAAAATAGTACAACAGGATGACGTACACTCATGGGATATACATGTGTCTGCGACACTGCGATGCAATTCGTTCCACTAAAAAGAAATCAAGTATACAAAAAGGGCGCGGGCGGGATTCGATCCCTTGATCTCTAGGTTCCTTCGTAGTGTTTTCGTTATTGGAATAGGTGTTATTTACGTAGGGCGCGAACAACTTGAAGGAAAGACGTCAGGTTTCCACTTGTTTTCAGGTTTTTTATTTTAGTTTTTTCTTGTTTTCCACCGGTTTTCCTTTGTTTCTTTCTTTGTTTTTACAGGATTTTTTCTTTGATTCTCATTAGTTTTCTTTGCTTCTTCTCGGTTTTTAATTGAGTGTTCCTTTTCTTTCATTTTCTTTGGTATTTTTTTTCTTTCTCGTTTTTCGTTTGGTTTTCTATAGTTTTCTCTCACATTTTCACTGTTTTTCAATACATATTTTTGTTATATATCTAATATATAATATAATACGTGTTTAACATTTGTTAAATATAACTTTAACATTTTTAATACATGGTAAATATTTTTTCTATACACATTTTTTAAATGTTTGATTAACATTTCTTAAATATTTGATTAAAAAAATTAAATTATGAGATTAAAAAAATCTAGCACATGGTAAACATTTTTTTATTAATTGTTTCACGTTTTTCAAATCTTGATTAACATTTTTCAAATATAAGATTAAATTCTTAAATCCAAGACTAAAAAATTGAATACATGTCAGCATTTTTTGACAAATTTTTAACATGTTTGTTTTAAATGCTTTATTAACATTTTTCCAAATATAAGATTTTCTTTAATAAATGGTCAACATTTTCCCTATATACATTTAACATTTCTCAAATGCTTGATGAAAGAAATTGACATACTATTTCAAAAAAAAAATCAAATGCTTGATTACCAGTTATTTGAATACAATATTAACATTTTTTAGTACATGGTCAACATTTTTCCTATATACATTTAATATTTTTTAAATGCTAGATTAACATTTTCACATACTTGTTCATAAAAATTGAAATGCTTGATTAACATTTCTAAATGCATGATCAAACTTTTTCATACACATTGTATTACTTCGTACACATTTTCTGTATATGTGATAAACATTTGCTCTATACACATTCAAGATTTTTTGAATGCTTGGTTATCATTTTCTAATGTTTTATATAGAGGGGTTTTACTAATATATAAATTTAGAAAATTTGAAAGTAAAACCAAAAGTAAAAAAAATAAGGAAAACTCACAAAAATAAAAAGTCAAAAAATACAGGTCAGCATTTTGGTACAAATTCTTAACATGTTTTGTTTTTCAAATGCTTGATTAACATTTTTCCAGACACAAGATTAATTTTTTTAATAAATATTCATCATTTCTTGTATATCCATTTAACATTTCTCAAATGCTTGATCAACAAATTATACATACTTTTTAAACATTTTTTGAAAATCTTGATTAACATTTTTTCAAATACAAGATTAACATTTTTTAGTACATGGTCACCATTTTTTAATATACATTTCACATTTTTCTAATACTTAATTAACATTGTTTAAATACTTGTTAAAAAAATCCAATGGTTGGTTAACATTTTTTCAATACAAGATCAAACATTTTCATACACATTGTATTTCTTCGTATACATTTCTATGTACGTGATAAACATTTGCTCTATACACATTCAATATTTTCGAAATGCTTGTTTATTTATTAGCTAATGTTGTATATAGAGTCTTTTTACTAATATATAAATTTAGAATATTTGAAAGTAAAACCAAAAGTTAAAATATACAAGCAATAAATAGACCTGCCCCAATTATTGCGAGACAGAAGAAAGCCTCATCCACAGCGTTTTTCCTAGTCAGCTGGTCCAACAGTGCATCTTTGGGAAACTTCTATGGACTGGTTATAGGAACTTGTGCTGGGTTATAAAAGGTTCTTTGTTTTTTTATTTTTATTTTCTATCTGATTCTTTGGTTTTTTTTTGTTTTTCCCATTGTCATTTTTTAAATGTATTTTTAAATTTTCCTTTCTGTTTAATACATGTTGTAATTATTACAAATGTACATAAGGTTTTTAATACAAGTGAATCATTTATCAAATACACATCGAGCATTTTTTATATTCAGGTTGAACAGATTTATGAACACAGGTTTAAACAATTTCAAATGCATATTGAACATCTTTTATATACTGGTTGGTCATTTTTGAAATACACGTGGAACATTTTGAAAATGTCATGAACATATATTTTAATGTGCAAAACCTATTTAAATGTCATGAATACTTATTTGCATTTTACACTTTTTTCAAAATTGTATTTACAATATTTTACAACTCATGATTTTCTTTGCAAAATGTCATGAACCTATCTTTTTAAAACACAATAGTATTTTTTTTAAATGATATAAATACCTTTTTTAAAATTGCATCAGTATGTTTCTAAACATTTGGAAATTATAAAATATCATGAATAATTTTTGAATCATACAGACATTTCTAATAAACCACGTGAATAAACTGTTACATTGCAAGAACATTCTTAATGTGTGGTGAACATTTTGTAAAAACAATTAAACTAATTTTATTAAATTACAAACATATATTATTATAAAATTTTAATTATAAAATGGAAAATAATAAAAATAAATGGGTCGAGCGCTGATGAGAAAGAATGAAGACGCAACCAGGGCAGAATAGTACAACGTTGCTTGACGCGAGACGTCATTCTGTGTTTGCAAATGATAACATGCGTGCCACAGTCCGGCGTCTGGAGCGACACCGCATAAAGGGCTTATATTAGAAATAATTATATGAGTATCCAGGTGGCAGAACCTTCCTAGGGATACTCAACAATTCACATAAGAGAAGAGGTTAGTCCATAACAAAAATTTATAATAATGATCATCCCTCATGGTTCATGATTAACATCATGGTTCAATTAATTCCTCCGAAAACCGATACTAAGACCGACACTTGACCTATCCCAGACTGTAGTCCTTAACCGCGAACACGGCTATTCAAATAGATGTATACTCTGAAGAGGTTGTGCTCTTTACCCACGAGTAACGGATTTCCTTAGTCAACCTGAGACGTTGACTAATTCCGATTACGGTCTTTGAGTTGAAAACACACCTGACCCACACACACCAGCTTATCTTCCCGATGCCTGGAATCACCCACGACAATTGTGTAGGAGATATGCCCTAGAGGCAATAATAAATGTTATTGATTATCTCCCTGTTCATAATTAGGTTTATGTTCCATGCTATAACTGCAATGATTCTCGAGTCTGCAAATAAAACGAGGCTTGGAGGGAAACTCATGTGCACGTGTGGGATAATAAACAGTAAAAAGTATTCCTAGTCAAGCCTCTATGACTGGCTCAAGTATTGCATGATGATCCTGTTTTCCTGATCATGGGCATGACTATGCCGGCAATTTTGAGGGCACAATTGTTGGTAGAACACTTGTGTTGAATCGACCCAAATTGATGTTATGCTATGAGATACATTCGTCATAAGTTAATGGTTAATAACACAGGAAGTTAATGTTTGCATAATTCCTTAGACCATGAGAGTATCGAGTTTCTTCATGCTTGCTTCATGAACTTTGGGGTTTGTTAAACGTCATCCGTAAATGGGTGGCTATTACGGCGGCTTACGGGTTCATGGAAAAGTATGTCAAGTAACTTGATAGCTCAAGATTGGGATTTGCTCCTCCGACGATGGAGAGATATCTCTGGGCCCTCTCGGTGTTACGGTATCCATCATCGTCTGGCCAGACACAAGGTGATTTGATCACAGGGATGCCGGAACACGGGAACGAGAAAAGAGAACAATACCGGCAACGAGGTAACTGGCATTGTGGACAAGTGTTGATCCACGAGGATGCCGATGTTTCTCACCTCGGGTATTTGTAACATATCGCGAAGCAACAGGAATAGCACACGGCAACTGGAGGTTCACTCGAATATTCATTCGTGTGGGTATAGGGGTCAATATGGGTGTCCACGGCTCCGATGTTGATCATTGATCGGAAGGGGTTCCGGGTCATGTCTATGCTTCACCGAACCTATAGGGTCACACGCTTAAGGGTCATCTATCTGCTGAATACTAGACAGGGAGTCTGAGAGAAAAACACCGAAAAAGTTTCGGACGCCGGAAAAGTTTCGGACAGCGGAAAAGTTCCGCAGAGAGAGGTCACCGGATGAGTTTCGGTGAAACTGGAAAAGTTGTTTCAGGGGATACCATAAAGTCAAATTGGTCTTGGCACATGCCTGATAATTCTTGGAGAGTGCCAGAATCGTTCTGGAAACTTTTTGGAATTTTCTGGAATGAAAACCGGAAATGTTCCGGAGCTGCCGAAACCGCTTCAGATGCTTTTCGCAGATGAAATCACTAAACCGGAATTGTTCCGGCTCGCGTTGAAAATTATTTTGGTGGGTACTAGAATTGTTCTAAGCCCACATGAATATTTTCAGTTCGATCAGACGCTGAAAAATGTCGTCGTGAATAGTGAAAGCACTTTTTGGATATTTTTGAGAAAGGCATATTCCTTTTGAGAAAGGGATATTCCCCCTTGTTTTTCCTATAAATAGAGGGGAGGAGGCAGCCCCATATGCTTCATCCTTGCTCTCACATACACATGCCATGACATTTCTGGCTTCTCTCTCCCTCCCAGCGAAATAGTTTCGTAGAGCCGAAAGGCTGTCTGGGTTCCGGTGGGAACTAGTTCTGGATGGCGAAGCCCTGCCGGATAGATGACACCGTATGTGTGCAACCCCGTAGAGAGGTCGTAGGTTCGATCTTTTTGCCCGAGGGGCTGTTCGAGGGTCCTCCCGAAGGGCTGTCTGAGTTTCTGTCCGAGTTTCGGGGGTCCTCCCGAAGGGCTGTCCGTGAGGCCTCCCGGAGGGCTGTCCGAGGATCCGTCCGGTGGGACTATCCGAAAGACTGTCCAGAGGCCTCCCGGAGGGCTGTCCGAGGATCCGTCCGGTGGGACTATCCGAAAGACTGTCCAGAGGCCTCCCGGAGGGCTGTCCGAGGATCCGTCCGGTGGGACTATCCGAAAGACTGTCCAGAGGCCTCCCGTAGGGCTGTCCGAGGATCCGTCCGTTGGGACTATCCGAGGGACTGTCCCGAGGCCTCTCGAAGGGCTGCCCGGAGATCCGTCCGGTGAGCTGACGAGGGAGTACATCCTCGCGGTTGGGAGGTTGTAAAATCCTAGCTGCGGGGATCTGCACCGCCGATCGTCATCGACTCTACTTCCGCTGCGCTACGAGTCGGTAACGAAACAGATCAAACCTTGTATGCAGTCTCCATAGTGATCCTGGGCTGGTACGTAGGTCGGAAATTTTTTGTTTTCTGCTGCGTTCCCCAACAGTGGCATCAAGAGCCGTGCTATGCGTAGATGCAGGTTGCGATCTAGAATACATAGAGATGTATGGGTGTTGCACAATATAACTAGGTAGTAGATGAGATCTATTGCTGAAAATTATTTGTGCGGGTAGCAGATGAAGTCTGTTACCCGATGTTTCTTGTTGCTTCCCTGGAATTTGCATATTTCTGATCTTGATAACAGTATGGTGGAGTTTCAATGTTCTGGCAATCCGCGATCCTGATTGATCAACGAAGTGCTAACAGTTCATTGAATTCCACCGTAGTTAAAAAGAAAGATGAAATTTTGCAGACGAAAGGGCAATGCAGATGTGATCTGCACGGGGGTCACGCGTATGACGAAGTTTAGTATGGGGCTCGAGATTTTATTATCTCGTGTTTCATACACCCTGGAATGTTAATCTAGCGACTTGGATTATCATGCTTGATGATGGACGTTGGTAGCTTCGGTTTGTTTCGAAACCTTAGAAGCCACGTAAAATAAAATTTTGCATGAACCGATTAGAGGCGTCTAACTTGGTTTTGCAGGATGGTTTGCATGTGCATATGATGTGGTATAGCAGTACTCATAATAATTTGATTATGTATGAGATGACTATATGATGTAAATTGATTAACATGACCTGCGTGTCATGATTCGGCATGATGGCTGGAGCCATATGATTGCACTTTAATGACCTGCGTGTCAACCTTATGTAATGCACTTATTTTATTAGCTATAGAGATAGCAATATTATCTGGTGCATCGACAAGGTGGTGGCAATCTTCGCGAAGGTGAACACCGACGCGAATGCCAAAGACGAAGAAATGAAAGACTTCTCCGTCAGAAAGGGCTATACCATATCTTGCTATTTTGAATTGCCTGAGATGTTTATCCCTTATGATGCACCCTTCTTGATTGCGCGGTAGTCGCATTTTATTAGGGTGATCTCTCACAAAAATATCAAGTAGTTAGTGTTCTCCCAAGTGTAGCACCGTCACGGCACCTATCTCTTCGGGGTATCACATGGTTACATGGGTACGAACGATTAGAGAAGTGTGAGGCGGGTGAGTTGAGACCTCGCAGCGATATCACTTGGTTGTCTTGACGTTCAGGCATGAAAGTCATGAGCTCGGAACACACGCATCGAAAGATGAACAAGAGTCACATAGAGATGTGATTGGCAAGTTGGCCTACCAATTGAAATTCTCGTCACTTGAGATGGTTACATCCTTGACGCTGAATTGAAAGTTGGATCTTGAATCACTCACAATCAATTATGAGAGATATTGATTTGAGTGGGAGCGCACTGTAGAATTGAATTCTTTAATTCTCAGTGCAATTAATCTTGAACACTGTCTAAGTGTGTTTTGCATAATAGTTGTAGAATAATGGCTCGCGTTTCCACCTTCCCTATTAAAATTGAATAGCTGTTAAATATCTGGTTAAAACTTTACGGTTGGTAACGTAATGTGAGGATTGTCCTCTAGAGTGCCGAGAAGGATTTTGTCCTATCGCATACTTTCGGTATTCTCCCGCTAATGCTATGGATCATGTGACTCTCGTCCTTCGATCCAATAGCTAGAATTCCTTTTCAGTCAAAGTGCAATGTGTTTGCTTCCATGAGACCCGAACTTCGAAAGTTTGGATAGTTATGTGATATTCATGGAATCTGAAAATCATTTTCAGAGACAGACAAGTGCTAAAAGATATAAGATATCCAAAGCAATGTTTGTTTGCAAACTATTAGTAAAAGTGTTTACTGGGCATTTAACTGATAAGAGAGGGATCCAGAAGAACGCCTGTCATATGATGATGGTGAATAAAACAACAACTTAAAGAGAAAGGAAGTATCCGAAGGGTGTTAGTGAAACTTTCACGCCTAGGAAATCCGGGGCTAACGCCACTCTTAAGTTGGGTGCTTCTTCTGAGAGTAGGAGAAATACTAAAAGTTAAACTGTTAGAAGTATAATGGCAAATAAGAAAGAAGACTGGAATATCCAGCCCATGTATGAATGTCATACAAGTTTTTGATGTATAGAAGGCTGGTCAAAGATATAGTTCTTGGGAATTATGGTTAAACATGTTAATCACTAATTCTTGGGTATTGTGAGTTGATCACAAAGATACCCGCTTGATTGCATTCTGTTGCAACTCGATGTAAGAACTACTATGGCCTGAAAGACTAGCCAGGAATGAGGTTAAGATACACATAGGGAACATAGTAAAAGTTACTATGCCTTCCATCGGTGTATTCCCTATGTATTTACTTTCATAATTCATTTTAGAGTTTCACACTCTAGCCCTTTGCATAAGGTATCTTGCAAGAAGGTTGTTCATAAGAGAACTTTTGATGTTCGGTGTTATGAATAACATAAGGGCCATACTTTCATTATGAATGAGACGTATGTTATGAATATTGATATTAATACATTGCCTCTGTATTTACTTTCATAATTCATTTTAGAGTTTCACACTCTAGCCCTTTGCATAAGGTATCTTGCAAGAAGGTTGTTCATAAGAGAACTTTTGATGTTCGGTGTTATGAATAACATAAGGGCCATACTTTCATTATGAATGAGACGTATGTTATGAATATTGATATTAATACATTGCCTCTGTATTTACTTTCATAATTCATTTAGAGTTTCATACACTCTAGCCCTTTGCATAAGGTATTTTGCAAAAAGGTTATTCATAAGAGAACTTTTGATGTTCGGTGTTATGAAAAACATGAAGGGTCATGCTTCCATACAGGATGGGATGTATGCTATGAATATTGATGGTAATATGATACATCCATAACACTGACGCTAAATGTCGCAAGACTAAAAGAATACCACACAAGTGTGGCACTGCATTTGGTCACATTGGAGAAACCCGCATGGAAAAATTCCATTATGATGGATTTTGAAGTCATTTGATTTTGAATCATCTGACACTTGCAACTTTCCTCTGAAAAGTGAAGTGACTGATATACCGTTCACAGGCCATAAGGAACGAGCATAGAACATATTGGTGATCATACATTATGATGTGTGTAGTCCAATAAATGTTGTTGCAAGTAGTGGATTTATCTATCTTCAGAAATGACTCAAGTAGATATATGGATATTTACTTGATGAGACGTGAGTCTGGATCTTTTGAAATCATTCGAAAGGTTTTCAAAATGAAGTAGAAGTTATTGTAACAAGAAAATTATGTTTCTACAATTCGATTGCAGAAAAGAATATTTGAGTTACAAGTTTAGCGAATGTCTGATGAGTTATGAAAGGGGTTTCATAACTTGCACCTCCCGGAACACCACTGCAAGTGGAGAGTCCGTGAAGATGTAATCGAACCATTTATGACATGGTAAGATCAAAGATGACATGAATAGATTTGCCATTACCCCTTTTATAGAGTGATGCTTTAGAGACTGCAGCTTTTACACTGAAAAGAGCTCCATCAGGTCTATTGAAATAACGCCATGGTGTGGTACGCCCAACCATGTTATATCTTTTCTTAACATTTGGAATATGGGGCTTGTGTAAAAGGTTACAAACCTATTCCAAATCAGACAAGTGCTACTTTGTAAGGTTATCCCAAGTCATTGGGTATTCCCCCACCACTATACCGAGGCAAAGGGTTTTTGCCGCAAAACGGTATGCTTTTAAAGAGAATAGTTCTTACAAAAGGTGAGTGGGAGGACAGTGCAACTCGACGAGATAACCAGTATCTTCGTCATCAGGTCAAAGGAAAGGAACCTTGGAAGTGATTCCGGAGTTTCCTACTGCGACTGATACGGAAGCCTCTACATGAGATGTACGGACTTCGGTCGAACTTGCAGCTGAACCGCGTAGGAAAAACTCGTGCAAACCTCTCAGGTGCGCATACGAGATATTGTTGTTAGACAACAGTATACCTACGATACACAAGGAAGCGTTGATGGGCCCTGACTCCGGAATTGGCTAAATGCCAATACAATCCGAGATAGTTTCCATATAAGGGATTCGAGATTAAAATCTTGATACACCTTTCAGAAGACATCGAGTCTAACGAATATTTATGGAACTAAAAACTGATACGGATAAAAATGTTTTATCCATAAAGCTCGACTTGTTGCAATAACAAGTTCAAGGAGTTGACTACGATAAGATTGTCTCACCGTAGCGATGCTTAAAGTCGGTTCGGGTTGAACTAGCAATTAATACATATTTCAATCATGAGATATGAAACATGGATGACGAAAGGATTTCCATCTGATGGAAATGAAACCTAGGACTTGTATGTGATACAGTCCAAAGTAATTTGTCGATCCAGAGGATGCTAGTAAGTATGCAAACTTCAGAGTTCCAGCGATGGACAGAAGAGAGCAAATATGGAGTTGGAATCTTCGTGTTTTGATGAAATGGTCAAAGGGGTTTGACTTCATCAATGGGTAACGAAGATGCTTGTAATTCAAGAAATTAAGTGGGAGCATAATAATATTTCTATAAACCTTGTGTACTTAACACATTGTTAATTGGAAATAAATTTCTTGACACGAATTAGGACTTCATTTGAAAATAGTTTTCCGATGAAGTGCTTAGGCTAAATAGCCTCAATATTAGGCATGATAATCTATGGAGATAGATTTACCTAATGGGGCTAAGCAATGAATACATATTGACAAGATGCTAAAACCTTTTAACATTTAAAACGCCAAGGAGTGATTCTTGCCGAAGTCACATGGAAAGAGTTTTTGCAAAACTCGGTGTCTTAAAACACTGATGAGCAAAATACATGATGGAGATTCCACACACTCTTGTGTTTGGATTAATCATGTATTCCATGGTATGTAAAAGCAACCAGATATGTCCAATACTCCAAAGTTGTTGCGAGTATAGATACCAAAGTGATCAAAAGTACTGATCATAGGACAACAGTGAAAGATGTCATTGAGTACTAGAGTAGTAGTAATGACATGTTTTCTCGCAAGCAGAGATTATGAAGTGCTCGTTGTAAGTAATTACATCGATACAGTCTTCATCAATGCTCCATGCGATTTTCGATTTAAATTAAGGGTTTTGTGTAAAACACAATATGGTGGCACGGTAGTTGGAAATTGTTCCAAACAAGATACTGTGGCGAATTCTATAACAAAGGCTAAGTATGTTGACACTTAAGAAGTGACAAAGAAGTTGTTGAATCATATAGTTCATTCATGAACTTAGTATGGTTCCAAGATGGCTTTGGTCTATGGGACACTATTGCAGATAGCTGCTCCATAGCTCAGTCTGAGGAATCAGGTTTCGACCAATGATTCACACATATGCAAAGCCAAGTCCACACAAAATATGAATTTTGTGAAAGCGTGAAAACGCGGGGATATGCAAAGTTACACACGGAGCTGAAGTCGTCAGATCCGTTGGACATCAGGCTATACCACATACGAAGCATATTTTACACCAGTATGCCATAGGTGTAAAGTGCATTAGCATTGACTAGATTATTGACTCTAGTGCAAGTGGGAGTCTGTAGGAGATATGCCCTAGAGGCAATAATAAGTGTTATTGATTATCTCCCTGTTCATAATTATGTTTATGTTCCATGCTATAACTGCAATGATTCTCGAGTCTGCAAATAAAACGAGGCTTGGAGGGAAACTCATGTGCACGTGTGGGATAATAAACAGTAAAAAGTATTCCTAGTCAAGCCTCTATGACTGGCTCAAGTATTGCATGATGATCCTGTTTTCCTGATCATGGGCATGACTATGCCGGCAATTTTGAGGGCACAATTGTTGGTAGAACACTTGTGTTGAATCGACCCAAATTGATGTTATGCTATGAGATACATTCGTCATAAGTTAATGGTTAATAACACAGGAAGTTAATGTTTGCATAATTCCTTAGACCATGAGAGTATCGAGTTTCTTCATGCTTGCTTCATGAACTTTGGGGTTTGTTAAACGTCATCCGTAAATGGGTGGCTATTACGGCGGCTTACGGGTTCATGGAAAAGTATGTCAAGTAACTTGATAGCTCAAGATTGGGATTTGCTCCTCCGACGATGGAGAGATATCTCTGGGCCCTCTCGGTGTTACGGTATCCATCATCGTCTGGCCAGACACAAGGTGATTTGATCACAGGGATGCCGGAACACGGGAACGAGAAAAGAGAACAATACCGGCAACGAGGTAACTGGCATTGTGAACAAGTGTTGATCCACGAGGATGCCGATGTTTCTCACCTCGGGTATTTGTAACATATCGCGAAGCAACAGGAATAGCACACGGCAACTGGAGGTTCACTCGAATATTCATTCGTGTGGGTATAGGGGTCAATATGGGTGTCCACGGCTCCGATGTTGATCATTGATCGGAAGGGGTTCCGGGTCATGTCTATGCTTCACCGAACCTATAGGGTCACACGCTTAAGGGTCATCTATCTGCTGAATACTAGACAGGGAGTCTGAGAGAAAAACACCGAAAAAGTTTCGGACGCCGGAAAAGTTTCGGACAGCGGAAAAGTTCCGCAGAGAGAGGTCACCGGATGAGTTTCGGTGAAACTGGAAAAGTTGTTTCAGGGGATACCATAAAGTCAAATTGGTCTTGGCACATGCCTGATAATTCTTGGAGGGTGCCAGAATCGTTCTGGAAACTTTTTGGAATTTTCTGGAATGAAAACCGGAAATGTTCCGGAGCTGCCGAAACCGCTTCAGATGCTTTTCGCAGATGAAATCACTAAACCGGAATTGTTCCGGCTCGCGTTGAAAATTATTTTGGTGGGTACTAGAATTGTTCTAAGCCCACATGAATATTTTCAGTTCGATCAGACGCTGAAAAATGTCGTCGTGAATAGTGAAAGCACTTTTTGGATATTTTTGAGAAAGGCATATTCCTTTTGAGAAAGGGATATTCCCCCTTGTTTTTCCTATAAATAGAGGGGAGGAGGCAGCCCCATATGCTTCATCCTTGCTCTCACATACACATGCCATGACATTTCTGGCTTCTCTCTCCCTCCCAGCGAAATAGTTTCGTAGAGCCGAAAGGCTGTCTGGGTTCCGGTGGGAACTAGTTCTGGATGGCGAAGCCCTGCCGGATAGATGACACCGTATGTGTGCAACCCCGTAGAGAGGTCGTAGGTTCGATCTTTTTGCCCGAGGGGCTGTTCGAGGGTCCTCCCGAAGGGCTGTCTGAGTTTCTGTCCGAGTTTCGGGGGTCCTCCCGAAGGGCTGTCCGTGAGGCCTCCCGGAGGGCTGTCCGAGGATCCGTCCGGTGGGACTATCCGAAAGACTGTCCAGAGGCCTCCCGGAGGGCTGTCCGAGGATCCGTCCGGTGGGACTATCCGAAAGACTGTCCAGAGGCCTCCCGGAGGGCTGTCCGAGGATCCGTCCGGTGGGACTATCCGAAAGACTGTCCAGAGGCCTCCCGGAGGGCTGTCCGAGGATCCGTCCGTTGGGACTATCCGAGGGACTGTCCTGAGGCCTCTCGAAGGGCTGCCCGGAGATCCGTCCGGTGAGCTGACGAGGGAGTACATCCTCGCGGTTGGGAGGTTGTAAAATCCTAGCTGCGGGGATCTGCACCGCCGATCGTCATCGACTCTACTTCCGCTGCGCTACGAGTCGGTAACGAAACAGATCAAACCTTGTATGCAGTCTCCATAGTGATCCTGGGCTGGTACGTAGGTCGGAAATTTTTTGTTTTCTGCTGCGTTCCCCAACAAATTGCTAAGTAAAACTCTAAGTGGGGAGACCACAATCTCGATTAGCATGGGATCAACATATTTATAACGCGCGCAAATAGGGGCGCTACCCCCTCGGTCCAACCGGAACACCCATGCCCCCGGACGAGGTGGCATGCCTACCAGATGCCTCCGGTATGTTCCACCATGGCCTCTCTGTACGGTGTGTGCCAAGAAAGGGGTTGACGACCTACTGAACCGTACCTTGTCCTGTGGCAGGGACAAGTGGTAGTACGAAACAAGTATGGGGGTTACTGGAACAAGACTCGGTCTACGTCGACTCAGGAGGTTTAAGTTTTCCCTGCAATGGTTAGCACAACATATCTTACTCCGTAGTACCCAACAGGGTCACTACCCATCATGCCCCAACATGCCTTCACTGATCATCCTCGTCACTACGAGATATCATTTCCACGGTCACGTCTACCCGAGACGAAGACCTTCCTACGGAATTTGTCCGAACCAGAACAAGCATGTGTGGCATGAGGTAGTAATCTATTATCACATGTATCTCATGTTTAACAGAAAATAAATCTCACCATTTGTATTTATGTATGAATATTTTCCCCATGCACAAAGTTTTTATTTCAATAGAATTTGTTCACCACAGCAAGCAATCACTCAACTTATATCATATCAGTGTTCAAGATGCTTGCCTTGAGTATGCAGAAAGGTTGGGTGCACTCCAAAAATTTTGAAAGTCTGATGTTCCCTCCATTTCCTATTTTTAAAAATATTCAAATCAACACACAATTCCAAAACAGTACTGATGAGTTGTTTGTCAAATTTTCAAATAAATAATAAAATAAACTAGATGGAATTTGAGGAATGTGGGAAAAAGAATCATCTCATTTGGAGCTGTGGTTTAAAAACTAGAGCTAGTCAAAGTTAGGGTCAAAGTCTGTTTTTTAAATAAACATAAAAAGAAAAACGGTTCGACGCGAATATGTTTACTGAAATAGGAAGGCGTATCGAGGGTGTTACGTTTTCCCGAGAGGGAAGCGTACTAAGGCAGGTGCGTGGCCGGAGGGGTCGGTTGCCCCACCGACAGGTAGGACCCACCTGTCGGGTTTGTCCTCCTCCTCCCGCGTGCCTGGACAGAAGCAGGGTCGGACTCCGACGAAGATTCCTAGCGGCACACACCACCATTAGAGGTGCCACGACCACCCGAATGCTCAAGGAGGCACGACGCTTCCAGGGGTGGTGCTTACGCTCGCTAGTGAGCTCGAAGATGAGCAAGGCATCCATCATGGCGGAGGGAAGCTCTGGCGACGAGAGCCTCTGAACACGGCGGGTTTGGAGAGAGGTTGAGGGTTGGAATGGGTCAGTAGTGGCTCAGGTAGATGGTTAGCGAGGATCGAGGCCTGGGGGCGGTTCTGGGGGCTTCGAATTTTATCGGAGGGTGGCGGCGATGGTTTTGGCTGGAGATGGGAAAGAGGACGATCTCTGGTCGAATTGGCGCTAGGGGGGCTTGCTACGGCCGGAGAGGGGTTGTTGTTGAGCGCAGGGAGTACGGGCGGCCTATTTATAGGCGGGGGAGGTCGGTTTGCGGCTTCCAGAGAGCAGCCATGGCGGTTCACCGCTACTGTCGCCGGAGGGGCGATGTGGCGAGGCCAACGTGGCTAGGAGCTAGCAGACGAGCGGAGGGAGCATTGGCGGCGCCGACCATGGCAGGGACGGTCGCGGACGCCGGCATTCCACCAAGGAGCTACAGCAGCGGTGCTGCAAGGCGCGGGGAGGCGGTCGGGGCGACGCTAGCGCTCCGGAGGTGACGCGGGCGGTGCTCTGCGAGCGAGGAAAGGCCAGGGGAGTCTAGGACATGATGGTTTGGCCAGGGAAGCAGGTTCCTAATACAAGTTCATAATAAGCATGCCAATTCCTGCCATGCACCCAGGGTGCTCGACAGAATGCTAGGGGTAGTTAGAAAACTTTGCTTGCAACCAAATTCTCCAGAGTGAGCTCTCTTTAGATGCTAATGATGATGGTATGGTTGGTTTGGTAAAATAGGAAACTTGATAATGTAAGATTTGGTGAAATTCATTTCTAGACAACAACTGCAGGGGCTAATTTCATCAACTTAAAGGATGTGTTTGGGGCTCATCTCCTGGACTTAAGGGTTTGGTAGGATGGACTACAAGTAGGAAAAAGCTCAGGACCATTAGAGCAACAGAAAATAGAGTTGCAGTACAAAACATCAAACTGGACCAGAAATGAAAAGGGGATGGTTTGCTCAAATTTTTCAAAAGACCAAGATGGGTTTTTGCATACAAGTGATCTAGAGGCATTACATGACATCTCCAAATTTTTGTGGAATTTTTAAATGAATATCTAACATGGTTGTAGTGCAATAGAGGCCCTTTAAAGGATGGAAATAGCATTAAAATAAATTAAATTAGGCAAGTTTTCTTTATAAAAATATTGCCCACTGAATTTACAAAATGAAATGAAATGTTTTAAGAAAACATTCAAGTCCCATAATATTTTTCAAAAGCTTTTACTTGGAGGGAAGAATTTTAGGATTTAGAGAAAAGGGTTGGTTCTGAAATCAACAGAGGATTCAGAAAATTAAAAATTAATATCCATGGCCAGATTTTAATTAATAAAAACATGGTTAAATTTTTTGGGTGTTACAATCCGCAATGAGTTGGACCTCGCGGAGCTCCTTCCGGTAGCCTTGCACCTCCATCCGCGCCTCTTGAGCCGTCGGCTTAGCCGCGGACAGCTCGGAGTGTTGCTCTTTATTTTTTTGCTCAAGGGCCTCACATTTCGTGACGGCATCCTTGAGCTCCTGCTGCACTTCGGCTACCCTAGCCTCGTGCTTCTCACTGGCCGTCCTCGCCGACATCAGTTCGGTGGCCGCTAGTTCGGCCGCCTTCTTCTGATCTTTGGCTTCTTGCCTCGCCTTTTGCAGCTCGGCCTTGAGGCTCTCGACCTCCGCGGTGACAACTGCAGTAATAACAAACATCCCGCGCTTAAGGATGACAATCCAAACACTGCATCTTTGGGAAAATTCAAGGAAATCAGACAGTGTAGCTCGGATTTACCTTGCGCTTCGTCGAACCGCTTCTTAAGGCGGTC
The DNA here is from genome assembly GCA_039707655.1 of Elymus sibiricus. Taxonomy (NCBI): domain Eukaryota; kingdom Viridiplantae; phylum Streptophyta; class Magnoliopsida; order Poales; family Poaceae; genus Elymus; species Elymus sibiricus. Next base: position 512,045,347 of record CM077671.1, read on the forward strand.
GAGCTCTTTGTCGGAGCTCTTGAGCTTCCGATTCATTTCGGCAAGCTCCATAGCGTTGGCGGCCGAAGTCGAGGATGAGGCCTACACAAAATTTGTGAGCGTCACACTCCTGGGTTATCGGATTTTTGACCCTCTACCCAGATTTTACTTCAATCCAGCCAAAGACTCGGGGGCTACGGATCAATTTTACTATTATTAAGTGTTTTTAGCACTATTTTTTGATCCCCACTCGAGTTTTCCTAACTCAATCAGGGCTCGGGGGCTGCTATGTATATAAAGATTACACAAAGTAAATAGTCTTTGTAAAAGGAACATTACATCACCCACCTTGAAGCCCGTTAAGAGGCCGCTGAAAGCTTCTTTCAATCCACTATCAATGGATCGAATGCCTTGCAAAAGCGCACTCAGAAAGGTACGGTGCTCTTCGGCGATGGAGGAGTCGTTTAAACCCTCCTCTATCAGGGTTGTCTACCCAGTTTGAGTCACTACTAGGGATAACCCTACCGCTAGCGCTGGGGTTTTAGCTACCAGTAGCGCTGGTAGGCGCGCTACAGGTATGACGCTACAGCTATTTTTTAGCAGTAGCGCGCTTTTCAGCCAGAGCTGTTGGTATACACGCGCTGCTGGTAATTCTGGGACCAGCGCTACTACTAATAATTTTATGCTTTTATGGGGTTTACTAATGACATCACTAGTGTAACTAGTAGTATCGTTGGTGGGCCCCATGTAGCAGTAGTGTCATTAGTAAGCAGAAGTGGATGGGTTTATATATATCTTTATTGATGACAACTTGAGTTCAAACAGATAACTAGACTTCAAAAACCTTACAAGTCCAGACCGAACTGCTAGATCGAGACCAATAATGATAAAACTATTAAACCTTAAACTAGAGCTTAATCTTACTACAATACTATTAATGAGCAGAATCTGGTGGTGGGGTGGGGGCATTCTTGGCGGAAGTATCCCGACAACACTTCCCCATCGGGCTCTCTGAGCCGGGCACGAAGATGTCACTTGTTGTAGCGACCATTCCATAACCAAGTGGGGACTACTCTGAAGCGGCATCCGAGCATGCTCTGCAGCGTTGGCCTCCAAGAAGATGACGTCTGTCGCAAATTTTAGTTGTGTTTCGGCACTACTCTTGCACATATTGACTTTGTGCTCCCAATGAATACACTGAGTCTCCCGGAACATATTCTCCGCCTCTTTCAGCTCCCGCATACAATCTCTCCATCCGAACACTGCATCGTCAATCCTTTTTCCCCGCGCCACCAACTTCGTCCGCCACTCCAACTCCTGTTCACGAGAACGTCTATGAGATGACATGGAATACCTGTAAATTTGGCATGCCATTTGCTTAACAATGCACATATTACGTGCGAGAAATTTGGCGAAATATTGTTTTAATCAAAACGGAACTTATCGTTAACAGATTAGCAATTTTAACATGGCAACCAAAGGCATGGCATCAAAGTAGACATCACATAGAACAAATCTCATGCATCTAAATGCATCCATCCATCCATCCATCTAACCATGTGGATGAATTCCGATATGCATCTAAATGTGGATGAATTCCGATATGCATCTAAATACATCCATCCATCCATGTGGATGAATTCCGATATGCATCTAAATGCATCCATCCATCCATCTAACCATCTAAATGCATCCATTCATCTAAGTGCATCCATCCAAAGTACACTATACTTATAAATCATGTAATCTAAAAACTATAGTATTTTGCAAAGCCAAAATCATGTAATATCTGAACTACAACTCACAAATAAAGTACGCTTCACAATCTGAAAACTGAAAATTGTAGTATTTCGCAAACTGGAAACTGTAATCTGAAAAAAAATACACTTCAAATTCATTGCACAAATCACAATCTAAAAACTGCAGAATTCTATACTGCACAAATTACATCCATTCTCACATGTGCAGATGTACTAGTTCATACAGCTAATATCTTAGCAGTACATCGTTCACGTACACTATAATGCACAAAAAAATCAGTTTCCATCAACAATACACACCAAATCTTTGTTGAGTCAATGGTTACTCACCTTGCAGTTTGGGTGAGGGGGATAGGCCTTCGGGCTATTTCTCCTTGCTTCGGCGGTTCTCTATAGGCGGAGGAGAGCATCCGGCCGGTGATGAGGGGTAGCGGGCGGTGGTGGCGCGGTGACGAGCGAAGGAGCACAGGGGAACGGTTCGAGACAGAGGCTGCTCGCTGGGTTATATGCTCTACGGGAGCACCGACACGAGGGAGATAGTGGAGAGGGAGATCTAGATTTGAGGAGTGAGGGGCGCGGGGAAGAAGGAAAGCGGATAAGGTACAACTTAGCAGTAGCACGTGTAGGTGATGGGCACTACTGCTAAGTTGGAGGAGGGAGAGGTGGGCCTGGCTAGCCATAGTAGTAGCGCCGGCCCATGAACGGCGCTACTGCTAACCCCATTAGCAGCCCGTGTGCAAACGGTGTGCCGCACCTATTAATAGCGCCCCATACCGTTGCGCGTGCTACTGCTACCGTTTACCAGTAGCGTGTTTTTAGGCCAGCGCTACTACTAATTAACAGTAGCGCCTGTATTTTACCCAATGCTACTGGTAATATTCTACCTATAAGCTTTTCCCTAGTAGTGAGTCCGCTCTGTTACAAACAGCTCTGGGTGCGGCATTGCGGCTTCTCCCCTCGGAGAAACTGGAGTAGACGACTCCGGAGGCTTGGAGGACTCCGGAACTGGCTTCGGAGAAAGCTCGGGTTGACTGGGCTCTCCCTCTTTGCTTGTGAGGGGAGATTCACCCTCCTGTTCTTCGATGACCAAGGTGTTAGCCTCGGCCATGATATCATTGATACGTCTCCAACGTATCTATAAATTTTTCTTGTTCCATGCTGTTATATTATCATTCTTAGATGTTTTACAATCATTTTATAGCAACTTTATATCATTTTTTGGGACTAACCTATTGACATAGTGCCAAAGTGCCAGTTGTTGTTTTTGCTTGTTTTTTACTTCGCAGAATATCAGTACCAAATGGTGTCCAATCGTGACGAAACTTTTTGGAGATTTTTCTGGACCAGAAGACACCCAGTGGGCTAAAGAAGTGCCAGAGAGGTGGGCCGTGGAGACCACAACCCACCAGGGCGCGCCAGGGGGGCCTCGGTGCGCCCTGACGGGTTGTGCCCTCCTCGAGGCCCCTCTCCACTGCCTCTGATGCCTATAAATTCCCAAATATTCCAAAAACCCTAGGGGAGTCGACAAAACACAATTCCAGCCGCCGCAAGTTCCAGAACCTCGAGATCCAATCTAAACACCATCACGGAGGGGTTCATCTTCTTCATAGGTGCCTCTCCGATGATGCGTGAGCAGTCCACCATAGATCTACGGGTCCGTAGGCAGTAGCTAGATGGCTTCCTCTCTCTCTCTCTTATGATTCTCAACACAATGGTCTCTTGGAGATCTATTTGATGTAAACTTTTGCGGTGTGTTTGTTGGGATCCGATGAATTTTGAGTTCATGATCAGTTTCTATCCATGAATATTATTTGAGTCTTGTTTGATCTCTTATATGCATGATTACTTATAGCCTCGTATTTCTTCTTCGAATCTTTGGTTTAGTTAGGCCGACTAGATCGATTTTTCTTGCCATGGGAAGAGGTGCTTTGTGATGGGTTCGATCTTGCGGTGTTCTTTCCCAGTGACAGAAGGGGCAGCAAGACACGCATGTATCGTTGCTATTAAGAATAACAAGATGGGGTCTATTCCTACATGAATAGATCTTGTCTAAATCATGTCATCGTTCTTATTGCATTACTCCGTTTTTCCATGAACTTAATACACTAGATGCATGCTAGATACGGTCGATGTGTGAAGTAATAGTGGTAGATGCAGGCAGGAGTCGGTCTACTTATCTTGGACGTGATGCCTATATAATGATCATCGCCTTGGATATCGTCATGATTATTCGATTTTCTATCAATTGCCCAACAGTAATTTGTTCACCCACCGTGCGCTATACTCATGAGAGAAGCCACTAGTGAACCCTACGGCCCCCGGGTCTACTTTTCCAACATATTGCTTTCAGATCTATCTTTTTGCATCTTTGTTTTCAGATCTACAAAAGAAAAAACCCAAAAATATATTGCTGCATATTTTATTTGCCTTTTCTATTTTGTGTTCTTGAGAGATCTATCTCTCTTATCTATCACTACCTAATCTATCTTTGTACCGTAGAGAGATTGACAACCTCTCTTTCGCGTCGAGTTGCAAGTATTTGTTGTTTGTGTGCAGGTGCTGCTTATTGGGTGGTGGTGATCCTCCTACTGGTTTGATAACCTTGGTTTCATAACTGAGGGAAATACTTACCGTCGCTGTGCTGCATCATCCCTTCCTCTTTGGGGAAATACCGATGCAGTCTCGAGCCACGTCAAAGGAATTTCTCGCGCCGTTGCCGGGGAGGAAGCGGTCTCTTCTACGTGCCTATCGTAGGAGCCGAGGGGACTCCATCATCATCTACCAGGTTCCTAATCACAAATCTCATCTCCTTGCAATTACATTTTTTGCCATTCGCCTCTCGATTTCCTCTCCCCCACTGCACCAATTTGCCATTTTATTCGCCCTCTTTTTCGTTTGCCTTTTTCTCGCTGGATCTCTTCCTTGCTTGCAATCTTGTTTGCGTAGTCACGATGACTCAAGAGAACACCAAGTTGTGTGATTTTTCCAATACTAATAACACTGATTTTATTAGTACTCCGATTACTCCTCCCGCCACTAGTGCGGAGTCTTGTGATATTAATGTCGCTTTGTTGAATCTTGTCATGAAAGATCAATTTGTCGGTAATCCTAATGAGGATGCCGCGTCCCATCTAAACATGTTCGTAGAATTAAGTGATATGCAAAAGAAAAAAAGATGTGGACAATGATATTGTGAAGTTGAAATTATTTTCTTTTTCCTTGCGGGATCGTGCAAAAATTTGGTTTTCTTCTTTGCCTCGCAATAGTATCGATTCTTGGAATTAGTGCAAGGATGCTTTTATCACTAAGTATTTTTCGCCCACGAAAATTATTTCCCTTAGGACACAAATCATGAATTTTAAGCAACTTGAGCATTAACATGTTGCACAATCTTGGGAAAGAATGAAGTTGATGCTAAGAAATTGTCCTACTCATGGTTTAAATCTCTGGATGATCATACAAAATTTTTATGCGGGATTGAATTTTGTTTCTAGAAATCTTTTAGATTCCGCCGCGGGTGGTACTTTTATGGAGATTACTTTGGGTGAAGCTACTAAATTGCTAGATAATATCATGGCTAATTATTCTCAATGGCATACCGAAAGAGCACCTACTAGTAAGAAAGTTAATTCGGTTGAGGAAATTAGTACTTTGAGTGATAAGGTTGATGCTTTGATGAAATTGGTTGCTAGTAAAAATGCTCCTTTTGATCTTAATGATGTGCCTTTGTCTACCTTGATTGAGCAAAATAGTGATTCCGTAGATGTCAATTTTGTCTCGTGAAACAATTTCAATAACAATGCTTATAGAGGTAATTTTAATCCTAGGCCTTTTGCTGGAAATTCCTCTAATAATTATGGAAATTCCTATGGTAATTCCTCTTACAATAATAATAGGAACATCTCTGATCTTGAGAGTAATATTAAAGAATTTATCAATGCGCAAAAGGCTTTCAATACTACGATAGAAGAGAAGTTGAAAAAGATTGATGATATGTCTAGAAGCATTGATAGAATTTCTCATGATGTTGAAAATCTCAAGTTGAAAGGTTTTGTGCCTAAGATTGATGAATCTATTAAAGCTTTATATGTCTCTATGGATGAAAGTAAGAAAAGAACCGCCATGCTTAGAGCTAAAAGAGAAATCTTAGAAAAATCGTTTTCTAGTGATTGCCTTCATAAAGAAGATGTAGATCTTAAAGTGATTGGTTTTTCTACTATTGATTCCTTGTTTACTAATATTAAAATTGATGATGAAGGCACTGAAGTAGAGTCAACTTTAGCTAGAAGGCGTCCCAATAATTTGGAGGGTGAAAATCTTGATGATTTTTTTGATAAAAGTGGGTTTGAAGAGGTCAAAACTTTAGCTAGTGATGTGCCCACTATTTTGGATTGCAAAGACTTTAATTATGATAGTTGCTCTTTGATTGAATGTATTTCTTTGCTGCAATCTATGTTGAATTCACCTCATGCTTATGAGCAAAATAAAGCTTTTACCAAACATATCGTTGATGCCATGATGAAATCTTTTGAAGAAAAGTTGGAGTTGGAAATTTCTATTCCTAGAAAATTGCATGATGAGTGAGAACCTACCATTAAGGTCAAGATTGAAAATTATGAGTGCTTTTCTTTGTGTGATTTGGGTGCTAGTGTTTCCACAATTCCGAAATCTCTATGTGATGTGCTTGGTCTCACCAATATTGAAGAATGTGATCTTAATTTGCACTTGGCGGATTCTACTATTAAAAAGCCTTTGGGAAGAATTAATGATGTTCTTATTCTTGCAAATAGGAACTATGTTCCCTTAGATTTTATTGTGCTTGATATTGATTGCAATCCGTCTTGTCCCAATATACTTGGTAGACTGTTTTTACGCACTATAGGTGCCGTGATTGATATGAAAGAAGGCAATATTCGTTTTCAGTTTCCCTTGAGAAAGAGTATGGAACACTTCCCTAGAACAAGAATTAAGCCACCATATGAATCAATCATGAGGGCATCCTATGGATCCAAAACCAAAGATGACAATACTTGAATCTATGTGTTATGCCTAGCTAGGGGCGTAAAACGATAGCGCTTGTTGGGAGGCAACCCAATGAATAAATAAATTTTTGCTTTTTTCCTTTCTGTTTTTGAGTGTTGACACAATTATGCCTCTGTTATGATTGTGTTTTTATGGTTTATTTAGTGTTTGTGCCAAGTAGAGCCTTTAGGATGATTCATAGGATGAGTAGAAGTGATGCTGAATCTGAAACAGAAACTTTGCGTCCAGTATTTGAATTTTCATTTTTTTGCTGGAACGTGATCTTGAGCTGCAATTTTAACATAGTGTTTATATACAAATTCCTTATGTTGTCCTAATTTTTTAGAATTTTTGGAGTTACAGAAGTATGGTTAGAGTACAGATTACTACAAATTATTCTGTTTAAGACAGATTCTGTTTTCGTTGCATTGTGTGCTTGTTTTGATGAATCTATGGTTTGTATCGGGGGGTATAAGCCATGGTAAAGTTGAAATACAGTAGGTATAATGCAATAATAAAATATGAATGGGTTTGCAACAGCACCTAAAGTAGTGATTTGCTTTATTATACTAACGGATCTCACGAAGATTTTGTTGAGTTTTGTGTGATTGAAGTTTTCAAGTTTTGGGTGAGATCACGATGGATGAAGGAATAAGGAGTGAAAAGAGCCTAAGCTTGGGGATGATACAGCACCCCCAAGATATATCCAAAGAGAAACAAGCAACTAATCTTGGGGATGCCCCCGAGTGGCATCCCCTCTTTCTTCTAACAACCATCGGTATTTTACTTGGAGCTACATTTTTATTCGTCACATATCATGAGTTTTGCTTGGAGCGTCTTGTATCTTTGCTTGCTTTGCTTGTATGTTTTTGATTTGTATCCTTGCTGGACACACCTATTTGAGAGAGCCAAAATTATGCTATGATTTGTTAGAATTGCTCTTTGTGCTTCACTTAAACTTTTTGAGCTATAGAATTGCTCTAGTTCTTCACTTATATCATTTTGAGCACGGTGTGCTTGGAAATTTTTGTAGAAATACTCTCATGCTTCACTTAAATTAATTTGAGAGTTAGTAAATTTTGAAGAAATCCTCTCATGCTTCACTTATACTATTTTGAGAGATGAAATCTTTATGCTCATGTGCTTCACTTAAATTTGTTTGAGCTTGCCAAAAAGCAATGGCAATATATGAAACTAGTCCCAAAGTGATAGATATCCAAGGAGGATATAATAAAAACTTTCATAAAGATCATTGGGCAAATTAAACTTGATTCTTTGTAATAGTTTTTAAACATGATGATAGTAATATGTGAGTCATGTTAGTGAGTAATTGTGCTTTAGTAGGAATATTGGTGTTAAGGTTTGTGATTCCCTATGCATGCACGAAAGTCAATAGTTATGTGATGAAGTTACATCCTACTAGTGGTGCATTATTCGGTGTTAGTTATGCTCAATGCTCGCTTATGTGAATTTTCGTTTCTTGGTTTGGTTGCTTCCCAACCTATTTGCTAGCCTCCATTTGTACTAAGTAGAAATACTACTTGTGCATCCAAAATCCTTAAACCAAGTTTTGCCTTATGAGTCCACTATACCTACCTATATGCGGTATTTCCATGCCGTTCCAAGCAAATTTGTATGTGCCATCTCTAAATTTTCAAAATAATTTTTCTCTTTTTGTGTGCTCGTACCGCTCATGAAACGGTGGGGAGTGTCCAATATTTTTCCATGCTATGTGTTATTCTCAAGATGAGTGTTTATTCACTTGTCATTGCACGAGAGTGCGGCGGTAATAGGGATGCCCATTCCTGAAATGAAAAAGAAAAAAATATTTACTTTATGTTGTCAAATAATAAATTCCTTGGAAAGTGTTGGTATGGAAGGCAACCGTGGATACGGCCCGCCATGGAAAGTGAAAGTTTCGTGGAAAAAGGAATAAACTTTATTTTCTATTTGGGAACGGCCTATGATATATCTAGCATGGAAAGTATTGTGAGCTACTTTGTCGTTTTCGTTGACAGGAAAAGCATGCCACCCAAAATATTTTTCTCTCTCAATTTAAACCTTGATCTCTGGCACCTCTACAAATCCCTGCTTCCCTCTGCGAAGGGCCTATCTATTTACTTTATGCAATTTTTATTTTTACTTTGAGTCTCCATCTTCTCTTATAAGCACCAACTAGGGGGCACTATGATCGTACTTGAGCATTGGGCATAGCTAATATTTGAGTGTGTTTCATGAATGGATAAATGATTGAGCATGATGGGCTAGGGATAACTTTCTTTAGTGTTGATATTTTGAAAGACATGGTTGCTTGTTGACATGCTTCAGTATTGAAGTCATTATGTCAAAACTAGACTATTGCTTTGAATCATTACAAGTCCAAATGTCCATGCTATACAAAAGAAAAGAATATGATGAACATGTTGGCAGTATTCCACATCAAAAATTCTGTTTTTATCATTTACCTACTCGAGGATGAGTAGGAATTAAGATTGGGGATGCTGATACGTATCCAACGTATCTATAATTTTTGCTATTTCCATGCTGTTATATTATCATTCTTGGATGTTTTACAATCATTTTATAGCAACTTTATATCATTTTTGGGACTAACCTATTGACATAGTGCCAAAGTGTCAGTTGCTGTTTTTGCTTGTTTTTTACTTCGCAGAAAATCAATACCAAACGAAGTCCAATCACGACGAAACTTTTTGGAGATTTTTTCTGGACCAGAAGACACCCAATGGGCCAAAGAAGTGTCGGAGAGGTGGGTCGTGGAGACCACAACCCACCAGGGCACGCCAGGGGGGCCTGGCGCACCCTGATGGGTTGTGCCCTCCTCGGGGGCCCTCTCCACTGCCTCTGATGCCTATAAATTCCCAAATATTCCAAAAATCCTAGGGGAGTCGACGAAACACAATTCCAGCCGCCGCAAGTTCCAGAACCTCGAGATCCAATCTAAACACCATCACGGAGGGGTTCATCTTCTTCATAGGTGCCTCTCCGATGATGCATGAGTAGTCCACCATAGATCTACGGGTACGTAGGCAATAGCTAGATGGCTTCCTCTCTCTCTCTCTCTTATGATTCTCAATACAATGGTCTCTTGGAGATCTATTTGATGTAAACTTTTGCGGTGTGTTTGTTGGGATCCGATGAATTTTTAGTTCATGATCAGTTTCTATCCATGAATATTATTTGAGTCTTCTTTGATCTCTTATATGCATGATTACTTATAGCCTCGTATTTCTTCTTTGAATCTTTGGTTTAGTTAGGCCGACTAGATCGACTTTTCTTGCAATGGGAAGAGGTGCTTTGTGATGGGTTCGATCTTGCGGTGTTCTTTCTCAGTGACAGAAGGGGCAGCAAGACACGCATGTATCGTTGCTATTAAGGATAACAAGATGGGGTCTATTCCTACATGAATAGATCTTGTCTACATCATGTCATCGTTCTTATTGCATCACTCCATTTTTCCATGAACTTAATACACTAGATGCATGCTAGATAGCGGTCGATGTGTGGAGTAATAGTGGTAGATGCAGGCAGGAGTCGGTCTACTTATCTTGGACGTGATGCCTATATAATGACCATCGCCTTGGATATCGTCATAATTATTCGATTTTCTATCAATTGCCCAACAGTAATTTGTTCACCCACCGTGCGCTATACTTATGAGAGAAGCCACTAGTGAACCCTACGGCCCCCGTGACGGTGTCCTGGACTAGGGGGTACTCACCACGTCGTCTCCCGACCAGTGGGTCAGGCCGAGGACCCCCGTGATGATTCACTAATGGGCCACTTCGGGCAGCCCATGCCGAATACAAGGAGGATTCCACAAGACTTGGCGCACAAGACAAGGACTCCTCTAAACCCTAGGCCTACGGTGCATATATAAACCGAGGCCAGGCTAGTCAATAGATCATTACATTACATCTCATAATCTCGTGGTAGAGACATGTACTCTGTACTATCCCCCATATCAATACAATCAAAAGCAGGACGTAGGGTATTATCTCTTCAAGAGAGCCCGAACCTGGGTAAAATCCTGTGTCCATGTTACCATCGCTCCAAGACGCCTAGCTTAGGACCCCTGCTACGAGATATGCCGGATTTGACACCGACATTGGTGCTTTCATTGAGAGCCTGCTGGCAGTCGCCGCGGTGCGATGGGAATTCAGATCGTCTCCGACGCAATCTACGCGTTGGAACCAAGCTTTGTTGTCGATGTCGGCATCTTCGTCGCCGGCTCGACTGGTCACCTCGGCTGGACCGAGGACTGCGCTCCGTGCCGGATCGTCAAGATCGGACGGATACTTTCATCGTCATCATCTCCGATCTCTATCAAGATCACGAGAAATCATCCATGGAGCTCGGGGGCTCGATGTTGACATCGTCCTCGAGCAACCGTGCAGTTTTTCTGGACAGGGACTCGTGTTCATCGTCGCCGCTTCCTCGAGCGTCACCTTGCCGATTGCTTTGGTGGAACTGTGCGGAATTGAGTCTATAATGACACCGTAAAATTTCGTCATATTCCGATGGAGGAATCTGCGGCGATCTACGAAATACCGGAGCCCTGTCGAATCTGGACGGGAATCGGGATGAGTTTAGGGCGAGGTGTCCAGCTTCCAGCTCGGACATCGTTTGGAAGATCCCACCGTTCATCGGCTGCGGAATTCCCATACCGATCACCCCTCAAACTTTCTGCTCAATCCGACCGTTCAAACTCCGGGAAACGTCCGATGAGTGCATCAATTTTTCCGATCTGTTTTCTGCGCGAAAACGAATCCGACCCGAGTTCATCTTTTTCATGAACGGGTTGTCGGACGTCCTCTTTGAAGGAAATTTTCTCATCATCTCGGTCATCCGACCAAGAGTTCGGCATCGCGAGGGCCGAATAATCATCAAGCGAACCTCGTCATCCGCGGGTTGTACGGGTCGGGCGCTCCGTTGCTTCATCAAGCCAGCATTGACCTCGTCACAAATTCCGACCTGCTTCGGCATCGCCGCGCCGTTACTTTTTCAAGCTGACGTCGACCACGCCGACCTGCTTTGACACGTCGGCTGGTATGGGGCTCTAGCGTCACCTTACCGATCTGCCCCGTCACCTCGGCTAGACTGCGGGCTTCGTCATCTCCTCATCAACCCACTCCGGAGACTTCGGTGTCACCAGCCGACCAGCTTCGACACCTCGGCTGGCATGAGACTTTGGCGTCACCAGCCGACCAGCTTCGACACCTCGGCTGGCCTGAGACTTCGGCGTCACCAGCTGACATGCTTGAACACCTCGGCTGGCCTAATACTTCGGCGTCACCAGCCGATCTGCTCCGTCACCTCGGCTAGACCGGTGCTTTGGCATCCCTTCATCAACCTGCTACGGGGAGTTCGGCGTCACCAGCCGACCTGCTTCAACACCTCGGCTGGCATGAGACTTCGGCGTCCGCCGATCACAGCTTCGCCATGTTAACTGGACCGAGGACTTCATCTCGCCACATCGACCGTGCAGCGTCGCCACTTCGTCAAGCCGAACTCTTCGTTCAGGCACCTCGGCGCCCAGGCCATATTCCTTTGCTTATTTGCTTCACTTAAATTAACTAAGTAGAAGATTTTTTTTTAAATATATTATTATCTTTCTTTGTTATTACTTTTGGCTTGCACTATTTTATGAGTGTAGGAAATCGACTTCGCCTGCCATCATGCGGTCACCCCGGCGTCACCTTGCCGACCTACTCCACCACCTCGGCTGGACCAGGGGCCTCGCCTCGCCACATCGGCCAAGCCGTGACACTACTTCGGAGTGCCGAACTCCTCGTTCGGTCACCTCGGGACCGGCTTGGGGGCTGGGACCTTGACCCGCTATAAGCTCGGCCTGCGTCGTCAATACCGAGCACATTAACCAGCTAAGTCACTTTAATGCTCAAATTTCTAAATTTTTGTTCGGTTCTACCGAGCATTATATTTATGTTAAATAAAAAAGTTTGTTTGTTAACAACACTTCCTTTTCCCATGATAACTGGGGGCTTCGTCGTCACGCTGCCGAACTACTGTGTCTCCTCGGCTGGACCGGGGGCTTTGCCTCGCCATAGCAACCGTGCTGCGTTGCCACTTCTTGACCCGAGCTCTTTGCTCGGTTACCTCGGGCTTGGGGGCTGGGACCTCGGCCAGGCCGAGGACTACGTCTTTGTCCCGCCACAACCCCGGACCGCACCGAGCACATTAACCAGCTAAATCGTTTTCGTGCTCAGCTCTCTTTAGAATTTTACTTTTTGTTCGGTTCGACCAAGCATTATACTTTTTTGACAAAATGTTGTTTGCGAAAAACTTTCTTTGTCAAAATTTTGTTTGTTACAAACAAATTCAAATACCCCATTTACTTGGGGGCTTCCTTTATGAAACCTTTTCTCTCTGCATGTGATTATTATTGTACAGCTTCTTTCCTTGCTCGTGTATTATGCCAAAATATGCATCATGTTGACTTAAGTGTTCCGCAAAGCTGGGTTGCCTGGCTCCTGTGCTTACCCCTATGTTCCCGATTGTTCGGCTAGGGAGTAAAGGGAGCACCTCTGCGATTGTTACGATCGGGTCATCCGAACTCGTACCTCAGACGGGTGAAGCCGAAAGCTAGCGCTCTTATTGTTTTCAACTATGGTCGGAACACGATGGAACTCACTCGTACACAAATCTATTGCACAAGTCTCATAGTAATCATGAGCGACCAAAGAAAGGTACCGTTGGGGGCACTATTTTCTTTGAAGATGCTTCTTACGTTACATAAGTAATATAACATAAGTTCCCTGGACGCGCTTTGTCTGTTACAGCCTCATGGCCTGATTGCCTGGTTATCCGAAACACCACCGATATATTCGGTAGGCAGAGTAGATAACACTTTTCGGCCCTTGGCCGAAGAGGGAGAAGCCGACGGTCGGTTAAGACGCGTTCAAAGTTCGGGCGAACACAGATATTATATAAGTACTTTGTTACATACAATCATTATACATAAAATTCTTTTACCTAAGTCACTTGGGGGCTCTTAAATTTATATGAGCCGTTTTATAATAAATGTGTTTTCTTCTTGGTCGTTGCAAACTGTTTTTCTACCACTCCTTTCTCGACTCAAGTGTATGGTCAATAGCCGGGTAGCCTGGTTTCTTTCTTAAGCTGCTCCCGTTTAGTTCGCTAAACTGGCCTGAGAAACACTCCGCCTTCGGGATAGGGAGGTTGAAGCCGAAGGCTGACCCACTTGAAGTTTTGAGATCGGATGTGTCATGTTAAAGCACGATGGAAGCACAATTTTAAGACCAATTTAGTATTGGCACCAAAAAACTTGGTTCAATTAAGACGTAAAGTTTTCACATCAGTTTTTTGGTCTTTTGTGCTTATAACTTCTTTAACCTATTTTATGTTTTCATTTCAGGAAGCGGGACATCCTCTTGGTTGAGGTGTTCGGCGTGATGGTCTTGCCCGGAAACTCTTTTCCGAACTACGGTTCGGCATCTTTCCTACCGAACTCCACCTCGGCGTTGTCAAAACGTACATGACGGTTGAACTAGTTCCCAAGAAGATACGATCCTAGGGTCGGCCATATTGCCCAACCCAAGTCTTGGGGGCTACTGCATTGACAATTCAATGCAGAAAATTTCAGTGCAATACAGTTTCCGAGGAGATTATGATCCTTGGATTGGTTGGCCGCACCCAACCCGAGTCTCGAGGTCTGTGCACACCGCTTTTGTGTTCAGAAGTATGCTGCCGAGCTAGGAGTTGATCCTCAAGCCGATTTTGCGAATCAACCTGAGTCTCAGGGGCTACTGGGATCAGCGGTTTTATGTCATCCTTCAGGTGCATCTCGGGTTTTAGACCGACACACACCTTGAGGGCTACTGGCTATATATCTCGACAGAGAATAAATTGCACCAATCGAAAATATCCACAAAAAATCAGCCCACGGTCGGGGTGGTGCACCACCTCGGAAGCAGTCCGGCATAAAGCTCGGGCGCAAGTGGCTGGCTCCATAGAGAGCATTTCTGACATTAAGCTCGGATGAATCCCTTTAATTTTTAAGGTCCAAGGTAGTTTATGATACCTCGGACGCTGATCATCATTGGAGCTCGGATGCAGTCCGGCGTTGGAGCTCGGAAGCAGTCCGGCATAAAGCTCAAGATCGGAGACGCCTCGGAAGTAGTCCGACATAAAGCTCGGATGCGAATGGCTGGCTCCATAAAACACTATTTTCGGCATTAAGCTCGGATGAACTCCTTCAACTTTTTCAAGACCGAGGTAATCTATGACACCTCGGATACAGTTCGGCGTTGGAGCTCGAACACAGTTCGGCGTTGGAGCTCGAACACAATTCGACGTTGGAGCTCGAACATAGTTCGGCGTTGGAGCTCGAACACAGTCCGGCGTTGGAGCTCGAACACAGTCCGGCGTTGGAGCTCGGACATAGTCCGGCGTTGGAGCTCGGCTGTAAAAAGACACCTCAGATGCAGTTCGGCGTTGGAGCTCTGACGCAAGAGGACACCGCCGCATGGGAAACCCTTCAAACCCGAGGTGTGGCGTAAAAAATAATAAGGCATTGATAAAGGCCGATAACTTAAAGGGGCTCCTCGGATGCCCGACGTGTGAACTCTTCGGATTCAGCTCGGCGATCCTCAAGATCGGACATGGGAAGATTTGTTGAACCAGTTTTCAATACCGACGACCGAAGATAAAGAACTGTTCGGAAGAACCGAGGAGCGTCCCCAACTTGAAGACCGGTTCAGGGGGCTACTGACGGTGTCCTGGACTAGGGGGTACTCACCACGTCATCTCCCGACCAGTGGGTCGGGCCGAGGACCCCCGTGATGATTCACTAATGGGCCACTTCGGGCAGCCCATGCCGAATACAAGGAGGATTCCACAAGACTTGGCGCACAAGACAAGGACTCCTCTAAACCCTAGGCCTACGGTGCATATATAAACCGAGGCCAGGCTAGTCAATAGATCATTACATTACATCTCATAATCTCGTGGTAGAGACATGTACTCTGTACTATCCCCCATATCAATACAATCAAAAGCAGGACGTAGGGTATTATCTCTTCAAGAGAGCCCGAACCTGGGTAAAATCCTGTGTCCATGTTACCATCGCTCCAAGACGCCTAGCTTAGGACCCCTGCTATGAGATATGCCGGATTTGACACCGACACCCCGGGTCTACTTTTCCAACATATTGCTTTCAGATCTATCTTTTTGCATCTTTGTTTTCAGATCTACAAAACAAAAAACCCAAAAATATATTGCTGCATATTTTATTTGCCTTTTCTATTTTGTGTTCTTGAGAGATCTATCTCTCCTATCTATCATTACCTAATCTATCTTTTTACCGTAGAGAGATTGGCAACCTCTCTTTCGCGTCGGGTTGCAAGTATTTGTTGTTTGTGTGCAGGTGATGCTTATTGGGTGGTGGTGATCCTCCTACTGGTTCGATAACCTTGGTTTCATAACTGAGGGAAATACTTACCATCGCTGTGCTGCATCATCCCTTCCTCTTTGGGGAAATACCGACGCAGTCTCAAGCCACGTCAATCATCAGCCCCGCCCCTCGTATCCGGCTCAGGGAGGGTCTTTCCGAACACCACCTCCTCGATGGCCGGGGGAAGGGAGTTATGGGATGCTGTCCCACTCTCCGCCAGTTCAGCTGGTAGAGAGTCCCCTTCCGAAGCTTGGTCGGTGGGGAGATCGCGCGGTGGACTACAATGGGAAAAGCATATGTACAGCTCATAACAAAAAACTTCAAAGTGGACAAACGCTATAATCTTCGGGTTCATACCTTTGCGCCCGGGGCTTGACTCTGGGAGTCCTTTGAGGAACCCTTTCAAAGCCCTCGAACTCCTCTTCGGAGTCTGGAACGTCATCGAACAGGGCCACTTGGCCCTGCATTGCCTTTTTGGGGCCGTGGGGGCTAGATCTCCCTCGGTGTCTTCGGATGTCGCCCTCTTCTTCGTATGGGAGGAATCACTCTCCTCCCTGCCCTCTTCCAGCTCTCCTTCGAGAGTAGAAGGAGCGTGTGTATCTTCAGAGATAGTGTCCGAAGGTCTTTTTGAACGGAGACCTCCCCGGGCCTCCTTCTTCTCTTCTTTATTCTTCGGCACCTCGTACGGCTTTTCGACCAACATGGCCATTAGTAAGGCCGTCCTGGGGCCCTCGGGCAGCGGTGCCGGGCAGTTGATCCGCTGAGATTTCTCCAGCCAAATCTGCAAATACGAAGGAAAAAGGGATAAGGACCTTGTCGAAATGGAAAAATCCGAATACAGATAATGAAATCTTACCTCTCTGGGAGGGTTCATGGCGTCGATGCCGATGTCCTCCTCTTCGGCTGGCCAAGTCTTTCGCGGCTTGAACAACACCTTCCACAGCTTTTCGTGGGTAATGTGGAAGAAGTATTTCAGTGACCGGGTCATCCGAACTATAGGCCCACATACGGGCAGCCCAATGTTGACAGGGGAGGAGGCGGCGGTGTAGCATGATGTGAACTATGTTGGGCAGCTCGATCTTCTTCTTCACGAGAGTGGAGATGCACTTTTGCAGCGTCTTCACCTCTGCAGCATCCCTCCAATCAAGTTCTTTCTTCGTCCATGACACTAGTCTGGTGGGGGGTCCGGATCTAAATCCGGGGGATGCTGCCCAGCCCTCACCGCGCGGTTCGGTTATATAGAACCACTCCTGCTGCCAGACCTTGACGGTATCTATGAAAGAACCATCTGGCCATTGAACCAGGGGGAGCTTATTGATCATTACACCCCCATAGTCTGCCTGCTCGCCGCTAAATACCTTCGTCTTAACGTTGAACACTTTCAACCACAGGCCGAAATGGGGTTGGACCCGTAGGAAGGCCTCGCGGGAAGTGATGAAAGCATAAATGTGCATAAAAGAGTTTGGGGGAAGGTCATGCAAATCCTGTTGGGGAACGTTGCTTGGGAAACAAAAAATTTCCTACGCACACGCAAGATCTATCCATGGTGATGAGCATCTACGAGAGGGAGAGTGGATCTACATACCCTTGTAGATCGCT
Organism: Elymus sibiricus; assembly: GCA_039707655.1. Classification (NCBI taxonomy): domain Eukaryota; kingdom Viridiplantae; phylum Streptophyta; class Magnoliopsida; order Poales; family Poaceae; genus Elymus; species Elymus sibiricus. The sequence continues at coordinate 512,063,158 of CM077671.1, forward strand.
AAGCGGGAAGCGTTAAGAAACGCGATTGATGTAGTCGAACGTCTTCGCGATCCAAATCGCCGAGCGTCCCGCGATCCCATCACGATCCATCTCGCAATCCAATCTCGATCCGTCCCGCGATCCCATCACGATCCGTCCCGTGATCAAATCACGAATCGTCTCGCGATCCTGATCACGGTCCTTCCGATCTAGCGCCGAACAGACGGCACCTCCGCGTTCAGCACACGTACAGCTCGATGACGATCTCCACCTTCTTGATCCAGCTGAGGGAGCGGAGAGGTAGAAGATTTCTCTGGCGACGCGACGGCACGGCGGCGATGGTGGTGGAACAATTCCGGCAGGGCTTCGCCTAAGCACCGCTGAAACTAGACTAGAGGAGAAACCGATCTAGATGAAGTAGAGGGAGCACGTGGCAATTATGTTTAGCTCTTCCCTCTAAATCCTCTAGTATATATAGGAAGGAGGGAGGGGAGGAGGCAGCCTCAAACCCTCAAGGTTTGGCCGAAATTGGAGGTGGAGGAGTCCTACTCCAATCCTATTAGGAGTAGGATTCCTCCTCTCCACTTGGAAACCCTTTCCACCTTTCCTCCTTTGGATTTTTTCCACCCAAAGCCACATGGGCCTTAGTGGGGGGGGGGGGTTAGGCCAGCCCACTAGGGGCTGGTTTGACTCCTCCACAGCCCATGAGGTCCTTTGGGTCGAGACACCCCTCCCGATGGTCCCCGGTACCCCTCCCGACACTCCCGGTACACTACCGAAATACCCGAAACTTTTCCGGTGACCAAAATAGGACTTCCTATATATCAATCTTTACCTCCGGACCATTCCGGAGCTCCTCGTGACGTCCAGGATCTCATCCGGGACTCCGAACAACCTTCGGTCACCACCATACATAACTCTACTATACCGAAACGTCACCGAACCTTAAGTGTGCAGACCCTGCGGGTTCGAGAACTATGTAGACATGACCAAGACACCTCTACGGTCAATAACCAATAGCGGGACCTGGATGCCCATATTGGTTCCTACATATTCTACGAAGATCTTTATCGGTTGAACCTCTATGTCAAGGATTGAGTTAATCCCGTACGTTGTTCCCTTTGTTCTTCGGTATGTTACTTGCCCGAGATTCGATCGTCGGTATCTCTATACCTAGTTCAATCTCGTTATCGGCAAGTCTCTTTACTCGTTCTGTAATACAAGATCCCGTGGCTAACACTTAGTCACATTGCTTGCAAGGCTTATTGTGATGTTGTATTACCGAGTGGGCCCTGAGATACCTCTCCGTCACACGGAGTAACAAATCTCAGTCTTGATCCATGCCCACTCAATAGACACCCTCGGAGATACCTGTAGAGCATCTTTATAGTCACCCAGTTACGTTGTGACGTTTGATACACACATGGTATTCCTCCGGTGTCAGTGAGTTGCATGATCTCATGGTCATAGGAACAGATACTTGACATGCAGAAAACTATAGCAATAAACTGACACGATCATATGCTATGTTTATAGTTTGGGTCTTGTCCATCACATCATTCTCCTAATGATGTGATCCCGTTATCAAATGACATCTCATGTCTATGGCCAGGAAACCTTGACCATCTTTGATCAACGAACTAGTTAACTAGAGGCATACTAGGGACACAGTGTTGTCTATGTACCCACACATGTATTTGAGTTTCCAATCAATACAATTATAGCACGGATAATAAAGGATTATCACGAACAAGGAAATATAATAATAACCAATTTATTATTGCCTCTAGGGCATATTTCCAACAGTCTCCCACTTGCACTAGAGTCAATAATCTAGTTCACATCACCATGTGTTTTACATTGTTATGAATCTAACACCCAATGAGTTCTGGGGTTCGATCATGCTTTGCATGTGAGAGACGTCTTTAGTCAACGGGTCCGCGACATTCAGATCCGTGTGTACTTTGCAAATCTCTATGTCATACTGTAGACACTGCTACCACACTCCACTTGGAGCTATTCCAAATGGCTGCTCCACTATACGTATCCGGATTGCTACTCAGAGTCATCCGGATTGGTGTTAAAGCTTGCATCAACGTAACCCTTTACGACGAACTCTTTATCACCTCCATAATAGAGAAATATTTCCTTAGTCCTCTAGTTACTAAGGATAATCTTGACCGTTGTCCAGTGGTCCACTCCTGGATCACTCTTGTACCCCTTGACAGACTCATGGCAAGGCACACACAGGTACGGTACATAACATGGCATACTATACAGAGCCTATGGATAAGGCATAGGGGACGACCTTCGTCCTTTCTCTTTCTTCTGCCGTGGTCGAGCTTTGAGTCTCACTCAACTCCACACCTTACAAATCAGGCAATCACTCTTTCTTTGACTGATCCATTTTGAACTCTTTCAAAATCTTGTCAAGGTATGTACTCATTGAAAGTTTTATCAGACGTCTTGATCTACCTCTATAGATCAAGATGCCCAATATTTAAGTAGCTTCATTCCAGGTTTTCCTTTGAAAAACTCCTTTTCAAACAACCCTTTATGCTTTCCAGAAATTCTACATCATTTCCGATCAACAATATGTCATCCACATATACTTATCAGAAATTCTATAGTGCTCACACTCACTTTATTATAAATACAAGTTTCTCATAAACTTTGTATAGACTCAAAAACTTTGATCACCTCATCAAAGCGTATATTCCAACTCCGAGATGCTTGCTCCAGTCCATAGAAGGATCGCTGGAGCTTGCATATATTTTAGCATCCTTAGAACTGACAAAACCTTCCGGTTGTATCACATACAACCTTTCCTCATGGATACCGTTAAGGAAATGATGTTTTGACATCCATCTGCCAGATTTCATAATCAAAAAATGCAGCAACTGCTAACATAATTCCAATAGACTTTAGCATCGTTACGGGTGAGAAAGTCTCATCGTAGTCAACTCCTTGAACTTGTGAAAAACCCTTTGCCACAAGTCGAGCTTTATAGACGGTGACATTACCGTCCGCGTCCGTCTTCCTTTTAAAGATCCATTTGTTCTGAATGGCCTTTCACCCTTCAGGTAATACTTTCAAAGCCCATACTTTGTTTTCTTACATGGATCCCATCTCGGATTGCATGGCCTCTAACCATTTCTCAGAATCTGGGCCCATCATCGCTTCTCCATAGCTCGTAGGTTCATCGTTGTCCAACAACATGACCTCTAAGACAGGGTTGCCGTACCACACAGGAGCAGTACGCGTCCTTGTCGACCTACGAGGTTCGATAGTAACTTGATCCGAAGCTTTATGATCATCATCATTAACTTCTTCTTCAACTAATGTAGGCTCCACAGAAACAACTTTCTGCGCTGCGCTACTCTCTGGTTGAAACAAAGGTTCAACAACCTCATCAAGTTCTATCTTCCTCCCACTCAATTCTTTCGAGAGAAACTCTTTCTCGAGAAAGGACCCGTTTTAGCAACAAACACTTTGTGCTTGGATCTGAGATAGAAGGTTTACCCAACTGTTACGTTAAGGTATTCTATGAAGATGCATTTGTCCACTTTGGGTTCGAGCTCATCAGGTTGAAAACCTTTTCCACATAAGCGTCGCAGCCCCAAACATTAAGAAATGACAGCTTAGGTTTCTGCCAAACCAAAATTCATACGGTGTCATCTCAACGGACTTAGATGGTGCCCCTTTTTAAAGTGAATGTAGTTGTCTCTAATGCATAACCCCAAAACGATAGTGGCAAATCGATAAGAGACATCATAGTACGCACCATATCCAATAGAGCACGACTACGACGTTCGGACACACCATCACACTATGGTGTTCCAGGTGGCGTGAGTTGTGAAACAACTTCCACATTGTCTTAAGTTGTATACCAAACTCGTAACTCAGATATTTACCTCTACGATCATATCGTAGATATTTTATCTTCTTGTCACGATGATCTCAAACTTCACTCTGAATTTGTTTGAACTTTTCAAATGTTTCAGACTTGTGTTTCATTAAGTAAATATCCCCATATCTACTCAAATTATCAGTGAAGGTAGGAAAATAATGATATCCACCGCACGCTACAACACTCATTGGACCGAATACATCAACATGTATCATTTCTAATAAGTCACTTGCCCGCTCCATCATACCGGAAAACGGGGTCTTAGTCATCTTGCCCATGAGGCATGGTCCGCATGTCTCAACCGATTCGAAATCGAATGAGTCCAAAGATCCATCAGCATGGAGTTTCTTCATGCGTTTTACACCAATATGACATTTAGCGGCAGTGCCACAAGTATGTGGTACTATCATTATTAACTTTGTATCTTTTGGCATCAATATTATGAACATGTGTATCACTACGATCAAGATTCAATAAACCATTCTCATTGGGTGCATGACCATTGAAGGTATTATTCATGTAAACAGAATAACCATTATTCTCTAACTTGAATGAATAACCGTATTGCAATAAACATGATCTAATCACGTTCATGCTCAACGCAAACACCAAATAACATTTATTTAGGTTCATCACTAATCCCGAAGGTAGAGAGAGCGTGCGATGGTGATCACATCAACCTTGGAAACACTTCCAACACTCATCGTCACCTCACCCTTAGCTAGCCTCCGTTTATTCCGTAGCTTTTATTTCGAGTTACTAACATTTAGCAACCGAACCGGTATCCAATACCCAGGTGCTACTAGGAGTACTAGCAAGGTACACATCAATAACACGTATATCAAATATACTTCTATCGACATTGCCAGCCTTCTTATCTACCAAGTATCTAGGGTTGTTCCGCTTCAGCGACCGTTCTCCTCATAATAGAAGCACTTAGTCTCGGGTTTGGGTTCAACCTTGGGTTTCTTCACTGGAGCAGCAACTGACTTGCCATCCATGAAGTTTCCCTCCTAGCCCTTGCCCTTCTCGAAACTAGTGGTTTCACTAACCATCAACACTTGATGCTCCTTCTTGATTTCTACCTTAGCGGTGTCAAACATCGCGAATAGCTCAGGGATCATTATTTCTATCCCTGGCATTTTATAGTTCATCACGAGGCTCTAGTAGCTTAGTGACAGTGACTTGGAGAACTATATCAATCACTATCTTATCTGGAAGATCAACTCCCACTCGATTCAAGCTATTGTAGCACCCAGACAATCTGAGCACATGCTCACCGATTGAGCTATTCTCCTTCATCTTGCAGGCAAAGAATCTTGTTGGAGGTCTCATACCTCTCAACACGGGCACGAGCCTGAGATCCCAATTTCAGCTCTTAGAACATCTCATATGTTCCGTGACGTTCAAAACGTTTTGGAGCCTCAATTCTAAGCCGTAATGCATGATGCACTGAACTATCAAGTAGTCATCAGAACGTGCCTGTCAGATGTTCACAACATCTACAGACGACGCTTGAGGGGGTGGCACACCGAGCGGTGCATTAAGGACATAAGCCTTCTGTGTAGCAATGAGGACAATCCTCAGATCACGGACCCAGTCCGCATTATTGCTACCATCATCTTTCAACTCTATTTCTCTAGGAACATATAAAAATTCAAGGGAGCTACAGCGCGAGCTAGTAATCTACAACATAATTTGCAAAGACATTTTGACTATGTTCATGATAATGAGTTTAGTTAATCATATTACTTAAAAACTTCCACTCAAATTGACATCCCTCCGGTCATTCGAGTGACACATGATCCAAATCCACCAACTCAAGTCCGATCATCACGTGAGTTGAGGTGGTTTCAATGGTGAACATCTTCATGTTGATCATATCTACTATATGACTCATGTTCGACCTTTCTGTCTCTTGTGTTCCGAGGCCATGTCTGTACATGCTAGGCTCGTCAAGTTTAACCCGAGTGTTCCGCACGTGCAACATGGCTTACACCCGTTGTATGTTAACGTAGAGTCTATCACACCCGATCATCACGGCGTGTCTCGAAACGACGAACTTTCGCAACGGTGCACACTCGGGGAGAACACAATTTTATCTTGAAATTTAAGTGAGGGGTCACCTTATAATGCTACCGTCGTCCTAAGCAAAATAAGATGCATAAAAGGATTAACATCACATGCAAATCATAAGTGACATGATATGGCCATGAACTTGTGCTTTTGATCTCCATCTTCAAAGCACCGGCATGATCTCCATCGTCACCGGCATAACACCATGATCTCCATCATCTTGATCTCCATCAATGTGTCGCCATGAGGTTGTCGCGCCGACTGTTGCTTCCACGACTATTGCTAACTCATAGCGATAAAGTAAAGCAAAAACGGCGAAAATAATTAAAGACAACCCTATGGCTCCTGCCGGTTGCCGTACTCATCGACATGCAAGTCGTGATATTCTATACAATACATGATCATCTCATACATCACATATATCTCATCATGTAATTGGCCATATCACATCACAACATACCCTGCAAAAACAAGTTAGACGTCCTCTAATTGTTGTTGCAAGTTTTACGTGGCTGCTATGGGTATCTAGCAAGAACAATTCTTACCTACGCAAAAACCACAACGGTGATACAAAAATTGCTATTCAACCTTCTCAAGGACCGCCTTTGTCAAATCCGATCTGACTAAAGTGGGAGAAACAGACACACGCCAGCCATCTTTATGCAACGAAGTTACATCTCAGTTGATGGAACCGGTCTCTCGTAAGCTTACGAGTAATGTTGGTCCGGGCCGCTTCATCTCACAATACCGTCGAATCAAGAAAAGACCAAGGGAGGAAGCAATCTGAATATCAACGCCCACAAACTCCTTTGTGTTCTACTCGAGATCTCATCTACACATAAACCTGGCTCTGATACCACTGTTGGGGAACGTTGCATGCGAAACAAAAAATTTCCTACGCACACGCAAGATCTATCCATGGTGATGAGCATCTATGAGAGGGAGAGTGGATCTACATACCCTTGTAGATCGCTAAGCGGGAAGCGTTAAGAAACGCGGTTGATGTAGTCGAACGTCTTTGCGATCCAAATCGCCGAGCGTCCTGCGATCCCATCACGATCCATCTCGCGATCCAATCTCGATCCGTCCCGTGATCCCATCACAATCCGTCTCGCGATCCAATCTCGATCCATCCCGCGATCCCATCACGATCCGTCCCGCGATCAAATCATGAATCGTCTCGCGATCCTGATCACGGTCCTTCCGATCTAGCGCCGAACGGACGGCACCTCCGCGTTCAGCACACGTACAGCTCGATGACGATCTCCGCCTTCTTGATCCAGCAAGAGGGAGCGGAGAGGTAGAAGAGTTCTCCGGCGACGCGACGGGACGGCAGCGATGGTGGTGGAACAATTCCGGCAGGGCTTCGCCTAAGCACCGCTGAAACTAGACTAGAGGAGAAACCGATCTAGATGAAGTAGAGGGAGCACGTGGCAATTAGGGTTAGCTCTTCCCTCTAAATCCTCTAGTATATATAGGAAGGAGGGAGGGGAGGAGGCAGCCTCAAACCCTCAAGGTTTGGCCGAAATTGGAGGTGGAGGAGTCCTACTCCAATCCTATTAGGAGTAGGATTCCTCCTCTCCACTTGGAAACCCTTTCCACCTTTCCTCCTTTGGATTTTTTCCACCCAAAGCCACATGGGCCTTAGTGGGGGGGTTAGGCCAGCCCACTAGGGGCTGGTTTGACTCCTCCCACAGCCCATGAGGTCTTTGGGTCGAGACACCCCTCCCGATGGTCCCCGGTACCCCTCCCGGCACTCCCGGTACACTACCGAAATACCCGAAACTTTTCCGGTGACCAAAACAGTACTTCCTATATATCAATCTTTACCTCCGGACCATTCCGGAGCTCCTCGTGACGTCCAGGGTCTCATCCGGGACTCCGAACAACCTTCGGTCACCACCATACATAACTCTACTATACCGAAACGTCACCGAACCTTAAGTGTGCAGACCCTGCGGGTTCGAGAACTATGTAGACATGACCAAGACACCTCTACGGTCAATAACCAATAGCGGGACCTGGATGCCCATATTGGTTCCTACATATTCTACGAAGATCTTTATCGGTTGAACCTCTATGTCAAGGATTGAGTTAATCCCGTACGCTGTTCCCTTTGTTCTTCGGTATGTTACTTGCCCGAGATTCGATCGTCGGTATCTCTATACCTAGTTCAATCTCGTTACCGGCAAGTCTCTTTACTCGTTCTGTAATACAAGATCCCGTGGCTAACACTTAGTCACATTGCTTGCAAGGCTTATTGTGATGTTGTATTACCGAGTGGGCCCTGAGATACCTCTCCGTCACACGGAGTAACAAATCCCAGTCTTGATCCATGCCCACTCAACAGACACCCTCGGAGATACCTGTAGAGCATCTTTATAGTCACCCAGTTACGTTGTGACGTTTGATACACACAAGGTATTCCTCCGGTGTCAGTGAGTTGCATGATCTCATGGTCATAGGAACAGATACTTGACATGCAGAAAACAATAGCAATAAACTGACACGATCATATGCTATGTTTATAGTTTGGGTCTTGTCCATCACATCATTCTCCTAATGATGTGATCCCGTTATCAAATGACATCTCATGTCTATGGCCAGGAAACCTTGACCATCTTTGATCAACGAACTAGTTAACTAGAGGCATACTAGGGACACGGTGTTGTCTATGTACCCACACATGTATTTGAGTTTCCAATCAATACAATTATAGCATGGATAATAAACGATTATCACGAACAAGGAAATATAATAATAACCAATTTATTATTGCCTCTAGGGCATATTTCCAAAAAATCCAGCCCGTAGTAAAACGTCAAACCCCTCACAAAGGGATGGAGGGGGAAGCCGAGGCCCCAGAGGAAGTGAGGAATGAACACCACCCTCTCACCTTCTTTTTGCGTGGGGATGACTTGGCCCTTCTCCGGCACGCGATGAACAATGTCCACCGGCAAATAGTCGGCGTGCTTCAACTCTAAAATGTCATTAGTGGTGACACCGGAGGCCTCCCACTTGACCTTAGAGCCCGCGCTAGCCATGGATGGGTTGGAGGGGGCTTTGAGCAGATTGGGGGAAGATGGAGTCTAGGAGCTGGGAGCCCAAAGGACTAGGGAAGGCGAAGGCGATGTGAGATCTGAGAAGCGTGCGGAGGCTACGGTGGCCGTTTCCTTTTTATGAGCCGTTGTAATACCAAGAGCCCCTCTATTGCGTCGCGGACCTCGCCGCTTCCCAATAAATTGTGCAGTTATGTGCACATGGGATAACCCAAAAACATTGATCATATCCCGTAAAGAAAGGGGCACGATCTCCTTATTGATGAGACGTGCCAGTAAAGAGGTGGCCTCGAGCCGCGAATCGAGTTTTTCTGACTGGTCAGTGGTCATGACCCTTCGCCGAAAGTTGTCAGACGAAGGCACTGTTTATACTCGAATGGTTGGCCTTCAAGGCTAAGTCACCTATATTGCTTGGAGGCGGGGAAGTTTTCGGAGACCGGACTATCATCGGCTGAATGTAAATAAGGACTGGAACTTGATGACCCACAAGTATAGGGGATCTATCGTAGTCCTTTCGATAAGTAAGAGTGTCGAACCCAACGAGGAGCAGAAGGAAATGACAAGCGGTTTTCAGTAAGGTATTCTCTGCAAGCCCTGAAATTACAAGCAACAGATAGTTTTGTGATAAGATAATTCGTAACGAGTAGCAAGTAACAAATGTAGCAAAGGTGCAGCAAGGTGGCCCAATCCTTTTTGTAGCAAAGGACAAGCCTGGACAAACTCTTATATAAGGCAAAGCGCTCCCGAGGACACATGGGAATTTCTGTCAAGCTAGTTTTCATCATGCTCATATGATCCGCGTTCGTTACTTTGATAATTTGATATGTGGGTGGACCGGTGCTTGGGTGCTGCCCTTACTTGGACAAGCCTCCCACTTATAATTAACCTCTCTCGCAAGCATCCGCAACTACGAAAGAAGAATTAAGATAAATCTAACCATAGCATGAAACATATGGATCCAAATCAGCCCCTTACGAAGCAACGCATAAACTAGGGTTTAAGCTTCTGTCACTCTAGCAACCCATCATCTACTTATTACTTCCCAATGCCTCCCCCAAGGCCCAAATAATGGTGAAGTGTCATGTAGTCGACGTTCACATAACACCACTAGAGGAGAGACAACATACATCTTATCAAAATATCGAACGAATACCAAATTCACATGATTACTTATAACAAGACTTATCCCATGTCCTCAGGAACAAACGTAACTACTCACAAAGCATATTCATATTCATGATCAGAGAAGTATTAATTATCATTAAGGATCTGAACATATGATCTTCCACCAAGTAAACCAACTAGCATCAACTACAAGGAGTAATCAACACTACTAGCAACCCACAGGTACCAATCTGAGGTTTTGAGACTAAGATCGGATACAAGAGATGAACTAGGGTTTGGAGAGGAGATGGTGCTGGTGAAGATATTGATGGAGATTGACCCCCTCTCGATGAGAGGATCGTTGGTGATGACGATGGCTTCGATTTCCCCCTCCGGGAGGGAAGTTTCCCCGGCAGAACAGCTCCGCCAGAGCCCTAGATTGCTTCTGCCCAGGTTCCGCCTCGAGACGGCGGTGCTTCGTCCCGAAAGCTCTCCTCTGATTTTTTTTCAAGTCAAAACCCTCCATATAGCAGAAGATGGGCACCGGAGGGCAGCCAGGGGGCCCACAAGCCACAGGGGCGCGCCCTGCGGGGTAGGGCGCGCCCCCCAGGCTTGTGGCCTCCTGGTGGGTCCCCTCTGGTATTTCTTTCGCCCAATATTTTTTATATATTCCAAAATAATTATCCGTAATTTTTCAGGACTTTTGGAGTTGTGCAGAATATGTCTCTCATATTTGCTCCTTTTCCAGTCCAAAATTCCAGCTGCCGACATTCTCCCTCTTCATGTAAACCTTGTAAAATAAGAGAGAAAAGCATAAGTATTGTACCATAATGTGTAATAACAGCCCATAATGCAATAAATATCAATATAAAAGCATGATGCAAAATGGACGTATCAACTCCCCCAAGCTTAGACCTCGCTTGTCCTCAAGCGAAAGCCGAAATCGATAAATATGTCCACATGTTTAGAGATAGAGGTGTCGATAAAATAAAATACGGACATGAAGGCATCATGATCATCTTTAGAACAGCAACATATATTGACATATAATTTCTTATGCTAAAGTGACAATTCATTCACAAGGTAAAGTATGAATCAGAAACTTTATTGAAAACTAACAAACTATGATCTCGGTCATTGAAGCAATTGCAATTTATCATAACATCGGAAAGAGTCAATATAAGATATTTTCAGCAAGTTCACATACTCAACTATCATTTAGTCTTTTACAATTGCTAACACTCACGCGATACTTATGAGATCAAAGTTTCAATCGGACACAGAGAAAGATAGGGGCTTATAGTTTCGCCTCCTAACTATTTACCTCAAGGGTAATGTCAACAGAAATAACTCATGATCACCCACATCCGAGTGGATATATGTGTCTAGATCATTCCCCAACACATGACGCTTGCCAAGAGAGAAAGGCGAAATATAGGAAGTGGTGAAGATCACCATGACTCTTGCATAAAGGTAAGTACTAGAAAGTAAAAGTAACAGATAGGCCCTTCGCAGAGGGAAGCAGAGGTTGTCATGCACTTTTATAGTTGGATGCGCAATCTCTTAATGCAAAAGAACGTCACTTTATATTGCCGCTTGTGATAAAGAACTTTATTATGCAGTCTGTCGCTTTTATTTCTTCCATATCACAAGTTCGTATAAAGTTTGTTTTCCTCACACTAATGGATCATACATATTTAGGGAGCAAAAAAAATTATTGCTTGCACCGATGACAACTTACTTGAAGGATCTTACTCAATCCATAGGTAGGTATGGTGGACTCTCATGGCAAAACTGGTTTAAGGGTGTTTGGATGCACAAGTAGTATCTCTACTTGGTGCGGAAGTTTTGGCTAGTATGAGGTGGAGGCAAGCGTCACATGTTAGAGGATCCATGACAATATAACTTCTATTTGGAAATAAGCAAACATAACTCATTATGTTGTCTTCCTTGTCCAACATCAACCTTTTAGCATATAATATTTTGATGAGTGCTCACAATCACAAAAGATGTCCAAGATAGTATATTTATATGTGACACCTCTCCCTCTTTATTACTTCCTATTAATTGCAACAATGACCAAAACTATGTTTGTCAACTAACAACAAGTTTCATGCGACATACTTCTTATATGTGAAGTCATCACTTCCCATAAGGTCATCATATATACTCTTTGCTTTTATTCTATTCTTCTTTTTATTTCTTTTTCCCAAGATCATAGCAAGCAAGCAAAGCCCTCAACTTAAAACTACTTTTTATTATATAACTCTCGGACTCGATTACATAGGGGGAACATAAAGCAAAACTCAAAGCTAGATCACACTAAAACTTTATTCTACTAGATCAAGATATAACCAAAAGGATCGAACTAAGAAAAACGATAAAAGTAAAAGATGTGATGATGATACGATACCGGGACACCTCCCACAAGCTTGGCACAAGCCAAGGGGAGTGCCCATACCCATGTGTTTAGTTGTCTTTCTTCGGAGGTGGTGATGTTGGAGTTGTTGATGAGGTTGGAGGCTTGTCCTCCGTCTTCCAAGGCATAGGCTCACCATCGTAAAAAGATGAACGAGTCTCCGGGATCCTCAAATCTGCAGCCAAACTCATTCTCTTAAATCTGTATTCATACTCACAGTTTTGGTTTTGCAGGTCATAGATCTGGGCTTGGAGATGCTCGATTTTCTCGTAAAGCTTGAAGATGTCCTCCCCAATGTCCTTGGCGTCCAGCTTGTGCTTATGGGTAAACTCCGCGATCATCATGTGATTGGCATTGAGTCCACGTTCCACCATCCCTTGACACTTGAAGACTTGCTGCTCCATTGCTTCGAGCCTTGTCTCCACGCTTCCGGTCTTCTTTGGCCCCTCAACATCACGGATGTGCAGCACCCCCTCACGCATCTCAATGGTTTGAGGGTGTCGCAGCACCTCCGCAAGGTAGGGGTTGATGACCTTCTCGAAGAACTTGTCCTTCGAAGCACTTGGGGACGTCATGGCGATCTAGATCGTACCACATACCTACTCCTTTTCGGAGTCTGGAACGTTCTGGTAGACATCCCTTATGTACTCCTCCGGGGTTATGGTATTAATAATATTGGTTTCTACATTTACGGGAGTACCTGAGATATAATGTTTGATTCTCTGCCCGTTTACCACCTTCGGATTTGTGCCTTCGGCGTTGTTGATCTTGATGGCCCCGGAACGATATACTTCCTCGACAATGTAAGGCCCTTCCCATTTAGAGAGAAGTTTTCCTGCAAAAAATCTTAAACGAGAATTGTATAGCAAGACATGGTCACCTACATTGAATTCACGCTTTTGTATCCTTTTATCATGCCATCTCTTAACCTTTTCTTTAAACAACTTGGCATTCTCATAGGCCTGGGTTCTCCATTCATCAAGTGAGCTAATATCAAATAACCTCTTCTCACCAGCAAGTTTGAAATCATAGTTGAGCTCTTTGATTGCCCAATAAGCTTTATGTTCTAGTTCTAGAGGTAAGTGACATGCTTTACCATAGACCATTTTATACGGAGACATACCCATAGGGTTTTTGTAAGCAGTTCTATAAGCCCATAATGCATCATCAAGTTTCTTAGACCAATTCTTTCTAGATCTATTAACAGTCTTTTGCAAGATCAATTTAATTTCTCTATTGCTTAATTCTACTTGACCACTAGACTGAGGATGATATGGAGATGCAATTCTATGATTAACATCATACTTAGCAAGCAATTTACGGAAAGCACCATGAATAAAGTGTGAACCACCATCAGTCATTAAATATCTAGGGACTCCAAATCTAGGGAAAATAACTTCTTTAAGCATTTTAATAGAAGTGTTATGATCAGCACTACTAGTTGGAATAGCTTCTACCCACTTAGTAACATAATCAACAGCAACTAGAATATGAGTATACCCGTTGGACTTTGGAAAAGGTCCCATATAATCAAAACCCCAAACATCAAATGGTTCAATAACAAGTGAGTAATTCATAGGCATTTCCTGACGTCTACTAATATTACCAATTCTTTGACATTCATCACAAGACAAGACAAACTTACGAGCATCCTTAAAGAGAGTAGGCCAATAAAAACCAGATTGTAATACCTTGTGTGCAGTTCTATCTCCAGCGTGGTGTCCTCCGTAGGCCTCGGAGTGACACTTGTGTAGGATCTATGCCTGTTCATGCTCAGGTACACAACGTCTAATAACACCATCTACTCCTTGTTTATAAAGGTGTGGATCAGTAATGTCTTAAATCATAGAAGAACTTTTTCTTTTGTTGGTATGTGAAACTAGGTGGTATAAATTTAGCAACAATGTAATTAGCATAATCAGCATACCATGGAGCATTACGTGAAGCATTTATGACAGCTAATTGTTCATCAGGAAAGCTATCACCAATAGGTAGTGGGTCATCAAGAACATTCTCTAACCTAGACAAGTTATCTACTACGGGGTTCTCAGCACCCTTTCTATCAACAATATGCAAATCAAATTCTTGTAGCAAGAGAACCCATCTAATAAGTCTAGGTTTAGCATCTTTCTTTTCCATAAGGTATTTAATAGTAGCATGATCAGTGTGAACAGTAACTTTGGAATCGACAATATAAGATCTGAACTTATCACATGCAAACACAACAGCTAAAAATTCCTTTTCAGTAGTAGCATAGTTTCTTTGAGCACTGTCTAGAGTTTTACTAGCATAATGGATAACATTCAATTTCTTATCAACTCTTTGTCCTAGAACAGCACCAACATCATAATCACTAGCGTCACACATGATTTCAAAGGGTAGGTTCCAATCAGGTGGTTGAACAACAGGTGCAGTGATCAAGGCTTTCTTAAGAATTTCAAATGCTTTTACACAATCATCATCAAAAACGAATGGAACATCTTTTTGCAAGAGATTAGTGAGAGGCCTAGAAATCTTAGAGAAGTCTTTAATAAACCTCCTATAGAAACCAGCATGACCAAGGAAACTTCTTATACCTTTGATATCCGTAGGACACGACATTTTTTCAATAGCATCAACTTTATCTTTATCAACTTCAATACCTCTTTCGGAGATTTTGTGTCCCAAGACAATACCCTCATTAACCATAAAGTGGCACTTCTCCCAATTCAAGACAAGATTATTTTCTTCACATCTCTGCAAAACTCGATCAAGGTTGCTTAAGCAATCATCAAAAGAAGTTCCGTAAATGGAGAAATCATCCATGAAAACCTCAACAATCTTTTCACAAAAGTCAGAGAATATAGCAGTCATACATCTTTGAAAGGTAGTAGGTGCATTGCATAAACCAAAAGGCATACGTCTATAAGCAAAGGTACCGAAAGGACAAGTAAAAGTGGTCTTCTCTTGGTCCTATTTTGACACAGGTATTTGAGAGAAACCAGAATAACCATCTAGAAAGCAAAAGTGTGTGTGTTTGGATAGTCTTTCTAGCATTTGATCAATAAAAGGTAGAGGGTAATGATCTTTCCTAGTAGCTTTATTTAATTTCCTAAAATCAATTACCATTCTATATCCTGTAAAAACTCTTTGCGGGATCAATTCATTTTTATCATTGGGAACAACGGTAATACCTCCCTTCTTAGGGACACAATGAACGGGACTAACCCATCTACTATCAGCAATAGGATAAATTATACCTGCCTCCAGAAGCATTAATATTTCATTTCTTACCACTTCTTTCATTTTAGGATTTAACCGTCGTTGGTGATCAACAACTGGGTTAGCACCAGGCTCCATATTAATTTTATGCTGACATAGAGTGGGACTAATGCCCTTAAGGTCATCAAGAGTATATCCAATAGCAGCACGGTGCTTCTTTAGAGTTTTCAATAATCTATTTTCTTCATGCTCTGAAAGGTTAGCACTAATAATAACAGGATATATCTTCTTTTCATCAAGATAAGCATATTTCAGAGTATCCGGTAATTGTTTAAGCTCAAACACGGGATCACCCTTGGGTGGAGGAGGATCCCCAAGTATTTCAACAGGCAAGTTGTGTTTCAAAACAGGCATTTGATCAAAGAAAATATTATCTAATTCCCTTCTTTCATTCATGAACATACCATTTTCATGGTCTAGCAAATATTGTTCTAAAGGATCAGTAGGAGACACAACAATAGAAGCAAGACCAATAATTTCATCCTTACTAGGCAATTCTTTATCATGGGGTTGTCTACGAAATTTAGAGAAATTAAACTCATGGGACACATCCCCAAAACTTACAGTAACAGTTTCTTTCTCACAATCTATCTTAGCATTAACTGTATTCAAGAAAGGCCTACCAAATATAATGGGACAAAAATCATCTTGTGGGGAACCAAGAATAAGAAAATCAGTAGGATATTTTTTTCCCCACACAAGACTTCAACATCTCTAACAATCCCAATTGGTGATATAGTATCTCTATTAGCAAGCTAGATAGTAACATCAATATCTTCTATATCAGCAGGTGCAATATCATTCATAATTTCTTGGTATAAAGTAAAGGGAATTGCACTCACACTAGCACCCACATCACATAAGCCATGATAACAATGATCTCCTATTTTAACAGAAACAACAGGCATGCCAACAACAGGTCTATGTTTATCTTTAGTATCAGGTCTAGCAATTCTAGGAGCTTCATCACGGAAATGAATAACATGCCCATCAATATTATCAACCAAGAGATCTTTAACCATAGCAATACTAGGTTCAACTATAATTTGTTCAGGGGGTGTAGGTGTTCTAACATAGCTCTTACGAACCACAGTTGAAGCTTTAGCATGTTCCTTTATTCTAACAGGGAAAGGTGGTTTCTCAATATAAGCAGCAGGAATAACAGGATCAACATTATAAGTAATAGTTTCTTCTTCAACTTTAATAGGTTCAACTACTTTCACTTCAATGGGAGGACGATATTTAAACCACTTCTCCTTAGGGAGATCAACATGAGTAGCAAATGATTCACAGAAAGAAGCTACTATCTCAGAGTCAAGTCCATATTTAGTGCTAAATTCACGAAAAGCATCGGTGTCTATAAAGGATTTAACACAATCAAACTTAAGGTTTATACCTGACTCCTTACCTTCGTCGAGTTCCCAATCTTCAGAGTTGCGTTTAATTCTTTCCAATAAATCCCATTTGAATTCAATATCTTTCTTCATAAAGGAACCAGTACAAGAAGTATCGAGCATGGATTGATCATTACGAGAGAGCCGAGCATAAAAATTTTGAATAATAATTTCTCTTGAGAGCTCATGATTGGGGCATGAATATAACATTGACTTAAGCCTCCCCCAAGCTTGAGCGATACTTTCTCCTTCACGAGGCCAAAAATTATAAATATAATTCCGACCACGATGAACCAGATGCATAGGATAAAACTTCTGATGAAATTCCAATTTCAATCGGTTGTAGTTCCATGATCCAATATCATCACATAGCCTATACCATGTCAATGCCTTCTCCTTCAAAGATAAAGGGAAGACCTTCTTCTTGACATCATCCTCAGGCAAACCTGCAAGCTTAAATAATCCACAAACTTCATCCACATATATTAGATGCAAATCAGGATGTAGTGTTCCATCTCCTGCATAAGGATTAGCTAGCAGTTTCTCTATCATACCCGCAGGAATTTCATAATAAATATTTTCAGTAGGTTCAGTAGGTTGAGGAGAAAATCTTTGTGCTTCCGGTCGAGGTGAAGATACCCCGAACAAGCCCCTCAAAGGATTATTTTCCATAGTAACAAGTGACAGTAAATTTCAGCACACTATATAAAATTTTCCTTACCAAATTCCACTCACCAAAGGCGCTTCACTCCCCGGCAACGGCGCCAGAAAAGAGTCTTGATGACCCACAAGTATAGGGGATCTATTGTAGTCCTTTCTATAAGTAAGAGTGTCGAACCCAATGAGGAGCAGAAGGAAATGACAAGCGGTTTTCAATAAGGTATTCTCTGCAAGCCCTGAAATTACCAGCAACAGATAGTTTTGTGATAAGATAATTCAGAACGAGTAGCAAGTAACAAATGTAGCAAAGGTGCAGCAAGGTGGCCCAATCCTTTTTGTAGCAAAGGACAAGCCTGGACAAACTCTTATATAAGGCAAAGCGCTCCCGAGGACACATGGGAATTTCTGTCAAGCTAGTTTTCATCATGCTCATATGATTCGCGTTCGTTACTTTGATAATTTGATATGTGGGCAGACCGGTGCTTGGGTGCTGCCCTTACTTGGACAAGCCTCCCACTTATGATTAACCTCTCTCGCAAGCATCCGCAACTACGAAAGAAGAATTAAGATAAATCTAACCATAGCATGAAACATATGGATCCAAATCAGCCCCTTACGAAGCAACACATAAACTAGGGTTTAAGCTTCTGTCACTCTAGCAACCCATCATCTACTTATTACTTCCCAATGCCTCCCCCTAGGCCCAAATAATGGTGAAGTGTCATGTAGTCGACGTTCACATAACACCACTAGAGGAGAGACAACATACATCTTATCAAAATATCGAACGAATACCAAATTCACATGATTATATACTGCTTCTTTTACACATTCAATCCATAACATCCCTTATTCAATCCATAATCAAGAATAATTAGGATTTCTAAAAAAAAGAAAAAATTAAAGGGTCCACTCATAGGAAAACCCAACCTTTCCCCGCATCTGGCACTAATCTATTTTTAACGTCTAATTAGAGCGGGGAATCATTCCAGTTAGGAAGTTAAGCTCGTTGCTTTTTATTTTACCAGAATTGGAGCCATGTTCTATCCATTTATTCACTAGACCCAGAAAATCATAACAAGACTTATCCCATGTCCTCAGGAACAAACGTAACTACTCACAAAGCATATTCATATTCATGATCAAAGAAGTATTAATTATCATTAAGGATCTGAACATATGATCTTCCACCAAGTAAACCAACTAGCATCAACTACAAGGAGTAATCAACACTACTAGCAACCCACAGGTACCAATCTGAGGTTTTGAGACTAAGATCGGATACAAGAGATGAACTAGGGTTTGGAGAGGAGATGGTGCTGGTGAAGATGTTGATGGAGATTGACCCCCTCTAGATGAGAGAATCGTTGGTGATGATGATGGCTTCGATTTCCCCCTCCGGGGGGGGGAGTTTCCCCGGCAGAACAGCTCCGCCCTAGATTGCTTCTGCCCAGGTTCCGCCTCGAGACGGCGGCGCTTTGTCCCGAAAGCTCTCCTCTGATTTTTTTTTAGGTCAAAACCCTCCATATAGCAGAAGATGGGCACCGGAGGGCTGCCAGTGGGCCCACAAGCCACAGGGGCGCGCCCTAGGGGGTAGGGCGCGCCCCCCCAGGCTTGTGGCCTCCTGGTGGGTCCCCTCTGGTATTTCTTTCGCCCAATATTTTTTATATATTCCAAAATAATTCTCCGTAACTTTTCAGGACTTTTGGAGTTGTGCAGAATAGGTCTCTCATATTTGCTCCTTTTCCAGTCCAGAATTCCAGCTACCGGCATTCTCCCTCTTCATGTAAACCTTGTAAAATAAGAGAGAAAAGGCATAAGTATTGTACCATAATGTGTAATAACAGCCCATAATGCAATAAATATCAATATAAAAGCATGATGCAAAATGGACGTATCAGAACTCGCCCCGCAAGCCGAAGACCATGAGCACAAGGGGCTACTGGGAATCAAGACCTCGACATTGGAGGCTAGTTCGAGGGCTACTGAGGGAGTCTGGGACTAAAGGGTCCTCGGGCTGTCAACCTATTTCCCATAGGCCGGACAGTTGGACCGCTCTGGGCCCAATACATGGAGGCCGAATTGCAAGCCAACCTCGTGTTCGGGAAGGAAAGTTTAGATGTCTTGGTGTGTCCTTCAAGTCAAGATGGCCGGATCGACAGGTTTACCCCTTGATGGTAACCGACCATGTGTAACCCTAGGTACCCTGGTGTCTATATAAACCAGAGGGTTTAGCTCGTATCGGCAAGAACCATTACTACGACTCATCTAGGGTTTAGTTCATCTGATCTCATGATAGATCGACTCTGTAATCATCATACACCCATCAATACAATCAAAAGCAGGACGTAGGGTTTTACGTCTTCGAGAGGGCACGAACCTGGGTAAACACCGTGTCTACATTCCTTATTATCCATCGATCTACAGCTCGAGACCCCCTACCCGAGATCTGCCTGTTTTGACACCGACAATGGTGTTGCGTCGGAGGATCTATGGATTTGGTATTCAGTATTTCGATTTCCTCGATCTCCTAATGACCTGAATGTGTTGTTGAGATCACCACTGTCCGATAGGCTTGTTACCAAAGATGCTCCTCCTTGCAACTTTTTTGTCTATGGTCATGAGTAGACATGTTCAAACCCTGGGCCGGGCCAGGCTTGTCAAAGCCAAAAGTGAAAATCCTAAGCCCGAGCCTGGCCCGAATCTTGTGAACAATGCTCTTTTTCCATTAAAATAATCATATTCAGGGTATTTTAACATATTAGTATACCAGGCTTCGAGATGAAAAGTTGAGCCCGAGTTCGGCCCGGATGTCGAGCTTTCGAGCTCGGGCCATCGACCAAGATGTCCATTCCCATGTCTAGTTCTAAGTACACAATGCATGGGTTATTACCTTGCAGATGGCATCTATCCTCTATGGGCCACATTTTTCAAGACAATATCACGAACTAAAGGTAACAAGAGATCTCACTTTACAAGTCAAGAGTCGACAAGGAAGGATGTGGAGAGAGCTTTCAGTGTGCTTCAGAAGCGCTTTGGCATCATTTGTGGCCCTGTCGAGTATTAAACCTAAGGTCATATGGAAAATATTGATATGTTGCTTCATCTTGCATAACATGATCATTTAAGATGAGAGAGACATGCCAGGGAACTTTCTGTACATCTTCAATGGGGACCGTGTTGGGCCGGAGCACAATGTAAATAGGATACATGGATTCCTCGCAGGGCATCGAGAATCACGAAGTTCATACCCTGATCCAAAATGATCTTGTTAAGATCAGTGTCATCTCCATATCACTTCATAGTTGTGCTTTTATCATGCTCTTTACTTCATCTGAACCATTCAGTGTGTTTGAATTTAAATAATTTCGTTTGTAAACTCTGAATTTGTAATATTCATGAATTGCGTGAACCTTAATGATTATGTTTGGATTTAATATGTGTGCAATATGTAGTTGATATGTAGTATGTAAACTAAAAGTAGAAAGATTTGCCAATTTTTTTAGGGAGTTAAGTTCATGTGGTTGATTAGAAACCACACTCTTTTAGAGGAGAAAATTTAAGGAGTTGAAGGATGATCGGTGGTTTACTCCTCTAAATTATAAGGGATCGGTTAGAGATGCTCTTACTGCAGTGTCTAGGTGTTTCTCAGGATGCTCAAGGACTGACAGGTATTCCCTCCCCTACCAGATGCTCCATGTGTGACACTACCTGGAACGGTCATGTACAAGAAAAAATGGTTAGCAAGCAGTAGATGCTATTGCTAGACTAATTATCTTCTTAGATATTGACAAACTAATTTTCTTAGGTTGCTTTGAATCGTCGGGCATGGATCAAACCCAATAGCTAGATTGGTTACAAAAAGATAAGGATTTACTGGTACGTGTTAACCAGATCCAAAGTCTTCCATGGAATTGCCTGATTGATGGTGGGGCCTTAATTCGACTCTCCCTTAGCTCCATCTGCACTCTACATTGTTTGTCCCGATGACATTTGGACATCATGTAGTGAAGATCATTAAAGATTTACCCAAGGATGCCTGCTCAACATTGTTTGTCCCATGCTTACTAGTGTACTAATGCATTGTTATTGTTCATGTTAATTGTACTGATGCATGTTTCTTCATTGTTGTGCAGTCCATGTGTAGTATGACCGATGTGGTAGTGTTTTTGAGCTTGATGATCTTCATTGCAGTGCTCTACTGATGAGTTGATCCTCAGGAATGCTCGTGAGGGAAGATAATCCAAGGATGCAGGACAAGGCAACCCCTCCAAGAGGCAGAGTGGAGGCCAAAAAGGCTGGTCACTTCCATGAGGAAGTTTCTCCAACCTGTTGGGGACGAAGCATGGAAAACAAAAAAAAATCCTATGAACACCCAAGATCTATCTATGGAGATGCATAACAATGAGAGCGGAGAGTGTGTCTACATACCCTTGTAGACCAAAAGCAGAAGCGTATATAACGCAGTTGATGTAGTCGTATGATGTCTACTACACAACTTTATTCTTGTAGACTCGTGTTGGACCTTCAAGCGTAGAGTTTTGTAGGACAGTAACAATTTCCCTCAAGTGGATGACATAAGGTTTATCAATCTATGGAAGGTGTAGAATGAAGATGGTCTCTCTCAAACGACCCTGCAATCAAATACAAGAAATCTATTGTGTCCCCAACACACCCAATTCAATGGGAGGTGTTGCAACAAGATTTCCAACTGGAGGTGTTGCAGCTCTCTCCATTTGTTAATGTCATTTATTGTGTTAGTTTTGCTAGCAGACATTTTTTCAATGATAATAACTAGTAATTAACTTATTAAAAGTGTGCGAGGATGCATAACTGGCGACAACTGGATTTACAACGGGACGTGTTGTGACTGGCTTTCCAACTGGAGATGTTGCAGCTCTCTCCATTTGTTAGTGTCATTTATTGTGTTAGTTTCGCTAGCAGACAATTTTTCAATAATAATAACTAATAATTAACTTATTAAAAGTGTGCGAGGATGCATAACTGGCGACAACTGGCTTTTCAATGGGAGGTGTTGCATCTGACTTTCCAACTGGAGGTGTTGCAGCTCTCTCCGTTTGTTAGTGTCACTTTGAATTAGTTTTCGTAGAAGATTTTTTTTTCAATAATAATAACTAATAGTTAGCTTATTAAAAGTGTGTGAGGATGCATAACTAGCGACAACTGGCTTTTTAACGGGAGGTGTTGCAACTGGCTTTGAGGTGTTACAACTCTCTCCATTTGTTAGTGTCATTTATTGTGTTAGTTTTATTAGCAGACAATTTTTCAATAATAATAATTAACTTATTAAAAGTGTGTGTAGATGCATAACTGGCGACAAGTTGCTTATCAACGGGATACATTCATCATTTTTGTAATACATGATCAACAATTTTTCTATAAACGTTCAATATTTTCCGAATGCTTGATTAACATATTTCAGTTACATGATCAACAATATTTATATAGACGTTCAATGTTTTTTTATACACATTCAACATTTTTCAAATACTTATTCAACATTTTTCAAATACTTGTTGAACTGTTTTCAAATATTTTTGTAGAGTGTTTTTCGTAATATATATATTAATAATATTTAAAGTATTAAAAAATAAAAAATAAAGCAAAAAATAAAAATCTTAAACAAAAACAAAACAGAAACAAGAGGTTGTGGCCTCTCGCGCGCGTGAGCCTGCCCATCTAGCTCGCCCTTCAGCGAGTCGGTAGCTGGACTCGTTGAAGGCGAGATATTGAGGTGCCCCAAATAGCAAGCATAATCTATATCTATACCTACTAATAAAATACGGAGTCCTTCTACACGTCCGTCATCGAAATTATCCCTAAAGTTGCAAAATATTGCCCACCAATGTAATAATAAAACGTTTCACATATATAATCTCGGCATGGGCCGGCCCAAGCAGTCGGAACCTCCTATATTGCGCCATGCGCGCTAACAGAACGCACAGCGCTTCAGTTTAAGCCGGCCCATGAACGGGCGAACTATTTTTTACTTTTTTTTTCTTTTTCGTCAGGTTTTTTTATAATTAAGTAATTCGGGAATTCAAAAAAGTTTCGTAAATTAAAAATATGAATTTTAAAAATAAAAGGTTTAATAATTCGTAAATGTTGGTGAATTCAGAAAATATTTGTGATTTTTCAAAAATGTTCACATATTCAAACAATGTTCACAAAATTGAAAACAAGTGTTCGGAAAATTAAAAAACTTCCATGACTTTTTTAAAATTCCTGTATTAAAAATGTTATTCAAATTGAACAAAATTTCGCCAATTCAAAAAAAGTTCATGAAATGAAAAATATCCTAAAAATAATTTGTAAATTAAAAAATACTTTATAAATTAACTGTTTGTAAATTAAAAAATAGTTTATAAATTCAATCTTTGTAAATTAAAAAATAGTTTATTTATTCATACAATGTTTGCTACTTCAAAAAAGATCATGCATCTTAAAAAAATGTTCATCAATTTCGAAAATTGGTGCGTCAATTTCCAAAAAATGTTCATCGATTCTAGAAATGTTTCTCGATTCAAGAAAATATTTGATTTTTTTAAATAAATATCAATAAAATATTTGCAAATAGTATAAAATGTTTATGAATTAAAAAAATCTTCATGATTTTAGAAAATGTTCGACAATTTGAAAAATGTTCATGATTTCTTTAAAAAAAATCATGATTTTTCAAAATTGTTCACGATTTCACGAAAAGGAGAGTAATAGTGTATCTCAGTAATGCAGCAAAATGTGGTCATGAACATTGAAGATTATGTTTTTTTTTTCTCCCGTTGCAACGCACGGACACCCCCAAATAGCAAGCATAATAGATTCTCAAAAGAAAAACAAGCATAATGATGGTTTCTCAAAGAAGAAAAGCAAGCATAATGAAGGATTTTTGAAGAAAAAAACAAGCATAATGAAGACAAAAATTAACACGTCATGTCTAGCGCTTAGGCAAATAAAAAATTAACATTGTGATGACAGCTCATGAAATGCAATTTATTCGATCGGCTGCTCCATTGCAGCTGTACTGAAAACTCAAAAATCCTAGACAATTTCATTTCACTTGATGAGGTTGGTGATGGCCGTGCAGATGATGGCCAGATGCAAGGAGTCTGCACTTTGCTTGGTGAGCGGCGAGCGGACGCTAGCTTCTACGAAGGCCTCATCACACTGGTGCACGAGCGCGACAGTCTCCGCCACCTTCTCTTTGCCCGAGGCGTATCTGCGCCTGTCAAGCTCGTCATGCGCGACGACAAACGTCATGAACGTGCGATCGTACAAGCCCTTGCACTGCCTTAGCAAACGCTTCATCTGGTCTCCGGTGGCCGGCTTTGCTAGCAAGGCATCGATGTCGGCCTTGGCATGAACGGCGTTGTTGGCTCCAATGAAGGCGGCGATCTTGGCAAGGCCCCAGGTGTCGGCCTCAGTGCTCCCATGGTAATCTAGTAGCCGCGACACGCAGAAATCATAGTTGACTCGCTTGTCGATGTCGGCCGCTGCCTTGCATGTCGTTTGCGGTGTGGCGGCAACGCCAACCCTGTTGGACATGAAAAGAACACCGGTGACGGCGAGGGCAAGGAGCTTCTCCATCCAAACCCTTCTCATCTACTCTTCTCTGGACGGAGAGTTTGCGTTCTTGGAGCTTGGTGTTCTATTGACTACAGTGGTACTATGGTATTGAATAAAGCTAGGGGGTGGGTACTTATTTATAGCCTTGCACATATAATTTATTGTGAAAGATTTTAGAATTTTTTTCAATGATAAACAATGAATCACTCATTAAAGATTGTATAACTGGCGACAACTGGCTTTGCAACGGAAGGTGTTGTGGCTCTCTTCAATAGTTACTGTCATTTTGCGAAAATACACACCTGGCCACAATTGTCTTTCCAACTGAAGGTCCTGCACTCTCTCTGTTTGTTAGTGTCATCAATTGTTTTTTTTTTTGTACCAGAGATATTTTTCAGTAATGATAACTAATAATAATAATAATAATAATAATAAACTCATTGTTTGTAAATACACAACAAGTGACAACTGGCTTTTCAATGGGAAGTGTTGCAACTCACTTTCCAACTGGAGGTGTTGCAACTCTCTCCGTTTGTTAGTGTCATTTATTGTATTGGTTTTGCTAGCAAACAAGTTTTCACTAATAATAACTAATAATTAACTCATTAATAGTGTGTGAGGATATGCATAACTGGTGACAACTGGCTTTTCAATGTGTGGTGTTGCAACTGGCTTTCCAACTGGATGTGTTGCCGCTCTCTCCGTTTGTTAGTGCTATTTATTGTGTTAGTTTTGCTAGTAGACAATTTTTCAATAATAATAATAATAAACTTATTAAAAGTGTGTGAGGATGCATAACTCACGACAACTAGCTTTTCAACGTGAGGTGTTGCAACTGGCTTTCCAACTGGAGATGTTGTAGCTCTCTCCATTTGTTAGTGTCATTTATTGTGTTAGTTTTGCTAGCAGACAATTTTTCAGTAATAATAACTAATAATTAACTTATTAAAAAGTGTGAGGATGCATAACTGGCGACAACTGGATTTTCAACGGGAGGTGTTGCAACTGGCTTTCCAACTGAAGATGTTGTAGCTCTCTCCATTTGTTAGTGTCATTTATTGTGTTAGTTTTGCTAGCAGACAATTTTTCAGTAAGAATAGCTAACAATTAACTTATTAAAAAGTGTAAGAATGCATAACTGGTGACAACTGGCTTTTCAACAAGAGGTGTTGCAACTGGCTTTTCCAACTGGAGGTGTTGTAGCTCTCTCTGTCTGTTAGTATCATTTATTGTGTCAGTTTTGCTAGCAAACAATTTTTTAATAATAATAACTAATATTTAACTTATTAAAAATGTAGTGAGGATAATTAACTGACGACAACTGGCTTTTCAACGGGAGGTATTGTAGCTCTTTTCGTAATTACTGCGTTTTTTCTTCCGTTACATGTACAGATAGGTCCTCCAGTGCCTTGCCTTTTCAAACGGATCTTTGGTTCCAAGGCGTATGTGTGTAGCCTGAATGTCCAGCTGAAACTTTGGTTTTGGCCACCGAAACAACGACGGCTAACGCGCTGCAACATTTCTTAACAAGAAGAGCCATAGATCATGCACAAACGGAAGGAAGCCGGAGAAGAAAGGGGATCTTATCAGCCAACTGAAACTCATGAGCAAGACATACAAATTCTATGGCCTGATCAGCTCAAAGAGAACAAATGTATCAAGTACATTATGAAGCAGATTTGCACCGAACACGCAGCGGCCACGAGAGTTCTCAGTTCCAGACGCCAAAAAAACAGATAAAACATGGCAATGAAAATGAACAAGGCTTTGGCTTCCTGGGCTTGGTGTGCAGACGCAAAGCGCGAGGAGGCTTAGGGACCATCAATCTTCAGGTCCAAAATGATTGACTTTCTGCTGAAGAATGTTTTCAAATTTCTGAATCGGGAGAATATCCATCTCTTGGGTTAAGGTGCTTTGGGCCAAGCAGCTTAACCCAAAATAGTGCATGCCTAGTTGGCCACGGAATACTAGTACTGCCTAAGTGCCTATGTCATGTTAAGAAACAGAATGCCTCGATTTGAACTCGAACTGAAACTTCATGTTAGTAGGAGTAATTGGTTGGCGTCGACGTCTCCAAGTTACTGTCTAGTGAACTAGTCTACTCAACAATGACAACGATGACCAACAGATTAGCGATAGGTAGATTACACCTGACACCCAGTACCTACTCTTTACTGGCCACCATCAGTCCATCACCAAAGCCTTCTTCCGTGAACGACGATCTAAGATTCACACTCAACTTCTGATAGATATGTAGCTAGGCCAGAGGGAGAAATTCCGAACAGATATATTTTCCAAATACCAGTAGCTGCATATCTGCTGAAGATGAATCGATGGTCTTGCTGTCTATCTCTGCTTTGTTCAGATTCTAGGTTCTAAAGTGATTATAATAAAACAATAACAGTAATCCAAGTGCCTGCTAACCATGGCTGGGTATACCTAGCTAAACAAATAGTGCATGCCTAGCTGGTCAAGAGTTACTATTACGAGATGCACGTGGCATGCCAGTAAGCACATACCAAGTGTGAAAAACAACAGGGTAATTGAACTAGAAATTCTTATAAAAGAAATCAGTTGACTCCGTTTGAACTAAAACTTAACTTTCAGTCGGCTTCCACAGAATAGCAGCAGATCCCACCATGCCTGGCCAGAATAGTTCACTTACCAGCAGGAAAACTATCACCTTGTTCGTCAATTGGTCCAGTCACATGATCCTGCTTCAAAAGATAGCTAGCGTCCCTTTGAATCAGCAGTTCCGAATACATACCTGGATTGCCGACAACAAGAAAATGAGTAATGGTACCTACCTGCTAACCTGCTCGCCGGGACCTCGACTCCTTTGCTCCATCCGCAACTCTGCACTCTAGCTACAGCCAACGGATATTCAGAAACTCCTTTAGCAATAAAATTACAAACACAATCGAATCTGCAGTGCTAATCAGTTAGGCCCACAAATCACCATTTCCTGCAACCAGACCATGGCTGTTGTCCATGTGAAAAAATACGGACATTTAATGTACATATGTGACAAACAGTAAATATACAAGCACCCATGGATTACATTACAGCAAGATCTATTAGTGCAATCAATCAAAAACTAATTTTGTGTCTTCTTGTTTTGCCAAACTAATTTAAAGCAATGTGCTAAGGTTATGATTCGTGACGTGAATAGTTCTTGTTAGTTGAGTTGTTTGTATAATATCTTAGATCACTAGTAGAAAATAGGGCTTTGGTCCTGGCCAGATAAGCATCAGTCCCGGTTCTACAGCCTAGGACGCCGGCCGGGCCTCGGCAGGCATTAGTCCCGGTTCAACTGGGACCTTTAGTCCCGGTTCCAGACACAAACCGGGACTAAAGGGAAGGTAGTTTTGCCTATATATATCCACGCCCCCCCCCCCCCCCCCCCCCCCCCCCCCGCATCTCCTCTGTTTTTTGTCCGTGGAAGGATGGAGGTGTGGGCTACTCTGTTTTTTTGCCTGTATATGCACATGAGGTGTTCGATGAAATGCCGGAGCCACACTTAAGCTTTCTCCTCTCCAAGATCGACCTCCAAGCTACATTTTCCCCAAGATTTGTCTAGGTTTGGCGGTGCACCATCTACACAAGTGTTCTAAAAGGTTAGCAACTTCATCGTTTCATCTCTCACTGCTAGTTTAGCTCATTTCAAATGCTCTAGAAGTAAAGTGGTTTTTGGGTTTTATTGGAGGAGTGTATGTGGGAGTTCTTTTGATTTAGATGCACAATTTGAGCTCAAATTAACTTATTAGAGTCTGCACATGTGTAGGGTGTCGTCCCGTTCCCGTCTTCACCGCCGTCAATCGCTCGCGCCGATCTCGTCGCCGGCACCACCGTGGTGAGCCTCTTGTTCTTATCTTCTTTTTAAAAGAAAAAAATTCTTACTTGTATGATTTAGATAGCTACTTGTATAATTTTCTTACTTTTATTATTGTTTGTTATTATATAGTGCCATGGTTTTGGTATCCGCCCCCGTCGGCTCTCGTCCGGTCTATGATTCGGATGTGGTATTATCTTTTATAACTATTTGTTTCATTTAGTGTTTATGAAAATTATGCCGACCAGCGTGACATAGATGTTTTTATCTAGGAGGTATGTGAACCGGAAATTCCAACCGACCCTCTTGTCGAGAGGTTAAATTTAGTTGAAAAAGAAAACAAATATTTGAAAGAAAAATTGAAAAGAATTGAAGAGGAGAAGATGAAATTGGAGTTGCATGTTGCCGATGTCGTCGATGATCGCAAGATGCAGATGGATGCAATGCGCTTGAAGATTAGAAAGATTATAAAATATGTCATTGATAATGAGGCTTGGTATCATTATGCTGTTGGATCAATTGTTACCTTAGTTGCGATTATGATCGCATTTGTTGTTGCATTTAAATGTTTTACATAGTTGTATTGTTTGTTCTAGAGATCTGTATGTTGTTCTATGAGAACTATGTATGAACTTTATGTATTTATTTTTTTCAGTAATAACATTTGATCACTACTGTACTTTGGTTTTAATGTGATGATGAACTTGTATTGATTTGGTCACTTCTCTATTCATGATGTTCTGTAATGGTTTTTGATATACTTAATTATATAATGCACGCAGATGAACCGGCAATGGATGTACGATGACCGATGCACCTCCGACTACATTGAGGGCCTGCATAATTTTCTCGAAGTGGCTGAGGCAAACAAGCAGAATGGTTTTATGTATTGTCCATGTACTGTCTGTGGTAATATGAAGGATTACTATTCCTCAAAACCCCTTCACTTCCACCTGCTTGAGAAGGGTTTCATGCCACACTATAATGTTTGGACCAAGCAAGGAGAAAGAGGGGTTATGATGGAAGACAATGAAGAAGAAAAGGATGATGACAATTATCATCTTATGTACTCTGAACACGGTGATACTGCAACGGGGGAAGCTGAAGATCAAGAGGCACCAGACGATGTGCCCGCTGATGATCTTCGCCGGGTCATTGTTGATGCACATAGAGAATGCGAAAGTGAAAAGGAGAAGTTGAAGTTCGATCGCATGTTAGAGGATCACAAAAAATGGTTGTACCCAAATTGCGAAGATGGCAACACAAAGCTCGGTACCACACTAGAATTGCTGGAATGGAAGGCAGAGAATGGTTTATCTGACAAGGGATTTGAGAAATTACTGAAAATAATAAAGAAGAAGCTTCCAAAGGATAACGAATTGCCTGACAGTACGTACGAAGCAAAGAAGGTTCTCTGCCCTCAAGGATTAGAGGTGCAGAAGATACATGCATGCCCTAATGACTGCATCCTCTACCGCGGTGAGGAGTACGAGAATTTGAATGCATGCCCGGTATGCGGTGCATTGCGGTATAAGATCAAACGCGATGACCCTGGTGATGTTGAGGGCGAGCGCCCCAAGAAGAGGGTTCCTGCCAAGGTGATGTGGTATGCTCCTATAATACCACGGTTGAAACATCTGTTCAGAAACAAAGAGCATGCCAAGTTGTTGCGATGGCACAAAGAAGACTGTAAGAAAGACGGGAAGTTGAGAGTACCCGCTGATAGGTCGCAATGGAGAAAAATCGAGAGAAAGTGGCGGGACTTTGCAGATGACGCAAGGAACGTATGGTTTGGTTTAAGTGCAGATGGCATTAATCCTTTCAGGGAGCAGAGCAGCAATCATAGCACCTGGCCCGTGACTCTATGTATCTATAACCTTCCTCCTTGGTTGTGCATGAAGCGGAAGTTCATTATGATGCCAGTGCTCATCCAAGGCCCTAAGCAACCCGGCAACGACATTGATGTGTACCTAAGGCCATTAGTTGAAGAACTTTTACAGTTGTGGGATAAAAAATGTGTACGTGTGTGGGATGAGCACAAACAACAGGAATTTGACCTACGAGCGTTGCTGTTTGTAACCATCAATGATTGGCCTGCTCTTAGTAACCTTTCAGGACAGACAAACAAGGGGTACAACGCATGCACGTACTGTTTAGATGAGACTGAAAGTATATATTTGGACAAATGCAAGAAGAATGTGTACCTGGGACATCGTCGATTTCTTCCGACCAAGCATGCCTTAAGAAAGAAAGGCAAGCATTTCAAAGGTGAGGCAGATCACAAGAAGAAGCCCGTCCTCCGTACTGGTGTTGATATACTTGATATGGTCGAGGATTTATAAGTAATCTTTGGAAAGGGTCCTGGCGGACAATCTGCTCCGAATGACGCTGAGGAACACGCACCCATGTTGAATAAGAAATCTATATTTCGGGACCTACCCTATTGGAAAGACCTAGAGGTCCGCTCTGCAATCAACGTGATGCACATGACAAAGAATGTTTGCGTGAACCTGCTAGGCTTCTTGGGCGTGTATGGGAAGACAAAAGATACACCAGAGGCACGGGAGGACCAGCAACGTGTGAACGAAAAAGACGGCATGCATCCAAAGCAGTATCAAGGACCTGCCAGCTACCCTCTTTCCAAAGCGCCACATAGTTCTTTCAGGGAAAAGAAACATCGTGGGAGTGGAGGACAAGACAGACGTGTCTGAAGATTATGAAAAGTTTTATGAAATTCCTCCCTTCAAAGTGAAGGCTGACCCAAGCATCCTGTTAAATGATGAAGATTACCCATGGTTACGGCGCAATAAGCAAGGGACACACGCGAAAAAAAAGTGAAGATAACCGAATATTTTGCACCTTTGATTGTGGGTTGAAAGCCATAGTTATGCTCCACAACTATTCTGATGATGGCTTTGATCTAGAATATCACTCCAGTTACATGTCAAAAAATGAAATCCCTTTGTAATAGATGAGTTTTCGTCCGAAACCCTGATACTTCGAAAGAGATTGTCTAGTTTGTACACGAAGTGCATCCAGTTTTTGTCGTAACCCTCCAAACTTTTTAGCACATGCTATGTGGGTGAAATTATGATACCATGCCAAGTTTTAACTTTTTCAGAGTTCATTTGTAGTGCTTTTCAGTTTCAGGGTCATTTAGCTCAACATAAATCATTAAATGCATGAAAAATAGTAAATGAAGTCAGAAAAGGGTTGAAAATTGATGATGTGGCTTTGAATGGTGCATATTAGGTTAACAGAAAAGAAAATACTAAACTAATAACTTAACAGTATTTTCATAAAGTATTTTTTGTTAAAAACTTTAATAGCAAACTAAAAAGCTTTTATAAAACTCTAATAGCAAAAAGAATCAATTAAAATATTTTGTTATGATCAACTAAAACAAAACTATAATATTCTTCAATAGCAAAAAGAATCAACTAAAAAGCTTTTATAAACCTCAAGTTATGATCAAAATAATATTAACTTAAAATTATATAAAATTTATGCAACTAAAAAGGTTTTTGTTAAAAACTTTAATAGAAAAAAGAATTTTCATAAAGTATTTTTTTGATAAAAACTTTAATAGCAAATTAAAAGAACATAAAAATGAAAAAAAATGCCGCCTACTAGGCCACCACGGCCTGCATACGACTAGAAACCCATCTATACATGGGCGAGGATGCAGGCCCGCGGGGCAAGTAGGCCCAACAGGCGAGAGAGGAACATTATGTAGGGGAACGCAGCAGAAAACAAAAATTTTCCGACCTACGCACCAGCCCAGGACCACTATGGAGACTGCATACAAGGTTTGATCATTATCGTTACCGACTCGTAGCGCAGCGGAAGTAGAGTCGATGACGAACGGCGGTGCAGATCCCCGCAGCTAGGATTTACAACCTCCCAACCGCGAGGATGTACTCCCACGTCAGCTCACCGGACGGATCTCCGGGCAGCCCTTCGGGAGGCATCGGGACAGTCCCTCGGATAGTCCCACCGGACGGATCCTCGGACAGCCCTTCGGGAGGCCCCTGGACAGTCCCTCGGATAGTCCCACCGGACGGATCCTCGGACAGCCCTCCGGGAGGCCTCACGGACAGCCCTTCGGGCGGGTCACTCGGACAGCCCTTCGGGAGGACACCCGAAACTCAAACTGTAACTCGGACAGCCCTTCGGGAGGCACTCTCGAACTAAGACCGAAACTACGATCTCTCTACAGAGTTGCACACATACGGTGTCATCTATCCGGCAGGGCTTCGCCGTCCAGAACTAGTTCCCACCGGAACCCAGACAGCCTTTCGGCTCTACGAAACTATTTCGCTGGGAGGGAGAGAGAAGCCAGAAATGTCATGGCATGTGTATGTGAGAGCAAGGATGAAGCATATGGGGCTGCCTCCTCCCCTCTATTTATAGGAAAAACAAGGGGTAGGATGGGCATATCCAAAATGCCATGTCATCCCAAAATATCTTGGGAAGATATTTGTGGAAAGCCAACTTCCAACCATATCCATAAATCTGATTTCACTATTCACGACGACATTTTTCAGCGTCTGATCGAACTGAAAATATTCATGTGGGCTTAGAACATTTCCAGTACCCACCAAAATAATTTTCAACGCGAGCCGGAACAATTCCGGTTTAGTGATTTTCATCTGCGAAAAGCATCTGAAGCGGTTTCGGCAGCTCCGGAACATTTCCGGTTTTCATTCCGGAAAATTCCAGAAAGTTTCCAGAATGATTCTGGCACCCTCCAAGAATTATCAGGCATGTGCCGAAACCAATTTGACTTTATGGTGTACTCCGAAACAACTTTTCGGTTTAGTGATTTTCATCTGTGAAAAGCAACTAAAGCGGTTCCGGCAGTCCGGAACATTTCCGGTTTTTGTCTCTGAAAAATCTCAGAAGTTACCGGAACAATTCTGGTACCTTCCAATAATTTCCAGGCATGTGCCGAAACCAATTTGACTTTATGGAATACCCTGAAACAACTTTTCAGTTTCACCGGAACTATTCCGATATCCTCTCCGGAACGTTTCCGTTTCGTCCGAAACTTTTTCGGTGAATTTCTCTCAGACTCCCCGTCTAGTATTCAGCAGATAGATGACCCTTAAGCGTGTGACCCTATAGGTTCGGTGAAGTATAGACATGACCCGGAACACTTTCCGATCAATGATCAACATCGGAGCCGTGGACACCCATATTGATCCCTATACCCACACGAATAAATATTCGAGTGAACCTCCAGTTGCCGTGAGCTGTTCCTGTTGCTTCGCGATATGTTACAATTACCCGAGGTGAGAAACATCGGCATCCTCATGGATCAACACTTGTCCACAATGCCAGTTACCTCGTTGCCGGTATTGTTCTCTTTTCTCGTTCCCGTGTTCCGGCATCCCTGTGATCAAATCACCCTGTGTCTGGCCAGACGATGATGGATACCGTAACACCGAGAGGGCCCAGAGATATCTCTCCATCGTCGGAGGAGCAAATCCCAATCTTGAGCTATCAAGTCCCTTGACATACTTTTCCATGAACCCGTAAGCCGCCGTAATAGCCACCCATTTACGGATGACGTTTAACAAACCCCAAAGTTCATGAAGCAAGCATGAAGAAACTCGACACTCTCATGGTCTAAGGAATTATGCAAACATTAACTTCTCTGTGTTATTAACCATAAACTTATGACGAATGTATCTCATAGCATAACATCAATCGGGTCGATTCAACACAAGTGTTCTACCAACAATTGTGCCCTCAAAATTGCCGGCATAGCCATGCCCATGATCAGGAAAACAGGATCATCATGCAATACTTGAGCCAGTCATAGAGGCTTGACTAGGAATACATTTTACCGTTTATTATCCCACACGTGCATATGAGTCTTCCTCCGAGCCTCGTGGTTATTGTAGACTCGAGAACCATAGCAGTTATAGCATGGAACATAAACCTAATTATGAACAGGGAGATAATCAATAACATTTATTATTGCCTCTAGGGCATATCTCCTACAGACTCCCACTTGAACTAGAGTCAATAATCTAGTCAATGCTAATGCACTTTACACCTATGGCATACTGGTGTAAAATATGCTTCGCATGTGGTATAGCCTGATGTCCAACGGATCTGACGACTTCAGCTCTGTGTGTAACTTTGCATATCCTTGCGTTTTCACGCTTTCACAAAATTCATATTTTGTCTGGACTTGGCCTTGCATATGTGTGAATCATTGGTCGAAACCTGATTCCTCAGACTGAGCTATGGAGCAACTATCTGCAATAGTGTCCCATAGACCAAAGTCATCTTGGAACCATACTAAGTTCATGAATGAACTATATGATTCAACAACTTCTTTGTCGCTTCTTAAGCATCAACATACTTAGCCTTTGTTATAGAATTCGCCACAGTATCTTGTTTGGAACAATTTCCAACTACCGTGCCACCATATTGTGTATTACACAAAAAACCCTTAACTTAAATCGAAAATCGCATGGAGCATTGATGAAGACTGTATCGATGTAATTACTTTACAACGAGCACTTCATAATCTCTGCTTGCGAGAAAACATGTCATTACTACTACTCTAGTACTCAATGACATCTTTCACTGTTGTCCTATGATCAGTACTTTGATCACTTTGGTATCTATACTCGCAACAACTTTGGAGTATTGGACATATCTGGTTGTTTTTACATACCATGGAATACATGATTAATCCAAACACAAGAGTGTGTGGAATCACCATCATGTATTTTGCTCATCAGTGTTTTGGGCACCGAGTCTTGCAAAAACTCTTTCCATGTGACTTCGGCAAGAATCACTCCTTGACGGTTTTCAATGCTAAAAGGTTTTAGCATCTTGTCAATATGTATTCATAGCTTAGCCCCATTAGGTAAATCTATCTCCATAGATCATCATGCCTAATATTGAGGCTATTTAGCCTAAGCACTTCATCGAAAAACTATTTTCAAATGAAGTCCTAATTCGTGTCAAGAAATTTATTTCCAATTAACAATGTGTCAAGTACACAAGGTTTCTAGAAATATTATTATGCTCCCACTTACTTTCTTGAATCACAAGCATCTTCGATACCCATTTGATGAAGTCAAACCCCTTTGACCATTCCATCAAAAACGAAGATTCCAACTCCACTTTGCTCTCTTCTGTCCATCGCTGGAACTCTGAAGTTTGCATACTTACTAGCATCCTCTGGATCGACAAATTTCTTTGGACTGTATCATATACAAGTCCTAGGTTTCATTTCCATCAGATGGAAATCCTTTTGTCATCCATGTTTCATATCTCATGATTGAAATATGTATTAATTGCTAGTTCAACCCGAACCGACTTCAAGCATCGCTACGGTGAGACAATCTCATCGTAGTCAACTCCTTGAACTTGTTATTGCAACAAGTCGACCTTTATGGATAAAACATTTTATCCGTATCAGTTTTTAGTTCCATAAATATTCGTTAGACTCTAAGTCTTCTGAAAGGTGTATCAAGATTTTAATCTCGAATCACTTATATGGAAACTATCTCGGATTGTATTGGCATTTAGCCAATTCCGGAGTCAGGGCCCATCAACGCTTCCTTGTGTATTGTAGGTATACTGTTGTCTAACAACAATATCTCGTTTGCGCACCTGATAGGTTTGCACGAGCTTTGCCTACGTGGTTCAGCTGCAAGTTCGACCGAAGTCCATACATTTTATTGTAGAGACTTCCGTATCAGTCGCAGTAGGAAACTCCGGAATCACTTCCAAGGTTTCTTTCCTTTGATCTGATGACGAAGATACTGATTATCTCGTCGAGTTGCACTGTCCTCCCACTCACCTTTTGAAAGAACCATTCTCTTTAAAAGCATACCGTTTTGCGGCAAAACCCTTTGCCTCGGTATAGTGGTGGGGAAATACCCAATGACTTGGGATAACCTTACAAAGTAGCACTTGTCTGATTTGGAATAGGTTTGTAACCTTTTACACAAGCCCCATATTCCAAATGTTAAGAAAAGATATAACATGGTTGGGCGTACCACACCATGGCGTCATTTCAACAGACCTGATGGAGCTCTTTTCAGTGTAAAAGCCGCAGTCTCTAAAGCATCACTCTATAAAAGGGATAATGGCAAATTTATTTATGTCATCTTTGATCTTACCATGTCATAAATGGTTCGATTACATCTTCACGGACTTTCCATTTGCAGTGGTGCTCCGGGAGGTGCAAGTTATGAAACCCCTTTCACAACTCATCAGACATTCGCTAAACTTGTAACTCAAATATTCCTTTCTGCAATCGAATTGTAGAAACATAATTTTCTTGTTACAATATTTGCTTCTTCATTTTGAAAACCTTTCGAATGATTTCAAAAGATCCAGACTCACGTCTCATCAAGTAAATATCCATATATCTACTTGAGTCATTTCTGAAGATAGATGAATCCACTACTTGCAACAACATTTATTGGACTACACACATCATAATGTATGATCACTAATATGTTCTTTGCTCGTTCCTTATGGCCTGTGAACGGTATTTCAGTCACTTCACCTTTCAGAGGAAAGTTGCAAGTGTCAGATGATTCAAAATCAAATGACTTCAAAATCCATCATAATGGAATTTTCCATGCGGGTTTCTCCAATGTGACCAAATGCAGTGCCACACTTGTGTGGTATTCTTTTAGTCTTGCGACATTTAGCGTCAGTGTTATGGATGTATCATATTTCCATCAATATTCATAACATACATCCCATCTTTGATGGAAGCATGGCCCTTCATGTTTATTCATAACACCGAACAACAAAAGTTCTCTTATGAATAACCTTCTTGCAAAATACCTTATGCAAAGGGCTAGAGTGTATGAAACTCTAAATGAATTATGAAAGTAAATACAGAGGTAATGTATTATTATCAATATTCATAACATACGTCTCATTCATAATGAAAGTATGGCCCTTATGTTATTCATAACATCGAACATCAAAAGTTCTCTTATGAATAACCTTCTTGCAAGATACTTTATGCAATGGGCTAGAGTGTAAAACTCTAAAATGAATTATGAAAGTAAATACATAGGGAATACACCGATGGAAGGCATAGTAACATTTACTATGTTCCCTGCGTGTATCTGAACCTCATTCCTGGCTAGTCTTTCAGGCCATAGTAGTTCTTACATCGAGTTGCAACAGAATGCAATCGAGCGGGTATCTTTTTGATTAACTCACAATACCCAAGAATTAGTGATTAACTTGTTTAACCATAATTCTTAAGAACTATATCTTTGACCAGCCTTCTATACATCAAAAACTTGTATGACATTCATACATGAGCTGGATATTCCAGTCTACTTTCCTTTTGCCATTATACTTCTAACAGTTTAACTTTCAGTATTTCTCCTACTCTCAGAAGAAGCACCCAACTTAAGAGTGGCGTTAGCCCCGGACTTCCTAGGTGTGAAAGCATCACTAACACCCTTCGGACACTTCCTTTCTCTTTAAGTTGTTGTTTTATTCACCATCATCATATGACTGGCGTTCTTCTGGATCCCTCTCTTATCAGTCTAATGCATAGTAAACTCCTTTACTAACAGTTTGCAAACAAATATTGCTTTGGATATCTCATATCTTTTAGCTTTTGTCTGTCTCTGAAAATGATTTTCAGATTCCATGAATATCACATAACTATCCAAACTTTCGAAGTTCGGGTCTCATGGAAGCAAACATATTGCACTTTGACTGAAAAGGAATTCTAGCTTTTGGATCGAAGGACGAGAGTCACATGATCCATAGCATTAGCGGGAGAAAACCGAAAGCATGTGATAGGACAAAGTCCTTCTCGGCACTCTTGAGGACAATCCTCATATTACGTTACCAACCGTAAAGTTTTAACCAGATGTTTAACAGCTATTCAATTTTAACAGGGAAGGTGGAAACGCGAGCCATTATTCTACAACTATTATGCAAATCACACTTAGACAGGGTTCATAATTAATTGCACTGAGAATTAAACAAGTTAATTCTATAGTGCGCTCCCACTCAAATCAATATCTCTCATAATTGATTTTGAGTGATACAAGATCCAGACTTCAATTCATCGCCATAGAATCATCATCTCATGACGGGAATTTTAATCGGTAGGCCAACTTGCCGATCACATCTCCATGTGACTCTTGTTCATCTTTCGATGCGTGTGTTCCGAGCTCATGACACTCATGCTTGAACGTCAAGACAACCAAGTGATCTCGCTGCGAGGTCTCAACTCACCCGCCTCACACATCCCTAATCGTTCGCACCCATGCATCCATGGCGTACCCCGAAAAGTTAGGTGCCGTGACGGTGCTACACTTGGGAGAACACTATCTACTTGATATTTTTGTGAGAGATCACCCTAATAAAAGCGACTACCGCGCAATCAAGAAGGGTGCATCATAAGGGATAAACATCTCAGGCAATTCATAATAGCATGATATGGTATAGC
Source organism: Elymus sibiricus (assembly GCA_039707655.1). NCBI lineage: Eukaryota > Viridiplantae > Streptophyta > Magnoliopsida > Poales > Poaceae > Elymus > Elymus sibiricus. The sequence goes on from CM077671.1 coordinate 512,102,907, forward strand.
CCTTTCTGACGGAGAAGTCTTTCATTTCTTCGTCTTCGGCATTCGCATTGGTGTTCACCTTCGCGAAGATTGCCACCACCTTGTCGGTGCACCAGATAATATTGCTATCTCTATAGCTAATAAAATAAGTGCATTACATAAGGTTGACACGCAGGTCATTAAAGTGCAATCATATGGCTCCAGCCATCATGCCGAATCATGACACGCAGGTCATGTTAATTTACATCATATAGTCATCTCATACATAATCGAATTAATATGAGCACTGCTATACCACATCATATGCACATGCAAACCATCCTGCAAAACCAAGTTAGACGCCTCTAGTTGGTTTATGCACATTTCATTTTACGTGGCTTCTAAGGTTTCGAACAAACCGAAGCTACCTACGTATTATCATCAAGTATGATAATTCAAGTCGCTAGATTAACATCGCGGGGTGTATGAAACACGAGATAATTAAATCTCGAGCCCCATACTAAACTTCGTCATACGCATGACCCCCGTGCAGATCATATCTGCAATGCCCTTTCATCTGCGAATTTCATCTTTCTTTTGACTATGGCGGAACCCAAAGAACTGAAGCACTTCGTTGATCAATCAGGATCGCGGATTGCCAGAACTTTGTGAAATTCCACCATACTGTCTCGAGATTGAGCAAACGCAAATTCTAGGGAAGCAACAAGAACATCGGGTAACAGACTTCATCTGTCACCCGCACAAATAATTTTCAGCAATAGAACTCATCTACTACCTAATTATATTGTGCAACTCCCATGCATCTCATGTATTCTAGATCGTAACCTGCATCTACGCATAGCACGGCTCTTGATGCCACTGTAGGGGAACGCAGCAGAAAACAAAAATTTTCCGACCTACGCACCAGCCCAGGACCACTATGGAGACTGCATACAAGGTTTGATCATTATCGTTACCGACTCGTAGCGCAGCGGAAGTAGAGTCGATGACGAACGGCGGTGCAGATCCCCGCAGCTAGGATTTACAACCTCCCAACCGCGAGGATGTACTCCCACGTCAGCTCACCGGACGGATCTCCGGGCAGCCCTTCGGGAGGCATCGGGACAGTCCCTCGGATAGTCCCACCGGACGGATCCTCGGACAGCCCTTCGGGAGGCCCCTGGACAGTCCCTCGGATAGTCCCACCGGACGGATCCTCGGACAGCCCTCCGGGAGGCCTCACGGACAGCCCTTCGGGCGGGTCACTCGGACAGCCCTTCGGGAGGACACCCGAAACTCAAACTGTAACTCGGACAGCCCTTCGGGAGGCACTCTCGAACTAAGACCGAAACTACGATCTCTCTACAGAGTTGCACACATACGGTGTCATCTATCCGGCAGGGCTTCGCCGTCCAGAACTAGTTCCCACCGGAACCCAGACAGCCTTTCGGCTCTACGAAACTATTTCGCTGGGAGGGAGAGAGAAGCCAGAAATGTCATGGCATGTGTATGTGAGAGCAAGGATGAAGCATATGGGGCTGCCTCCTCCCCTCTATTTATAGGAAAAACAAGGGGTAGGATGGGCATATCCAAAATGCCATGTCATCCCAAAATATCTTGGGAAGATATTTGTGGAAAGCCAACTTCCAACCATATCCATAAATCTGATTTCACTATTCACGACGACATTTTTCAGCGTCTGATCGAACTGAAAATATTCATGTGGGCTTAGAACATTTCCAGTACCCACCAAAATAATTTTCAACGCGAGCCGGAACAATTCCGGTTTAGTGATTTTCATCTGCGAAAAGCATCTGAAGCGGTTTCGGCAGCTCCGGAACATTTCCGGTTTTCATTCCGGAAAATTCCAGAAAGTTTCCAGAATGATTCTGGCACCCTCCAAGAATTATCAGGCATGTGCCGAAACCAATTTGACTTTATGGTGTACTCCGAAACAACTTTTCGGTTTAGTGATTTTCATCTGTGAAAAGCAACTAAAGCGGTTCCGGCAGTCCGGAACATTTCCGGTTTTTGTCTCTGAAAAATCTCAGAAGTTACCGGAACAATTCTGGTACCTTCCAATAATTTCCAGGCATGTGCCGAAACCAATTTGACTTTATGGAATACCCTGAAACAACTTTTCAGTTTCACCGGAACTATTCCGATATCCTCTCCGGAACGTTTCCGTTTCGTCCGAAACTTTTTCGGTGAATTTCTCTCAGACTCCCCGTCTAGTATTCAGCAGATAGATGACCCTTAAGCGTGTGACCCTATAGGTTCGGTGAAGTATAGACATGACCCGGAACACTTTCCGATCAATGATCAACATCGGAGCCGTGGACACCCATATTGATCCCTATACCCACACGAATAAATATTCGAGTGAACCTCCAGTTGCCGTGAGCTGTTCCTGTTGCTTCGCGATATGTTACAATTACCCGAGGTGAGAAACATCGGCATCCTCATGGATCAACACTTGTCCACAATGCCAGTTACCTCGTTGCCGGTATTGTTCTCTTTTCTCGTTCCCGTGTTCCGGCATCCCTGTGATCAAATCACCCTGTGTCTGGCCAGACGATGATGGATACCGTAACACCGAGAGGGCCCAGAGATATCTCTCCATCGTCGGAGGAGCAAATCCCAATCTTGAGCTATCAAGTCCCTTGACATACTTTTCCATGAACCCGTAAGCCGCCGTAATAGCCACCCATTTACGGATGACGTTTAACAAACCCCAAAGTTCATGAAGCAAGCATGAAGAAACTCGACACTCTCATGGTCTAAGGAATTATGCAAACATTAACTTCTCTGTGTTATTAACCATAAACTTATGACGAATGTATCTCATAGCATAACATCAATCGGGTCGATTCAACACAAGTGTTCTACCAACAATTGTGCCCTCAAAATTGCCGGCATAGCCATGCCCATGATCAGGAAAACAGGATCATCATGCAATACTTGAGCCAGTCATAGAGGCTTGACTAGGAATACATTTTACCGTTTATTATCCCACACGTGCATATGAGTCTTCCTCCGAGCCTCGTGGTTATTGTAGACTCGAGAACCATAGCAGTTATAGCATGGAACATAAACCTAATTATGAACAGGGAGATAATCAATAACATTTATTATTGCCTCTAGGGCATATCTCCTACACATTAGGCCTGTAAAGCCTGCATTAGAGAGGAGCTCGAGAGGGCAGCCGCAGCAGGGCTTATAAATGATACGTCTCCAACGTATCTATAATTTTTGCTCGTTCCATGCTGTTATATTATTATTCTTGGATGTTTTACAATCATTTTATAGCAACTTTATATCGTTTTTGGGACTAACCTATTGACATAGTGCCAAAGTGCCAGTTGCTGTTTTTGCTTGTTTTTTACTTCGCAGAATATCAGTACAAATGGAGTCCAATCGCGACGAAACTTTTTGGAGATTTTTTTTGGACCAGAAGACACCCAGTGGGCCAAAGAAGTGCCAGAGAGATGGGCTGTGGAGAGCACAACCCACCAGGGCGCGCCAAGGGGCCCCCGGCGCGCCCTGATGGGTTGTGCCCTCCACGGGGCCCCTCTCCACCGCCTCTGATGCCTATAAATTCCCAAATATTCAGAAGCCCCCAAATATAACCCTAGACGGAAAGTTCCGCCGCCGCAACTCTCTGTATCGACGAAAAACCAATCTGGAGACGTTCCAGTACCCTGCCGGAGAGGGGAATCCATCTCCGGTGGCCATCTTCATCATCCCGGCGGAGGCCATGACGAGGAGGGAGTAGTCCACCCTCGGGGCTGAGGGTATGTACCAGTAGCTATGTGTTCAATCTCTCTCTCTCTCTCTCTCTCTCTCTCTCTCTCTCGTGTTCTTGAGATGTCACGATGTTGATGTATCATGGGCTTTGTTAATATAGTCGGATCATATGATGTTTCCCTTGCTATCTTGTTGTGATGAATCGAATCTTTCCCTTTGAGATCTCATTATGTTGGATTGAATATTAGATTTTAGAACACTTGATATATGTCTTGCATGCGGATACCCGTAGTGACAATGGAGTATTCTATTGATCCACTTGATATATGTTTTTGTACTCAACTTGCGGATTCCCGAGGTGACATTGGGGTAATCTATGCATAGGGGTTGATACACGTTCTTGTCCTACGTTCTCCGATAGAAATCTTGGGGCACTCTTTGAGGTTCTTTGTGTTGGATTGAGTATTATGAATCTGAAATTGTTTGATGTGTATCATATAATTAACTCATGGATACTTGTGGTGACATTGGAGTATCTAGGTGACATTAGAGTTGGTTGATGCGTATCATATGGTGTTATTTTAGTACGAACTCTAGATAGATTGATTGGAAAGGATAGCTTGGTGTTATTTTAGTATGAACTCTTGGATAGATCGATCTGAAAGGATAACTTTAAGGTGGTTTCGTACCCTACAAACAATTTCTTCTTATGTTCTCCGCTAGATAAGAACTTTTGAGTGATTCTTCGTTGCACGTTGAGGGATGGTTATGTGATTCAATTATATTAGCATTGTTGAGAGATTGCACTTTTGTTACTTGCTACCTTGCTGTTTTTATATTTTCAGATTACAAAAACCTATATCTACCATCCATATTGCACTTGTATCACCATCTCTTCGCCAAACTAGTGCACCCATACAATTTGCCATTGTATTGGGTGTGTTGGGGACACAAGAGATTTCTTGTATTTGATTGCAGGGTTGTTTGAGAGAGACCATCTTCATCCTACACCTCCCACGGATTGATAAACCTTAGGTCATCCACTTGAGGGAAAATTGCTACTGTCCTACAAAACTCTGCGCTTGGAGGCCCAACAAAGTCTACAAGAATAAAGTTGCGTAGTAGACATCAATAAACCACTGCGAGCGCCTCTCGCCAAGCGAGGTGGGACTAAACTTCCACCGCTCCGCGGCTGTGCCAGGACAAGACCTTTAGTCCCGGTTGGTGGCTCCAACCGGGACTAAAGGCCCCCCTTTAGTCCCGGTTGGAGCCACCAACCGGGACTAAAGCCCTTTGCTTCACGCCCTTTCGGCTGCTGAAAAGGAGCTTTAGTCCCGGTTGGTGGCTCCAACCGGGACGAAAGGGGGGCCTTTAGTCCCGGTTGGAGCCAGCAACCGGGACTAAAGGTTGGGGTATATAAGCCCGCACTTGGAAAAATTCCCCAACCTCTCCCATTCTCCCCCGACGCCGACGCCCTGCCCCGAAGCCGCCAGGCTGCTGCTCGTCGCCGTCGCCGTCGCCGCTCGTCGCCGTCGCCCTGCCCCGACGCCGCCAGGATGCCGCTCGTCGCCATCGCTGTCGCCGTCGCCGTCGCCGCTCATCGCCAGGATGCCGCTCGTCGCCGTCGCTGTCGCCGTCGCCCTACCCCGACGTCGCCAGGCTGCCGCTCGTCGCCGTCGCGCCGCTCTCCTCGTCGGCCCCCCGGTGAGCTCCCCCGCATCGATCCCCTGTTAGATGATTTTGTTAGATGATAGATGATGATGATGATGATAGATGATTTTGTTAGATGATGATGATTTTCTGTAGTAATTTTGTTAGATGATGATAATTTTTTCTGTTAGATGATTTTGTTAAATGATGATGATTTTCTGTTAGACAATTTTGTTAGATGATGATAATTTTTTCTGTAGTAATTTTGTTAGATGATTTTGTTAGATGATGATGATGATAGATGATAGATGATGATGATGATGATAGATGATTTTCTGTAGTAATTTTTTCTATAGTAATTTTGTTAGATATGATGATAGATGATGATGATGATGATGATTTTTTTATGCTTTGATGTTCATTGTCATGTATGAAAACTTGGTCAATATTTTGCTTTGAATTTGGTATCTAGCTACAATGCCATGCTATTTTTCTCTAAGACTGAAACTTGCTTTCAAATTGGTATCAAGCTACATTTTTTTGTATCAGGTTGTGGTGTTACATTCATGTCATGCCATTTGTTGCCATGCTAATTTTCACTCGGTGGAATTACAGGTTGTGGTGTTTTAATCTCCGTGGTCACTGATCGTCCCTCCGCTGTTCGACAAAAGGTGTCCATTTGTTGAGTTGAGTATTAATCATCTTGTGTATAAATCTTGTATTCATTTTGTGTATAAATATTGTATTCATCTTGTACAAATATCGTCGTAACTTCGACATGAGGGGGGGTCGTTAAAACATAACCCCGATAACTTTGATTTTGAGGCATATGAAAACATGATTTGCACGTCGGACAGGCATGAGAGAGGCGGCCCGCAAAGTATCCTCTCCCAAAAGATAGGATGACTCATCAGATAAGATTCTAGGCGGCCCGCAAATTTTAATGTTGTTCATTGACTTCGACATGAGGGGGAGGGGGGTCATTAAAACATTACCCTGACAATTTCGGTATAACTTCGACATGAGGGGGGAGGAGTCCTCGACGATCGTCTAAAACTGACTGTTATAAAACTTGTCAACTTGTTGTAATATTTGCAGAAACTATGGAAAGAGACTTAGAACAAGAAGCGTTGTTGGGGGATATAATCCGCGACGGAGGTGATATCACCATGTCGTTTCTCAACGACATCGACTGTGAGGAAAGAGAGGATGACGGCTCCAGTGATCGAATGGAGGAGGGAGGAGATCATGACGGCTCCAGTGATCGAATGGAGGAGGGAGGAGATCATGACGGCTCCGGTGATCGAATGGAGGAGGGAGGATATGACGGCTCCGCCGGTGTTGGAGCCTTAACTGTTGCAAAGTCCGGCGAGGTATATATATATATTAATTATGCCTCTGCTGACTAGATGCATTAATTGTTTGGTATGTACATATATTAACGCTTCTTTCTTCTTTTAGCCCTCCGGATCGAGCCAAACTTCTGTAAGGAGACGAGGCCCGAAGAAAAGGTTGGGCCAGGATGAAAGGTTCACGATCGAAGTAGTCGCTCCAGATGGCCAACCGATTGCTCCCAAGCGGACCAAAGACAAATTTGTACATCAGTGCGGAGTTATTGTTAGGGACAGTGTCCCGATCAGCATCCAAGAATGGAATAAGAAGAAGGACCCTGAAGTTTCTTATGTCAACGATAGACAGAAAGATGAGCTTTGGAACTCGCTGATGACAAATTTCAGCCTACCGCCAGAGGAGGATCCAAATAACCCAGTTATACAGCGACAAGTCAAGTCGTGGGCTCTTAAGAAGATGGCAGAACTATTCAAGAACTAAAAGAAAAGAGTGAACGAGTTTGTCGACAAAGACGAGACTCCAGAATTCACCAGTCAATATGCGAAGATAAAAGATCACTGGCCCGCATTTGTGGCGTACAAGAAATCGGAGAAAGCTAAGAAAAGGCCAGAGACAAATAAGCTAAATGCTGCAAAGAAGAAGTATCACCATGTTACGGGGTCAGGTGGCTACAGCAAAGCCCGACCTACGTGGGACAAAGCTGAGAACGACTTGCTTGCTAAAGGGGTCCAACCAGCGACATTGAACTGGCCCGATCGGGTAAGGACTTGGTTCTTCGGGGTTGGGGGAACTTTGGACCCAGAAACAGGGAAGTGTGTTTTTACGAAAGCTCGACTTAAAACACCCATTACAAAGCTTCAGGAAGCAATCAAGGCAGCGCAGGAAGGGAGGTTCCATCCCGACAGAGAGAAGGACGAGCTGTCAAAGGCCCTCGGGAATCCTGAACACCCCAGATGAACACGAGTCACATCAGGCTCCGTTCTGTGGATCCATGGGTTTGCCGGCAGCAGAGAAACTTATAGAAGCCTACAGAGAAAGAAGGAAGAGGAAGCAGACCAAATGTAGAAGATGGAAGAAAGATTAGCGAAACTAGAGGAACTTGAGAGCCAGCGAGCTACCAACCCACCATCTCAGCGGCACGAAGATCCTTCATTCGATACTGCCCATGAAGCTACCCCCACCATCTCAGCGGAAAAGCAGCGTGGCTTCCACGGAGCTCGTTCAGCCTAATATCACGGCTCCTCGCTACCCCGTGGATGCTATATCACGGAGAGGGAACATTGTGAGCTAATTATGAAATGCCATAACCTAACCTTGAAGGTGGCGGTCAGCTATGTCTTACCTCGTCGACCTGATGGAACTTTCCATTTCGCTCCGATTCCAGATGGCTTTGCTGTTGTCCGGGTGGATGAAGTAATGAACGGATTTGAGGGGCTGGGGCTTGACTACCCTACAGGTGAAGGGGAGATTTATCTGGAAAATGCCTTAAGGACTACGTGTCTATGGAGAAAGGAAAACATCGTGCTTCCAAACTGGACGGTGCCTCAACAGACTCAGCGGAGGAGGCCCCTCAACAGACTCCTCACAGTCCAGCTGTATCTCCGCTGCCTCAGTCACCTCTAGCGCGTCAGCTGTCTCCGCCGCCTCAGCTGTCTCCTTCGCGTCAGCGGACTCCGGCGGAGGAGGCCCCTCAGCAGAATCCTCCTCCACCTCCTCCGCCGTGTCAGCGGACTCCGCCTCCTTCGTCGCGTCAGCGGACTCCGCCTCCTCCGCCGCGTCAGCGAACTCCGCCTCCTCAGCAACGGCGGAAGAGAGCCGCCGCCGCTTTGGCGGCTAGCAGTACAGCAGGGAAGAAATTCAAAGCTGGTCCAAGCCTCAAGGCTCCTGCCAAGTTACCATATGAAAGGACTGACGAGGAAAACAATGAAATCGTGGCTGCCGATGTGAAACGCCAGCTTGCACGGAAACCTCCACCTCCAAAGGAGAAAATAGATCCGGTAAAAGCGAAGCGCACTCTGGATGCCCTTACGCGACCATCTCCGCCTCCGCCGCGATCACACTATGACCGTTGTATTGCAAAGACACATGAAGAAGTTGTGAATCGGTCAAAAAGTAGCAGTACTGGTGCAAGAAGTGGGAAAACAATTCCCCAGCTCGGCGAACAGGAAAAGCAATCGTGCTCCCCGCTTAAGGTGTTTACCGATATCGCTAATGATCCGGGGGTAGCGGCCGTTGGTCCTGGTTTCACAATTGGTGATTACGTAGGTGATGATGTACATTTCGAAATGGCTGAGGTAGTAGCCTTTAGATACGAGCACCGGAAGCCTCTCGTCAAACGTGATCTGGAACCGCATCTATCAACGATGATGCAAAGATTCCATGACTGGTACTTGAAAACCTGCAAGGATGGGACGGACAGTATCTTGGTGGGAATTAAAGATGAGCACGACTTCATTGGAGTCGACGCGATCTACGTTGAATTTGAAGAACTCTTTCAGTTATACAATCAAGCCGCCCTCGACAAAAGTCTCATCAGTTGCTATTGTTTGTAAGTGTTATTTCTGTAATTAAGTCTCTAGCTCAGCTCGTTCATTGCATGTATATAATTATCCTCACTATATTATGCAGATTGAAGATCCTCGAATGCAAAAGAGGACAAATCTATGACATTGGGTTCATTAACCCAAATACCGTAAATAAATGGTCGGTACAAAACAACCCCAAAGTTACTGAGGAAAACTTGCTAAACTCGTTCCTTCGACAACAAAACAGAAGGGAAATACTCTTTCCTTACAACTTCGAGTGAGTGTTACTGTCTTGTGCATATTCTGTTTCACTTACTCGAGGTTAAGTGTAATTAATGAGTTATGCGTATGCAGGTTCCACTTTATTCTGCTATCCATTCAGCTTGACACGGGAGTAGTAATTGTCTTGGACTCGAGACGTAAAGAGCAAAAGGAGTGGGCGAACATGAGTGAAATGCTCCAGAAGTAAGTTCAATCATTATCGCACCATATCAGCAACTTTCGTTCATTTCCTGATATCAAGTAATCATTTTCTTTGCCGGGCAGGGTTTGGAAAAAGTTCACCAGCCAGGTTAGGGGTGAATGGAAAAAGGAGCTGCGATTTTCACACCCCAACGTAAGTAGTACTGGCTAGTTCCGTGCATCTCTCATTTGATTCTAGTTTCAATGTCATTATCATGCTTGATTATCATTTTGATTGAACTCTATTCTCGTAAAGTGCTTGTGGCAGGCACCCGAGAATGATTTATGTGGATACTATGTTTGCGAGTTCATTCGCCACTCGACCTCTGAGCGGGGCTTATCTGAACAACAATTTGAAGTACGTAAACAATATTCATAATTTTATTTTATTACCATCAATTGTGTTGAGTTTCATTCATATATATATATATATATATATATTGACCCCCTTCTTTAAATTTGATGTGGCGGAAGCGGGACGAACTCCTACCAAATGATCGCATATGAGCAATTCAAGAGGAATTGGCGGGATTCTTTGTTGACCATGCCATACCTAAAGACGGAGAATGCCATCGGGAATTACAAGGTAATTTTGGTAGATGATGTTAGGGATCATAACAGATGTTATATTGTATATATGCATCAACTTGTACTGTATGTAGTAGCATCGAATAGATATACGAAAGCTTGTTGTTCGACTAACAAGCGCGGAGAAAGAGAGGTCACTCTCTCTATATATTGATCATGAGACGATGTTGTGTAATTAATGGTTCCTTCATTGCTTACTAGCTAGCGCCGAGTTCTCTCTATATGTAGTAGCTAGCTAACACAATATGAAACCCATAAACCCTCCAAAACCCCTAAACCCCTCCTTTCAAAAAAAAAAAACCAGCGCCTGGCATCTGTTGACGCGTGGCTGCCTTTTAGTCCCGGTCGGTGTTACCAACCGGGACTAAAGGTCCTCCTGCCTGGACGCCCCAAAACGGCCACGTGGAGCACCTTTAGTACCGGTTCGTAACCCAACCGGGACTAAAAGTGAGGGCCTTTAGTCCCGATTGTTTAGTCCCGGTTGCAGAACCAGGACTAAAGGCCCTCTGGAACCGGGACTAAAGGCCCGTTTTCTACTAGTGGATAGGAACATGGCATAGATCACTCAGTTATTATGTAATAACTTTAGAGGCATAAAGCCAAGTTTTGGCCAAGTTAATTTGATAGGTATTTCTAAAAAATATCTTAGTAATTTACATATAATTAATCAATAATAAAATAAGTAAATAAATCATGCCTTATTAAGAATAGCGCACATATCAAAAATAATTTATTCATGTAATTATAAAAAAATCACATATTTTGAGAAATGTTCATGTAACTAGAAAATAATTATGCATTTTTTAAAAGGTTTATATAATTTAAAAAGTGTCGTCATATTTGAAAATGTCCATGTAATTTTAGAAATATTCATATAACTTTACAGGACCATGTATTTTAAGAAGTTGTAGTTATAAAAAAAGTAAGAAAAAAACAGAAATAAGAGGAGAAAAATTTACCCTGTAAAAAAGCAAATAGAAAACCGCATAAACAAAAAACCAAGTCTCAAACAGAATACAAAAAACTGCATGAAAAGTCAAAAACAGCCCGAGACATGGTTTCGGTGCCACTGCTCTAAGGTGATACAGTCGTATTATTCGCAAAGAAACTTTGTTTGGTTAGCATATCCTCCAGAGTTTACCATTCTCGCCCAAGCAAGATTTTGTGCATTCCTATATTTCTAAGATAATTGCCAGCAAACATGGTTCTCAAAATAAATCCTACTCCATACTTCACTAAAGCACATTTTGTTAAAATTAGAAGCTAGATCTTCCAAATAACCACACATAAGAATCTCACGGCAGTGCTGGAGCTTTCCACACCAAAAAGTGTCCGTCGCGGAAGGCCTCAGAGGGGTGCCCTTTGGTTAGTTGGTTCCAAGGAGAGGGCGCCTCTATACTTCGCTCGTTGCGAGCAAAAGGTAGGTGTCGCCCACCACCGGGACTAAACTGGCTGCAATTAGTGCATCCTACTAAAACAATAGGTACACTTTTTTCATAGAACTTCAAAATTATCTTATGAATTTAAATACAATAATTATTTAATAATAAAATAAGTAATAAACTATTGTCTTATTCAAAAAATAAGCGCACATGTCAAAAATAAAATATTCATGTAATTCGAAAAATACCATGTGGTTTAAAAAGGTATTAAAATATTTTGAGAAATGCTCATGTAACTAAGAAAAGCACATGCATTTTAAGAAAATCCCAATAATTAAGGGATAAATGATTTTATGCCCTTAGTTGCATCCCATTCGGATGGTTTGCCCCTAATTTTGAAAAACCCTTGGTCTTGCCCAAGTGCGTTTGTTTTCCTTATGTTTTTGCCATTCTGTCCCAATTTTGTCCAATCAAAGGCGTTTGACTGTTAGGGGGACATTTTTGGGACCATTTTGCCATTGCCGCTTCCCAGCCAACCACCACCACCGCGGCCCAGATCTGGCCCTCCCAGCCCGGTTGCGCCGCCGTAGCCGAGTGACCGCATGCCCGTGCCGCGAGCACCAGCCTCCTGGGACTCCCCGAAGCCCCAACCAACGTCAACCACCTCGTCGCTCTAGCAAGTCGCCGACGAGCAGATGAGTGCCTCGCACTACCTAGTTCCTTCTTCCCTCCCATGGGTTCTCTCTCTCCCGCTCTCTTAGATGTGCAGAGCGCCGTTGCCGCCCTTGGAGTTTGCCTCCGTCGTATGATCTTCTAGCCCGCCTTGGCCACGTCTAGATCCTTGCAGTTCCCGTCGCCGGAGCACCCGTACCTCGCACTTCTGCATCGCAGTCGCGCCGGAGCCCTGCATCGCCGGAGCACCCTGTCACGGGAACACCCAATGGGGAACCCAACAAGACCAGCAGCCCGGCCCAGCCGGGTCGGCCCAGGAGGGAGCCAAAGCCCAACACTCGCGTGTGTGGCAACGACTGGGTACAGTGAGTGTATTTAGGGTTAGTCTCGAGGTGTGTGTGGGCATCGTTGGATCACCGAACTGACGGCGCCGTTGGGCGAGACACTCCTTCCCATCCCCCGACTCTAATCCCTCAATCCCCTTTCTTGCTGTAGAACCCGAGCTACTTGTACCCCAAAATTGGTTGATTGAGTGAGGAATTTCCCTACTGCCTCCCAGATCCGTATCATCTGGTATTCAGAGCCTTCGATCCCCACCAAAAATTTTCTCCTAGCATCCTGGCGCAAGCGCGTACTCGAAGTCTTAAGCACATCATGGCGGAGCTCGATCTGCAGAAGCAGATGGAGGAGGCGGCGGCGGAGCGCAGCAGCATCGCCAAGGCACTGATGGGAATTCAGAAAACCTTGGACCAGATGGCGCCGGCGGTCGCGAAGATGGAGCCGGCGCTTGCCTCGCTCGAGCCCGTGGTCCACGACCTGGCGGCGTGGCGGTCGGGGGTGGACACGGCGGTGGGAAATATCCAAGCGGAGTTGGGCGACATCCGCGCTCAACTGGCGAAGATCGCGCTGGGTCCTGCGTCCGCAGGCAAGGCGGTTGATGCGGCTCTCACGCATCAGACGGACGCGTCGCGCCTCAACCCAGGGACGAGTGGCGACGGCCACGGGCCAGGTGGCCACCGCTATGACACACATCCACGGGCCTTGGCTGGTGAGGGAGCTCTCCTAACCAAGCCGACCCCGGGCAATGGTACGTACCGAACGCCGTTTCCGTCTGTCCCAATTCCTCCGCCTACACCATTCGAGTCTGGAAATAGCTATGTGGGGTTGGGAGGTTGGCGTAACACCAACAAACACATGGATTGCCCAGAATTTGATGGTGACAATCCTACCGGGTGGTGGTTGCGCTGCGAGGCTTATTTCCGAGTGTGTGGAGTGGAACCGCATGTGTGGGTGGACACTGCTATCGTGCACTTCACTGGGGCAGCCGCTCTTTGGCTGGAGTGGTCTAAGATCCACCTTAGATGCACAGAATGGGAAGGATTTTGTACCGCTATTCTTGAGAAGTTTGGTCGGGCTGAATTTCAGTTATTGCTGCGCAAGTTTTCTAAGCTTAGGCAGATGGGCACAGTGTTAGAATACGCTGAGCAGTTTAATGTTGCTATGCATAGTTTGTTGGCACACCACAGCTCGTGGGATCCACTGTATTTCACCACTCAATTTGTGGAAGGTTTAGCACACGAAATAAAAGTAGCTGTCATGTTACATAGACCACAGGACCTGGAAACTGCTGTTTCTCTTGCTGAATTGCAGGAAGAGGTGGTGGCGTTGGTGCGTGAGGAGCAGGAGAATGTGGCATCGTAGCGAGCCGGGTCCTCTCAGGCTCGACCTGGGCGCAGCTTTCCACGGCCTCCGCTTGCGGTCACCCCGCCATCAGCAACAGGGGGTGGTTGAACTGCCAACTTTTCACCGACCCCCACACCCTTGGAGACCCGGAGAGGTCTCGACATCGCCAAGCTTCCCGTGCAATCTCCGTCGCCAACAGAAGAGAAACTTAAGGCTCTGCGAGCTTTCCGCAAGGCTAGAGGGTTGTGTTTCACTTGTGGGGAGCGCTGGAATCCGGGACACGCGTGTGCAGCCACGGTGCAGCTCCATGTTGTGGAGGAACTGGTGGGCATGCTCTCACCCCCATCTTCACCAGATGCAGCGCAACTTCCGGTGGAAAGTTCTGAGGACGATCTGTGTTTACTATCCACTGCAGCGATCAGTGGTACCGAGGCTCCGAAGGCATTCAGGTTATCTGGGCAGATTGGTGACAAGGTTCTGCTGATGCTCGTTGATTCTGGAAGCTCGCATAGTTTCATCAACAGTGAGATAGCTCAGTCCTGGCCTGGAATTCAACCAATGCGAAATTCCCTCAGGGTGAAGGTGGCAGATGGGGCAGTGACCAACTGTGATCATGAGCTGCCAGTGTGTGAGTACACCATTCAAGGCTTTCAGTTCCAATCTTCCTTCAAGCTTTTCCCATTGGGCTGTTATGACATTGTGTTGGGTATGGACTGGCTAGAGTCGAGAGGAGTGATGACTGTTAATTGGACTGCCAAGCACATGACATTTAAACACAAAGGGGAGTTCGTCCAGTTGACTGGGAATTCGCAAGGCAGCCCCCATTGTCAAGCAATTTCCGCAGCTCAATTCCACCTGTTGCAAGCCCGGACTGATATAGCCCACGTCCTACTGTTGTCTGTTGGTAAACCTGATCTCGAGGGGGCTCCAATTCCGATAGTAGTCGAAGAACTTTTGGGTGAGTTTGCAGAATTGTTTGAGGAACCGTCCGGCCTGCCGCCACAAAGGGAATTTGATCATGCCATCGAGCTGATACCCGGGGCTCAACCCGTGAACCGACGACCGTATCGATACAATCCGGCACAGAAGGATGAAATCGAAGCTCAAGTGCTTGAGATGCTAAGACAAGGAATCATACAGCCGAGTCGCAGCCCGTTTTCGTCACCGGTACTGTTGGTGCAGAAGAAAGATGGTGAATGGAGGTTTTGCATCGATTATCGCTTCCTCAACGCGATCACCATCAAGAGTCGTTTTCCCATTCCAATTATTGATGAATTACTCGACGAGTTGCAAGGGGCAACTGTGTTTACCAGCCTAGATCTTCGGGCTGGATATCACCAGATCCGCATGCGTCCCGAGGATGAAGCAAAAACTGCCTTTCAAACACATCATGGGCACTTTGAGTTCAAGGTGATGCCGTATGGGGTCACGGGGGGTCCTTCAACCTTCCAGAAAGGCATGCATGTGGTTCTAAAACCGCTCCTTCGGAAGGGCGTCCTGGTCTTCATAGACGACATCCTGGTGTATAGCGAAACCTTGGAGAAGCACGTGTTGTTGCTGCGGTCAGTTTTCCAGCTGTTGGCTCAACACTCGTTGAAGGTGAAGATGTCGAAGTGTGCCTTCGCTCAACCTCAGCTACGTTACCTGGGGCATGTCATTAGCGCCGCGGGAGTGCATACCGATCCTCGGAATATCGAGAAGGTACAAGCCTGGGCACCCCCAACGTCAGTCAAAGAATTGAGGTAGTTCCTTGGGCTGACAGGGTACTACCGGAAGTTCATCAAACACTATGGTGTGACTAGCAAGCCCCTCACAGAGCTCCTGAAGAAAGGGATCCCATACATATGGACAACTGTGCATCAAGAGGCCTTCCAGTGCTTAAAAACAGCTCTCACCACGGCACCAGTGCTGGCTTTGCCTGACTTCTCCAAGCCGTTCGTGGTGGAAACGGACGCCTCCGACACGGGGATCGGTGCAGTATTAATGCAACAACACCATCCTATTGCCTTCCTCAGCCAAGCACTTGGTCCGCGGCATTGTGCGCTATCTACTTACGAGAAGGAGTGTCTGGCGATTCTCATGGCCGTGGATAGGTGGCGTCCGTATCTGCTGCTTTCTGAGTTTACTATTCGCACGGACCACCGGAGCCTTTCGTGCCTGGATGAGCAGCGGCTTACCACTCCGTGGCAACACAAGGCCTTGGCGAAGCTGTTGGGCCTGCAGTACAAGATCGAATATCGACAAGGTGCAACAAATCTAGCGGCTGATGCTCTTTCCCGTCAACCACTGGTAGCGTCTACTCTGCAGGTTGTCTCGGTGTGTGTGCCACATTGGCTCAACACGGTCAAACAAGGCTACAAGAACGACCCTTACAGTTCGCGCCTCTTGGCTTCAGCAGCGGTCGGAGCACCTCTGGACGGGCCTTTTCTGCTCACGGATGGTCTGATTCGTTACAAGGGCAGAGTTTGGCTGGGTACCAATGTGGAGGCGCAGCAGCAAGTTCTTGGGGAACTCCATGCCGGAGCCATTGGAGGGCATTCCGGTGTGCAAGCCACATACAGCCGAGTGATACGTCTGTTCGCTTGGCCCAAATTGAAGCAGTCTGTGAAGAAGTTCATCGCCGAGTGTGAGGTGTGCAAACAAGCCAAACCAGAACATGTCAAGTACCCAGGGCTGCTTCAACCACTTCATGTACCCGAGCAAGCTTGGGAGATGGTCACCCTGGACTTTGTCGAAGGATTGCCAACATCCAAGGGATTTAATTCAATCCTGGTCGTGGTGGACAAACTGACGCGGCTGTCTCGTACCACCCTCAACATTTCCTCGGCTCGACACCCACAGACTGATGGAACTACGGAAAGAGTCAATCAATGCATGGAGCTCTATCTGAGGTGCTTTGTTCACAATTGCCCGAGCAAATGGGTGGAATGGCTGGCGTTAGCTGAGTTCTGGTACAATACGTCGTATCATTCCACTCTGAAGATGTCCCCATTTGAGGTCTTGTATGGGCACAAGCCTCGGTTCTTCGGCATCTCCAACATTGCTGACGAAGCTGTCACAGATTTGGCGGTGTGGACTCGCGAGCGAGCAAACATGTTGTCACTCCTTAAGCAACACCTTCATCGAGCGAAGCAAATGATGAAGAGCAAAGCTGACGTGCATCGCTCGGATCGAGCATTCTCGGTTGGGGATTGGGTGTACCTCAAGTTGCAGCCCTATGCTCAGTCATCGGTGGCCGCGCGAGCTAATCACAAGTTAGCTTTTCGCTTCTTTGGTCCCTTTCAGGTTATCGGCCGCGTCGGGGAGGTTGCATACAAGCTGGCGCTGCCGGAGCAGGCCCGGATCCACCCGGTGATCCATGTGTCTCAGCTGCGCGCCGGGTTACCACCAACCACCCAAGTGATGCCCGAATTGCCGGTGCTGGATGAAGATCTCTTGGCGTTCCAAGTACCCACTTCAATCCTACAACGTCGCCAGGTTCTTCAAGGAGCTAAGCAGATCGATCAAGTGCTGACTCAGTGGTCCGGGTTTCCCGCGTCACTTGCTACCTGGGAAGATGAAGTGGCCCTCCGATCAAGATTTCCCCGAGCACTGGCTTGGGGGCAAGCCCAGTCTAAAGGAGGAGGGAATGTCACGGGAACACCCAATGGGGAACCCCAACAAGACCAGCAGCCCGGCCCAGCCGGGTCGGCCCAGGAGGGAGCCAAAGCCCAACACTCGCGTGTGTGGCAACGACTGGGTACAGTGAGTGTATTTAGGGTTAGTCTCGAGGTGTGTGTGGGCATCGTTGGATCACCGAACTGACGGCGCCGTTGGGCGAGACACTCCTTCCCATCCCCCGACTCTAATCCCTCAATCCCCTTTCTTGCTGTAGAACCCGAGCTACTTGTACCCCAAAATTGGTTGATTGAGTGAGGAATTTCCCTACTGCCTCCCAGATCCGTATCACACCCGCACCTCGCACTTCTGCATCGCAGTCGCGCCGGAGCCCTGCATCGCCGGAGCACCTGCACCTCGCATCTCTGCCTCACAACCACGCGGGAGCCCTGCATCGCCGGAGCACCCGCACCTCGCATCTCTGCCTCACAACCACGCGGGAGCCCTGCATCGCCGGAGCACCCGCACCTCGCATCTCTGCCTCACAACCACGCGGGAGCCCTGCGTCGCGCGACGCCGCCAAGGTCGTCGTCCAGCTAGGTCGCCGAGGTAGGCGGCCGGAGAGCCCGAGCCTCCCGCGGGGCATGGGGTGGCGCCGGGATGCAGGGGAGGCTAGTATCGGCGCGGGGCACGGGGCGCGGCAGAGACGGCAGATCTGGTCGTGGGAGGCTTTGGTAGGCCGGATCTGGCCGGGATGGAGGTCGGGGAGGGACTAGCGACCGATGGCGGGGCTCAGGGCGCCATGGCCGGGATGGAGGTCGGGCAGGAGCTGGGGGAGGAAGAAGATAGGAAGGTGGATGGGGGTGTGGACCCATAGGGAAGACAAAGGGAATGCTTTTTTTTCTTTTGTATTTAATTGGGTCCCACATGTAAGCATAACTTGTTTTTCTCGTTGATTTTTAACTGAAGTTGTAAGGAGGGGTAAAATGGTCCAGGAAAATATCTCCCTAACAGTCAAAGCCTTTGACCGGACGGAATTGAGACGGAGGGCAAAAGCATAAGAGAAGCAAATTGGTTTGGGTAGGAACGCATGTTTTTAAACCTGCCGAGGGGGACACGACTAAGGGCACTTAATTAACTATCCCAATAATTAAAAAATATTCTCATATCTAAAAGTATTCATGTAAGTTTAAGAAATATCCATGGAACTTTACAAAACCATGTATTTTAATAACTTCTAACTATAAAAAAATAAAAGTAAGAAAAATGAAACTAAATGAAAAAAAGAAAAAATAGAAATAAAAGGAGAGAAATGAACCAGAGAGGAATAAATCGCTAAAACCAAACAAAAACCTGGTTTCCTGTTAAAAAAAGGCCAACGGAAAACCGTAAAATAAAAACGAACCAAGTCGAAAACAGCCCGGGACGTGGTTTTGGTGCCCCTGTTACTCAAGGCTGCGCGGTCATATCATTCACAAAGAAGTTTTGTTTGGTTAGCATATAAGAAACTTAAATACTTAATTATAAGAAAATATTAGTCATTTTAAAATTGAAAAACGGAGTTTGTGGAATAACTCTTATTATAAGCTTTTCAATAAACCAGTTTAGCGCTCCTCATCCAAGCAAGATTTTGTGCATACTTGTATTTCCAACATAATTAGCAGTAAACCTGGTTCTCGAAATAAATCATACTCCACTAAAACACATTTTCTTAAAATTAGAAGCTAAAATTTACAAATAACCACATGTATATTGCTTGTGGAAAAAGAGGAGGGTGAAGATGTTTCGGTCCCCTTCCTACTGGACCGGCCGACGTTTTACATTATGTTCGTGAGAAACATGACAACTGGACAAATATTGGGTTGGCGTGACAAATGCCACACGACGAGGTACATGAGAAGGCGACAGATCCAGCACAATGTTGGATCTACGTACTGTAGTACTTGTGAGTCTGATCACGGATTTTGAACGGCCCAGCACATCACATGCATGAATATACGGACCCACGTGAGCCACGCAAATTGAGCAACAGGAAACATGCATCCCACACAGACACAAGTCACGGGAACCCCTTCCTAGTACAGCTTCACTCGTAGGGGCCGCGCTAGCACCTAAGAATTGTGGGTTCATTCACCTTTGACCGCTACATGTTCGGGTTGCGTGCTCTTCTCCTCTCGTCGGGCGGTAGGCTTGTTCTTTGCAATGTGGTTCTTAATAACCTTGTTACTTATTTTATGTGTTCCTATTTTCTATCACCTCGAGTTATTGAGCAGATTGATCGTAGGCGGCGTTCCTTCTTTTGGATCGGCAAAGATACCTGCTCTGGGGTTCGCTGTTTAATTGCTTGGGACAAGGTGTGTGCTGATGTGCAGGAAGGTGGCTTCGGCGTCCGTGACCTTCGACGGCAGAACATGTGCCTTCTTATCCACTTCGTCGACGCTCTTCACCATCCCGAGTGCCCGCCGTGGTTGCGCTGGTTTCTTCGCAGCCTCAAGGGCGACGTTGGCGACCCCTGCTCGGCTCCGTCTTTCCTCCAGACGATCATGCAGGCTGCACTCCCCACCTATAGGCCCATCACGCGAGTGCAGCTGCAGGATGGGCACTCTACTTCCTTCTTACAGGATCACTGGCGCCCGGGCGCCGCGCTCTACTTCACCTTCGAGGCGCTCTTCTCCCACTCGACTCAGCAGAACCCCTCGGTCACTACGGTCATGGAGGACGGACTCGCTCTCCAGCCGTGGCTGTCTACGGTTGCTGCATCCAAGTTTCATGCTGTACACGAGCTCCTCTGTGTGGTTCATCTCGTGAGTGGGCATGGCCATCGCTTCATGGCCTGGGGCGCTGACCTTGCCTTCAGCTCGTGGGCTGCCTTCCACGTGTTGTCGCCGCACGACGTCGTGAACCAGACCTCTGTCGACATTTGGAGGTCCCGCCTCCCCAACAAAATCAAGATATTTGCTCGTCTGTTGGTCGGCAACCGGCTTAGCACTCGGGTTAATTTGTTCGCCAAGAAGTGTGCTCCTTCGCCAGCCTGTGCCTCCTGCCAAGACAAAGAGACGGCGGACCACTTGGTCGCCACCTGTTGTCGTGTTGCGCCGGTCTAGTCTCGGCTTGGCTTGGGGCCCTTCCTCTCCGTGGACGACATCGTTTCTTCGCCTCTGCGTGCGCAACTACCCGCGGATGCTTGGAGAGATGGCCTCTTCATCCTCCTATGGCATGTGTGGAAGGCGTGGAATGATGTGGTGTTCAACTCCATCACCTACAGGGATGTTGATGTTCTACGTCGCGCGGCTGACGACACCATGCTCTGGGCCCAGCGATATGAGAGTGGACCGTGCGAACGGCTCCGTCTGCTCCACTCCTTCCTTCTCACATCCACCTAGCTCGCCTTTCCCCATGTACTTCGCTCAACTGTAGTTCTTCCCTCTACCTCGTTGTTTTTTATCTCCTTGATGGAGAACACTGTATGACGGCCACGTCGTTTCAGGTAATATAACAACCGTTGGGGATTTGCCCCCTCCCCCCCTCTCCCGTCATTCTCGAAAAAACAATTCATAGACATTATTCAAATACCTATATCGTTATTCACATTTATGGACATTTTTTAAAACTCACATTTAAAAAAAATATGAACTTAGTTTTTCAGATCTGTGACTTTATTTAATTCATGAACATTCAAAAAAATCGAATTCATGAAATTTATCAAATCTGTAAGAGAATCCTCATTAACATTTTGTAAACCAATAGGTGGAGGTTTATTTAGATGAGTGAGCAGAAAAAAGAAGAGCAAGGCCAACTAGCGTAGCAAGGCAAGCGACTGCTATTGGGTCGGCTGGTGCGCATTTTGCCGCTTAAGGTGCGAAATAGGAGTTTCCGTTCCTATACCTCGTTCGTTGCGGAGGGGGCCTATCGGGCAAACAGAGTGAGCGTTCCTCGTGCGCCGGACCATTTAGCATGGACGCTCACTCTCGGACGGTTTTCTTTCGTAACAATTTTCTTTTGCTCAGCTTTTTCTGCTTTCGATTTTTCAATGGGGTTTCCTAATAAAAAGGCTGCCAAATGTGTGTGTGTGTGTGTGTGTGTGTGTGTGTGTATGTAGGTTTTCCCTAATTAATCGAGCAACTCTTTTCTTCTTAATGAATGCAGGATAACTGCCATTTCGATTTTTTTTTTGTAAATAATACTTGAATATTGCAAATTGTAAAGAATACTGAAAAATAAAAATGATTAGAAAAGGTAGGAAAATGTTCTCAAAATTTACAGAAGTTGAACATTTTTTGAAAATAATTTTTGTGGATATTTTTATAAATTCTGAAAAAACAATTATCACATGTGAATATTTTTCAAACCGGATGCAAATTTTTTTGCAATTGTGAACATATATTTCCAAAACAATTTAAATATTTTTTTATTGTTTTAAGATTTTGTTTACACTATCCATGCAATTTTCAAAAGCGACAGCTTAAATATTTGGTAAAAAAAATTGTTTGTGCAATTTTAAAATGGGGTCACATATTTAAAAAAATACCTGTGTATTAGTGAACATAGATAAAACCGATATGTAAGAAGAATTGAAAGTAGAAACAAAACAAGAAAGAAGAACCAGATGAAAAAACACTGAAATCGGACAAAAAACGGGTCCCCGGAAACTAAGAGAAAATCATACGAAAAAAAAGATCCCAAAAAGAAACATCACATGAGAGAGCAGTCGACGTCTTACACTAGAGTGTTTGTGGGAAGCCGGAGGAGAAGAGGACAAATGTTGGCTGACCGGGACAGATGCCACCCAACACAGCAACTCGCTCGAGAAAGCGAAGAGGACAGGAGGAGGAGAGAGACAGATCCAGCACCAGCACGTAGGTAGTACAATGATGGACGGATGGACCTACGTGCTGCAGGAGGAGCAGCATGTGGGTGGGCGAGTCATTTTCCACGGCTCGTTTCGAACGGCCCAGCAGCGGCACATCACATTCACCACTTGTGACCGATGTACGTGGGCACAGGTGAAAGAGACTTGCCACCAGCAAGAAATGAAGACGGTACTAGTACTCCCTCCGTTTGCGTTCTCGGTTTTCAAGCTTGAACTTTGACCATAAATTTAGCCACCAAAACCGATTGTGGCAGGGGCAAAAACTATACCATTAAATTCGTACAATGGTATAGTTTTTGCCCCGCCGCAATCGGTTTCATTGGTCAAATTTATGATCAAACTTAGATTTCGAAAAGCACGGACGCACTACATTGTGAAAAGGAGGGAGTACTACGTAGCAAGGAATGGACCCAACCCATGTCCATGTGGGCCGCACCAAATTACTGTATTAAATTGAGGAAGCGAGCGCACAAGAAACATGCGTGATGCGTCCCCTCCACGGGATTTCTTTAATAACATATCGCCCCACATCACCTACCTACCTACCGCTCCTCCTTACTCCTTACTCTGCTCAAGCCAAGGTGACCTGCCGCTCGCCGGGAGGGAGGATTTGCGCGCTTCGCCGCCAGCCCCGCCGTGCCGGAGGCGATGGCGATGACCGTGCAAGGTGAGGCCTTCTTTCTCCCCTCCCGACTCTACTTTCTTCTCCTGCAAACTGCCAAGTGTTTGAAATGGGCTTACTGGATTCTCTGGTGCTGCTGCTGCTGCTGCTGGATGGATGGATGATGCTGCTGTCGACTTGCTCTTGACAGTGTGAGTTCATCCATTGTTCCACTGTTCATTAACTATTCCACTCGGTTTGTTCCTTCTGATTAACTAGCGTTTTCTTCTGCTGCTGTTACAGCTGGCTTGGTGGCCTTGCGTCTATCTTCTCCACAAGCCTTCTCTTCCAAATCCTGGTAATTAAGCCGCACATGCCTCTAAACTAAGCTGCCTTTTTTTTATGAACTGAATCGTGTCTATGAAATTTAAGCTAATATATAGAACCTGCAGTGATAATCATTTGTTTTAGTTACGCACTCTGTTTCACTCACTCTCTGTTTGCAATCTTCACTCACTCTCTGTTCCTATTTGTTGTACAGAGTAGCTCCCCCAAATCATCCCCCCTGTATACCATCCACCCAACTGAGTAGAGTATATTTTATTTTTACAATATATCGTAACTATTGTTTGAAACCGTTGTAATCAAATGTCTAGTTTACGAACTATGGTGTAAATATGTTGCTCTATCAATTTATTAGTAAAGTGTAGGCAATTGTTTTGCTAATAATAATCTTGCAATCTCTCCCAGCACCCAGCCCGTCCCGTCCAACAGCGCAGCACCACATCAGAGCCTCCCTAATATACTTGAGATTTCGTGCTGGCCCCAAAATTTCTTAGGTACGGCCCTGCAGCAATGGAGGAGGACTCTTCTTCTGCCCACAGTCTCCAAATGCCCCCTCCATCCTCAGCAGCAAGGACAGGACTGCCTACCACTTCCAGCCTCCCAAGAACTGGATCAACGGTATGTTTATGTCTCTCTCTCTGGTTCCCTTTTAAGCTCCTCTCTGTTTAATTTTATGGGCCATCTGTTCACTTTTGTTTGTCACCAATCATACGATCTCTCTGATTTGGTGTGCTTGGTGTAGGCACTGCAGTTAGATTTAGAGTAATACTAGTACATAATATGATGTTACCCATTTTCTTTAGATGCTTCCGCGACACCCCAATCGTACATTTGGCTAAGTTGGCAAACTTTTGAGTTGGAGCTTATGCAAAATGTTTTAACTATGGGCACAGAGATTTTAGTATATTTGGGTTTCATATAATTGAAATAAACATCAACAATTTCCTGAGTTTTTCCAACTTATTTGGATAGAATTCGCTTTCTTAAAGGAGATATAGAGGCAATATAAATCATTGGAATAGGGGGGAAAGGAGTCAGAAATATTGTGACATAAGTCTATGGAATGGGTGTATGTTAATGGCACAGACCCACTAGAGACGACAAGACGATGGAGAAAAAACATGTATAGAATCTTACATCATGTGTCTGAATTATATTAGACAGATCTATAATCTATTATACTCATACAAAAGTAAGAACATCTCTAGCAGACCCCGTATAATCGCCTGAACTGTAAAATTCCAGCGATTATAAGGGTTTGGGCCGTTTTTTCTGCCAGATCAGACACCATAAACGCAGCCCGGCCCGTAAATATTTTGCGGTGGCCCGGAAACGTGCCCCCTCTACCAGTATATCTGCGGGTTCGCCTGCTGGATACGGGCCCAAACTCTATCCCTCCGTCGCCGTGAAAATCCCCAATCCCTCACTGCCGATGCCTCAGATCCGCCGCCCGCGATGGCCAACTCCGCCCGCTGTGACAACAACGACCCTGAGCGGGCGCGTTGCGTTAGATCTGAAGCGGCGCGGAAGCTTGCCGACTTGAGGTACACACGCCACGGGCGGCCGCCGCCGCCGCGAGACGGAGGAGTACGACCGCGCGCGCGGGCGCCTCTTCTCCGGCATCGGCAGCTCCTTCGGGGCGTCCAGCTCGCGCTCCTCTCTCATCCCGGTGAAGAGGGAGCTAGAGGAGCTCCCCCTGGTGAAGAGGGAGCCGGAGGCCGAGGCGGGGCCGGAGCAACGTGCCGGTGGCGTCGTCGGGCCGGAGGAGGAAGACGCCATTTTGCCCGCGTTGCTTGCGCGCAGTGCGCGGGAGGAGGAAGCGGAGCGGCAACGCCGCCGGAGGGACGAGGAGATCGACGCCGTGCCCTACGAGCAGGGAGTCGAGTCGGCCCTCGCGTTCGGCGACAAGAAGGAGGAGTGGCGCCGCGAGGCCGCTGAGCAGGAGCGGATCTTCGTCGACCTCACCTCCGACGCCGACTCCGATTGAGCCCCGCCGCTGGTCAGCTACCGCACGAGCTCCGGTGAGCTCCATTTTGTATAGTGCTAGGGTAGCGTAGCTCCGGCGAGCTTTTATGTAAATATGTCTATGCTGTGTACGAACGATCTGCCCCTATGTAAGAATGATCTATGCTCCGGCGAGCTTTTGCGTTAAATTTCTCGCGCGAAACCTGTTTTTTAAATTTTACAGTCCTTGATATAGTTTCTGCTCTGCCGCGGCGATTTTAAGCCCGTATAGACCCCCCACGCGAATTGTAAACTGCGTTTACAGTTTCGCAAAATAGGGGGTCTGCTAGAGATGCTCTAATGAAGTACTGGCATATTTTGAAATCTATAATATTTTTGGTCCTGCTTTTTACCAATAATCACATCCTGTTAATTGCACATTTGTTGCAAGTCATTAACATTCTCTCACTTCTTTTTTGATATATTTGATGGATTGGCTACCCTTGCAACTCTACGACAACAAAAAAGATCCATGTGGTATGAATATCTCAGGCATAAAGACTTTTAAACAGAAAAGAGAAGAAATTCCAACATTCTATCTTATACCGTATTCATAAAAATTTCAGGACCAATGTACTACAATGGCATCTACCATCAATTCTACCAATATAACCCCGATGGCTCCTTCAATCCCAATACCTCCTATAACATAGTTTGGGGCCATTCGGTTTCAACAGACCTCGTCAACTGGGTCACTCTTGAACCCGCAATAGAACCGGATACCCCAAATGACATAAAAGGTTGCTGGTCCGGCTCAGCCACAATTGTATCTGGTGATCAACCGGTCATAATATACACCGGTGTCATCGACACGGAGAAGCATCAGGTCCAAAACATCGCGCTTCCGAAAAACCGGTCTGATCCGTACCTGAGGGAATGGACCAAAGCAGGCAATAACCCAGTGATCCAATCGGCAGTACCAGGCTTGAACTCAGAGCAGTTCAGGGATCCGACAACCGGTTGGATCGGACCGGACGGACTATGGAGAATAGCAGTTGGTGCTCAGCTGAACGGCTACGGTGCTGCACTTTTGTACAAGAGCAAAGACTTCTTGAAGTGGACTAGAGTTGACCATCCACTGTATTCATCTAATGCATCCATTATGTTTGAATGCCTGGATTTCTTTGCAGTATTGCCAGGAAGTAACAATGGACTGGACATGTCTGCAGCAATCCCAAATGGCGCCAAGCATGTCCTCAAAATGGGCTTGAATTTTGGTGAAGACGTGTACGTGGTAGGGGTTTATGATCTCAAACGTGATGTGTTTGTGCCAGATACTGATGACAATCGGCTATGGCCGAGGATCGATTATGGCAATTTCTATGCTTCAAAAACGTTCTTTGACTCGAGACATGGAAGGAGGATCATATGGGCTTGGACTACTGAGACTGATAGTTCTTCAGATGATGTTGCAAAAGGCTGGGCAGGCATCTATGTAAGAAAATCTGCCCTTAATTAGCTGTAATTATGACATATTGAATTAACTGATTTAACAAACCAGTGTGTATAACACCTTTAACCTCTTTTTTATTACATCTAGTCATTCCCCAGGACAGTTTGGTTAGACAGCGATGGCAAGCAGCTGCTGCAATGGCCAGTTGAAGAGATCGAGTCCCTTCGAAGAAACGAAATCAACCATCAAGAACTAGAGCTGAAGAAGGGAGATCTATTTGAGATTGAGGGAGTTGACACTTTGCAGGTAGTTTCCTTTTCACAAACGTGCTTACCTGATCTTCCAAATAATTTTTTACTTCAAAAGGTGGCATGCCAGTAAAAAGTTGCAGGTCTTCCGATAACCAGGCACATATGGAGCCATGGAGGTGTTATGTGTGTTTTTGAGAACAGCTGTAGCTAACCAGGCACATAATTTTCTTGTAACAGGCCGACGTCGAGATAGATTTCGAGCTGACGTCAATTGATGACGCCGAGCCTTTTGATCCTTCCTGGCTTTCTGACACCGAGAAGCATTGCCAGGAAGCTGATGCATCGGTTTATGGTGGCATAGGGCCATTTGGACTTGTTATTTTGGCCTCCGACAACATGGAGGAGTACACTATTGTACACTTCAGAGTTTACAAATCACAGAAAAAGTACATGATCCTCATGTGCTCTGATCTAAGAAGGTTAGTGCATTTTGCCTTAATCTTTGTTAATCTTTTTAGAGATTTTTTTTGGAGAAAATCTTTGTTAGTCTTTTCCACAAATGTCTGGAAGGAAACTAAAAAGAAAGTTTTTCATTTCTTTGCACAGGTCTTCCCTGACACCAGGACTGGACACACCAGCCTATGGAGGCTTCTTTGAATTCGACCTTGAAAAGGAAAGGAAGATCTCTCTACGAACTCTGGTGAGTTGGGTGGCTTTGTTTCGATAATTTCTCCAGTTATTCACTTCACGACAGAACTGAAAAATGGCCGCCGCCCTGCAGATTGATCGGTCGGCGGTGGAGAGCTTCGGTGGCGGTGGCAGGGCCTGCATCATGGCTAGAGTTTACCCAGTGTCACTTGTCGACGACGACCACCAGCCCCACATGTATGCCTTTAACAATGGCAGTGCCACTGTGAGAGTGCCTCAGCTCAGGGCATGGAGCATGAGCAGAGCACAAGTGAGCGTTTAACACGGAAGAGCAATTCTGATTTGACATGTGATTAGAGGACCGTCTTAAATCTAGTCATTTGTTGATTTCAATATTTAGCATGGCTATTTGAACTTGAGTCATGAAATAAACGCCCATGAGCTACGATTTAAATTTGCCGAGATTTGGAATAAATAGTACTCCCTCCGTTCCTAAATATAAGTCTTTTTAAAGATTCCACAACGGACTACATCCGGATGTATATGAACATACTTTAGAGTTTAGATTCACTCATTTTACTACGTATATAGTCCATAGTGGAATCTCTAGAAAGACTTTTATTTAGGAACGGAGGGAGTATGAGCTTGTGCATGCCACAGGAACGAAAATGCATTTGCGCTTCAGTTTTGCGCATTGATTTGACGTATCTTTAAATCTTTCATGAGTCTGCCAATGATATGTATTGTTATAAAAGCTATATTAGGAAGGTTATCTATCCTCTACGAGGCCATGACTCTAGACAAGATATCAACAACCAACGAAAAAATAAAAGACGAGATGTTGGAGTATATATGTATGCAACACACAAAATTTCCTTGACTTCTACAGTAACAAGCTGCAAGAAGATTTGCAATTCCCGATTTGGACGCAGTGGTTCAGGTTCGGCAACATAACCCAGAACGAGGTGGGCGGGGAAATACGTACCCTTTGTCCCTATGCAAGAGTATTTTACATGTGAATAGTGTAACCATAACTCAGATCTTGAGAAAGAACAACAAACGTATTCAGATATCATTCAGTGTGAAAATGGAAAAGGGGCTTACTTGGATCGATTGTACAGCCGTCTCGTCGTTCTCGGGAGAGCTCATCTTGCAGCAGACGATGGTCTTCGTGGAAGAAAGACAGGAAAACGAAGGAGCATATGCTTGGGAATTCTGGCCAAAAAGTAACAGGATATTAACACACAGACGATAATGTACCATAATAAGGCCTAAACTTCCTCTACACTTAATTAAACTTCCATGTTTGCTAATAAATAAAATGGAGAAAAATCATGGACAACATATATGGTAATAATTATTCTATTTCCATTTAATATATGGCATGGACCATCCTTAGTAGACAAGTTGGCTTCTCACCCACCGCCGCTGTCCAAAGAAACCGCCTCCACAACAACCTGCTCACCCCGCCGCCGCCGGATGAGGCCGTCGGCGGACGACGGCGGTGGAGTGCCTCCTCTTTTTTAGCTTCCTTCTTTGTCCCTAGTGTTCTCTGCCGCCGCTGCAGGGTTCGATCTGATCTGTGTTCGCCAAATCTGAACGAGGCACGGTCGTGCTGTTGCCGTCCGCAACTTGATGCGGCTGACCGCTCACGCGCCCAGCTGCACGACCTAGGCTCCGCCGCAGTCCTGAATCTATGGGAGCGGATGTCTATGTGCGCAGATGCTCCGTTCGATCTTCCCATCACCCAGCATGATGGCGCTGTTGCGGATGCCGAGGGGGGTAAGATCTACGTCGCCAGGGCGTCTTGATGGTATCCATGCCCTCGTCGTGGGTTGCTTCAGTCAGATACGAGGACGGCAATTCGCCTAAGTGGCATGTGTTAGTGCTTGGATCTAGGCACCGGGTCATCAACACAGCCGTCATGGATGGCGATGTGATAATCCATGTTCCTATGGCTAGTGGCAACCCCAATACACCTTGGATCCGCCTTGGCACTTCATTGCTGCGTTTTCCAAGGTGTTGATGGGAAGGATCATGGCGTTCGTGTTTGAAGAAGACCGGACTGACTCTGGAGTTTCCATCTCGCATGCTCAACTCGAGTCGAGATTTAGTGAAGTTTCTTGAGAATCCTCGAAGTGGATCAGGAGAAGTATGCGTGTCAGATGATCAGTGTTTTTGCAGCAGTGTTCTCGGCGAGTGGGGATGTTGACACTGGCAGATTTCGTTCTTGGCGGTCTTAGCTTTCCGGGGTTAATTAAAACCTTCAGGCTAACCTTCGTGGTTGTACCTGGTAATGGCGGCTTTTTAGTCGTTCCCTTGCTGAAGGCATTGTTTGGAGGCTGGATCTTCTCCAGGGTGAAAACCCAGGATCTGACTATGATGGTTGGACCGAACGACGATGGTGTTTGTGCACTGTAACCTTCATGAAGGCGTCGTTTTTGGAGAATCTTTTTCGGACTCTAGGTGTTGCCACCACTGGTGGTGCTCTTGCTGCTGCGAGCCTCTCTTTGTTTCGACGGGGTCTTTGTTTTCCTTTTTCTTCTTCTTTTACTTTTTGACTGTGTGCATCCGTAATGTCTAGACTTGCTCTGGATATTATGTTGTTGCAGAGGCTGGGTGTAATTGGTATCATCTTGATATTAATATATTCCCTTTGTCGAAAAATTTAATATATGGCATGATCATTTGACATAATGATGTTAAGCCGAACTATCGAGCTAAAATCGAGCGAGCGAGTATTGGCTCAAGATCGGCTCGTTTTTCGATCGAGCTACATAAAATGTTCATACTCAGCTCGTTTCTTTTCGAGTCGATCTCGTGTCAAGCCAAAAGACGAGTCGATCTCGAGCGGCTCACGAGCCTCGAGCTTTTCTTGCAGCCCTACCCTTTGGTTCCTGAGTGTATATACACCTGAGATGAGATTTTTTATTTAATATTTTTTTTAAAGTCAAAAAAGTTTAGAACTTTTTTTTAGAATAAACTTGACTTTCTTTTGCACTAGTATTTAAAATTTCACGAATAAAAAACCATTTTGACTACACGCTGAAAGATCATGGATGTCGCCTAGAGGGGGGGTGAATAGGCGCTTTAAAATAATTACGGTTTAGGCTTGAACAAATGCGGAATAAAACTAGCGTTTGATTTGTAAGCACAAAACCTAAATCGACTAGGCTCACCTATGTGCACCAACAACTTATGCTAAGCAAGATAAACAACTAAGTGATAGCAAGATATATAACAAGAAACAATATGGCTATCACAAAGTAAAGTGCATAAGTAAAGGGCTCGGGTAAGAGATAACCGAGGCACGCGGAGACGACGATGTATCCCGAAGTTCACACCCTTGCGGATGCTAATCTCCGTTAGAGCGGTGTGGAGGCACAATGCTCCCCAACAATGCCACTAGGGCCACCGTATTCTCCTCACGCCCTCGCACAATGCAAGGTGCCGTGATTCCACTAAGGGACCCTTGAGGGCGGTCACCGAACCCGTACAAATGGCAACCCTTGAGGGCGGTCACCGAACCCGTACACTTTGGCAACCCTTGGGGGCGGTCACCGGTACCCGACAAATTGCTCGAGGCGATCTCCACAACCTAATTGGAGACCCCCGACGCTTGCCCGGAGCTTTACACCACAATGATTGAGCTCCGAGGCACCACCAAGCCGTCTAGGGCGCCAAGGCACCCAAGAGGAACAAGCTCTAGGGTGCTCAAACACCCAAGAGTAATAAGCTTCTCAACTACTAACTTCCACGTATCACCGTGGAGAACTCAAACCGATGCAACTAATGCAATGGCAAGAACACACGAAGTGCACAAGTCCCTCTCCCTCAAATCCCACCAAAGCAACAAAAGCTATGGAGGAAAGTGAGAGGAAAAACAAGGAGAACACCGAGAACTCCAAGATCTAGATCCACAAGGTTTCCCTCACATAGAGGAGAAAGTGATTGGTGGAAAGATGGATCTAGATCTCCTCTCTCTATTCCCTCAAGAAGGAGCAAGAATCATTGGAGGGCTGGAGAGATAGCAAAGCTCTAGAAGGTCAACAATGGAGGAGAGAGAGCTGCAAGGGATAAAAGAACCGTTGGGGGCAAGGGGGAAGAAGACCCCCTTTTAAAGGAGCCCCCAAATCCAACCGTTACCTGTCTCCAGCCCGCACACAAGC
Organism: Elymus sibiricus; assembly: GCA_039707655.1. Classification (NCBI taxonomy): domain Eukaryota; kingdom Viridiplantae; phylum Streptophyta; class Magnoliopsida; order Poales; family Poaceae; genus Elymus; species Elymus sibiricus. Next base: position 512,134,802 of record CM077671.1, read on the forward strand.
GGTACTACCGCTCCTCGGAGCGGTACTACCGCTTGGGCGGTAGTTCCCTACTGTCACACGCAGGCATAGAAGCACAGGAGCGGTAGTGCCGCAACAAGCGGTACTACCGCTCAACTTCAGCGGTACAACCGCTAAGGATTGCGCAGGACAGAGGAAACAGAGGTAGTGGGGTAGCACTGGAACGGCAGTACCGCAACAAGCGGTACTACCGCTCCACTACCGCTCCACTACCGCCCCACTACCGCTTAGGGAAAAATAACACCAGAAGAAAACACGGTAGTGCAGCGGTAGTAGGGGGCGGTAGTACCGTGTCAGGCGGTACTACCGCTCTACTACCGCTTTACTACCACTTAGCTGAAAACAATACCAGAGAGGTTTCTCCAAGCGGTAGTGGCAATGGTAGTAGGGGCCGGTAGTACCGCACCAAGCGGTACTACCGCTCTACTACCGCTTAGCGGAAAACAACACCAGAGGGGTTTCTCCAAGCGGTAGTGCTGCGGAAGACCACAGCGGCAGTACCGCTCTAAGCGGTACTACCGTGGTACCGACCGGTACTACCGCTTGGGTGCTGCAAAAGTGCCCAAGCAGAACAGACAGATACAGGAAAACCAGAACTGCCACAACTTCTACATATGAGCTCCGAATTGAGCAAACTCAAGCTTGTTGGATAGATGACGACAAATACTATCCAACAGCGACTGGTTATAATAAGAAGTGGCAGGGGAGATATGCCTAACATATAGAGATGAGAAACCTCTTATGAATGAAGAACCGGCATAAACTCCAACATCGAAAACATCATAGAAGATGCATAGATGAACTCCGTTTTCGATGACCTCGAGCTTGTCATGAAGATGACCAAAAGCTCAAAGACTCACAAAGAGAAACACCAAACACGAACCAAGAAAGATGATGCAAGGATGCAATGGTTTGAGCTCTCTACGAAGATACGATAAAGCTACTCACTTGAGAGCCCCCCTTGATAGTACGGCTATCGATCCTATAACCCGGTCTCCCAACTACTACTATGAGACCGGTAAAATAGAAAACCTATCAAGGGCAAACCTTTTCCTTGCGCATAGTCCACTTGAGCTAGATGATGACGATCTTGACCTCCTCAAGTTGGACCACCTTTCTTGATTGCGCCGGCTAGATGAAGACTAGTTGATTGCTCCCCCATACTCCACTATGGGTGAGCCACTTTTCGGCACATCTTCACAAGTCCATTGTCACCACAATGGACGGCAAGCTTCAAGCATGTGATCTCTTCGTGATGCTCCACTTGAACTTGCACACCGCAATTTTGATGACGATCACCACTTGATGTCATACTCCATGGGTTGAATGAGATCTTCCTCTTGACGCAAGCCCATGGAAACATACCTAACCCCACATAGAACTCTCGCATAGAACATGGGTTAGTACACAAAGCGTAATGGACAATGCTTATCATACCGTGAGATCACTTGATCCCACTCGGTACATCTTCTACGCTTTGTGTGTTGATCAACTTGAACCACTCTTCATATTTAGTCTTGATCAACCTTGAATCTTTCCAACTCTCTTCATTAGGATGATGTCTTGAAGGTAAACATGAATGTTCACACAAACTTCTTCTTCAAGACATGCTTGCAATAGGCTCAACACTCACATGACCAATCTTTGGATAAATCCTTAAATAGCACCTTGGTCAACACATATTCTTCTTCAAATCACCTTGAGACCAACAAATGGTCTACAAGCAAAGCCTATGGACAAACCCTTCAAATATAACTCAAGGCAACCATTAGTCCATAGAGATTGTCATCAATTACCAAAACCAAACATGGGGGCAGCACATGTTCTTTCACACGCCAAAAACAAAATTTATTTGCTATTATAGGTCACTAGTGACACTATTTTGGACGAAAAAATTATTTTTTTTCGAAAAGAAGTTGGGGGGGGGGGGGGTTCCTTTTGTGAATTTTTTTTACAAGTACAATGGAAGGTCAAGTTTATTTCAAAATATTTTCAGGATTTTTTTAGTTTTTTTAAATACTAAATGAGTTCTCCATATAGGGTATATATACATCCATAGACCAAAGATTTCTGTCCGGGGTGGACGTCGCATCTTTATGACTCGCGAATGAAGAAAATAAAAAATGTGTATAAAGATGTTTTGATGAGGTGCAGTTGTTGGAGCACTCGAAGGGTGGTAACATGACGGTGCTTTATGACACGCCGACCATACACATGATGGTTATGGAGGCGGAGGTGCGTGGTTGCAATGAGTTTTTGTATTTACAGTTTACATATTCATAACATTTACACAAAGAAGAGAAAATATATAATGTTGTTGCTTATAGGCTTTTTTTATGCCTATTTACCTTTAGGGGGTGATATTTTATACCCGTTGCAACGCATGAGCTCTTTTGTTAATAATATTAAAAGAATACAAGATGAAAAATATATTCTACACTGGATCTAATAATACTAATTCGATATTAAGAATGTTGATATTCTCTTATAAAACTTGTCAAATTTAACAAAAACTTGACTCAAGACAATATTAATACGCAAAGTGAAAAAAGAAAGGAGTACGAGTTAGGGTATCTCCAAGGCGAACCCTCAAACCGCCTGCATACGTCTGGACCGCGCTGTTCGGACCGTGGAAGCCATCCAACTTGGGTCTGTATCAGTCCGAACGGCGATCCGTACGTACTTTCTCCCGCAAACCGGAAACAAACGTGGGGGCTTTGCTGGAGTCCAGACAGCAGACACATAGGATTCCGACACCCCCGACCCACCCAAAATTCTTCCCGGACCCCGCGCCTCTATTCTCCCCATTTTCTTTTCCTTCTTTCTCTCTTGCGTTTGTCGCCGCACCACCACTCCGGCCGCCACGCCACACCCTATTGAACTTTTAGACCAGAATCCGACCACATTTGAAGAGTTTATTGAAATGCATCAACGAATTTGGCATCACCCAACTCACGAGCGGCTGAAGAAAGATCTGATTGAGCATCAACGATCTGTCAAAGGGGACAACAATGTTGGAATGTAAAATTTGCACTTCTTTAAATTTGAACTAGTGATGCACGCAGCTATTTGAACATATGTACTCAATACACACGGTTATTTGAACGTTTGTATTCAATGCATGCGGCTATTTGAACGTTTGAACTCTATGTATGCGGCTACTATTTGAATGTACAAACTGTAAAAAAAATTGAGGAAGACCAGATGTATCCAAACAACATTGGATGGCGGTCTATCGTATCCATGTTCACGGACAAAGAACCGTTCCACGGATAGATGTCGGGGGAATTTACGGGTGAGTTAAATACAATAGAGGTGCCTCAACTTGTCCTGCATGACCAATTTAGTGCCTAAAGTTGTTAAATACATGAAATTGGTGCTCGAACTTGTATGACCGTGCGAATACGATGCTTCCATCTGTATTTGTACGTACATCCAGTCCGCGAGGCGTGCCAGCATGACGGCGTCACACCTGTCAGTGGCTGGGAGCGGGGAAGGCCCTGGGTGGCCGACGAGTGAGAATTTTTTTGTTGCAGAAAACCCTTTATATTTTATTTAATCATGTAGAAAAGCCCATAAATACAGTGTATTTGTCTATGCTAGCTACAAAAATCACAAAAAAAAACATCATGGCGATATTTTGAATCCTTCCTGGTTAGGTACGACATGTACTAGCCAACCGGTCAGAATATGCTTTGCGTACAACTGTTAGCTAGAAATTTTTCTAGACGCTCACATATCGCCATGCACTTTGTACAGGTTTTCTTTTTCTTTTCCAAGTTTCTGTTTAGTTTCATGGAACGTAATTATTCACATATAAAAAATACAACATTATCAATATATAATTATTTTGTGTTTTAAAACTTTTTCCTATTTTCATTATGATGTACTTTGGAGATGCAAGATGCATCTTCATTCCAGACCTCGAGCACACACAATTATTGTTTATCTTCATTGTATTTCTAAGATACCCAATTATTAAAAAAAACTACAATGTTATATTTTGTACAACAAGTATTAAAAGTTATTGTGCAAATATATTAAATTCTATCAAAAACATGTAAATCTTGTTTGTGGAAATGTAAGGATAATTACAAAATAATATTTAATACAGATTAAACTTTTATAAAATAAAAATTGATCAATTTTTTAATGGATGATGAACCTTTTTAAAAAACACGGTATCCTTTTTAGTACATGTGAAACATTTTTCAAAAACATGTTAAACATATTTCAAATGCACTAACACTTAATTTTAATTTTATGTGTGTTGTAACTTTTTCTTACATTTATTTTTTTAAATGGTGAAAAAGTATGGAAATAAAATAAAGAACTTCAAGAAAAATTATGCTGGTCAATGGAAGGGCCATATATAAAAAAAAACGCTCGAACAGGTACAAATCAACCAAATCGGATTTTTGGAGCATGGTGGCCACTGAGTACGTTTTTTAAGGCTAAAAACTGGGACTTAAAAGTTCAAAAAAAGTTTATTAGTTTTTTACACAAAAAGTATGTATGTGCTCTAAGTGACTTTCAAATTTCGTTTGGAATTATGTTATATTAGACCCCGCAAAAGAAGATAAAATGAACGGCATAAAAAACAAGCTGGTTTTTGCCTGTATTTGTCTTTTTTATGTCTCTTGCATACAAACACAGATTTTAATTAAAAAAATCACACGGATATATTAAACTTATATGTGTGCATGTAGAAAGAATTTCGGAATATTTTTAATTGTACAAATCCGTTTATTTGAACTTGGAAAAAAAAGCACAATGTGCCACTGCTCCAAAGTGTCTTTTTGCATAGCAACGCCATATATATAGTTCGACCTCGTTAGAATCTAAATGATCCTGCGTACGTTTTTCTACATGATCCTGCGTACGTTTTTTAAGGCTAAAAACTGGGACTTAAAAGTTCCAAAAAAAGTTTATTAGTTTTTTACACAAAAAGTATGCATGTGCTCTAAGTGACTTTCAAATTAATTTCGTTTGGAATTATGTTATTCTATACCCCGCAAAAGAAGTTCAAATAAACGGCAAAAAACAAGCTGGTTTTTGCATGTATTTGTCTTTTTTGTGTCTCTCGCATACAAACACAGATTTTGATTAAAATAAATCTCACGGATACATTACACTTATATGTGTGCATGTACAAAGAATTTCAGAATATTTTAAGCTATGCAAATCCGTTTATTTGAACTTGGAAAAAGAGGGCACAATGTGCCAGTGCTCCAAAGTGTCTTTTTGCATAGCAAGTCTTATGGACAACTTGCTTGTGAAATGCAATGAAATGCAGTCCGCGGCCATGAGGTCTCTGGATAGATCCTGCGTCATGCGTTTATTTTTTCTAATTTGCAAGACTTTTCTACATGATTAAATAACATATAGCATTTTCTAAATCATCACACACGTGCCACGCATCGCCTTCCCCGCTCTCAGCCACATGACAGGTGGGCCACCGCCAAGCTGGCATGCCACGCGGGCTGGACGTACATGCAGATACGGATGGAGGCACCGTATTTGCATGCCCAGACAAGTTCGAGCACCAGTTTCATGTATTTTACAACTTTATACACTAAACTGATCGTACATGACAAATTGAGGCACCTCTAGCGTATTTAGTTTTTTACGGGTCGGAGTTGGAGATGCACTTACAGCCCAACTCCTGGCACTACAGCGAAGAAAAGCTCTTCTCCTCCCGTCGGCGCCGCTGCCGGTCCGCCCCATCTCCGATGGCCTCTAGGCCATGGAGGTGCGGAGGATCTCGGCCCCCCGCCGGCGGGAGGGACCCCGTTCTCGTTCTTGTTAGATTCAGCGTCTTGGTTGGGGCTGTGTGGCGGCGGCGATATCCCTTAGTAGGAATAATGTCTCCCACGTTCTATCCCCGTCCCGATGGTGTGTCTAGCATCGTCGGAGGGCGTGTGGAGGTTTGTCTCCGTCGGATCTCGCGGGATTCGGTCGGTGCTGGTCTTCGGTGGATCTGTTTGGATCCGGTCTTCGTTCGTCTTTGTTTGGGTGTTTACAGGTTTGATCCTTCTGATCTACGACTTTCTTCATCGGCGATGGTTGCTACTTTGGTGCGCTGGTCCTATGGGGCCTTAGCACGACGACTTCCCGACTGTCTACTACAACAAGGTTTGCCCGGCTCTGGTGAGGGAGGGGCGATGACGGCGGCGCGCCTTCGGCTCGCTCCAGTGCTTGTAGTCGTCGCTAGGTGGTCCACGGACATGGTTGTAATTTTTATTACCTCTGTTGTTCTTTGTACTGCCATGATTGAAGATGAATAGATTGGAAGTTTCTCGAAAAAAAAAAAAAAGCTACTATGCTGCCGACCACCTCTGATATTTTTGCTATCATTGCCGACATGCAGCAGCTAGTACAATGGCAGATACCCCAACGCTGCCAACGACAAAAGCCGTAGCGCGGCGCGGGCCTTGTGCGCGACTAGTTATATTTTTTTAAGGGAAAGACAGATCTCGTAGATCCTTTTGAGGGGAAAGGCAGATTGATATTTTTGAAGCGGACAGAAACAGCTCAACAACTCCCTCCTCCTCCGTCTATCTCTGTCACTCTCCTCCAGTGCACGAGGAGACGAGGCCGAGAAGCGGAGCTGCGAGGAGGAGGAGGACTGCCGCCGCCGCGCCGGTGATAAGATGGCGACGGCCATGGAAGGTGAGCGACTCCTCACTCCTAGCTTGCTCCCTCTCCCCTCCCGGCCCCATGGAAGGTGACTGACTTGTATATATGTGTGTATGTGTTGGTCCTTTGTGCTGCTGCTGCTGCTGCTGTCTGGATGGTGATGCTGATGTGTGCTCTGCTCACAGTGTAAGTCCATCCATTATCCGATTGATTGTTTGTCAGCTTCAGTTAAGTAACCACCCGACTGTTTTGTTGTCTGTCACTCACGGAATTGATGTTGCCTGATTGATTGCAGGCTCGCTCGACTTGCGTGTGTCTTCTTCACCACCATTCTTTTGCAGAGCCTGGTAAGCTAGCTTCGGTAACTCTTGTTTCAGTTAATTACTCGCTGTCTGCTTCAGTAACTCTGAGACACTCTGGTTTCACATTCTATTCATTTCTACACTTTGTTCATACCGTTGGTCTGTCTATCTCTATGTATTGTGCACTTGTGCTGACCTGAAGAGGCATGGAATGGAATGTGTAAAAAAAGTTGTGCCATAGTTGCTGCTCATGTTTACTTCAGCTAAAAGCATCGTATTCAATCAGCAGGCGCCACACATGCTACAAAAATCATTTAAAAAAATGATTGGTCCATTCAGAGACTTGCTCTGCACCATGAAAATAAGAATCAGAGGGTCCAAAATTTTAGTAACCACTCGGTCAAAATCTTAATTATGCTGCTGTTTAAGCTTCATATTAAAAATATACTACTACTATAGTAGGTTTGCAGCAGGTTGTGTCTTTTTCCAGTAGGTGCATACAAACTGGTTTTTGGAATGCATTAGAACTAGCAAAACAAATGGGCCCCAGGACGGATCGATATTCTCAAGAGACTTAGTGAATATGCTGCTATGATAGCACCGGGTATATATGATTTTTCGAAATATTCCGTAGTCTCGCAATGATTTCTTTTTCTATATATATATATATATATATATAAGCAAGTAGGGCCTGACTTCGGCTTTCGCACTGGCTCCCAAATTTCTTAGGCATGGCCCTGCAGCAATGGAGAGGGAGGCTTCTCCTACCCCAACTCTCCAAAGGTCCCCTCCATTGTCAGCGCGAGCTACAGGACTGCCTACCACTTCCAGCCTCCCAAGAACTGGATGAACGGTATGTTGCTTATGTCTCTGGTTACCTCTCTGCTTCCTTTTTAAGCTTCCTCTCTGTTTCATTTTCTGGGACATCTGTTCACTCTTCTTTGTGCTTTTCTTGTTATTGGTCCAAGAAAAAAGCAAGTGATCTCATTGGTTACCGATTTGCCTAACCGGAGAAGGAAAAAAAGAGCGCCGATCTTAATTTGGTGTGCTAATATTCAATAATATACTTGTTAAAATACACATAATATTTTTGTAGTCATATCATTACAAGCTGTTTTTGTGTCAAAAATAGGGAAGCGCCTAGAACTCAGTTGGTTGAGAAATAATCGACTGTTCTTATTGTGTGTTTCTTTTCTTCTGGCCTTCTTTTGTTTGTAAAGTTTGGGGCCAACTGCTATTTGATGCCTATAGCACCGGTTATAGGGAAAACGGTACACAACGCACACCCCCCGGTACCTCTGCTAAATTTCTTGGGCCGGCCCATATAGGCATGATTCTGTGAAGCTCCCAATGGGTTTTGGGAAGCTTCTAGAGCTTCCCGCCGGCTTTTTTTTTCGTTTACATTTCTATTTTATTTTTTACCTTTCATTTTCATTTTTTCAAATGCATGAACTTTTTCAAATTCATGAAAATCTCTAAATTCGTGATATTTTCAGATTCATGAATTTGTTTTGAATTCGAATTTGTTTCCAAGATTATGAACTTTAAAAAATCATGGACTTTTTTAAAAGTCATGATTTAAAAAAAATTGTAACCTTTTCTCAAATTCTTGATCTTTTTCAAATTAGGTAACTTTTTTAAAATTTTGTGAACTTTTCAAAAAATCATGAACTTTTCGAATTAACTAAATTCTTTAAAATTCGTGATTGTTTTAACACAATTATGAACTTTTCTTAAAGTCATGTTTTTTTTTCATTTCCGCGAACTTTTTCAAATTTAAAAACATTTTTTAAGTTCATGATTTTATTTTCAATTTTTGTGAACTATTTTACAGGTCACAATTGTTTTCAAAAAGTCAACAATTAACGTCCGTGGTCATTGGTCAAAGTCAATGCAGCGGTCTAACATCTGTGCTTAAATGCGCTCGTGGGCCGCTGCCCATATAGGTCGCGCGTGAGAGTCAGCATTTTCCTTCTTTTTGGTTGTTTTGCACTGAGGTGCCACGCGTGTAATTAGTAGCTAAGTTTTTCTGAAAAAGAGAAAAAAAAACATATCTGCACGAGCGACGCTTGCAATTGTGCATGGGGTCTGTCATGCGCAGTTGCACACGGATGACAGTTTTGCGGCTGGTTGGGCCCGCACCATTGTGCATGCATTGTTGTGCTTGCAATTGCACGTGAGGTGCGTCATATGGAGTTTGCGCGAGGCGGCGCGTGTGCAAATAGTAGCAATGTTTTTTTCAGACATGCACTAGTTGCGTGTGCGTTATGATTTTTGTAATTCTGCATGGGTGCATCATGTGCGGTTGCGCGCAGATGGGCGTTGTGTAGCTGGTTGGGGCCGCGCAAGTTGCACATTTGCTGCTGCGCTTACAATTGCGTACAAGGTGCGTCGTGTGCAGTTGCGTGGGGTTGCGGCCATGCAAGTAGTAGCAATGTTTTAAAAGTAAAACTGAAAAATATAAAAAAAATATAAAAAGTCAGATTCACCCTAGTTGTGTATGTGTTACGGCACATGCAATTACATATGGGTGTGTCATGCGAAAATACCAAATGGAATCTGGGTCTAGGTGCACCCTAATTGGAAAATATATTTCAAAAATATAAAAGAGAAGTCAAACAATTCTGAAACTATTTTGTAACGAATATGGTCTAGTGTTATACTCACATGTAAAGTTTCACGAAGAAATGACTTCAGTGGTCTTTTGTGCGGAAAAAAAATTGTTCTATATAAAAGGTATTATTCAAGGTTTTGGAAGTTGCAATTTTGTTTTTTCGCCCAAAAGAACACCGAGCCATTTCTTCGCAAAATTTCATACGTGAGTAGAACACTTAGACCATGTTCGCCGTAAAAAAAACAGAATTATTTGATTTTTTATATTATTTTAAATTAAAAATGCTATGTAGGGTGCGCCTAGAACCATGTGCCAAAAATCTACGCCATGTGTCATGTGCAGTTAAAATAAAATCGATGGCATAGAGATAAACCATGTATCTTTGCTGTATGGAAAAATACATATTTTTCTAGTTGATTATACACAAACAAGAAAAAGAAAGAAACAACATCGTAAAATATAAAATAAAAATGTTCTGCTCGCGAAACTAGAGTGTCACATCAGGTGTCCAAATAACATTAGACGGATCTGTTATGTGCATACGAAAGTAATGAAGTACTGACTTTGTTTTGAAATCTGGAATATCCTTGGTTCTGTTTTACCAATAACCATATCCTATTAATTGACATCCGTTTGACATTCTCTCCCTTTTTTCATATATTCGATGGATTGGCGATCCTTGGCAACCTACGACAAAAAAAAGATCCATGTGGTATGAATACCTCAGGCTCAAACACTTATATAAATAAAAAGAAGAAATTGCAGCGTTCTACATCTTATACTGCCTTTATAAAAATTTCAGGACCAATGTACTTCAATGGCATCTACCATCAATTCTACCAGTATAACCCTGCTGGCTCCTTTGACCCCAATGACTCCCTCATGAACATGGTTTGGGGCCATTCGGTTTCAACGGACCTGATCAACTGGATCGGTCTTGAACCCGCAATAGAACCGGATTCCACAGGTGACATATGCGGATGTTGGACCGGCTCAGCCACAATTCTATTTGGTAAACAGCCGGTCATCGTATACACTGGTCTCATCGACAGGAAGATCAATCAGGTCCAAAACATTGCGCTTCCCAAAAACCTTTCTGATCCGTACCTGAGGGAATGGACCAAAGTAGGCAATAACCCAGTGATCCAAACTGTCGTACCAGGCTTGAACTCGAGCCATTTCAGGGATCCGACAACCGGTTGGATTGGACTGGATGGACTATGGAGAATAGCAGTTGGTGCTGAGGTGGACGGCATCGGTACTGCACTTTTATACAAGAGTGAAGACTTTATAAATTGGACTAGAATTGAACGTCCGCTGTATACAAATAATGCCTTCAATATGTGGGAGTGCCTGGATTTCTTCGCGGTAGTGCCGGGAAGTAGAAATGGACTGGACATGTCTTCAGAAATTCCAAATGGCGCCAAGTATGTCCTCAAAGTGAGCATGAAGTCCAGTGACAAGTACATAGTTGGGGTGTATGATCTCAAACAAGATGTCTTTGTGCCAGACCTCACCCAAGATGACAACCGGCTGTGGTCGAGGATCGATTATGGTACTTTCTATGCTTCAAAATCCTTCTTTGACTCCAAACAGGGCAGGAGGGTCATATGGGCTTGGAGTAACGAGACAGATAGTACTTTAGATGATATTGCAAAAGGCTGGGCAGGAATCCATGTAAGCAAAACTGCCCTTAGCTCCTGTAATTGTGCCATATTGAAATAACTATTTAACAAATCAGTGTAACATCCTTAACCTCATTCTTTATTACATTTAGTCAATCCCCAGGAAAATTTGGTTAGACGGCGATGGCAAGCAGTTGATTCAATGGCCAGTTGAAGAGATTGAGTCCCTTCGAATAAATGAAATCAACCATCAAGGACTAGAGCTGAAGAAGGGAGATCAATTTGAGATTAAGGGAATCGACGCTTTGCAGGTAGTTTCTTTTTCACAAACATGCTTACTTGGTCTTCTAAAGAATTATTTTTACTTCAAAAACTGTCATGGCAGAAAAAACTATTGGGTCTTCTGATAATTATTAATTATATAGATGGTACATTTTTGGCAACAGAAAAATAGGCATGTATATATTTGTAGGCTTAGGTGTTTTGTGTATTTTCAGACCAAATGTAACTAACCGGGCACATAATAACAGGCTGACGTAGAGATAGATTTTGAGCCGACATCCTTCGATGACGCCGAACCTTTCGATTCTTCCTGGATTTTGGACCCCGCGAAGCATTGCCGGGAAGCAGATGCATCGGGTCATGGTGGCATAGGGCCATTTGGACTTGTTGTTCTGGCCTCCGAACACATGGAGGAGCACACTGCTGTGCACTTCAGGGTTTACAAATTAGAGCAAAAGTATATCATCCTCATGTGCTCTGATCTAAGAAGGTTAGTGCTTATGGTTTTTTTTTTTACTTAATTTTTGTTAGTCTTCTGGAAACTAAAAAGAAATGTATTTTTCTTTTCTTTCCATAGGTCTTCTCTGAGATCAGGACTGTACACACCAGCCTATGGAGGCTTCTTTGAATTTGACCTTGAAAAGGAAAAGAAGATATCCCTCAGGACTCTGGTGAGTTGTGAGGCTTAATTTGTTTCATTAATTTCTCCGGTAATTCACTTGATGACAAACTGAAAATGGACGCCATCGTGCAGATCGATCGGTCTGCGGTGGAGAGCTTCGGCGCCGGTGGCCGGATCTGCATCACGGCCAGAGTTTATCCGGTGGGACTTGTCGACGACGGCACCACCCACATGTATGCCTTCAACAATGGAAGTACCACGGTAGGAGTGCCACAGCTAAGGGCATGGAGCATGAAGAAAGCAGAGGTGAATGTGATGAAGGGTGCAAATGTGATCGATGCTTAGCAGTTAGCACAGAAGAGCAATTCTAGTCAGACGTGTGATTGAAAGACTGGCCGCGCACTTGTTGATTTCAATATTTACCACGTGTATTTGAACTTTTGAAGTAGTGGCAATTGGTAAGTGAGCGTAGTGCTTGTTGCCAACAACGATTTAAATTCGCAGACATTTGGAGTGAACAATAATATGATCGTGTGCATGCTAGAAAATGAGCTGGTTGGTTCCTACTTCTCAAGATAGCTTCCCTTCAAATCAGCAGGGCATCACAAGGGAGTGATGTTGACCAAGGATAATTTGGTGAAGAGAAGATGTATAGTTTGTTCCTGGTGTAGTTTTTGTGACCAGGACGAAACTATACCACCTCTTTCTCGATTGCCCGTTAGCAAAACTATTATGACGTACGTTACATATAGCCTTCAACGTTAACCCTCCAATGAGCATTAAAAGCATCTACATCCGGAACTTGCAAATCCGGCCCCTTAAACGCGTCCGGACGCGCCCGCGGACACTGACCGGGCACTCCCTGAATTTGCGTCTCCACATCCGCATATCTCATATCCGGCACCTTATGTCCATACATATGCATGCAACGTAGTATGTAAATGAACAAACGATAAAAATCGACATCAAACGAACATATAAACCGATACTAAACGGGCATGATTCACATAATCATCACCAAAAGAACACCAAACTGACATAGTTCAAAGATCTGGCACATTCTACTAACTACATACTAATAATAGATGAGAGGGCGAGCTTCACCACTTCCTCGCCAGCCCTTTGCCCTTCCGGTCGCCGGCGCTACTCGATGTCGGAGACGTCGGAGTTAGACTCGTCGGAGGAGGAGGAGGAGTCGGAGATGCCGACGAAGCCTTGCAAGCGCCGGGCGATGCGGTCTTGCTTGCGCTTTAGCTTGGCCACCATCGCTGCCTCCGCCTCCGCCGCTGCCAATGCCGCCTCCCGCTCGAATTGCTCAATGCCGAGCCGGAGGTTCTTAGCGTTGATCCTACGGAGCCGCCGGGCGTCCGCCTCCGCCGGGGTCAGTGACCAACGGTACACCCGCTGGAGGAGACGGTCCTCCTCGTTGGGCACCGGCATCATGCGGCGGCGTTGGGAGGACTGCCCAGCCGCGTCGGACCCGCTCGCCGTCTCCCTTGTCCTCTGCCTCTCGCGGAGGGCGGCGCGTGCCTCTGACTCCGGAGTCCGCATCCGGGGCGCCGGCGAAGCGGGCACTAGAACCCACCGCTGCCCGCGCGAAGCAGCAGCAGGAGGTGGAGGAGGCCGTTAGGCGGGCGGAGCAGACTGTGCAGGCCTCGCTGATCCACACGCGGGGCGGGAAGGGTCAGCGCCGGCGCTATGACGACGGGCAACAAGAGGCGTCGCAGCGGACCCGGAGCTGCCGCCCGTATCGACCCACGAGTGCTCGAGTGGGATACAGAGTGCCAGCTCCTCCTCGTCAACCTCGCTGCTGTCGGAGTGGCTGTCGGTGCTGGACATGGTCACCGGCGCGCTGGATTGGGAAAGTGGAGCGTCGGGGAAGCGGAGCAGAGCGGGGTGAATTGAGCTAGGGTTTGCGCCGGTCGGGTTTTTTTTGTGGTGTCGGGGTAGGCCAGAGGTGGGTGAGGCTGACGTGGCGGGCGCGCCCGGGCCGCCTCATATTTGGGCTGGATACAAAGAAGAGATGCTACCAGCAGAACACACATAATAGACACAACAGTAAACACGCAAAGCACACCTGTCAAGTTCTTTTGTGCTGAGTTGTTTGCTCGTCGTTTAGGCCGGTGGGCTACAGTTTTGCTCATCGCAGTCGCCTTTGGGCTTCTTCGCACCTAGGTAGTAGAAGGATCCTTGTGCTCCGGACTGCCCGCCCTATGATCCAAAACTCAAAATGGGCCTTGCGACGAGACGCGGATATCCCTTATGCTGCGGGGCGATAAGATTTTTGAGGAGCACTCAACACGACCGCTCACTCAAGTTGACAATATTCTTGACGTCCTTTTTTAGTCCGTCTGTTTTGACTATTTCCTCTACGGTGGATGACCTTCTTGTCTTCATCATCATGGTTGAAGACAGTCTTGCATCGGAGTTTCCTGTGCCCTCTCGTAGTTCCCATCCCCTCTCTCCCTCTCTCTCCACATGTGCATGTATGCCTAGGTGCTACATGTTTCTATCCGGCTGTATGCGATTCGTCATGTCATTAATCTTGTGATGATGCCGATCCAGATTAAGCCTAAACAAAACCTGCCGAATTGCCTAACAAAATGTTGGGCGGGCGGGACAAAAGTGACACGACAAGTGCATCAACTGTGATCTTGAGAGCAACAACTCCATGATTTGCTAGACAGATGGAGAATGGGAAAAATCCATCGAGCACAACTACCGCCGTACCGCCAAAACGGTTATTTAATTTACACGGGCCCTATAAACGTGAAAAGACCAAAACAATAATGCACCAGCGGACCCATGCATGCCGGCCACACAAAGAAATTGAACGTCAGACAAGAAACATGCATCCCACGCTCTTCATAGTATACTCTTATTACATGTCAGTCACGGGTGCCCCTACCCACCCACGCACTTCATAATATATACTATCACATCGTTGTTCTTCTTCCAAACAGGGAAGCTCGATTTGCATGGTGCTCTGCCGCCGGCCCGCCTGCCGGAGACGATGGCGATGACCGTGCAAGGTGAGGAGGGACTCTTTCTTGCTTGCTTAATTAATTGTTCCCTCCCTAGTCCCGACCCCAGACTAGCCCAGCCCAGCCCAGTTGCTTGCTCCAGCTTCAGCTCTATTTTTTTTCTTTTTCGAAACGGAAGCAAAAGATTTGCCTCATCGATTAATTAAGAAGAAGAGAATTGCCCAGTTAATTAACGGAAAATCGGGCAAAAACCGATACATATAGATCGCATGCGGACTACCACTAGTAGAAAACAGGGCTTTCGTCCCACCTCGATCTACACATTAGTCCCGGTTGCATTACGAACCGGGACTAATGTGAGCATTAGTCCCGGTTACATTAGTCCCGGTTCGAGCGGCTAGGGCGCTGGTCGGGCATCAGTCCCGATTCAAATGGGACCTTTAGTCCCGGTTGGAGACACCAATCGGTATTAAAGGGGCCGATACCCTTTAGTCCCGGTTGGTGTCAGTCCCGGTTGGAGACACCAACCAGGACTAAAGGTGTTGAGGCTTTAGTCCCGGTTGGGGTCTCCAACCGGGACTAAACCTTTAGTCCTGGTTGGAGACACCAACCGGGACTAAAGGGGTTCTGAAAGTTTTTTTTTTTCTGTTTTTACATTTGTTTTCTGTTTTAAATTGCTTATATCTTTTAGGATATTTGATGTTTTTGAGTGATTCTTTTTGCATTAGATTCAAAATTTTGTCTAGTTTCTGTTTGTGCCATTAGTTTTCAAATTTGAATGGTTTAAATTTGAATTTGTTCAAATTTCCTTCAAACCCTAGATTGTGAATAACTTGAGTTTACAAATAGTTTTTAATTTAATTCTTTTTGCTCCTAGTCACGTGTTAGATTGTTGTCACAGTAAGATTTATTTGGTTATTTTTAGAATAATTTAAATTAGGATTTTAATTAAAACAATACTGTTTTGCTTAGATAGTTGTTTTAGTCATTTAATTGTTGTTTTTTATTATTTTTAGTTAGTTCTTTCTGTAGATTTTAACAAGTTGTAGTATGGTGCATATTGAATGCACAAAAATTCTGAAGTTGAAATAAATTTAAAAAAATGAAATGCCTTTGTAACAGACGAGTTTTTGTCCGAAACCTTGATACTTCGAAGGAGATGGTCCAGTTTGTACACGAAGTGCATCCAGTTTTTGCCGTAACCCTCTCAACTTTGTAGCACATGCTATGTGGGTGAAATGATGATACCATGCCAAGTTTCAACCTTTTCAGAGTTCATTTGTAGGGTTTTTCAATTTCAGGGCCATTTAGCTCAAAACAATTTATTAAATGCATGAAAAATAGCAAATGAAGTTAGAAAGGGTTGAAATTTGAGGATGTGGCTTTGAATGGTACATATTGAATGCACAAAAAGTCTGGAGTTGAAATAAGTTTAAAAAAATGAAATGCCTTTGTAACAGATGGGTTTTCGTCCGAAACCTTGATACTTCGAAGGAAATGGTCCAGTTTGTACACGAAGTGCATCCAGTTTTTGCCGTAACCCTCTCAAATTTTTAGCACAAGCTATGTGGGTGAAATGATGATACCATGCCAAGTTTCAACCTTTTCAGAGTTCATTTGTAGTGCTTTTTAATTTCAGGGTCATTTAGCTCAAAAAAATCATTAAATGCATGAAAAATAGCAAATGAAGTTAGAAAGGGTTGACTCTGGCTTGGTTAACCTTAGTTGTGACTCTGACTTGGACGGTGCTAGCAGATGTAGTCGACGGTATGATTGGATGGACACCAACCTGGACTAAAGGGGTTCTGAAATTTTCAAACTCTACCCCCCCCCCCCCCCCCCGTGGACCGCCTTTTTTAGTTTTGTAGAAAATAAGAAAAAATGATAAAATCTTCAAAAAAATAAAATCCTTTGAGATGTAGTTAGGTTTTAGTGTCTAGTTGGTATAGAAATTTTGAAATATGAATTTTGACCGTTTTTGCAAAAAAAACGAAAAAAATGTAAAACGGCCATAACTTTTGCATACGACGTCGAAAAAAAAGTTTAATATATCAAAAAAAACTAGACAAAAATTGGGACTCGATTTCACCGGGTTTACCCCGGTGAAGTTTTCTCAGATTCTCAAAATTCCAAAAGTAAAAAAAGTTATTTCAAAAAGAAGATTTTTTCCTACAAAATCAATTTTTTTTAATAATTTTAAAATTAATTTTATTTAAAAATAAATAAATGATGTCATATTTGGATTCCTCACATTTTTCTGATAATAATGGATATATTATTTGTCGAATTTCGATTTACAGATTTAAAGATATTAATTATGCCATATTAAATGAATAAATGGCAAAAAAATGAATAAAATAATATTATTACTTATTTTATTTTCAGGCTGGAGCAGTGAGGACGGGTGATTAGAGATTAAATTGTCAAATAATTAAAAGATTTGAAAATCGGAATAAAACTTAAAAACAAATCAAAAAAAAATTCATTTTTTTTCTAAAAATTCCTTTAGTCCCGGTTGGTGTTAGCAACCAGGACAACCGGGACTAAAGGGCCTTTAGTCCCGGTTGGTAACACCAACCGGGACTAAAGGTCCTCCCTCCCCCGCCCTAGGCAGCGCCACGTGGAGGGCCTTTAGTCCCGGTTCGTAATGCAACCGGGACTAAAGGGGGGGGGGGGGGGCTTTAGTCCCGATTGGTTTGTCCCGGTTGGAAAACCGGGACTAAAGGCCCTTCCCAACCGGGACTAAAGCCCCGTTTTCTACTAGTGTACTCGCTAAGAAAGAAACTCCATGACCCCACGATCAACCCGACAAACATACATAACACGCAACAACCACAATCCCTCGCACTTCTACGTTGCAAAGAAACCCCCAACAAAATCATGCCTGAAAACGGACACCACCACCAAATCCACGAAGACGAGTCAATCGGACGTGGTGCTCAAAGATACTGAGTATCATCCATTAAGCATCCACGGACGCCTTATCAATGGCGCCACCCTTCTTGCCTATGCTCCTGAGAGCCTTCTTCACCTTCTTGATTTTGTCCGTAGAAGTCTTCTTCATTAGGAGGCTAGCAATTGTCGTGCTAGACCCAAGGCTAGCTGCCTCTAAGGAGACGAGCAAGCCGCAAAGCTTTTTCTTGAAGACCGCCTCATCAATGCTTGCCAACATACCTTCCCGGTCGAAGATGAACTTCGGCGCCTCAGAATGAGGTGCCAAAGCGCCAACCTCACCAATTTCGGCATCCACAGACGCCACTTTGTCCCTCATAGACACCATCGCAAGAACATCATCAGCCACGGTTACCACAGACACAATAGACTCTGGCGCCTCCAGCCGCCCACATGGCAAAGGCGAACCCTGTGGCTGTGCATCGAAATTAGGTACCAAAGCACCAACCTCGTCACCCACAGACATCGCCTGCCCCATCTCATTCGAAAACACCATTGAAAGAGGTGAAGTGGGCTCGCCACAACGCTCCTGCAGCTCAGGCATAATCTGTAGCGCTGGAGTCATGACCTCATCGATGACAACACGCCCAGAGGCAGACAACAGCAGAGGCATCTGCGAAGGACATGATGTAGCACGAGGAGATAAATGTCCATAGAGACTTCCATCCTCCCGAACCGAAGACCCAATATGAAGCTCAGCCAACGAAGACACAACCGGCACCACCTCCAGTTTGGCGAGAGCGACCTCTGCTCTCCCCAAAACACTCTCAACTCGCGCAAGGCAGTCACGAAGCTCCGTGTGAAGCAGCTCGGCCTCCTCCGCCAACCCGGCATTCCCAGCCAAGTCAGACTGGAACTGCACATCTGACGTGATGACTTCACTAGTGGGTGCAGGCGATGGGGCATGACATTGGAGCGGTGAAGACTGGTGAACGGGCTTCCTCACACGACAGAAGCGGGCGATGTGGCCGGATCGAAGACACTCCGTGCACCGGATTGGATCCCTGCAAGAGTGTGCACGGTGACCCCGACAAAGGCACCGAAAACACATGTCTCTCATCCACGCCGGAGGGAGCCGCCGCGCATTGACAGCGGGACGACGAAAAGCAGTGGGAGCCGAGCGCCGCTCTCTCGAGACAAGCTGCCAGTCCGCCGGCGCATTCTTGCATGAAGTCACAGGGGCTGTCGACGTCGCCTCCCGGTCAAAACATCCTCGCCAATCCCCCCAGACCGACCGCATTGGGGGAGCCTTCACGACAAGCCTGTCACCGGCAACAGCGGCGTGCGGAGGTGAAGTAGCGGAAACTGGCGGAGGAAGATCGGCAGTCTCAGGAACCGAAGGAACAAGTGCCAGTGGAGGTTTGAGCTGGTCCACATCGCCTCTAGCCATGGCAGCAGGGACGGAGGGCAGGGGCGTCGGAGCGGCCGCAACAACGAGCAGGTGGTGGACCATATGACCACCAATGGTCGGGTCGGCCTTGCGGAAAGCCGGCGCAGCCGCGGGGACGACAGACGAAGTCGGAGCAGCTGGCACGGGGAGCTTCACGGGCGCGGGCGCAGGCGTGGCTAGGGGCACCTCCAGCCCCTGCACGGGCGCCCCATCCACCTGGACGGGACTGTCCAGTGCCTGCAGCGGCAGATCGGACGGGATCTCCCGAACTGGAGCGATTGGAGCAGCGGACGGGGGGACCGGCAGGGCGACGCATGCCCCGCAGCCAGCAGCCAGCTCGGCAGGAGGGGGCGCCGGCGCGCCGACCGGGACGCGGGGCGGCGACGGGGAGGCCGACGGGACGGAAGGCGCGAGCTCACGAAGGCTCATCTCCCACACCTGCTTTTCTTGCGGGA
This sequence comes from Elymus sibiricus, assembly GCA_039707655.1. Lineage (NCBI taxonomy): Eukaryota > Viridiplantae > Streptophyta > Magnoliopsida > Poales > Poaceae > Elymus > Elymus sibiricus. The sequence goes on from CM077671.1 coordinate 512,154,685, forward strand.
GGGAGAGAGCAGATGGCACGGAAGCCGGATCCAGGCGCAGCAGGCGGAGCGGTTGCCGGAGCAGGCAGATCCGGCCGGCGGCGGCCGCTTGCTCACGGGGACGCGAGAGCCATGGACGGGGACGAGAGCAGTCCCGGAATAGAACTCAGCTCTATTTCCAGCTCCATAGTTGACTAGTACTCCTTCGGTTTCGTAATTCTTGTCATGGTTTAAGTTTAGGAAAAAGCTGGTGCTCCACCGGCCGATGTTTTCTCTCACGTCCGCCACATCCTAAGCTTGCCACGCGTCTTGTTGGGCCCAGCGACCACATCTCTCCTTTATCTATGTTTTTTAGTGAAACGTTGGCCACATATGTCTTATCTCCTATCCGTGCGTTGACACAACTCCGCCGGCTGTGGCCACCCGACCATGGCGGAGCGACCAGGATGGACGGCCGCCATGTACAACTCCCCGTCGGCGAACCGCTTGATCTTGATCCTGCCCAGCTCGAGGCCAAGGTAGCAGGCGATTTCCTGCGCCGGTGGCGGGTTCGCCGTGCCGGAGAAGATGCGCAGCCGGCTCCCCAGCTGCCTCCACCGTCCCATGGCCGTCGGCCGCTACGCCCGCCTCGCCCTGGGTCAGCCCTCGCTCCGTAGCTGCCACTTCGCGTCTCTTCCCCTCTGCTTCCTCTCCCTCTCCTCTAACCTTGTAGCCATTCATCCCCTCTCCAGTTTTCTGCAACGCGGTCGTTGTTTCTGCAACGCGGCTGTTGTTTCAGGAGTTGGAGAAATTGTTTCTGCAACCCGTTCGTTGTTTCAGGAATTGTTTCTGCAACACTGCCGCTGTTGCAGAAAGACGAAGGAAAAAAAATTCTGCAACAAAGCGATTGTTTCTGGAACTCGACCTTTGTTTCAGGAATTAATGGGTCCAAAGTTTATTTTTTGCAACAAAGCGATTGTTTCTGCAACTCGACCGTCGTTTCAGGAATCACTGGGTGCCGGCCGGAGCCCCACGCGGATCGGACGGCTGTGCGTGTAGATTGGACGGCCGTCGAGGTGGCGGATGTTTAGTAAACATCAGCCGGTGGACGCGTACCCCTTAAGTTTAAGCTTAAACTAAAACAACGATAAAAAAATTATGGAATGGATGGAGTAGTTGCCAAATGTTTGTCGACTAACTTGCTGGATTGTCTGATGCCGCTGGCTGGATGATGCTGCTTCTGTCAACTCACTCTTGCTTGATGTCTGTCTTGACGGTGTAAGTTCATCAATTGTTGGGTTGTTTGTCAAGTTCAGTAACTATTCGATTTGTTTCTTCTGATTAATTAGTTTCGAGATCTTCTGCTGTTACAGCTGGCTGGGTGGCCTTGCGTGTATGTTCTCCACCAGCGTTCTCTTCCAAATCCTGGTAATTAAGCCAAAGCTGTTCACTCACTCACTTGCTTGCCTCTTATTACAGCTAGCTCATCTTTTTTAAAAATAAATGGAATTTAAGCTTATATTTTCGGAGGGTGCCAATCATTTGTTTTAATTAGAGGATACACCGCGTGTTGCTGACGGAATTGAATGATGAAAATTTGTGTTGATAAATGAGAACAAACTTTAAAATACATATGATTTACTTTATTTTATTTTGCATAGTTGTAATAATATTTCTTAAATATAAGTAATTCCTTCGATTCATATTAATTATCGCTGCTTTAGTATAACTTTAGAACGAAATTGTACTAAAGCATTAAAGTTGTATTAAAACAACGATAATTAACATGCATCGTAGGGAGTAGAACAATTGAATGAAAATATTTTTCCGTATCTGTTTTTTTTTTTTTTGAATGCTGAGGTTGGTCTCCTCCTCCTCCACCTTACGACGTTCCTCCTCGATGGACCGCTGCGTGGTGGCCTCCAACGCGGGATGATAGGCGCGCTCCTCCTCCTCCTCCGGCTTGACCTGCGGGGGCAGCGGGGGGGACGTCGCGGTTGTATTGGACGCCACGACAACGTTCCTCCTCGTGCTCGAACGCAAACCAGATCTTCGAGTTGGGAGAGTCTGGCACGTAGGCAGGGAGCCGGCGCTACTCCGGCGCCTAGAACTCACAGTTGTGGCGTACCTCCTCGGCGTGCGTCCGCTGTAACCGCGACACCGTCGGCACCGGGATCCGCTGCGAATCGAGGTGCCACCCGTGGGGCAAGTTGAAGTCCGGGTATGGCAGCCCACTGGCAATACTCCCAATGCCAGCGCGTCTGGTGCACCGGAATGTAGAGCCGGTCCCGTTGAGCGGCGTCGCGCGGGGCAGCCGGCCGTGGCGATGGAGTACGGGCGCGGGAGGATCAGCTGGCGGCGGGGTGGCCTTCCACTTGCCCTTGAAGAATCCCATGGCGAGCGGACTAGGCGAGGTGTGGGCGTTGGTTGGGCGGCCGATAGGTGGGGCCGCGACGGACACCAAGAGGACGCGCGTCGTGTCCGTTTCGTGTCCGTGCGGACGCAAACCAGGTGCAAATTTGGGCCTAAAATGCATCCAGACGGACACCAAGCGGACGTGTTTTGGGTTTGAGACGGCACGTTGGGCCGAGCTTTTGTCCGTTTCGACCCAAACGGACACGCGCAGAAGAATTGGGTCGGCCTGTTGGATTTTCCCTTAGGGCATCTCTTGCCTTGACCCGCAAATCTGCTCTCGCGTTCGTCTGCGGATAGAGGGGGGACCAGTCCGTGGACACGGATGCAGGAGCCGGCCATCTAATGCTACCGGCATACATTTCAAAAAACACATTTAAACTAACCGGACGAAATTCACGCAGTCCGGATGATATTCATACAAACCGGAGCATATTCATTACATTTTGAAAAGTTTTCATTTAAAAAAAGGGAGGGCAGACCTAAACCTTGACTACGGTTCCGTCCTTGTCCAAGTCTTTGTTGTTCCCTTCCTGTGACCGAGTCCTCCATCCGCCGTCTCCATGAGCACCGACGATAAGACCCGTGAAATAAAGATGTGGTCGCCGACGAGGAAGAGTAGAACATGAGAGATGGAGCGGCCCACATAGGACACATGACACTGCCGCCTCCCATGCCTTGCTCATCCTCCGAGGAGTCCGCGACCTGTCCGTCGATGTTGGCCGTGAGGTCAACGATGGAAATGGGACTGTCGGCGCTCTCGTTGTCCCACCGGTGCGGCCAAACAATGTTTGGCCGGGCGTAGGACATGCAACTGGCGGCATTCTTGTCCGCGTCTGATTGTGCGTTGCGAGCGGCGGCTTGAGCGTGGGCGGCCTCATAGATCACATGCTGTTTCGCGATGAAGTCGGTGTTCGCTGTGGCCATGGCCACCACAGCCTTCTCGCTTGCGCGCTCGCCGTTGATTTGGCCATCCACCAGCCAGTGTTGCTTGAGGAGGAATAAGTTGTACCGTTGTTCCTCCTGCGCCCACCGAAACGCCAACATATGAGGCGCTGCATGATGCTCCTCCGCCATGTCGACGTTGAAGTGTGCCTACGCTTGCTCCATGGTCAGCCGACATGCACCGATGCGGAGTCAGGCACTGAGTCATCTTCGGAGCCCATCTCCATCATGATGTCGTCATTGGAGAGCTCGGGGAAGCCGGCCGGCATGCCGGCCTCGATGCGCTTGGCACGACGGCTCTGCCAGGTGGCCGCAAGGGCGGCCACCTTGTGTTTCATCTCCGTCGACAAGCTCTCCCACTGAGCGTTGGCGCTTGCGGTCATGGCGATTGTGGTGCAAGCGAACACGATGTGGAGCAGATGTGTTGTGGCGTGGAGTTAGCTGGGAGTGGCGGCCTTTAAATAGCCAATTCCGAAGTGGGTTTCTCTGCCCGTTGGGCCAAGCATCCAAGTGTGTCAATGTGCAGTGCCGAAGTGGGTTTCTCTGCCCGCGAGCCTGCTTAATGGCGGCATATAGACGGACCTGCATTGAATGGGTGTGGTAGATATTTGTCCCGTACCATCAAGTAAGCGGGAAAAACCAAGTCCGGACTGGCCTGCGGACCGTTACAGGACCGCGTTGGATGGTAAAACACGCCCGGACCGCGTGGTCCGAATGGTTTGAGGGTCATCGTTGGAGATTTTTTTTAATAAATGGAATAAATTAATATCGCGAAGATACCAATTACACTCAGCTATTGCAACAACACAATACCCTAATGGTATTACAGATGCACACAGCCAAAAAAAAGAAGAAGAAGCTAAAAAAAAGAAAAGCCCCGCTACAGAGTTCCAGTCCTTGCAGCAGCAGTACAACCACCACCAAAACAACACCTGAATTCCAATTTCTCCAAAAATGACGCCTCAAAGAAGGAAACAGTGCACAAACATCATCGTCGCCCGATTGTAGATCTTAGGTTTTCACTCTGAAGATAATCCCCGCTCTCAAAACAATGCCTTCAACAAGGCCATTGTCAGGCACAACCAATTAATGCCAGACCTTGGATTTTCACCCTGATGGGTAAGACTTTGAACTTCACCTATGTTTTCATCTCCACTTACATACCACTGCTACGAAACCCAAAACTCCAAGAAAGTTCATCATCACCACAAATACTCCAATCACCATTACTAGTCCTCCGATCTCGGCTGTCATGACATTCTTCACCTCTGACTTCACCATGAAACTATATATCCCATGATGGCAACTGATAGCAGAGCTTCGCACCGCTCCCTCCTTAACGGAGAACCAGTGGGCACGACCGAATCCCACCTGATCTAGCAATCTCCAGGCATAACGCGCCCATGCGAATTCGTCGGCAGAGCCTTCTGGAACCCGACACTCCGGCCAGATCAAGGAGGACAGGCGTCAGGTAGATCTTCGTCTTGTCACTTGAGGAACCCTAGGACCGCCCCCTTTAATCAGGCCTAGCCCGCAGCCCCCACGCCGCCGGCCGGCACCCTGTATGATCTGTCGTACCAAACCCAACCGGCAGCCATGGGCCAGCAGCGGGGAAGGAGCCGACAACACAGGGGTGACCCTCCACCGGAACCGGCCCTACCACCCAGCGAAGAAGATCTGGGTAGGCGACACGGGAGATCCACCCAGATCAGATCTAGATTTCATCCAACACCACCCACAACAGCCCTGCATCCGCCACCGGTCATGGCGCCACCAGAGAAGGTCTCAACCACCACCCCAACGCAAAGGTCACCGCCCTGGTCGCTTATTGGCGACGCATTGACTCTCATTGCCCCAGCAGCTCCAGCGACGGACTCCGTCTTCCACCACCCCAAGCCACCTTTGGCGGTGAGGGGAGCCGCCACCGCCGCGACGAGGGCCGGCGGCAGCGGCGGTGAGGGGGACCGGCGTCCTAGGGTTGTTGCTGGTGGAACGCGTGGGGAGAGACACGAGGAGCGTGGTTAACTCCCTCATCAGCGTTGGAGATGCCCTTAGTTAACGTATTCGCTCTCTGTTTCAGTAAGGTTTAATTTGGTTTCACTTTGTGTTAGTTTCTACAATTCATTCAATTGTGCTGAAGAGACCACTAACTAATAATTTCTTTCTATAAGTAGATCAAGCCTAATTAACTTGAGCTTGGCCCGCCCCAAATTTCTTAGGTACGGCCCTGCAGCAATGAAGGATTCTTCTTCTGTTCACAGTCTTCAACAAAGATCCCATCCATTGTCAGCAAGAAGTACAGGACTGCCTACCACTTCCAGCCTCCCAAGAACTGGATGAATGGTATGTATGTTTACCTCTTTGGGTTTTTCTTTTCTTTTTAAGCTTCCTCTATGCTTTCTGTCGACTTTCATTCGTGCCCAATCAGATATTGTCTCTCTGATTTGGTGTGCTTTTCTTGTTCTCTTGCTCAACGAAAATTTGCTTAATTCGGACACACACAAAAATTGGTTAGCGTTTCACCTAACTGGAGTTAAACCTATTAGCCAATCTAAATTTGGTATGCCAATATACTTGTTAAAATATATATACTCCCTCCTTGTCGCTGATCTAGTATATTAATTGTTTCTTATCTAGTACAATGTACTAGACCAGCAACAATTAATATGGATCGGAGGGAGTAATATTTTCACAGTAGTATCGTTATGAACTTTTCTTTGTGTAAAAAACAATTACAGGTGAGGGAAAGCTACGTAGGCAACTCATTACTTATGCAAACCTGTTGCCGAATGTCGCACAAAGCAGACACACACTGTAATGCGCTGCAGTTAGATTTTGAGTAACCCTACCATCATATGATGATAACCCTACCATCATATGATGATAACCCTACCATAATATGATGATAACCCTGTTCTTTATATGCTTCTGCAAAACCCCAAATCCTAAAATTTTGCTAAGTTGGCAAAATTTTGAATCGGAGCTTATGCAAAACATTTGAACTAGGCACGGAGATATTTTTGTAGATTTGGTTTTTATATAACCCAGAGGCTTCAAGATTTTTTTTGAATTTTTCATCTTATTTGGATAGAGTTTGCTTTGTAACTGTAGGTACAGAGACAATATAAATCATTTGAATAGGGGGGAAAGGAAGGAGAAATATTGAGACATAGTGTCTAAGGAATGGGTATATGTCAATGGGGGGAAATAAGGTGGAGTTGATCCAAGCATAGGCACTAAAAGCAAAGATCAATAGAGAAAACAAGACGACAAAGAAAAATCATAAAGCCGAAACAAGGGCATTCATGTGTCTAAATCATATTAGACCGATCTATTATACCCTGAAAGTAATGAAGTACTTGACATGTTTTGAAATCTAGAATATCCTTGGTCCTGTTTTACCAGTAATCATATCCTTTAATTTTACATCTGTTGCAAGTCATCGACATTCTCTCACTTTTTCATATATTTGATGGATTGACGATCCTTGGAAATCTACGACAACAAAAAAGATCCAAGTGGTATGAATATCTCAGGCACAACCACTTTTAAATAAAAAGGAGAATAAATTGCAGCATTCTATCTTATACTACCTTTATAAAAAAATTCAGGACCAATGTACTACAATGGCATATACCATGAGTTCTACCACATTATAATCCCGATGGCTCGAACAGTCCCAGTCTCTCCTATAACATAGTTTGGGGCCATTCAGTTTCAACAGATCTTGTCAACTGGATCGGTCTTGAACCCGTGCTAGTACCGGATACCCCAAGTGACATATACGGTTGCTGGACCGGCTCAGCCACAATTCTACGTGGTAATCAACCGGTCATCATATACACTGGTCTCGTCAACAAGAAGAAGTATCAGGTCCAAAACATTGCGCTTCCCAAAAACCGGTCTGATCCGTACCTGAGGGAATGGACCAAAGCAGGCAATAACCCAGTGATCCAACCGGTCATACAAGGCTTGAACTCGAGCCAGTTCAGGGATCCGACGACCGGTTGGATCGGACCAGATGGACTATGGAGAATAGCAGTTGGTGCTGATATGAACGGCTCCAGTACTGCACTTTTGTACAAGAGTGAAGACTTCTTGAATTGGACTAGAGTTGAACACCCACTGTATTCATCCAATTCCTTCGACATGTGGGAGTGCCTGGATTTCTTCGCGGTATTGTTGGGAAGTAACGGTGGACTGGACATGTCTTCAGCAATCCCAAATGGCGCCAAGCATGTCCTCAAAATGGGCATGGATTACAGTGACAAGTACATGATTGGAGTTTATGATCTCAAACGTGATGTCTTTGTGCCAGATACTGTCATAGATGACTATCGGCTATGGCTATTTTTATGCTTCAAAATCGTTCTTTGACTCAAAACAAGGTAGGAGGATCATATGGGCTTGGAGCAACGAGACAGATAGTTCTTCAGATGATGTTGCAAAAGGCTGGGCAGGAATCCATGTAAGAAAATCTGCCTTTAATTGGTTGTAGCGTCATATTGGCATAATGATTTAACTGATTTAACAAATCGGTGTAACATCTTTAACCTCACTTTTATTATATTTAGTCAATCCCCAGGACAATTTGGTTAGATATCGACGGCAAGAGGTTGCTGCAATGGCCAGTTGAAGAGATTGAGTCCCTTCGAAGAAATGAAATCAACCATCAAGGACTAGAGCTGAACAAGGGAGATCTATTTGAGATAAAGGGAATTGACAATTTGCAGGTAGTTACAACGTGTTTAGCTGGTCTTTAAAGATTTTTTTTCTTACTTCAAAAAGTGTCATGCCAGTAAAAGCTGTAAGGTTTCCGATAATTATTAATTATATATGTGGATAGTACAATTTTGGCAACAGAAAGATAGTACAGAATGATAGTGCATTATATATATATAGATTATAGACACATATTCTTAGGCTTTTGTGTTTTGTGTATTTATTACAGCAAGTGTAGCTAACCAGGCACATGATTTTTTTTTTGAAAAGGAGGATACACCCCCGGCCTCTGCATCTGGGAGATGCATGCAGCCATTTTATTAATTATTCACAAAGACCTTACAAAGTAATACATCAGTAAGCCTGAAGCCACCATCTGGGCAACACCTGTCGCTACTCCTATTCCGTTGATGAAGGGGTGCCGAATATCCGAGCCGAATACCAAACAGATATCGCACCAAAGCCTAACATCTAAAGCCGGATGTCCCAGCCCAGCCATATACCGGGACTGTGTCACACACCGGTCCGGCGCACTCTCATTAGCCGCCGCCGCCGTCTTCCACCGATCCATCTCCAGAGCAGGTACTGACGCACCGACCTTGCCAGGCCTGCCGTCGATGCCACCACAGCGCCAGACAGCGCCACCATCATGCACGTATCCATCCGTCCGCGCCCGTCGCCGAAACTCCGCAGCGCCATGCCGCCGGGATCCGCCGTCGGCCTTGCGGTAGATGAAATACCGCTCCTCCGGTAGTCCTCTCCATCCAGCACTTGCGCCAAAACGATGCCCCCAGGAGGGAGAGCGACACCAAAGGCGCCGTCATCGTCCGATCCGGGAGACCCAGATCTAGGGTTTCCCCCGGAGCATCCCGAGCCTGATGACGCACACTGCAATGACGATGCCTCAACAAGGAAACGACATCGGAGATGCCGCCATCGTCTGCTATGACCGGAGTCGGCGCGATTTTCATCAGCAGTCGCAACACCAGGCCGTGCGCCGCCGGCGTCGCTGGTCCCTTCAACCTGAGCAAACTCCAAAGACGATGCCCTCAAGAGGGACTACGGCGCAAAAGCACCATCATCGCTCGATCCCAATGGGACCTAGGGTTTCCCCCGGAGTTGCCCGCGGTGTCAAAGACCCTGATCAGGATCCCGGCGTGATCCGAAGAGCCCGTCAAGATCCGCCACTGTTGCCGACGTGCCGCACGCGCCACCGCGCCGTCCGCAACCCGGTGACCATGGACAGTCACCGGACCTCACGAACGCGTCCAGCCACCAGCCGCGGCCAGATCTGGCCGAAACCAGCGACCCCATCCAGCGATCCCGCGCCGCCGCAGCCCTCGTCGCCAACCGCCTGGATCTGATGAAGCCGCCGCCGAAGCTAGCCGCCCCACCATCACCACGCGCCAGCACGTCCCACCATGTGATCCGCGCAGCCGCCGCCGCACCGTCGCACCGCCGTGCCAGCAGCACGGCCGGCCGCGTCGCCGCCGCGCCACCCCGCGCGAGTGCCGCGCTCCTCACCGGTACGCCGCGTCCCGCGCCGCAGAGAGCCAGTGTAGGAGGGGAGATGGCCCCGCCGCCACCGACGCCAGCCGGGCTTCGCCCAGCGGCGCCCTCCGGTGGCGGCGAGGAGAAGGGGGGGCGGGGAGGAGGCGCTGGCGGGCGGCGGCTAGGGTTTCTCCCTGTGCCCGCGAGAGCGGCTCGGCACATGATTTTCTTGAAACAGGATGACGTCGAGATAGATTTTGAGGTGACATCGATCGATGACGCCGAACCTTTTGATCCTTCCTGGCTTTTAGACGCCCAGAAGCAGTGCCAGGAAGCTGATGCATCGGTTCGTGGTGGCATAGGGCCATTTGGACTTGTTGTTCTGGCCTCCGACAACATGGAGGAGCAGACAGTTGTGCATTTCAGAGTTTACAAATCACATCAGAAGTACATGATCCTCATGTGCACTGACATAAGAAGGTTAGTGCTTATCTTTTTTTTTGCATTAATTTTTGTTAGCCTTGATTTCCATAAATGCCTGTATCTATTGATGTCTGGAAGGAAACCAAAAAGAAATTTATCTCATTTCTTTGCATAGGTCTTCCCTGAGACCAGGACTACTGTACACTCCAGCCTATGGAGGCTTCTTTGAATTTGACCTTGAAAAGGAAAGGAATATCTCTCTCAGAACTCTGGTGAGTTGGGTGGCTATTGTGTCATTTTTCCTGTTATATGTTCACTCGCTGACAGAACTGAAAATGTATACCGCGTTGCAGATTGATCGGTCGGCAGTGGAGAGCTTCGGCGGCGGTGGCAGGGCACTAGTGGAAAACGGCCCATTTGTCCCGGTTCCAGAGGCCCATTTGTCCCGGTTCTGGAACTGGGACTAAAGGGTCGGGACTAAAGCCCAAAACCTTTAGTCCCGGTTCGCTTACAAACGGGGACAGAAGGGGCTCCACGTGGCCGCTGCGGGGAGCCCAGGCAGGAGGACCTTTAGTCCCGGTTGGTAACACCAACCGGGACCAAAGGGCATCCACGCGTCAGCATCTGGCAGGAGCTGGGGTTTTTGTTTTTTTTTGAAGGGGGGGGGGTTAGGGGGTTTTGTAGGGTTAATTTAGGAGTTTCATGTTGTGTTAGCTAGCTAATAGAGAGAAGTGTCCTCTCTTTCTCCGTGCTTGGTCGACGCTAGCTACTATAGAGAGAACTCGACACGCTAGCTAGTAAGCAAATGAAGGAACCATTAAGTACACAAGATCGTCATGAACATATACAGAGAGAAGTGATCGACCTCTCTTTCTCGGAGAGATTGGTCGAACAACAAGTTTTCGTATATCTATCCGACGATACTACATATATACAATATAACATCTTTTACAATCCCTAACATCATCTACCTAAGATCCAATCACAAATCCGCATGGTATTCTCCGTCTTTAGGTATGACGTGGTCAAGAAAGAATCCCGCCAATTCCTCTTGAATTGCTCGTATGCGATCATGTGGTAGGAGTTCATCCCGCATCTGCCAGATCTAATTTAAAGAAGGGGGTCAATACATGCATATATATGAATAAAACTCAACACAATTGATGGTAATATATAAAATAAAATTGTGAATATTATTTACGTACTTCAAATTATTTGTCAGAGAAGCCCCGCTCAGAGGTCGAGTGGCGAATGAACTCGCATACGTAGTATGCACATAAAACAGTCTCTTCTTTCTGGTACAAGCACTTTACGAGAATAGAGTTCAATCAAACTGATAAGCAAGCATGGTAATGATATATTGATGAAAATTTGAATCAATTAGAGATGCGCGGAACTAGCTAGTACTACTTACTTTCGGGTGCGTAAATCGCAACTCTTTGTTTAGACCGGGAACCTTCCGGGTGAACTTCTTCCAAACCCTGCCAGGCAAAGAAAATGATTACTTGATATCAGGAAATTAACGAAAGTTGCATGCCGATATGGTCCCGGTATTGACTGAACTTACTTCTTGAGCATTGCAGTCATGTCCGCATAATTCTCGGGATCTTTACGTCTCGAGTCTAAGACAGTTACTAATGCCCCGTCAAGCTTAATGGATAGCAAAATAAAGTGGAAACTGCGCACGCATATATAACTCATCAATTACATTACTTAACCTCGAGTAAGCGAAACCGAGTATACAGAGAAGTCAGCAACACTCACTTGAAGTTGTAAGGAAATAGTATTTCCCTTTTGTTTTGATGTATAAGGAACGACTTTAGCAAGTTCTCCTCGGTATCTTTGATTGAGTTTCGTACCGTCCATTCATTTACGGCATCTGGGCTAATGAACCCAACGTCGAAGATTCCTATTTTTTGCATTCGACGATCTTCAATCTGCATAATATAGTGAGTATAATTATATATACATGCAATGAACGAGCTGAGCTAGAGACTTAACTATAGAAGTAATACTTACAGACAGTAGGAAGTCATGAGTTGTTTGTCGAGGGCCAGTTGATTGTATAACTGAAATAACTCCACAAATTCAATAGGCATCACGGGAAGTCCAATGAATTCGTGCTCTGGTTTCACTAGCAAATACATAGTGTCTCTCCCAGAATCCCTGCAGGTTTTCATGTACCACTCATGCAATTTGTACATCATCGTTGTTAGAGGAGGATGATCAGGTTTGACGAGAGGCTTCCCGTGCATGTATTTGTATTCTTCTTTTGTTACCTTAGCCGTTTCAAAAATTACATCATCCCCCAAGTAATCACCAGGATTGGTACCGGGCAGTAGCACCGGATGATTAGCGACGATATCGCTAGACACCTTGAGCGGGGGGCACAATTGCTTCTCCTGTTCGCCGAGCTGGGGAATTGTTTTCCCACTTCTTCGTTCTGCTAACCTTGCATCACTGGAAGTACTTCCCGACCGCCGTGCTTCTTCAAATGTCTTATCAATAATGCGGTCATAGTTGGATTGCGGCGGAGGCGGTGGTGGTCGCTTCAGGGCATCGATAGTGCGCTTCACTTTCATCGGATCTAGCTTCTCCTTCGGAGGTGGAGTTTTCTTTGCAAAATGGTCCCTCAATTGGGCACGACATATGTCCTCGTTTTCCTGCTCGGTCCTCTCATATGGTAACTTTTCCAGAGGCTTGAGAGATGGACCGTATCTGAATTGCCTCCCGCCTCTGCTTGTACTGCTAGCCGCCAGAGCGGCGGCGTCTCTCTTCCGTCGTTGCTGACGATGCGGAGAAGGAGGCGGAGTGCTTCGACGCGCCGGAGGATCCGGAGCGGCGGCGTCTGTCTTCCGCCGTTGCCGACGAGGCGGAGGAGGAGGCGGACTGCTCCGACGCGCCGGAGTAGGCGAAGGAGGAGGCGGAGTGCCCTCACGCGTCGGAGGAGCCGGAGAAGGAGGCGGGGTGCCCTGATCACTCACCGGAGGAGGAGGAGGAGGAGGAGGCGGAGTGCCCTGACTCGCCGGAGGAGGAGGAGGAGGCGGAGGCGTCCAGTTTGGAAGCTTGATGTACTCCTTCTGCCATAGACATGTACTCCTCAGAGCACGAACCAGTTGATTCTCCCCTTCACCTGTAGAGTGGTAAAGCTCGAGCTCCTCAAATCCCTCCATTACTTCATCCACCATCACAACAGCATAGCCATGTGGAATCGGAAGGCAGTGAAAAGTTCCATTGGGTTGAGGAGGTGCAACAGAGCTGACAGCCGCCTTGAAAGTGAGGTTCCGGTATTTCATCATAAGCTCGCAATGTTGAGCCTCCGTGATAGTATCCACGGGGTAGATAGGAGCCGTGAAGTCAGGCTGAACTGGCTCCGTGGAAGCCACGCTGCTTCTCCGCTGAGATGGCGGGGTAGCTTCTGGGGTAGCTTCGTGCCGTTGAGATGGTTGGCCGGCAGCTCGCTGGCTCTCAGCTTCCTCTAACTTTTGTAGTCTTGCATTGCGCTTCTGCATGTCGCTCAGCTCCGCTTTCCTCTTTCTCTCCCGCTTCTGTAACCGCCTGCGTCGGGAAACCCAACCTTCCACGGAACGGAGCCTGGTGTGCCTCGTGTTCGTCCAGGGTGCTCAGCATTCCCTAGGGCCTCAGTCAGCTCGTCCTTCTCTCTGTCGGGAATGAACGTGCCTTCCTGCGCTGCGGTGATATACTTCTGAAGCTTCGTGACGGGTATTGCAAGTTGCTCGTCCGTCCAACGGCACTTCCCTGTTTCAGGGTCCAAAGTTCCCCCAACCCCGAAGAACCAAGTCCTTGAACGGTCTGGCCAGTTCAATGTCTGTGGTACGACCCCTTTAGCAATCAGGCCATTCTCAGCTTTGTCCCACAACGGCCGGGCTTTGAGGTAGCCACCTGACCCCGTGTGATGGTGATACTGCTTCTTTGCAGCATTGTTCTTGTTTGTCGCTGACATTTTCTTACTCTTGTCCGATGTCTTGTAGGCCACAAATGCGGGCCAGTGATCTCTTATCTTCTCAAATCGGCCGATGAATTCTGGAGTCTCCCGTTTGTCGACAAACTTTGATTTCAACTCATTCTTCCACCTCCTGAATAGATCTGCCATCTTCTTAAGAGCACACGCCTTGACCAGTGGCTCTATAACTGGCTTATTCGGATCATCCTCTGGCGGTAGGGTGAAATTTGCCTTCAGCGCGGTCCAAAGATCATCTTTCTGTCTATCGGTGACATAATCACCTTCAGGGGCGTCGTCCTTAGGCTTATTCCATTGCTTGATGCCGATCGGAATGTTGTCCCTAACAATAGCTCCGCACTAAGCAGAAAATGCGTCCTTGGTCCGCTTGGGTTCAATCGGATGGCCATCGTCCGCGAGTGCTGTGATCGTGAACCTTTCATCCTTGCGCAACCTCTTCTTCGGGCCTCGTCTCGTTACCGAAGTTTGGCTCGATCCGGAGGGCTATAAAAGAAGAAAGAAGAGTTAATATATGTACATACCAAAACAATTAATGCATCAATTAGCTAGTCAGCACAGGCTTAATTAATATATATACCTCGCCGGACTTTGCAACAGCTCCCTCCTCCGTTCGGTCACCGGAGCCGTCATCATGGTCTCCTTCTTCCTCCGGCATTCGGTCACCGGAGCCATCATGATCATGTCCTTCCTCCTCCATTGTTCGATCACCGGAGCCGTCATCCTCTCCTTCTAGACCATCGGTGTCGTTGAGAAACGACAAGACATCACGTCCGGCGAGGATTATCTCCCCCAACAACTGTTCTTGTTCCAAGTCTCTTTGAGCCATAGTTATCGGGGAGGGGGTAGATCGACAACGACGCTCTTTCTTCTAGGGTTTGGGTGGCCTCGATAGTTGGTCGGGCGAGCGGACCGCCTCTCTCTCAAGCATGTCCGATGTCCCCCCTCATGTCAAAGTTATCGAGGAGGGGGTAGATCGACAACGACTCTCTTTCTTCTAGGGTTTGGGTGGCCTCGATAGTTGGTCGGGCGAGCGGACCGCCTCTCTCTCATGCATGTCCGACGTCCCCCCTCATGTCGAAGTTATCGGGGAGGGGGTAGATCGACAACGACGCTCTTTCTTCTAGGGTTTGGGTGGCCTCGATAGTTGGTCGGGCGAGCGGACCGCCTCTCTCTCATGCATGTCTGACGTCCCCCCTCATGTCGAAGTTATCGAGGAGGGGGTAGATCGACAGCGACGCTCTTTCTTCTAGGGTTTGGGTGGCCTCGATAGTTGGTCGGGCGAGCGGACTGCCTCTCTCTCATGCATGTCCGACGTCCCCCCTCATGTCGAAGTTATCGGGGAGGGGGTAGATCGACAACGACGCTCTTTCTTCTAGGGTTTGGGTGGCCTCGATAGTTGGTCGGGCGAGCGGACCGCCTCTCTCTCTCATGCATGTCCGACGTCCCCCCTCATGTCGAAATTATCGGGGAGGGCTAGGGTAGATCGACAACGAATGCATCCATCCATACACACATACATATATACATCCATCCATCCATACACACATACATATATACATCCATTGGAGTATATTAACAGTAAATGCATACATATATACAAAAAATGCTATGAACAAAAAAAATTCTATGAACAAAAAAAAATGGCAGCGGCGGCGGCGGCGGCAGAACAGGGGCGTAGGCGGCGGCAGCGCGGCGGCAGCACAGGAGCGGCGGCGGCGGCAGCGCAGGGGAAGGGGAGCTCACTGGGGGTCGGTGCGTCGGGGCAGGGAGCGGTGGACGACGACGGCGACGGCGACGGCGACGACGGGGAAGAGGCGAGGGCGACGGCGAGGCGACGGCGAGCACGACGGGGGCGGCGGGCGAGGGCGACGACGGCGAGCGACGACGGGGGCGGCGGGCGACGACGGGGGCGGCGAGCGACGGCGACGACGGGGGCGGCGGGCGGCGGCGACGGCGACGGCGACGGCGGGTTGCGGGCGGGCAGCCTGGCGGCGTCGATTTCGTCGGTGTTGTCGGGGGTGAGATGAGAATGCTGAAAATTCCTAAGTGTGGGCTTATATACACAGAGCATTGGTCCCGGTTGGTGGCACCAACCGGGACCAATGCACCCCTTTAGTCCCGGTTGGTGCCCCCAACCGGGACCAAAGGTCAGTTTTCAGCAGCCCAAAGGGCGGGAAACAGGGACCTTTGGTCCCGGTTGGTGGCACCAACCAGGACTAAAGGGGTGCATTGGTCCCGGTTGGTGCCACCAACCGGGACCAAAGGTCAGTTTTCAGCAGCCCAAAGGGCGGGAAACAGGGACCTTTGGTCCCGGTTGGTGCCACAAACCGGGACTAAAGGGGCGCATTGGTCCCGGTTGGTGGCACCAACCGGGACCAAAGGGTGGTGCTGCCCGGGGACAAATTTTTAGTCCCACCTCGCTAGCTGAGAGAGCTCGAGAGTGGTTTATAAGCGCTGTTGCGCACACCCTCTCGAGCTCCTCTCAACTGCAGGCTTCCAGGCCTAATCTGTCACTGCCTGTGGGCCTTCTGCGGGCCTGAATCCTGGCCCAACAAGCTGGTTGGGTTTCTAGTCGTATTCAGGCCGTGGTGGCCCAGTAGGTGGCATTTTTTTAAAAAAAAATCCACTTTTTTTGTTTTGTTTTTTGCTTTATTTATTTTATTTTGTTCCTACTTACTGTTTTTCAGTGATTCTTTTTGCTTTTAGGTCACAAAAATTATAAACTTTCTGTTAGTGCCATTAGTTTTCAAATTTGAATACTTTAAATTTGAATTTTTTGAAATTTGTGTGAATCACTAGTTTGTGAATAACTTTACTAAAAAAATAGATTTTTGAGTGATTCTTTTTCCTGCTATTTAATATTACTGTGTTTTATCATTATATTCAATTTGGTAAGTTTTAGGTTATTTTAAATTTCTATTTTAATCAAAAATAGATTTGGTTATTTTAGTTTGCTATTAAAGTTTCTAACAAATTTTTTTTATGAAAATTCTTTTTGCTATTAATGTTTTGAACAAAAAATAAATTGATAATTTTAGTTGCATAAATTTTATATAATTTTAGTTTCAAAAATACTAGAGGTTTATAAAAGCTTTTTAGTTGATTCCTTTTGCTATTAGAGTTTTATAAAAGCTTTTTAGTTGATTCTTTTTGCTATTGAAGAATATTATAGTTTTGTTTTAGTTGATCATAACAGAATATTTTAATTGATTATTTTTAGTTCATTCTTTTTGCTATTAGAGTTTCATAAAAGTTTTCTTGTTCATTCTTTTTGCTATTAGTTCATTCTTTGAGCTAAATGACCCTGAAATTGAAAAGCACTACAAATGAACTCTGAAAAGGTTGAAAGTTGGCATGGTATCATGATTTCACCCACATAGCATGTGCTAAAAAGTTGAGAGGGTTACGGCAAAAACTGGATGCACTTCGTGTACAAAATGGACAATCTCTTTCGAAGTATCAGGGTTTCGGACGAAAACTCATCTGTTACAAAGGGATTTCATTTTTTTGAACTCCATACTTTTTGTGTGTTCAAAATGCACCATTCAAAGCCACATCATCAATTTTCAACCCTTTCTGACTTCATTTGGTATTTTTCATGCATTTACTGATTTGTTTGAGCTAAATGACCCTGAAATTGAAAAGCACTACAAATGAACTCTGAAAAGGTTGAAAATTGGCATGGTATCATGATTTCACCCACATAGCATGTGCTAAAAAGTTGAGAGGGTTACGGCAAAAACTGGATGCACTTCGTGTACAAAATGGACAATCTCTTTCGAAGTATCAGGGTTTCGGACGAAAACTCATCTGTTACAAAGGGATTTCATTTTTTTGAACTTATTTGAACTCCAGACTTTTTGTGTGTTCAAAATGCGCCATTCAAAGCCACATCATCAATTTTCAACCCTTTCTGACTTCATTTGGTATTTTTCATGCATTTACTGATTTTTTTGAGCTAAATGACCCTGAAATTGAAAAGCACTACAAATGAACTCCGAAAAGGTTGAAAGTTGGCATGGTATCATCATTTCACCCACATAGCATGTGCTAAAAAGTTGAGAGGGTTACGGCAAAAACTGGATGCACTTCGTGTACAAAATGGACAATCTCTTTCGAAGTATCAGGGTTTCGGATGAAAACTCATCTGTTACAAAGGGATTTCATTTTTTTGAACTTATTTGAACTCCAGACTTTTTGTGTGTTCAAAATGCACCATTCAAAGCAACATCATCAATTTTCAACCCTTTCTGACTTCATTTGGTATTTTTCATGCATTTACTGATTTGTTTTCAGCTAAATGACCCTGAAATTGAAAAGCATTACAAATGAACTCTGAAAAGGTTGAAAGTTGGCATGGTATCATCATTTCACCCACATAGCATGTCATAAAAAGTTGAGAGGGTTACGGCAATATCTGGATGCACTTCGTGTACAAAACGGACAATTCATTTCTTCACATGTAACTGCAGTGATATTGTAGATCAAAGGCATCATCATACTAGTTGTGGAGAGAAAGTCTTCACTTTTTCTTCGCTTGTGTCCTTTGCTTATTGCGCCGTAACCGTGGATAATCTTCATCGTTTAATAGGGTGCTTGGGTCAGCCTTGACTTTGAAGGGAGGAATTTCATGAAACTTTTTATAATCTTCAGACATGTCTGTCTTGCCCTCCAATCCCACGATGTCTCTTTTTCCTGAAAGAACTATGTGGCGCTCTGGCTCATCGTATGATGTATTCGCTTCCTTATCTTTTCTTTTTCTCGGTTTGGTAGACATGTCCTTCACATAGAAAACCTGCGCCACATCATTGGCTAGGACGAATGGTTCGTCTGTGTACTCAAGATTGTTCAGATCCACTGTTGTCATTCCGTACTGCGGGTCTTCCTGTACCCCGCCTCCTGACAGATTGACCCATTTGCACTGAAACAAAGGGACCTTCAAATCATGTCCATAGTCAAGTTCCCATATGTCCACTATGTAACCATAATATGTGTCCTTTCCCCTCTTGGTTGCTGCATCAAAGCGGACACCGCTGTTTTGGTTGGTGCTCTTTTGATCTTGGGCGATCGTGTAAAATGTATTCCCATTTATCTCGTACCCTTTGTAAGTCAATACAGTCGAAGATGGTCCCCTGGCCAACGAGTACAGCTCATCAAAAACAGTGTTGTCACCCATGAGACGTGTTTGCAACCAACTGCCGAAAGTCCTGATGTGTTCATATGTAATCCAGTCGTCACACTGCTCCGGGTGTTTGGAGCGCAGAATATTCTTGTGTTCATCGACATACGGGGTCACCAAGGTAGAATTCTGTTGAACTGTGTAGTGTGCTTGAGACCAAGAATGCCCGTCCCTACATATTATTGAGTCCGCTCCTAGCGTGCCTTTTCCAGTCAGTCTCCCCTCATACCGCGATTGAGGGAGACCAATCTTCTTAAGGTCGGGAATGAAATCAATACAAAACCCAATGACATCCTCTGTTTGATGGCCCATGGAGATGCTTGCTTCTGGCCTAGCGCGGTTACGAACATATTTCTTTAAGACTCCCATGAACCTCTCAAAGGGGAACATATTGTGTAGAAATACAGGGCCCAGAATGACAATCTCGTCGACTATATGAACTAGAACGTGCGTCATGATATTGAAGAAGGATGGTGGGAACACCAGCTCGAAACTAACAAGACATTGCACCAAATCACTCCTTAACCTTCTGAGAGATTGCATTGAGGAATGCACATAGCTTCACAATGGCTAATCGAACGTTTTCTGGTAGAAGCCCCCTCAATGCAACCGGAAGCAGTTGCGTCATAATCACGTGGCAGTCATGAGACTTTAGTTTCTGGAACTTTTTCTCTGCCATATTTATTATTCCCTTTATATTCGACGAGAAGCCAGACGGGACCTTCATACTGAGCAGGCATTCAAAGAAGATTTCCTTCTCTTCTTTGGTAAGAGCGTAGCTGGCAGGACCTTCATACTGCTTTGGATGCATGTCGTCTTTTTCATGCACACGTTGTTGTTCCTCCCGTGCCTCCAGTGTATCTTTTGTCTTCCCATACACTCCCAAGAAGCCTAGAAGGTTCACGCAAAGATTCTTCGTCACGTGCATCACGTCGATTGCAGAGCGGACCTCTAGGTCTTTCCAATAGGGTAGGTCCCAAAATATAGATTTCTTCTTCCACATGGGTGCGCGTCCCGCATCGTCAGTCGGAACAGATAGTCCGCCAGGACCCTTTCCAAAGATTACATGTAAATCATTGACCATATCAAGTATGTGATCACCAGTACGGAGGGCGGGATTCTTCCGGTGATCTGCCTCACCTTTGAAATGCTTTCCTTTTTTTCGACATTGATGGTTGGTCGGAAGAAATCGACGATGCCCCAGGTACACATTCTTCCTGCATTTGTCCAAATATATACTGTCGGTGTCATCTAAACAGTGTGTGCATGCGTGGTATCCCTAGTTTGTCTGTCCTGAAAGGTTACTGAGAGCAGGCCAATCGTTGATGGTTACAAACAGCAACGCATGTAGGTCAAATTCCTCCTGTTCGTTCTCATCCCACACACGTACACCTCTTCCATTCCATAGCTGTAAAAGTTCATAAACTAATGGCCTTAGGTATACATCAATGTCATTGCCGGGTTGCTTAGGGCCTTGGATGAGCACTGGCATCATAATGAACTTCCGCTTCATGCACAACCAAGGAGGAAGGTTATACATACATAGAGTCACAGGCCATGTGCTATGCTTGTTGCTCTGCTCCCCAAAAGGATTAACGCCATCTGCACTTAAACCAAACCATACGTTCCTCGGGTCACCTGTAAAGTCGCTCCACTTTCTCTCGATCTTTCTCCACTGCGACCCGTCAGCGGGTGCTCTCAACTTCCCGTCTTTCTTACGGTCTTTTATGTGCCATTGCATCAACTCGGCATGCTTTTTGTTTCTGAACAGACGTTTCAACCGTGGTATTATAGGAGCATACCACATCACCTTGGCAGGAACCCTCTTACCGGTGCGCTGGCCCTCAACATCACCAGGGTCATCTCTTCTGATCTTATACCGCAAGGCACCGCATACCGGGCATGCGTTCAAATCCTCGTACGCACCGCGGTAGAGGATGCAGTCATTAGGGCATCCATGTATCTTCTGCACCTCCAATCCTAGAGGGCATAGAACCTTCTTTGCTTCGTACGTACTGCCGGGCAATTCGTTATCCTTTGGAAGCTTTTTCTTCATTATTTTCAGTAGCGAACTAAATCCCTTGTCAGATACACCATTGTCTGCCTTCCATTGCAGCAATTCCAGTGTGGTACCGAGCTTTCTGTTGTCATCTTTGCAATTTGGGTACAACCCTTTTTTGTGATCCTCTAACATGCGATCGAACTTCAACTTCTCCCTTTCACTTTCGCATTCTCTCTGTGCATCAACAATGACCCGGCGAAGATCATCATCGGGCACATCGTCTGGTTCCTCTTGATCTTCAGCTTCCCCCATTGCAGCATCACCGTATTCAGGGGGCGGGTAGTTGTCATCATCCTCTTTTTCTTCATTGTCTTCCATCATAACCCCTCTTTCTCCGTGCTTGGTCCAAACATTATAGTGTGGAATAAAGCCCTTATCAAGCAGGTGGAAGTGAAGGGTTTTAGAGTTGGAGAAAGCCTTCGTATTCTCACAGACAGTACATGGACAATGCATAAAACCATTCTGCTTGTTTGCCTCAGCCGCTTCGAGAAAATTATGCAGGCCCTTAATATACTCGGAGGTGCGTCGGTCACCGTACATCCATTGCCGGTTCATCTGCATGCGTTATATAATAAAGTGTATTAAAAACCATTACAGCATATCATGAATAGAGAAGTGACCAAATTAATAGAAATTCATCATCACATTAAAGCCAAAGTACAGTAGTGACCAAAATAAATACATAACGTTCATACATAGTTCTCATTATTGAACAACATATAGCTCTCTAGAGCATGTAATTAAAACATACATTGAAACTATAAAATTTAAATGCAATAACAAATGCGATCATAATCGCAACTAAGGTACCAATTGATCCAACGGCATAATGATACCAAGCCTCAGTATGAATGGCATATTTTCTAATCTTTCTAACCTTCAAGCGCATTGCATCCATCTTGATCTTGTGATCGTCGACGACATCGGCAACATTCAACTCCAATTTCATCTTCTCCTCTTCAACTCTTTGTAATTTTTCTTTCAAGTAATTGTACCAAATTTAACTTCTCGACAAGAATTTCTATGTCGGTTGGAATTTCCGGTTCACATACCTCCTAGATTAAAAAATCTATGTCACGTTGGTCGGCATAATTGTCATAAACACTAAATAAAACAAATAGTTATAAAAGATAATATATACCACATCCGAATCATAGACAGGACGAGGGCCGACGGAGGCGGATACCAAAACTATCGCACTATATAATAACAAACAATAATAAAAGTAAGAAAATTACACAAGTATCTATCTAAATCATACAAGTAAGAACTTTTTTCTTTTAGAAAGAAGATAAGAAGAAGAGGCTAACCACGGTGGTGCCGGCGCCAAGATCAGCGCGGGCGATCGACGGCGGTGAGGACGGGGACGGGACAGGACGGACCGCCAAACCTAGACAAATCTTGAGGAAAATGGAGCTTGAACAAGGAGCTTCGAGAGGAGAAAGCTTAAGTGTGGCTCGGGCATTTCATCGAACACCTCATGTGCATAGGAGGTGAGCTAGAGCACCACAAAGCTCTCCCACGGCCGGCCAAAAAAACAGAGCAGCGCACTGCTCTGCTCGCGGGCAGGGGGTATATATAGGCCAACCATTGGTCCCGGTTTGTGGATGGAACCGGGACTAAAGGACACCATTTGGTCCCGGTTCCAGCCACAAACCGGGACCAATGGTTGTGGGCCAGGAGAGAGGCCCATTGGTCCCGGTTCGTGTCTAGAACCGGGACCAAAGGGGTCAAACGAACCGGGACCAATGGCCCACGAGGCCCGGCCGGCGCCCTGGCCTCACGAACCGGGACCGATGCCCCCATGGGTCCCGGTTCGTGAGTGAACCGGGATTAATGGGCTTTTCAGGGCTGGACCAAAGCCCTGTTTTCTACTAGTGGGCTCTGCATCATGGCTAGAGTTTACCCAATGTCACTTGTCGACGACGACCAGCAACCCCACATGTATGCCTTTAACAATGGCAGTGCCACGGTCAGAGTGCCTCAGCTCAGGGCATGGAGCATGGAGAGAGCACAAGTGAGTGTTTAACACGGAACAACAATTCTATTTGACATGTAATTGGAGGACCATATTAAATCTTGGCGATTTCAATATTTGGCATGGTTATTTGAAGTAGAGTCAATCAAGTAGACGCCCACGGGGTACGATTTAAATATGCAAAGATTTGGAATAAATAGTATGAGCTTGTGCATGCCAGAATTCCTGACGGAAAATGCGTTTGCGCTTGCGAGATTGTAAGATACGGTACTGCTCTTCATTATGGTTCCTGGATGATATGGGTTAACGATATCTATTGCTTCAGTTTTGCACATCGATTTGTCATTTCTTTAAATCTTCCATGATTCTACCAGACGATATATATTGTGATAAACCCCAGATTAGGAAGCTTATCTATCCTCCTTGTTGAATATATGGTTTGTGCATGTATATTGTATAGCCCAGCCCACCTCCTAGTCATTGTATAGTTGAGGTTGTGGCCCACTTTGTACTCCATATATATGTGCGCTATGCACCGATCAATATATCGTGAAGCATTGCCAAAACACTCGTTTCCAACATGGTATCATACCTGCGATCCTAACCCTAACCCTGCCGCCGCCGCCGCGATCTCATCGCCGCCGCAACCCGCCGCCACCGCCGCCACGCGCCGCCGCTGCCGCCGCGTTCTTCCGCCGCCGCGCCGCCGCCCACGTGAGCCGCCGCCGCCCACGCTTCTGCCCTCATCACGCCGCGCCGCCCCAAGCCGCGCCACCACCCCTTTGCCGTGCCGCCTCCCCGCGAGCCGGCGCACCCCCATCCCCCTCTCGGATCATGGCTTCCTCCGGCACCGCCCGCAGCAGCCACACCAACCCGTTCGCTGGTCCCGACCCCGTCGTCATCCGCGATCTCAACATCCTTGCTCGGTTTCCCGTCATTCTCGATCATCTCTCCTCCACCTACTATGCCTGGAAGACGTACTTCTCCCTTGTGTTCCATGAGTACAACCTCCGGGATCACATCGATGGCTCCGTGGATTCCCGCTTCATGGAGGACGATGAGGAGTGGACGTCCATCGACGCCACTCTCATCCGTTGGTTCTACACCACCATCTCGAAGGACCTCTTCCACACGGTGGTCTCCGCCGACGATGACGCTCACGCCGTTTGGACCAAGCTCAACGGCCTCTTCACCGACAACGCGCTCCAACGCAAGGTTTTCCTGCACGGCGAGTTTTTTGGGTGCCAGCAGCTTGACTCGTCTATTGACGATTATTGCATGCGCCTCAAGAAGCTTGTTGACGAGCTCCGTGACCTCGGTGAGAAGGTCTCCGACGAGCTTCTTCTCAGCACCCTCATCGCCGGCCTGAACGACGACTTCGGGAACGCCGCCTCCAACATCCCCCTCATCACCAACCCGACCTTTCCCAAGATCGTCGCGTACCTGAAGCTGGGGGAGAGGAGGCTGCGGATGTCGCGTACCCGGGCCACCCACACGGCCCTCACCGCCAGTACCCGCGGCGGCGCTCCGCCCACAACCCCGGCTCCCCCACCGCGGCCTGCACCGGGGCCCTTCCAGGCGCCGTCGCTGTCCAGGTTCCCCTACCCGGCGCCGCCACAGGCCCCCCCGCCGCCCCCGCCGAGCATCAGCAGCGCCGCGGTGGCCGCCGTGGCCGCAGTGGCCGCAAACAGCAGTAGCAGCAGCCGGCTGCCCACGGCGGGGCGCCGCGCCACCCGCAGCAGCAGCTCCCGCCGGCGCCCTGGCAGGCTGCCCAGAACCCCTGGACGGCGGTCGTTCACGCATACTCCATGCCTGTCCCGCGCGCCCCCGTCCCAGACTTCTTCGGTGCTCGTCCGGCCTCCCATCAGGCGCTTCATGCGGCTCCTCAGCCGTACCCGCCCGCGCTGCCCTACGGCCCCTCTGCGGCCTATGGGCTGCCTTCGGCCGGAGGGTTCGCAGCGCCGCCGCCACAGCCGCTGCCGTCGGCCCCGGCCCTCCCGCCGGCACCTTGGGACCCCGCGCTTCTAGCGGCCCTCCACACCGCCCCCACACCGCAGCAGTACACTGGCGGTGGCGACTGGTATATGGACACCGGAGCCTCGGCTCATATGGCCGCCAACCCCGGTAACCTTCTTACCGCTCACCCCGTTCACACCGCTACTCGCATTACCGTGGGTGACGGTTCTTCCATGCCTATTACTCATGTCGGTCATGCTGCTTTTCCTTCTAACTCCATGCCATTATCTCTTTCTAACGTACTTGTCTCTCCTGACATCATTAAAAACCTTGTTTCCGTTCGTTATCTTACACGTACAAATCCTGTCACCGTTGAGTTTGACATGTTTGGCTTCTCTGTCAAGGATGCCCGTACCCAGATGGTGCTCCACCGATGTAACAGCCCAGACGATCTCTACCCGGTCCACTCGTCCACTTCCTCCGTCGCTGCACCCATGGCGCTTTCCGCTGGAGTGGACCTTTGGCATGCTCGTCTCGGTCATCCCAACTCCGCCACCCTTCGTCATATTCTTCGGAGTTTTTCATTCACGTGTAATAAGATCGATGATCACACTTGTCATGCTTGCCGTCTCAGCAAACATGTTCGTTTTCCTTTTACCACTTCCTCGCATGTTGCATCATACCCGTTTGAGCTAATTCATAGTGATGTTTGGACATCTCCTGTCGCAAGTAACACGGGCTATCTTTAATATCTTGTCATACTCGATGATTTTTCGCACTATGTGTGGACCTTCCCGTTGCGGCGAAAGTCGGATGCTGTTGCCACTCTCACCGCGTTCTACTCCTATGTCTCCACGCAGTTTGGACGTCCCATCCATGCGTTGCAAACAGACAACGGGAAGGAGTTTGATAACCTTACGATTCGCAACCTTCTCGCCACACACGGCACGACTTTTCGTCTCACTTGCCCGTACACTTTGCAACAAAATGGCCGCGCTGAGCGCGTGCTTCGCACTCTTAATGACTGCGTCCGCACCCTCCTCTTTCACGCCTACGTGCCACCACGTTTTTGGCCCGACGCGCTTGCCACCGCATCACTCCTCATCAACATTCGTCCCTGTCGCACTCGCGGGAATTTTGCACCTCATCACCTTTTGTTCGGCACGCCACCTTCCTATGCTGAGCTCCGCATCTTCGGTTGCCTTTGCTACCCTAGCATCGCTTCCACTACTCCTCATAAGCTCGCACCTCGGTCCGTGGCCTGCATCTTTCTCGGCTATCCCCCCAACACCAAAGGCTACCGCTGCTATGATCCTATCTCACATCGGGTGATCACTTCCCGACATGTTTACTTTGATGAGTTGGTTTTTCCATTTCAGCAGGTACCTTCGGATGTTGCGGCTTTGCCCGCTCCCGGTGATGGCCGCCCGCGTGCTTCTCTTAGGCCGCCTCCCGGCTTTGAGGGTGCCCCGTGCGCCACGGGTCGAGTTTCTCCCCGGCTGGCTGCCTTAGGGGCTGCACCTCCACCGGCGCCCGCGATGCCCTTGGCGTCCCCGGCCCCGACCACGCCGTCGGCCTCTCCGGCGGCTGCGCCGTCGTCGGCCTCCCCGGCGCCCGTGACACCTCCTGCGTCCTCGCCCGCGGCCTCGCCCGCGGTCTCGGAGGTGGCGGGCTCTTCTTCGTCATCGCCCGCCGCCACCCTGGACTCGCTGCCCTGCCCGATGACTCGCTCTCGGGCTGGCACCTTCCGCCCGAGCACGCGGTACAACAGCGATGAGTACCTTCTCGCTGCTTCCGTCTCTGAGCCGTCCCCTCTCCCATCATCCGCTCGAGCCGCCCTTCGGGACACTCATTGGCTCGCTGCGATGCAGGAAGAGTTCGACGCGCTCCAGCGGAACTGTACCTGGCAGCTTGTTCCTCGGCCGCCTCGTGCCAACGTCATCACGGGCAAGTGGGTCTTTCGGCACAAGACTCGTCCGGATGGCACTCTCGAGCGCTATAAAGCTCGCTGGGTGGTTCGGGGCTTTAGGCAACTTGCGGGCGTGGACTTCACCGACACTTTTGCCCCGGTTGTTAAACCGGGCACGATCCGCACCGTGCTTCAGCTCGCCGTCTCCCGAGCCTGGCCTGTGCATCAGTTGGACGTTTCCAACGCCTTCTTGCACGGCCACCTCGCTGAGCAGGTGTTCGGTGAGCAGCCCACCGGCTTCGTCGACGCCACGCATCCAGACCATGTGTGCTTGCTCTCCCGTTCCCTTTACGGGTTGAAGCAGGCGCCTCGGGCCTGGTACCAGCGCATCGCTGCATTCCTGCAGACGCTCAGATTTACATCGACTCGCTCCGATGCGTCCCTCTTCGTGTACCATCACGGAGTTGACACGGCCTACTTGCTGCTCTACGTCGACGACATCATCCTGACGGCATCCACTATCACGCTCCTCCAGCGGCTCACCGCTCTTCTTCGCGATGAGTTTGCCCTGAAGGATTTGGGGCCCCTGCACTACTTCCTTGGCATTGAGGTGGTTCGACAGCCAGATGGGTTCTTCCTGCACCAGCAGCGCTACGCCCATGAGCTTCTCGATCGAGCCGGCATGCTTAACTACAAGCCTGCTCCCATGCCTGTCGACACCAAGGCCAAGGTTTCCGCTCTGGAGGGTTCTCCCGCATCAGATGCGGCCTTCTATCGCTCCATTGTGGGTGCTTTGCAGTACCTGACCCTGACGCGTCCCGACTTGCAGTATGCTGTTCAGCAGGTTTGTCTTCACATGCATGCTCCACGTGACTCTCATTGGACTCTGGTGAGGCGTATCCTCCGCTACATATGCGGCACCCAGTCCATGGGACTTACGCTGACGGCTTCCACCTCCACCGACCTCGTTGCCTACTCTGATGCGGACTGGGCTGGATGCCCGGACACACGCCGCTCAACTTCGGGGTACTGTGTCTACCTTGGGCCGTCTCTGATCTCTTGGTCCTCCAAGCGACAGCCCACCGTCTCCCGCTCGAGTGCCGAGGCAGAGTATCGGGCAGTTGTTGGGGAACGTTGCATGGGAAACAAAACATTTCCTACGCACACACAAGATCTATCCATGGTGATGAGCATCTACGAGAGGGAGAGTGAATCTACATACCCTTGTAGATCGCTAAGCGGAAGCGTTAAGAAACGCGGTTGATGTAGACGAACGTCTCCGCGATCCAAATCGCAAGTCGTCCCTCGATCCGATCACGAACTAGTGCCGAACGGACGGCACCTCCGCGTTCAACACACGTACGGCTTGATGACGCCTTCACCTCCTCGATCCAGCGAGCGATGGTGAAGTAGTAGATGAGTTCCAGCAGCACGACGGCATGGTGATGGTGGTGAGGAACAATCTCTGCAGGGCTTCGCCAAGCACTACGGAGATTATGACGGGAGAACTAGAGGGTTAGGGTTGCCGACACACGGCTTGGGAAATCTTAATGTGTCCCGTGTGCTAGCCCTGCCCCTCTATTTATATGTTGAGCCTTGGGGTCTAAACTTGGAGTAAAAGCCTCCTCCAGGTCGGTTTTGCCCGCACAAGGTCGGTTTGGCCCGCAGGGAAAGAGTCCAACTCGGATTCCAGCAGTACCGTGCACAAGCGGTAGTACCGCTCACGAGCGGTAGTACCGCTTGAGCGGTAGTACCGCTTCACACAAGCGGTAGTACCGCTTATGCGGTAGTACCGCTTCACACAAGCGGTAGTACCGCTTACGCGGTAGTACTGCCTTACCAGCGGTAGTACCGCTTAAGGCAGCAGCAAAACTTCCTTT
Source organism: Elymus sibiricus (assembly GCA_039707655.1). Taxonomy (NCBI): domain Eukaryota; kingdom Viridiplantae; phylum Streptophyta; class Magnoliopsida; order Poales; family Poaceae; genus Elymus; species Elymus sibiricus. Next base: position 512,183,582 of record CM077671.1, read on the forward strand.
TGCACTTTCCAATACCTCGTGGGCTTTACCCCTTTGGCTCATATAAAGTGTTGCTGCACCCGAACACTTCGGTAAACATCCGGAACCCCTTCCGGTGAATTCCGGAACCCTTCCGGAGATCAAAACACTATTATCACATATATCAATCTTTACCTCCGGACTCTTCCGGAGATCCTCGTCATGTCCGGGATCTTATCCGGGACTCCGAACAACCTTCGGTCACCAACAAAATAACTCAACTATACTAATCGTCACCAAACGTTAAGTGTGTAGACCCTGCGGGTTCGAGAACTATGTAGACATGACCGAGACACCTCTACGATCAATAACAAATAGCGGGACCTGGATGCCCATATTGGCTCCTACATATTCTACGAAGATCTTTATCGGTCGAACCTCTATGTCAAGGATTCAGTTAATCCCGTATGCTGTTCCCTTTGTTCTTCGGTATGTTACTTGCCCAAGATTCGATCGTCGGTATCTCTATACCTAGTTCAATCTCGTTACCGGCAAGTCTCTTTACTCGTTCCGTAATACAAGATCTCGTGGCTAACACTTTAGTCACATTGCTTGCAAGGCTCATTGTGATGTTGTATTACCGAGTGGGCCCTGAGATACCTCTCCGTCACACGGAGTAACAAATCCCAGTCTTGATCCATGCCAACCCAACAGACACCCTCGGAGATACCTGTAGAGCATCTTTATAGTCACCCAGTTACGTTGCGACGTTTGATACACACAAGGTACTCCTCCGATGTCAGGGAGTTGCATGATCTCATGGTCATAGGAACAGATACTTGACATGCAGAAAACAATAGCAATAAACTGACACGATCATATGCTACGTTCGTAGTTTGGGTCTTGTCCATCACATCATTCTCCTAATGATGTGATCCCGTTATCAAATGACATCTCATGTCAATGGCTAGGAAACCTTAACCATCTTTGATCAACGAGCTAGTCAACTAGAGGCTTACTAGGGACAGTGTTGTCTATGTACCCACACATGTATTTGAGTTTCCAATCAATACAATTATAGCATGGATAATAAACGATTATCATGAACAAGGAAATATAATAATAACTAATTTATTATTGCCTCTAGGGCATATTTCCAACAGTCTCCCACTTGCACTAGAGTCAATAATCTAGTTCACATCACTATGTGATTTACATTGTAATGAATCGAACACCCATGCAGTTCTGGTGTTGTTCATGTTTAGCCTTTGGAAGAGGTTTAGTCATCGGATCTGCAACATTCAGATCTGTGTGTACCTTGCAAATATTTATGTCGTCCTCCTTGATGTAATCGCGGATGGAATTGAAACGTCGCTTTATGTGTCTGGTCCTCTTGTGAAATCTTGGTTCCTTGGCTAGAGCAATGGCACCAGTATTATCACAAAACAGAGTCATTGGGTTAAGCGCACTAGGCACTACTCCAAGATCTGTCATGAACTCCTTCATCCAGACACCTTCCTTCGCCGCCTCCGAGGCAGCGATGTACTCCGCTTCGCATGTAGAATCAGCTACCATGCTTTGCTTGGAACTGCACCAGCTAACCGCACCCCCATTAAGAATAAACACGTATCCGGTTTGCGACTTAGAGTCATCTGAATCAGTGTCAAAGCTTGCATCGACGTAACCCTTTACGACGAGCTCTTGATCACCTCCATAAACGAGAAACATGTCCTTAGTCCTTTTCAGGTACTTCAGGATATTCTTGACCGCCGTCCAGTGTTCCATCCCTGGATCACTTTGAAACCTTCCGACCATACTTATGGCAAGGCTGACATCGGGTCTTGTGCACAGCATTGCATATATGATAGAGCCTATGGCTGAAGCATAGGGGATGACACTCATCTTTTCTCTATCTTCTGCAGTCACTGGGCATTGAGTCTTACTCAACTTCACACCTTACAAAACAGGCAAGAACCCCTTCTTGGACTGATCCATTTTGAACTTCTTCAAAATCTTATCAAGGTATGTGCTTTGTGAAAGTCCTATTAAGCGTCTTGATCTATCTCTCTAGATCTTGATGCCTAATATGAAAGCAGCTTCTCCTAGGTCCTTCATTGAAAAACTCTTGTTCAAATATTCCTTCACGCTTTCCAACATTTCTATATTGTTTCCAATCAGTAATATGTCATCCACATATAATATTAGAAATGCTATAGAGCTCCCACTCACTTTCTTGTAAATACAAGCTTCTCCGTAAACTTGTATAAACTCGAACGCTTTGATCACCTCATCAAAGCGAAGATTCCAACTCCGAGATGCTTGCACCAGTCCATAAATGGATCGCTGGAGTTTGCAAACTTTGACAGCATTCTTTGGATCAACAAAACCTTCTGGTTGCATCATATACAACTCTTCCTTAAGGAAACCGTTAAGGAACGCTGTTTTGACATCCATCTGCCAAATTTCATAATCGAAAAAGGAAGCTATTGCTAACATGATTCTGACGGACTTAAGCATCGCTACGGGTGAGAAGGTCTCATCGTAGTCAACTCCTTGAACTTGTGAAAAACCCTTTGCCACAAGTCGAGCTTTATAGACGGTGACATTACCGTCCGCGTCCGTCTTCCTCTTAAAGATCCATTTGTTCTGAATGGCCTTACGCCCTTCAGGTAATACTTCCAAAGTCCATACTTTGTTTTCATACATGGATCCCATCTCGGATTTCATGGCCTCTAACCACTTCTCGGAATCCGGGCCCATCATTGCTTCTCCATAGCTCGTAGGTTCATCGTTGTCTAACAACATGACCTCTAAGACAGGGTTGCCGTACCACTCAGGAGCAGTACGCGTCCTTGTCGACCTACGAGGTTCGATAGCAACTTGATCCAAAGCTTCATGATCATCATCATTAACTTCCTCTTCAGTTGATGTAGGCTCTACAGAAACATCTTTCTGCGTTGCGCTACTTTCAGGTTGAAGTAAAGGTTCAACAACCTCATCAAGTTCTTTCTTCCTCCCACTCAATTCTTTCGAGAGAAACTCTTTCTCAAGAAATGTTCCGTTTTTAGCGACAAACACTTTGCCTTCGGATCTGAGGTAGAAGGTATACCCAACTGTCTCTTTTGGGTATCCTATGAAGACGCATTTCTCCGCTTTGGGTTCCAGCTTTTCAGGCTGAAGCTTTTTGACATAAGCATCACATCCCCAAACTTTAAGAAACGACAGCTTCAGCTTCTTGCCAAACCAAAGTTCATATGGCGTCGTCTCAACGGATTTCGATGGTGCCCTATTTAAAGTGAATGCAGCTGTCTCTAATGCATAACCCCAAAACGATAGTGGCAAATCGGCAAGAGACATCATAGATCGCACCATATCCAATAAGGTTCGATTACGACGTTCGGACACACCATTACGCTGTGGTGTTCCAGGCGGTGTCAGTTGTGAAACAATTCCACATTGTCTTAAGTGACTGCCAAACTCATAACTCAGATATTCTCCTCCTCGATCAGATCGTAGGAATTTAATCTTCTTGTTACGATGATTCTCAACTTCACTCTGAATTGTTTGAACTTTTCAAATGTTTCAGACTTGTGTTTCATTAAGTAAATATACCCATATCTACTTAAGTCATCAGTGAAGGTGAGAAAGTAACGATAACCACCGCGCGCCTCAATACTCATCGGACCGCACACATCAGTATGTATGATTTCCAACAAGTCACTTGCCCGTTCCATTGTTCCAGAGAACGGCGTTTTAGTCATCTTGCCCATGAGGCATGGCTCACATGTGTCGAGTGATTCAAAATCAAGTGACTCCAAAAGTCCATCAGCATGGAGCTTCCTCATGCGTTTTACGCCAATATGACCTAAACGGCAGTGCCAAAAGAAAGTGGTATTATCATTATCAATTCTACATCTTTTGGCATCAATGTTATGAACATGTGTATCATTACTATCGAGATTCAATAAGAATAAACCCCTCACATTGGGTGCATGACCATAAAAGATATTACTCATATAAATAGAACAACCATTATTCTCTGATTTAAATGAGTAACCGTCTCGCAATAAACAAGATCCAGATATAATGTTCATGCTTAACACAGGCACTAAATAACAATTATTCAGGTTCATCACTAATCCCGATGGTAATCGAAGAGCGAGCGTGCCGACGGCGATCACATCAACCTTGGAACCATTTCCCACGCGCATCGTCACTTCGTCCTTTGCCAGCCTCCGTCTATTCCGCAGTTCCTGTTTTGAGTTGCAAATATGAGCAACCGCACCGGTATCAAATACCCAGGCACTACAACGAGAGTTGGTAAGGTACACATCAATAACATGTATATCATATATACCTTGTTTGTTGTTGGCCGCCTTCTTGTCAGCCAAATACTTGGGGCAGTTCCGCTTCCAGTGTCCAGTTCCCTTGCAATGAAAGCACACAGTTTCTGGTTTGGGTCCAGCCTTGGGTTTCTTCACGAGAGGAGCAACTGCTTTGCCACTCTTCTTGGAGTTACCCTTCTTACCCTTGCCATTTTTCTTGAAACTAGTGGTTTTATTGACCATCAACACTTGATGCTCCTTCTGAATTTCAGACTCAGCGGCTTTCAGCATCGCAAACAGCTCGGCAACTGACTTGTTCATCCCGTGCATGTTAACACGAAGCTCTTGTAGCTAGGTGGCAATGATTGAAGAACTCTGTCAGTGATAGCCTCTGGCGGAAGGGGCATCCCCAATTCAGCCAGACGGGTGGAGTACCCAGACATTCTGAGTACATGATCACCGATAGACCCGTTCTCCTCCATCTTGCAAGCATAGAACTTATCGGAGATCTCACATCTCTCGATCCGGGCATTCTTCTGAAAGATAAACTTCAACTCCTGAAACATCTCATATGCTCCATGACGTTCAAAACGTCTTTGAAGTCCCGGTTCTAAGCCATACAATATTGCACATTGAACTATTGAGTAATCTTCAGAACGAGCCTGCCAGGCGTTCACAACGTCTAGAGACTCAACTGGAGCGGGTGGATCACCAAGCGGTGCATCAAGGACATAAGCCTTCTGGGAAGCCGTAAGGATAATCCTTAGATTACGGGCCCAGTCCACAAAGTTACTTCCATCATCTTTCAATTTAGCTTTCTCTAGGAACGCATTAAAATTCAGGGGTGCTACTGCGCGAGCCATGATCTACAACATAAATATTGCAAAGACAACTTAGACTATTGTTCAAGATAATGAGTTTAGTTAATCATATTTACTTAAAAACTCCCACTCAAATTGACATCCCTCCGGTCATTCGAGTGTAACATGATCCAAATCCACCAACTCAAGTCCGATCATCACGTGAGTTGAGGTGGTTTCAATGGTGAACATCTTCATGTTGATCATATCTACTATATGACTCATGTTCGACCTTTCTGTCTCTTGTGTTCCGAGGCCATGTCTGTACATGCTAGGCTCGTCAAGTTTAACCCGAGTGTTCCGCACGTGCAACATGGCTTATACCCGTTGTATGTTAACGTAGAGTCTATCACACCCGATCATCACGGCGTGTCTCGAAACGACGAACTTTCGCAACGGTGCACACTTGGGGAGAACACAATTTTATCTTGAAATTTAAGTGAGGGGTCACCTTATAATTCTACCGTCGTCCTAAGCAAAATAAGATGCATAAAAGGATTAACATCACATGCAAATCATAAGTGACATGATATGGCCATGAACTTGTGCTTTTGATCTCCATCTTCAAAGCACCGGCATGATCTCCATCGTCACCGGCATGACACCATGATCTCCATCATCTTGATCTCCATCAACGTGTCGCCATGAGGTTGTCGCGCCGACTGTTGCTTCCATGACTATTGCTAACGTTTAGCGATAAAGTAAAGCATTACATAGCGCTTAATGATTGACACGCAGGTCATACAATAATTAAAGACAACTCTATGGCTCCTGCCAGTTGCCGTACTCATCGACATGCAAGTCGTGATATTCTATACAACACATGATCATCTCATACATCACATATATCTCATCATGTAATTGGCCATATCATATCACAACATACCCTGCAAAAACAAGTTAGACGGGCTCTAATTGTTGTTGCAAATTTTACGTGGCTGCTACGGGTTTGCAAGAACCATTCTTACCTACGCAAAACCACAACGTGGTGTAGTGATTGCTTTTTGATCTTCTAAAAGAACCCTCTTCATTGAAATTGATTCAACTAAAGTGAGAGAGACAGACACCCGCTAGCCATCTTTATGCAACGAAGTTACATGTCAGTTGAAGGAACCTGTCTCGTGTAAGCGTACGCGTAATGTCGGTCCGGGCCGCTTCATCTCACAATACCGCCGAATCAAGTATCAACTAGTAACGGCAAGCAATATGTATACACCCACGCCCACAACTCGTTTGTGTTCTACTCGAGATCTCATCTATGCATAGACCTAGCTCAGATGCCACTGTTGGGGAACGTTGCATGGGAAACAAAAATTTTCCTATGCACACACAAGATCTATCCATGGTGATGAGCATCTACGAGAGGGAGAGTGAATCTACATACCCTTGTAGATCGCTAAGCGGAAGCGTTAAGAAACGCGGTTGATGTACTCGAACGTCTCCGCGATCCAACTCGCAAGTCGTCCCTCGATCCGATCACGAACTAGAGCCGAACGGACGGCACCTTCGCGTTCAACACACGTACGGCTTGATGACGCCTTCACCTCCTCGATCCAGCGAGCGATGGTGAAGTAGTAGATGAGTTCCAGCAGCACGACAGCGTGGTGATGGTGGTGAGGAACAATCTCTGCAGGGCTTCGCCAAGCACTACGGAGATTATGACGGGAGAACTAGAGGGTTAGGGTTGCCGACACACGGCTTGGGAAATCTTAATGTGTCCCGTGTGCTAGCCCTGCCCCTCTATTTATATGTTGAGCCTTGGGGTCTAAACTTGGAGTAAAAGCCTCCTCCAGGTCGGTTTTGCCCGCACAAGGTCGGTTTGGCCCGCAGGGAAATAGTCCAACTCGGATTCCAGCAGTACCGTGCACAAGCGGTAGTACCGCTCACGAGCGGTAGTACCGCTTGAGCGGTAGTACCGCTTCACACAAGCGGTAGTACCGCTTATGCGGTAGTACCGCTTCACACAAGCGGTAGTACTGCCTTACCAGCGGTAGTACCGCTTAAGGCAGCAGCAAAACTTCCTTTTGCACTTTCCAATACCTCGTGGGCTTTACCCCTTTGGCTCATATAAAGTGTTGCTGCACCCGAACACTTCGGTAAACATCCGAAACCCCTTCCGGTGAATTCCGGAACCCTTCCGGAGATCAAAACACTATTATCACATATATCAATCTTTACCTCCGGACTCTTCTGGAGATCCTCGTCATGTCCGGGATCTTATCCGGGACTCCGAACAACCTTCGGTCACCAACAAAATAACTCAACTATACTAATCGTCACCAAACGTTAAGTGTGTAGACCCTGCGGGTTCGAGTACTATGTAGACATGACCGAGACACCTCTACGATCAATAACCAATAGCGGGACCTGGATGCCCATATTGGCACCTACATATTCTACGAAGATCTTTATCGGTCGAACCTCTATGTCAAGGATTCAGTTAATCCCGTATGCTGTTCCCTTTGTTCTTCGGTATGTTACTTGCCCGAGATTCGATCGTCGGTATCTCTATACCTAGTTCAATCTCGTTACCGGCAAGTCTCTTTACTCGTTCCGTAATACAAGATCTCGTGGCTAACACTTTAGTCACATTGCTTGCAAGGCTCATTGTGATGTTGTATTACCGAGTGGGCCCTGAGATACCTCTCCGTCACACGGAGTAACAAATCCCAGTCTTGATCCATGCCAACCCAACAGACACCCTCGGAGATACCTGTAGAGCATCTTTATAGTCACCCAGTTACGTTGCGACGTTTGATACACACAAGGTACTCCTCCGATGTCAGGGAGTTGCATGATCTCATGGTCATAGGAACAAATACTTGACATGCAGAAAACAATAGCAATAAACTGACACGATCATATGCTACGTTCGTAGTTTGGGTCTTGTCCATCACATCATTCTCCTAATGATGTGATCCCGTTATCAAATGACATCTCATGTCAATGGCTAGGAAACCTTAACCATCTTTGATCAACGAGCTAGTCAACTAGAGGCTTACTAGGGACAGTGTTGTCTATGTACCCACACATGTATTTGAGTTTCCAATCAATACAATTATAGCATGGATAATAAACGATTATCATGAACAAGGAAATATAATAATAACTAATTTATTATTGCCTCTAGGGCATATTTCCAACAGCAGTGGCTAACGCCGTTGCTGAATGCTCTTGGCTTCGGCAGCTGCTCCAGGAGTTACTTTGTGATGTCCACAAGGCCACGCTCGTCTACTGCGACAACGTCTCCGCCGTGTACCTCTCCGCCAACCCGGTCCACCATCGACGAACGAAGCATATTGAGCTCGACATACACTTTGTTCGCGAGCAGGTGGCTCTTGGGCGCATCCGGGTCCTCCATGTCCCGACGGCGCAACAGTTCGCCGATGTCATGACAAAAGGACTGCCGACTTCTGTTTTCGAGGAGTTTAGGTCCAGTCTTTGCGTCTCCGGCGACGCTTCAACTGCGGGGGTGTTGAATATATGGTTTGTGCATGTATATTGTATAGCCCAGCCCACCTCCTAGTCATTGTATAGTTGAGGTTGTGGCCCACTTTGTACTCCATATATACGTGCACTATGCACCGATCAATATATCGTGAAGCATTGCCAAAACACTCGTTTCCAACACTCCTGAAGGCCGTGTCTCTTTATATTGATGGTAGACAATACAAGAGATCTATTTTGAACTAAAACTGAACTTTCAGAAAACTACCGGAATAGCAGCAGATCCGTCCAACTTACCAGCAGTAAACTGGGACAACCAAATGATCTGGTTCGTTTCCTGCTTCTCAAGATAGCTTCCCTTCGAATCAGCAGGGCACGGATCAACATTCTTAATATTTAGCTAGCTTGCCAACAACAAAAGAAGGATTTAATGGTACCTGTTAACCAGCTTCAAAGTCTTTCATGGAATGGCCTGATTCATCGAGGCCGCAACTCCTTTGCGGCATCTGTGCTCTAGCTACATCCAACAGAAGTTCAGAATCTCCATTATTTAGGGATTAAATTACACAAACAATCTGCAGTGGTATTCAGTTAGGCCTTCAAACCACCATTCCCCGAGACCAGATCCTAACAGATTTAACATGTGAAAGAAAAAACACGGACATGTAACATGCGTATGTGACGGTCACTGAATCCACAGGTAGTTATGGATATATTACAGCAGGATCAACCGGTGCAAGCAATCAATCAGTCACAAATTACAGAAAAGCCAGTTAAGTTCAGACTTACAGACATATAACACTTGCATCCATGGTACGTCGCTGCTTCAGGATCCAGGATGCAAAGTGATGTGGAGTTGGTTACACGCCTACAGCTTCATGCTCCTGCTCCCTCTCAGGGATGCCTGCATGAGAGATCAAAGCCCATGAATGAATTGCAAAAAACCATCACATTTTAAGTTCAATCCCGGATTTGCTACCACATTCTTTGCCGTCCCAAAAATCTACCAGTTTCCTTACTAATTTTTCCAATAAACCCTTATGACAGGTTTGAACCATTTAATAGATGTCTGACCGGTTGGGCCCACTTGTAAGCGCTGACTTGGCACTGAAAGTCAAATCCGTTTGTTTGACCGTTATATTAGACGTGGGGGTCCTCATGTCAGTGTTAGCACTACTCTGTCGCAAACACTTTTCTGTTTGCGGCATTCTCTCAAACGCGTTGCGTGCATGTGTTCGCATGTCAGCGCGTTCTAGGCTGCCGCGAGGCTCGCGAACGCCGAGGGCATCGCCGCCAGACAGGTCGTCGTTGTTCCCGCTACTGGATGGACGGCGAACCCCATGGACACTCACCCTGCATCTCCCGCCGTTTCCTGGCACACGGCGTCGTCCATTCCGGCCGGCCGCCATCTTGCGCATGACCCCGCGGAGCTGGGCAGCGAGGAGGACGGAACGGAGCGGGAGGAGGGGCGGCGCTCTCCGGTGGCATCGCCGGAGGCCGGCGGGAGGCAATTGCGCGGCGCCCGGCCGCCACGGCCGTGAGCATGCGAGCTCGGGGTGGCTCAGGGCGTCGCAAGGGAGGCCGGGAAGGAGCGGGAGAAGGAGCGCAGGTTCGGCGGTGCGACGCCCTCCGGTGGCTCGCTGGAAGCCGGTGGGACGCGGGTGCGCGGGGCCGGCGCGCCACAGCCGCGAGCACGCATGAGCTCGAGGTGGCTCAGGGCCTCGCGAGGGAGGACGAGAAGGAGTGGAAGGAGGTGTGGAGGTCCGGTGGCGTCGCCGGAGGCCGGCAGGAGGCAGGTGCGCGGCGCCGTCGAGCGCGCATGCGACTCCTGGTAGCTGCGCGACCCCGTCTGGGGAGAGGAGCGGCATGGGAGAGATGGGGTGACGGTCAACAAACCGCATTGACTGTTAGGCTACCTCCAATGCATTGGTGATAAGATGTGATGCTAAACACATTTAAAAGTTTAGCAATCAAAGCCCCCAATGCATACGTGCTTAACTTGTTGTAGCTAAGCACACTTCATTAATGATTTAGCTACTAAAATTCATCATGCATTGGTGTACTTTCTTTCATTTAAGTATTTTGCCTAGGTTCACGTGCTTGGCATCGTTTCTTCCTGGATCACCACACTCATCTCTTTCCTCTTAAATACCTTGCCACATAAGATTTTTTGCCTACATGGCAGCCTTATCACCTGTACAAGGTGGAGCATTGGGAGGGGCCTTATATGCCATGTTAGCGCTTACCGGTGGGTATTTTTTCGGGTCAAAAATCGGTTTAAATCTCTTCAAACAAGTTATAAGGGTTTATTGCGAGAATTAGTAAGAAAACTGGTAGATTTTTGGGACGGCCAAAGAATGTGATAGCAAATTCGGCCGTGAACTTAAAATGTGGTGGTTTTTTGCAATGCACTCAAAGCTACATGTGGGTTGGGTGAGGAACTCGCCACCATGTGCTAGCTGCTCGACATTGTCTGATGGCGCGACATAGAGCATCATCTCGGTCTATCACCTACCAGCGGGCACCCTCTTCCATGCCCTCCAAGTTTGACGTCCCTCTCAAAGATCGTCTTCGCCGGTTCTAATACAACAAAACTCTCATAATAACAGTCCCTCTCAAAGATCATCTTCGTCGGCTCAAACCATCGACCCTTGTTAATTCTGAATGTTTAGGTCGGTGGTACTCCAAATCTCCAAAGGCAACATTCGATGTGCCACCGAAACCGATGAACTCACCGAATCAGACACACTTGCATAGAAATTTATACATAGACACATCATGAATAAGAAATGAGGTGATAACTCAAGTGTATACTACGCTCTGTGCCTGCATACCTGGCTAGCATATTGCGGAACCTCGCTATATTGGTTCAATCTTCAATACAGAGATAGCCCCCAACCAGAGAGAACAACTAACATGTGTATGTCTGCGCCCAAATCGACTGCGCCTCGCCCCCTCCATCATGGATCGAGATAATAAGGACAGGGGCCATAGGTATGGAGCCCGTGCAGGTGTCCGGCACTCCCGAGTGCTCCGTCGCCGTATCCGGCGCTGGCGGGGCAGCAAGAGCGAGGAGAGGGGGGAGGGGCGCCATGGACGGAGGTGGTTTTGAAACAGGGGAGGGAGTTTTTTTGTTTGGTATTCCCCCGTTTCTAAATATAAGTCATTTTTAAACATTCCAGTATGAACTACATACATATGTATATATACATATTTTAAAGTGTAGATTCACTCATTTTGCTTCCTATGTTGTTTATATTGGAATCTCTAAAAATGACTTATATTTAGGAACGAAGAGAGTAGATAAGAAAAATTATGGTATTGTGTTTATTAATAATTAGCAAAAATATGTCTTAAACAGATTCAACTCCCTCCATCCCGATACACAAGGCATACACGTGGTTTTAGATCATCAATTTAACTAGCTAAATCCAATCACTAAGCTCCCTAGTGATTGAAGCTCCCACGGTCGATTGAGGTATCCAATTTGGAATTTTGACTGTGGTGACTTGTGAGGGGGATTGGGATTGTTGTGTTGTTCTTTCTCTTTTGCGCCGCAGTGATTTTGAACTTGTGCGGAAGGGTGCTGTCCATGATTGGCAGTGTCGGATGGAAGAGAACACCGACTGGGGTAGGGCCGTAGGGGGCAGTCGACTTCTGGTTGTCGATGGCTAGGATCGCCGGTTTCCTCCCACTAGGAGCTCAGCACCTGAGAGCTCCACCACCACGTCGCCCCCATCAGGGAGAAGAAGAATGGGTGAGAAAGGCGCATGGCAGTTATGGTGAGAGTGAGTGGGATGTGGCCACGAGTGCGAGGCAGAGTGAGTAGCACTCTTTCGTGTCCAGGGAGCACCTAATGATGCAATGGATTTGATGTCGCTATTGAGATCCCGCCACTACGTTGGGTCAAGAGGGACTTGGGGAAGTGCAGGAAACTAAGGTGATAGATGCGCACAGGTTGGCGGAGCAGCAAGGTGCAGCCGGTGGTGGCGTTGAGCGAGAGGGAAACAGCCTGCGGGCAGAAGAGAATCGGGGATTGAAAGAGATTGCCGAGCCGGGCTGCATTAGAAAAAAGAGAGGATTGTCAGGACTGTTACTTCTTCTTTGTACAGAGTGCTCCCATTGCTATTGTTGTGCAAAGATCACTACCGGAATTGACGCCGACGCCGACGGCTTTATCTATGCCGACGACCACCGTCGACATAAACGGCGGTATGCCGACGGCCTAGAGCCAGCCGTCGGCGTACCCGCCCGTCGGCATACCTCCTTCTATGCCGACGGCCACCGTCGGCATAGGTAGGCCGTCGGCATATCTCAGGCTATGCCGACAGTGGCCGTCGGCGTAGCCCGGCCATCGGCATATGTGTGGGCCCGGCCGCCCCGGTTTTAACAGCCGGTTGACGCCGTCATACGTATGCCGACGGCCCTAACGTCGGCCGTCGGCATACCTATCTGCCGCCACATCATCGATCCGCGGCACCGTGGGCCCGGAGCTATGCCGACGGTTATGCCGTCGGCATAGCTTCGGCCCCACGGTGCCGCGGATCGATGACGTGGCAGGGAGCTAGACGTCGGCATATCTACGTTCATTTTTTAAAAAAAAAAATCGTTTTTTTATAATTTTTTATTTTAAAAAATTAATTCAATAGAGCTATGCCGACGTCGGCATAGCCTTTCTGTTTTTAGTTTCTGTTTTAAATTGCTTATATCTTTTAAGATATTTGATGTTTTTGAGTGATTCTTTTTGCATTAGATTCAAAATTTTGTCTAGTTTCTGTTTGAGCCATTAGTTTTCAAATTTGAATGGTTTAAATTTGAATTTGTTCAAATTTGATTCAAACCCTAGATTGTGAATAACTTGAGTTTACAAATAGTTTTAAATTTAATTCTTTTTACTCCTAGTCACGTGTTAGATTGTTGTCACAGTAAGATTTATTTGGTTATTTTTAGAATAATTTAAATTAGGATTTTAATTTCAGGGTCATTTAGCTCAAAAAAATCATTAAATGCATGAAAAATAGCAAATTAAGTTAGAAAGGGATGAAATTTGAGGATGTAGCTTTGAATGGTGCATATTGAATGCACAAAAAGTCTGGAGTTGAAATAAGTTAAAAAAAATGAAATGCCTTTGTAACAGACGAGTTTTCGTCCGAAACCTTGATACTTCGAATCAGATGGTCCAGTTTGTACACGAAGTGCATCCAGTTTTTGCCGTAACCCTCTCAACTTTTTAGCACAAGCTATGTGGGTGAAATGATGATACCATGCCAAGTTTCAACCTTTTCAGAGTTCATTTGTAGTGCTTTTCAATTTCAAGGTCATTTAGCTCAAAAAAATCATTAAATGCATGAAAAATAGCAAATGAAGTTAGAAAGGGTTGAAATTTGAGGATGTGGCTTTGAATGGTGCATATTGAATGCACAAAAAGTCTGGAGTTGAAATAAGTTAGAAAAATGAATATATTATTTGTCGAATTTCGATTTACAGATTTAAAGATATTAATTATGTCATATTAAATGAATAAATGGCAAAAAAAATTAATAAAATAATATTATTACTTATTTTATTTTCATTGAAATTCAATATTATTAGTACTTATTTTGTTTATTTTAATAATTGTTTAGAATTCAAAAAATTAAATCATGTGACATCAAGACCTAAGGGTTAACAGGATTGATAGCTTAAGATTGTCAGGAAAACAACAAGTGCAGACTTGGAAACTAGGGGAGATAGAACCTGAAAGTTAAGCGTGCTGGGGCTGGAGTAGTGCTGATTAGAGACTAGAGATTAAATTCTGAAGCAGTGAGGAGGGGTGATTAGAGATTAAATTGTCAAATAATTCAAAATTGTGAAAATTTGAAAAAAAAATTGAAAAAAAAATTGAAAAAAAAAATTGAAAAAAAATTAATTAATTAAATTAAGCTATGCCGACGGCTTAACCGTCGGCATAGCTTCGTCCAATTTTTTTGTTTTTTAACAATTTTGAAAAAAAAAATTTAAATAACTAAATTAAGCTATGCCGACGGCTTAACCGTCGGCATAGTAATGCCACGTGACACTCGCTGGTTGGCCGCAGTTTGACGACGGCTCCGTCTGCCGCCGTCAAACGGAAAACTTTGCCGACGGGGAAACTATGCCGACGGCCGTACGGACACCGTCGGCATAGGTACCTATGCCGACGGCTTTTCTATGCCGACGGTAGGCCCAGGTACGCCGACGCATACGATGCCGACGGGGCTATGCCGACGGCGGCCGTCGGCATAGGTCTATCCGGACGGAATTTGGACCTATGTCGACGGCTTTGGCCGTCGGCATAGCCAGTAATTCTGGTAGTGGATCGAGCATGTTTTTTCTGAAATTCTGATTGCTACTGCTTTGTATAGGGAGGATATGATTAGAGAATAGAGAGACAGAAGATAGAATTTGAGAGATTGAGATGAATTTTTGGCTGTGTGTGCTACTACTTTGGACATGTGTGTTGTCGCTGCTTCAGTGCTTCACTATTTGATGTGTCAACTATTTAGTATTTGACTATTTGAATTATATACTATGTGCACCAATAGAAAAAAAGTTTCGGCCCACTAAGTGATAACCACAGAATTTCGTAAGCAACTATTACTTCATCCATAGCCCTAGGAAGAAACCGCGCAGTGAAGCGCGCAGAACACTTCTAGTATCAGGAGCGGAGCCAGGTCGGCAGCGCGCCCCGGGCCGCCTTCAAGAACTGCCCCTGGATGTGGGACTCGTGTCTCGAGTAACACTATAGTCACCAAGGGAGTTGGGCCTCACGCCCCGGGTCCAGGCCCTGGGGGCCCGGGTCCTGTCTCCACCCCTGCTAGTATATTTTTTTCCAGAAACACTAAATTATTTTTATTGACCTCATAAGAAACACTAAATTATTTTTTTCGAGAAAGAGTATTTTATTGATCCTTAAACGTGTTAACAATTATATGCCGCTAGGAACACTTGATCTTCATCACCATAATATGTTTACCATCCATCCATCATCATGAATTTAGAAATATATTCAGAAGAAAGGAGAAAATTTCATGGATCCATGTGGTGGCAAGTCCACGTTGTCAAAAGCTTCAGAAGCTTCAAGGTCATCATCGGCGGTTCTGCCATCGACAACAAACTACTCCCCATCGAGCCACGTAGGACGTACCACGGGCTCTGCCGCGACTGGAAGTCGCTCCTTCATGGGTGTATCCATAAGCCCATATGCCCTTTGCTCGCTGCAGGAGTGATCATCGAGACGGTTTGCATAGCCGAGGGCATCAGGGCCTCCGCCGCCTCTCCTTCCCGCGAGGACCTCGCACGGTGGAAGAAGGCCCTAGAGTCCTTTGAAATGGATCTCCAGCTGCCGGCAACACTTGGGCCCCCGTCCACACTAGGCGTCCCGCGACAGGCGACGCGCTAGGGTTCCACCCTCCCCCTCCCGCCGCCGCTGGCCCTTCCGCCGCCGCCGGCCCACCCGCTCCCGTCCCCCTCCTCCCCCCTCCTGGATCCGCCCTAGCGCCGCCTCCCCGGGAGGTGGCCGGGGCGGCGCTCGGGCCCCTCTCGCAGGCGCTCTCCTCCCCCGTCTCCTCCCCCGCCGCCGCCGGCGGGCGCCTCCGGCGCTGGCCCGGGTGGTGCCGGCGGCGGCGGACCCTCTTGTCCCCGCGTGCGCGTCCCTCCTGCCCGGAGCAGGGGGCGGCGGCGGTGCTACTCGGTTTGACTGCGGTCCGGCGACCCTGCGGCGTTGGCCGGCGGCTGGCGTGGTGCCGGCGTCGCTCCTTGGCGGCGGGGCGGCGTGGTGGCGCAGGGTGGCCGGCAACGCGCCCCCGGCCCAGATCTGGGCCCTGCGGGCCCCATCTTGGTCCTAGCGGGCTGACCCCCCGGCGTGGCTCCGTTGTCCGCTACGTGGTGAGGAGGAGGAGCAGCTCGGATGTGGGGCGACGACGCCGACGGCCTGCCGGCAGCAGCGCGATGGCGGGAGCTTTACGGGCTTATGAGCGCCCCGCTGGGCATGTGGGCCCACGGGCCTGGTGTGCTCCTGCTATTGCGTCCGAACGGCTACCGTCTTTGACGGTGGAGGTTGAGCCCTCCCGCGGGCCGACGGTGCTGCTTCCCCTTGTCCTGGCTCCGAATCGTCGCTGTGCAGCCCTCACTTCGCGGTGCCGTGGTGAGACGGCGTTGGGGCCTCAAGACCGTGTTGGCGCAGGGTGGTGGTTGGTTTGGTGGCAGGCTCCGCAGCGCCCGTGGTGTTGGTTGGGATCGGGGGAAACACTTGTCGGCCTTGTCGACACCGACGCGGTGGCGCCTGTTGGTGCCGCCGGACCTTCCTGGAGGGCGTCGGGGCTACCCTTCCTCTCGCCTTATCGTGTACCGGGGGAAACCCTTGGCAGCAGCGTCGTCATCGTCGCGGTCCTTCTTGGAGGTGTTGATTGGTTCCGGCGCTACGGAGTCTTGGAGCTTGGTGGAAGATCCTCGGTGGGCGCAACGGTCGCGAGGCTTCTTCGTTTTTTATTGATCCGCCGTTGTCAGCATTTGTTTCTTTTGTATTTTCTCTGTCGTTTATTTTGGGTGTGACTGTCCTGCTTCCGCCCCAGCACCTATCAGTGAATGTTCGGTTGGTTGCTTTGTAATACAAAGCGGGGGAAACCCTTTTTCGGAAGCAACCTAAATTATTCAAAATTCTAGTTGGGTGTCAGTGCACTCCAGATTGCTGGAGAACAGGTCCATTTAGGGTCACCGGTTGACGAGAAAGTGCGGTACCGTTTTGTCATGGATACCAATGACTAGCACCTTAAAGAAGGGTTACCTTTTCTGTTGGTCATCATTTGACCTCGAACAGTCCGTGGCCGTCAATGTAGCATAGCCGGTGTTGCTGAGGGTATGCAAATCCAAATGCTCTAGGCAGGAGTACTTCAAACGTGTCGATGAGAGTATGTTGCAACCCACTAGGTGGACGACAACGGGGCGCCGCATATTAAGGCGCATGAGGAGAAGGCCATGGCGTGATACAAGCGGCATCGCATCATCGAACAAGGTAAGTTGCACTACTGCAGGAATGTCTAGCAACGACGGGCGTAAAAAGGCCATCAGTGGCGAGCGATCCTCTTTGGGTCGCCTGCCACTGATCTCATGCCACTGGTAAGGGGGCATAAGTGGCGGGCGCCCACCCGTCACTGGTAGGTCCCTAACAGTTGCGGGCAGTGCCGCCAGTGTTGTCCATCTCGTGGCAGTGGCGGGCAGCCATACCTATGACGGGCGAGTCTGCGCATCCGTCAGTATCATGTGAAGTACGAGCGACAGGCTTTTGTTATTGCCCTCCACTGATTGATGCACCAGGCTAGAATAAAACACACTGCCGTGGCAGCATATATTATGCTGCCACATCAGCGTTAGCTGATGCAAATAGGGGACAGTTATCAATTAAATGCGAGCAAATCAGGAATAAAACCAGTGATAATCACTGAAAATAAAGAACGAGAAGTACATTATGAATAAACTAGTTACACAAAATACATGGTCATCAACTACATAGTGCATGACGCCAAATATGTTTAGTCACGGTTTCAGTTTTGCCCGCTACAATGCGCTAGGTAAGGCTCTTTTGTTGGTTGGACGCATCTTCTTCGGAGTTACTATAGAATAGGCCGGACGGCAAGCGGACCTCCTTGTTTATGATAGCTGCTAACTTGACCTGTAGTTCTTGGAGCACTAAGTCAGCTCCGGGCTGATTGTTATGTAATTCTTCACACCATTTGAGGATTTTATCATGCTGATTTAACATTTTCGCGGACCATATGAATTCTTCCATGTGAATGCAGGTGTAGAAGCCACAGATCAGACTAATCGGCGGTTGTTGCATACAAGATAGAGTGTTCCATTTGAATGCAATCATTTTCTGTCCACTTCCTTTGTAGTTTTTCTTAAACGTGTGGCCTCTTGTATTATTCCAATCAAAAAGGCAATCATCGAGAATGTCCTTCAGGAGGGACTAGTCTTTTCTGGGGTTCTTCGTGGAATCCAGCAAGTAACAATTGCACCTTTGCGGTCTTAGCACTAGGAGAACCCAATGGTTGCTGCGCAAAACAGAATAAACATACCCCGCGATCATGACAAAGTTACAAATTTTGAGACGCGACAACATATATGAAGGAAAGGTATAAATGTGAAAGCGTAAAGCGAAAGAAGGACATACATGGGTCGGTACGACACGAGGAGAAAGTTTTTAAGCTTGTTCTGTTGCATGAAATCCAGAAGGTAACTCTTCATGCATCGCCTCCCTTCCTCATCTTTTAGGTTTTCCTCGTTCATGAGATAAGGGTCGGCTATGCTGACATCAGAAATTTTCTTGCTTCTTACCTCAGTTTCTTGAAAAAGCGCCCATAGCCTCATTAGATAAGTTTCAATACTATAGAATCTGAACATATAGAAGATCTCTGTGAAATCTACATATATTTTGTCCCCGTTGAATTTTTCAAAGAAAGTATATCCCTTTGGCACCTTCGCAGTGTAATGCGTTGGGTTAACGATGGATCCTTGCTTATTATTTTCTAGCTCTGATTCCACAGTTTTGTCATGTAGAATCTTCATCTGAAGCCTCAGGTGCTCATACGCTTTGTCTGGTAGCATTCTCTAACCTGGGATATAGACAAGTGCTCTTGGGTTGTCAGCACATTGTTCATATGCCAAGGACTTCTTCGATGCCTTCTTTACCGGTGGTCTACCATTTGCACGTGTGGTGGCAGAAGTTTTTCCCTTAGTATTCAATTTTGCAGCCTTTAGATGTGTGTTTCTTTTTCTCAACGGTTGGACGGAAACGGGCGGACATGACATCACTTCTTGGGCCAACAAAATCTTCAGTGTTGTTGGAGTAAATGTTGGTTGTTTGCAAGATTGCGTCTCAGGAAGGGCTGGCGGCATCTCCTCATCTGCAGCATAATTAGGATTTTTTATTCTTCAAGCATGTGCTCTTCCTGCACATCCTTAGCCGATACAGGGTTGGAAATACCTAGAAGAGATCGTCTAGGTGGTGGTCCAGTGCCGTGGATGTTGGGAGATGGTGATGGTGCTGCAATGCCGGGGCTGGTGGGAGACGGTGTTCTGTTTGGGGATGGCTTTTCCATTATGATATGCATTGCATGACACTTGAGGCAACCAACAAAGCATTCCAAAAGGAGCTGCGGCTCATCACCCTCTTCTATAATGTTTTGTGGCAGAATCAAATTGTGATATTCCAGGAACACCCTAAGCAAAGAAACCTTCCGCACGTTCTCATTTAATTTGTTGTTGTGCATGACATTTCCTGTAAAGACTCTAGCTTTTCACTAGTGCAGAATCGGCCTATAGTGCCGGTTCGTAAGGGCCTTTAGTGCCGGTTCTCCAACCAGCACTAAAGGGTGGGGACTAAAGCCCCCCCCCCTTTAGTCCCGGTTCAACACGGACCGGCACTAAAGGCCCACCACGTGGCACCTGCCGGCGCCGTGGGCTGGGGGACCTTTAGTCCCGGTTGGTAACACCAACCGGGACTAAAAGTATTTAATTCTTTTAATTTTGGTTTATTTTTCCTTTTAATCCTTTAGGGGTTTATGAATTAATTATGGTTTATTTTTCCTTTTAATTTTGTGTTTTCCATTTAATTATTTTTCATTTCAAACATATATTACGCTACTACATACTGTACACGTTGTGCATATATCTATAAATAGAATTTCTCGTAGAACCGATCATATATATATATATCATCGAATTTCTCGTACGACGACCATTCACATACATATATATACAATTTGGTATATATAATTTCTCCTACAATTTGCGGATCATTACATATGCAGGCATTACTGCTTGATCTTGTAATGGTATTCTCCTTTGGGATCTATGACCTGGTCGACCAGAAATCCAGCTATTTCCTCTTGAATTGCTCGTACGCGAGCCGTTGGTAGGAGCTGGCCCCGCATCTCCGTCAGCTATAATCAGGAGATCAAGATGAATATATTAGTTGTGTGTATATATATTAGCTAGATCATGATAAAAAAATTATGGATAGTGTTCTGGCAAACGTACCCAAAGATTTCTTTCGTTTCTGCTCCTTTCAGACGTGATCATGCGAATGTTCTCGCAAACGTAGTATGCGCATAAACTATTCCCCTGCTCCTGCTTCATGCACTTTACGAGAATAAAATTCAATCAGGTAATAATTAATCAAGCATGATAATGGTATTGAAACTAGAATTAAAGAGATGCACGGTCGTAGCTAGCTAGTACTACTTAATTACCTTGGGTCGCACCCATGTCAGCTTTTGTTCCCAGTCGCCTGGGACCTGTTTGACGAACTTGGCCCAAGCCCTGCCCGCCGGCAAAGAAAATGAATAAAGGAGTTATTAACTAGTTGATATTAGGAAATGAAGTAAAGAGGCCGACATAGTGCGATAATGATTGAAATTACCTGTCGACCATCCCCCTCACAGTTGCGTATTCGGATGGATTCTTATATAGTGAGTCCAGTACTTCAACTTTTCCCTTGTCAACTTCAATGATTAACAAGATCCAGTGGTAACTGCATGCGCACACGTTTTGTATAAATAAGCGGGCACGTGCATAACTCATCAACTACACTTATTAACATCTAGTAATTAAGCAAAAAATAGAATTTGTAGTACAAGATATAGTAACACTCACCCGAAGTTGTAAGGAAGTAGTATTTCTGGTTGGGTGTTTAGTTGCTTCAAAAACTCTAGCAGGAATCTCTCTGTGTCTTTTCTCGAATATTGATCTTCCCATATCGCCTGATTAACCGTATTTGGGTCAATGAACCCAATGCCATAGCGTCCAGCTTTTTTCATTTCATACATCTTCATTCTGCATAATACCACAGAAAAGAATATAGTGAGGATAATTACAGGTAATGAACGAGAGCACAGCTAGCTAGCTAGAGACTTAAATTACAGAAAGAAATCACTTACAGACAATAGCAACTGACGATAGATTTGTCGAGTGCGTCTTGATTGAATAACTGAAACAACTCTCAATAATGAATCCACACATCTTTTTTATGGAAGTAATGCTTTCTCTTGACTTTCACCATGAGGGACTCTTCATTGGTATTTGCTGTTTGTTGCATGTACCACGTATGCAAATCGTACATTCTCGTTGGTAGAAGCTTGACATCGTCAGGCTTGACCAGAGGTTTGCCGCGGACATATTGGTATTTTACTTCCTCCTCTGTAATCCCGGGGATTTCCTCAAGGCCGAGGAGTTGTTGAACAATGACACCGGCCTCTTTAGCCTGCCTTTTATGATCTTCGGTTATTACCAGCCGATCGGCGGTACTCACAGGTGTTTGTACAATGAGCGGGGGGATCGATTGCACTGCCTGTTCTCCCAGCTGGGGAACAGTTTTCCCGCTTTTTTTGCCAACTGCTTGGCTCGAGCTCGAGCTCGACTCCTTTAGTCCTGCCAAATATGACTTCTTGATAGACCGCACATAGTCGGAGTCCTTCTGATTGTCAGCCGGTCGAGCCATATCAATAAAGTGTTGTGATACATGCTCAGGTACTTTCTCCTTTGGCGGCGGGTGCGGTTTCGGTCCAAAATGGGCCTTCACTTTGGCATCCACTGCGATGTCGAGTTCCTCAGGAGTCAGGTGGTAAGGCAACTTCGGAAGAGGCTTGAGGTTTGGACCATATTTGAATTTATTGCCTGTTGTACCGCTAGCCGTCGTAGCTGCGGCCTCTCTCTTCCGCTATTGCTTAGGCTGACGCGGTGCCGGACTTGGAGGAGGAGGAGTCGGCTGACGCCGTGCCGGACTTGGAGGAGGAGTCGGCTGACGCGGTGCCGGCGGACCTGGAGGAGGAGGAGTTGGCTGACGCCGTGCCGGACATGGAGGAGGAGTCGGCTGACGCGGTGCCGGACTTGGAGGAGGAGGAGTCGACTGACGCGGTGGCGGACTTGGAGGAGGAGGAGTCGGTGGCCTTGGAAAGACGATGCAATCCTTTTTCCATAGAATGATACGATGTATGGCCTCTCCTAGTGTTCTCTCCTCGTCACCTCCAAGAATGTCAAGTTGTAGCTCGTGATATCCTGACATCACTTCATCAACCCCGACACGAGCATAGCCAGCTGGAATGGGATTGCAATGGAAGGTTGCTTCAGGGGGATTTGCTAAAGCATAGCCGTCCGCCACCTTCATGGATAAGTTCTTCACTTTCATGTGTAGCTCATAGTTAGTCCTGTCTTTGATATCATCCACAGGGTAGCTAGCTAGCAATGCATTATCGATATCGGCCGGGGCGGAACCCACGCTGCTTCTCGGCATAGATGGGACGGTGCTATCCAATGCTGGATCGATCTGCTCATGCTGCCGCTGAGACGCCCTTTCCTGGCTGAGTGAGTCGATCTGCTCCTGCTGCCGCCTGACAAATCGTTCCAACTCCAGGTGCTTTGATTCTAGGCCTTCAAGGCGGAGTGCTTCCTCCTTCTTCTTCTTCTCCTCCTGCATCTTCTTTCTCGCACGGCTTCTATAGTCGTCGTTCCAATCCGCAAACCCCTCAAACCACGGAACAACACCTTTGCCTCGTGTTCTTCCCGGGTGTTCACGATTCTTCAGGGCGCGCGTAAGCTCGTCGTTCTCTCTGTTGGGCGTGAACACCCCCGTTCGAGCTTCTTCTATTGCAATAAGTATTTCGTCTGTCGCTTCTTTAAGACTTGCCTTCACCATAACCAACCATGTCTCTGGGTCCAACTTCCCCCCATGCGCATAAAACCATGTCCTGCACCTGGAGGGCCATGTCAATGTAACTGGATTGACCCCTGCACTAATCATCTTTTGCTCAGATTGATCCCACTTAGGCAGGGCCACCTGGTAGCCACCTGGCCCCAGAGTATGGTGCCACTTCTTTTCCGCAGCATTAATCTTATTTTTTCTCGACCGTTCCTTAGCTTCTTCCGATTCCTTGAACTTCACGAAAGCGTCCCAGTGATCTTTTGCCTTCACCAGTGCTCCCGTGAATTCTGGAGTCTTCTTTTTTGATTTGATGTACTTAGTCCATGCATTTTTCTTGAAGGTGTTATGCGATCGCCATCTTTTTAAGAGCATAGTTTCTGACTTTCTTCAGATCTGCATCTGTCAAATTATCTGGTAGGGTGAAATGCCGCATGAGCGTATCCCAAAGCACATCTTTTGCTCTTTCGTCGACAAAAGTAACTCCTGCTCGATCTCCCTTTGCTGGCTTTTTCCATTCTTGAACGGAGATCGGGATTTGGTCCCTGACAATAACTCCGCATTGATTCTTGAACTTGGTCGTATTTTTCCTAGGTTCAAGCGGTTCGCTAGTTGATGTTTTGATGGAATCGATGTTGAACTTTACGCCAGGATCCAACTTTTTGGCCGGGCCTCGAACTACCCTGTCACTTGTAGAAGATTTGCTCGATCCGGAGGCCTAAAAGAAGAAAGATCGATTCGTTAATACATACAAATCAATTAAGACATGTAATGATCACCGGATGGCTTATATAATAAATATACCTCGCCGGTCTTTGTTATTTGAAGAACATTTTCTTCGTCAACATCGTTGTCGTCGCCATCATCTATTCGTTCGTCTTCATTAAATATCATACAACCCTCACCGGAATTGTTCAGATATTGCGAGCCGTCATCATCTTCAGGTTCATGCTCTGGGCCCGGGGAGGAGCATATGATGTCGAACAGAGCCTCTTCTCCTTCTCTGCCGGTATTGTCCATAGCTTTTATTTAACTAATCCAGAAGAAAGATAAAACAATTTAGTATTCAAATTAGAATGCATGCAATCAATAAGGAAAAATTGAATCATAGTACATAATATGCATCTCGAATAATTCATATAATATGCATCATCGAATATAATCTCGAATAAATCGTCTCGAATATTATCGAATATAATCTCGAATACATCTCGAGTATTATCACTAGCTAATACAGATCGAATATTATCGAAGAATCTAGTTCACTCGCGGTTCCTGAGGCGCGGGCGGTGGACACCCAAAGAGAAGGAACCATCACAGGATCATAGCTCGGGTGAGATCCCTGAAGAACCTGCTAGGTATTGGAGAACCTGACGTCCAACGCATCCATGTAGCGACGGACGTGCTCGTCCTCCTCACTGACACGGCGACGTACCACCTCCGCTGGGGCCGGCTGCCTCCGCACCGAAAGTGGCCCACGCGAACGCCACCAAAGAAGCTCCTGGTCGACGACGGGACCCGGGGCCGGGTTCCTCACCAAGCTGCACGCCCCTGAAGGTAGCACCTCCCAGTGCCAGCCCGGCGGAGCCCAGTCCCGAACGTTGCCCCTCTGAAGCAGGACGTCGTCGCGAACGAGTCGACGACGAGGATGCGGGCCGGGCATCGTTGACTCCGAGAAGAAATTCTATGCAAATTTAACATTTTTATAACTAAAAGTATAAAAAACTAACATTTCATCTAACATTTCATCTGAAAGTATAAAAAATGTCAAAATTCCTCAAATGTTAAAATTCCTCAAATGTCAAAATTCCTCAAATGTCAAAATTCCTCAAAATTTCTATACATACATTATACTAATTAATTCCTCAAATGTCAAAATTCCGCAACTTTTTTCTATACATCTAATCATCTAGTGAAAAAAAAATGTCAAAATTCTTCTGAAAAATGTCAAAATTGCTATACATATATACTAAAACATAAAAAATACATATAAATCATCTAACTTAAGAAAATGTGTGTGTGTGTGTGTGTTCATGCATGTGTGTGTGGGGGGGGGGGGCTCGGGGAGGGGCGGCCATGGCGGCAGGGGGCGAGGGAGTGGAGGGAGAGGGAGGAAAGGAGCTCACAGCGGGGCGACGGCGAGGCGAGGCGAGTCGGGGGCGGCAACGGCGACGGGGCAGGCGGCGCAGCCAGGAGCTCGGGGAGGAGCGGGCGCGGGCGGCGTTGGGGATTGGCGAGGAGGGCGCGTCCGGCGTCGGGGATCGGCGAGGAGGCAGGGACGGCCGGCGTCGGGGGCGGCGACGAGCTCCGGCGTCAGGGGAAGCGAGACGGCATCTGGGCAGGCGCGTACGGTGGCAGCCTGGCGGCGCGGCGATCTCCTGGTGGCGTGGTCGAAGAAGCAGAGAACAACCTGTGAAAAAATTTCAAGTGTTGTATATATATATGAGAGCCTTTAGTCGCGGTTGGTGGCTCCAACAGCGACTAAAGGCCACCTTTAGTCGCGGTTGGAGCCACCAACTGCGACTAAAGGTATTTTTCGCCAGGCAAAGCGGCGGGAAGCGCAGACCTTTAGTTGCGGTTGGAGGCTCCAACCGCGACTAAAGGTGGCCTTTAGTCGCGGTTGGAGCCACCAACCGCGACTAAAGGTCTGGCTTCCCGTGTCGAATGTTTAGTCCCACGCTAGTTGAGAGGAGCTCGCACCAGTTTATAAGCCCCGCCGCGGCTACCGTCTCGAGCTCCTCTCTAATGCAGGCCTTCTGGGCCTACCGCACCTGTGCTGCCCTGTTGGGCCTACTGGGCCTGCATCCTGGCCCAATACTCCGTGGCGGCCCAGTAGGCGGGCTTTTTTTATTTACTTTTCAGTTTTTTTTAATTTCTGTTTTATTTATTTTCTTTTGTTTCTGAGTTTTTTTTGCTTTATTTAGAGTTAATGAGTGAATCTTTTTGCGTTAGGTCAAAAAAATTATAAACTTTCTGTTAGTGGCAGTAGTTTTCAAATTTGAATAGTTTAAATTCGAATTATTTGAAATTTGTGTGAATCACTAGTTTGTGAATAACTTTACTTTAAAAATAGGTTTTGCGGTGATTCTTTTTTCTGCTGTTTAATATTAGCGTGTTTTATCATTATATTCAATTTGGTAATTCTTAGGTTATTTAAAAAATGAAATGCCTTAGTAACAGACGAGTTTTCGTCTGAAACGCTGATACTTCGAAAGAGATTGTCCATTTTGTACACAAAGTGCATCCAGTTTTTGCCGTAACCCTCTCAACTTTTTAGCACATGCTATGTGGGTGAAATGATGATACCATGCCAACTTTCAACCTTTTCAGAGTTCATTTGTAGTGCTTTTTAATTTCAGGGTCATTTAGCTCAAAAAAATCAGTAAATGCATGAAAAATAGCAAATGAAGTCAGAAAGGATTGAAAATTGATGACGTGGCTTCGAATGGTGCATACTGAACACACAAAAAGTCTGGAGTTGAAATAAGTTTAAAAAAATGAAATGCCTTAGTAACAGACGAGTTTTCGTCTGAAACCCTGATACTTCGAAAGAGATTGTCCATTTTGCACACGAAGTGCATCCAGTTTTTGCCGTAATCCTCTCAACTTTTTAGCACATGCTATGTTGGTGAAATGATGATACCATGCCAACTTTCAACCTTTTCAGAGTTCATTTGTAGTGCTTTTCAATTTCAGGGTCATTTAGCTCAAAAAATCAGTAAATGCATGAAAAATAGCAAATGATGTCAGAAAGGGTTCAAAATTGATGACGTGGCTTCGAATGGTGCATACTAAACACGCAAAAAGTATGGAGTTGAAATAAGTTTAAAAAAATGAAATGCCTTAGTAACAGACGAGTTTTCGTCTGAAACCCTGATACTTCGAAAGAGATTGTCCATTTTGTACACGAAGTGCATCCAGTTTTTGCCGTAACCCTCTCAACTTTTTAGCAAATACTATGTGGGTGAAATGATGATACCATGCCAACTTTCAACCTTTTCAAAGTTCATTTGTAGTGCTTTTCAATTTCAGGGTCATTTAGCTCAAAAAAATTAGTAATGCATTAAAAATAGCAAATGAAGTCAGAAAGGGTTGAAAATTGATGACGTGGCTTAGAATGGTGCATACTGAACACAAAAAAAGTCTGGAGTTGAAATAAGTTTAAAAAAATGAAATGCCTTTGTAACAGACGAGTTTTCGTCTGAAACCCTGATACTTCGAAAGAGATTGTCCATTTTGTACACGAAGTGCATCCAGTTTTTGCCGTAACCCTCTCAACTTTTTAGCACATGCTATGTGGGTGAAATGATGATACCATGCCAACTTTCAACCTTTTCAGAGTTCATTTGTAGTGCTTTTCAATTTCAGGGTCATTTAGCTCAAAAAAATTAGTAAATGCATGAAAAATAGCAAATGAAGTCAGAAAGGGTTGAAAATTGATGACGTGGCTTCGAATGGTGCATACTGAACACACAAAAAGTCTGGAGTTGAAATAAGTTTAAAAAAATGAAATGCCTTTGTAACAGACGAGTTTTCGTCTGAAACCCTGATACTTCGAAAGAGATTGTCCATTTTGTACACGAAGTGCATCCAGTTTTTGCCGTAACCCTCTCAAATGCCAAAACACATAAGTACACTACTATTACAAAGAGTCCCTCCGGTTTGTCCGAAGTGGGACTTTCCAGATATATAAGTCCGAAAACTAACTAGAGAAGCCGGTCACATCCCAGAGTGGGATCTTTGGGTATAAAACTTTTTCTTCGCGTGTGTCCCTTTGCATCGTAACCATGGACAATCTTCATCCTTTAACTTGATGCTCGGGTCAACATTCACTCTGAAGGGAGCAATTTCATGAGACTTTTCATAATCTTCTGACATGTCTGTCTTGTCCTCCACTCCCACGATGTTTCTTTTCCCTGAAAGAACTATGTGGCGCTTTGGCTGATCGTATGATGTATTCGCTTCCTTATCTTTTCTTTTTCTCGGCTTGGTAGACATGTCCTTCACATAGAAAACCTGCGCCACATCATTGGCTAGGACGAATGGTTCGTTTGCGTACCCAAGATTGTTGAGATCCACTATTGTCATTCCGTACTACGGGTCTTCCTTTACCCCACCTCCTGTCAGATTGACCCATTTGCACCGAAACAAAGGGACCTTCAAACCAAGTCCATAGTCAAGTTCCCATATCTCCTCTATGTAACCATAATATGTGTCCTTTGGCCTATTGGTGTTTGCTGCATCAAAGCGGACACCACTGTTTTGGTTGGCGCTCTTTTTATCTTGGGCGATCGTGTAAAATGTATTCCCATTTATCTCGTACCCTTTGAAAGTCAATATAGTCGAAGATGGTAACTTGGACAGCAAGTACAGGTCATCTGCAACAGTGTCGTCATGCATGAGACGTGTCTGCAACCAACCGGCGAAAGTCACTGTTTGTTCATGTGTAATCCAGTCGTCAGACTGCTCCGGGTGTTTGGAGCGTAGAATATTCTTGTGTTGCTCGATATACGGAGCCACCAAGGCGGAACTTTGTAGAATTGTGTAGTGTGCTTGCGCCAAAGAATGCCCGTCCCGGCATATTACTGAATTCTTTCCTAGCGTGCCTTTTCCACCCAGTCTGCCCTCATGCCGCGATTCAGGAACACCAATCGGCTTAATGTCAGGAATAAAGTCAACAAAAAACTCAATGACCTCCTCTGTTTCATGGCCCTTGGAGATGCTTCCTTCTGGCCTAGCACGATTATGAACATATTTCTTTAAGACTCCCATGAACCTCTCAAAGGGGAACATATTGTGTAGAAATACAGGACCCAGAATGGCAATCTCCTCGACTAGGTGAACTAGGACGTGCGTCATGATATTGAAGAAGGATGGTGGGAACATCAACTCGAAACTGACGAGACATTGCACCAAATCATTCTCTAACCTTGGTAGGATTTCTGGATCGATTACCTTCTCAGAGATTGCATTGAGGAATGCACATAGCTTCACAATGGCTAATCGAACGTTTTTCGGTAGAAGCCCCCTCAATGCAACCGGAAGCAGTTGCGTCATAATCACGTGGCAGTCATGAGACTTTAGGTTCTGGAACTTTTTCTCTGCCATATTTATTATTCCCTTTATATTCGAAGAGAAGCCAGACGGGACCTTCATACTGAGCAGGCATTCGAAGAAGATTTCCTTCTCTTCTTTGGTAAGAGCGTAGCTGGCATGACCCTGAAACAGCTTTGGATCCATGCCGTCTTCTCCGTGCATACGTTGTTGGTCCTCCCGTGCCTCCGGTGTATCTTTTGTCTTCCCATACACGCCCAAGAAGCCTAGCAGGTTCACGCAAAGATTCTTCGTCACGTGCATCACGTCGATTGCAGAGCGGACCTCTAGGTCTTTCCAATAGGGTAGGTCCCAAAATATAGATTTCTTCTTCCACATGGGTGCGCGTCCGTCAGCGTCATTCGGAACAGATTGTCCGCCAGGACCCTTTCCAAAGATTACTTTTAAATCCTTGACCATATCAACTATATCATCACCAGTACGGTGGCGAGGCTTCTTCCGGTGATCTGCCTCACCTTTGAAATGCTTGCCTTTCTTTCTTACGGGATGCCTGCTCTAAAGAAATCGACGATGCCCCAGGTACACATTCTTCTCACATTTATCCAAATATATACTCTCGGTATCATCTAAACAGTGCGTGCATGCGTGGTCTCCCTTGTTTGTCTGTCCTGAAAGGTTACTGAGAGCAGGCCAATCATTGATGGTTAGAAACAGCAACGCATGTAGGTCAAATTCCTCCTGTTCTTTCTCATCCCACGCACGTACACCTTTTCCATTCCACAGCTGTAAAAGTTCTTCAACTAATGGCCTTAGGTACACATCAATGTCGTTGCCGGGTTGCTTGGGGCTTTGGATGAGCACTGGCATCATAATGAACTTCCGCTTCATGCACAACCAAGGAGGAAGGTTATAGATACATAGAGTCACATGCCATGTGCTATGATTGTTGTTCTGCTCCCCAAAAGGATTAATGCCATCTGCACTTAAACCAAACCATACGTTCCTTGCGTCCTTTGCAAAGTCCTTCCACTTTCTCTCGATTTTTCTCCACTGCGATCCGTCAGCGGGTACTCTCAACTTCCCGTCTTTCTTACGGTCTTCGTTGTGCCATCGCATCAACTTGGTATGCTCTTTGTTTTGGAACAAACGTTTCAACCGTGGTATTATAGGAGCATACCACATCACCTTGGCAGGAATCTTCTTCTTGGGGCGCTCGCCCTCAACATCACCAGGGTCATCGTGGCCGATCTTATAGCGCAATGCACAGCATACCGGGCATGCATTCAAATCCTCGTACTCACCGCGGTAGAGGATGCAGTCATTAGGGCATGCATGTATCTTCTGCACCTCTAATCCTAGAGGGCAGACAGCCTTCTTTGTTTCGTACGTACTGTCGGGCAATTCGTTGTCCTTTGGTAGCTTCTTCTTTAACATTATCAGCAAATTTTCAAATGCCTTGTCAGATACACCATTCTCTGCCTTCCATTGCAGCAATTCCAGTGTGGTACCCAGCTTTTTCTTGTCATCTTCGCAATTTGGGTACAACAATTTCTTGTGATCCTCTAACATGCGCTGCAACTTCAGCTTCTCCTTTTCACTTGCGCAGTTTCTCTTTGCATCGGCAATGGCCCGACCAAGATCATCAGCGGGCTCATCTGATGCCTCTTCTTCAGCTCCTTCCCGCATTGCCGGCTCAGCTTCTTCCCCCATTGTTGTACCATCGTATTCATGGAACCCATGGCCAGGATAGCTGTCGTCATCCTCTTCTTCTTCATTCTCTTCTATTAGGACCCCACTTTCTCCGTGCTTGGTCCAACAGTTATAGCCGGACATGAAACCGTACTCAAACAGGTGGACGTGAATGGTTCTTGAGTTAGAGTAATTTCGATCATTCTTACAGCCAGCACATGGACAATACATAAAACCATCCGCCCACTTGTTTGCCTCAGCCGCAACCAGAAAAGTATGCACGCCATTAATGAACTGGGGAGAGCATCGGTCATCGTACATCCATTGCCGGCTCATCTTCATTACACAACACCGAAAAGACCAAATTAATACAAGTTCATACATAATGTTCATAAACACTTGTTCTCATAAAACAACATACAAACTCTCTAGCTAAAGCATTTAAATGCAACAACAAATGCGATCAAGATCGCAACTAAGGTAACAATTGATCCAACAACATAGTGATACCAAGCCTCACTATCAATGGCATATTTTTTAAATTTTCTAATCTTCAAGCGCATTGCATCCATCTTGATCTTGTGATCATCGACGACATCGGCAACATACAACTCCAGTTTCATCTTCTCTTCTTCAACTCTTTTCAATTTTTCTTTCAAATACTCGTTTTCTTTTTCAACTAAATTTAACTTCTTGACAAGAATATCTATGTCGGTTGCAATTTCCGGTTCACATACCTCCTAGATAAAAATATCTATGTCAACTTGATGGGCATAATTGTCATAAACACAAAATGCAACAAATAGTTATAAAAGAGAGTATATACCACATCCGAATCATAAACCGGACGAGGGCCGACGGGGACGGATATCAAAACCATGCCACTATGTATAACAAACAACCATATAGGTAAGAAAACTATACAGTAACTATCTAAATCTTACAAACATGATTTTTTTTATATAAAAAGGATAAGAACAAGAGGCTCACCAAGGTGGTGCCGGCGACGGGACGGTGCGGGCGATCGACGGTGGTTAGGACGGGGATGGGAAATCACTAAGTAAACCACACCTACACATGCAAAGTAAGAAATTAATTTGAGCTCAAATTGCATATAAATCAAATAAACTACCACATATAAATACTCCCAAAC
Source organism: Elymus sibiricus (assembly GCA_039707655.1). Lineage (NCBI taxonomy): Eukaryota > Viridiplantae > Streptophyta > Magnoliopsida > Poales > Poaceae > Elymus > Elymus sibiricus. The sequence goes on from CM077671.1 coordinate 512,215,781, forward strand.
TAAAACCCACAAATCACTATACTTATAGAGCATTGCAAGAGCTAATCTAGCAATGAGAGATGAAACGACAAAGTTGCTAACCTTTGTGAACACTTGGATGGATGGGGTGCCTCCAAATCTTGACAAATTTTGGCAAAAATGGAGGATGAGCTCGAGGAAGAGGGGAAGAACAGAGAGGAGAGGAAAGGGGAAGAAGAGAGAGATCGGGGTAGGGTTTATATAGGGGCATCTTTAGTCCCGGTTCGTGACACAAACCGGGACTAAAGGTGAGCCTATAGTCCCGGTTCGTGCCACGAACCGGGACTAAAGGTGATCGTGGGGCCCCAGGCTGACACCAGCCTGCCACCACCCCTTTAGTCCCGGTTCGTGTTACGAACCGGGACTAAAGGTCCGGAACGAACCGGGACTAATGATGCCCGCCCCCCTAGCCGTTGGAACCGGGACTAATGGTCACATTAGTGCCGGTTCAAAACCAGACCGGGACTAATGCCTTGGACAAAAGGTCTGTTTTCTACTAGTGTTTGCAACCTCCAACAAGTCGCCATTAGTACTCACTCTAGCTAGGAGAGTGCAAGGAATTTCTTCCTCCAACGATTGTGGTGACCTACCATGACCATGCATGACATTAATGACCTATGGGTATCTGATCTTTGTGGGAGCAAGGACCGGCAGTGTATCCACCATTTCGGGCATATTTGTCGACCATTTTGACTGAATATGCTTCCGAACCTCTGCGAGAAAATCAGGTAAGACTTCATTTAACCTTTCATTGACTAACTGATCTATTTTGTCTCTGTCCCCTATTTCTTTTTCCGACTTAGTCATCTTTTTGTTGGGGGGGTAGTAGGAATCCCACAAAGTACTGCCGGTGCCGAGCTTAGGGCCTCATGTGGGCTCTATCTTCCTATCGAGGGCATACATAATTGGGTATGATGACCACCTTGGGGCATCCGGCGACTCTTCAGAGCTTGGTGTGTTTTGGGTAAAATTTGCCTGCATGAACAAACTAATATCGTTTAGAAACTGCTCCTAAACATATATATGATGGAAAGTGTGGTTGTATAGGCTAATTACGTACCGCTCTTTCGGCAGCCTTCGCCACCGCAGGGTCTTCGAAGTAGTAGAGTCCGGTGTCTTTATTAAGCCCCGCTAGGGATCAAAAATATTTCTTGGCACACGGATCCAGGATATTACTGAAGGGTGTCGGATGACCTCTTGTGAAGAAAACATAGCATCATGTTTATCGCAGATTGGCTGCTTCCCTTCATAACCATGGACGCCTAGATTGTTGTTCCCTACCATTTGGCCTCGGAGCTGCGCAAAGTTCTCTTTGTCATGTTTGTATGCATTCGAGTCTTGGTAATCAAGGAACTCCTTCCATTCCTCATCGGTAGTGCTAGGATATAGATTTTTGATATACTCTAAATCATACCCGTCGTCAAGTAGCTTGTTTGCATGGTATCTATTACTATTCAAGGCCTTAGTGAACACGCACATGGCATGGATTTCTGCAAGTGCATTGTCTCGGTCGTTGAACTTGAAAATATCTCTCATCTTTCCTAACAGGAGGTTTGGACATTGCTTGTTTTTAGGGCCCCTTAAGCATCTAACGTTGATGCCACAGTTTTCATGGTCGATGGCACCTAGGACGTTACCCCATTTCGTTGCGTTCTTGATCGGACTAATGGGTCTCCCCTCTTTGTTAATCCATTTTATTATGTAAGTAGTTGTAGGCACCTTATTTCGTGACCTACGCTTTCGCGGCTGTTTTTCCAAATCAGCTTTTGCACCATTGAGGTCCCTTCCTCTTCATCACCATTCAACTCTTCTCCCCCATGTTGCCATCTTGCACTTCCTCTTCAGCAACATTGTCGGAATATCGTTCCCCATCTGGCAGTTCATCTTCAACATCATCTGAATCTTCTTCCCCGTCTACCCCTCCATCTGCAGAATGATTGGTCTCCTCGTGCAACTCGTCAGCATAACCTGGCTCTTCCTGTTGGGGAGTCAAAGCCTCAGTCTGAGACCGTGTATGTCTCACCATCTTTTATCTGCAAAATAAAGATTGCATCCATAATGAGTAAAAAAGGAATTACATATTAATAATAAAAAAATTGGCAAGATGAGTGCTCAAAAAGAGACATATTAAGTGTCAGAAAATCGACGAAATGGAAGTGAATCAACATTTCAGTAAAACTTTGGCACCATTTTTATTCCCTGTAAAAGAAGACAACAAAACCGCAATGAAATTCATCAACCGGCATCACCACTTATCAAAAATCAAAATTGGCATAACCGTTGCTAACAATTGGATGTATTGAATGCAAGAAATTTGATGAAAAGGAAGTGAATCAACATTTCGTCAAAACTTTCACATTCATTCATATTCCCTGTAAAAGAAGACAAACAAAACCACATCATCCAATTCACCACCAGCCATCGCCATTTATAAAAAAAAGGCATAACCTTTGCTAAAAATTGGACGTATAGGATCCGAGAAATTCGACGAAATGGAAGTGAATCTACATTTTGTCAAAACTTCGGCACTCTTTTCTATTCCGTGTAAGTCAAACCATGAGCATCGACATACATCACAATCAATTGTATCATATTCATCCATCATAACACAACAACCCCTGAACATGAACATATATAGCACATGCAATGAATAGAAACCATTTGAAATCAATGAACATATATAGCAAAGGCAATGAATTCAAGCAACAACCGAGCAGCACTGTGTAGATGGCCGAGCCGTTGTTGGTGCGGGCGGCGCGCGTGCGCCGGCGGAAGGGTATGTATGTGGAGATGGCCGACGCTGTCGTCCGTTGGTGCGGGCGGAGGTGCACCGGCGGAGGGGGTCGATGGAGAGAACGGCCGAGAGGAGGAGCAGGGATGGACGATGGCGCGCAGGGTGGGTGGAGGGGGGAAGAGGGATGCAGGCCGGGAGTGGCGGAGCGTACGGGTGGACGCGGCGGCGGCGGGCGTTGCCGGCGCTTGCTGGGTGGGTGGAGGGAGGAAGAGGGATGCCGTCCGGGACTGGCGGAGCGTGCGGGTGGACGCGTCGACGGCGCGCGTTGCCGGCGCTTGCGGGGGGCGGTGGAGCGTCGTTGTGTTCAGGGGGGATTGGTTGGGGCAGCTCAGTACCGTGAATTAGGGCGGGCATGGTCGGGTAGCTTTCCCAACCGATCGCGCAGACGTAATATTCGTCAAGTCCCGCGTTGAAATTTGAAAAATTAGTAGCAGTGGCGGGTGAGGTGGTCCGCTCGCCACAAGTTCTTTAATCTAACACTGGCGAGCGACGTGCAGGATCCGCCACCGCTATGTTCTGCAAAAGAGGAAATCCGGCAAGGTTAAATAGTGGCGGCTGCTAAGTGCCGCCCACCACTGCTTGGTCTTCTACTTGTGGCGAGCACTTGTCGGTGCTCGTCACAGATGATTTGTGCAAACACGTCCCACCCTGAAGGTTATACTTGTGGCGAGCGGCGATGGCCGCCAACGTTAAGCCGTTAGCTGTGGCGGGCGTGTTTTGCTACCCGCCAGTACTTGTTTTCGAAAATATCTATGGCGGGTGCCACACCTCGCCCGCCACATATTAGGGTTCACCTATAAGCCTTTTTCCAGTAGTGTTCTCGAGGCCGTGGATGAAGGTGTGCAGGAAGCGGCGACCAGGGCCTAACACTGGTCATGGCGTCGGCACATGGCATGGCGCAAGAGTCCGTCTATCGCAGCACTGCCGAGCAATGGAGCGGGATCGTGCAAGAGCTCCTCTATCGCACTCTTGATGAGCAAAGAAGCCCACAAAGGGGGACGAGCGGCACACGTTCTTCAGCAAGCAACGGCGGAGGAAAGACGGGTAGGCCGTGATGAGACATCACCACCCCTTGCACGCTGTGGCGCAGCGAAAGAGGGCGGCCACATCATTGACGCGTGCGAGGATCTCGAGGACCACGTCATCCAGAAGTAAGTACCATGGATGTAAGGAGTGCTATTGGAGGAGCTACAGGCGGAATATCGGGTCGTTTAATTTGTTTGTGTTTCTCCACCCTCCTCGTCCATCAGATAAAATATACTTCCTCCGTCCCAAAATAAATGACTCAACTTTATATTATCTTTGTACTTCCTCCGTAAGTGATCTGGACGCTCTTATATTTCTTTACCGGGGGAGTTTTAAAGTTAGGACAAAGTTAAATCATTTAGTTTAGGACGGAGGGAGTATGCTGGTACTCCTTCCGTTCTACAATGTAATGCGTATAGATTTTTTAAAAAGTCAAACTGTATAGACTTTGACCAAGTTTGCAGGAAAAAATATATACATTTAGAATATCAAATACATATCCTTAGATACATCACAAGACGTATTTTCATATTGTATAGATTTGGTACTGTAGATATAAATAGTTTTATGTATAAACTTGGTCAAAGTTTGTAAAGTTTGACTTTCCTAAAAATCTATATGCACTACATTATGGACCGGAGGGAGTAGCATATAACCAGACATTTGAAGTGATGAGTAATCACCGAGGTTCGTGACTAAACGAGTTGGATTCATCGTGTCTTTGTCCGATCTACATTGTGGATACAACAGTAAAACGGAGATTAATGCTGCTAATCCGAACCAGCCAGCCACCTGGAGACCAAGTCGGTAAAAACGGATCGTACATATATACGTCAGATTTGACCCACCGTAAGTACGTATAGCCTAATCAGCACCCTCGGATCCACTCTTCGAAATAGAGGCGGCGGCGCAAACCAGCCGACTACTCGCCCTCCTCCTTCGTCGGCTTCTTCACCCAGGGAAATCGCCAAGAGGAAGAGGACGCAGAGTACTCTTTGCCTAGCCCGGAGCCGTGCTTCATCCCAGCACGGCCATCTGCTCTCGGCCCTTGCCGCCGCTCCCTGGGCTCCTTTGTGGCCCCTGCCCGCGCTGCCGGCTTCTTAGACGGCGCGTTGCCGCTCGTCTCGCGCCACGGCCTTGTTGTCGTGCGTCTCCAAGCACGCGACACCACCACCGGCTATCCAGACAAGACCGTCTTTCAACTGGGTGTATGCAACCTGCACGCCGCCACCTGCATCATGCTCCCTCCTCTGAAAGTTAGCCGGATCTACTACGACCATGACGACTGTAATGGCTATGCCATTCTCACCGGTGTCGACTGTTGCTCCAAAGACGCGGTGCTGCCGGGCGATCCTTTGTCTTTCTTCAAAGTGGCCGTCATCGGATATAGCAGTGACGACATGAAGTACAATCTGCATATCTTCTCTTCCGGCAAATCAAGTTGGGACGAACGTACCAATTGCTTCGGCGGCGATGCGCAGTCGTACGACTATGGGCCGCTTAGCGATGCCGTTGTGCGCAATGGCTTGACACACTGGCTGTTTCATAATTATGGAGAAGGGTGCCTTCAAGTCGTTAATCTGAATGCTCACACGGGCCATATCTCCTTGACGAAGCTCCCTTTTAAACAGAACTACCAACCCACTAGTACTTCATGCCTTACTTTAGGCGTCAACGGGGTGTTATCACTGCTATGGATGCAAAAGGAAGGTCCCCAACTAGAGGTTTGGGAGAAACGCGACGACCACGGAAACATGAGCGGTACTTCAGAATGGCGATGTACTCGAACGATCGAGCTAAAACAACCAGTAAACAACAATGAAATAAGGGAGCTACTTGTCTTGAGAGAGAAATGCGGCAGATTGCTCATCAGCGACAATTATGGGCAAGTTTACACTACGGATCTCGAAACGGCGAAGATGGAGAAGCTAGAGGATTGGACTTGCAAGCGCTCCATTTGCCACTGGGATTCCATGACTTTGGAGATTGATTGGCCCACGATCTTCGTTTCCGGGCTTACCAGAAAAAGTTAAACATTTTGATATATATGCATACACCTTTTTTGAGTTTATTTTGCAATGTATGTTGGATATCTATACTTGCCGTTTTACGGGGTTGATGAACTTCGGTGTTCTTCCTCAACTTGTAACATTTATTAATGGCTGGCTGTTAATCATGTATTTTTGGACTGGTTAGAACTCCACGCATCCCCTCTCATCTCCTAGTGGCGAGAAATCTCCGACAACGAAGAAGTAGCACATGCAGCATGAAGGCTATGGCCCACGGCAGCATATAGAAGTAGGAGAAACACGTCGCGTTGATATAAGGACCTAGATTCGCCGAAGGAAGAGCACATGGAACTCGAGAATATCTGTTACCTAGAATTGTATCTTGGTTAGCCTAGTGTTGAGGGACAGGTAAATCATAGGAGATACATAGATATTTCAGACAACCTAGAAACATATAGTCGCAAACTATTTCTTTACAAGTTTTATTGTTTCTGTCCGACAAGTTATCCCTAACTAAACCTCAGTCATGACAAGTAACTACACATTGTCGTTGCAGAAATTATGGTGTCGATAATGTACTGTTTTACCAACCACAGCTATTACTTTTACACTAGTATGTATTATATGTAAAAAAGATACAAACTATATTCGCATATGAATTCGATGATATGCGTTTGATGGTATATAACACAGTTTTAGTTAGTCAAAGGAACGATCTAAAACTATGTATTTGCCCTATGCATCGGGATGGAGGGAGTAGTATAGTATATATTTTCTTAGCATCGAAAAATCCTAACTAAGTTGGATGGTTATCTACTCCCTTCATTCCAACTTAATCGCAGTTATGGATTTTTGTAGGTCAAACTATTATATGATTAATCAAGTTTACTGGAACATGTGACGATATCTATGACATCAAATATACAGGTATTATGAAAATATATGATGTGATAGATCTAGCGAAACTAATTTAGATGCTGATATTTTTTTTAAATATAACTAGAATTGTAAATTGTTGTTTTTTTGACATAAGCCACATCTTGAAATATCACTTATTGTGAATTTGTGATATAGAGAGAAATTTGTCGTTTTGTTGAACATCAATAAATTGCAAAACTTCGGTTCCAAATTACCCTCCCTCTCCCTAACCTATGCGAGCGGTGCGAGGACGACGACTGATCTACCCTACTCTCCTGGGAGTATGAGGGATCCCTCTCCCTTCATTTGTCACTTCGGCAGCGGGAAGGTATAGAGACCCCAGGGCTTCGGTCTGGCAGTGGTAGGGTTAGGGATAAATTTAGGGTTGCTCCGTTCGGCGATGGCGAGACGATGGTGTCACCGTCAACTTGGAATAAGGTATCCCCACCTCTCTTCTCGCTCGAGTGATGCTTCTTTGTATTGGTGGGAGGCGTATGGGAGGTGGTGTGTCCCGAAATCTGGTTATTCGGGTCTTGTTTTCTTTTGCAGGTACGTCTCAGTCGCACTATCCCGCGGAACGGACAATATGGTTGAATGTCTTGATCGTACTGTTCCGCTCGATGAGGGTTTGCCGGTCTCGGCCTGGTCAGTGAGCGCGTCAGATTTGTGTTGCCTGACTCCATCTGACCAGAATTGGAGGGCGACGACTTGCTACGCAGATCACGGTCGTCGGCATCTTCTGGTCTATCAAAAACTTCCCTGCCATTGCTTCTATAATCTCCTTGGTTTAAACAAGTTTGCTCCACTGAGGTGGAGGCCCAAAGGGGGCAAAAAGCTTTGCTCATGGCGTGCCACCGGTGGATGCAGGAGGAAGAAGTCTTTGACACCTGCAAGAATTTGGATGTATTTTTCAGTTTCTATAAGGTTGATTTTGTAAGGGTTTATGCTACTTAATATGTAGCCTTTGCCTTTTCGCAAAAAAACAGAACTTTGGTTCCAAACTAGTCGAAGGTCTGGTTTTGAGTAATATGTAGGGCTGAAGATAAGCCCCAAATTCACACACCACTAGTGGAAAACAGACCTTTCGTCCGGAGCACTAGTCCCGGCCGGGTTTAGGCCCGGGACTAATGTGGGCATTAGTCCCGGTTCCAACGGCTAGGAGCGGACGGGGGCACAACCAGGATTAGTCCCGGTTCAAGTAGAACCTTCAGTCCCGGTTGGTGATACCCACCAGGACTAAAGGGGTTGCGGCAGGCTGGGGCCCCAGCGAGCCCCTTTAGTCCCGGTTGGTACCGGGACTAAAGATAGACCTTTAGTCCCGGTTGGTATATCTAACCGGGACTAAAGTCTTCCCGATATAAAGCTGCTTCGTCCAGCTAGCCCGAGTCCAAGCTTTCTCTCCTCTCTGTTTCCTTCCCCAAGCTCGAGTTCATCCTCCATTTTTGCCAAGATTTGTGAAGATTGGCGGCACCCCATCTATCCAAGGGTTCTAAAAGGTTAGCAACTTCACCCTTTCATCTCTCATTGCTTGTTTAGCTTGTTTCATGCTCTATAAGTATAGTGATTTGTGGGTTTTCGTTTGGGAGTAATTATGTGGGAGTTTATTTGATTTATATGCAATTTGAGCTCAAATTAACTTCTTAGTTTGCATATGTGCAGGTGTGGTTTACTTAGTGCCTTCCCGTCCCCATCCTCACCACCGTCGATCGCCCGTGCCGTCCCGTCGCCGGCACCACCTTGGGGAGGCTCTTGTTCTTATCGTTTTTGTAAAAAACAAATTGTATGATTTAGATAGTTACTTGTATAATTTTCTTACTTGTATGATTGTTTGTTATATATAGTGTCATGGTTTTGATATCCGTCCCCGTCGGCCCTCGTCCGGTTTATGATTCGGATGTGGTATATTATCTTTTATAACTATTTGTTTCCTTTCGTGTTTATGACAATTATGCCCATCAAGTTGACATAGATATTTTTATCTAGGAGGTATGTGAACCGGAAATTGCAACCGACCCTCTTGTCGAGAAGTTAAACTTAGTTGAAAAAGAAAACAATTATTTGAAAGAAAAATTGAAAAGAATTGAAGAAGACAAGATGAAATTGGAGTTGTATGTTGCTGATGTCATCGGTGATCACAAGATAAAGATGGATGCAATGCGCTTGAAGATTAGAAAGATTAAAAAATATGCCATTAATAAAGAGGCTTGGTATCATTATGTTGTTGGATCAATTATTACCTTAGTTGCGATTTTGATCGCATTTGTTGTTGCATTTAAATGCTTTAGATAGTTGTATGTTGTTTTATGAGAAGTATGTATGAACTTTATGTATATATTTTTCCAGTAATAACATTTGGTCACTACTCTACTTTGGTTTCAATGTGATGAACTTGTATTAATTTGGTCACTTCTATGTTGTGTAATGAAGATGAGCCGGCAATGGATGTATGATGACCGACGCTCTCCCGAGTTCATTAATGGCCTGCATAATTTTATGCGTGTGGCTGAGGCAAACAAGCGGAATGGTTTTATGTGCTGTCCATGTGATGTCTGTAAGAATGATAAGGATTACTCTATGATAACCCACAAGTATAGGGGATCGCAACAGTTTTCGAGGGTAGAGTATTCAACCCAAATTTATTGATTCGACATAAGGGGAGCCAAAGAATATTCTCGAGTATTAGCAGCTGAGTTGTCAATTCAACCACACCTGAAAGACTTTGTATCTGCAGCAAAGTATTCAGTAGCAAAGTAGTATGGAAGTAACGGTAACGATGGCAAACGTGACAGCAGCAGTTTTGTAGTGATTGTAACAGTAGCAACGGAAAAGTAACTTAGCTAAAATCAATATGTGAAAAGCTCGTAGGCAATGGATCGGTGATGGATAATTATGTCGGATGGCATTCATCATGCAACGGTTATAACATAGGGTGACACAGAACTAGCTCCAATTCATCAATATAATGTAGGCATGTATTCCATATATAGTCATACGTGCTTATGGAAAAGAACTTGCATGACATCTTTTGTCCTACCCTCCCGTGGCAGCGGGGTCCTAATGGAAACTAAGGGATATTAAGGCCTCCTTTTAATAGAGAACCGGACCAAAGCATTAGCACTTAGTGAATACATGAACTCCTCAAACTACGGTAATCACCGGAAAGAATCCCAGTTATTGTCACCCTGGGGGATGCGGATCATAACTCGTAATAGGTGTCTACAACTTGCAAGATAGGATCAAGAACACATATATATTCATGAAAACATCATAGGTTCATATCTGAAATCATGGCACTCAGGCCCTAGTGACAAGCATTAAGCATAGCAAAGTCATAGCAACATCAATCTCAGAACATAGTGGATACTAGGGATCAAACCCTAACAAAACTAACTCAATTACATAGTAAATATCATCCAACCCATCACCGTCCAGCAAGCCTATGATGGGATTACTCACGAACGGCGGAGAGCATCATGAAATTGGTGATGAAGGATGGTTGGTGATGACGACGGCATCGATTTCCCCTCTCCGGAGCCCAAAACGGACCCCAGATCTGCCCTCCCGAGGAAGAACGGGAGGTGGCGGCGGCTCTGTATCGTAAAACGCGATGAACTCTTCTCTCTAATTTTTTTTCTCCCCGAATAGGAATATATAGAGTTGTAATTGAGGTCGGAGGAGCTTCAGGGGGCCCACAAGCCTGCAGGACGTGCCCTAGGGGGGGCGCGCCCCCTGCCTTGTGGCCAGGTGGTGAACCCCCTCTGGTTGATTCTTTCGCCAATATTTTTTATTAATTCCAAAATATTCTCCGTAAATTTTCAGGTCAATCCGAGAACTTTTATTTCTGCACAAAAATAACACCAAGGCAATTCCGCTGAAAACAGCGTCGGTCCGGGTTAGTTCCATTCAAATCATGCAAATTAGAGTCCAAAACAAGGGCAAAAGAGTTTCGAAAAGTAGATACGATGGAGACGTATCAACTCCCCCAAGCTTAACCCATTGCTTGTCCTCAAGCAATTCAGTTGACAAACTGAAAGTGATAAAGAAAAACTTTTACAAACTCTGTTTGATCTTGTTGTAAATAGGTCTAACTGATGTTCAGATTTTCAGCACAGATTATAGACTAACCACATTCACAATAACATTTAGGTCTCACATTTACTCATATCAATGGCATAATCAACTAGCGAGCAATAATAATAAGTCTCGGATGACAACAATTTTATCAAAACAATCATGATACAATATGACATAATGGTATCTCGCTAGCCCTTTCTGAGAATGCAAAACATAAATGCAGAGCACCTCCGAAGAACAAGGACTGACTAGACATTGTAATTCATGGTAAAAGAGATCTAGTCACACTCATACTCAATATCCATTAATAACAAAGCATACAAATGACGGTGGTGCTCTCTAACTGGTGCTTTTTATAAGAGGATGATGACTCAACAGTAAAGTAAATAGATAGGCCCTTCGCAGAGGGAAGCATTGATTTACAGAGGTGCCAGAGCTCGAGCTTTTAAAACAGGGATGAATTATAATTTTGAGCGGTATGCTTTCATTTTCAACATAACAACTAAGAGATGTCGGTATCTTCCATGCTAGATACATTATAGGTGGTTCCCAAACAGAATAGTAAAGTTTTTACTCCCCCTCCACCGATCAATCACACTCCACGGCGAGCCGAATCCACGGGTACCGTCCATACAAACAACAATCCTGGGGGAGTTTTGTTTCATTATATTTGATTTGATTTTTGAGCATGGAACTGGGCATCCCGAATACCAGCGACTTTCTCGTGAATGATAGTGAATCAACACGTATCGTGAGAATAACCCACCTAGCATGGAAGATACTGACAGCCCCTAGTCACTACATGAGCGATTCGGGCATACAAAACAGAGTATTATTTGAAGGTTTAGAGTTTGGCACATGCAAATTTACTTGGAACGGCAGGTAAATACCGGATATAGGTAGGTATGGTGTACTCATATGGAACAACTCTGGGTTTATGAAAGTGGATGCACAAGCAGTATTCCTGCTTAGTACAAGTGAAGGCTAGAAAAAGACTGGGAAGCGACCAACTAGAGAGCGACAACAGTCATAAACATGCTTTGAGATTAATCAACATTGAATGCAAGCATGAGTAGGATATAAATCACCATGAACATAAACATCGTGGAGGCTATGTTGGTTTCGTTTCAACTACATGTGTGAACATGTGCCAAGTCAAGCCACTTGAATCATTCAGAGGAGGATACCATCCTATCATACTACATCACAACCATTTTAAAATGCATGTTGGCACTCAAGACAAACCATTATACACTCTTAGCTAATTAAGCATGGCATGAGTAACTATAATCTCTAATTGTCATTGCAAACATGTTTCATCCATAATGAGCTAAATCCAGAACGATGAGCTAATCATATTTACAAAAACAAAATAGGTCGAGTTCATACCAGTTTTTCTCCATCTCAATCACTTCATCATATATCGTCATTATTGCCTTTCACTTGCACGACCGAACGGTGTGAATAATAATAAGAATGCACGTGCATTGGACTAAGCTAGAATCTGCAAACAATAACTCAAAGGAGAAGGCAAGGTAATATGGGCTCTCTGTAAGATAAACAATAATGCATATGAGAGCCACTCAACATTTTCATTGTGGTCTTCTCCTTACGACCCAAAGGAAAGAAATTTCAAAACAAGAACGAAAAAAAACTATTTACACAGGAAAGCTCCCAACAAACAAAAGAAGAATGAGAAATCTTTTTGGGTTTTCTTTTTAATGAAACAACTAAACAAATTAAAAGGTAAAGCTAGAACTGATTTTTTTTTGGATTTTCACAAGGTTAATTAAACACACAAGAAGAAAGCAGAAAAGACAAAATAAAATACCATGGATGATACAATGAAAAAGTATAAGCACCGACTACTAAGATGAGTGTGTGAACATGAATGTAATGTCGGTGAGAAATACGTACTCCCCCAAGCTTAGGCTTTTGGCCTAAGTTGGTCTAGGGCCATGGCTGAAAATAACCATCTCCTGGATACTCCGGAGGATACTGAGGGTTCCACTGGTTGGTGAGCTCCTGTGGCTCCCAATGAAAAACTGGATCCTGATACGGATCAAGGGCTGGTGCCGGCTCAGGTGCTGGGGGTTGCGACAGACCCCAATATCTATAAATATCCTCGGGCATAATAGTGTACCTGCCTGAATGAATATCGAACAAAGAAGAAGCAGGCAAAGCAATAATCTCACAAGTACCCTGACAAAATACTAAATTGTAAAGCAGCCTCCTATTATTATCCTTCCTAATAAAATCATGTGCTACCATACTATCATAGTCTAAATATCTTGTAGGTAGCAGCATTTCCTCTTCCTCGTCAAGCCTAATGGGTATCTTAAAGTGTTTGGCAAGACGAGATGCATAGATACCTCCGAATATAGGGCCCTTCGAACGGTTTAAGTTCAACCGTTGGGCCACTATAGCGCCCAAACTAAAAGTTCTATCAGCAAGTAAAGCGTGGCGCAGAATAGCGAGGTCGGGAGCACTAAGGCTTCCACTCTCCCCACGACCAACTAAACATCTCCCCGCAAATAATGAATAATAGCGTAAAACAGGAAAATATAAACTAGCTGCTCTTGCCTTTGACACCCCTCTCTCTTCCCCCACAGTGATTGCGGCAATAAAGTCCTCCATGTTTCTAGGACGTGGTTCACTGACGCTGCCCTCATAAGGTATTTTGCAAACTTTGCAAAAATCGTAAAGTTCCGTCTTCTTAGGCACATCATATAAGTAAAATTCTACCATGGGAGGATTCTTCCTAGGATAAAAGTGAAAATTTTGCACGAAGATATTAGTGAGTAGGAGGTACTGGTCACACTTATCATTGAGGAAGTCGGTAATGCCTGCATTCTCTGCCAAATAATAAAAATCTTCATAAATTCCGGCCGCCCTCAAGAATGCATCACTTGGCCATTCACATGGCCGAACCTCCGTGACGCGAGGAAGATTATATTTGGGCTTCTTCTTCACCTCATTTTCATCTTCTTTAGAGCCCCGACTTGAAGAGCCTCTTAATAATCTCCTCATCATTTTTTTCTCTGAAAAATTTCTGAAATTTTTAGTGACTCACAATAAAGGTGAACAAAACTCAACAAAACTTATAGCAACTACTCCCACAAGTGCCTAGAGGCTATATCATGCATCAAAACTACTTGGGACCATACAAATTTGACCTGCAAGCTCAAGAACATGGTCACCACAGCAGCAAAAATTTGCATTATATAAAGCACTAGAACAAAAACTAATTGGACCATTAGAGGAGTCACATACCGAAGAACAATCCCCCAAAACAGTTTTGCAAATGGAGCTTTGAGCAAGGAGATCGAAAATGGCAGCAAGATGAGCTAGAACACGGTTTTGAGCAATGGTAGGATTTTTTCTGGAGGAAGACGAAGTGGATGGGTGCTGGAATAAGTGAGGGGGCCCCACGTGGGACCCACAAGCCAGGGGGGCGCGCCCAGGGGGGTGGGCGCGCCCTGTAGGCTTGTGGCCCACTGGTGCAGCCCCCTGATGTGTTCTCAGTGCCAAAAATTCTAAAATATTCCAGAAAAAATCATACTACATTTTCAGGGCATTCTGAGAACTTTTATTTTCAGGTCATTTTTCTATTGCACGAATAAATCAGAAAACAGGAAAATAAAAGCATTTTTACTAAATTAAATCTAAAGAACAGAAAATAAAAGTTGGGTACAGAAGGTTGTGCCTCCTCAATTCATCCATCTCATGCTCATCAAAAAGAATCCATCAATAAGGCTGATCAAGTCTTATTGACAAACTTTTTTCGAATGTCACGAAACCGGAGAATTTTCGAATAACACTAGGTTACCTCAATGGGGATATGCATGTCCCCAACAATAAGTACATCATATTTCTTTTTGACAGTAGGGAGAGGGAATTCAAAGTCTCCAATAATAATAGTTGAATTTTTTTCAATGGAGTTGATACTATGAACGTGAGGTTGTTTCTTCAGAAAGTGTACCGTATGCTCATTACCGTTAACATGAAAAGTGGCATTGCCCTTGTTGCAATCAATAACAGCCCCTGCAGTATTCAAAAAGGGTCTACCAAGGATGATCGACATACTGTCGTCCTCGGGGATATCAAGAATAACAAAGTCCGTTAGGATAGTAACATTTGCAACTACGACAGGCACATCCTCACAAATACCGATGGGTAAAGCAGTTGATTTATCAGCCATTTGCAAAGAGATTTCAGTAGGTGTCAACTTATTCAAATCAAGTCTACGATACAAAGAGAAAGGCATAACACTAACACCAGCTCCAAGGTCACATAAAGCAGTTTTAACATAATTTCTTTTAATAGAGCATGGTATAGTAGGTACTCCAGGATCTCCTAGTTTCTTTGGTATTCCACCCTTAAAGGTATAATTAGCAAGCATGGTGGAAATCTCAGCTTTTGGTATCTTTCTTTTATTTGTCACAATATATTTCATATACTTAGCATAAGGAGACATCTTCAGAATATCAGTCAAGCGCATACGCAAAAAGACAGGTCTAAGCATTTCAACAAAGCGCTCAAAATCCTCATCATTCTTTTTCTTGGATGGCTTAGGAGGAAAAGGCATGGGTTTCTGAACCCAAGGTTCTCTTTCTCTACCATGCTTCCTAGCAACGAAGTCTCTTTTATCATATCTTTTATTATTAGGTTGTGGGTTATCAAGATCAACAGCAGGTTCAATCTCCACATCATTATCATTACTAGGTTGAGCATCAACATGAACATCATCATTAATATTATCACTAGGCTCATGTTCATTACCAGATTGTGTCTCGGCATCAGAAATAGAAATATCATTTGGGTTTTCATGTGAATCTATACCAGGTTCACTAGCAGCATGCAAAGTTCTATCATCATTCTTTTTCCTCTTATTACTAGAATGACTCGGTGCATCAGTATTAATTCTCTGAGAATCTTGCTCAATTCTCTTAGGATGGCCCTCGGGATACAAAGGTTCCTGAGTCATTTTACCACCTCTAGTCACAACTCTAACAGAATGATCATTGTTCTTACCAATCTTCTCATTAAGCAAATCATTTTGTGCCTTAAGTACTTGTTCTACTTGAGTAGTTACCATGGAAGCATGTTTACTGATAAGCTTAAGATCATTAACAGTTCTACTCATTTAATCACATAAGCGATCAAGCATGTAAGCATTATGTTTCAATTGTCTACTAACATAAGCATTGAAATTTTCTTGCTTAACAATAAAGTTATCAAACTCATCCAAGCATTGGCTAGCAGACTTATTATAAGGAATATCACCTTCATCAAATCTTCGGAGGGAATTTACCTCTACTACCTGTGTCGGGTTATCAAGACCATGTATCTCTTCAATAGGTGGTAGATTCTTAACATCTTCAGCTTTAATGACTTTTTCTTTCATAGATTTCTTTGCCTCTTGCATATCTTCAGGACTGAGAAATAGAATACCTCTTTTCTTCGGAGTTGGCTTTGGAGGTGGTTCGGGAATAGACCAATCATTATCATTGCTCAATATATTATTCAATAGTAGTTCAGCTTGTTCAACAGTTCGTTCCCTGAAAACACAACCAGCACAACTATCTAGGTGGTCCCTAGAAGCATCGGTTAGTCCATTATAAAAGATATCAAGTATTTCGTTTTTCTTGAGAGGATGATCAGGCAAAGCGTTAAGTAATTGGAGAAGCCTCCCCCAAGCTTGTGAGAGACTCTCTTCTTCAAGTTGCACAAAGTTAAATATTTCCTGCAAGGCAGTTAATGAGAAAGGAAACAACTTAAGAATATAGTAATAACGAATTTTTTCCTCATGAGTAAATAGGGTGGCTATATCATTCAATTTAGTAAGATGTGCCACAATAGTTTCAGATTCATAACCATGGAAAGGATCAGATTCAACCAAAGTAATTAACTCAGGATCGACAGAGAATTCATAATCCTTATCAGTAACAAAGATAGGTGAAGTAGCAAACTTAGGATCATATTGCATTCTAGCATTCAAAGATTTTTCTTTCCACTTGCATAGTAATTTCTTAAGATCATCTCTATCCTTACAAGCAAGAAAGTCCCTAGCTGCCTCTCCCTCCATAACATAACCCTTAGTTATATTAGGCAATTCATATCTAGGAGAGCTAGGCCTAGCAGGTGTCTCATAGTGTTCAGTTTCAATAATTTCATCAGTTTCAGAAATATCATCAGTTGCAGCATTGACTTTAGCAATTTGTTCATCAAGAAATTCACCCAGTGGCACAGTAGTATCAAGCAAAGTATCATCATAAGCGTCATGCATAGCAGAAGTGGCATCATCAATAACTTGTGACATATCAGAATAAATAGCAGGTGGTGGTGTCGCAAGTTTACTCAAAACAAAAGGTGAATCATGTGCAGCGCTAGATGGCAGTTCCTTACCTCTCCTCGTAGTTGAGGGATAGATCTTGGTTTTAGCATCTTTCAAATTCTTCATAGTGATCAACAGATATAAATCCCAAGTGACTCAAAGAATAGAGCTATGCTCCCCGGAAACGGCGCCAGAAAAAGGTCTTGATAACCCATAAGTATAGGGGATCGCAACAGTTTTTGAGGGTAGAGTATTCAACCCAAATTTATTGATTCGGCACAAGGGGAGCCAAAGAATATTCTCGAGTATTAGCAGCTGAGTTGTCAATTCAACCACACCTGAAAGACTTAGTATCTGCAGCAAAGTATTCAGTAGCAAAGTAGTATGGAAGTAACGGTAACGATGGCAAACGTGACAGCAGCAGTTTTGTAGTGATTGTAACAGTAGCAACGGAAAAGTAACTTAGCAAAGAACAATATGTGAAAAGCTTGTAGGCAATGAATCGGTGATGGATAATTATGTCGGATGGCATTCATCATGCAACGGTTATAACATAGGGTGACACAGAACTAGCTCCAATTCATCAATATAATGTAGGCATGTATTCCATATATAGTCATACGTGCTTATGGAAAAGAACTTGCATGACATCTTTTGTCCTACCCTCCCGTGGCAGCGGGGTCCTAATGGAAACTAAGGGATATTAAGGCCTCCTTTTAATAGAGAACCGGACCAAAGCATTAGCACTTAGTGAATACATGAACTCCTCAAACTACGGTAATCACCGGAAAGAATCCTAGTTATTGTCACCCTGGGGGATGCGGATCATAACTCGTAATAGGTGTCTACAACTTGCAAGATAGGATCAAGAACACATATATATTCATGAAAACATCATAGGTTCATATCTGAAATCATGGCACTCAGGCCCTAGTGACAAGCATTAAGCATAGCAAAGTCATAGCAACATCAATCTCAGAACATAGTGGATACTAGGGATCAAACCCTAACAAAACTAACTCAATTACATAGTAAATATCATCCAACCCATCACCGTCCAGCAAGCCTATGATGGGATTACTCACGAACGGCGGAGAGCATCATGAAATTGGTGATGAAGGATGGTTGGTGATGACGACGGCATCGATTTCCCCTCTCCGGAGCCCAAAACGGACCCCAGATCTGCCCTCCCGAGGAAGAACGGGAGGTGGCGGCGGCTCTGTATCGTAAAACGCGATGAACTCTTCTCTCTAATTTTTTTTCTCCCCGAATAGGAATATATAGAGTTGTAATTGAGGTCGGAGGAGCTTCAGGGGGCCCACAAGCCTGCAGGACGTGCCCTAGGGGGGGCGCGCCCCCTGCCTTGTGGCCAGGTGGTGAACCCCCTCTGGTTGATTCTTTCGCCAATATTTTTTATTAATTCCAAAATATTCTCCGTAAATTTTCAGGTCAATCCGAGAACTTTTATTTCTGCACAAAAATAACACCAAGGCAATTCCGCTGAAAACAGCGTCGGTCCGGGTTAGTTCCATTCAAATCATGCAAATTAGAGTCCAAAACAAGGGCAAAAGAGTTTCGAAAAGTAGATACGATGGAGACGTATCAACTCCCCCAAGCTTAACCCATTGCTTGTCCTCAAGCAATTCAGTTGACAAACTGAAAGTGATAAAGAAAAACTTTTACAAACTCTGTTTGATCTTGTTGTAAATAGGTCTAACTGATGTTCAGATTTTCAGCACAGATTATAGACTAACCACATTCACAATAACATTTAGGTCTCACATTTACTCATATCAATGGCATAATCAACTAGCGAGCAATAATAATAAGTCTCGGATGACAACAATTTTATCAAAACAATCATGATACAATATGACATAATGGTATCTCGCTAGCCCTTTCTGAGAATGCAAAACATAAATGCAGAGCACCTCCGAAGAACAAGGACTGACTAGACATTGTAATTCATGGTAAAAGAGATCTAGTCACACTCATACTCAATATCCATTAATAACAAAGCATACAAATGACGGTGGTGCTCTCTAACTGGTGCTTTTTATAAGAGGATGATGACTCAACAGTAAAGTAAATAGATAGGCCCTTCGCAGAGGGAAGCATTGATTTACAGAGGTGCCAGAGCTCGAGCTTTTAAAACAGGGATGAATTATAATTTTGAGCGGTATGCTTTCATTTTCAACATAACAACTAAGAGATGTCGGTATCTTCCATGCTAGATACATTATAGGTGGTTCCCAAACAGAATAGTAAAGTTTTTACTCCCCCTCCACCGATCAATCACACTCCACGGCGAGCCGAATCCACGGGTACCGTCCATACAAACAACAATCCTGGGGGAGTTTTGTTTCATTATATTTGATTTGATTTTTGAGCATGGAACTGGGCATCCCGAATACCAGCGACTTTCTCGTGAATGATAGTGAATCAACATGTATCGTGAGAATAACCCACCTAGCATGGAAGATACTGACAGCCCCTAGTCACTACATGAGCGATTCGGGCATACAAAACAGAGTATTATTTGAAGGTTTAGAGTTTGGCACATGCAAATTTACTTGGAACGGCAGGTAAATACCGGATATAGGTAGGTATGGTGTACTCATATGGAACAACTCTGGGTTTATGAAAGTGGATGCACAAGCAGTATTCCTGCTTAGTACAAGTGAAGGCTAGAAAAAGACTGGGAAGCGACCAACTAGAGAGCGACAACAGTCATAAACATGCTTTGAGATTAATCAACATTGAATGCAAGCATGAGTAGGATATAAATCACCATGAACATAAACATCGTGGAGGCTATGTTGGTTTCGTTTCAACTACATGTGTGAACATGTGCCAAGTCAAGCCACTTGAATCATTCAGAGGAGGATACCATCCTATCATACTACATCACAACCATTTTAAAATGCATGTTGGCACTCAAGACAAACCATTATACACTCTTAGCTAATTAAGCATGGCATGAGTAACTATAATCTCTAATTGTCATTGCAAACATGTTTCATCCATAATGAGCTAAATCCAGAACGATGAGCTAATCATATTTACAAAAACAAAATAGGTCGAGTTCATACCAGTTTTTCTCCATCTCAATCACTTCATCATATATCGTCATTATTGCCTTTCACTTGCACGACCGAACGGTGTGAATAATAATAAGAATGCACGTGCATTGGACTAAGCTAGAATCTGCAAACAATAACTCAAAGGAGAAGGCAAGGTAATATGGGCTCTCTGTAAGATAAACAATAATGCATATGAGAGCCACTCAACATTTTCATTGTGGTCTTCTCCTTACGACCCAAAGGAAAGAAATTTCAAAACAAGAACGAAAAAAAACTATTTACACAGGAAAGCTCCCAACAAACAAAAGAAGAATGAGAAATCTTTTTGGGTTTTCTTTTTAATGAAACAACTAAACAAATTAAAAGGTAAAGCTAGAACTGATTTTTTTTGGATTTTCACAAGGTTAATTAAACACACAAGAAGAAAGCAGAAAAGACAAAATAAAATACCATGGATGATACAATGAAAAAGTATAAGCACCGACTACTAAGATGAGTGTGTGAACATGAATGTAATGTCGGTGAGAAATACGTACTCCCCCAAGCTTAGGCTTTTGGCCTAAGTTGGTCTAGGGCCATGGCTGAAAATAACCATCTCCTGGATACTCCGGAGGATACTGAGGGTTCCACTGGTTGGTGAGCTCCTGTGGCTCCCAATGAAAAACTGGATCCTGATACGGATCAAGGGCTGGTGCCGGCTCAGGTGCTGGGGGTTGCGACAGACCCCAATATCTATAAATATCCTCGGGCATAATAGTGTACCTGCCTGAATGAATATCGAACAAAGAAGAAGCAGGCAAAGCAATAATCTCACAAGTACCCTGACAAAATACTAAATTGTAAAGCAGCCTCCTATTATTATCCTTCCTAATAAAATCATGTGCTACCATACTATCATAGTCTAAATATCTTGTAGGTAGCAGCATTTCCTCTTCCTCGTCAAGCCTAATGGGTATCTTAAAGTGTTTGGCAAGACGAGATGCATAGATACCTCCGAATATAGGGCCCTTCGAACGGTTTAAGTTCAACCGTTGGGCCACTATAGCGCCCAAACTAAAAGTTCTATCAGCAAGTAAAGCGTGGCGCAGAATAGCGAGGTCGGGAGCACTAAGGCTTCCACTCTCCCCACGACCAACTAAACATCTCCCCGCAAATAATGAATAATAGCGTAAAACAGGAAAATATAAACTAGCTGCTCTTGCCTTTGACACCCCTCTCTCTTCCCCCACAGTGATTGCGGCAATAAAGTCCTCCATGTTTCTAGGACGTGGTTCACTGACGCTGCCCTCATAAGGTATTTTGCAAACTTTGCAAAAATCGTAAAGTTCCGTCTTCTTAGGCACATCATATAAGTAAAATTCTACCATGGGAGGATTCTTCCTAGGATAAAAGTGAAAATTTTGCACGAAGATATTAGTGAGTAGGAGGTACTGGTCACACTTATCATTGAGGAAGTCGGTAATGCCTGCATTCTCTGCCAAATAATAAAAATCTTCATAAATTCCGGCCGCCCTCAAGAATGCATCACTTGGCCATTCACATGGCCGAACCTCCGTGACGCGAGGAAGATTATATTTGGGCTTCTTCTTCACCTCATTTTCATCTTCTTTAGAGCCCCGACTTGAAGAGCCTCTTAATAATCTCCTCATCATTTTTTTCTCTGAAAAATTTCTGAAATTTTTAGTGACTCACAATAAAGGTGAACAAAACTCAACAAAACTTATAGCAACTACTCCCACAAGTGCCTAGAGGCTATATCATGCATCAAAACTACTTGGGACCATACAAATTTGACCTGCAAGCTCAAGAACATGGTCACCACAGCAGCAAAAATTTGCATTATATAAAGCACTAGAACAAAAACTAATTGGACCATTAGAGGAGTCACATACCGAAGAACAATCCCCCAAAACAGTTTTGCAAATGGAGCTTTGAGCAAGGAGATCGAAAATGGCAGCAAGATGAGCTAGAACACGGTTTTGAGCAATGGTAGGATTTTTTCTGGAGGAAGACGAAGTGGATGGGTGCTGGAATAAGTGAGGGGGCCCCACGTGGGACCCACAAGCCAGGGGGGCGCGCCCAGGGGGGTGGGCGCGCCCTGTAGGCTTGTGGCCCACTGGTGCAGCCCCCTGATGTGTTCTCAGTGCCAAAAATTCTAAAATATTCCAGAAAAAATCATACTACATTTTCAGGGCATTCTGAGAACTTTTATTTTCAGGTCATTTTTCTATTGCACGGATAAATCAGAAAACAGGAAAATAAAAGCATTTTTACTAAATTAAATCTAAAGAACAGAAAATAAAAGTTGGGTACAGAAGGTTGTGCCTCCTCAATTCATCCATCTCATGCTCATCAAAAAGAATCCATCAATAAGGCTGATCAAGTCTTATTGACAAACTTTTTTCGAATGTCACGAAACCGGAGAATTTTCGAATAACACTAGGTTACCTCAATGGGGATATGCATGTCCCCAACAATAAGTACATCATATTTCTTTTTGACAGTAGGGAGAGGGAATTCAAAGTCTCCAATAATAATAGTTGAATTTTTTTCAATGGAGTTGATACTATGAACGTGAGGTTGTTTCTTCAGAAAGTGTACCGTATGCTCATTACCGTTAACATGAAAAGTGGCATTGCCCTTGTTGCAATCAATAACAGCCCCTGCAGTATTCAAAAAGGGTCTACCAAGGATGATCGACATACTGTCGTCCTCGGGGATATCAAGAATAACAAAGTCCGTTAGGATAGTAACATTTGCAACTACGACAGGCACATCCTCACAAATACCGATGGGTAAAGCAGTTGATTTATCAGCCATTTGCAAAGAGATTTCAGTAGGTGTCAACTTATTCAAATCAAGTCTACGATACAAAGAGAAAGGCATAACACTAACACCAGCTCCAAGGTCACATAAAGCAGTTTTAACATAATTTCTTTTAATAGAGCATGGTATAGTAGGTACTCCAGGATCTCCTAGTTTCTTTGGTATTCCACCCTTAAAGGTATAATTAGCAAGCATGGTGGAAATCTCAGCTTTTGGTATCTTTCTTTTATTTGTCACAATATATTTCATATACTTAGCATAAGGAGACATCTTCAGAATATCAGTCAAGCGCATACGCAAAAAGACAGGTCTAAGCATTTCAACAAAGCGCTCAAAATCCTCATCATTCTTTTTCTTGGATGGCTTAGGAGGAAAAGGCATGGGTTTCTGAACCCAAGGTTCTCTTTCTCTACCATGCTTCCTAGCAACGAAGTCTCTTTTATCATATCTTTTATTATTAGGTTGTGGGTTATCAAGATCAACAGCAGGTTCAATCTCCACATCATTATCATTACTAGGTTGAGCATCAACATGAACATCATCATTAATATTATCACTAGGCTCATGTTCATTACCAGATTGTGTCTCGGCATCAGAAATAGAAATATCATTTGGGTTTTCATGTGAATCTATACCAGGTTCACTAGCAGCATGCAAAGTTCTATCATCATTCTTTTTCCTCTTATTACTAGAATGACTCGGTGCATCAGTATTAATTCTCTGAGAATCTTGCTCAATTCTCTTAGGATGGCCCTCGGGATACAAAGGTTCCTGAGTCATTTTACCACCTCTAGTCACAACTCTAACAGAATGATCATTGTTCTTACCAATCTTCTCATTAAGCAAATCATTTTGTGCCTTAAGTACTTGTTCTACTTGAGTAGTTACCATGGAAGCATGTTTACTGATAAGCTTAAGATCATTAACAGTTCTACTCATTTAATCACATAAGCGATCAAGCATGTAAGCATTATGTTTCAATTGTCTACTAACATAAGCATTGAAATTTTCTTGCTTAACAATAAAGTTATCAAACTCATCCAAGCATTGGCTAGCAGACTTATTATAAGGAATATCACCTTCATCAAATCTTCGGAGGGAATTTACCTCTACTACCTGTGTCGGGTTATCAAGACCATGTATCTCTTCAATAGGTGGTAGATTCTTAACATCTTCAGCTTTAATGACTTTTTCTTTCATAGATTTCTTTGCCTCTTGCATATCTTCAGGACTGAGAAATAGAATACCTCTTTTCTTCGGAGTTGGCTTTGGAGGTGGTTCGGGAATAGACCAATCATTATCATTGCTCAATATATTATTCAATAGTAGTTCAGCTTGTTCAACAGTTCGTTCCCTGAAAACACAACCAGCACAACTATCTAGGTGGTCCCTAGAAGCATCGGTTAGTCCATTATAAAAGATATCAAGTATTTCGTTTTTCTTGAGAGGATGATCAGGCAAAGCGTTAAGTAATTGGAGAAGCCTCCCCCAAGCTTGTGAGAGACTCTCTTCTTCAAGTTGCACAAAGTTAAATATTTCCTGCAAGGCAGTTAATGAGAAAGGAAACAACTTAAGAATATAGTAATAACGAATTTTTTCCTCATGAGTAAATAGGGTGGCTATATCATTCAATTTAGTAAGATGTGCCACAATAGTTTCAGATTCATAACCATGGAAAGGATCAGATTCAACCAAAGTAATTAACTCAGGATCGACAGAGAATTCATAATCCTTATCAGTAACAAAGATAGGTGAAGTAGCAAACTTAGGATCATATTGCATTCTAGCATTCAAAGATTTTTCTTTCCACTTGCATAGTAATTTCTTAAGATCATCTCTATCCTTACAAGCAAGAAAGTCCCTAGCTGCCTCTCCCTCCATAACATAACCCTTAGTTATATTAGGCAATTCATATCTAGGAGAGCTAGGCCTAGCAGGTGTCTCATAGTGTTCAGTTTCAATAATTTCATCAGTTTCAGAAATATCATCAGTTGCAGCATTGACTTTAGCAATTTGTTCATCAAGAAATTCACCCAGTGGCACAGTAGTATCAAGCAAAGTATCATCATAAGCGTCATGCATAGCAGAAGTGGCATCATCAATAACTTGTGACATATCAGAATAAATAGCAGGTGGTGGTGTCGCAAGTTTACTCAAAACAAAAGGTGAATCATGTGCAGCGCTAGATGGCAGTTCCTTACCTCTCCTCGTAGTTGAGGGATAGATCTTGGTTTTAGCATCTTTCAAATTCTTCATAGTGATCAACAGATATAAATCCCAAGTGACTCAAAGAATAGAGCTATGCTCCCCGGAAACGGCGCCAGAAAAAGGTCTTGATAACCCATAAGTATAGGGGATCGCAACAGTTTTTGAGGGTAGAGTATTCAACCCAAATTTATTGATTCGGCACAAGGGGAGCCAAAGAATATTCTCGAGTATTAGCAGCTGAGTTGTCAATTCAACCACACCTGAAAGACTTAGTATCTGCAGCAAAGTATTCAGTAGCAAAGTAGTATGGAAGTAACGGTAACGATGGCAAACGTGACAGCAGCAGTTTTGTAGTGATTGTAACAGTAGCAACGGAAAAGTAACTTAGCAAAGAACAATATGTGAAAAGCTTGTAGGCAATGAATCGGTGATGGATAATTATGTCGGATGGCATTCATCATGCAACGGTTATAACATAGGGTGACACAGAACTAGCTCCAATTCATCAATATAATGTAGGCATGTATTCCATATATAGTCATACGTGCTTATGGAAAAGAACTTGCATGACATCTTTTGTCCTACCCTCCCGTGGCAGCGGGGTCCTAATGGAAACTAAGGGATATTAAGGCCTCCTTTTAATAGAGAACCGGACCAAAGCATTAGCACTTAGTGAATACATGAACTCCTCAAACTACGGTAATCACCGGAAAGAATCCTAGTTATTGTCACCCTGGGGGATGCGGATCATAACTCGTAATAGGTGTCTACAACTTGCAAGATAGGATCAAGAACACATATATATTCATGAAAACATCATAGGTTCATATCTGAAATCATGGCACTCAGGCCCTAGTGACAAGCATTAAGCATAGCAAAGTCATAGCAACATCAATCTCAGAACATAGTGGATACTAGGGATCAAACCCTAACAAAACTAACTCAATTACATAGTAAATATCATCCAACCCATCACCGTCCAGCAAGCCTATGATGGGATTACTCACGAACGGCGGAGAGCATCATGAAATTGGTGATGAAGGATGGTTGGTGATGACGACGGCATCGATTTCCCCTCTCCGGAGCCCAAAACGGACCCCAGATCTGCCCTCCCGAGGAAGAACGGGAGGTGGCGGCGGCTCTGTATCGTAAAACGCGATGAACTCTTCTCTCTAATTTTTTTTCTCCCCGAATAGGAATATATAGAGTTGTAATTGAGGTCGGAGGAGCTTCAGGGGGCCCACAAGCCTGCAGGACGTGCCCTAGGGGGGGCGCGCCCCCTGCCTTGTGGCCAGGTGGTGAACCCCCTCTGGTTGATTCTTTCGCCAATATTTTTTATTAATTCCAAAATATTCTCCGTAAATTTTCAGGTCAATCCGAGAACTTTTATTTCTGCACAAAAATAACACCAAGGCAATTCCGCTGAAAACAGCGTCGGTCCGGGTTAGTTCCATTCAAATCATGCAAATTAGAGTCCAAAACAAGGGCAAAAGAGTTTCGAAAAGTAGATACGATGGAGACGTATCAACTCCCCCAAGCTTAACCCATTGCTTGTCCTCAAGCAATTCAGTTGACAAACTGAAAGTGATAAAGAAAAACTTTTACAAACTCTGTTTGATCTTGTTGTAAATAGGTCTAACTGATGTTCAGATTTTCAGCACAGATTATAGACTAACCACATTCACAATAACATTTAGGTCTCACATTTACTCATATCAATGGCATAATCAACTAGCGAGCAATAATAATAAGTCTCGGATGACAACAATTTTATCAAAACAATCATGATACAATATGACATAATGGTATCTCGCTAGCCCTTTCTGAGAATGCAAAACATAAATGCAGAGCACCTCCGAAGAACAAGGACTGACTAGACATTGTAATTCATGGTAAAAGAGATCTAGTCACACTCATACTCAATATCCATTAATAACAAAGCATACAAATGACGGTGGTGCTCTCTAACTGGTGCTTTTTATAAGAGGATGATGACTCAACAGTAAAGTAAATAGATAGGCCCTTCGCAGAGGGAAGCATTGATTTACAGAGGTGCCAGAGCTCGAGCTTTTAAAACAGGGATGAATTATAATTTTGAGCGGTATGCTTTCATTTTCAACATAACAACTAAGAGATGTCGGTATCTTCCATGCTAGATACATTATAGGTGGTTCCCAAACAGAATAGTAAAGTTTTTACTCCCCCTCCACCGATCAATCACACTCCACGGCGAGCCGAATCCACGGGTACCGTCCATACAAACAACAATCCTGGGGGAGTTTTGTTTCATTATATTTGATTTGATTTTTGAGCATGGAACTGGGCATCCCGAATACCAGCGACTTTCTCGTGAATGATAGTGAATCAACACGTATCGTGAGAATAACCCACCTAGCATGGAAGATACTGACAGCCCCTAGTCACTACATGAGCGATTCGGGCATACAAAACAGAGTATTATTTGAAGGTTTAGAGTTTGGCACATGCAAATTTACTTGGAACGGCAGGTAAATACCGGATATAGGTAGGTATGGTGTACTCATATGGAACAACTCTGGGTTTATGAAAGTGGATGCACAAGCAGTATTCCTGCTTAGTACAAGTGAAGGCTAGAAAAAGACTGGGAAGCGACCAACTAGAGAGCGACAACAGTCATAAACATGCTTTGAGATTAATCAACATTGAATGCAAGCATGAGTAGGATATAAATCACCATGAACATAAACATCGTGGAGGCTATGTTGGTTTCGTTTCAACTACATGTGTGAACATGTGCCAAGTCAAGCCACTTGAATCATTCAGAGGAGGATACCATCCTATCATACTACATCACAACCATTTTAAAATGCATGTTGGCACTCAAGACAAACCATTATACACTCTTAGCTAATTAAGCATGGCATGAGTAACTATAATCTCTAATTGTCATTGCAAACATGTTTCATCCATAATGAGCTAAATCCAGAACGATGAGCTAATCATATTTACAAAAACAAAATAGGTCGAGTTCATACCAGTTTTTCTCCATCTCAATCACTTCATCATATATCGTCATTATTGCCTTTCACTTGCACGACCGAACGGTGTGAATAATAATAAGAATGCACGTGCATTGGACTAAGCTAGAATCTGCAAACAATAACTCAAAGGAGAAGGCAAGGTAATATGGGCTCTCTGTAAGATAAACAATAATGCATATGAGAGCCACTCAACATTTTCATTGTGGTCTTCTCCTTACGACCCAAAGGAAAGAAATTTCAAAACAAGAACGAAAAAAAACTATTTACACAGGAAAGCTCCCAACAAACAAAAGAAGAATGAGAAATCTTTTTGGGTTTTCTTTTTAATGAAACAACTAAACAAATTAAAAGGTAAAGCTAGAACTGATTTTTTTTTGGATTTTCACAAGGTTAATTAAACACACAAGAAGAAAGCAGAAAAGACAAAATAAAATACCATGGATGATACAATGAAAAAGTATAAGCACCGACTACTAAGATGAGTGTGTGAACATGAATGTAATGTCGGTGAGAAATACGTACTCCCCCAAGCTTAGGCTTTTGGCCTAAGTTGGTCTAGGGCCATGGCTGAAAATAACCATCTCCTGGATACTCCGGAGGATACTGAGGGTTCCACTGGTTGGTGAGCTCCTGTGGCTCCCAATGAAAAACTGGATCCTGATACGGATCAAGGGCTGGTGCCGGCTCAGGTGCTGGGGGTTGCGACAGACCCCAATATCTATAAATATCCTCGGGCATAATAGTGTACCTGCCTGAATGAATATCGAACAAAGAAGAAGCAGGCAAAGCAATAATCTCACAAGTACCCTGACAAAATACTAAATTGTAAAGCAGCCTCCTATTATTATCCTTCCTAATAAAATCATGTGCTACCATACTATCATAGTCTAAATATCTTGTAGGTAGCAGCATTTCCTCTTCCTCGTCAAGCCTAATGGGTATCTTAAAGTGTTTGGCAAGACGAGATGCATAGATACCTCCGAATATAGGGCCCTTCGAACGGTTTAAGTTCAACCGTTGGGCCACTATAGCGCCCAAACTAAAAGTTCTATCAGCAAGTAAAGCGTGGCGCAGAATAGCGAGGTCGGGAGCACTAAGGCTTCCACTCTCCCCACGACCAACTAAACATCTCCCCGCAAATAATGAATAATAGCGTAAAACAGGAAAATATAAACTAGCTGCTCTTGCCTTTGACACCCCTCTCTCTTCCCCCACAGTGATTGCGGCAATAAAGTCCTCCATGTTTCTAGGACGTGGTTCACTGACGCTGCCCTCATAAGGTATTTTGCAAACTTTGCAAAAATCGTAAAGTTCCGTCTTCTTAGGCACATCATATAAGTAAAATTCTACCATGGGAGGATTCTTCCTAGGATAAAAGTGAAAATTTTGCACGAAGATATTAGTGAGTAGGAGGTACTGGTCACACTTATCATTGAGGAAGTCGGTAATGCCTGCATTCTCTGCCAAATAATAAAAATCTTCATAAATTCCGGCCGCCCTCAAGAATGCATCACTTGGCCATTCACATGGCCGAACCTCCGTGACGCGAGGAAGATTATATTTGGGCTTCTTCTTCACCTCATTTTCATCTTCTTTAGAGCCCCGACTTGAAGAGCCTCTTAATAATCTCCTCATCATTTTTTTCTCTGAAAAATTTCTGAAATTTTTAGTGACTCACAATAAAGGTGAACAAAACTCAACAAAACTTATAGCAACTACTCCCACAAGTGCCTAGAGGCTATATCATGCATCAAAACTACTTGGGACCATACAAATTTGACCTGCAAGCTCAAGAACATGGTCACCACAGCAGCAAAAATTTGCATTATATAAAGCACTAGAACAAAAACTAATTGGACCATTAGAGGAGTCACATACCGAAGAACAATCCCCCAAAACAGTTTTGCAAATGGAGCTTTGAGCAAGGAGATCGAAAATGGCAGCAAGATGAGCTAGAACACGGTTTTGAGCAATGGTAGGATTTTTTCTGGAGGAAGACGAAGTGGATGGGTGCTGGAATAAGTGAGGGGGCCCCACGTGGGACCCACAAGCCAGGGGGGCGCGCCCAGGGGGGTGGGCGCGCCCTGTAGGCTTGTGGCCCACTGGTGCAGCCCCCTGATGTGTTCTCAGTGCCAAAAATTCTAAAATATTCCAGAAAAAATCATACTACATTTTCAGGGCATTCTGAGAACTTTTATTTTCAGGTCATTTTTCTATTGCACGGATAAATCAGAAAACAGGAAAATAAAAGCATTTTTACTAAATTAAATCTAAAGAACAGAAAATAAAAGTTGGGTACAGAAGGTTGTGCCTCCTCAATTCATCCATCTCATGCTCATCAAAAAGAATCCATCAATAAGGCTGATCAAGTCTTATTGACAAACTTTTTTCGAATGTCACGAAACCGGAGAATTTTCGAATAACACTAGGTTACCTCAATGGGGATATGCATGTCCCCAACAATAAGTACATCATATTTCTTTTTGACAGTAGGGAGAGGGAATTCAAAGTCTCCAATAATAATAGTTGAATTTTTTTCAATGGAGTTGATACTATGAACGTGAGGTTGTTTCTTCAGAAAGTGTACCGTATGCTCATTACCGTTAACATGAAAAGTGGCATTGCCCTTGTTGCAATCAATAACAGCCCCTGCAGTATTCAAAAAGGGTCTACCAAGGATGATCGACATACTGTCGTCCTCGGGGATATCAAGAATAACAAAGTCCGTTAGGATAGTAACATTTGCAACTACGACAGGCACATCCTCACAAATACCGATGGGTAAAGCAGTTGATTTATCAGCCATTTGCAAAGAGATTTCAGTAGGTGTCAACTTATTCAAATCAAGTCTACGATACAAAGAGAAAGGCATAACACTAACACCAGCTCCAAGGTCACATAAAGCAGTTTTAACATAATTTCTTTTAATAGAGCATGGTATAGTAGGTACTCCAGGATCTCCTAGTTTCTTTGGTATTCCACCCTTAAAGGTATAATTAGCAAGCATGGTGGAAATCTCAGCTTTTGGTATCTTTCTTTTATTTGTCACAATATATTTCATATACTTAGCATAAGGAGACATCTTCAGAATATCAGTCAAGCGCATACGCAAAAAGACAGGTCTAAGCATTTCAACAAAGCGCTCAAAATCCTCATCATTCTTTTTCTTGGATGGCTTAGGAGGAAAAGGCATGGGTTTCTGAACCCAAGGTTCTCTTTCTCTACCATGCTTCCTAGCAACGAAGTCTCTTTTATCATATCTTTTATTATTAGGTTGTGGGTTATCAAGATCAACAGCAGGTTCAATCTCCACATCATTATCATTACTAGGTTGAGCATCAACATGAACATCATCATTAATATTATCACTAGGCTCATGTTCATTACCAGATTGTGTCTCGGCATCAGAAATAGAAATATCATTTGGGTTTTCATGTGAATCTATACCAGGTTCACTAGCAGCATGCAAAGTTCTATCATCATTCTTTTTCCTCTTATTACTAGAATGACTCGGTGCATCAGTATTAATTCTCTGAGAATCTTGCTCAATTCTCTTAGGATGGCCCTCGGGATACAAAGGTTCCTGAGTCATTTTACCACCTCTAGTCACAACTCTAACAGAATGATCATTGTTCTTACCAATCTTCTCATTAAGCAAATCATTTTGTGCCTTAAGTACTTGTTCTACTTGAGTAGTTACCATGGAAGCATGTTTACTGATAAGCTTAAGATCATTAACAGTTCTACTCATTTAATCACATAAGCGATCAAGCATGTAAGCATTATGTTTCAATTGTCTACTAACATAAGCATTGAAATTTTCTTGCTTAACAATAAAGTTATCAAACTCATCCAAGCATTGGCTAGCAGACTTATTATAAGGAATATCACCTTCATCAAATCTTCGGAGGGAATTTACCTCTACTACCTGTGTCGGGTTATCAAGACCATGTATCTCTTCAATAGGTGGTAGATTCTTAACATCTTCAGCTTTAATGACTTTTTCTTTCATAGATTTCTTTGCCTCTTGCATATCTTCAGGACTGAGAAATAGAATACCTCTTTTCTTCGGAGTTGGCTTTGGAGGTGGTTCGGGAATAGACCAATCATTATCATTGCTCAATATATTATTCAATAGTAGTTCAGCTTGTTCAACAGTTCGTTCCCTGAAAACACAACCAGCACAACTATCTAGGTGGTCCCTAGAAGCATCGGTTAGTCCATTATAAAAGATATCAAGTATTTCGTTTTTCTTGAGAGGATGATCAGGCAAAGCGTTAAGTAATTGGAGAAGCCTCCCCCAAGCTTGTGAGAGACTCTCTTCTTCAAGTTGCACAAAGTTAAATATTTCCTGCAAGGCAGTTAATGAGAAAGGAAACAACTTAAGAATATAGTAATAACGAATTTTTTCCTCATGAGTAAATAGGGTGGCTATATCATTCAATTTAGTAAGATGTGCCACAATAGTTTCAGATTCATAACCATGGAAAGGATCAGATTCAACCAAAGTAATTAACTCAGGATCGACAGAGAATTCATAATCCTTATCAGTAACAAAGATAGGTGAAGTAGCAAACTTAGGATCATATTGCATTCTAGCATTCAAAGATTTTTCTTTCCACTTGCATAGTAATTTCTTAAGATCATCTCTATCCTTACAAGCAAGAAAGTCCCTAGCTGCCTCTCCCTCCATAACATAACCCTTAGTTATATTAGGCAATTCATATCTAGGAGAGCTAGGCCTAGCAGGTGTCTCATAGTGTTCAGTTTCAATAATTTCATCAGTTTCAGAAATATCATCAGTTGCAGCATTGACTTTAGCAATTTGTTCATCAAGAAATTCACCCAGTGGCACAGTAGTATCAAGCAAAGTATCATCATAAGCGTCATGCATAGCAGAAGTGGCATCATCAATAACTTGTGACATATCAGAATAAATAGCAGGTGGTGGTGTCGCAAGTTTACTCAAAACAAAAGGTGAATCATGTGCAGCGCTAGATGGCAGTTCCTTACCTCTCCTCGTAGTTGAGGGATAGATCTTGGTTTTAGCATCTTTCAAATTCTTCATAGTGATCAACAGATATAAATCCCAAGTGACTCAAAGAATAGAGCTATGCTCCCCGGAAACGGCGCCAGAAAAAGGTCTTGATAACCCATAAGTATAGGGGATCGCAACAGTTTTTGAGGGTAGAGTATTCAACCCAAATTTATTGATTCGGCACAAGGGGAGCCAAAGAATATTCTCGAGTATTAGCAGCTGAGTTGTCAATTCAACCACACCTGAAAGACTTAGTATCTGCAGCAAAGTATTCAGTAGCAAAGTAGTATGGAAGTAACGGTAACGATGGCAAACGTGACAGCAGCAGTTTTGTAGTGATTGTAACAGTAGCAACGGAAAAGTAACTTAGCAAAGAACAATATGTGAAAAGCTTGTAGGCAATGAATCGGTGATGGATAATTATGTCGGATGGCATTCATCATGCAACGGTTATAACATAGGGTGACACAGAACTAGCTCCAATTCATCAATATAATGTAGGCATGTATTCCATATATAGTCATACGTGCTTATGGAAAAGAACTTGCATGACATCTTTTGTCCTACCCTCCCGTGGCAGCGGGGTCCTAATGGAAACTAAGGGATATTAAGGCCTCCTTTTAATAGAGAACCGGACCAAAGCATTAGCACTTAGTGAATACATGAACTCCTCAAACTACGGTAATCACCGGAAAGAATCCTAGTTATTGTCACCCTGGGGGATGCGGATCATAACTCGTAATAGGTGTCTACAACTTGCAAGATAGGATCAAGAACACATATATATTCATGAACACATAATAGGTTCAGATCTGAAATCATGGCACTCGGGCCCTAGTGACAAGCATTAAGCATAGCAAAGTCATAGCAACATCAATCTCAGAACATAGTGGATACTAGGGATCAAACCCTACCAAAACTAACTCGATTACATGGTAAATCTCATCCGACCCATCACCGTCCAGCAAGCCTACGATGGGATTACTCACGAACGGCGGAGAGCATCATGAAATTGGTGATGAAGGATGGTTGGTGATGACGACGGCGTCGATTTCCCCTCTCCGGAGCCCAAAACGGACCCCAGATCTGCCCTCACGAGGAAGAACAGGAGGTGGCGGCGGCTCCGTATTGTAAAACGCGATGAACTCTTCTCTCTGGTTTTTTTTCTCCCCGAATAGGAATATATAGAGTTGGAATTGAGGTCGGAGGAGCTACAGGGGGCCCACAAGCCTGCAGGGCGCGCCCTAGGGGGGGGCGCGCCCTAGGCGCGCCCCCCTGGCTTGTGGCCAGGTGGTGGACCCCCTCCGGTTGATTCTTTCGCCAATATTTTTTATTAATTCCAAAAATATTCTCCGTAAATTTTCAGGTCAATCCGAGAACTTTTATTTCTGCACAAAAATAACACCAAGGCAATTCTGCTGAAAACAGTGTCAGTCCGGGTTAGTTCCATTCAAATCATGCAAATTAGAGTCCAAAACAAGGGCAAAAGAGTTTGGAAAAGTAGATACGATGGATACGTATCACTCTACCTCAAAAATCCTTCACCTCACCTAGTCGAATGAGAACATGTGGGATGTGTACACTAGTAGAAAACAGGGCTTTGGTTGAGGCAAGGATAAGGGCATTAATCCCGGTTCACTTACGAACCGGGACCAAAGGGTGCACCAGTCCCGGTTCGTGAGGCCAGGGCGCCGGCCGGGCCTCGGGGGCCATTGGTCCCGGTTCGTCTGACACTTTTGGTCCCGGTTCCAGACACGAACCGGGACCAATGGGCCTCGCTCCTGGCCCAGCACCTTTAGTCCCGGTTGGTGGCTGGAACCGGGACCAAAGGTCGGTCTTCTGTCCCGGTTCTGGCCACCAACCGGGACTAAAGATAAGCCTATATATACCCCCGCCCCTGCCCGCTCACTCTGTTTTTTGGCCGGCCGGCGTGTGCAGGTGTGTGTTGCTCTAGCTCTCACCTCCTATGCACATGAGGTGTTCGATGAAATGCCCGAGCCACACTTAAGCTTTCTCCTCTCCAAGCTCGACCTCCAAGCTCCATTTTCCTCAAGATTTGTCTAGGTTTGGCGGTCCGTCCTGTCCCGTCCCCGACCTCACTGCCGTCGATCGCCCGCGCCGATCTCGTCGCCGGCACCACCGTGGTGAGCCTCTTGTTCTTATCTTCTTTCTAAAAGAAAAAAATTTCTTACTTGTATGATTTAGATAGATACTTGTACAATTTTCTTACTTTTATTATTGTTTGTTATTATATAGTGCCATGGTTTGTATCCTCCCCCGTCGGCCCTCATCCTGTCTATGATTCGGATGTGGTATATTATCTTTTATAACTATTTGTTTCATTTAGTGTTTATGAAAATTATGCCGACCAACGTGACATAGATGTTTTTATTTAGGAGGTATGTGAACCGGAAATTCGAACCGACCCTCTTGTCGAGAGGTTAAATTTAGTTGAAAAAGAAAACAATTACTTGAAGAAAAAATTGAAAAGAATTGAGGAGGAGAAGATGAATTGGAGTTGCATGTTGCCGATGTCGTCGAAGATCATAAGATCAAGATGGATGCAATGCGCTTGAAGATTAGAAAGATTAGAAAATATGCCATTCATACTGAGGCTTGGTATCATTATGCCGTTGGATCAATTGGTACCTTAGTTGCGGTTATGATCGCATTTGTTGTTGCATTTAAATGTTTTACATAGTTTCAATGTATGTTTTAATTAGATGCTCTAGAGAGCTATATGTTGTTCAATGAGAACTATGTATGAACTTTATGTATTTATTTTGGTCACTACTGTACTTTGGTTTTAATGTGATGATGAACTTATATTAATTTGGTCACTTCTCTATTCATGATGTTCTGTAATGGTTTTTGATACACTTAATTATATAATGCACGCAGATGAACCGGCAATGGATATACGGTGACCGACGCACCTCCGAGTACATTAAGGGCCTGCATAATTTTCTCGAAGTGGCTGAGGCAACCAAGCAGAATGGTTTTATGTATTGTCCATGTACTATCTGTGGGAATACGAAGGATTACTCTAACTCGAAAACCCTTCACGTCCACCTGCTTGAGAAGGGTTTCATGCCACACTATAATGTTTGGACCAAGCACGGAGAAAGAGGGGTTATTATGGAAGACAATGAAGAAGAAGAGGATGATGACAACTATCCGCCCCCTGAATACGGTGATGCTGCAATGGGGGAAGCTGAAGATCAAGAGGAACCAGACGATGTGCCCGATGATGATCTTCGCCGGGTCATTGTTAATGCAAAGAGACAATGCCAAAGTGAAAGGGAGAAGTTGAAGTTCGATCGTATGTTAGAGGATCACAAAAAAGGGTTGTACCCAAATTGCGAAGATGACAACACAAAGCTTGGTACCACACTGGAATTGCTGCAATGGAAGGCAGAGAATGGTGTATCTGACAAGGCATTTGAAAAGGTGCTGAAAATAATGAAGAATAAGCTTCCAAAGGACAATGAATTGCCCGACAATACATACAAAGCAAAGAAGGTTCTCTGCCCTCTAGGATTGGAGGTGCAGAAGATACATGCATGCCCTAATGACTGGATCCTCTACCACGGTGCGTACGAGGATTTGAACACATGCCCGGTATGCTGTGCATTGCGGTATAAGATCAGACGAGATGACCCTGGTGATGTTGAGGGCCAGCGCACCGGGAAGAGGGTTCCTGCCAAGGTGATGTGGTATGCTCCTATAATACCACGGTTGAAACGTTTGTTCAGAAACAAAGAGCATGCCAAGTTGATGCGATGGCACAAGGAAGACCATAAGAAAGACGGGAAGTTGAGAGCACCTGGTGATGGGTCGCAGTGGAGAAAGATCGAGAGAAAGTGGGGGGACTTTACAGGTGACCCAAGGAACGTATGGTTTGGTTTAAGTGCAGATGGCGTTAATCCTTTTGGGGAGCAGAGCAGCAAGCATAGCACATGGCATGTGACTCTATGTATGTATAACCTTCCTCCTTGGTTGTGCATGAAGCGGAAGTTCATTATGATGCCAGTGCTCATCCAAGGCCCTAAGCAACCCGGCAATGACATTGATGTGTACATAAGGCCATTAGTTGATGAACTTTTACAACTGTGGAATGGAAAAGGTGTACGTGTGTGGTGTGAGCATGCACAAGAGGAATTTGACCTACCAGCGTTGCTATTTGTAACCATCAATGATTGGCCTGCTCTCAGTAACCTTTCAGGACAGACAAACAAGGGATACCACGCATGCACGCACAGTTTAGATGACACCGAAAGTATATATTTGGACAAATGCATGAAGAATGTGTACCTGGGGCATCGTCAATTTCTTCCGACCAACCATTAATGTCGAAAGAAAGGAAAGCATTTCAAAGGTGAGGCAGATCACCGGAAGAAGCCCGCCCTCCGTACTGGTGATGACATACTTGATATGGTCAATGATTTACAAGTAATCTTTGGAAAGGGTCCTGGCGGACTATCTGTTCCGAATAACGCTGAGGGACGCGCACCCATGTGGAAGAAGAAATCTATATTTTGGGACCTACCCTATTGGAAAGACCTAGAGGTCCGCTCTGCAATCGACGTGATGCACGTGACGAAGAATCTTTGTGTGAACCTGCTAGGCTTCTTGGGAGTGTATGGGAAGACAAAAGATACACCGGAGGCATGGGAGGACCAGCAACGTGTGAACGAAAAAGACGGCATGGATCCAAAGCAGTATGAAGGTCCTGCCAGCTACGCTCTTACCTAAGAAGAAAAGGAAATCTTCTTTGAATGCCTGCTCAGTATGAAGGTCCCGTCTGGCTTCTCGTCAAATATAAAGGGAATAATAAATATGACAGAGAAAAAGTTCCAGAACCGAAAGTCTCATGACTGCCACATGATTATGACGCAACTGCTTCCGGTTGCATTGAGGGGGCTTCTACCGGAAAACGTTCGATTAGCCATTGTGAAGCTATGTGCATTCCTCAATGCAATCTCTCAGAAGGTAATCAATCCAGAAATCCTACCAAGGTTAAAGAGTGATTTGGTGCAATGTCTTGTCAGTTTCGAGCTGGTGTTCCCACCATCCTTCTTCAATATCATGACGCACGTCCTAGTTCATCCAGTCGACGAGATTGGCATTCTGGGCCCTGTATTTCTACACAGCATGTTCCCCTTTGAGAGGTTCATGGGAGTCTTAAAGAAATATGTTCATAACCGTGCTAGGCCAGAAGGAAGCATCTCCATGGGCAATAAAACAGAGGAAAGCATTGGGTTTTGTGTTGACTTTATTCCTGACCTTAAGCCGATTGGTCTCCCTCAATCGCGGTATGAGGGGAGACTGGCTAGAAAAGGCACGCTAGGAGCGAATTCAATAATATGTAGGGACGGGCATTCTTGGTTTCAAGCACACTACACTGTTCTACAGAATTCTACCTTGGTGACCCCGTATGTCAATGAACACAAGAATATTCTGCGCTCCAAACACCCGGAGCAGTGTGACGACTGGATTACATGTGAACACATCAGGACTTTCGGCAGTTGGTTGCAAACACATCTCATGGGTAACACCACTATCACAGATCAGCTGTACTCGTTGGCCAGGGGACCATCTTCGACTGTATTGATTTACAAAGGGTACGAGATAAATGGGAATACATTTTACACGATCGTCCAAGATCAAAAGAGCACCAACCAAAACAGTGGTGTCCGCTTTGATGCAGCAACCAACAGGGGAAATGACACATATTATGGTTACATAGTGGACATATGGGAACTTGACTATGGACATGATTTTAAGGTCCCTTTGTTTCGGTGCAAATGGGTCAATCTGTCAGGAGGCGGGGTACAGGTAGACCCGCAGTACGGAATGACAAAAGTGGATCTGAACAATCTTGGGTACACAGACGAACCATTCATCCTAGCCAATGATGTGGCGCAGGTTTTCTATGTGAAGGACATGTCTACCAAACCGAGAAAAAGAAAAGATAAGGAAGCGAATACATCATACGATGAGCCAAAGTGCCACATAGTTCTTTCAGGGAAAAGAGACATCGTGGGAGTGGAGGGCAAGACAGACATGTCTGAAGATTATGAAAAGTTTCATGAAATTCCTCCCTTGAAAGTGAAGGCTGACCCAAGCACCCTGTTAAACGATGAAGATTATCCATGGTTACGGCGCAATAAGCAAGGGACACACACGAAGAAAAAGTGAAGACTTTCTCTCCAGTTTTTGCCGTAACCCTCTCAACTTTTTAGCACATGCTATGTGGGTGAAATGATGATAGCATGCCAACTTTCAACCATTTGAGAATTCATTTGCAGTGCTTTTCAATTCAGGGTCATTTTAGCTCCAAATAAATCATGAAATGCATGAAAAATAGCAAATGAAGTCAGAAAAGGTTTGAAAAGTGATGATGTGGCTTTGAATGGTGCATATTGAATGCAGAAAAAGTCTTGAGTTCAAATATGTTTAAAAATTGAAATCCTTTTGTAACAGATGAGTTTTCGTCCCAAACCCTGACACTTCGAAAGAGATTGTCCAGTTCGTACATGAAGTGCATCCAGTTTTTGCCGTAACCCTCTCAACGTTTTAGCACATGCTATGTGGGTGAAATGATGATACCATGCCAACTTTCAACCATTTCAGAGTTCATTTGCAGTGCTTTTCAATTCAGGGTCATTTTAGCTCCAAATAAATCATGAAATGCATGAAAAATAGCAAATGAAGTCAGAAAAGGTTTGAAAAGTGATGATGTGGCTTTGAATGGTGCATATTGAATGCAGAAAAAGTCTTGAATTAAAATATGTTTAAAAAATTGAAATCCCTTTGTAATAGACGTGTTTTCGTCCGATCAAAGTTATTTAACCTAATATTATATAAAATTTATGCAACTAAAATTATCAAAGTTATTTTTGTTAAAAACTTTAATAGCAAAAGGAATATTCATAAAGTGTTTTTTGTTAAGAACTTTTAATATGCAAAAAAATAACATAAGAAATAGCAAAAGTGAAAATAGATGCAAATTTATAGAGAAAATTCAACCTAAATTCAAAGTGAGCACTTTGAATTTAGGTTGAATTTTCTCTATAAATTCGCATCTATTTTCACATAGTAGGCCCCCACAGAGTAGAAAGAGGTAGGTTAGGCCCACATGCCTGCTTTAGAGAGGAGCTCAACGTTGCAGCCGCGGCGGGGCTTATAAACAGGTCCGGGCGCCCTTCGCTTGGCGAGGTGGGACTAAACATCCAACCGCACCGCGGCTGTGCCAGGCACAGACATTTGGTCCTGGTTGGTGGCTCGAACCGGGACCAATGCCACCCTTTCGTCCTGGTTCGAGCCACCAACCGGGACCAATGACACCCTTTAGTCCCGGTTGGTGCCACCAACCAGGACCAAACGTCTCTGCTTCCCTCCCTTTGGGCTGCTGAAATTGACCTTTAGTCCCGGTTGGTGGCACCAACCGCGACGAAAGGGGGGCATTAGTCCCGGTTGGAGCCACCAACCGGGACCAAAGGTGTTCGCATATAAGGCGGGACTTGTCAAATTCTCCCCCAACCTCTCCCATTCGCCCCGACGCCGACGCCCTGCCCTGACGCCGCCAGGCTGCCGAAGCTCGCCGCCGCCCCCGAGCCCGTCCTCGTCGTCGCTGCCGTCCCCGAGCCCGTCCTTGTTGTCGCCGCCTCCCCTGAGCCCGTCCTCGTCATCGCCGCCGCCCCCGAGCCCGTCCTAACCACCGCCCCCGAGCCCGTCGTCGCCGCCGCCCCCGAGCCTGACCTCACCGCCGCCCCGAACCCGTCCCCGCGCGCCTCCTCGTCCTCGTCGACGTTGTCGCCGCCCCCAACGCTGAACGCCGCCCGCGCCACCTCCCCGAGCCCCGTCGTTGCTGCCCGTGCCTCCTCCCCGAGCCCATCGTCGCCGGTGAGCTCCTGCCCCCAGCTCCTGCCCCCTCCTCCACGGCCACCGCGGCCACCGCAGCCACGTGCGCCGGCGCCGCTGGCCTGCCCCGGCCCTCGCCCGCGTTTTAGTTTTTTTAGTTTGTTTTAGTATTTTTATTAGTTGTTTTAGTTTGTTTTATTAGTTGTTTTAGTTTATTTTATTAATTTGTTGTTTTATTTGTTTTAGTTGTAAAAAAGTTTTAGTTGTTTTAGTCGGCGAACCCGAGGAGTCCCCGAGGATCGCCGGGGAGGAGTCCCCGACGATCGCGTAAGTAGAAAATGTGTCATTGTTGTTAAATATATTATTATTGTCATAGTTGTCAAATGCAATCATCTTTATTAAAGTTTATTAAATAGTAGGAATTTAAATAGTTGTAGAATTTGTTCTCGACGTCGACGATGCCCGGCCCGAATCCTCGTCGTCGACTCGGCGCCGGCGACCACCTGCTTGAGAGGCGCCATGTCCGGGACTAGGCTCTGCCGGGCTGGCACTGGGAGGTGCTGCCTTTCGGGGCGCCCAACTTGGTGAGGAATCAGGGTCCCGTCGTCGACCCAGAGGTTCTTTGGTGGCGGTCGCGTGGACCACTGTCGGTGCAGAGGGAGCCGGCCCCCGCGGAGGTGGTACATCGTCGTGTCAGGGAGGAGGACGAGCACGTCCGACGCTACATGGCTGCGTTGGACGCCAGGTTTTCCAATACCTGGCAGGTTCTTCAGGGATCTCACTCAAGCTATGATCCTGTCATAGTTCCTTCTCCTTGGGTGTCCACCGCTTGCGCCGCGAGACGTCAACTATATCTGTATTAGTGATATTATATAATAATATTCGAGATATATTAATGATAATATTCGATGATGTATTAGCGATACTATTGGATGATGTATTAGTGATATTATATGATCGTATTGTTGCATTGCCTTGTATTGATTTGCATATCTCATGTTTGTATATTGCCATGTTGTAATATTTACAGAAACTATGGATCACAGAGACTTAGAAAAAGAACAGTTGTTGGGGATATAATCCGAGCCAGAGCTGATCCCTTGTCGTATCTCAACGACACCAATGGTCAGGAAGGAGAGGATGACGGCTCCGGTGATCCAACAATGGAGGAGGAAGGAGATCATGACGGCTCCGGTGACCGAATGGCGGAGGAAGGAGGTCATGATCACGGCTCCGGTGACCGAACGGAGGAGGGAGCCTCAACTGTTGCAAAGTCCGACGAGGTAAGGAGACGAGGCCCGAAGAAAAGGTTGCGCCCGGATGAAAGGTTCACGATCACAGAAGTCGCGAAAGATGGCCAACCGATGGCTCCGAAGCGGACCAAGGACGCATTTGTACATCAGTGTGGAGTTGTTGTTAGGGACTATGTCTCGATCAACACCCAGCAATGGAATAAGAATAATAAGGACCCTGAAGTTTCTTATGTCCATGATAGACTGAAAGATGATCTTTGGACCGAGCTGATGACAAATTTCAGCCTACCGCGAGAGGAGGATCCAAATAACCTAGTTATAGAGCGAAAGGTCAAGGCGTTTGCTCTTAAGAAGATGGCAGAACTATACAGGAACTGGAAGAAAGAGTTGAACACAAAGTTTGTCGAGAAAGAGGAGACTCCGAAATTCATCGGTCGATATGAGAAGATAAGAGATCAATGGCCCGAATTTGTGGCCTACAAGAAATCGGAGAAGCGTAAGAAATGGTCACTGACAAACAAGAAAAATGCTGCAAAGAAGAAGTATCACCATCACACGGGGTCAGGTGGCTACTACAAAGCCCGGCAGTTGTGGGACAAAGCTGAGCAAGACCTGCTTGCTAAGAATGTCCAACCAGCGACATTGCACTGGCCAGATCGTTCAAGGACTTGGTTCTTCGGGGTGGGGGGAACTTTGGACCCAGAAACAGGGGAGTGTGTTTGGACGGACGAGCAACTTGCAATACCCTTCCGGAAGCTTCAGGCAGCAATCAAGGCAGCGCAGGAAGGGACGTTCATTCCCAACAGAGAGAAGGACGAGCTGACAGAGGCCCTCGGGAATCCTGAACACCCTGGACGAACACGAGGCACCAGGCTCCGTTCCGTGGAAGCATGGGTTTCCTGACAGCGGTGGTTATAGAAGCCGAGAGAGAAAGAGGAAACAGGAAGCAAGCGAAATGCAGAAGCTCAGTGCAAGATTAGAAAAACTAGAGGAACTTGAGAGCCAGCGAGCTACCGGCCAACCATCTGAACGGCACGAAGATCCTTCCTTCGACGCTGCCCCAGAAGCTACCCCACCATCTCAGCGGAGAAGCAGCGTGGCTTCCACGGAGCTCGTTCAGCCTGATTTCACGGCTCCTCGCTGCCCCGTGGATAGTATCACGGAGGCTGAACATTGCGAGCTAATGATGAAATGCCAGAACCTGACCTTCAAGGCGGCGGTCGGCTCTGTTGTACCTCCTCGAGCTGAGGGAACTTTCCATTGCCGTCCGATTCCACATGGCTATGCTATTGTGACGGTGGATGAAATAATGGATGGATTTGAGGGGCTGGAGCTTGACAACCCTACAGGTGAAGAGGATATTATTCTACTGGAAAATGCTTTGAGGAGTACCTGTCTATGGAGAAAGGAGTACATCAAGCTTCCACACTGGACGCCTCAGCAGACTCAGCCTCCTCCGGCGCGTCAGGGCACTCCGCCTCCTCCTCCTCCTCCGGCGCGTCAGGGCACTCCGCCTCCTCCTTCGCCTCCTCCGGCGCGTCAGGGCACTCCGCCTCCTCCTCCTCCTCCTCCTCCGGCGCGTTAGGGCACTCCGCCTCCTCCAGCGCGTCAGCAACGGCGGAAGAGAGTCGACGCCGCCGCTCCGACGGCTAGCAGTACAATAGGCGGGAAGAAATACAAATTTGGTCCAAGCCTCAAGCCTCTTCCAAAGTTACCATATGAGAGGACTGACGAGGAACACGCTGAAATCAGTGCAGCCGAAGTGAAGGCCCATTTTGCACGGAAACATCCACCTCCGAAGGAAACGGTAGATCCGGTGAAAGCGAAGCGCACTCTGCATGCCCTGAAGCGACCACCACCGCCTCGGCTATCCAACTATGACCGCATAATTACAAAGACACATGATGAAGCGCTGCGGTCGGGAAGTACTTCCAGTGCTGCAAGAGACAAAAAACGAAGAAGTGGGAAAACAATTCCCCAGCTCGGCGAACAGGAGAAGCAATCGTGCCCCCCGCTCAAGGTGTCTAGCGATATCGCTAATCCTCCGGTGCTACTGCCCGGTACCACTCTTGGTGATTATGTGGGCGATGATGTACAGTTTGAAATGGCTCAGGTAGTAGCAGCAGAGGACGTCTTTAGATACGAGCACGGGAAGCCTCTCGTCAAACCTGATCATCCTCATCTAACAACGATGATGCAAAAATTGCATGAGTGGTACATGGAAACCTGCAGGAAGTCTGGGACCGACAGTTTGAAGATCAGAATTAAA
The DNA here is from genome assembly GCA_039707655.1 of Elymus sibiricus. Taxonomy (NCBI): domain Eukaryota; kingdom Viridiplantae; phylum Streptophyta; class Magnoliopsida; order Poales; family Poaceae; genus Elymus; species Elymus sibiricus. Next base: position 512,260,520 of record CM077671.1, read on the forward strand.
AAAAGCACGACTTCATTGGAGTCGACCTGATGCCTGTTGAATTTGTGGAGTTATTTCAGTTATACAATCAAGAGGCCCTCGACAAACAACTCATGACTTGCTACTGTCTGTAAGTATTACTTCTATAATTAAGTCTCTAGCTCAGCTCGTTCATTGCATGTATATATAACTATCCTCACTATATTATGCAGATTGAAGATGGTCGAATGAAAAAAAGAACAAATCTATGACATTGGGTTCATTAGCCCAAATACCGTAAATGAATGGTCGGTACAAAAGGCCGCCAAAGATACCGAGGACAACTTGCTAGAAGCGTTCCTTAGACATCAAAATGAAAGAGAAATACTCTTTCCTTACGTCTTCAAGTGAGTGTTACTGTCTTGTGCATATTCGGTTTCGCTTACTCGAGGTTAAGTAATGTAATTGATGAGTTATGCGTGCGCAGCTTCCACTTTATTCTGCTATCCATTAAGCTTGACGGGGCATTAGTAACTGTCTTAGACTCGAGACATAAAGATCCCGAGAATTATGCGGACATGACTGCAATGCTCCAGAAGTAAGTTCAATCAATACCGGACCATATCGGCAACTTTCGTTCATTTCCTGGTATCAAGTAATCATTTTCTTTGCCTGCCAGGGTTTGGAAAAAGTTCACCCGAATGGTTCCCGGTCTAAACAACGAGCTGCGATTTACACACCCCAGAGTAAGTAGTACTAGCTAGTTCCGCGCATCTCTCATTGATTCTAGTTTCATCAATACCATTGTCATGCTTGCTTATCAGTTTGATTGAACTCTATTCTCGTAAAGTGCTTGTACCAGGCACCCGAGAATCATTTATGTGGATACTACGTATGCGAGTTAATTCGCCACTATACCTCTGAGCGGGGCTTCTCTGAGAAACAATTTGAAGTACGTAAACAATATTCACAATTTTATTTTATATATTACCATCTATTGTGTTGAGTTTCATTCATATATATGTATTGACCCCCTTCTTTAAATTAGATCTGGCAGATGCGGGATGAACTCCTACCACATGATCGCATACGAGCAATTCAAGAGGAATTGGGGATTCTTTCTTGACCACGTCATACCTGAACACGGAGAATACCATGTGGAATTGCAATGGTCTTAGGTAGATGATGTTATGGATTGTAAGAGATGTTATATTGTACATATGTAGTAGCGTCGGATAGATATACGAAAACTTGTTGTTCGACCAAGCACGGAGAAAGAGATGTCACTTCTCTCTATATATGTTCATGACGATCTTGTGTAATTAATGGTTTCCTTCATTTGTTTACTATCTAGCGTCGAGTTCTCTCTATATGTATAGTAGCTAGCGTCGACCAAGCACGGAGAAAGAGAGGTCACTTCTCTATATTAGCTAGCTAACACAATATGAAACCCCTAAATTAACCCTCCAAAACCCCTAAACCCCCCTTCCAAAAAAAAACCCCAGCGCCTGCGAGCTGCTGACGCGTGGCTGCCTTTTGGTCCCGGTTGGTGTTACCAACCGGGACTAAAGGTCCTCCTGCCTGGGCGCCCCGCAGCGGCCACGTGGAGCCCCTTTGGTCCCGGTTTGTAAGCAAACCGGGACTAAAGGTTTTGGGTATTAATCCCGTTTGTTTTGTCCCGGTTCCAGAACCGGGACTAAAGGCCCTCTGGAACCGGGACTAGTACCCTGTTTTCTACTAGTGGTAGTTTATGTCAACGATTAGCTCTTTCAAGTACAACGTGGGCGAGTGCTTGTTGTTAGGGTGACAGTTTGCGTTGGATACTATTACATATCCGATCATGCCATAGACGAAGGAATGGCATATCGACGATGATGTTGTGCGACCGTTTGCATGTCGTGGTGCATGAGAATAGGGCGGCCCGGTCGTCCTTGATATGCAAGAATCTCGAGGAGTAGGTCGTCCGAGTGTAAGACCGTCGTCATCGTATGCATATAACATATGGGAAATTGTTTCATATTAACATTAGGAAGAGCTTAATTAGACTCTTTCGGTCACATGTACAAGCACAATTTCATAATGAAGCTCCATCAAAGCGAAGGAATGGAGCACAATCACAACCATGGCAGAAGGGAGTGATGGAGCAAGAAGAAGGGTGAGGCACTTGCCACATGTGTACATACACCAGATAATGTGGCTGAATATGCATGAAGCAAATAAAAAATTAACCTCATAAGAAACACTAAATTATTTTTTCCGGCAAGAGTGTTTTATTGATCCTTAAACGTGTTAACAACTATATGACGCTAGGAACAATTGATCTTCGTCACCATAATATGTTTACCACCCATCCATCATCGTGAATTTAGAAATATATTCAGAAGAAGGGAGAAAATCTCATGGATCCATGTGGTGGCAAGTCATTGTAGAGGCCAGCCAGAGGTTATCCGTCTTTTGAAGAAAAGTACCACCGTACGTCTACTTGCTCTCCATTAGTTCGCTCTACTAAACCAAGAAACTGATAAGGCTGTCCAATCCATCTCCAAGAGCACAAACTCTTCACAGCTAAAACCAACTTGAGAGACGACTCTTTCGACCTCGCAGACCTAGAAGCCTCGTTCACCGAGGAGGAGATCTGGCGAGCCGTTAAGAGCTTGCCGGCTGGGAAAACGCCAGGCCCCAACGGTTTCACTTCTGAATTCCTTCGCGCCTGTTGGGACATCATCAAGCATGACATTGGTGACGCATTCGACAAATACGATACCATGAATAGGAGAGGCTTTCAAAAGCTCAACAAGGCTCTTCTCACCCTCTTGCCGAAGAAGCCCGACACCGCATCCCTCACGGACTTCCGGCCCATCAGCCTCATCCATCTGATAGCCAAGCTATTCGCCAAGGTTCTATCTTTGCGCCTCGCTCATAGGCTGAGCACGATGGTATCCACGAATTAGAGCGCTTTCATCGCCAGAGGGTGCATCCACGACAACTTTCTCCTAGTGAAGAAAACGGCGCATCTCCTGCACAACCTGATCAAGGCCCGGCGCATGCTCCTCAAGCTCGACATTGCCCGGGCCTTCGACTGCGTCTCTTGGCCCTTCCTAATACAAACCGTCCAGCACCTCGGTTTCGGCAGTCGATGGCGAGAATGGATTTTGATCCTTCTTTCCACCGCATCGACGCGGGTCATGATCAATGTCCACCCCCCCCCCCCCCCCCCCGCGCGCACCCCATCGACCACGCTTGTGGTCTTCGCCAGTGATACCCGTTATCTCCGATGTTGTTCACCATCATGATTGACGTAACTCACTGCTACTCTGTGTCTTCGACAACGGTCTTCTCTAGCAACTCACCACGCGCCACGAGGCTTCCAGCATCTCCCTATACGCAGACGACATTGTCGTCTTCTGCCACCCTGACAACCACGACATCGCCACCGTGCACGCGCTCCTCCGGCCGTTTCGGATGGCATCGGGCCTTCACACCAACTTTGCAAAGTGCTACGCCACTCCCTACCAGTGCAACGAAGACCACATGATGACAATTGAGTCAGAGATGCAATGCGCCATCAAGCAATTTCTGATCCAATATCTTGGGCTACCTCTATCCATCCACAAGTCATCCACCTCGAGCCTCCTTCCGATCATTCACAAGCTCGAGAAGAAGCTTTCCACATGGCGCGCCGCGCTACTCTCGAAAGGTGACCGACTGACCCTTGTCCTCCACGTTCTTTGCGCGATCCTGACGCACTTCCTCATCGCCATTGCTTTCAACAAATTGATTCTCTAGCGTGCCGAACGGATCATACATGGCTTCCTTTGGGCGGGAAGCAAAGAGACGAACGGAGTCCAATGCCTCGTTTGTAGGAGATATGCCCTAGAGGCAATAATAAATGTTATTGATTATCTCCCTGTTCATAATTATGTTTATGTTCCATGCTATAACTGCAATGATTCTCGAGTCTGCAAATAAAACGAGGCTTGGAGGGAAACTCATGTGCACGTGTGGGATAATAAACGGTAAAATGTATTCCTAGTCAAGCCTCTATGACTGGCTCAAGTATTGCATGATGATCCTGTTTTCCTGATCATGGGCATGGCTATGCCGGCAATTTTGAGGGCACAATTGTTGGTAGAACACTTGTGTTGAATCGACCCGATTGATGTTATGCTATGAGATACATTCGTCATAAGTTAATGGTTAATAACACAGAGTAGTTAACGTTTGCATGATTCCTCAGACCATGAGGGTATCGAGTTTCTTCATGCTTGCTTCATGAACTTTGGGGTTTGTTAAACGTCATCCGTAAATGGGTGGCTATTACGGCGGCTTACGGGTTCATGGAAAAGTGTGTCAAGTAACTTGATAGCTCGAGATTGGGATTTGCTCCTCCGACGATGGAGAGATATCTCTGGGCCCTCTCGGTGTTACGGTATCCATCATCGTCTGGCCAGACACTTTGTGATTTGATCACGGGGATGCCGGAACACGGGAACGAGAAAAGAGAACAATACCGGCAACGAGGTAACTGGCATAGTGGACAAGTGTTGATCCACGGGGATGCCAACATGTCTCACCTCGGGTATTTGTAACATATCGCGAAGCAACAGGAATAGCACACGGCAACTGGAGGTTCACTCGAATATTCATTCGTGTGGGTGTAGGGGTCAATATGGGTGTCCACGGCTCCGATGTTGATCATTGATCGGAAAGTGTTCCGGGTCATGTCTATACTTCACCGAACCTATAGGGTCACACGCTTAAGGGTCATCTATCTGCTGAATACTAGACAGGGAGTCTGAGAGAAAATCACCGAAAAAGTTTCGGACGCCGGAAAAGTTTCGGACAGCGGAAAAGTTCCGCAAAGAGGTCACCGGATGAGTTCCGGTGAAACTGAAAAGTTGTTTCAGAGGATACCATAAAGTCAAATTGGTTTTGGCACATGCCTGATAATTCTTGGAGGGTGCCAGAATCATTCTGGAAACTTTCTGGAATTTTCCGGGATGAAAACCGGAAATGTTCCGGAGTTGCCGAAACCGCTTCAGATGCTTTTCGCAGATGAAATCACTAAACCGGAATTGTTCCGGCTCGCGTTGAAAATTATTTTGGTGGGTACTAGAATTGTTCTAAGCCCACATGAATATTTTCAGTTCGATCAGACGCTGAAAAATGTCGTCGTGAATAGTGAAAGTGCTTTTTGGGATATTTTTGGAAAGCCACCTTTTGGGGCTTTGCTCCAAAGATCTTGGGGATGACATGGATGGATAGGGGCCAATTTTGGGGCCCCACATGAGGGTGTGGCCGGCCACATGGTGGACTCCTTCATGGAGTCCCCCTTGTTCCTTGGTTTCACCTTTTAGGTCCTTGGGAAGGACTTCTTTCCATGTGGGTTTTGGGTCTTCTTGTAAAACCACCCTACCCCTTGGGTTTCCTATAAATAGGAAGTGTGTGGGCTGCCATAAGACACACTCTTGCTCTCACATACACATGCCATGACATTTCTGGCTTCTCTCTCCCTCCCAGCGAAATAGTTTCGTAGAGCCGAAAGGCTGTCTGGGTTCCGGTGGGAACTAGTTCTGGACGGCGAAGCCCTGCCGGATAGATGACACCGTATGTGTGCAACTCTGTAGAGAGATCGTAGTTTCGGTCTTAGTTCGAGAGTGCCTCCCGAAGGGCTGTCCGAGTTACAGTTTGAGTTTCGGGTGTCCTCCCGAAGGGCTGTCCGAGTGACCCGCCCGAAGGGCTGTCCGTGAGGCCTCCCGGAGGGCTGTCCGAGGATCCGTCCGGTGGGACTATCCGAAGGACTGTCCAGAGGCCTCCCGGAGGGCTGTCCGAGGATCCGTCCGGTGGGACTATCCGAGGGACTATCCAGGGGCCTCCCGAAGGGCTGTCCGAGGATCCGTCCGGTGGGACTATCCGAGGGACTGTCCCGATGCCTCCCGAAGGGCTGCCCGGAGATCCGTCCGGTGAGCTGACGTGGGAGTACATCCTCGCGGTTGGGAGGTTGTAAATCCTAGCTGCGGGGATCTGCACCGCCGTTCATCATCGACTCTACTTCCGCTGTGCTACGAGTCGGTAACGAAAAAGATCAAACCTTGTATGCAGTCTCCATAGTGATCCTGGGCTGGTACGTAGGTCAGAAAATTTTTGTTTTCTGCTGCGTTACCCTACATCGTTAACTGCAGAAGGGTCTGTTGACCCATCTCCCTCGTAGGCTTGGGCGTCCGAGACCTGCACCGCTCCGGTATCGCGCTGTGGACGCGTTGGCTGTGGTTGCAACGCACGGACCCCTCAAGGCCGTGGAGTCACCTACATTTTCTGGACGTCACCGCAATCTTTAGGGCATCCACTACCTAGCAAATTCGCAGCTTAACAAGGATCTTAAATGACAGCTTCACCGCAATCTTTAGGGCATCCCACATTGCAAGGATCTTAAATGACAGCTTGGTCAAGTATGCACATAAGTTCCCTACAACCCCGACAGGTACTAATATATGTTGCGGCCATTAGTTACTTGTTGCCATTAATTACTTTGCCCTTTTATATTGCTTTCATTACTTACTTGCTTCTCAACAACCGTGCATAACAATGTTGTTGCCTTTTCTATATAGGAAAATATTACCTCGTCAATTCAGGATATCCAAACCGTGAAGGATATCTTGCTCCTTACAAAGGCCAAATATACCATATACCGGAATTTCGTAATGGATGAAAACCGGTGGGCAAATATGAGGTGTATAATCATGCTCACTCTTCACTTTGAAAGGTTGTTGAACGAACATTTGGAGTGCTCAAGGCTAAATGGCGCATCTTGAAGGGTGTGCCTAGTTTCAACCCTCGTAAATAAAAAAAAGATTATTATTGCCTGTAATGTCATTGCACAACTACATTCGTGAGACCAAGTTGCCTGATGAGGAGTTTGACAAATGTGATGAAGACGAGGATTATGATGAGGACTGACGAGTACGGTCACTCCAAGGAGATAGTGTTTTGGCAAGACTTGACATTGTCGACATGAACATAGTTTGTGATAGAATTCCTAATTCCTTGATGAGCTCGAGTGGATAGAGTTATTTCATCTGCTCACGGAGGTGTATATAATATTTTGCGCCGCTCCTAGTAATCTAGTTGCTGGGCTTTCGCTTCTCAAAAATGCAAGCGTTCTAATGTATTGATGTATTGATCAATGATGAGATGGGTTCAATTGCTAGTTCATTCTGTAATAAGTTGTGTGCTATTTCTATTTGTTGGCTACATATTGATCCTTATAAAAAAAGATATCGCTATGTCATAATATCATGTTGATCATGGTATAGTTGGATGATTATTTAATTAGGTTTTATTAGTGCTCTAAATCAATATGTAATGTTGTTATATTATTAAACAGCGTGCAACCAATTTCTTAGCTCTTAGGGTTATTTTAGATATTATCTTCACAGCCGCATCTCATACAGCTGGTTTGCCAAATGGCCTACAGCTTTTTCACAATAGATTTTTCACAGCTGCTTTTCCATCTGCAGCTGTTTTTAGAAATCCACAGCCAAACCATACACCACCTATATATATCGTTGTTGGTCTTGATCCTGTATGTACTCGACACGAGACGGAAAGCTTGCTTTCCTAATGCTGACCGATGTTCTTGGCTAACACGTACACGTATGTTCCTAGCTGCACTAGTAGAAAACAGGGCTTTCGTCACAGCTCGATCTACACATTAGTCCCGGTTGCATTACGAACCGGGACTAATGTGAGCATTAGTCCCGGTTCGAGCAGCTAGGGCTCCGGTCGGGCATCAGTCCCGGTTCAAATGGGACCTTTAGTCCCGGTTGGAGACACCAACCGGGATTAAAGGGGCCGATATTAGCCTTTAGTCCCGGTTGGAGACACCAACCGGGACTAAAGGGGTTGAGGCTTTAGTCCCGGTTGGTGTCTCCAACCAGGACTACACCAACCGGGACTAAAGGGGTTCTGAAAGTTTTATTTTTCTGTTTTTACATTTGTTTTCTGTTTTTAGTTTCTGTTTTAAATTGCTTATATCTTTTAGGATATTTGATATTTTTGAGTGATTCTTTTTGCATTAGATTCAAAATTTTGTCTAGTTTCTGTTTGTGCCATTAGTTTTCAAATTTGAATGGTTTAAATTTGAATTTGTTCAAATTTGCTTCAAACCCTAGATTGTGAATAACTTGAGTTTACAAATAGTTTTTAATTTAATTCTTTTTGCTCCTAGTCACGTGTTAGATTTTTGTCACAGTAAGATTTATTTGGTTATTTTTAGAATAATTTAAATTAGGATTTTAATTAAAACAATACTGTTTTGCTTATATAGTTGTTTTAGTCATTTAATTGTTGTTTCTTATTATTTTTAGTTAGTTCTATCTGTAGATTTTAACATGTTGTAGTATGGTGCATATTGAATGCACAAAAAGTCTGGAGTTGAAATAAGTTTAAAAAAATGAAATGCCTTTGTAACAGACGAGTTTTCGTCCGAAACCTTGATACTTCGAAGGAGATGGTCCAATTTGTACACGAAGTGCATCCAGTTTTTGCCGTAACCCTCTCAACTTTGTAGCACATGCTATGTGGGTGAAATGATGATACCATGCCAAGTTTCAACCTTTTCAGAGTTCATTTGTAGGGCTTTTCAATTTCAGGGTCATTTAGCTCAAAAAAATCATTAAATGCATGAAAAATAGCAAATGAAGTTAGAAAGGGTTGAAATTTGAGGATGTGGCTTTGAATGGTGCATATTGAATGCACAAAAAGTCTGGAGTTGAAATAAGTTCAAAAAAAATGAAATGCCTTTGTAACAGATGGGTTTTCGTCTGAAACCTTGATACTTCGAAGGAGATGGTCCAGTTTGTACACGAAGTGCATCCAGTTTTTACCGTAACCCTCTCAACTTTTTAGCACAAGCTATGTGGGTGAAATGATGATACCATGCCAAGTTTCAACCTTTTCAGAGTTCTTTTGTAGTGCTTTTCAATTTCAGGGTCATTTAGCTCAAAAAAATCATTAAATGCATGAAAAATAGCAAATGAAGTTAGAAAGGGTTGACTCTGGCTTGGTTAACCTTAGTTGTGACTCTGGCTGGGACGGTGCTAGCAGATGTAGTCGACGGTATGATTGGATGGACACCAACCCGGACTAAAGGGGTTCTGAAATTTTCAAACTCTACCCCCCCTTGGACCGACTTTTTTAGTTTTGTAGAAAATAAACAAAAATGATAAAATCTTCAAAAAATAAAATCCTTTGAGATGTAGTTAGGTTTTAGTGTCTAGTTGGTATAGAAATTTTGAAATATGAATTTTGACCTTTTTTGCAAAAAAACGAAAAAATATGTAAAACGGCCATAACTTTTGCATACGACGTCTAAAAAAAAAGTTTAATATATCAAAAAAAACTAGAGAAAAATTGGGACTCGATTTCACCCGGGTTTACCCAGTGAAGTTTTCTCAGATTCTCAAAATTCCAAAAGTAAAAAAAGTTATTTCAAAAAGAAGATTTTTTCCTACAAAATCAAAAAAAATAATTTTAATAATTTTAAAAATTAATTTTATTTCAAAATAAATAAATGATGTCATATTTGGATTCCTCACAGTTTTCTCATAATAATGGATATATTATTTGTCGAATTTCGATTTACAGATTTAAAGATATTAATTTTGCCATATTAAATTAATAAATGGCAAAAAAATGAATAAAATAATATTATTACATATTTTATTTTCATTGAAATTCAATATTATTATTACTTATTTTGTTTATTTTAATAATTGTTTGGAATTCAAAAAATTATATCATGTGACATCAAGACCTAAGGGTTAATAGGATTGATAGCTTACTATTGTCAGAAAAACAACAAGTGCAGACTTGAAAACTAGGGGCGATAGAACCAGGAAGTTAAGCGTGCTGGGGCTGGAGCAGTGAGATAATGGGTGACCGGCCGTGAAGTTAGACGATTTAGAATGAGTGCTCCACGCTGGATTAAAAATTCCTTTAGAACCGAGACTAAAGGTCCTCCCTCTCCTGCCCCAGGCAGCGCCACGTGGAGGCCCTTTAGTCCCGGTTCGTAATGCAACCGGGACTAAAGGTTTTGGGCTTTAGTCCCGACCCTTTAGTCCCGGTTCCAGAACCGGGGCTAATGGGCCTCTGGAACCGGGACAAATGGGCCGTTTTCTACTACTGCTGGTGGATGTATTACGCCGAGAGACAACATATGTACGACACGGCATCGCACCCATTGCATTTGTGGTTGAGTTCCAAGTTCCAACATAAAACGGAGATTCATGCTGATCCGAACCAGCCAGCCACGTGGAGACCAAGTCGGCAACCTGTAAAACCAGATCGTACATATATACTCCTACGTTAGATTTGGTCCACCGTAAGTACGTACGTTCTGTAGCCACCCTCGGATCCAATCTTGGAAGTAGAGGCGGTGGCCATGGCAGTCTCTCCCGGACGACCTCCTGCTCGAGATCCTCGTCCGCGTCAAGGACGAGGCCGCTCTCTTCCGCTCAGCCACGGCCTGCAAGCAGCGGTGCCATCTCATCACCGATCGCCGCTTCCTCCAACGCCGCTGGCCGGCAGACTACTCGCCCTCCTCTTTCCTGGGCTTCTTCACCAAGGGAAATCGCCCAGAGAAAGAGGAAGGGTTTTTGCCTGGCCCGGAGCCGTGCTTCATCCCAGCACGCCCATCTGCTCTGGGCGCTTGCCGCCGCTCCTTGGGCTCCTTTGTGACGACACCTGCCCACCTCTTCGACGGCGCGTTGCCGCTCGTCTCGCGCCACGGCCTTGTTGTTGTGCATCTCCAAGCACGCAACGCCGCCGGCCGTCCAGACAAGACCATCTTTCAATTGGGTGTATGCAACCTCCTCGCCGCCACCTGCGTCGTGCTCCCTCCTCTGAAAGTTAGCCCAGTCTTCTACGACTATGACTGTCATGGCTATGCCATTCTGACCGGTGTAGACTGATGCTGCCACAACAACAAGGCCGAAAGGTAGAAGAAGATGCGGCGCTGCGAGAGAGGCGGCGCCAACAATTGGTATCCAGAGCCTTGTCGATCCGAGGCGGTGACGACGCGACGGACTCCATGTGAGGTGGAGGACGGCGGCGCGAGGTGGAGGCCGTCGGCGGTGCGATGCCGCTTGTGGTCAGTTGCGGTGTGATGCCGCAAGATGATGATGGCTTGGTGATCGGCGTCGCGAAGGCGTGGTCCACGTCAAGAGGAGGCCGCTGCGTGAGGCATGACGCCGTGGTGGCCGGCGCTGCGACGGCGTCGTCCACGACATGATGGTGGTGGTGATCGGCGCTGCGACGGCGTCGTCCACAACGCGGAGGTGTTTGGCGGTGTGATTCCGCGCGGACATGTGGCTGCGGTGCGATGCCACAAGAAGAGACGGCGGTGTGATGCTGCCACAACAACGGTGAGATGCCGTTACTAGGAGAGGCGGTGAGATGCCGCTAATAAGAGGTATGGCGGCGCGATGTTGTCACTCGGGTTGGTGCGATGCCGACGGCGGTGGTGCGATGTCATCATCATCATGGAGAGTTGGTGCGAAGCCAACAAATGTTGCGGTGCGATGCTGCGGAGTTAGGTGTTTATGTATCATGTTGTAGTCCGGTAAAGTGTACGTGTGATGCGTACGAAGCCGGTGAGTTTCAGCGAAGGCCGTGAGGGAGCAGAGCCCCTACGCAAAGTCTTTGTGCTTCCCTGGTGTGTGTGCGTCCATGTGTTCTTGTGTGAGACAAAACCATGAGAGGTAGAATTGTGAGGAAGAAGAAGAGGGGCGCTGCGAGGAGGCGGCGCCAACATAGACTGTTGCTCCAAAGATGCGTTAACATCCACGCTGCTGCCGAGCAACCCTTTGTCTTTCTTCAAAGTGGTCATCATCGGATCTACCAGTGCTGACTTCAAGTATAATCTTCATATGTTCTCTTCCGACAAATCAAGTTGGGACAAACGTGCCAATTGCTTCGGCGGTGATGCGCAATCGCACGACTATGGGCCGCTTAGCGATGCCATTGTGCACCATGGCTTGACACACTGGTTATTTCATAATTATGGAGAAGGGTGCCTTCAACTCGTTAATCTGAATGCTCACACCGGCCATATCTCCTTGACGAAGCTCCCTTTTAAACAGAACTACCCAGCCATTAGTCCCCCATGCCTTACTTTGGGCATCAACGGGGTGTTATCACTGCTATGGATGCAAAAGGAAGGCCCCCAAGTAGAGGTCTGGGAGAAGTGCGAGGACCACGGAAACATGAGCGGTACCTCAGAATGGCGATGTACTCGAATGATCGAGCTAAAACAACCAGTAAAGAGCAATGAAATAAGGGGGCTACTTGTCATGAGAGAGAAATGCGGCCGATTGCTCATCAACGACAACCATAGGCAAGTTTACACTACCGATCTCGAAACTGCGAAGATGGAGAAGCTAGTGGATTGGCCTTGCGGGCGCTCCATATGCCGCTGGGATTCCATGCCTTTGGAGATTGATTGGCCCACGATCTTCGTTTCCGGGCTTACCGGAAAAAGTTAAACATTTTGATATATATGCATACCCCTTTTTTGAGTTTATTTTGCAATGTATGCTGGATATGAATACTTACGTTTTACGGGGTTGATGAAATCCGGTGTTCTTCCTCAACTTGTAACATTTATTGGCTGGTTGTTAATCATGTATTTTTGGACTGGTTAGAACTCCAGCATCCCCTGTCATCTCCTAGTGGCGAGAAATCTCCGACAACGAAGAAGTAGCACATGCAACATGAAGGCTAGGGCACACGGCGGCATATAGAAGTAGGAGAAACACATCGCATTGGCATAAGGACCTAGATTCGCCGAAGGAAGAGCGCATGGAACTCGAGAATATCTGTTACCTAGAATTGTTTCTTGGTTAGCCTAGTGTTGAGTGACAGGTAAATCATAGGAGATACATAGATATTTCAGACAACCTAGAAACATATAGTCGCAAACTATTTCTTTACAAGTTTTATTGTTTCTGTCCGACAAGTTATCCCTAACTAAACCTCAGTCATGACAAGTAACTACACATTGTCGTTGCAGAAATTATGGTGTCGATAATGTACTGTTTTACCAACCACAGCTATTACTTTTACACTAGTATGTATTATATGTAAAAAAGATACAAACTATATTCGCATATGAATTCGATGATATGCGTTTGATGGTATATAACACAGTTTTAGTTAGTCAAAGGAACGATCTAAAACTATGTATTTGCCCTATGCATCGGGATGGAGGGAGTAGTACAGTATATATTTTCTTAGCATTGAAAAATCCTAACTAAGTTGGATGGTTATGTACTCCCTTCATTCCAACTTAATCGCAGTTCTGGATTTTTCTAGGTCAACTATTATATGATTAATCAAGTTTATTGGAACATGTGATGATATCTATGACATCAAATATACATGTATTATGAAAACATATGATATGATAGATCTAACGAAAGTAATTTAGATGCTGATATTTTTTTAAATATAACTAGAGTTTTAAATTGTTGTTTTTGACATAAGCCACATCTTGAAATATCACTTATTGTTATATAGAGAGAAATGTATTTTTTTTGTTGAACATCAATAAATTGCAAAACTTCGGTTCCAAATTACCCTCCCTCTCCCTAACCTATGTCATGGGTGCGACGGCGACGGCTGATCTACCCTACTCTTCTGGGAGTATGAGGGATCCCTCTCCCTTCGTTTGTCGCTTCGGCGGCAGGAAGGTATAGAGACCCCAGGGCTCCGGTCTGGTAGTGGTAGGGTTAGGGATAAATTTAGGGTTGCTCCGTTCGGCGATGGCGAGATGATGGTGTCACCGTCAACTTGGAATAAGATATCCCCACCTCTCTTCTCGCTCAAGTGATGCTTCTTCGTATCGACGGGAGGCGTGTGGAAGATGGTGTGTCCCGTCTGGTTCTTCGGATCTTGTTTTCTTTTGTAGGTACATCTCACTCACACTATCCCGCTGAACGGACAATATGGTTGGACGTCTTGATCCTACTGTTCCGCTCGACGAGGATTGGCCAGTCTCGGCCTAGTCGGTAAGCGTGTCAGATTCGTGTTGCCTAACTCCATCTGGCCAGAATTGGAGGGCGGCGACTTGCTACGCAGATCACGGTCGTCGGCATCTTCTGGTCTATCGACGACTTCCCTGTCGTTGCTTCTATAATATCCTTGGTTTAAAAAAGTTTGCTCACTGAGGTGGAGGCCCAAAGGGGGCAAGAAGCTTTGCTCATGGCGTCCCGCCGGTGGATGCAGGAGGAAGAAGTCTTTGGCACCTGCAAGAATTTGGATGTATTTTTCAGTTTCTATAAGGTTGACTAGGAAATTTGCCCGTGCGTTGCAACGGGAACATACTTATATGTATAGCAAAGAAAATTAATGCTAAAAAAATTAATGCTTGCAAACATATATGTACTAATCAATCAGTGCATGTATGGACCAAAAATAAAACAAAACATCCGTAAACTGCTTAACCATGTTTGAGTCAGAATTGAAACACGAATACTTACCCAATTCAATTGCCAAGGAACACGGTAGTGGCTCATCTGGAAGCTTTTCTGCATAAATGTGCGAACATATACCATAAAGTGTGCAAACAAACCTGACGAATAGTTACAAAATTCAGTCTTACTAAAAGATGCTCGGAGGAGGCGGCCAACAACATCAGCCGTGGGACTCCTGTTGCTCCTCGACAATGGGAGTCTCTCTTACAAATCGTATCCTCCAATTGTACCAACTTAAACCCCTCCAAATCTGATGGCAGACGTCAGCAAGTAGAGAAGGAGGCCCCCGCCTTGTGTCATCTTCCTCGTTCATGTTCAGCTTCCCATGGAAGGCGGCCTCTCGATCTACGCCGACGGTGACGATGCCGTCATAGCTCGACTGGCTCGGTGTCTCCGTTTTCCTTTCCTTCCTTGGCTCATTCATGCTTTAATACCTTTTTTTCCTAGCTCATGACTCCCATGGAGAAATAATCTCTTTCCTTACTGGCTTATTCATGCCTTATATATGAAGGCTATAATTTATTCTCTATCCCTTTCCATCCTCACTAATTTATTCACTGTGGGCTTGATGCCTTTAATTTCTTTCCTTCCTCTGGCTCGTGCCCATGCATGGCTCCATTTCCTTTCCTTGGTAACTCAGCGCAACAAGATTTGTCTTCTAGTTTCTTCCCTTCGTGGGCTGCTCACCCTGATTGTTTAGGCGGTTTATTGGTTCAACTCGGAAACACATAAAAATTGGTACAATATGATAGAAAGGAGCGAGGTGGGACTATTATAAAGTAATGACCTTGTTTCTAGCAAAAACCATAGCATAGCTCGGTTGGCTGCTGAAATGAAGTGGAAGTTTGGAGTTCGAGTCCCTCATGGGTCCATATTTTTTTGCTGCTCCTCTACTAATGAAAAAAAAAATCACTGCGGGCCTACACCTCGCGTGGCCTAAGAGCAATCTACTCGTGCAGCCCAAGCGAGAGACGAACGAAATTCTGGGACGGACCTAAAGCAGGCCCGGGCGATACGATATTAAATACTACCACCTCGTGTATTTCACCTCACGTAGGATCAGATGCGGGACGAAACCAAGAATATCACCTTGCTTTATTAGTATATATATATATATATATATATATATATATATATATATAGGTATAGATTTTGTTAGGGTTTATGCTACTTAATATGTAGCCTTTGCCTTTTCACAAAAAAACAAAACTTTGGTTCCAGACTACTCGAAGGTCCGGTTTTGAGTAATATGTAGAGCTGAAGATAAGCCCCAAATTCACACACAAACAACATTGCACCCACAACATTGCATTTGGTTGGAACACACATAAATAAAACACAATGACAAGAAGAAAATAGAATATGCTAGATCAAAGGTGCATACCGCTTCATCTGGACCCATTTCCCTTGAGAGAATAGCGCCTGAGGCGACAGAGATTGTTCCAGCTGCAAGCACAGAAACTGGATGGTGGCTACCTGATTGCTTCTTTTTCTTGGTGTGGTTGGATTGAAGATGTCATATGCCAAAGGTATCTTGTTGAGCCGCGTTTTCTGTCCGTGTGGTCCCAAACGGATGATGCCACCAAGGTATCTTGTTGGGCCGCGTTTTTTGTCCGTGCAGATGAGGCCGGACGTAATGGTTGCCGTGTTGAAGTTGGCCTTAGCGAGGTGGTGGAACCAAATGTACTATGTTCTTCTGTGTGATCTGGAAAAGACAAGGCATCTTATCTTGTTGGACTTGGAGATATAGATGCCTGCTGCCTAATTGCTTCTTCTTTCCAAGTGGTTAGATTTGGGATGCCATGCCACCAAGCAGTGGCGGAGGCAGGAATAAATTTGAGGTGTGGCGGATCGATAAAGGAGAAAATAAAATAAATTGCATCCGCCCGTTCAATTAATCTTATTTTGTGTTTAATAAGTACAATATAATCGTATAATGTTAAAAGTAAAAAGTAACCATTCAAAATACCTCACTAAATGAAGATTATATGGATAATTGATCAGCAATCTATGAAATACATTAACTAGTCAAACATAAAAATGATCTGCAAAACATATAAAACAATAGATAAATCATGATAGTCAACAGGAAACTTTAGAATCCTCACAAAAAAGAGGAAACTTTGGGAAAAAAGAAGTTGAGTTCCAACTGCTAGTGGCTCACAGTTTGGCGAAAATGCTACGTATTTAAATCTGTAATGAAATCAGTGCAGCAAAGAGGAAACTTATAAATTATCCAACTGACGAGGCCAGTAGGAACTCAACTCCTTTTTTGTAATGAAATCAGGAATCAAGCCCACCAATCCAGCACTCACCAGGCTGAGTACGGTAATCACGCACAATCAACGACAGCAACAGCGGAACAACTTCATCAAGATATAAAACTTTCAACTGTATACTACAAATACCTACTATTTGAGCAAAGATTTAGGTGTGGCAGGTGCCAAACCTTGCCAGATACCTGGATCCGCCCCTGCCACCAAGGTATCTTGTTCCAACCGGAACCCTAACAACTCACCAAGGTATCATCTTGTTACTACGAAAAACCGCTTACATCTCTTTTCATTTCTGTTCAGAGAGAGTCCATAAATAAATAACCATCTATCAATTCAAGCTCAAGCTCGCCATAACTTGTATCAATTCTATGCTAGGCTCGTCAGCAAAAGAGAGATAATCTAGAGCCAACTGAAACTCAACCTCAGGCCTACATATTCTATGCTAGGTTCATCAGCTGAAAATTAAAAGAACAAATCTACCAAGTACAGCACAGGCAGCACAAGCTGCAAACAGATTTGCACAGAACAAGCGGCGGCTACAACAGAGTGTTTCCAGT
The DNA here is from genome assembly GCA_039707655.1 of Elymus sibiricus. Taxonomy (NCBI): domain Eukaryota; kingdom Viridiplantae; phylum Streptophyta; class Magnoliopsida; order Poales; family Poaceae; genus Elymus; species Elymus sibiricus. The sequence continues at coordinate 512,277,842 of CM077671.1, forward strand.
TACCTACCGACGCCAAGAGACCAACCGGATGGAACGAAACAAAGCTATACCAACTTAACAGGCTGCTCACAGATTACTGACTAGTTTTCTCTATAACCAACTGGGCTTTCCTTGTGCTCTCTCTTCACTAGGCGCGGCTCCAGGAGCTGTTATGTCGACGAACGGCTACTTCTGGAGGTGCTGCTCAAGGGCTGCAACTCCCTCCCGTGCCGGGTGCTCTTCTTGGTAGCAGTTCAGCACCTGCCATGGGTGGCACTACCTGCAACAGTCATGGACAACACGAGCAAGTGTTTAGCAAAGCATATGCTACTGACAGATGAAGAAGACAAAATCACTTGTGCACAACAGAACAGGCTCCACTGCATATGATGAAAAAGACTTTGAATGTATGCACACACACACGGCATGGAGGATTACCGTTACGGGTCTCAAATACCTTAGGTTGCAGCCTCACTACTGTAGAAACCAGCAGCTTGTCACCAACGATCTGTCTTAGCCGTCTCACAAACTCGGGCTTGCTTATCTTTCTCCTCTGTGTCAACATCGTTAACAAGCACATCACATTTAGCACGGTGATTGGGAACAGTAACTGTAACCAAGTCTCTCGTAAGGGAAACAGCATGTGTTAACAACCTTGAATTCTTCATAGTGTCCATGGATTACGTCCATGTCAGAACGAGGAACTTTTGTGGAGATGGCAGCGAAAAGCATTGGGAGGGGCATCCAGGGTGAAGTAGGAGGCCTTCGAGTTGGAGCACGCCCAAACCTGGGTGCTTGTTGTTTATCAGCTGGAGATGTCAAGGTTTCGGAACTACAGTCCTGATCACAACAAATAAACAAAAAAATATGATGAGCTGAAAGTTCGCAAGTAAAATGTCGCACCGAAATTAAGTACCAACTACTGAGTCCATCCATATGGAGTGCATATAAGTACAACTAAGCCCCGTTCATCACAAGCTTGGAAGCAAATTATGACAATCCTTAACAAGCACACCAACAACTTCCCAATTAATCATATCTTTTACATAAAAGAAGGCCAACGGCAATAAGATGGTAGATAGTAACCTATCTGAATACACCTAGCTAATACACACCAAACATGCAGCAGTCAATACGTGTGGGGTATTAACATGCTGTCCATTCAAGACACAGTGTGTACCAAAGCTGAGATATGATTGTAACCAGTTAAACATAATAAGCATACCTTGATTACACTTTCTGCTGAACCAGAATTTCTTATCTCAGATACGTTGGATGCAGTATCTTCTCTAGCCAAGTATTCTGCAGTAACATCAAATGAATTCTCTTTTGTAAACAACACAGAAGGAAAAATGAAAGATGGAAAGACAGATAAAATCAAGAACCATGAGAGTGGCTGTAGTAGTACCATTGGTCATGGAAGGTGCTTTGATAAGAACAGCATATTCAGCATAGATATGTCGATGCACATTAGCATCCCATATGATATAGTGCTTTGGCTTTTGAAGATCATCCACGCCACTATCAAATGTTCCATTGGTTGGCTGGAATTGCTTTGATCCAGGAAGTACAACCTCAACATTCCCCATTATAACACGACACAGCATCATCCTCATGATGCCATTTTCGTCAATATCTGAGTAGCTGGCACTGTGGGGAAAAAATCAAGTAAGATCATAAGAAACTACTGAATATTCAAAGCAAGAGCAATCCAGCAGCAAATCTAAAGATGCATATATACAAACAAATAATCTATTTGTTGCAGTGGGAGTCTTTGAACAAATGAAGGTATGGCCTAGAGTTGAGATTAGCATACATAAATAAATCAGAAACAGAACAAGTATTTACCAGGTTTGGGCGCCGTTCGCTGGAGCAAGATGTGTGCCAATGCCATACATTGGCCCCAGCATTGGTTTTGTAACTTCCAGAACACCACGCAACATCATCTCCTCCATAGCATCCTTGGAACAAGGCAGCCACGCATAACGAACATTTGCATTCCCACGGTGCATCTTGGTGACTTCAAGTTCCTTCAGGAAAAGATTGAAGCGAGCCCGTCCTTGCTGATCTACAAGTGGGGTTCTGTAGATGCCAATAATATCTTCTTCACTGAAAGGTTGACCTACCCCTTCAAGTAATAATTTCCGCACAGCTGAATCAACACGTTGGCCAATTTTCTGCTTACAAGTAGCAGCATGTATGGTTCCAGTAGCAGATTTATTCAAACTGATATCAGGGCCTGCTTTATTTTCAGCAGCAGCTTCATCATGTACCTCCTGTTCTTCCTCCAATATGTTATTAACCTTCTTAACATGAGGGAGTACTGCATCAACAGAATCTGAACTCGAGCTTTCAGCTGCAGCTCTTAAAATTGAAGTACCAGCACACTCGCCAGCTTCATATTTACCACTGGGGTCACTTCTCCCATGCTGAGGTGGTTTAGATGTTACCAGTCCAGCACATAACTCTGGAAAGAAGCGGTTACCATGAACATCAATCCATGCTATTGGCTTGTTTGTGGTCATCGCAGAATCAATGCAGACCATGTGCATAAAGTCCAACAGGACTTGCTGGCTCTTGAATACGGCATTAGTAATTGGCCTCTTCAACTGGAAGTCCTGCTGTACCAGATTCACAACATGCTCTGGAAAGTCCCTCCATTTACCCTGGTGGTAACAAAGCACGCGCACGGGCAACCCGCTTGTCTTGAAGTTCTTATACCACTCCAGAATATGGCCAGCACAGGAGGTCATTTTAGACTTCTTACAGACAGCAGAACCATCAGCATGCTGAGAGACCTCAGCCGAACCATCTGTACCAGTACTCTTCACAGCACACTCATGTTTCCTTTTGCGATCAGTAGCTTTCAGAACATGTTCATCCAGTACCATTCCAGCTTTCCTTTCCATATTTTACAGAAAGCTCAACTAAAACTAAGTATTGACTTTCTTTACAGATTTACACCACTAAGTAAACAAAGAGTATAGCTTAATCTAGCTAGTTAGATTGTGTTAGCACAAATGTAACTTCAAAACGAGCCACGTTATCCACAAGGGTAAGTGAAATGGACCTGGGACATAAGCAGAAAAAAAAGGAATAAAGATATATACAGAGGGGGAGCATGGGTGGACGAAAAAAAAAAGTACTGTGTGACAAATCATCTATGTATTTATTTCATGACACACCATGCAGAAACAAACCATGAAACTGAGATATCACCAGAAAAGAAAAAAGCAATCTATACCAATATTAGTTCAATGATTCAGTAAGCCTATCAACTAACAAGTAAAAACAACCTGGAAATATAATCAGTGCTCATTTGTTCTCCTGATGAAGTGTTAACTATTAAGGATTACCATTGGCAGTTGGCAGTAGTAAGTTGCAAATCACAAAGGGATGTGAGTTTCTTCAGGACTAAATCACCAATAAATACTGATGGCGCATGGAAAATTATAAGAAAATGAAATAAATACAAGCTCGTTCTATTTCTCTGGAAAAAAACTAGTTGAGTATTCGCGGCATTAACATGTCCTGAAACACTAAACTTGAACCCTTTGCATTGATATAAATGACTTCCTCTAAATGGATGATGGATTGTTAAAACCTGTCTTAGATGCTTACAGATGCTAAAGATTTGTATCTATGACAAAGGTGCTCTTGCCAGTAGTGCTTTCTCATTTAGTAGCAATAAAGTTTATTTGCCAGCTCAAATGACCTCATATGTAAACGACTAAAAAGGTAGGCGTTGGTGAATCTTGCTATCTGGAGTACGATGCTCTATTCAGTCTAGGAAAATTTTCATTTTCTTGAAAAATACTGGGTGCAATACCACAATTATGAAAGAATAAGTATGCCTTTGTGATTCTTTACCCATGCAGCTTCACATTGTTCCTCCAACCAGGAACGCTGCTGGTGCAACCACATAAGGGCTCAGCAGCGAACAATGATGGAGAGAAGCTAACACTGCTGCTGCTGCTGCGACAAACATTAGCATTGTGGCCTGGTTGTAAACAGCATTGTTGCTCTCGGGATCTCCACAACGGACATTACCGAATACAGCAACATCAAGGCCATAGTATAATCCCATGGCATTAAAAGCACATTATGGCATCGCCATATTAGTCTTGAGAACGGCTGGATGATGACAGCTTGTGCACAAAGCTTGTTGTGCCTATTAGGTAAGCAGCGTTAGTCTGTGGCACTCAGCTCATCAAACTTGTAACATTTGTTTAGTCAGTATGCAACTTACTATGTTATCCAGCTGGCAGACACGCATTGCACTAGACAGGCATTCAAAGTTCATTTTTATCATTTCGGAAAGCATCATATAAGGTTGTTTCTGAATATCTAGCAGTTACGTGCACAGTATTAACTTAATATGCAAGGCGTGTATGACAAACTAATGCAAGCATCTTAAGTAGCACAGGCAAGGTCAAGCGCATAAGGCTGGACTTTGAGCACAGAAATGTCCAATACTCAGCACCGACCAAACACGTTTAAGCAAAGTACGTAACTTGCACTGTCGTCTAGCGAGCGGAAACGGCTATGCAGGCAACTACCACTAATTAGTGCGCACTGAAGGAAAGCTCTAGCTAACTGAATCTCCGACCGTTTCGGCGCTTCACTATCATGACATGCATCACATCACACAAGGTTGTCCCCTGACCACGCAAGCATATTAAAAAGCTACTTGGAACACCTGTAATAACTCAACACGAGATGTCTGCACAAGGTGCAGATGCGTGAATCAATATGAAGCAGCAGCAAGGACCAGCTCGGGCGCGAAACGGTGAGCTTTTCGCGCCAACGGCCACCTAGCCCTTGGCGCGAAGCGACGAACCAATTACGCTCATCAAGTATGTGATCCAATTTGCTAATCTAGCTACCAGGGACGCTCTACACAAGGCAGACATTGGAGGGCTATTACTGCGGCGATATTGCTCCCATCCCACTGGACGAAAACTCTAGCTTCTACTCTGTTCCTCATCATTTCTAGTTAGGTCGCACATAACAATCCGTAGCCCGATGCATAAGCGATGAGCGAAAGCATGGAATTGAAGCCGGCTGAACCAGCCCAGCACAGGAAACTGAACTTGTAAGCTTCTACTCTGCTCCGTGGTCATGTCTACGCCGTGACACCATGACATGTATGCAAGCATCGAATATCTAGATCGCACATAACAACTAGTAGCCCGACGCCTACGCAACAAGCAAAAGCATCAAATCGAAGTAGCCCGAACCATCCCAAGCACTGATATAACTGAACTGTGAGCGCAGAAATTGGTATCCAAGTCAAGCAGCCACCTGACCAGATCAGTGATGAGCACAGCATGCCGTGAAGGAGAGAGGGGGGACTGGGATGAAATTATACCTGCGGAGGTTCATCTCGGACGGCTTGGGGGTAGAAGGGAGCAGGCGGAAACGGATTAGGACTCCACTGCGCTCCTCCGGTACTTCAGATCAGAGATACGGGAGACGGTGGCGAGGTAGGGTTGGGGGTGGGGGGGTACAGGGAGGAGGTCGAGGGCTCGAGGCCCTTTTAAGCCGCCGCCTCCGCCGCTAACATATCTCGTCCCTTACCGTGGGTGGGTCGCCGGGTTGGGGGGTGGGGGGGTGGGGGAATCCGGTGGCCGCTGCTTCCGGTGGGCGAAGCGAAGACGGATGCTGCGGCGCCGGGTGCGAGCCGCGGGGTAGATCTAGCCGGGCGCCGACCGCGGGGAGGCGCGGATCCGGCCGTCGGATGGGTCCTGTGGGCGGGATCGGACGGATGGCCTGAGATGGGGGTGAGGGAGCGGGGTGCGCGTGAGGGTTTCGGTGGGTGGGGCCCTGGGCGGTGCGTGGTTTCTTGCGAAGGGGGGCGTGGACACGTGGGCTGACGGGGCCCGCCGCTCGTCCTCATCGTCTTTCTTTATCGCATCATCCATCGCACTCTCGGCTCCCTTTCTCACTAGTACCCGTCAAAGAAAAAACGTCACCCGCTCTTTGAAAGGTTCTTCTTCTTTTTCTTGCGAAAATTGAAAGCTAGTATACCTCAATTGTTCTATAGACCCCCTATTTTTTACTCCCTCCGTTCCTAAATACAAGTATTTTCACAGATTCCATTATGGACTACATACGGAGCAAAATGAATGAATCTACGCTCTATATACATCCGTATATAATACATAGTGGAATCTTTAGAAAGACTCAAATTTAGGAAACGGAGGGAGTGATTTTTATTTTTCATGCCAGAGTTGGATGTATTGATGCTTATATGACTATTTGGCAAATTTGCTCGAGCTTTACGGGTCTGGCGTTCAGAAGAAAAAAGTATTTATATGTGCTATATTTTGGAAACGAAGGAAGCATGCCCACGCAGGCGTGGCTTTGTCCATGTCTTTTGATTTAGACTAAACGCCTGCGACATGCTCGGTGCGGTGCGGGCGATGGTTTGATGTGTCTTCTTCGTGTTGTCGTGCTCGTAAACAAAACAAAATTTCAGGCGGCCTTGTTAGCGTGTCGTGCAACGCAAGTCTTCATCTCCATTGCAGTCCGAATGCGACGCGGATTGCGCTTGCTGAGCTAGCTAAACTCACATTCCGTGGATGCGACTCTTCTTTGGGATATTAATCACTGTGGCCTCGAATTCCTTGGACAACATTCAAGAGCAATGACTGATTTGATAGTCTTTTTTTCCAGACTGGCGATTTTTAAATATTGACCATCAATTGGTTCCCTTTCTTGCTACTACTATTAGTAAACTCGTAAAAAGACCTCACTTGTTTTGGATAACCCCCCCCCCCCCCCCCCCCCCCCCCCCCTCTCCAAAATTTTATTTTTATTTTTTATGTCAAAGTTGGATGTATATATATGTTTTTATATGATTATTTGCAATTTTTTACGGGGTCTGACGTTTGCAAAAAAATATACACGTTATATTTTGGAAGCGAAGGAAGCATGCCCACACAGAAGTGGACTGGTCCATGTATTTTTAAATTTCCTAGGTAAGTCTTCATCTTTTTTGGAGTCCGAATGCGACGCGGATTGCGCTTATTGAGCAAGCCGAACGAACATTCGATCGGGGCAGCTTTTGTTTCGGATATTAGTCATTGTGGCCTTGAATTACAGAGGAGAATGTTCCAGCACAATGCCTGGTTTGGTGCAAAAGTTTGGCATGCCAATTTCTGGCATTTTTTCCAACGGGAACACATCTTATATAAGCAGAAACCAAGTATAGAAGATATGAGCATGACACACAAACCAAGTATAGAAGAGCAATCTTAACCAACATGGTAAGAAAGGCTATGTTAAAATCGCTCAGAGAAATAAGCACATAAACCATAATCTATATTTCTCTTCTTCAATCCTCTATAAGCAGAAACTAAAGAGGAAAAATTATATAAAACGAGAACACATCTTATTAGTAAGGAAGATCTATTTCATCATTTTCAGTAGGCTGCCTGGGAATCATAGGCCACAATCAACAAACAATATCCAGCCTCCTTTCTCCTTGGATTGGATATGTCATAGGAAAATCATGCAAATAAAATATAGTAAGTTAAAAAATGGGTAGGCTGAGGAAATAATCCATTTGCACATTTATGGCAGAGAAGGAGAGCTGATTTTGTCCAATCTCATTTGGGTATATGCTAATAATGGCTCGCAAATAGAAGTTCTTATCTGTCTGTGAAATAATTTTGAACTTCATGTTAGCAGGAAGTTAGCAATATTTCCAGCTTCCAGCTTGAGAAAAGAATTACTTCCCAAGATAAAGTGAAGAAAAGAATCTTGTTTTCACTCCACTAGATCAAGCTCGCAGATGGCATAAAGAATTACTTCCAGCTCCCTCTTTCCCTGCAAGAAGTTGTAGACATGTTCAGTTCATGGCCAAACAAATAAAGTGAAGAAACAAGCCCAACCTTTTCAAGATCATTATTTAGAACCACAACCTGCAGTGCATATACATTGATGGTGCCCTTATTGTGGCACTAGCAAACAATAAACTGGGCAATGCGATTGGCTGATTGCACAGAAGGATATGCAGATGCTGTTACTCCAAGCTAAAAATCATTTCGCATACATACTGTTGTTAACTTGTTACCACAGTGCTTTAACCATCTCTGCAGGCGGGAAAGATCATCCTTGAACATTCCCACGAGGAAAGGAATACAATTATAGAGTAGAAACATCGGGAGTAGGACTGTATATGGGTCGGCCGATCATGAAGGTTTGGGGAGGCCGGGGAACTTCCCCATTGGTGTGTCGGTGGCGGCGACAAGGTACTTGCCCAAGCCATGGCGACACTTTGGGCACGTGGCCGCCTTGTAAAACCACGGCAAAATGCAGCCGCGGTGGAAGGTGTGGGAGCACGGCAGCCTCACGGTGGTGTCACTGCCCTTTGTCGCCGCGAAATCCTCCATGCACACACAACAGTCGGTCGGCGTCGCCGCGAACAGGCATCGTGTCACCGCGGCATGCTGGTCGCACGCTAGGAGCAGCGCCTTGGGCTCGCTGTAGACGATGTCCACCGAAATAGTGAGATCCATGTCGACATTGTAGCGAAGGGTGACACCCCCATGTTCATCGGTATCGTGCCGAACCGCGCCCACCATGAGCATGGCCAGATCGTGGGGCAGGAAGTCGTCCCAGTTGTCGGGGGCGAGGTCGAACTCGCCGACGGGCGGCGTCTGCGCGAGCATCTGGTGGATGGCGTCGCGGCAGGCCAGGTAGCTGCGGAAGAAGGCGTCGGGATCGAAGAGCTCGAAGAGTTTGTCGAATCTCCGGGGAGGCTCCTTGTGCAGGAGTGTGGGTCTCTTGGGCCCTCCCACGGCGCGCATCCGGTAGGTCACGATGAGGTCGCCGTGCAGGCGCACGAAGCACTTGTGATCTTTGCCGGGGATGATGTCTCGCTTGGTATCCCTTTCTCCGCTGAGCCGGCACTCCGTCGCCGCGGCGGCCACCGGCGGCATGCTCCTCGGCGGCGAAGGCATGCCTCGTAGTCGTAGGTAGCAACGAATCGAGGCAGCTAAATATTTAGAACTCCGGCGAGCGAGCACTGGTCAGGAGGGCCAAGATATGAAGAGGAATTTGAGAGAAAACAGAGCGAATTCGCTTGAGAAAGACGCCATCCCGGGCTGCTGAATCCGAGCGGGATTCAATCACAGGGCTTGCCTGAGAAAGACGCCAAGGAAAGAAAGAAGGCCGTACCTTGCCCGACGACGATACCGCCGGCCACGCGAGCTTGCTGCCCTTCCTCCACAGGCCCCCGCGCGCAGCCTGCAGCTCGCCGCCGCCGCCGCCGCCCCGCTGTTCCTCATCTCTTGTGGTTGATTATTTTTCCGGACAGGAACCTTTTTCTTTACGGCCCAGACAAGTGGGCCACCGAATGGCCTCCGGTCTCCGAACTGGAGCAATTTCTTATTCTATCTCGTGATGGGCCAGCCAAAGTGGCGTAGCTGGTATTTGCGTCAACAAGTTTTTATTTCGGCCTTTTCATTATTTCTCTCCTGGTTTTCCTGGGTTTTATTTTCTCTGTTCGTCTTTTTCTTTCTATATAGTTTCTAACACACGTATAATTTTGTTAAAAAAAAAACACACGTATAATTTTCTAGCGAGGCAGGCGGAGGCGGGGACGGCCGGACGGCTTGCGGCTGGCGGCTGGGCGTCTGGCAGGTTCTCTTGTGTGTCAGGCAGTCAGGCTGCGTGTGCGTGCTGTGTCTCCGCGGCTGTGTCTGGCGTTTGAGCGTGGATCGTTGTTGGGTCAAAGTGTTGCTGGGCTATGTTTTTCCTTCTCTAGCCCATCTCTATTTTAATTTTATAGGGCATGACTCATCTCTCTCTATATAGGTATATATAGGCTGGTACAAAATTCCAGGGTGGGCCGCGGTCCACCCTGGACACCCTGTAGCTCCGCCCCTGGTCGCGACAAGCTCTACATCGACATTTTCTTTGTCGGTTTTTTTTATTTTGGTCTTGTCCGTTTATTCTTTCCTATTTTGTTTTTTCGTTTCTAGATTGGTTTTATTTACTTGTGTTGATTGATTTTCATTTCATATAGCAACTTACATTTCTGGTGCCGGCCCCAAATTGAATGTCCAAAAAATTAGACATCATTATGAAATCAATCAAATGCGAGACATCATCAGGATTTTCTCATTTTATATGGCAGTCCCCAAACCAGTTTGGCCAATCCGCCTCTCTAAACCTACCCAGAAATGACTGAATCAAATCTAGAGTAGTACTCTTCTCTTGTGTAATAACTGCAAGTTGGTGGTTCATATATAAATACATGACAGCAGTAGGCAAAGTGGATAAATAAATAAATAAAGAATTAGCAACAACAGCCAACAGCCAGTCACGTAGCTCCTCCGCCGTGCTGGTCAACGGGGAAGCGCTGGAGCAGCGCCTCCTCCGTGCTCACCGTCGCGCTGGCGTGTTAGAATACATTGTAATGAGATAGAATTAGGTTTAAACTCACTTTCCTATTCTATCTCTTCTTCTGTTTATTTTCTCCCTCTTCTACCGACCTTCTTTGTAATCTCTCGATCGATCAACTTGTAAGCCACGATATGCTTTGTATAAATAGAATTGCGGCCCGAGAAAAGGGTTTAACGCTTCCCAAATACTTTTACATGGTATCAGAGCATCTTCTTCCCAGAGATCGAAAGGAGATCGCATCTAGCCTAGATTATCGCCAACCTTCGCCATGACCACCTCCTCCACCGCATCCAGCACCATAAGTGCTCTCGCCACATCTGTTGCGTCATCTTCCACCTTCGCACCCTCCTCCTCCACCTCCGCATATCCCATGTCCATCGGACCCCCACCTCAGGAGAAGCTCATGAGGCAAAACTACCTCATGTGGAAGGCCATTGTGCTGCCCCAAATCAAGGGCGCACAGATGGGTCACCACCTTGATCCGGCGAGTCAAGCGCCGACGGAGACACTCATCATCGTCAACGATGGCAAGGAGGAGCAGATTGCGAACTTCGCCCGCGTCCTCTAGTATGCACAGCAGCAACAAGTCCAAGGCTTTCTGATGGGTTTCTTGTCTCGCGAGATTCTTGCGCAGGTGGTCACCCTTCAGACCCCCGCAGAGGTATGGGCAGCGATCCATGCCATGTTCTCTGCCCAAACTCAAGCTCAGGCCATCAATACACGCATTGAGCTTACTAACCTGAAGAAAGGAAACCTGACTATGGCGGAATATTTAGCCAAGATCAAGGCGCTCTCAGATGAGATCGCATGCACTGGAGCGGCGCGAACAAGCGGCGAGATCGTCTCACAGGTTCTGGCCGGCCTCGACCTTGACTACAACCCGGTCGTGTCGGCCCTTGCTACGCGGGTGGAGCCCGTGACTGTCCAAGAACTCTACACGCAGCTGCTAAGCTTTGACGCACGCCTGAACCTTCTCCATGGGATGAACGTGCGGCAGTCATCGGCTAATGCTGCTTCTCGTGGCCGCGGGACTGTCCGTGGGCGCGATCACTAGGGCAGGGGCCGCGGCAACAGCGGCGGTGGGCGCGGCCGTGGCAACAGCCAAGGCGCACGTCCGAACGGAGGCTACAACAGCAACAACTCCACACGGTCTGGAGGGGGTGGCTACAACAACAATCACACCTCCTCCAATGTTCGCGTTCGGTGCCAACTGTGCAAAAAGGCAGGCCATGAGGTCATGGACTGTTGGCACCGTTACGATGAGGATTATGTCCCCAACGCTCGCCTTGTTGCAGCTGCAATCTAGGAACAAGGAGGTGATGGTACCATCTGGTACGCCTAGTCGGGAGCCACTGATCATGTCACCAATGAGCTTGAGAAGCTTGCCATGAGGGAAAAGTACTTCGGCAATGATCAAATTCACACTGCAAGCGGTGGAGGTATGGACATTTGTCATATTGGTCAAGCATCTATTAATTCCCCTAATCTTAAACGTGATCTAGTTCTAAAAGATGTCCTTCATGTTCCACAAGCCGGCAAGAATCTTGCATCTATGTCTCGTTTAACTGCCGATAATAATGTCTTCTTTGAAACTCATCCTAAGTATTTTTTTTATAAAGGATCGGGCAACAAGGGAGCTCCTTCACCACGGTAGATGCATTGGAGGCTTGTATCCCATCACATCCGGAGCTTTTAGTCGCAAGCGTCGTCGTCAAGTTTACTCCGTCATCAAACCCTCCTTGGCAAGATGGCATCAAAGATTAGGACACCCCTCTTCAGCTATAGTCAAGCAAGTAGTGAATAAAGGCAATCTTGCATTGTCATCTAGTTCTAGTAATGAGTCTGTGTGTGATGCTTGTCAGTGTGCAAAAAGTCACTAGCTTCCTTATCCAAAGTCGAATAGTGTGTCTCATGCTCCGTTGGAACTTATCTTTAGTGATGTATGGGGTCATGCAAGAGATTCTTTTGGCATGAAAAAATATTATGTCCGTTTTATTGATGACTTTAGCAAATTCACTTGGATATATTTGCTTAAGTATAAATCTGAAGTTCTTTCTATTTTTCAAGAATTTCATAAACTTGTTGAGCGTCAATTTGATAGAAAAATTCTCACGGTCCAAAGTGACTGGGGAGGTGAGTATGAGAAACTCAACTCTTTCTTTCGCAATATTGGTATTGCACATCATGTCTCTTGTCCTCATGCTCATCAACAAAATGGCTCTGCTGAGCGTAAACATCAATGCCACTAAAATATTGGGATGAAGCCTTTATTGCCGCAACCTATCTTATCAATCGTCTCCCTACCAAAGTTATTGGCAACATCACTCCCTTGGAAAAATTGTTCCATCATAAACCTGACTACAATTCTCTAAGAATTTTTGGCTGTGCTTGTTACCCTAATCTTCGCCCTTATAACCGTCACAAACTTGAGTTTCGCTCCACTCAATGTGTGTTCCTAGGCTATAGCAATCTTCATAAAGGGTACAAGTGTCTTGAAATTTCCACCGGCCGTATCTATATTTCTCGAGATGTTGTTTTTGATGAAACAATTTTTCCCTTTGCCAAACTTCATCCCAATGCCGGTGCTTTACTACATGCAGAAGTTGCACTTCTTCCTGATTATATGCCTAGTTCAGATCACAGGGGCGAGTTAAATAGTGCTGATCATATGACTAGTTCCAAAGAAAATTTTAATTTTGATGCCAAGTGCGCAGTTTCTGGACGTCATTTTATGCAAGGGAGTAGAGCCAAAATAGGCTATGAATTCCAGGCTGATATGGACGGCAGCAGCGGCAGCAGTCTCGGCGAGCGATCCAAGGCGGATCCGCGCCAGGAGGCAGCAGCAGATGCGACAGACGCGCGATCCCAGGAGGATCCCAGCGCGCTGCATGCATCCAGCGCGGGGGTGGTCGACAGCCCGACCAGTTCGGGGCCCGCCAGCCCAGCAAACGGCAGTCCGAGCCAATCACGAGCTGAGCCAGCGGCCAACCGAGCCGCAAGCGTGGAACCCGGCGCAGCCACAAGGTGCGCTCCTGGTGGGTCGGTTTCTGGTGCATTGGATCAAGTGACTGGATCTTCTGTGGCGGAAAACTCTGCTGTAGAACCAGCCACTCCAGGATTTTCTGCGGCAACTCAGGTTCGTGCTGCAGCTCCTATGCAAGAAATTCCACGTCGTCATACTAGATCTCAGTCTGGTATTCTCAAGGCAAAAGAGTACACAGATGGCACCATAAGGTATGATAAAGTTAAACGTGCTTTTCTTACTTGTATGGGTGAACCAACACATTTGCATGATGCACTTGCTAGTAAAGATTGGAAAGAAGCCATGGACAATGAATATGAGGCACTCATGAAAAATAAAACATGGCATTTGGTACCACCAGAAAAGGGCAAAAATATCATAGATTGCAAATGGGTATATAAGATTAAAAGGAAATGTGATGGAAGTATAGACAGGTACAAGGCCAGACTAGTTGCTAAAGGGTTTAAACAGAGGTTTGGTATTGATTATGAAGATACCTTTAGTCATGTTGTCAAAGCAGCTACTATTCGTCTTGTACTGTCCATTGCTGTTTCGAGAGGGTGGAGTCTAAGGCAGCTAGATGTTCAGAACACGTTTCTTCATGAAGGGGCGGGGGGTCTTTAGTCCCTATTTATCTTTACTCCTAATTGGGGAGTTGGTAGCTTCCGTTCTGGGTTATTTTTTCGTCATACCTCCCACCTTCGTCCGGTTTTTTTTCGCCAGGTTTTTTTCATCCCACGTATCACCGCCCCTTCCACCGAATTTTCTGTCCCTCTCGCAACAAAACCCAAATCAACTCTCCTTCCCAATAACCTAGGGCTCTCACCCGCCGCCACCCCCCATGCTCCTGCCCGCGCACAAGGTCGCCGACCCAGACTCCTCCCACGACGCCGATCCCCGGCGACGTCGCCACCCCATGGTTCTTATCCCCACGACATGGATCTGGTAGCGGAGTCGATCTAGAGAGGAGCCGATCTGTACGAACGCCCTTAGATTTTAAGTTCTTTAGGCCAGCATCCCCACAACTTCGTAAAGATATTATCGTGTCCAGCTTCGCACTCTCGCTCGCATGGTGGAGAGAAACGGTAGGTCTTCATTTGTGAGTATTGTGCGGTCTCCTTCCTCCTTTATCCAGATTGGGTTTGGGGTAGTGGTCGAGTGCAGCCAGCTGCCTCATCTCACTCGACTTCCACAATCTCGCCCCTGGTGGTATCTTTCCTCCCGTGCTTGATTTTGGTTCCCATGGACCATGGTGCTATCTCCCCTCCTATCTCCCTCCTTTGATTCTAAACTGGTTCTTTGATGCGTTGTCTGGGTTTTGATTATGCAAGATTAGGTGATGTTGTCTTCCCGCATTTATAGAAGTGGATCGCAGATGCGATGGAGCAGGGAGAGGGGCCTTGAGAGGTGAGGTGCTGCTGCTACTCTTGTGCTATTACACATCTAAGGGAAATATCCAGGGAGAGAGAAGACTATGGGGGAGAAAAGAAAGGAGATGAGTTAGCCAAGATTCAGGCCAAAATTCGTCATCTTTGAGCTGAAGCTTTTGCCTCAAAAGGTAGCCTTCTGTTAGTTCCTGGAATATGGTTTGATGGATGGATTAAAAAAATGATGCCTGGTTGATGCAATTGCTAATTAGGTACTAGAAACAGAAGACTAAGTTTGACAACTAGGCTTAAACTATCGAGAGTTTTAATATGACCATAAAATCAAAGTTGTAGAGGATGTTGATAGATTTCCAACAGTATCTTATTTGCACAATTCTTACCAACGGATTGAAAATTATAGTCAAAACAAGTTTCGTCCGACAGTCTTTTAGTGGTCACTGTACCCCAGGTTCGTCCCCAACAATCTAGAGCCGAACGCTCAAGGTTCAGGAATTTGGAGAGCGCCAACACACCCTCGCTAGAGCTGCTCTGGTATGCTTTTTTCACATACCAAGTTTTGTGGTGTACACTTATTCCTTACTTCATTTACAAGCTGTGTTCACCCATCCATTTATATCTTGCATAGAATTAGCATACTGACCTATATTCTTTTGTCCGTTTCTTTCAAGGTCCTTTGCAGGTTCCTTTGGCAAAGCGTTGCTCGTTGTCCACACGATTAGAAATACTTTCTGCCACAAAGGTTCAGTTTCTAACGAAACAGTCCAGCAAGTAAAGTTGTATTTATCTTGATGTAATCAAATAAGACTCCCTATAGGCAATGTACTATATGTTTCATTGGTCCATCTTCTATATTGCATTTATAGTCAAAGAAGACTCTTTATAGGATATTTGTCAACACAATTCGACGTAAGTGGATGCGGTGTAAACTATATGACTTGCGAGGTCCGACGGCGGTGACCGGATGGCTTGAGCAAAGCTGTGAAAGTTCAGGTATGTTTTCCACCATACTCAATTTGTTATGTCCAGATGTATAGCTTTCTGAATAAATGCAGATTGTATGTTTACTCACTGCCGTGATCTTTGTACGTCTGTGCCTACACCCTACCGCATGAGCCACTTGATTACCAATCTATAATTAGATGTTACAAATATAGATGCAAATATGTTAATTCTAATGTGGCATCAAATTCCTAATAATTCATACCTGAAATAAATTTGTGATTTATTCGCTATCTTACTATTGTATCCGTGTTGAGCACAACCGAACACCTCTATTTCTGGTGAGGCCAACTATCCAGAATCCTCCCACCATCTTAAATCCATTGGTGATCTTTTGTTAAAGGATTTGTTCTATGTAGATACCGAAAATAGCATCGCCAAACTTTTAATCTCGAAATATCACTTAACTTTTGGACTCTCCTTTGCGTATAGATCTTGGCTGGCATTAATTTTCATTTTTGTTCAGAACTATGGGATTTCTTGTGTTAATTTGTGCATGACTTGCTTCTGGTGATCTGTAATTCGAGTGGTGTTGCTGATTGTAACTTAACTTCTACTGATCCATGCCAACCATGTAATTATTTTCTAGCTTGGTTTGTTGAAGAACGTTAGTCTTATAAAGACCATTAATTAGCTAGCCTGGTTTGGACTTTGGACTCGTATCCTATAGCTAGCTTGCATTTCCTTGACATCTTATTTGGTGCTTCTCCTCATCATTCAAACAAGCGAGAGAATAATGACATGCATACATGAATGCTATCTCCCATATTGTTTTCTTTTTGATGGGGATCTCTCATATTTTCGATCTGGAGTTTAAACTTATGCAATTGGTAAGCAAAAACTAAAGTTCAATTTCATATTTTTTCTAGAAACTTAAAATAGTGGCATACAATATTGTATCACATAACAGTATGGGCTCCTGCTTTCTAGAGAGCTGATCATACCTATCTTGTTTCATTTGATGGGAGATATGGAGGAGAGGCAGTCCAGGAGATCATGTGCAAGGACAAGTGAGTTTTTGATTTTCTTTTCTATACCGTTGATATATGATTATTTTACATGGACCTATAGATATCTTGTTTACCTTAGGAGATGTACCAATCTTGAAACATGTTTTTAATTCATGCAATACTTGGCAACATGTATGGATCAACAAATTTTAGGATTTTATCCTTTTTATTGACAAATTGTGTAACTTATGATCTTGTAGAGGTTGGAATTTTTTATCCTCTTTCTTTATGGCTTAGGTTCCATCAGTAGCTGTGTACTATCGTTTTGCCAAGACAGGATGCACTACATCAAAATAAGATATATGCAAAAACTTTGTAGAGGTATATTGGAGGAAGCCAAAATGAAGTCTAATTCCTGGGGTAAGGAAATCAAATAAATTTGTCTTCTTTATTGTTGTTTTGCTTTGTTTACTATGGTCTTGGCAATTATTACGAGTTTTTGTAGCTTGTACCAGGTCTTTGTGTGAAGAGTGCAAAGACATCTAAGTTCTTAATGCTCTCTGCCGGAACAAACTGCAAAAGATATGGAATGGACTGTCTTTGGTGGAAGACAAGTACATATATAAAGTAACCAGACCAAGTGCCATGAGGTTACTACTTCCTAAACCAGCTTCAAAAGAAGAGCAGAATCAAGCCCCGCCAGCTATAATTACCCTAAAGGTGTTTTTACAGACCTAGCCAATGCAAAGATAATCGGTGACTGATGCTCACGGCAACAAAGACTTTAGCTTTACTCTAACGGCAACAAAGATAATTGTTATTTTTCAGCTATCTTGTGTGCAAGAATCGCTCATGGGAGGTTTCAGATTCACTTAAGTGTGTCTATGTACATTTTATACTTCTATTACATCTGCAAACTACAAATATTGAATATAATTTTTATATAGAATCTCGCAGGCTCCTAGCTATATGAGTTGCTGACCATTATGTTTGCCAACGGAGTTAGTTGATGATTCCAACACAGAGAAGATTCTGATGTTGTATATTGTTTCTTCCAAATCAATAAACTGTAACTCCCAGATTAATAATTCTCTCTAATAATATCTATAGTATATATGTAATAACTTATATATGTAATAACACTCCGATTAATTAAAGGGGAGGCGACAAAGCATTCAGACAGGGGCATACACAAAAGATGAGGGCAAGTAGATTTGCGAAAGTTGGGTGAAATAAGGCAAGTTCTCAAGATCGGCACCGAGCAAAAATGATCCATTTTTTGAAAAATAGTTTGCAACCTTCCATGAACGTAGGAAGTACCCACCGTACAATTTTCGAGCACTTGTGGCGTCGCTTCAACCCAAACGAGGTGACGTGGTTCATCCAACAAGAATACAACAAGTTGTGTGCCGTCCTTGATAGCATCAAGGGCTGTCCCGTGAGCAGACTAGGCGTGAGCAACATGGTATACAATTTCTTATCTTTGTTCATATGCCCTTTCATGTTTGTTGCATTTGTGCCCTTCACAATTACATTGTGGTCATCATATTTATTTGTAGGCATTCCAAATTTTTGGAGCCTTCAATGCCCAACGTGGTAACAAGCCGTTCACCCCCACCCATGGTTTGGACAATCATTTGCAATTGCCCCAAGTTTCAAGGAGAAATATGCCGCACAAAATAAGAATGGAGGGCTGGGACCGTGGTTGAGCATGAAGAAGGGGAGAAGCGGCCGAGGGGCAAGACCAACTCCAAGGTGGACGAGAAGCATGACGTGGCGACATTTGCCTTGCAAGAAACTTTGCAAGGCATGATGACCAAAAAGAGGCAAGGGAGGAAAGGAAGCGCTAAGAGAAAGAGGAGCAAGTGAAGGCCTGCACCAAGATAGAAAGGAAGACGATCGAGATTGAAGAGAATGTCCAAACCAAGAAGCTCGAGATGTGAGGCAACCAATGCAAACACCAAAGCAAAATAGGCAGCACTCACTTTCACGGTGAAGGAGGGGGAGATGATGACCGTGGACTTGACAAATGTGTCTTCGAGGAGAAGGCCATGGTTCAACAAGAAGCAAAAGGAGATGCTCGAGCTATAGCCGTGAGAACCATCTTTTTTTGTATGCCGGCTTGTGTGCTAACATGAACTAGGGTTGCGATGCAAGAATTATGGCCGTTTTTTTGTGTGATGGCAAATGTGTCGGCCGCTGGCACTTTGATCGGAAAGAACTATGGTCATTGGCATGTCTATGGCCTTGGCTTAATTTTAGATTTCAATTTTCTTGCAAAAAAAATACTACGGTATCTGGTTGGGCGCACCGATCAGATTTGGTTAGGCGTGGCCGGACACCGCACATTTGGCCGATCCAAACTGCCAGAATCCGGACAAAACGGATGCCTGTTTGGGGTCGTGCATTGCAGTTGGCCTTATGGCTGCCTGAGCGGAATATTTTCTCTACTTTAAAAAATGTGGCAAATTGCATTTCATTAGAGATGGCTTTGCATAAAACTTCATGAGCGAGTTGTTTATTTTTTTTATCAAGTTGTACAATTTTTTGGTCAGGATATAAGGGTAAATGCATTGGTTGTTGCTTTACAGATTAATAACAGACACGGTGACATGCCAGTTGCATGTCCAACAACAGACATCATATTTTTTTTGGTAATGCATGGCATTTAATTGTATGTTACACCGTGGCAATCTCTTAGGATACATCAGATTTGGCTTCTTGGTTCCGGGGTGTCGCTGGCGGCGCATGCCTCGGCCCCCTTGATGGAGGAGGTAGATCGACACGAACATGGGGGCGGGGGATTAGGGCGGAGAGTGGGTCGGTTGATGGGGAACTCCTCCTTTGCGGACCGTGGAGAAGTATGATGTGAAGGAGAGATGACGTCATGGTGAAGATGAGGTGGGTGTCATCCGGTTTTAAAGGAGAGTGCTCCAGCGAGAAATGTCCTGCTACGACGGGAAACCGAGGGGGAAGGGGAGGCTCTAGCAAGAAATGGGAAAGAGTGCATCGTGGGGTGAAGTTTTTGTGTCGGCCGGCTATGTGTTGGAGCTAACATGGCAGATAGTCCGGACGAAAGTAGGATTTTGGGGAGCCTGCTATGTGCCCGTTTGATGTTCAAATATATATGTCCGAAGGTATGAGGAAGAAATGATTTTCAATCTTAAAGATGATCTTAATGATCTTAGTTATTTATTTGGTTTATTTATATGTATTGGAGCCTGTAGCAACGCACGGGCGTTCTACTAGTTGAACCGGGACTAAAGGCCCTTCCCAACCGGGACTAAAGGCCGGTTCTGTACTAGTGTCATGGTGTTATGGAAGAAGAGGTTTTTATGCGGCAACCGCCAGGTTATGAGAATGTAAGCACCCCTCATTATATTTGCAAGTTAGACAAAGCTTTGTATGGATTGAAATAGGCCCCAAGAGCCTGGTACTCAAGGTTGAGCACTCAGTTACAACAACTTGGGTTTACACCATCAAAGGCTGATACCTCACTATTCCTCTACAATAAAGGCAATGTCACTATATTTGTTCTTGTACACGTTGATGACATAATTGTTGCTAGTTCAATTTCAGATGCCACTTCTTGTTTGCTCAAGGATTTGAAGATGGAGTTTGCTCTTAAGGACTTGGGAGATCTACATTACTTCATTGGTATAGAAGTCAAACAGGTGAGAGACGGTATACTTCTTTCACAGGAAAAGTATGTCAATGATATTCTCAGGAGAGTAGGGTTGGAAAATTGCAAGCCTATAAGTACACCAATCTCAACCTCAGAAAAGCTCACCATTGACAGTGGAGAAGCTCTTGGATCTGAAGATGCAACTAATTATAGAAGTGTTGTAGGTGCTCTACAATACTTGACTCTTACACGTCCTGATATTTCCTATATTCTGTGAATAAGATGTGTCAGTATCTACATGCACCCACCACTGTTCACTGGACTGCAGTTAAAAGGATTGTGAGGTACCTCAGATTTTCAGGAGGACTTGGGCTAAAGATTGTCAAGTCTCCTTCTATGCTTGTTTCTGCTTACTCTGATGCAGACTGGACAGGGTGTGCTTGTTGGGGAACGTTGCATGGGAAACAAAAATTTTCCTACGCACACACAAGATCTATCCATGGTGATGAGCATCTACGAGAGGGAGAGTGAATCTACATACCCTTGTAGATCGCTAAGCGGAAGCGTTTAAGAAACGCGGTTGATGTAGTCGAACGTCTCCGCGATCCAAATCGCAAGTCGTCCCTCGATCCGATCACGAACTAGCGCCGAACGGACGGCACCTCCGCGTTCAACACACGTACGGCTTGATGACGCCTTCACCTCCTCGATCCAGCGAGCGATGATGAAGTAGTGGTTGAGTTCCAGCAGCACGACGGCGTGGTGATGGTGGTGAGGAACAATCTCTGCAGGGCTTCGCCAAGCGCTACGGAGATTATGACGGAGGAACTAGAGGGTTAGGGTTGCCGCACACGGCTTGGGGAAATCTTGATGTGTCCCGTGTGCTAGCCCTGCCCCTCTATTTATATGTTGAGCCTTGGGGTCTAAACTTGGAGTAAAAGCCTCCTCCAGGTCGGTTTTGCCCGCACAAGGTCGGTTTGGCCCGCAGGGAAAGAGTCCAACTCGGATCCCTGCCGAACCGTGCACAGCCGCACACAAGCGGTAGTACCGCTTCACACAAGCGGTAGTACCGCTTGGGCGGTAGTACCGCTTCACACAAGCGGTAGTACCGCTTACGCGGCAGCAAAACTACTTTTGCACTTTCCAATACCTCGTGGGCTTTTATCCCTTGGCCCATATAAAGTGTTGCTGCACCCGAACACTTCGGTAAACATCCGGAACCCCTTCCGGTGAACTTCGGAACTCTTCCGGAGATCAAAACACTATTATCACATATATCAATCTTTACCTCCGGACTATTCCGGAGATCCTCGTCATGTCCGGGATCTTATCCGGGACTCCGAACAACTTTCGGTCACCAACATAATAACTCAATTATACTAATCGTCACCAAACGTTAAGTGTGTAGACCCTGCGGGTTCGAGAACTATGTAGACATGACCGAGACACCTCTACGGCCAATAACCAATAGCGGGACCTGGATGCCCATATTGGCTCCTACATATTCTACGAAGATCTTTTATCGGTCGAACCTCTATGTCAAGGATTCAGTTAATCCCGTATGCTGTTCCCTTTGTTCTTCGGTATGTTACTTGCCCGAGATTCGATCGTCGGTATCACTATACCTAGTTCAATCTCGTTACCGGCAAGTCTCTTTACTCGTTCCGTAATACAAGATCCTGTGGCTAACTCTTTAGTCACTTTGCTTGCAAGGCTCAATGTGATGTTGTATTACCGAGTGGGCCCTGAGGTACCTCTCCATCATACGGAGTAACAAATCCCAGTCTTGATCCATGCCAACCCAACAGACACCCTCGGAGATACCTATAGAGCACCTTTATAGTCACCCAGTTACGTTGCGACGTTTGATACACACAAGGTATTCCTCCGGTGTCAGTGAGTTGCATGATCTCATGGTCAAAGGAACAGATACTTGACATGCAGAAAACAATAGCAATAAACTGACACGATCAAATGCTACGTTTACAGTTTGGGTCTTGTCCATCACATCATTCTCCTAATGATGTGATCCCGTTATCAAATGACATCTCATGTCAATGGCTAGGAAACCTTAACCATCTTTGATCAACGAGCTAGTCAACTAGAGGCTTACTAGGGACACAGTGTTGTCTATGTACCCACACATGTATTTGAGTTTCCAATCAATACAATTATAGCATGGATAATAAACGATTATCATGAACAAGGAAATATAATAATAACCAATTTATTATTGCTTCTAGGGCATATTTCCAACAGTCTCCCACTTGCACTAGAGTCAATAATCTAGTTCACATCACTATGTGATTTACATTGTAATGAATCGAACACCCATGCAGTTCTGGTGTTGTTCATGTTTAGCCCTTGGAAGAGGTTTAGTCATCGGATCTGCAACATTTAGATCCGTGTGTACTTTGCAAATATTTATGTCGTCCTCCTTGATGTAATCGCGGATGGAATTGAAACGTCGTTTTATGTGTCTGGTCCTCTTGTGAAATCTTGGTTCCTTGGCTAGAGCAATGGCACCAGTGTTATCACAAAACAGAGTCATTGGGTTAAGCGCACTAGGCACTACTCCAAGATCTGTCATGAACTCCTTCATCCAGACACCTTCCTTCGCCGCCTCCGAGGCAGCGATGTACTCCGCTTCGCATGTAGAATCTGCTACCACGCTTTGCTTGGAACTGCACCAGCTAACCGCACCCCCATTAAGAATAAATACGTATCCGGTTTGCGACTTAGAGTCATCCGGATCAGTGTCAAAGCTTGCATCGACGTAACCCTTTACGACGAGCTCTTGATCACCTCCATAAACGAGAAACATGTCCTTAGTCCTTTTCAGGTACTTCAGGATATTCTTGACCGCCGTCCAGTGTTCCATTCCTGAATCACCTTGAAACCTTCCGACCATACTTATGGCAAGGCTGACATCGGGTCTTGTGCACAGCATTGCATACATGATAGAGCCTATGGCTGAAGCATAGGGGATGACACTCATCTTTTCTCTATATTCTGCAGTCACTGGGCATTGAGTCTTACTCAACTTCACACCTTGCAAAACAGGCAAGAACCCCTTCTTGGACTGATCCATTTTGAACTTCTTCAAAACTTTGTCAAGGTATGTGCTTTGTGAAAGTCCTATTAAGCGTCTCGATCTATCTCTATAGATCTTGATGCCTAATATGAAAGCAGCTTCTCCTAGGTCCTTCATTGAAAAACTCTTGTTCAAATATTCCTTTACGCTTTCCAGCATTTCTATATTGTTTCCAATCAGCAATATGTCATCCACATATAATATTAGAAACGCTATAGAGCTCCCACTCACTTTCTTGTAAATACAAGCTTCTCCGTAAACTTGTATAAACTCGAACGCTTTGATCACCTCATCAAAACGAAGATTCCAACTCCGAGATGCTTGCACCAGTCCATAAATGGATCGCTGGATTTTGCAAACTTTGTCAGCATTCTCTGGATCGACAAAACCTTCTGGTTGCATCATATACAACTCTTCCTTAAGGAAACCGTTAAGGAACGCTGTTTTGACATCCATCTGCCAAATTTCATAATCAAAAAAGGCAGCTATTGCTAACATGATTCTGACGGACTTAAGCATCGCTACGGGTGAGAAGGTCTCATCGTAGTCAACTCCTTGAACTTGTGAAAAACCCTTTGCCACAAGTCGAGCTTTATAGACGGTAACATTACCGTCCGCGTCCGTCTTCCTCTTAAAGATCCATTTGTTCTGAATGGCCTTACGCCCTTCAGGTAATACTTCCAAAGTCCATACTTTGTTTTCATACATGGATCCCATCTCGGATTTCATGGCCTCTAACCACTTCTCGGAATCCGGGCCCATCATCGCTTCTCCATAGCTCGTAGGTTCATCGTTGTTTAACAACATGACCTCTAAGACAGGGTTGCCGTACCACTCAGGAGCAGTACGCGTCCTTGTCGACCTACGAGGTTCGATAGCAACTTGATCCAAAGCTTCATGATCATCATCATTAACTTCCTCTTCAGCTAATGTAGGCTCCACAGAAACAACTTTCTGCGCTGCGCTACTCTCAGGTTGAAGTAAAGGTTCAACAACCTCATCAAGTTCTATCTTCCTCCCACTCAATTCTTTCGAGAGAAACTCTTTCTCAAGAAATGTTCCGTTTTTAGCGACAAACACTTTGCCCTCGGATCTGAGGTAGAAGGTATACCCAATTGTCTCTTTTGGGTATCCTATGAAGACGCATTTCTCCGCTTTGGGTTCCAGCTTTTCAGGCTGAAGCTTTTTGACATAAGCATCACATCCCCAAACTTTAAGAAACGACAGCTTTGGCTTCTTGTCAAACCAAAGTTCATATGGCGTTGTCTCAACGGATTTTGATGGTGCCCTATTTAAAGTGAATGCAGCTGTCTCTAATGCATAACCCCAAAACGATAGTGGCAAATCGGCAAGAGACATCATAGATCGCACCATATCCAATAAGGTTCGATTACGACGTTCGGACACACCATTACGCTGTGGTGTTCCAGGCGGTGTTAATTGTGAAACAATTCCACACTGTCTTAAGTGACTGCCAAACTCATAACTCAGATATTCTCCTCCTCGATCAGATCGTAGGAATTTAATCTTCTTGTTACGATGATTCTCAACTTCACTCTGAAATTGTTTGAACTTTTCAAATGTTTCAGACTTGTGTTTCATTAAGTAAATATACACATATCTACTTAAGTCATCAGTGAAGGTGAGAAAGTAACGATAACCACCGCGCGCCTCAATACTCATCGGACCGCACACATCAGTATGTATGATTTCCAATAAGTCACTTGCCCGTTCCATTGTTCCAGAGAACGGCGTTTTAGTCATCTTGCCCATGAGGCATGGCTCACATGTGTCAAGTGATTCAAAATCAAGTGACTCCAAAAGTCCATCAGCATGGAGCTTCTTCATGCGTTTTACGCCAATATGACCTAAACGGCAGTGCCACAAGAAAGTGGTATTATCATTATCAATTCTATATCTTTTGGCATCAATGTTATGAACATGTGTATCATTACTATCGAGATTCAACAAGAATAAACCCCTCACATTGGGTGCATGACCATAAAAGATATTACTCATATAAATAGAACAACCATTATTCTCTGATTTAAATGAGTAACCGTCTCGCAATAAACAAGATCCAGATATAATGTTCATGCTTAACGCAGGCACCAAATAACACTTATTTAGGTTCATCACTAATCCCGACGGTAATCGAAGAGCGAGCGTGCCGACGGCGATCACATCAACCTTGGAACCATTTCCCACGCGCATCGTCACTTCGTCCTTTGCCAGCCTCCGTCTATTCCGCAGTTCCTGTTTTGAGTTGCAAATATGAGCAACCGCACCGGTATCAAATACCCAGGCACTACAACGAGAGTTGGTAAGGTACACATCAATAACATGTATATCATATATACCTTGTTTGTTGTTGGCCGCCTTCTTGTCAGCCAAATACTTGGGGCAATTCCGCTTCCAGTGTCCAGTTCCCTTGCAATGAAAACACACAGTTTCTGGTTTGGGTCCAGCCTTGGGTTTCTTCACGAGAGGAGCAACTGCTTTGCCACTCTGCTTGGAGTTACCCTTCTTACCCTTGCCATTTTTCTTGAAACTAGTGGTTTTATTGACCATCAACACTTGATGCTCCTTCTGAATTTCAGACTCAGCGGCTTTCAGCATCGCAAACAGCTCGGCGACTGACTTGTTCATCCCGTGCATGTTATAGTTCAACACGAAGCTCTTGTAGCTAGGTGGCAATGATTGAAGAACTCTGTCAGTGATAGCCTCTGGCGGAAGGGGCATCCCTAACTCAGCCAGACGGGTGGAGTACCCAGACATTCTGAGCACGTGATCACTGATAGACCCGTTCTCCTCCATCTTGCAAGCATAGAACTTATCGGAGATCTCATATCTCTCGATCCGGGCATTCTTCTGAAAGATAAACTTCAACTCCTGGAACATCTCATATGCTCCATGACGTTCAAAACGTCTTTGAAGTCCCGGTTCTAAGCCATACAACATTGCACATTGAACTATTGAGTAATCATCAGAACGAGCCTGCCAGGCGTTCACAACGTCTAGAGACTCAACTGGAGCGGGTGGATCACCAAGCGGTGCATCAAGGACATAAGCCTTCTGGGAAGCCGTAAGGATAATCCTTAGATTACGGGCCCAGTCCACAAAGTTACTTCCATCATCTTTCAACTTAGCTTTCTCTAGGAACGCATTAAAATTCAGGGGTGCTACTGCGCGAGCCATGATCTACAACATAAATATAGCAAAGACAACTTAGACTATTGTTCTAGATAATGAGTTTAGTTAATCATATTACTTAAAAACTCCCACTCAAATTGACATCCCTCCGGTCATTCGAGTGTAACATGATCCAAATCCACCAACTCAAGTCCGATCATCACGTGAGTTGAGGTGGTTTCAATGGTGAACATCTTCATGTTGATCATATCTACTATATGACTCATGTTCGACCTTTCGGTCTCTTGTGTTCCGAGGCCATGTCTGTACATGCTAGGCTCGTCAAGTTTAACCCGAGTGTTCCGCACGTGCAACATGGCTTGCACCCGTTGTATGCGAACGTAGAGTCTATCACACCCGATCATCACGGCGTGTCTCGAAACGACGAACTTTCGCAACGGTGCACACTTGGGGAGAACACAATTTATCTTGAAATTTAAGTGAGGGATCACCTTATAATGCTACCGTCGTCCTAAGCAAAATAAGATGCATAAAAGGATTAACATCACATGCAAATCATAAGTGACATGATATGGCCATGAACTTGTGCTTTTGATCTCCATCTCCAAAGCACCGGCATGATCTCCATCGTCACCGGCATGACACCATGATCTCCATCATCTTGATCTCCATCAACGTGTCGCCATAAGGTTGTCGCGCCGACTGTTGCTTCCACGACTATTGCTAACGTTTAGCGATAAAGTAAAGCATTACATAGCGCTTAATGATTGACACGCAGGTCATACAATAATTAAAGACAACTCTATGGCTCCTGCCAGTTGCCGTACTCATCGATATGCAAGTCGTGATATTCTATACAAAACATGATCATCTCATACATCACATATATCTCATCATGTAATTGGCCATATCATATCACATCATACCCTGCAAAAACAAGTTAGACGTCCTCTAATTGTTGTTGCAAATTTTACTTGGCTGCTACGGGTTTGCAAGAACCGTTCTTACCTACGCAAAACCACAACGTGGTGTAGTGATTGCTTTTTGATCTTCTAAAAGAACCCTCTTCATTGAAATCGATTCAACTAAAGTGAGAGAGACAGACACCCGCTAGCCATCTTTATGCAACGAAGTTACATGTTAGTTGAAGGAACCTGTCTCGCGTAAGTGTACGCGTAATGTCGGTCCGGGCCGCTTCATCTCACAGTACCGCCGAATCAAATATCAACTAGTAACGGCAAGCAATATGTATACAACCACGCCCACAACTCGTTTGTGTTCTACTCGAGATCTCATCTACGCATAGACCTGACTCTGATGCCACTGTTGGGGAACGTTGCATGGGAAACAAAAAATTTCCTACGCACACACAAGATCTATCCATGGTGATGAGCATCTACGAGAGGGAGAGTGAATCTACATACCCTTGTAGATCGCTAAGCGGAAGCGTTTAAGAAACGCGGTTGATGTAGTCGAACGTCTCCGCGATCCAAATCGCAAGTCGTCCCTCGATCCGATCACGAACTAGCGCCGAACGGACGGCACCTCCGCGTTCAACACACGTACGGCTTGATGACGCCTTCACCTCCTCGATCCAGCGAGCGATGATGAAGTAGTGGTTGAGTTCCAGCAGCACGACGGCGTGGTGATGGTGGTGAGGAACAATCTCTGCAGGGCTTCGCCAAGCGCTACGGAGATTATGACGGAGGAACTAGAGGGTTAGGGTTGCCGCACACGGCTTGGGGAAATCTTGATGTGTCCCGTGTGCTAGCCCTGCCCCTCTATTTATACGTTGAGCCTTGGGGTCTAAACTTGGAGTAAAAGCCTCCTCCAGGTCGGTTTTGCCCGCACAAGGTCGGTTTGGCCCGCAGGGAAAGAGTCCAACTCGGATCCCTGCCGAACCGTGCACAGCCGCACACAAGCGGTAGTACCGCTTCACACAAGCGGTAGTACCGCTTGGGCGGTAGTACCGCTTCACACAAGCGGTAGTACCGCTTACGCGGCAGCAAAACTACTTTTGCACTTTCCAATACCTCGTGGGCTTTTATCCCTTGGCCCATATAAAGTGTTGCTGCACCCGAACACTTCGGTAAACATCCGGAACCCCTTCCGGTGAACTTCGGAACTCTTCCGGAGATCAAAACACTATTATCACATATATCAATCTTTACCTCCGGACTATTCCGGAGATCCTCGTCATGTCCGGGATCTTATCCGGGACTCCGAACAACTTTCGGTCACCAACATAATAACTCAATTATACTAATCGTCACCAAACGTTAAGTGTGTAGACCCTGCGGGTTCGAGAACTATGTAGACATGACCGAGACACCTCTACGGCCAATAACCAATAGCGGGACCTGGATGCCCATATTGGCTCCTACATATTCTACGAAGATCTTTTATCGGTCGAACCTCTATGTCAAGGATTCAGTTAATCCCGTATGCTGTTCCCTTTGTTCTTCGGTATGTTACTTGCCCGAGATTCGATCGTCGGTATCACTATACCTAGTTCAATCTCGTTACCGGCAAGTCTCTTTACTCGTTCCGTAATACAAGATCCTGTGGCTAACTCTTTAGTCACTTTGCTTGCAAGGCTCAATGTGATGTTGTATTACCGAGTGGGCCCTGAGGTACCTCTCCATCATACGGAGTAACAAATCCCAGTCTTGATCCATGCCAACCCAACAGACACCCTCGGAGATACCTGTAGAGCACCTTTATAGTCACCCAGTTACGTTGCGACGTTTGATACACACAAGGTATTCCTCCGGTGTCAGTGAGTTGCATGATCTCATGGTCAAAGGAACAGATACTTGACATGCAGAAAACAATAGCAATAAACTGACACGATCAAATGCTACGTTTACAGTTTGGGTCTTGTCCATCACATCATTCTCCTAATGATGTGATCCCGTTATCAAATGACATCTCATGTCAATGGCTAGGAAACCTTAACCATCTTTGATCAACGAGCTAGTCAACTAGAGGCTTACTAGGGACACAGTGTTGTCTATGTACCCACACATGTATTTGAGTTTCCAATCAATACAATTATAGCATGGATAATAAACGATTATCATGAACAAGGAAATATAATAATAACCAATTTATTATTGCTTCTAGGGCATATTTCCAACAGTGCTGATGACAGAAGATCCACAGGTGGATTTACTGTATTCCTGGGAACAAATCTTATATCTTAGAGTGTAAGAAAGCAGGCTACAGTCTCAAGGTCTAGTATAGAGGCTGAGTATAAAGCTCTAGCAAATGCTATAACTGAAGTGATGTGGATTCAAACATTACTTTATGAGCTTGGAGTTAAGACTCCACGGGCTGCTAGATTATGGTGTGATAACCTTGGTGCAACCTATCTTTCAGCTAATCCTGTTTTTCATGCACGCACAAAGCATATAGAGGTTGATTTCCATTTTGTGAGAGAAAGGATAACACGCAAGTTACTTGACATAAGGTTCATTCCAACTGGTGATCAACTGGCTGATGGCTTTACAAAACCACTTACTATGAGAAGGCTCGAGGAGTTCAAGAACAATCTCAACCTTGGAGTTTCTTAGGTTTAGATTGAGGGGGGTGTTAGAATACATTGTAATGAGATATAATTAGGTTTAAACTCAGTTTCCTATTCTATCTCTTCTTCTGTTTATCTCCTCCCTCTTCTACCGACCTTCTCTGTAATCTCTCGATCGGACTCTCGATCGATCAACCTGTAAGCCACGGTATGCTTTGTATAGATAGAACTGCGGCCCGAGAAAAAGGTTTAACGCTTCCTAAATACTTTTACATGGCGGAGCTTTGCAGCAGACGAGGAGCTACGAGGGATCCGGAGATGGTAGCCATGGCTGCAGTGCGCCGCCGCCGCTCCTTCACGCCAACAACACTCAGCCGGGAACGCATGCCATGCATACAAGCATAGCCGGACATGATGAACATGTGCAAGCATCCTGCACGGCATGCGTCATGCATGACTTGACAGTGACCTGGATCCAGGTGGCCTAGTGGGCAGGCGCTAGCGGCCGTCCAAACCACGCGCATGCACGCGCGCCGGACGAAGGGCCAACGTAGGAGTGTAGGATGCGACCGCCCACCATACCACCAGTGCACGCGTTGCAGCCGGGTGAAGGCGAGAGTCGTCCGCGATGATCGAGTAGAGACGCGTTGTAGATGACAAACGGCGGCCGACGGATCTCGGATCGAAAAAAAAAACATCGATCGATGCGACCGACAGAGAGATTAAATTCGGATGAAAGGATCGGAAAAAAAACTCTTTAGGACAGCCGGTCAACATGACCGGCGAACGAACCCTAGGTACGGACGACATGGCCCTAGCGGCAATCATGGAGACCGACCGTCCTGGGACGGTAAGGAGCGGAAGCAGCGGGTGGCGGCTAGGGTCTGGATCGGTTAGGCTGATACCATGTAGAAATATTTTTCGGAAAAGATAACGCCCACACGTGTGGGCGTTTTGCAACTCGCCCACACGCAATGATCGGCGTCCATTCGTGTTTGCACAAATCTTGACAAGTTGTCGCCAGTTTTCTATGCCACGTAGGAAGGGGCTGGTGTGTGGGCGTTTATCAGTTCGCCCACACGCCTGTTTCACGCACGCAGAGTGGTTGGTGTGTGGGCGTTTATCAGTTCGCCCACACGTCTGTTTCACGCACGCAGAGTGGCTGGTGTGTGGGCGTTTATCAGTTCGCCCACACGCCTGTTTCACGCACGCAGAGGGGCTGGTGTGTGGGCGTTTATCAGTTCGCCCACACGCCTGTTACATGCCCACACGTCCGCACGATCGCCACCCGTCTCCTCTCCCACACCCCAAACTTTCAGTTGCCATGTTTTTTGCAGTGGTACATGGCAACTGCCTAGTATGCTTGTAACCAAATGGCAACTCTCTCTCTTACCCGAATATATTATTTTGCCATGTCTTTTTGTAGTGTTTTTGTGGCAACTGTCTAGTGTGCTTAGAACCATATGGCAACTCCAAGATATTATTTTGCCTTGTCTTTCGAGTGTTACATGGCAACTGCCTAGTGTTAGTAGGTGGCAACTCCTAAAGTTTTCAAATCATGGCAACTGTAGTAGACCGGGCATGGCAACTGCAAGTGATAAGTCGTGGTAGCTGTAGTTGGCCATACATGGCAACAGCTGCAGTTGTCCATAAATGACAACTGCACTTGACCTGAGATGGTAACTGCAGTTGTTCAGACATGGCGACTGCAGGTGAGTAACCATGGCAACTGTAGTTGTCCAGACATGGCAACTACAGTTCAACAACCATGGCAACTGCAGTTAAACAAACATGAAAGAGCGTCCGAACAGGTTTGGGGTGAGGGCGCGTGGTGACTTTCATGCGGACGTGCGGGACTGTGAGGTAGGAGGCCGAACGTGCGGGCGTGTGGGCGTTACCTGTTTTGCCCACGCGTAGGCGTGTGGGCGGGACCGCGTGGCAGGAGGCCAGACGTGTGGGCATTACCTATTTTGCCCACACGTAGGCGTGTGAGCTGCTTCTCTTAGATACCACACGAGACGTGTGGTAAGACTCCTTAACGCCCACACGTGTGGGCGATATCAGGACCCATATTTTTTGATGCAAGACTTTAAAGACAAGACATCTTCTATAGATAAGATGGAAATAATTATATCTAATCCTGACCAATCTCTACTACCAAATATATCTCTAACTAGTAGCCCACTGTAGGCACCACCAGTACTAGCGCCAATGGGCTCACGCATGCCCACGGCCAAGAGCTCGCGCACGCCAGCTCGATGTGGCAGTGCGCCGCACGCAGCTACGGCGAACTTGGGGAGGGAGCGCGGGGCTGCGGCGTTCGGGGCATGGCGGCGCGGGAGCGTGGGGTTGCGGCTCGTCCTGCCGCTCCACGGTCGCACTCGCTCCGCCCCACCAGCCGGGATCAGCGCATCAGCGAGCTCGCGCGCCGTGGACCAGCATCTCGTGATCTGGCCACGCTGGGTGTGCTAGCTTCTTGAAATAGGCTTTCGTCCCGTTTTATATATAAAGCACCAACACAGAGTACACAGCCGAACGATACATTGTGGTGAGGAGGTCCTCTTACAAAGCAGATCGACAAATACAACAAGAAGCATACAACTAGCTTAACACTTCATCGAGGCCGGACCGAAGACGCCTGAGCTCCACGATAACGCCTTCAAGAAGGTGACGGCGTAAAGCGTCGCCGTTGTCGAGTCCGCACACACAGAAAAGAGTTTTCACCCGTAGCCCTGGTACAAAGGCACAATCCAGGACGACGTCTTCAGGAAGAACGCGGCACCCACGGGTGTCACCGTTGTCGGCGCCAAAGCGCGAAGCTTTCACCCGGAAACTCGCTGCACCACCAGGAGGCACCCCGACCAGCACCACGAGGAAGGTCAACCTAGTCAGACCAGATCCGGGCACTGTCACACTCGAAAGGGAGGGACAGGCCAGCACCTCCCGTCACTACACCCCTTGCTGCCCACACAACCAAGGAATGAAGTCACCACCGCCACCACGGAGCCTGCTAGAAAGCCAACCGTGTAGCCCACCTTCCGGGGCCGCCACCCCGGCGTCCATGTCCCGAGCCACCACTAACCATCCTCTTCTCAACGCACCACCTTCGGTAGGAGGAGCGGAAGACACTTCCTTCCACTCCTAGCCCGGCATCAGCCCCCGGGTTTGGGTCGACACCTCCACCGTAGGAGGCATCAACACCTGTGTCCCCAGGCACTCCTGGTGGAGCGGGAGGACACAACCTAGAGGCTGCCGACGGCCACCATGGAGCAAGTCTCAACCCAAGTCCCCTGACCTAGGCCAAGTCGAGCTCGCACGCCGCCACACCCGAAGGCATCGACGTCGATCCGAACAAAGGTACAACAGCAACCAGGGCGCAAACTCGGATCGACGCCACACGAAGCAACAAGGAAGAAGGGCACTAACGCAAAGGCTTGCACCCGTGCGGACTAGGTCGGCTGATACGTCTCCAACGTATCTATAATTTTTGATTGTTCCATGCTATTATATTATCCATCTTGGATGTTTTATATGCATTTATATGCTATTTTATATTATTTTTGGGACTAACCTATTAACCTAGAGCCCAGTGCCAGTTTCTGTTTTTTTTCCTTGTTTTTGAGTTTTACAGAAAAGGAATATCAAACGGAGTCCAAACGGAATAAAAATTTACGGTGATCATTTATGGACCAGAAGAAGCCCAGGGAGCATTGGAGGTGGGCCGGAAGAGCCACGAGGCGATCACAAGCCTAGGGGCGCCCCCCCCTAGGGCGCGCCCCCCTGGCTTGTCGCCGCCTCATGGATCCCCCTGACGTGATTCCAACGCCAAGTAACCCTATATATCCATTAACCCCCAAAAAGAAACCTAGATCGGGAGTTCTGCCGCCGCAAGCCTCTGTAGCCACGAAAAACCAATCGGGAGCCCGTTCCGGCACCCTGCCGGAGGGGGAAACCATCATCGGAGGCCATCTTCATCATCCCGGCGGTCTCCATGACGAGGAGGGAATAGTTCACCCTCGGGGCTGAGGGTATGTACCAGTAGCTATGTGTTTGATCTCTCTCTCTCGTGTTCATGAGATGACACAATCTTGATGTACCGTGAGCTTTATTAATATAGATGAATCATATGGAGTTTCCCCTCTCTATCTTCTTGTGATGAATTGAGTTTTCCCTTTGAAGTTTTCTTATCGGATTGACTCTTTAAAGGATTTGAGAACACTTGATGTATGTCTTGCGATGGGATATCCGTGGTGACAATGGGCTGTTCTATTGATCCACTTGATGTATGTTTTGGTGATCAACTTGCGGGTTCCGTGACCTTGGGAATCTATGCATAGGGGTTGGCACATGTTTTCGTCTTGACTCTCCGGTAGAAACTTTGGGGCACTCTTTGAAGTTCTTTGTGTTGGATTGAACATGATGAATCTGAAATTGTGTGATGCATATCGTATAATCAAGCCCATGGGTACTCGTGGTGACATTGGAGTATCTATTTGACATTAGGGTTTTGGTTGATGTGTATCTTAAGGTGTTATTTTAGTATGAACTCTAGGGCTGTTCGTGACACTTATAGGGATAGCTCATAAGATTGATCGGAAAAGATAACTTTGAGGTGGTTTCGTACCCTACAATAATTTCTTCGTTTGTTCTCCGCTATTTGTGACTTTGGAGTGAACTCTTTGTCGCACGTGAGGGATTTACATATGATTCAACTATGTCAGTATTGTTGAGAGAACTTGCACTAGTGAAAGTATGAACCCTAGGCCTTGTTTCTAAGCATTGCAATACCGTTTGTGCTCACTTTTATCATTAGTTACCTTGCTGTTTTTATATTTTCAGATTACAAAGACCTATATCTACCATCCATATTACACTTGTATCACCATCTCTTCGCCGAACTAGTGCACCTATACAATTTACCATTGTATTGGGTGTGTTGGGGACACAAGAGACTCTTTGTTATTTGGTTGTAGGGTTGTTTGAGAGAGACCATCTTCATCCTACGGCTCCCACGGATTGATAAACCTTAGGTCATCCACTTGAGGGAAATTTGCTACTGTCCTACAAAACTCTGCGCTTGGTGGCCCAACACGAGTCTACAAGAAGAAGGTTGCATAGTAGACATCAAGCTCTTTTCTGGCGCCGTTGCCAGGGAGGTGAGTGCTTGAAGGTATATCTTTAGATCTTGCAATTAAATCTTTTAGTTTCTTGTTTTATCACTAGTTTGGTTTATAAAAGAAAACTAAAAAATGGAATTGAGGTGGCCTCATATTATTCGTCTTTATCATGTCTTTCTTGAAAATGATGGAAAAGAAAATTGTGCTCAATTGGTAGAGGAAGAAATTATGAAAATACTTGATGAGAATTCCTTGAATGATGAGCATGATAGAAATATCGCTAGTATGAATTCTCTGAATATTCATGATGCTAATGATATGCAAAGCCACAAGCTTGGGGATGCTATGTTTGATGAAGATGATATTTTTTGTCCCCCAAGTTTTGATGAGCAAATTTATTATGATGATGGCATGCCTCCTATATATGATGATTATGATGATGACATGTATGCTATGAAGAGTGATAGTAACCATGAAACTTGTCATCGTGATTTTAATATTGAATGTGGTTATGTCAATCAAATATCTCATGATAGTTATTTTGTTGAGTTTGCTCCCACTACTTTGAATGAGAAGAATTTTGCTTGTGTGGGCAGTAATAAAAATTATATGCTTTTGCATGATGAAAAGAATCCACGCCGGATCTGCACAGCCGACATGAGACCGCCGCCCACCACGCAGCTAGCCTGAAGGCCGAGCCACGAACCCACTGTAGCGACCCACCATGGGACGCCACCACCTACCCGCGTCGACCGAGGATCCCCGCCGGCCAGATCGGGTCGCCAGCGCCAGATCCACAGTACACGCATCACGCCACCACGCAACCACTGTTGGAAATATGCCCTAGAGGCAATAATAATTTAGTTATTATCATATTTCCTTGTTCATGATAATCGTTTATTATCCATGCTATAATTGTATTGATTGGAAACTCAAATACATGTGTGGGTACATAAACAACACTGTGTCCCTAGTATGCCTCTAATAGACTAGCACGTTGATCAAAGATGGTCAAGATTTCCTAGCCATAGACATGAGATGTCATTTGATAACGGGATCACATCATTAGGAGAATGATGTGATGGACAAGACCCAAACTATGAACATAGCATATGATCGTGTCAATTTATTGCTATAGTTTTCTACATGTCAAGTATCTGTTCCTATGACCATGAGATCATGCAACTCACTGACACCGGAGGAATACCTTGTGTGTATCAAACGTCGCAACGTAACTGGGTGACTATAAAGATGCTCTACAGGTATCTTCGAGGGTGTTTGTTGAGTTGGCATGGATCAAGACTGGGATTTGTTACTCCGTGTGACGGAGAGGTATCTCAGGGCCCACTCGGTAATACAACATCACAATGAGCCTTGCAAGCAAAGTGACTAAAGAGTTAGCCACGGGATCTTGTATTACGGATCGAGTAAAGAGAATTGCCGGTAACGAGATTGAACTAGGTATAGAGATACTGACGATCGAACCTCGGGCAAGTAACATACCGAAGAAACAAAGGGAACATCATACGGGATTAACTGAATCCTTGACATAGAGGTTCAACCGATAAAGATCTTCGTAGAATATGTAGGAACCAATATGGGCATCCAGGTCCCGCTATTGGTTATTGACCGTAGAGGTGTCTCGGTCATGTCTACATAGTTCTCGAACCCGCAGGGTCTGCACACTTAACGTTCGGTGACGTTTCGGTAGTATTGAGTTATGTATGTTGGTGACCGAAGGTTGTTCGGAGTCCCGGATGAGACCCCGGACGTTACGAGGAGCTCCGGAATGGTCCGGAGGTAAAGATTGATATATAGGAAGTCTCGTTTTGGTCACCGGAAAAAGTTTCGGCGTCAACGGTAGTGTACCGGGAGTGCCGGGAGGGTTCCGGGGGTCCACCGGGAGGGGCCCACTCACCCCAAGGGCCACATGGGACTAGGGGGTGACGCACCAGCCCCTGGTGGGCTGGCCGGCCAGCCCCTAAGGGGCACATGCGAAATAGGAAAGGAGGAGGCCAAGTGGGAAGGAGTCCTCCCAAGACTCCACCTCCCTTGTGGGAGGAGGAGTCCTAGTTGGGGAAGGACTCCTCCCCTATGGTTCGGCCAAACCTCCTTGGTGGAGGGTTTTGGGCTGCCTCCTCCCCTCCGGCACCGAATGGTCATTGTTTTTCATTTACGACCTTTTTATGACCAAAAACAGTTGGTCAAAAGCTGAGCGTCGTTAATGGAAATTAACAACCTTTCTTCTGCAATGGTCGTAGACGTTTATGTTGGAAATATGCCCTAGAGGCAATTAATAAAGTGTTTATTATCATATTTCTCCGTTCATGATAATGGTTTATTATTCATGCTAGAATTGTATTGACCGAAAACTTAATACATGTGTGGATAATAGACAAATACTGAGTCCCTAGTAAGCCTCTACTAGACTAGCTCGTTGATCAAAAGATGGTCAAGATTTCCTGACCATGGACATGAGTTGTCATTTGATAACGGGATCACATCATTAGGAGAATGATGTGATGGACATGACCCAACCTTTAGCATAGCAAATGATCGTTCAGTTTATTGCTATTGCTTTCACTATGTCAAATACACGTTCCTCTGACCATGAGATCATGCAACTCCCGGATACCGTAGGAATACTTTGGGTGTATCAAACGTCACAACGTTACTGGGTGATTATAAAGGTGCACTACAGGTATCTCCGAAAGTGTTTGTTGAGTTGGCATGGATCAAGATTGGGATTTGTCACTCCGACTATCGGAGAGGTATCTCTGGGCCCTCTCGGTAATACAGCATCACAGAAGCCTTGCAAGCACCGTGACTAAAAAGTTAGTTGCAAGATGATGTATTGCGGAACGAGTAAAGAGACTTGCCGGTAACGAGATTGAACTAGGTATTGGATACCGACGATCGAATCTCGGGCAAGTAACATACCGCCGGACAAAGGGAACAACGTATGTTGACATATGAGGTTCACCGATAAAGATCTTCGTGGAATGTGTAGGAACCAATATGAGCATCCAGGTCCCGCTGTTGGTTATTAACCGGAGAGTCGTCTCGGTCATGTCTACATCATTCCCGAACCCGTAGGGTCCGCACACTTAAGGTTCGATGACGATTTAGTATTATATGAGTTATGTGATTGGTGGCCGAAGTTTGTTCGGAGTCCCGGATGAGATCACGGACATGACGAGGAGTCTCAAAATGGTCGAGAGGTAAAGATTCATATATTGGAAGGCTATATTCGGACGTCGGAAAGGTTCCGAGTGATTCGGGTATTTTTCGGAATATCGGGGAGTTACGGGAATTCACCGGGAGAAGTAATGGGCCTTATTGGGCCATACGGGAAAAGGAGAGGCAGGCCACGTGAGGAGGCAGGCGCCCCCCTTGCCCAAACCGAATTGGACTAGGGGAGGGGGTGCAGCCCCCTCTTTCCTTTCCCTCTCCCTTCCCCCTTTCCTAATCCGTATGGGAGGTGGAATCCTACTAGGACTAAGGAGTCCTAGTAGGACTCCCCACTTT
Source organism: Elymus sibiricus (assembly GCA_039707655.1). NCBI lineage: Eukaryota > Viridiplantae > Streptophyta > Magnoliopsida > Poales > Poaceae > Elymus > Elymus sibiricus. The sequence goes on from CM077671.1 coordinate 512,316,642, forward strand.
GGTGCGCCCCTAGGGCCAGCCTCCTCCTCCCTCCCTCCTTTATATACGGAGGGGGGGCGCCCCTTGGAGAGACAACAATTGTTCCAAGCCGTGTGTGGCGCCCCCCTCCACCGTTTACACCCTCTGTCATATTTTCGGAGAGCTTAGGCGAAGCCCTGCCGGAATCACTTCACTGTCACCGTCGCCACGCCGTCGTGCTGACGGAACTCATCTACTACCTCGACGTCTTGCTGGATCAAGAAGGCGAGGAACGTCACCGAGCTGCACGTGTGTAGAACTCGGAGGTGCCGTACGTTCGGTACTCGATCGGTGGAGCTCGAAGGATTGTTCGACTACATCAACCGCGTTGTGAGACGCTTCCGCTAACGGTCTACGAGGGTACGTAGACACACTCTCCCCTCTCGTAGCGATGCATCTCCATGGATAGATCTTGCGTGAGCGTAGGAATTTTTTTGAAATTCATGCTCCGTTCCCCAACAGTGGCATCCGAGCCAGGTCTATGCGTAGATGTGATTTGCACGAGTAGAACACAAGTGAGTTGTGGGCGTGGGTGTATACATATTGCTTGCCGTTACTAGTTGTTACTTGATTCGGCGGTATTGTGAGATGAAGCGGCCCGGACCGACATTATGCGTACGCTTACGCGAGACAGGTTTCACCGCTACGTGCACTCGTTGCATAAAGGTGACTGGCGGGTGTCTGTCTCTCTCACTTTAGTTGAATCGGTTTCAATGAAGAGGGTTCTTTTAGAAGATCAAAAAGCAATCACTACACCACGTTGTGGTTTTGCGTAGCTTAGAACGGTTCTTGCAAAACCCGTAGTAGCCACGTAAAACTTGCAACAACAAAGTAGAGGACGTCTAACTTGCTTTTGCAGGGTATGCTGGTGATGTGATATGGCCAAGACATGATGTGATATAAGTTGTTGTATGAGATGATCATGTTTTGTAAAGTTATCAGGCAACCGGCAGGAGCCTTATGGTTGTCTCTTTATTGTATGCAATGCCAACGCTATGTAATTGCTTTACTTTACCACTATAAGTTAGCAGTAGTAGTAGTAGCAATAGCCGGCGAGCCGACCACGACGCTACGATGGAGATCAAGGTGTCACGACGCTACGATGGAGATCAAGGTGTCAACCCGGTGACGATGGGGATCATGACGGTGCTTTGCTGATGGAGATCAAAATCACAAGACGATGATGGCCATATCATGTCACATATATTGAATTGCATGTGATGTTAATCCTTTTATGCATCTTATTTTGCTTAGGACGACGGTAGCATTATAAGATGATCCCTTCACTAAATTTCAAGATAAGTGTTCTCCCCTAGTATGCACCGTTGCGAAGGTTCGACGCTTCTAAGCACCACGTGATGATCGGGTGTGATGGATTCTTTCGTTCGCATACAACGGGTGTAAGCCAGTTTTACACACGCAGAATACTTGGGTTAAACTTGACGAGCCTAGCATGTACAGACATGGCCTCGGAACACAAGAGACCGAAAGGTCGAACATGAGTCATATAGTAGATATGATCAACATGAAAGATGTTCACCATTGATAACTAATCCACCTCACGTGATGATCGGACGTGGTTTAGTTGATGTGGATCATGTTACACTTAGACAACTTGAGGGATGTTAATCTAAGTGGGAGTTCTTAAGTAATTTGATTAATTGAACTTCAATTGTCATGAACATAGTCTTACTTGTCTTAGCAAAATTTATGTTGTAGATCCATAGACCGCGCTGTAGTTCCCCTGTTTTTATTATGTTCCTAGAGAAAACGAAGTTGAAAGTTAATGGAAGCAACTATGCGGACTAGGTCCGTGATCTGAGGATTGTCCTCATTGCTGCACAGTAGGCTTATGCCCTTAATGCACCGCTCAGTGAAATACCCCTACGACTTCGTCTGAGGACGTTATGAACGTCTGGCAGACAAGAAAAGATGACTAATCGATAGTTCAGTGCGCCATACTTTACGGCTTAGAACCGGAGCTCCAAATATGTTTTGAGCAACACGGAGCATATGAGATGTTCCAAGAGCTAGAAATTTGTTTTTCAAGCTCACACCCGGGTCGAGAGGTATGACACCTTCGGCAAGTTCTATAGCTACAAGATGGAGGAGAACAGCTCCGTTAGTGAGCATGTACTCAGAATGTCTGAGTACTTCAAACACTTGAATCAAGTGAGAGTTAGACTTCCGAATAAAGTGGTGATTGATAGAGTTGTCTAGTCACTATCACTAAGCTACTGGATCTTTGTGATGAACTATAAACATGCAAGGGATAGAAGATCCTTAAGCTATTCGCGATGCTACAATCTGCGGATGTAGAAAAAAAAGGAGCATCAAGTGTTGATGGTTAATAAGACCACTAGTTTCAAGAAGGGCAAGGGAAAGAAAAGGGAACTTCAAGAAGAACGGTAAAACAGTTGCCGCTCACGCGAAGAAACCCAAGGCTGAACCAAACCCGAGACTTAGTGCTCCCATTGCAAAGGGAAATATCACAGGGAGCGGAACTTCCCCAAAGTAACTGGCAGATAATAAGACTGGCAATGTCAACAAAGATATTTGATATACATGTTATTGATATGTACCTTACTAGTACTCGTAGGAGCACCTGGGTATTTGATACTTGTTCAGTTGCTTACAACTAGAAACATGGAGCTTCGGAATAAACGAGGGCTAGCTAAGAACGAGGTGACGAGGTGCATTGGAAGTGTCTCCAAGGTTGATGTGATCACCATCGCCACGCTCTCTCTACCTTCAGGATTAGTGATGAACCTAAATAATTGTTATTTGGTGCTTGCGTTAAGCATGAACATTATATCTGATAGTGTTTATTGCAAGACGGTTATTCAATTTCAGAGAATAATTGTTATTCTATTTATTTGGATAATATCATTGATGATCATGCACTTAAAATGAAAGGTTTATTGAATCTTGATCGTAGTAATACATATGTTCATAACACGAATGCCAAAAGATAATGATAGTACCACATATTTGTGGCACTGCCGCTTAGGTCATATCAGTGTTAAACACATGAAGAAACTCCATGCAGATGGGTTTTTCTCTTGATTATGAATCATTTGAGACATGTGAACCGTGCCTTATTGGCAAGATGACTAAAACTCCGTTCTCCGGAACAATGGAGCGAGCAACCAACTTATTGGAAATAATACATACCGATGTATGCGGTCCGATGAGTGTTGAGGCGCGCGGTGGATATCGTTATGTTCTCATGTTCACTGATGATTTGAGTAGATATGGTTATGTCTACTTGATGAAGCATAAATCTGAAACATTTGAAAAGTTCAAAGAATTTTAGAGTGAAGTAGAGAACCATCGTAACTAGAAAATAAAGTTCTTACGATCTGATCGTGGAGGAGAATATTTGAGTTACGAGTTTGGCAATCACTTAAGACAATGTGGAATTGTTTCACAGCTCACGCCACATGGAACACCACAGCGTAATGGTGTGTCCGAACGTCGTAATCGTACTCTATTGGATATGGTGCGTTCTATGATGTCTCTTACCGATTTGCCACTATCATTTTGGGGTTATGCATTAGAGACAGCTGCATTCACTTTAAACAAGGGCACCGTCTAAATCCGTTGAGATGACACCGTATGAACTGTGGTTTGCAAGAAACCTAAGATGTCGTTTCTGAAAGTTTGGGGATGCGATGCTTATGTCAAAAGGCTTCAGCCAGATAAGCTCGAACCCAAAGTGGATAAGTGCGTCTTCATAGGATACCCAAAAGAGACCGTTGGGTACACCTTCTACCACAGATCCGAAGGAAAAGTTTTCGTTGCTAAAGAATGGATCCTTTCTAGAGAAGGAGTTTCTCTCGAAAGAAGTGAGTGGGAGGAAAGTAGAACTTGATGAGGTAATTGTACCTCCTCTGGATAGTAGTAGGCCACAGAAAGAAATTTCTGTGACATCGACACAGACCAGAGAAGAAGTTAATGATGATGATCATGAAACTTCGGATCAAGTTGTTACTGAACTTCGAAGGTCAACCAGGACACGTTCCGCACCAGAGTGGTACGGAAATCCAGTCTTGGAGGACATGTTGCTAGACAACGATGAACCTTCGAACTATGAAGAAGCGATGGCAAGCCCGGATTCCGACAAATGGCTTGAGGCCATGAAATCCGAGATTAGATCCATGTATGAGAACAAAGTGTGGACTTTGGTAGACTTGCCCGATGAACGGCGAGCTATTAAAAATAAATGGATCTTTAAGAAGAAGACGGACGCTGATGGTAATGTCACCGTCTATAAAGCACGACTTGTTGCTAAAGGTTATCGACAAGTTCAAGGAGTTGACTACGATGAGACTTTCTCACCCGTAGCGATGCTAAAGTCTGTCAGAATTATGTTAGCAATTGCCGCATTTTATGATTATGAAATCTGGCAAATGGACGTCAAAACGGCATTCCTTAATGGATTCCTTAAGGAAGAATTGTATATGATACAACCGGAAGGTTTTTGTCGATCCTAAAGGTGCTAACAAAGTATGCAAGCTCCAGCGATCCATCTATGGACTGGTGCGAGCATCTCGGAGCTGGAATACTCGCTTTGATGAAGTGATCAAAGCGTTTGGGTTTATGCAAGTTTATGGAGAAACTTGTATTTACAACAAAGTGAGTGGGAGCTCTATAACATTTCTAATAAGTATATGTGATTGGAAATGATGTAGAATTTCTGGAAAGCATAAAGAATTAATTGAAAGGAGTTTTTCAATAAAAACTTGTTTTTTGAGTTATCCACGGTTTGGGCATCGAGATCTATAGAGATAGATCAAGACACCTGATAAAAGATTTTTCACACACCTTGATGAGATTTTGAAGAAGTTCAAAATGGATCAAGTCAAAAGAAATAAGTTCTTGGCTGGTGAGAAGTGGAGTAAGACTTGAAGATCTAGGTAAAGGTTGTTTACATGTTAGGCATCAAAATCTATAGAGATAGATTGAGACGCCTCATATGACTTTCACAAAACATATACCTTGACAAGATTTTGAAGAATTTCAAATTGGATCAGTCAAAGAAGGAGTTCTTGACTGTGGTGAAAGGTGTGAAATTGAGTAAGACTCAAAACTCGACCACGGCAAAATAAATAGAATGGATGAAGGTTATCCCCTATGCCTCGGCCATAGGTTCTATAAAGTATGCCAAGCTGTGTGCCTTGCCATGTGTCTGGCAAAAGAGGTACCAAAGTGATCCAGGAGTAGATCACTGGACAGTGGTCAAATTATCCTTAAGTTGACTAAGGAAGAATTTCTCGGGAATAGAGATGATAAAGAGTTCGTCGTAAGGGGTTACGTCGATGCAAGCTTTAAACACTGATCCGAAAGACTATGAGTCTCAGACCGGATAAGTATAGTGGGGAAATCTTTTGGAGTAGCTCCAAACAGAGTGTGGTAGCAGCATCTACATATAACATAGAGATTTGCCAAGAACACACGGATCTGAATATTGCAGACCCGTTGACTAAAACATCTCTCACAAGCAAAACATGATCAACTTTAGAACTGATTAAGTGTTAATTACATGGAGAAGTAATCTAGATTATTGACTCTAGTGCAAGTGGGAGACTGTTGGAAATATGCCCTAGAGGCAATTAATAAAGTGTTTATTATCATATTTCTCCGTTCATGATAATGGTTTATTATTCATGCTAGAATTGTATTGACTGGAAACTTAATACATGTGTGGATAAGCCTCTACTAGACTAGCTCGTTGATCAAAAGATGGTCAAGATTTCCTGACCATGGACATGAGTTGTCATTTGATAACGGGATCACATCATTAGGAGAATGATGTGATGGACATGACCCAACCGTTAGCATAGCAAATGATCGTTCAGTTTATTGCTATTGCTTTCACTATGTCAAATACACGTTCCTCTGACCATGAGATCATGCAACTCCCGGATACCGTAGGAATACTTTGGGTGTATCAAACGTCACAACGTTACTGGGTGATTATAAAGGTGCACTACAGGTATCTCCGAAAGTGTTTGTTGAGTTGGCATGGATCAAGATTGGGATTTGTCACTCCGACTATCAGAGAGGTATCTCTGGGCCCTCTCGGTAATACAGCATCACAGAAGCCTTGCAAGCACCGTGACTAAAAAGTTAGTTGCAAGATGATGTATTGCGGAACGAGTAAAGAGACTTGCCGGTAACGAGATTGAACTAGGTATTGGATACCGACGATCGAATCTCGGGCAAGTAACATACCGCCGGACAAAGGGAACAACGTATGTTGACATATGAGGTTCACCGATAAAGATCTTCGTGGAATGTGTAGGAACCAATATGAGCATCCAGGTCCCGCTGTTGGTTATTGACCGGAGAGTCGTCTCGGTCATGTCTACATCATTCCCGAACCCGTAGGGTCCGCACACTTAAGGTTCGATGACGATTTAGTATTATATGAGTTATGTGATTGGTGGCCGAAGTTTGTTCGGAGTCCCGGATGAGATCACGGACATGACGAGGAGTCTCGAAATGGTCGAGAGGTAAAGATTCATATATTGGAAGGCTATATTCGGACGTCGGAAAGGTTCCGAGTGATTCGGGTATTTTTCGGAGTACCGGGGAGTTACGGGAATTCACCGGGAGAAGTAATGGGCCTTATTGGGCCATACGGGAAAAGGAGAGGCAGGCCACGTGAGGAGGCGCGCGCCCCCCCTTGCCCAAACCGAATTGGACTAGGGGAGCGGGCGCAGCCCCCTCTTTCCTTTCCCTCTCCCTTCCCCCTTTCCTACTCCGTATGGGAGGTGGAATCCTACTAGGACTAAGGAGTCCTAGTAGGACTCCCCACTTTGGTGCGCCCCTAGGGCCAGCCTCCTCCTCCCTCCCTCCTTTATATACGGAGGGGGGGGCCCTTGGAGAGACAACAATTGTTCCAAGCCGTGTGCGGCGCCCCCCTCCACCGTTTACACCCTCGGTCATATTTTCGGAGAGCTTAGGCGAAGCCCTGCCGGAATCACTTCACCGTCACCGTCGCCACGCCGTCGTGCTGACGGAACTCATCTACTACCTCGACGTCTTGCTGGATCAAGAAGGCAAGGAACGTCACCGAGCTGCACGTGTGTAGAACTCGGAGGTGCCGTACGTTCGGTACTCGATCGGTGGAGCTCGAAGGATTGTTCGACTACATCAACCGTGTTGTGAGACGCTTCGAGGGTACGTAGACACACTCTCCCCTCTCGTAGCGATGCATCTCCATGGATAGATCTTGCGTGAGCGTAGGAATTTTTTTGAAATTCATGCTCCGTTCCCCAACAATTTACGACCAAAAAGAAGGTCGTAGGTTCTACGACCAATCATTTTGGTCGTTAGAAGTCTGCCCACACCACGTCGGATCCACCGTGGCAAGCTGACGTGGCAGAATTACGACCAAATGAAAAGGTCGTAAATTAGAATCATCCCGGTCCATTCCGGCCGTCTACATGGGCCAAGCCCAATAATTCAACCCATTTAATGTTTTTTTCTCTTTATTTTGCTTAGCTGCATGGGCCTGGCCCAATAATTCGGGCTTCTTTATTTTCTTTGCGTCATCCACTTATTTGGGCCTTGGCCTTATTAGATTTATTTTTGTTTTTGTTCTAGAACTTGGTTTCATTTTATTTGTTGGGCCTTTTAGCCCAATTATTTGTCCAGTATTAAATCCAACACTATTTCATATTCAAATCAAGAAAACTCCAAGTCGAATTAAAATCATCCATCATATAACATCACATAATACATCTCCCAGGTTTACATAACACAATAAGTCATCTCATGAATACATTTCCTTACACAGGAATATAGCAAGAACGAACAGAATTGCACAATAGAACAATGGCACATCTGCTACTGTCCCAACAGTACAATGGACTTCATTCCACTCTCCTATGAGACATGCTCGAGATGCGACAACTTGTCATCCTACAAGAACATTACACTGCACATGAATCAATCAAAAGGAAAGAAATATAAAAAATATTAGAAATAAAAAGATTTGTGTTCATCCTGAAGATGATGTTAAAATCCTTCGTATCACAAATGATTTATCTCTTCTATTGCAACAAAATATAACCACAAGTCAATTGTATCTACACATATTTTGTGTTGAGAAAAAATAATTCAGAGAATGCAATTTTTACTGGACACTTCACATCAAGCAAATAGTGCAATAGTGATGAAACACTCAGCCGCCGTAGTGGTTCAACTAAGAGACAGGATAAACCATTACCTCTTATGTACTTCTCCCTCGATGGACGCTCGCTATGGTTGGTGGCCTTCACAATCGCAATGTCCAGTTCCTGTTTGTTCCAAAGAAATGGTAAGCCAGCAGTGAGTGAAGCATGATAAAAGTAGAGGTTCAAATATGAAAAGCTTCAAATACAAATCAACATTCAAAGGAATCATAAAGTGTCCCGACCCATAGAAAAGTGTGTTAAATGAAAGTATAATCAAGTTAGCCTACAAGTGACAAGTAACAAACACACATCACAGAACTGGAAGTGCAATAGCAGCAGCAGTTGGTTTGGCCATTGGTTATAGACCGAACAAACAGTAAGTGCACGGGGCTAACCAGGCTAGGAGCTGCCTATTTTCTGGCCTAGCAAACAAACATGAGATTTCTCAAAGTAGAAAGCAAACAATTTTCTGGCCAAGCAAACAAATATGAGATTTCTCAAAGAAGAAAGCAAATAAACGTGCTACAGACAATTACTTAGTTTTTTTTTTGTGAGAGGAAGTTGTGCGCATGTACAAGTATTTAGTTTATCTGGATCAAACATTTCTGTACTCTAAAAGAAATGCGAACAAAAGTGAGAGAGACGGGCACTTAGTTTTTTTTGTGAGAGGAAGTTGTGCGCGCATAGACACGGTACCACACCATTCAAGATAATTAACAGAAACTGGGCATAAACATAGGCCAAGTTCAAATCAAAATATGTAACAGTGAAGCTACATCAGAGTTGTGAGAGGTCATCACTTTTGAAGACAATAAAAATAATCAGTACTGAGAACGCCCAGCTCCCCATTGTACTTCGAGGGTGACTTTTCCTGCAAACCAAACAGACCAAGAGGCCCCATAGGTTTGCTCTTCACAATCAACCCTATACCTATGCAGTTATTTATTCCTTTGTTTTTTCTGACTCTGAACAAAACGGAGCCTAATTACTCAATCTCGGCTACAGCAGGGAGCCTAATTACTCAATCTCGGCTACAACTACGAGTATTTTTGAACCTAAACAATTGGAGGCCTACGTGTTGTGCACTCCCTTATCAGTTCCAGAAATATTCATGAACAGCACACGAATAAAATAAGCAGAAGATGTTGTAGCGGAGAGAGGCAGAGGTACAAGTGCTCACTAAAGAAATAAGTAAAACGTGCTGGAATAAAAAACTTGCTGGAAGCTACAGCATTCTAATCTTATCTTGCTGGAAAAACTTGCTGGAAGCTACAACATTCAGTTATGAGCAACAGGCTCATTCTAGTCGATGGGTTAGTGTAGTGTGGTGAGTTGTACACTGACCAATGAAACCAGGACGTGCTGTCCCGGCGGCCGCTGCGTGTCCACCGACACCCGGCCGGTCAGCAGCTTCAGGAGCACCACCCTGTAGCTGTACACGGACTGACTTGGTCGTCAGCTTCCCCGTCGACGCGTACCTGCAAACCAGTAACAGCATCATCAGACATGAAGCCGGCAAATTCGTTTACGACAAGGCATGACATAGCTCTGAAGGAAGGACAGATGCACGCCATATTTTACAACAGATTGCGCCGTCGATCGATGGGATTCCATCGGGGATTTATACATTACAGTGATTTGAACATGACAGTGATTTGAACCTCCCAAAGGGCAATCTAGCGCCCGCAGAACTGGTTTGGAACGGAAAAACAAATTTCCCCACTAGCTTACATGGGGGATTGCAACCGGCAAACACAGAGCAACAACCCTCCAACGCTGCAGAGAGTTGGCCAACCACAATTATTTAATTACTAGTAGCATCCCAGCAGGAGCAATCTCGTCTGCTTCCAGCACTTAATTTGGATAGTAAAATTTTGCACTGTAAAAATTTGAAGGCACTGTAATGATGTGGGGAGGAAGACGCGAGCGGATATGGGGGGACGTACCATGCTCACCCGACAGTGCGAGCTCGAGCGGACGAGCAGAGGAGGCGGCCGTTGGATCCCCGCGAGCCCGACGGCCTCTGTCTGCGCGGGCGCCCTGGAGAAGACCTCCCGGAAGACGCGGAGCTCCAGACCTGTCGAAGGCACTGGCGCCGGCGTTGGAGTCGGAGACGTCCGCTCTGGCGGCCACGTCCTCGCCGAAGATGAAGCGGATGGATTCGTCCTCCCGGAAGCCCAGTGCGTCCTCTGTATCCATCTGGCGAGAAGCGAATCTGAGCGGGAAATCCGGCCGCCTCCTAAGGACGGACCCACCGCTCGCGCGGCTCTGCGGGGGAGCCAGGTTCCTGGCTCCTAGTCGTCGGTGCGACGGCCGACGGTCAGATCTGCGAGGGAGACGAGAAGATGTGAGGAAGAGAGGTAGGGATGTGACGAGGAGGAGTGGAGAGACTCACCTGAGTCACCGGAGCCACGACGGCCACATGCTGGCCACAACCCTAGCCGCTGGGTAGGGTGGCGTTTGGCCGTCTGAGGACGCGCGCGCCGTATCTGGCCCGATGGGAGGAAGGAGCGGAGGGAGGGGGTCACGGTGGTGTGTTGGGCGTCGCTGGAGGACGCCGGAATCGGGCGGGATCTGGCGGAATCTAGCCCGTCGGTGGTGGTGGCGGCGAGAAGTGGTGCGAGGGAGAGACGAGTGCGGGGCTGTGGGTTGGGAGGTGAGAGGCACGGGGAAGAGAGGAGTGCGGGGCTGTGGGTTGGGAGGTGAGAGGTGTAAGAGGGGGTGATGGCAGCCGTTGGATCCGGGAGCATCCAACGGTGTTTGACCCATGATCCGCGTGAGATGGCTATGGCCCAATCAGAACGCAGTATGCGTGTACGACGTTATGACCATCTAAAATTGGTCGTAATCGACTAAAAATAAAGTCCAAAGTCATGTCAGCATTTTATTTTCCACTTTTCGAGTCTCCGAAATGAATTTTTTTTGTGAAGAAGCTACCAAATATTTGCACAAGGGTGCATCTTGGAATGAGAAACGGTGTTGCCTAAGGAATTTATCATTTTATTTGCACGAAAAACTCATTTTTTATTTTCCGAGTGTCCAAATCGAGCTTTTTCGTGAAGAACGTACCAAATATTTGTTGCAAAATTGGAACAAATCAATTTTTGAAAATATTATGCCATATTTAATGTGCAATTGACCAAATTGTTGGGTGCCAAAAGCTTTCGATCCACCTCTCGTGAAAAATACAAATTTCCGTCGATTCAGCGGGAAGCGGGTGAAATTTGAACTGCAGCTCCCTCATCGTTTGCTCTTTATTTTTTCCAAAAATCATTTCTAGGTACATAAGTATCTATTTAATAAGAGAAACACCAAAAAATTCAATATTCAACCCCTAGCTAGGAACGGTCATGCCCGCCATTTTGACCGCATTTTGAAACGGGCATGAAAAGTTCAAAAAAAATCAAAAAATTAGAAAACCTTCGCATTGTATCATTATATGTGACCAAGTTACCATGAAAAATAATAAACTTATAATACAACAATTATTTTTAAAAAGTGTTCTTAGAAATGAGCTATCATGTGTGAAGATTCATGACTTTCAAGCGAGATGATCAATCTTATAGCAACATCCATGGCATAGTTTGTTAAAATGATCTAATATTGTGCACAAGGGTGCATATTGGAATGACAAATAATGTTGCTTAAGGAAGTTTTCATTTTATTTGGACGAAAAATTCATTTTCCATTTTTCGAGTGCCGAAAATGAGTTTTTCTGTGAAGGACCTACCATATATTTCTTGCAAAATTAGACCACATCATTTTTGTAAAATATTAGGCCATATTTAATGTACAATTGACAAAATGGTTGGGTGTCAAAAGCTTTGATCCACCTCTGGTGAAAAAGACAAATTTCTGCCGATTCAGTAGGAAACGAGTCAAATTTGAACTGTAGCTGCCTCATAGTTTGCTCTTTATTTTTTCCAAAAATCATTTCTAGGTACATAAGTATCTATTTAATCAGAGAAACACCAAAAGTTTTCCAAGATTCAACCACTAGCTAGGAACGGTCATGCCCGCTATTTTGACCGCATTTTGAAATGGGCATGAAAAATTAAAAAAAAATCAAAAAATTGGAAATCCTTCGCATTGTGTCATTACATGTGACCAAGTTACCAGAAAAAATAATAAACTTATAATATGGTAATTATTTAAAAAAAGTGTTCTCAAAAATGAGCTATCATGTATGAAGATTCATGGTTTTCAAGCCAAATGGTCAATCTTATGGCCACATTCATGGCATAGTTTGTTCAAATGATATCATATTATGCACAAGGGTGCATCTTGGAATGGAAAACAATGTTGCCTAAGGAAGTTTTCATTTTCTTTGGACGAAAAAATCATTTTCCATTTTTCGAGTGCCCAAAATTAGTTTTTTTGTGAAGGACCTACCATATATTTGTTGCAAAATTGTACCAAATCAATTTTCTATAATACTAGGACATATTTAACGCACAATTGACCAAATTTTTGGGTGTGCAAAGCTTTTATCCACCTCTCGTGAAAAAGACAAATTTCTGCCGATTCAGTAGGAAACGGGTCAAGTTTGAACTGCAGCTGCCTTATAGTTTGCTCTTTATTTTTTCAAAAAATCATTTATAGTTACATAAGTATATATTTAATCATAAATACATGGTTTGGTGATGATACGTCGAGGTTTGGACGGTGTACGAGGGCTCCAACTCCAGAGCGCGTAAACTCGCATGCCCGCCGCGTGGTCACCGCGTGACCGTGGTGTTGCCATGTGTTCTGGGTGGCATAGGCATGTCTAGTGGGTTGGGCACTCCCCAGGTATGTGCTGGGAAGAAAATGACAACAGAAGAATCTCACGAGGAGACCGAACTATGCTCAAACATGAATTAGCAGCCAAGTGTTTGATTAGCGGTACGGGAAATGCACATGGCCACTGGGCGTGAGTTTTGGCTGAGGATGATCATCTACTAAGAGGACTGTCTTCGCAAATTTTCAGCTCAAATGGAGGAGCCTAGGTGGTACTTGCTTTGCAAAGTACCACACTGGACAGAAATATGAATGTTGAAGCTGAGCTCAAAATAATGAATGGATTGAGCTGAAATTTGGTGGAGTATGGTTATTTGGGCATAGGAAAGCACTGTAGAAAATTGATACCATTTGGACATGCCAAAGTGGTACTTCCTTCACAATGCTCTTCTCTGGACAGAAACTTGGGAAAATTAGTGAGAGAAACTGGATAAATGAAATGAGCTTAAATTTGGTTTACGTAAGTTACATAGGTATGGTCATGCCCTGGTAAATTTTCAGAAATAATGAAGCAATATATAATATAGTTGCTTCACAAACTGAAAATATGACAAGAATAAAAGATTGGATGATGAGCTCACATCGTTTGTTTAATAGAGCTCAAATTTTGTGAAGAGTGATTATTTGAGCATATGGAAGATTTGGAAAAATATAAGATCATTTGGATAAGCCTAGCTAGTACTTACTTCACAAAGCTTCTCTCTGGATAGAAACTTTGGAAATTTTATGAGGAAGATTTACTAGGAAAATGGAGCTGAATATTATCATGTGGCAATGATTTTGGTATGGAAGAGTGCCCAAAAAGTTTGAGGGTTATAGGAGAGGTCTAGATAGCACTTGCTTTGCAATGTGCCAATCTGGCCATAAAATAGAAATTGAACCTGGGCTCACATAGTTGATTTGATTGAGCTGCAATTTGTAGGAGGGTGATAATTTGGGCATATGTAGTCACTGTATATATTTCATGCCATTTGAATATATAAAAATGGTACTTCCTTGACAATGCTCTCCACTGGACAGAAAATTGGGAAAAATATTGAGGGAAAGTGGTTAAATTAAATGAGCTAAAATTTGGTGGAGGGAGGTTCTATGGGCAGGGTCATGTCCTGGTAAATTTGCAGCAATTATAAAGCAATATAAAATATAGTTGCTTCACAAACTGAAAATATTACCAGAAACAAAGATTGGATGGTGAGCTCTCATGGATTGTTAGATGGGGCTAAATGTTTTTGGAGAGCTATGATATGGGCACATAGAAGATATGGAAAAAATTCAACTCATTAGGATATGCATAGCTAGTACTTCCTTCACAAAGCTTCTAGCTGAACAAAAACTTTGGAAATTTGCCGAGGAAGATTTACTGGGCAAATGGAGCTGAATTTTGTCATGAGGCAATGATTTGGATAGGAAAGAGTGCCCAAAATTTTTGAGGGCAATCAAGAATATATAAATATCACTTCCTTCACAAAGTGCTGTTCTGAACAGAATAGGAAAATGAATATTGTTGAATTATTTTTGAACTAGGCAAGAAAGGTTTTTGACATATTTGACGAAGATATAATCCAAAGAATTTATGAGAATTGTTTGGGAATTTTGGGAATAACAGAAATATAGGTTGCTTCACAACCTAGGGCAAATATTAACACATGGACATGACACATAGGCAAAACTGATGAGGTGGCGCCTAGTCATCGCAACCCACCACAATTTACAAGGTTATGACCATCTATATTGGTCGTGATCAGCTAGAAATAAGGCAGCGGACCAGTGCTGTCTGCTTTTCGACCATTTCGTGTAAGGAAATTATGACCTTTCTGACCAAAATGGTTGTTATAGTTGAGGGTTTGGAGACCTCCGAACAGCTTACGACCAATTGGTCTCAAATGGTCGTAGATTTACGACCATTTCTTCCAGGGTCACTGACAGAAGGTCACAAGTTGACATATTTCTTGTAGTGTGCTCAGTGGCGGAGACAAGGGGGGCGAGCAGGGGCCTGGCCCCGCCTTATGATCCGGAAAATTACGAACAGACACTAGATAATTAGCGATAATCTAGGTGACGCTACGTACAATGCCCCCCCTAAACAAAACGTACATTGTAACAAAGGAAAATGGCCCATGGGAAAGCCCATTTGGCCAGAGTGGCCTCCTAGGCTCCATCTGTGCCTGTCTATACCGGGCTTTACCTACAGGTGCGATTAGGATTAGGGATCCTTAATAAAGAAAAGGATTAGGGATCCCGCCGCAGCCGCCCTCCACGCTCTGCTGAGTCATGCTCTCCCTCATGTTTGTGATCAGATTTGACGATGATACCAGTGTGGTGAGTGCCGTTAGGCGTTTTGTCAATTCTCCATATGCTCGGATGCTCCTGTCAACGATCCTACCAAGGTTAATACTACTGATTCCAATTACTGCATTGATTTCTCTTAGACTTCATCTTGCGTGTGTGAAAGTTATAAACCCAGATTTTAATTATTTGGGTTCTTTGATCGACGTTAATTCTAAGAGAGAAAAGAGCAGCCAAACACATTAAAGATAAATTCATTTTGGACGTTTGAAGCCTTGGATGCTTTGAGGGCCGACGACCAGCAAAGGCGTTGCTGCCATGGCTGATGTGTTATGTCAATTGTCCGATATATGGTGGCGCCGCTCACACCAGTACCAAAGGGACCGTATAAAATATAACAGTTATATCCGTTCATTCATTCATATAAATCATTGTATATAATTTTTATTATGTCAACTGCAATTAGATATTGTACTAATTTATATGAACTATCTAAATTTCGTTAGATTAAATAATTACACATACAAGTTTGTGTACCAGCATAGAATTGCATGAGCCAGGAGATTAATAAAATATTATTTATTTTTGTTATGCTTCAAGCATAGAGAGAAATACATCACCGATAAATCCCTTTTTCAAGTGCTTCAAAAATGATAATATTATTGACTTGGTATGACCCTAGGGCTATAATAAACAAGCAGAAATGTAGTTTGTCCATCGGACCGCAAACAAATCTTGTTACATAAGATATCAAAATTATATCTTAATTTTTTAATAATTATGCGTTATGTTAGTCATCTGATCATTGGCTTCTTGGCCCCCCTCATGCTCAAATCCTGGCTCCGCCCCTGCATATACTTGTAGGAATTGCAATAATATCAAGTTTCCTCTCTACGTGTTCAAAGTTTTGAAGTTATGCTTGTTTTGCCTTCCTATGCTAGTTGATTCTTGTTCCCATAAATTGTTTGCTCACAAAATCCCTATGCATAGGAAGTGGGTTAGAATTAAATGTGCTTGTCATGAGATTCATGATGCTCTCTTACATGTTTCAAATACTATTCCTATGTGAGCATCATTGAAATCATCATGCCTAGCTAAAAGGCTTTAAAGAAAAGCGCTTGTTGGGAGACAACCCAACACTTTTACTTTCTGTTTTTATATGTTCACATGATTAATCTACTGTAGTAATCATGTTTTTTGTATTTTATTTCAATAAAGTGCCAAGTAAAGCCTTTGGGATGACTCACAAGATGAGTAGAATTGATGCTGAACCAAAACAGAAACTTTTGACTCCAGTACAGGAATTTTAATTTTTTTACTGGAGAGTGATAATGATCTGAAATTTTTACACAGTCTTGATATACAAATTCTTCAGGTTGTCCTAATGTTTCAGAATTTTTAGATACAGGTAAGTATGGATATACTACAGATCTTCACAGACTGTTCTGTTTTTGACAGATTCTGTTTGGCATGCATAGTTTGCTTGTTTTAGTGTTCCCATAGCTTATATTGAGTGGTATAAATTATGGGAATGATAGAATACAGTAGGTATCATGTGGGAACAATTATGAATCTTGTCTTGACAGTACCTAAGTGAATGATTTATCTTTATTACACTAACCCTTCTCACGAAATTCCGTTAAGTTTTGTGTGATTGAAGTTTTCAAGTTTTGGGTGAGACACAGATATGAGGAGAATAAGGAGTGACAAGAACCTAAGCTTGGGGATGCCCAAGGCACCCCCAAGGTAATATTCAAGGAAGATTCAAGCGTCTAAGCTTGGGGATGCCCCGGAAGGCATCCCCTCTTTCGTCTTCAACATTATCGGTATATTTTACTTAGAGCTATATTTTTATTCATCACATAATATGTGCTTTGCTTGGATCGTCATTATATTTTATTATTTTCTGTTAGGTGTTATTAATAATCTTGTTTTTCAATAAAAAGTTCCAAGAATTGTCTTAGGATGCTTGCATTGCATGTTTTGATGTGTGCTGTGTAAAAACAGAAACTTTTTCTGTAGTGTTTGAATTTTCATATTTTACTGGAACGTGGAACGTTTCTGAAATTTTTACACAGTGTTTTCATATAAATTATTTATCATGTCCTAAATTTTCATAATTTTTGGAGTTACGAAAGTACACTGTTTTCATAAATTTCTACAGACTGTTCTGTTTGGACATATTGCTGTCATAGTTTTGTTATCTACTTGTCCTCTAGTTTCCATAGCCTATATTGGTAGATATAAATTGTGGAAACGATAGTAAACAGTAGATGATGTTTGAGAATTATTGTGCAACTTGTCTTGGCAGTACATAAAGAGTTGATTTATTATTATGTGCACTAACCTATCTCACGAGTTCTTTTCAAGTTTTGTGTGGATGAAGATTTTGAGAATAGGTGAAACCGGGATATGAGAGGATTGAACGAGATACAAAAGCTCAAGCTTGGGGATGCCCAAGGCACCCCAAGTAAATATTTCAAGAAGTCTCAAGCATCTAAGCTTGGGGATGCTACGCATCCCACCTCTCTTCCTCAACTATCGGTTAGCCTATGTTGAGCCTAAATTTTTATTCGTTCACATGATGCGTGCTATTCTTGGAGTTCTATTTTTGTTTAGTTTGCTGTTTGAATAAAATACTTAAGATCTGAAATTCTTAGATGAGAGAGTCTTCACATAGTTATTTAATTGTTGGCTACTCATTGATCTTCACTTATATCTTTTTGGAGTAGTTTGTCTTTTGCTCTAGTGCTTCACTTATATCTTTGTAGAGCACGGCGGTGGTTTCATTTTATAGAAATTGATGAACTCTCATGCTTCACTTATATTATTTTGAGAGTCTATAAACAGTATGGTAACTTTCTTAGGTTATGAATTTAGTCCTAATATAATGGGCATCCAAGAGGGATATAATAAAAACTTTCATATAAAGTGCATTGAATACTATGAGAAGTTTGATTCCTTATGATTGTTTTGAGATATAAATATGGTAATATTAGAGACATGCTAGTGAGTAATTGTGGATTGGTAGAAATACTTGTGTTAAAGGTTGTGATTGCCGTAGCATGCACGTAGGGTGAACCGTTATGTGACGAAGTCGGAGCATGATTTATTTATTGATTGCCCTCCTTTGTGTGGAGGTCGGGATCGCATGATGGTTAGCTCCTACCAACCCTTCCCCTAGGAGCATGCGTGTAGTACTTTGTTTTGATAACTAATAGACTTTTGCAATAAGTATGTGAGTTCTTTATGACTAATGTTGAGTCCATGGATTATACGCACTCTCACCCTTCCACCCTTGCTAGCCTCTCTAGTACCGCACAACTTTCGCCGGTGCATTAAACCCACCATATACCCTTCCTCAAAACAGCCACCATACCTACCTATTATGGCATTTCCATAGCCATTCCGAGATATATTGCCATGCAACTTCCACCGTTCCGTTTATCATGACACGCACCATCATTGTCATATTTATTTGCATGATCGTAAGACAGCTAGCGTGATGTTTTCATTAATGTCATTTGCTATGCTAGATCATTGCACATCCTGGTACACCGCCGGAGGAATTCATATAGAGTCATATTTTGTTCTAAGTATCGAGTAATTCTTGAGTTGTAAGTAAATAAAAGTGTGATGATCATCATTATTAGAGCATTGTCCCATGTGAGGAAAGGATGATGGAAACTATGATTCCCTCACAAGTCGGGATGAGTCTCCGGACTTTACAAAAAAAAGAGGCCAAAGAAGCCCACCAAAAGAAAAAAAAGGAGAAAATAAAAAAAATGAGAGAAAAGAGAGAAGGGGCAATGCTACTATCCTTTTTCCACACTTGTGCTTCAAAGTAGCACCATGATCTTCATGATAGAGAGTCTCCTATATTGACACTTTCATATACTAGTGGGAATTTTTCATTATAGAACTTGGCTTGTATATTCCAATGATGGGCTTCCTCAAATTGCCCTAGGTCTTCGTGAGCAAGCGAGTTGGATGCACATGTAGGAGATATGCCCTAGAGACAATAATAAATGTTATTGATTATCTCCCTGTTCATAATTATGTTTATGTTCCATGCTATAACTGCAATGATTCTCGAGTCTACAAATAAAACGAGGCTTGGACGGAAACTCATGTGCACGTGTGGGATAATAAACGGTAAAATATATTCCTAGTCAAGCCTCTAAGACTGGCTCAAGTATTGCATGATGATCCTGTTTTCCTGATCATGGGCATGGCTATGCCGGCAATTTTGAGGGCACAATGTTGGAAGAACATTTGTGTTGAATCGACCCGAATTGATGTTATGCTATGAGATACATTCGTCACTAGTTAATGGTTTATAACACAGAGATGGTTAACGTTTGCATGATTCCTTAGACCATGAGAGTATCGAGTTTCTTCATGCTTGCTTCATGAACTTTGGGGTTTGTTAAACGTCATCCGTAAATGGGTGGCTATTACGGCGGCTTACGGGTTCATGGAAAAGTGTGTCAAGTAACTTGATAGCTCAAGATTGGGATTTGCTCCTCCAACGATGGAGAGATATCTCTGGGCCCTCTCGGTGTTACGGTATCCATCATCGTCTGGCCAGACACTTTGTGATTTGATCACTGGGATGCCGGAACACGGGAACGAGAAAAGAGAACAATACCGGTAACGAGGTAACTGGCATAGTGGACAAGTTGTTGATCCACGGGGATGCCTACATGTCTCACCTCGGGTATTTGAAACATATCGCGAAGCAACAGGAATAGCACACGGCAACTGGAGGTTCACTCGAATATTCATTCGTGTGGGTATAGGGGTCAATATGGGTGTCCACGGCTCCGATGTTGATCATTGATCGGAAGGGGTTCCGGGTCATGTCTATGCTTCACCGAACCTATAGGGTCACACGCTTAAGGGTCATCTATCTACTGAATACTAGACAGGGAGTCTGAGAGAAATTCACCGAAAAAGTTTCGGAGACAACGGAAGAGTTCCGGAGAGAGAACACCGGAAGAGTTTCGGTAAACCTGAAAAGTTGTTTCAGGGGATACCATAAAGTCAAATTGGTTTTGGCACATGCCTGATAATTCGTGGAGGGTGCCAGAATCATTCTGGAAACTTTCTGGAATTTTCCGGGATGAAAACCGGAAATGTTTCGGAGCTGCCGAAACCGCTTCAGATGTTTTTCGCAGATGAAAATCACTAAACCGGAATTATTCCGGATCGCATTGAAAATTATTTTAGTGGGTAGTGGAAATGTTCTAAGCCCACATAAATATTTTCAGTTCGACCGGACGCTGAAAAATGTCGTCGTGAATAGTGAAAGTGCTTTTTGGGATATTTATGGAAAAGTCACCTTTTGGGATATTTTCCCAAAAGGTTTCTAGAAGGCTTGGGGGCCAAGAACCCTACCCCTTGGATTTCCTATAAATAGAGGTGGAGGGGCTGCCTCCACACTCACTCCTTCTCACATACAAGTGCCATGACATTTGTGGCTTCTCTCTCCCTCCCAGCGAAATAGTTTCGTAGAGCCGAAGGGCTGTCCGAGGATCCGTCCGGTGGGACTATCCGAAAGACTGTCCAGAGGCCTCCCGGAGGGCTGTCCAAGGATCCGTCCGGTGGGACTATCCGAAAGACTGTCCAGAGGCCTCCCGGAGGGCTGTCCGAGGATCCGTCCGGTGGGACTATCCGAGGGACTGTCCCGAGGCCTCTCGAAGGGCTGCCCGGAGATCCGTCCGGTGAGCTGACGAGGGAGTACATCCTCGCGGTTGGGAGGTTGTAAAATCCTAGATGCGGGGATCTGCACCGCCGATCGTCATCGACTCTACTTCCGCTGCGCTACGAGTCGGTAACGAAACAGATCAAACCTTGTATGCAGTCTCCATAGTGATCCTGGGCTGGTACGTAGGTCGGAAATTTTTTATTTTCTGCTGCGTTACCCTACAGTGGCATCAAGAGCCGTGCTATGCGTAGATGCAGGTTGCGATCTAGAATACATAGAGATGTATGGGTGTTGCACAATATAATTAGGTAGTAGATGAGATCTATTGCTGAAAATTATTTGTGCGGGTAGCAGATGAAATCTGTTACCCGATGTTCCTGTTGCTTCCCCTGAATTTGCGTAGTCCTGATCTTGACGGCATGGTGGAATCTCACAAAGTTCTGGCAATCCGCGATCCTTTCATGCTGCTCCTGAGTATGCTGATTGACAGATCAACGAAGTGCTAACAGTTCTTTGGGTTCCACCATAGTTGAGAAAGATGGATGTTTCGCAGACGAAAGGGCAATGCAGATGTGATCTGCACGGGGGTCACGCGTATGACGAAGTTTAGTATGGGGCTCGAGATTTTATTATCTCGTGTTTCATACACCCTGGAAGGTTAATCTAGCAACTTGGATTATCATGCTTGATGATGGACGTTGGTAGCTTCGGTTTGTTTCGAAACCTTAGAAGCCACGAAAAACAAGTTTTTCCATGAACCGATTAGAGGCGTCTAACTTGGTTTTGCAGGATGGTTTGCATGTGCATGTGATGTGGTATAGCAGTGTTCATAATAATTTGATTATGTATGAGATGACTATATGATGTAAATTGATTAACATGACCTACGTGTCATGATTCGGCATGATGGCTGGAGCCATATGATTGCACTTTAATGACCTGCGTGTCAACCTTATGTAATGCACTTATTTTATTAGCTATAGAGATAGCAATATTATCTGGTGCATCGACAAGGTGGTGGCAATCTTCGCGAAGGTGAACACCGACGCGAATGCCGAAGACGAAGAAATGAAAGACTTCTCCGTCAGAAAGGGCTATACCATATCTTGCTATTATGAATTGCCTGAGATGTTTATCCCTTATGATGCACCCTTCTTGATTGCGCGGTAGTCGCTTTTTATTTGGGTGATCTCTAACAAAAATATCAAGTAGTTAGTGTTCTCCCAAGTGTAGCACCGTCACGGCACCTAACTTTTCGGGGTGCGCCATGCTGACATGGGTACGAACGATTAGGGATGTGTGAGGCGGGTGAGTTAAGACCTGGCAGCGAGATCACTTGGTTGTCTTGACGTTTAGGCATGAAAGTCATGAGCTCGGAACACACGCATCGAAAGATGAACAAGAGTCACATAGAGATGTGATCGGCAAGTTTGCCTAACGATTGAAGTTCTCGTCATCAGTGATGCTCACCATCAATGGCGTTGAATTGAAATTCGTGTCTTGAATCATTCATAATCAATTTTGAGAGATACTGATTTGAGTGGGAGCGCACTGTAGAATTAATTCTTTTAATTCTCAGTGCAATTAATTTTGAACACTGTCTAAGTGTGATTTGCATAATAGTTGTAGAATAATGGCTCGCGTTTCCACCTTCCCTATTAAAATTGAATAGCTGTTAAATATCTGGTTAAAACTTTACGGTTGGTAATATAATGTGAGGATTGTCCTCTAGAGTGCCGAGAAGGACTTTGTCCTATCGCATGTTTTCGGTATTCTCTCGCTAATGCTATGGATCATGTGACTCACGTCCTTCGATCCAAAAGCTAGAATTCCTTTTCAGTCAAAGTGCAATATGTTTGCTTCCATGAGACCCGAACTTCGAAAGTTTGGATAGTTATGTGATATTCATGGAATCTGAAAAACATTTTCAGAGGCAGACAAAGGCTAAAAGATATGAGATATCCAAAGCAATGTTTGTTTGCAAACTATTAGTAAAGGAGTTTACTATGCATTAGACTGATAAGAGAGGGATCCAGAAGAACGCGTGTCATATGATGATGGTGAATAAAACAACAACTTAAAGAGAAAGGAAGTGTTCGAAGGGTGTTAGTGAAACTTTCACGCCTAGGAAGTCCGGGGCTAATGCCACTCTTAAGTTGAGTGCTTCTTCTGAGAGTAGGAGAAATACTGAAAGTTAAACTATTAGAAGTATAATGGCAGAAAGAAAGAAGACTGGAATATCCAGCTCATGTATGAATGTCATACAAGTTTTTGATGTATAGGAGGCTGGTCAAAGATATAGTTCTTGGGAATTATGATTAAATTGTTAATCACTGATTCTTGGGTATTGTGAGTTAATCACAAAGATACCCGCTCGATTGCATTCTGTTGCAACTCGATGTAAGAACTACTATGGCCTGAAAGACTAGCCAGGAATGAGGTTAAGATACACACATGGAACATAGTAAATGTTACTATGCCTTCCATCGGTGTATTCCCTATGTATTTACTTTCATAATTCATTTTAGAGTTTCACACTCTAGCCCTTTGCATAAGGTATCTTGCAAGAAGGTTGTTCATAAGAGAACTTTTGATGTTCGGTGTTATGAATAACATAAGGGCCATACTTTCATTATGAATGAGACGTATGTTATGAATATTGATAATAATAATACATTACCTCTGGGTTTACTTTCATAATTTATTTTAGAGTTTCATACACTCTAGCCCATTGCACAATGTTTGTTGCAAAAGAGTTGTTCATAAAAACAACAATTGTTGTTCAGTATTATGAATAACATGAAGGGCCATGCTTCCATCCTAGATGGGATGTATGTTATGAATATTGATGGAAATATGATACATCCATAACACTGACGCTAAATGTCGCAAGACTAAAAGAATACCACACAAGTGTGGCACTGTATTTGGTCACATTGGAGAAACCCGCATGGAAAATTCCATTATGATGGATTTTGAAGTCATTTGATTTTGAATCATCTGACACTTGCAACTTTCCTCTGAAAAGTGAAGTGACTGAAATACCGATCACATGCCATAAGGAACGAGCAAAGAACATATTGGTGATCATACATTATGATGTGTGTAGTCCAATAAATGTTGTTGCAAGTAGTGGATTCATCTATCTTCAGAAATGACTCAAGTAGATATATGGATATTTACTTGTTGAGACGTAAGTCTGGATCTTTTGAATTCATTCATAAGGTTTTCAAAAATGAAGTAGAAGTTGTTGTAACAAGAAAATTATGTTTCTACAATTCGATTGCAGAAAGGAATATTTGAGTTACAAGTTTAGCGAATGTCTGATGAGTTGTGAAAGGGGTTTCATAACTTGCACCTCCCGGAACACCACTGCAAGTGGAGAGTCCGTGTAGATGTAATCAAACCATTTATGACATGGTAAGATCAAAGATGACATAAATAGATTTGCCATTATCACTTTTAAAGTGATGCTTTAGAGACTGCGGCTTTTACACTGAAAAGAGCTCCATCGGGTCTGTTGAAATGACGCCATGGTATGGTACGCCCAACCATGTTATATCTTTTCTTAACATTTGGAATATGGGGCTTGTGTAAAAGGTTACAAACCTATTCCAAATCAGACAAGTGCTACTTTGTAGGTTACCCCAAGTAAATGGGTATTCCTCCCTCACAATACCGAGGCAAATAGGTTTGCCACAAAGAACGGTATGCTTTTTGAAGGAAATGGTTCTTTCAAAAAGGGTGAGTGGGAGAACACTGCAACTCGACGAGATAAATAGTATCTTCGTCATCAGTTCAAAGGAAAGGAACCTTGGAAGTGATTCCAAGGTTTTCCTACTGCGACTGATACAGAAGTCTCTACAATAAAATGTATGGACTTCGGTCGAACTTGCAGCTGAACCTCGTAGGCAAGGCTCGTGCAAACCTCTCAGGTGCGCAAACGAGATATTGTTGTTGGACAACAGTATACCTACGATACACAAGGAAG
Source organism: Elymus sibiricus (assembly GCA_039707655.1). Lineage (NCBI taxonomy): Eukaryota > Viridiplantae > Streptophyta > Magnoliopsida > Poales > Poaceae > Elymus > Elymus sibiricus. Next base: position 512,341,612 of record CM077671.1, read on the forward strand.
CGGTGATGGGCCTTGACTCCAGAATTGGCTAAATGCCAATACAATCCGAGATAGTTTCCATATAAATGTTTCAAGATTAAAATCTTGATACACCTTTCAGAAGGCTTAGAGTCTAACGAATATTTATGGAACTAAAAACTGATACGGATAAAAATGTTTTATCCATAAAGCTCGACTTGTTGAAATAACAAGTTCAAGGAGTTGACTACGATGAGGTTGTTTCACCGTAGCGATGCTTAAAGTCGGTTCGGGTTGAACTAGCAATTAATACATATTTCAATCATGAGATATGAAACATGGATGACGAAAGGATTTCCATCTGATGGAAATGTAACCAAGGACTTGCATGTGTTACAGTCCAAGGTATTTTGTCAGTCCAGAGGATGCTAGCAAGTATGCAAACTTCAGAGTTCCAGCAATGGACAGAAGAGAGCAAAATGGAGTTGGAATCTTCGTGTTTTGATGAAATGGTCAAAAAGGGTTTTGACTTCATCAATGGGTAACGAAGATGCTTGTGATTCAAGAAAGTAAGTGGGAGCATAATAATATTTCTAAAACCGTTGTGTGCTTGACACATTGTTAATTAGAAGTAAATTTCTTGACACGAATTAAGGACTTCATTTGAAAATAGTTTTTCGATGAAGTGCTTAGGCTAAATAGTCTCAATATTAGGCATGATGATCTATGGAGATAGATTTACCTAATGGGGCTAAGCTATGAATACATATTGACAAGATGCTAAAACCTTTTAGCATTTAAAACGCCAAGGAGTGATTCTTGCCGATGTCACATGGAAAGAGTTTTTTCAAGACTCAGTGTCCCAAAACACTGATGAGTGAAATACATGATGGAGATTCCACACACTCTTGTGTTTGGATTAATCATGTATTCCATGGTATGTAAAACAACCAGATATGTCCGATACTCCAAAGTTGTTGCGAGTATAGATACCAAAGTGATCAAAGTACTGATCATAGGACAACAGTGAAAGATGTCACTGAGTACTAGAGTAGTACTGATGACATGTTTTCTCGCAAGCAGAGATTATGAAGTGCTCGTTGTAAGTAATTACATCGATACAATCTTCATCAATGCTCCATGCGATTTTCGATTTAAGTTAAGGGATTTGTGTAATACACAATATGGTGGCACGGTAGTTGGAAATTGTTCCAAACAAGATACTGTGGCGAATTCTATAACATAGGCTAAGTATGTTGATGCTTTAGAAGCGACAAAGAAGATGTTGAATCATATAGTTCATTCAAGAACTTAGTATGGTTCCAAGATGGCTTTGGTCAATGGGACACTATTGCAGATAGTTGCTCCATAGCTCAGTCTGAGGAATCAAGGTTTGACCTGTGATTCACATATATACAAAGCCAAGTCCACACAAAATATGAATTTTGTGAAAGCGTGAAAACGCGGGGATATGCATAGTTACACATGGAGCTGAAGTTGTCAGATCCGTTGGACATCAGGCTATACCACAAGCGAAGCATATTTTACACCAGTATGCCATAGGTGTAAAGTGCATTAGCATTGACTAGATTATTGACTCTAGTGCAAGTGGGAGTCTGTAGGAGATATGCCCTAGAGACAATAATAAATGTTATTGATTATCTCCCTGTTCATAATTAGGTTTATGTTCCATGCTATAACTGCAATGATTCTCGAGTCTACAAATAAAACGAGGCTTGGAGGGAAACTCATGTGCACGTGTGGGATAATAAACGGTAAAATATATTCCTAGTCAAGCCTCTAAGACTGGCTCAAGTATTGCATGATGATCCTGTTTTCCTGATCATGGGCATGGCTATGCCGGCAATTTTGAGGGCACAATGTTGGAAGAACATTTGTGTTGAATCGACCCGAATTGATGTTATGCTATGAGATACATTCGTCACTAGTTAATGGTTTATAACACAGAGATGGTTAACGTTTGCATGATTCCTTAGACCATGAGAGTATCGAGTTTCTTCATGCTTGCTTCATGAACTTTGGGGTTTGTTAAACGTCATCCGTAAATGGGTGGCTATTATGGTGGCTTACGGGTTCATGGAAAAGTGTGTCAAGTAACTTGATAGCTCAAGATTGGGATTTGCTCCTCCGACGATGGAGAGATATCTCTAGGCCCTCTCGGTGTTACGGTATCCATCATCGTCTGGCCAGACACTTTGTGATTTGATCACGGGGATGCCGGAACACGGGAACGAGAAAAGAGAACAATACCAGTAACGAGGTAACTGGCATAGTGGACAAGTTGTTGATCCACGGGGATGCCTACATGTCTCACCTCGGGTATTTGAAACATATCGCGAAGCAACAGGAATAGCACACGGCAACTGGAGGTTCACTCGAATATTCATTCGTGTGGGTATAGGGGTCAATATGGGTGTCCACGGCTCCGATGTTGATCATTGATCGGAAGGGGTTCCGGGTCATGTCTATGCTTCACCGAACCTATAGGGTCACACGCTTAAGGGTCATCTATCTACTGAATACTAGACAGGGAGTCTAAGAGAAATTCACTGAAAAAGTTTCGGAGACAACGGAAGAGTTCCGGAGAGAGAGAACACCGGAAGAGTTTCGGTAAAACTGAAAAGTTGTTTCAAGGGATACCATAAAGTCAAATTGGTTTTGGCACATGCCTGATAATTCTTGGAGGGTGACAGAATCATTCTGGAAACTTTCTGGAATTTTCCGGGATGAAAACCGGAAATGTTCCGGAGCTGCCGAAACCGCTTCAGATGTTTTTCGCAGATGAAAATCACTAAACCGGAATTGTTCCGGATCGCATTGAAAATTATTTTAGTGGGTACTAGAAATGTTCTAAGCCCACATAAATATTTTCAGTTCGACCGGACGCTGAAAAATGTCGTCGTGAATAGTGAAAGTGCTTTTTGCGATATTTATGGAAAAGTCACCTTTTGGGATATTTTCCCAAATGGTTTCTAGAAGGCTTGGGGGCCAAGAAACCCTACCCCTTGGATTTCCTATAAATAGAGGTGGAGGGGCTGCCTCCACACTCACTCCTTCTCACATACAAGTGCCATGACATTTCTGGCTTCTCTCTCCCTCCCAGCGAAATAGTTTCGTAGAGCCGAAGGGCTGTCCGAGGATCCGTCCGGTGGGACTATCCGAAAGACTGTCCAGAGGCCTCCCGGAGGGCTGTCCGAGGATCCGTCCGGTGGGACTATCCGAAAGACTGTCCAGAGGCCTCCCGGAGGGCTGTCCGAGGATCCGTCCGGTGGGACTATCCGAAAGACTGTCCAGAGGACTCTCGGAGGGCTGTCCGAGGATCCGTCCGGTGGGACTGTCCCGAGGCCTCTCGAAGGGCTGCCCGGAGATCCGTCCGGTGAGCTGACGAGGGAGTACATCCTCGTGGTTGGGAGGTTGTAAAATCCTAGCTGCGGGGATCTGCACCGCCGATCGTCATCGACTCTACTTCCGCTGCGCTACGAGTCGGTAACGAAACAGATCAAACCTTGTATGCAGTCTCCATAGTGATCCTGGGCTCGTACGTAGGTCGAATTTTTTTTGTTTTCTGCTGCGTTACCCTACAGCACACCCACTTAGTTTCTTTTTTAAGCTTTCATACCCTTATAGCTCTAGTGCATCCGTTGCATGGCAATCCCTACTCACTCACATTGATATCTATTGATGGACATCTCCATAGCCCGTTGATACGCCTAGTTGATGTGAGACTATCTCCTTCTTTTTGTCTTCTCCACAACCACCATATTCTATTCCACCTATAGTGCTATGTCCATGGCTCACGCTCATGTATTGCGTGAGAGTTGAAAAAGTTTGAGAACACTAAAGTATGAAACAATTGCTTGGCTAAAACCGGGGTTGTGCATGATTTAATACTTTGTGTGATGAAGATGGAGCATAGCGAGACTATATGATTTTGTAGGGATAACTTTCTTTGGCCATGTTATTTTGAGAAGACATAATTGCTTTGTTAGTATGCTTGAAGTATTATTGTTTTTATGCAATATTAAACTTTTGTTTTGAATCTTATGGATCTGAATATTCATGCCACAATAAATAAAATTACATGGATAAATATGTTAGGTAGCATTCCACATAAAAAATTCTGTTTTTATCATTTACCTACTCGAGGACGAGCAGGAATTAAGCTTGGGGATGCTTGATACGTCTCCAACGTATCTATAATTTTTTATTGTTCCATGCTATTATATTATCCATCTTGGATGTTTTATATGCATTTATATGCTACTTTATATTATTTTTGGGACTAACCTATTAACCTAGAGCCCAGTGCCAGTTTCTGTTTTTTTCCTTGTTTTTGAGTTTTACAGAAAAGGAATATCAAACGGAGTCCACACGGAATAAAAATTTATGGTGATCATTTATGGACCAGAAGAAGCCCAGGGAGCATTGGAGGTGGGCCAGAAGAGCCACGAGGCGATCACAAGCCTAGCCCCCCCCCTAGGGCGCGCCCCCTGGCTTGTCGCCGCCTCGTGGATCCCCCTGACATGATTCCAATGCCATGTACCCCTATATATCCAGTAACCCCCAAAAAGAAACCTAGATCGGGAGTTCCGCCGCCGCAAGCCTCTGCAGCCACGAAAAACCAATCGGGAGCCCGTTCCGGCACCCTGCCGGAGGGGGAAACCATCACCGGAGGCCATCTTCATCATCCCGGCGGTCTCCATGACGAGGAGGGAGTAGTTCACCCTCGGGGCTGAGGGTATGTACCAGTAGCTATGTGTTTGATCTCTCTCTCTCTCGTGTTCTTGAGATGACACAATCTTGATGTACCGCGAGCTTTATTAATATAGATGAATCATATGGAGTTTTCCCCTCTCTATCTTTTTGTGATGAATTGAGTTTTCCCTTTGAAGTTTTCTTATCGGATTGAGTCTTTAAAGGATTTGAGAACACTTGATGTATGTCTTGCGATGGGATATCCGTGGTGACAATGGGATGTTCTATTGATCCACTTGATGTATGTTTTGGTGATCAACTTGCAGGTTCCGTTACCTTGGGAATCTATGCATAGGGGTTGGCACATGTTTTCGTCTTGACTCTCCGGTAGAAACTTTGGGGCACTCTTTGAAGTTCTTTGTGTTGGATTGAACATGATGAATCTGAAATTGTGTGATGCATATCGTATAATCAAGCCCATGGGTACTCGTGGTGACATTGGAGTATCTAGGTGACTTTAGGGTTTTGGTTGATGTGTATCTTAAGGTGTTATTTTAGTATGAACTCTAGGGCTGTTCGTGACACTTATAGGGATAGCTCATAAGATTGATCGGAAAAGATAACTTTGAGGTGGTTTCGTACCCTACAATAATTTCTTCGTTTGTTCTCCGCTATTTGTGACTTTGGAGTGAACTCTTTGTCGCACGTGAGGGATTTACATATGATTCAACTATGTCAGTATTGTTGAGGGAACTTGCACTAGTGAAAGTATGAACCCTAGGCCTTGTTTCTAAGCATTGCAATACCGTTTGTGCTCACTTTTATCATTAGTTACCTTGCTGTTTTTATATTTTCAGATTACAAAGACCTATATCTACCATCCATATTACACTTGTATCACCATCTCTTCGTCGAACTAGTGCACCTATACAATTTACCATTGTATTGGGTGTGTTGGGGACACAAGAGACTCTTTGTTATTTGGTTGTAGGGTTGTTTGAGAGAGACCATCTTCATCCTACGGCTCCCACGGATTGATAAACCTTAGGTCATCCACTTGAGGGAAATTTGCTACTGTCCTACAAAACTCTGCGCTTGGAGGCCCAACACGAGTCTACAAGAAGAAGGTTGCATAGTAGACATCAAGCTCTTTTCTGGCGCCGTTGCCAGGGAGGTGAGTGCTTGAAGGTATATCTTTAGATCTTGCAATTAAATCTTTTAGTTTCTTGTTTTATCACTAGTTTGGTTTATAAAAGAAAACTAAAAAATGGAATTGAGGTGGCCTCATATTATTCGTCTTTATCATGTCTTTCTTGAAAATGATGGAAAAGAAAATTGTGCTCAATTGGTAGAGGAAGAAATTATGAAAATACTTGATGAGAATTCCTTGAATGATGAGCATGATAGAAATATCGCTAGTATGAATTCTCTGAATATTCATGATGCTAATGATATGCAAAGCCACAAGCTTGGGGATGCTATGTTTGATGAAGATGATATTTTTTGTCCCCCAAGTTTTGATGAGCAAATTTATTATGATGATGGCATGCCTCCTATACATGATGATTATGATGATGACATGTATGCTATGAAGAGTGATAGTAACCATGAAACTTGTCATCATGATTTTAATATTGAATGTGGTTATGTCAATCAAATATCTCATGATAGTTATTTTGTTGAGTTTGCTCCCACTACTTTGAATGAGAAGAATTTTGCTTGTGTGGGCAGTAATAAAAATTATATGCTTTTGCATGATGAAAAGAATCCACGCCGGATCTGCACAGCCGACACGAGACCGCCGCTCACCACGCAGCTAGCCTGAAGGCCGAGCCACGAACCCACTACAGCGACCCACCATGGGCCGCCACCACCTCCCCGCGTCGACCGAGGATCCCCGCCGGCCAGATCGGGTCGCCAGCGCCAGATCCACAGTACACGCATCACGCCACCACGCAACCACTGTTGGAAATATGCCCTAGAGGCAATAATAATTTAGTTATTATCATATTTCCTTGTTCATGATAATCGTTTATTATCCATGCTATAATTGTATTGATTGGAAACTCAAATACATGTGTGGGTACATAGACAACACTGTGTCCCTAGTATGCTTCTAATAGACTAGCACGTTGATCAAAGATGGTCAAGATTTCCTAGCCATAGACATGAGATGTCATTTGATAACGGGATCACATCATTAGGAGAATGATGTGATGGAAAAGACCCAAACTATGAACATGGCATATGATCGTGTCAATTTATTGCTATAGTTTTCTGCATGTCAAGTATCTGTTCCTATGACCATGAGATCATGCAACTCACTGACACCGGAGGAATACCTTGTGTGTATCAAACGTCGCAACGTAACTGGGTGACTATAAAGATGCTCTACAGGTATCTTCGAGGGTGTTTGTTGAGTTGGCATGGATCAAGACTGGGATTTGTTACTCCGTGTGACGGAGAGGTATCTCAGGGCCCACTCGGTAATACAACATCACAATGAGCCTTGCAAGCAAAGTGACTAAAGAGTTAGCCACGGGATCTTGTATTACGGATCGAGTAAAGAGAATTGCCGGTAACGAGATTGAACTAGGTATAGAGATACTAACGATCGAACCTCGGGCAAGTAACATACCGAAGAAACAAAGGGAACATCATACGGGATTAACTGAATCCTTGACATAGAGGTTCAACCGATAAAGATCTTCGTAGAATATGTAGGAACCAATATGGGCATCCAGGTCCCGCTATTGGTTATTGACCGTAGAGGTGTCTCGGTCATGTCTACATAGTTCTCGAACCCGCAGGGTCTGCACACTTAACGTTCGGTGACGTTTCGGTAGTATTGAGTTATGTATGTTGGTGACCGAAGGTTGTTCGGAGTCCCGGATGAGACCCCGGACGTCACGAGGAGCTCCAGAATGGTCCGGAGGTAAAGATTGATATATAGGAAGTCTCGTTTTGGTCACCGGAAAAAGTTCCGGCGTCAACGGTAGTGTACCGGGAGTGCCGGGAGGGGCCCACTCACCCCAAGGGCCACATGGGCCTAGGGGGTGACACACCAGCCCCTGGTGGGCTGGCCGGCCAGCCCCTAAGGGGCCCATGCGAAATAGGAAAGGAGGAGGCCAAGTGGGAAGGAGTCCTCCCAAGACTCCACCTCCCTTGTGGGAGGAGGAGTCCTAGTTGGGGAAGGACTCCTCCCCTATGGTTCGGCCGAACCTCCTTGGTGGAGGGTTTTGGGCTGCCTCCTCCCCTCCCTTCCTCCTATATATACTAGAGGATTTGAGGGCAGCCCTAACCCGAAAAGCCACGGCTGACTCTCTCTCCCTCTAGACCAGTTCTCCACTAGATCGTCTCGGTTGTGCTTGGCGAAGCCCTGCCGGGACAGCTCCACCACCACCGCCACCACGCCGTTGTGCTGGCGGAGAACTCATCTACCTCTCTGCTCCCTCTTGCTGGATCAAGAAGGCGGAGATCGTCATCGAGCTGTACGTGTGCTGAACGCGGAGGTGCCGTCCGTTCGGCGCTAGATCGGAAGGACCGTGATTGGATCACGGGACGGTTCGTGATTGGATCGCGGGACGGATCGTGATCGGATCGCGGGACGGCTAGCGATTTGGATCGCGAAGACGTTCGACTACATCAACCGCGTTTCTCAACGCTTCCCGCTTAGCGATCTACAAGGGTATGTAGATCCACTCTCCCTCTCGTAGATGCTCATCACCATGGATAGATCTTGCGTGTGCGTAGGGATTTTTTTGTTTCCCATGCAACGTTCCCCAAAAGTGGCATCATGAGCTAGGTCTATGCGTAGATGAGATCACGAGTAGAACACAAAGGAGTTTTTGGGCGTTGATGCTCAGATTGCTTCCTCCCTTGGTCTTTTCTTGATTCATCGGTATTGTGGGATGAAGCGTCCCAGACCAACCTTACTCGTACGCTTACGAGAGACCGGCTCCATCAACTGACATGTGACTTTGTTGCATAAAGATGGCTGGCGGGTGTCTGTCTCTCCCACTTTAGTTGGATCGGATTCGACAAAGGCGGTCCTTGAGAAGGTTGAATAGCAATTTGTGTATCACCGTTGTGGTTTTGCATAGGTAAGAATCGTTCTTGCTAGATACCCGTAGTAGCCACGTAAAACATGCAACAACAATTAGAGGACGTCTAACTTGTTTTTGCAGGGTATGTTGTGATGTGATATGGCCAATTACATGATGAGATATATGTGATGTATGAGATGATCATGTTTTGTATAGAATATCACGATTTGCATGTCGATGAGTACGGCAACCGACAGGAGCCATAGTCTTTAATTTATTTTCGCCGTTTCTGCTTTACTTTATCGCTATGAGTTAGCAATAGTCGTAGAAGCAACAGTTAGCGCGACAACCTCATGGCGACACGTTGTTGGAGATCAAGATGATGGAGATCATGGTGTCATGCCGGTGACGGTGGAGATCATGCCGGTGCTTTGGAGATGGAGATCAAAAGCACAAGTTCATGGCCATATCATGTCACTTATGATTTGCATGTGATGTTAATCCTTTTATGTATCTTATTTTGCTTAGGACGACAGTAGCATTATAAGGTGACCCCTCACTAAAATTTCAAGATAAAATTGTGTTCTCCCCGAGTGTGCACCGTTGCGAAAGTTCGTCGTTTCGAGACACCACGTGATGATCGGGTGTGATAGACTCTACGTTCGCATACAACGGGTGCAAGCCAGTGTTGCACGTGCGGAACACTCGGGTTAAACTTGACGAGCCTAGCATGTACAGACATGGCCTCAGAACACAAGAGACCGCAAGGTTGAACATGAGTCATATAGTAGATATGATCAACATGGAGATGTTCACCATTGAAACCACCTCATCTCACGTGATGATCGGACTTGGGTTGGTGGATTTGGATCATGTCACACTTAGACAACCTGAGGGATGTTTATTTGAGGTGGAGTTCTTAAGTAATATGATTAATTGAACTCATTATCATGAACATAGTCAAAGTGACTTTGCAAATTATGTTGTAGATCAATAGCTCGCGCTGTAGCTCCCCTGTTTTTTATACGTTCCTAGAGAAAATAGAGATGAAAGATGATGGTAGCAATAATGCGGACTGGGTCCGTGATCTGAGGATTGTCCTCATTGCTGCATAGAAGCCTTATATCCTTAATGCACCGCTTGGTGCGCCACCCCCTCAAGCGTCGTCTGTAGATGTTGTGAACATCTGACAGGCACGTTTTGATGACTACTTGATAGTTCAGTGCGTCATGCATTACGGCTTAGAATTGAGGCTCCAAAACGTTTTTAAACGTCACGGAACATATGAGATGTTCTAAGAGATGAAATTGGGATCTCAGGCTCGTGCCCGTGTTGAGAGGTATGAGACCTCCAACAAGATTCTTTGCCTGCAAGATGAAGGAGAATAGCTCAATCGGTGAGCATGTGCTCAGATTGTCTGGGTGCTACAATCACTTGAATCGAGTGGGAGTTGATCTTCCAGATAAGATAGTGGTTGATATAGTTCTCCAAGTCACTGCCACAAAGCTACTAGAGCTTCGTGATGAACTATAAAATGCCAGGGATGGAAATAATGATCCCTGAGCTATTCGCGATGTTTGACACCGCGAAGGTAGAAATCAAGAAGGAGCATCAAGTGTTGATGGTTAGTAAAACCACTAGTTTCGAGAAGGGCAAGGGCAAGGAGGGAAACTTCATGGATGGAAAGTCAGTTGCTGCTCCAGTGAAGAAACCCAAGGTTGAATCCAAACCCGAGACTAAGTGCTTCTATTATGAGGAGAAAGGTCGCTGAAGCGGAACAACCCTAGATACTTGGTAGATAAGAAGGCTGGCAACGTCGATAGAAGTATATTTGATATACGTGTTATTGATGTATACCTTACTAGTACTCCTAGTAGCACCTGGGTATTGGATACCGGTTCGGTTGCTAAATGTTAGTAACTCGAAATAAAAGCTACGGAATAAACGGAGGCTAGCTAAGGGTGAGGTGACGATGAGTGTTGGAAGTGTTTCCAAGGTTGATGTGATCACCATCGCACGCTCTCTCTACCTTCGAGATTAGTGATGAACCTAAATAAATGTTATTTGGTGTTTGCGTTGAGCATGAACGTGATTAGATCATGTTTATTGCAATATGGTTATTCATTTAAGTTAGAGAATAATGGTTATTCTGTTTACACGAATAATACCTTCAATGGTCATGCACCCAATGAGAATGGTTTATTGAATCTGGATCATAGTGATACACATGTTCATAATATTGATGCCAAAAGATACAAAGTTAATAATGATAGTACCACATACTTGTGGCACTGCCGCTAAATGTCATATTGGTGTAAAGCGCATGAAGAAACTCCATGCTGATGGATCTTTGGACTCATTCGATTTCGAATCGGTTGAGACATGCGGACCATGCCTCATGGGCAAGATGACTAAGACCCCGTTTTCCGGTATGATGGAGCGGGCAAGTGACTTATTGGAAATGATACATGTTGATGTAGCGATCCAATGAGTGTTGAAGCGTGCGGTGGATATCACTATTTTCTTACCTTTACTGATGATTTGAGTAGATATGGGGATATTTACTTAATGAAACACAAGTCTGAAACGTTTGAAAAGTTCAAACAAATTCAAAGTGAAGTTTGAGATCATCGTGACAAGAAGATAAAATGTCTACGATATGATCGGGGAGGTAAATATCCGAGTTACGAGTTTGGTATGCAACTTAAGACAATGTGGAAGTTGTTTCACAACTCACGCTACCTGGAACACCATAGTGTGATGGTGTGTCCGAACGTCGTAGTCGTGCTCTATTGGATATGGTCCGTACTATGATGTCTCTTATCGATTTGCCACTATCGTTTTGGGGTTATGCATTAGAGACAACTACATTCACTTTAAATAGGGCACCATCTAAGTTTGTTGAGATGACACCGTATGAATTTTGGTTTGGCAGAAACCTAATCTGTCATTTCTTAATGTTTGTGGCTGCGACGCTTATGTGAAAAAGGTTTCAACCTGATGAGCTCGAACCCAAAGCGGACAAATGCATCTTCATAGAATACCCTAACGCAACAGTTGGGTATACCTTCTATCTCAGATCCAAGCGCAAAGTGTTTGTTGCTAAAACGGGTCCTTTCGCGAGAAAGAGTTACTCTCGCAAGAATTGAGTGGGAGGAAAGTAGAACTTGATGCGGTTGTTAAACTGTCACTTCAGTTGGATAGTAGCACAACGCAGAAAGATGTTTCTGCGATGCCTACACCAAGTGAAGAGGAAGGAAATGATGATGATCATGAAGCTTCAGATCAAGTTACTACCGAACCTCGTAGGTCGACAAGGACTCGTACCGCCCCTGAGTGGTACGTCAATCCTGTCTTGGAGGTCATGTTGTTAGACAACAGTGAACCTACGAGCTATGAAGAAGCGATGGTGGGCCCAGATTCCAACAAATGGCTAGGAGCCATGAAATCCGAGAAATGATCCATGTATGAAAACCAAGTATGGACTTTGGTAGACTTGCCCGTTGAATGGCATGCCATTGAGTACAAATGGACCTTTAAGAAGTAGACAGACACTGATGGTAAATGTCACCATTTATAAAGCTCGACTTGTTGCAAAGAGGTTTCCGACAAGTTCAAGGAGTTGACTACGATGAGACTTTCTCACCCGTAGCGATGCTAAAGTCCGTTGGAATTATGTTAGCAGTTGCTGCATTTTTCGATTATGAAATCTGGCAGATGGATGTCAAAACATCATTTCCTTAACGGTATCCGTGAGGAAAGGTTGTATGTGATACAACCGGAAGGTTTTCTCAGTCCTAAGGATGCTAAAATGTATGTAAGCTCCAGCGATCCTTCTATGGACAGGAGCAAGCATCTCGGAGTTGGAATATACGCTTTGATGAGGTGATCAAAGTTTTTGGGTCTATACAAAGTTTATGAGAAACTTGTATTTACAATAAAGTGAGTGGGAGCACTATAGAATTTCTGATAAGTATATGTGGATGACATATTGTTGATCGGAAATGATGTAGAATTTCTGGAAAGCATAAAGGGTTGTTTGAAAAGGAGTTTTTCAAAGGAAAACCTGGAATGAAGCTACTTAAATATTGGGCATCAGGATCTATAGAGATAGATCAAGACGTTTGATAAAACTTTTAATGAGTACATACCTTGACAAGATTTTGAAAGAATTCAAATTGGATCAGTCAAAGAAAGAGTTCTTGCCTGATTTGTAAGGTGTGGAGTTGAGTGAGACTCAAAGCTCGACAACGGCAGAAGAAAGAGAAAGGACGAAGGTCGTCCCCTATGCCTTATCCATAGGCTCTGTATAGTATGCCATGCTGTGTACCGCACCTGGTGTGCCTTGCCATGAGTCTGTCAAGGGGTACAAGAGTGGCCCAGGAGTGGATCACTGGACAGCGGTCAAGATTATCCTTAGTAACTAGACGACTAAGGAAATGTTTCTCGATTACGGAGGTGATAAAGAGTTCGTCGTAAAGGGTTACGTCGATGCAAGCTTTGACACCTATCCGGACGACTCTGAGTAGCAGTCCGGATACGTATAGTGGAGCAGTCATTTGGAATAGCTCCAAGTGGAGCGTGGTAGCATCTGCAGTATGACATATAGATTTGCAAAGAACACAAGGATCTTAATGTTGCAGACCGTTGACTAGAACCTCTCTCACATGCAAAACATGATCGAAACCCAGAACTCATTGGGTGTTAGATTCATTACAATGTATATCACATGGTGATGTGAGCTAGATTATTGACTCTAGTGCAAGTGGGAGACTGTTGGAAATATGCCCTAGAGGCAATAATAATTTAGTTAATATCATATTTCCTTGTTCATGATAATCGTTTATTATCCATGCTATAATTGTATTGATTGGAAACTCAAATACATGTGTGGGTACATAGACAACATTGTGTCCCTAGTATGCCTCTAATAGACTAGCTTGTTGATCAAAGATGGTCAAGGTTTCCTAGACATAGACATGAGATGTCATTTGATAACGGGATCACATCATTAGGAGAATGATGTGATGGACAAGACCCAAACTATGAACATAGCATATGATCGTGTCAGTTTATTGCTATTGTTATCTGCATGTCAAGTATCTGTTCCTATGACCATGAGATCATGCAACTCACTGACACCGGAGGAATACCTTGTGTGTATCAAACGTCGCAACGTAACTGGGTGACTATAAAGATGCTCTACAGGTATCTCCGAGGGTGTCTGTTGAGTTGGCATGGATCAAGACTGGGATTTGTTACTCCGTGTGACGGAGAGGTATCTCAGGGCCCACTCGGTAATACAACATCACAATGAGCCTTGCAAGCAAACTGACTAAAGAGTTAGCCACGAGATCCTGTATTACGGAACGAGGAAAGAGATTTGCCGGTAACGAGATTGAACTAGGTATAGAGATACTGACGATCGAACCTCGGGCAAGTAACATACCGAAGATACAAAGGGAACAACATACGGGATTAACTGAATCCTTAACATAGAGGTTCAACCGATAAAGATCTTCGTAGAATATGTAGGAACCAACATGAGCATCCAGGTCCCGCTATTGGTTATTGACCGTAGAGGTGTCTCGGTCATGTCTACATAGTTCTCGAACCCGCAGGGTCTGCACACTTAACGTTCGGTGACGTTTCGGTATTATTGAGTTATGTATGTTAGTGACCGAAGTTTGTTCGGAGTCCCGGATGAGATCCCGGACGTCACGAGAAGCTCCGGAATAGTCTGGAGGTAAAGATTGATATATAGGAAGTCCCGTTTTGGTCACCGGAAAAAGTTCGGACGTCACCGGTAGTGTACCGGGAGTGCCGGGAGGGTTCCGAGGGTCCACCGGGAGGGGCCCACTCACCCCAAGGGCCACATGGGCCTAGGGGGTGGCGCACCAGCCCCTGTTGGGCTGGCCGGCCAGCCCCTAAGGGGCCCATGCGAAATAGGGAAGGAGGAGGCCAAGTGGGAAGGAGTCCTCCCAAGACTCCACCTCCCTTGTGGGAGGAGGAGTCCTAGTTGGGGGAGGACTCCTCCCCTATGGTTCGGCCAAACCGTCCTTGGTGGAGGGTTTTGGGCTGCCTCCTCCCCTCCCTTCCTCCTATATATACTAGAGGATTTGAGGGCAGCCCTATCTCGAAAAGCCACGGCTGCCTCTCTCTCCCTCTAGATCTGTTCTCCACTAGATCGTCTCTGTTGTGCTTGGTGAAGCCCTGTCGGGACAGCTCCACCACCACCGCCACCACGCCGTTGTGCTGGCAGATAACTCATCTACCTCTCCGCTCCCTCTTGCTGGATCAAGAAGGCGGAGATCGTCATCGAGCTGTACGTGTGCTGAATGCGGAGGTGCCGTCCGTTCGGCGCTAGATCGGAAGGACCGTGATTGGATCACGGGACGGTTCGTGATTGGATCTCGGGACGGATCGTGATCGGATCGCGGGACGGCTAGCGATTTGGATCGCGAAGACGTTCGATTACATCAACCGTATTTCTCAACGCTTCCCGCTTAGCGATCTACAAGGGTATGTAGATCCACTCTCCCTCTCGTAGATGCTCATCACCATGGATAGATCTTGTGTGTACGTAGGAAAATTTTTGTTTCCCATGCAACGTTCCCCAACAGCCACCGCAGGTGAACGCGCAGCTGCCATCGCTCCACCAGCAAGCCGCGCCATCGGCATGGCCGCTGGGGTCGCCGCCGCGCCGCCCCGCGCGAGCAGCGCGTCCCTGCCATGCCGTCGCGCTCGCGCCGCGAGCAGCAATGGAGGGAAGGCAGGAGACCCCGCCGCCGCCGACGCCGACCGGGCTTCGCCCGGCGGCGCCCTCCGGCGGCGGCGAGGGTGAGAGAAGGTGAGGGAGGAGACCGGGCCGGCGGCGGCTAGGGTTCGCCCTGCCGCTCGCGGGAGCGGCTCGGGCGACAGGCTCCAATATGTCCCTGGGCGTGCTAGCTAGCTAGCCGCTGCGTGTGCGTGCGTGCTTGCTAGCTAGCTAGGTAGCCGCCGCCGTGTGTGAGCCGCTGCATGCGCAGTTGTGTGCTCGCCGGTGTATAGCCAGTTAGCCACTCGCTCCGCGCCTCCGCCTCCTCGCGCTTGTGGACGCCACACGGGACGTGACGGCCGCGGCCGTCTCCACGAGCAGGACCAGTGCACATAGCTCGCAGTCGCGCTCTCCACGGTTGCCACCGTCGAGGCCTCCTCGTGCTCGATGGCTGCAGCGTCAGGTTCGAACGTCGGAGAGCATGCTCGTCGTTGACAGCGGTGGCTGTTACGACTTACGCCTGCTAGGTGTCCGATGAAATGACTAAGGCGGACATCTCACCAAATGCGGCAGCACCGTTGGGTGCAGAGGACGCGTCTGTTTATCCATCCGCATCCGCTGTCCGTATTTCTGATCCAAATGGACAGAAAGTGAACAAAATCCGCGTCCGTTTGAGTCACTGTGTTGGAGTTTGACTTAAGACCACACCGATGCTT